>CM060447.1:36630872-39030872 GCA_030545235.1 Helianthus tuberosus | reverse complement strand
GAGCAGAACCTCGCTAATTAGGGGGTATAATACTCGAATATAAAGCCTACTATTCAGAAATTGAGATTGAGAAAGAAAGAAATGAACGACGGAAAACGAAAACCCGTTGCTTTCTTATATAGGTGCTGATCTCGGTTCTCTCGCGGCCCGCGTAAGAGTAGCCTAAGGGCTACGCGGCCCGCGTCAAAGCTAGTCAACGGACTAGCTTGTCCGGCTCATCAGGTAGGTCCGTCACGATGCTGACACGTGTCAGCCTGGGGTGTTGCTGCGTTCTTGATCTCACGCGGCCCGCGTAAACTATCGGGGGGTCTTACGCGGCCCGCCTAGACTTAAAATTCACAGAATTCAGGTTTTAGCCTTTATACCGCCCGCGTAAGGGTTGGGGTGGGTCTACGCGGCCCGCCTCAGCTTAAAAATCAGATTTTTAATTATTTTAAATACTATTTAATGTATTTCGGGCTGGGTTTTCACATACGGGGTGTATTTTAAGACATATTGGGACATTTTAAAATATAATGGGGTGTCGGAAATTATTATGAGGGTGTCGATTTATTGAGGATTGTTACATCCTCCCCACTTTCTTTTAGAGCTCGTCCTCGAGATCTACTGGAACAAGTCGGATATTTCCTTTGCATTTCTGATTCAAGCTCCCATGTGTACTTAGGTCCTCTTTTGGAGTCCCACTTCACTTTGACCAGAACTAGTCTCTTATGCTTGAGATTTTTGACTTTCCTGTCTTCAATTTGTAGAGGCCTCTCTACAAACTTGAGTTGCTCATTTACCTCTATATCCTTAAGAGGTACCATTAGTGATTCATCGGCTAAGCATTTCTTGAGATTAGATACATGAAATACATCATGTATTCCTGGCATTTCCTCTGGCAGTTGTTGTTGATAGGCTACAGGTCCTATTCTTCTAATAATCTCAATAGGTCCAACATACCTGGGACTTAGCTTTCCCCTTTTGATGAATCTTACTACTCTTTTCCAAGGAGAGTCCTTTAATAATACTTTATCTCCTACTTGAAATTCCAATGGCTTGCGTCGGTTATCAACATAGCTCTCTGTTGATCACGTGCTGTTTTCAGTCGTTCCTTGACTTGAATAATCTTGTCGGTTGTTTCTTGCACTATCTCAGGTCCAGATAGTTACTTTCCCCAATTTCTGCCCAACAGACTGGGGTTCGGTACTTTTGTCCATAAAGTGCTTCGAATGGTGCATCATTGATACTTGTGTGATAACTATTATTATAAGAAAATTCTATTAAAGGTAAGTGGTCGTCCCAATTACCTCCGAAATCAATTACACTTTGTCCATCCGTTTGAGGGTGATAAGTTGTGCTTAGATTTAACTTGGTTCCCATTGCTTTTTGGAAACTTGACCAAAAATGAGAGGTAAAACGGCTATCTCTATCAGAAACAATTGATAAAGGTATTCCATGTAAAGAAACGATTTCATTTACATATAATTTAGCTAACTGTTCCATACTGAAAGTTTCCTTCATTGGTAGGAAATGAGCTGACTTGGTTAGCCTATCTACAATCACCCAGATTGTATCATTGCCTTTCTTTGTTTTGGGTAATTTAGTAACAAAATCCATTGTTATCAATTCCCATTTCCACACTGGCATTTCTAATTGTTGTAACAAACCTGAGGGTTTCTGGTGTTCAGCTTTAACTTGTGAACAAGTTAAACATTTAGAAACATAAGCTCCTATGTCCTTTTTCATTCCTATCCACCAGAAATTTTTCCTTAAATCCTGGTACATTTTATCATTTCCTGGATGCATCGTATATTTAGATTTATGGGCTTCTTCTAATATACGATGACGCAGGTTTCCTAATTTAGGTGTCCACATTCTCTTTTTATGGAATCTCCAAATTCTATATGTTCCTTGTTCTAATTCCTTAATCATACCTTTCAATTTTTCAGTATCATCCTTGATTACTGATTCTTGTGCTTCTCTAATTTGCTCATTTAAATCTACTTGTAGATTTAATTTAAGAGAACGTACCCTTTTTGGCTTTTCATGATACTTTCGAATTAAAGCATCCGCCACTACATTTGCTTTTCCTTCATGATATTGGATATCACAATCATAATCACTAAGCATCTCCATCCAGCGTCTTTGTCTCATATTCAACTCATTTTGCTTGAAAACATACCTTAAACTCTTATGATCAGTGAATATGGTAAACTTACTACCATAAAGGTAATGTCTCCAAATCTTAAGAGCAAAAATTATAGCTCCTAACTCTAAATCATGGGTTGAATAATTCTCTTCATGATTCTTAAGTTGTCTAGATGCGTAAGCTATAACCTTTTGGCGTTGCATCAACACACATCCATAACCTAATTTAGAAGCGTCACAATAGACTACAAAGTCTTCAGTTCCTTCTGGTATCGCTAATATGGGTGTATGGGTTAATTTATGCTTAAGAATTCTAAATGCTTCTTCTTGTTTTAATCCCCATTCAAACTTAACAGATTTACAGGTTAGCTTAGTTAAGGGAATGGCTATTCTAGAAAAATTTTGAATAAATTTTCTATAATAACCGGCCAATCCTAAGAAACTTCTAACCTCGGTTGGTGATTCAGGAGTTTTCCATTTAGTAATCGCCTCAATCTTGGTTGGATCCACATGAATTCCTTCATGGTTAACTAGGTGTCCGAGAAACTGTACCTGTTCTAACCAAAACTCGCACTTTGAAAATTTAGCATAAAGCTTTTCCTTTCTTAATAAACTTAGAAGTTCGTGCAAATGCGTTGTATGTTCCTCTTTACTCTTAGAGTAAATTAGAATATCATCTATAAAGACAATTATAAATTTATCCAAATATGGCTTACATATTCGGTTCATCATGTCCATGAATGCGGCTGGGGCATTGGTTAAACCAAATGGTATGACAGTAAATTCATAATGACCATACCTTGTTCTGAATGCAGTTTTAGGAATGTCCTCTTCCTGTACCTTTAATTGATGATATTCTGACCTTAAATCGATTTTAGAGAAAAATCGAGCTCCTTGCAGTTGATCGAACATATCATCGATTCTCGGTAATGGGTACTGGTTCTTAATCGTGATTTTGTTCAATTCACAGTAGTCAATGCACATACGCATTGATCCGTCATTCTTTTTAACAAACAGTATCGGCGCTCCCCATGGCGACGAACTTGGCTGTATAAATCCTTTTTCCAACAATTCATCTAATTGTTTCTTTAATTCTTGCATTTCTACAGGTGCCAAACGATAAGGTGCTTTGGCAATCGGTGCGGTTCCTGGTATTAAATGGATTCTGAATTCAACTTCTCTATCTGGAGGTTGCCCTGGAAATTCTTCTGGAAATACATCTGAAAACTGGGATACTACTGGAATATCCTTTAAATCCTTTCCTTTAGTGTCACTGATTATGGAAATCAAATACACTATAGAACCTTTTCTTATATAACTTGTTGTTTTCATCACAGAGATGAATTTAGTAGATTTGGAAGTTTTATATCCTTTAATTGTGATCTTTTCACCTTTTGGTGAATTTACTTGTATCGACTTTTGATCACATAAAATACTGGCTTTATTGGTTATTAACCAATCCATTCCTAAAACAACATCGAATCCTGCCAGATTCATGGGGTAAAGGTTTGCAATAAATTTCTGATTTAAAATTTCTATGCTTGCTCCCTGCAAGATTTCAGAGATCCTAACGGTTCCTCCATTAGCTGTCTCTACTAGACACTCTTGTGGTAGTTTAGTTAATGACTGATTTAGAAGTTTGCAAAACGAAGTATTAATAAAACTTTGGTTCGCACCAGAGTCAAATAATACTTTAGCAAAAACATCATTAACTAAAAACGTACTACTGATCACATCCGGGATCATCTTTGCTTCTTCTGCCGTTAGAACAAATGCTCTAGCATTTTTGGTATTCTTGTTGTTTGTAGCCGGAGCTAATTTTGGGCAGTTAGGCTTGATATGACCTTGTTCTCCGCAGTTGTAACATATCTTGTTGTTAGCTTTCTTCCTGCAGTCTTCTTCCTTATGTCCCAATATTTTGCAAAAGTTACAGTATATGGAGCATCTTCCTGAATGCTTTCTTTTGCAATTCTTACAGTAAGGTGCAGATGTGGAACCTACATTTTTCCCACGATTAAAATTTCCAGAACGAAATTCTTGTGTGAGCTTCTGGGTTAGGTTCCTCCTTTGATCCTCTTCTCGTGTACGGACTAATTCATCTGTCAAGGTATTTTCTAGTTCTACAACTTCTTCTATGGTTTGAGGTCTAGCTGCCTTGACTACATGTCTTATCTCCCCAATTAATCCCCAGATATAACGGGAGATCAATACTGGTTCGGGTGAAGCAAGAGGTGGCACTATTCTAGCATATTCAAAGAATAATTTAGTGTACCCCTTACTATCCCCACCAGTCATCCTAAGGTTCAGGAATTTGTTTGCTATCTGTTCCTTCTCATTGGGTGGGCAGAATTTCCTTTCTACCTTGTCCTTAAATTCTTCCCATTCCATATTGTAAGTTCTATCACTTCCTCTTGATTGAAGGATAGTGTTCCACCATTCTAGTGCTGAATTCTTAAACAGATTAGAAGCAAACATTATCTTATCTTCTTCAGCACACTTGCTTATTCTTAAGACTGCCTCAGTCTTCTCTATCCAACGTAGGGTTGCAATGGCCCCTTCGTTGCCCGAGAATTCCATTGGTTTACAAGACCATAATTCTTTATAAGAACAACTGTAAGACACGGTTCTTCTCCTATTGGGAATAGGCATTTGAAGTACAGGTCCATTGTTTACACTGTTTTCGGGTTCAGATGGTCGCTTGCTATCATGTTTACTTTTATTATCGGCTTCCCTAACCGTTTGAATAATATATGGCATTGCATCTATTATTCCTTGTGCAACTATGTGTTGGATAGCACTATTATCCACTTGATTTCCATTGTTATTGATACTTGGATTCTCATTAACCAAGTTAATGTTACTCTGGTTATCATTATTCAGATTTCCTTGATTTCCTTCGTCGGCCATCTGAATTTTAAACATTTACCAATCATTAATAGAATAATTAAATAGTTTAAGTAACAACCACATAATACACATATTGGTCAAAAACGTCGTGCATTGCGACTTTACTCTTTTTGATATAGTATGCGTCAAATACACACTAAAACAGAAATTTAAAAATTACAATACTACTATGCCTCGTTAACCACAAAGTGGTCTATACTACGATAGATTTATTATTATTACACATATATTTTATTTATTATTATCAACTTCACCATCACTTTCACGGGTATGGTTTTTCCCCGAAATCCATCTGACGCTCATCGTATTTCCATACGAGTTTCTCTCCTACATACCTCATCCTCTCACTACTTTCTATGATTTCTTCTCCAAAATTTCGGAGTTCTTGCAAATTCTCTGCACTTATTGGGGGTGCATGTACTGGTATTGGCTCTGGGTACTGAGGTACTGGATTCTCCTGAGGGTATGGATTCTCCAAAATCTCCCTAATGTATTCATCATTGTCATAATAGGGATCTAGAGGGTCCAAACCTGGATATGCTGCTAAGTTCGGCAAGGTTTCTTCGTTTAAGTGATAACGTGGCACATAATCTCTAAGATCATCAAACCATGGATCATAATTTGGATCTAAAGGATTAGGGGCCGGTATTCTAGGTATCTCCTCAGGGTTAAAATCATGAATTTCTACCTCCATCGGTTGAGTGGGAATCAAAAGTAAGGGTTGTGGGGCTACTAGTTGTTCCAGACTTGGGTCAGCAGCAGTTGTAGCTAGGATATGGAAATTAGCTAGGCTTCTATTAAGCATATCCTGTGTATGGGCATCTGACTCTCGCTTAGCACCTGCTAGAACTCTTTGCTGTTGCAACTTTCGCATTCTTTTCCTACGTGCAAATGCTTCCTTACTGAACCATCCTCTCTTTTTATGAGGGAATGGCTCTTCCGACTGAGCTTTAAAGGCAAACATCCCTTCTTCCTGATCAGCAGAATACCCAGAAAGGGCAGGCTGTGAAGAGGTACCTTCACTCCTAGGTGAATCAGACAACTGACGACACATGTCTGAGGGTCCTTGATCACTCATACTGTAAACTAACAAATAGTCAAATAACACGAAACACATAATCACATAAATTATTTCCTAACACAAAATTTCAAATTTAAGTGTCAGTAGAACACTTCTTTGGCTTAGACCAGTGGCTAGGCTCTGATACCACCTTCTGTCGCAACCCCCAATCCCTTATCTGTCCCGAGAACGGGCGGACGCGAACTCAGAATTTCGGTGGTATCAGTTGGTTAGTTTGGCAACGGAAATTACATCAGGACCGTAGTTAGGAAATGTTTATCAGAGTAAAACCACCATATTTGATATAAATAATCACATGGGTAAAACCCAAGTTTCTTATTACAACATGTTTATAGGGATAAACCCTATTTTATTGAATTTAAAACATTGTCTTTTAGGTAACTTTTATAGCCACATTTTTCCCAAGCCTTCAGTGCTCTCCAGCTGGCTTTTTACTAATTGGCTGTCACATTGTGTTACCTGAAACGCGTTTTAAAAACATTTGTCAGTGGGAAATACTGGTGAGTGAATCCCAGCTTAATCAAGAAACATTTTAATAATTAACACAGTATTGAGAGCGATCACATTGTTTATTTCTACACAATTACTCATTCAGTACTGTCAATCCTGACTGGTGGGTCATATTACACATTGGCTAACTCGTCGTCCAATGGTAACGTATTGTCGTCCCGACTTACTACTCACTGTGTAGTAAATTTTGTATACAAAACCCCAACATACCGGCAGTAATTGAAGAACTACAAAGACTCAATCACCTCTTAATCACATTGTAAAACATTAAAGTTTTGTAAAATATTACAAAAAGGTTAACAAAAAGAGGATAAACTCACATTGCTATCTTAGACTTCGCGTAAGGGTTTCCTGGGATTAATCTATAATTTACACAAATGTACATAGGTTAGTATAATAACCCTTTGATAATATTAATGATACCCTCCCCGAGACGGTATTCCAACAACTACGTCGGGCAGAACCACGACAGTTGTTACAGAATCCTAAATCAATCGGGCAACGTATCTAATACGAAACTGGGGTTATAATACTTACAACGGAGCAGAACCTCGCTAATTAGGGGGTATAATACTCGAATATAAAGCCTACTATTCAGAAATTGAGATTGAGAAAGAAAGGAATGAACGACGGAAAACGAAAACCCGTTGCTTTCTTATATAGGTGCTGATTTCGGTTCTCTCGCGGCCCGCGTAAGAGTAGCCTAAGGGCTACGCGGCCCGCGTCAAAGCTAGTCAACGGACTAGCTTGTCCGGCTTATCAGGTAGGTCCGCCACGATGCTGACACATGTCAGCCTGGGGTGTTGCTCCGTTCTTGATCTCACGCGGCCCGCGTAAACTATCGGGGGGGTCTTACGCGGCCCGCCTAGACTTAAAATTCACAGAATTCAGGTTTTAGCCTTTATACCACCCGCGTAAGGGTTGAGGTTGGTCTACGCGGCCCGCCTCAGCTTAAAAATCCGATTTTTAATTATTTTAAATACTATTTAATGTATTTCGGGCTGGGTTTTCACATACGGGGTGTATTTTAAGACATATTGGGACATTTTAAAATATAATGGGGTGTCGGAAATTATTATGAGGGTGTCGGTTTATTGAGGATTGTTACATCTGACATCATTAATCAATTCTTGCAAGCTTTAGATGTTAAAGTCTGTTGAACAATAATCTTTTCATCTTTTGATCCGCCTGTGGATCCATTACAGTCCGTTTGTGATACTTTGATATTACTATTTTATTCGGTTTGTAATATGATTCATCTTTTGCTTCCGCTGTGCATTAAACTGTGATAATATAAGTTGTCCATGATATCAACTACGTCACGATACTCCCCACCGGGCCCACCGGTAATACGTGGAAATATCGGGGTGTGACACCGAAGCTAGTTCTGCTGTTTCTATTGTTCAACCTGTGATTTCTGCTGAGAGTTTGGCTCAATTAATCAAGTTAGTAACTGAAAAGATGGGAAATCCTCCTTCCGATCCTTCAGTTCAAAATGAAGAGCAAATTGTTAAAGACCTAAAGGATCCTGATTCACAACAAGTAAAGCGAAGAAGAAGGGATCCACGACCTGGAGTGTTTATTGAACAAAGTAAAGATCAACCTGTGATTACTGATGAAGATGAATATGGTTTGTATGTGTTTGATTTTGAGTCTGCTTAGGAGACGAATGGAACTCCTTTTGATTTTGAGACGACTGCTACCACTGCTACAGAAACAGGATTTGATTTTGAAGCTGATACAACAAGAATGGATGTGGATACAAATCCTACAGAGATTCCTGTTATTGCTACTATTTCTCCTCCACCTATAACACCAATCACCGAGTCAACACCGCTAGTTACTGCTGCAATTGGAAGCTCATCTGGTGTAGTTCATGATGAACCATGCAGTTCTTGTGGGAAACAGTCTGAAGAACCATTGAGGATGCCGTTTGTTGATGATTCAAGTGATGATGATGAGTTTATCAGTGTTTGAGAACTGAAAAAGAGAATCGTGGTTCTTGAACAAGACTCGATCCACAAAGATGCGAAGATTATTCAGCTTGAAGATACGAGTGTACAAAAGAATCAACAAATTGATCAGCTGCAAGGTGATGTTGGTTTGTTATTCAACATGGTGTATGATCTCCGTGGAAAACTCGAAAAGAAGTTTGGTGATGAGTTTATTGATCCCAGTTAGGGCTGTCCAAACTGCTCGACGATCGCTCAAAAATTGCTCAAAAATTGCTCGTTCGTTTCCCGCTCAGTTTGTAAATGAGCCGCTCGGATTGGTTCGATTCAAATTCAATCCAAGCATGAGCAAAGGTCTGCTCGCTCGTCGATCACTCGGTTTTGCTCGAATCATTTTTATTAATAATATATATAATGTGTAGAACTTAATGGTTTTGTTTAATGCTTGTGTTTATAGGTTATATGTTGATTTGAAGTTGAATTTTGTGGATGCAGATGATCAAGCTTAAAGAAGAAGTTTCTGGCTTTTGAGCTAAATGACAATTTGTATTTCGCACTTTATTTTGTGCTTCTTGATATTGTTAAGAACATTTTTAGAATCATGATTTTAGTTATGTATTGCTTTTCTTAGTAAGGTATTGGACATGTTTTAATTAAGTTAGGATTTGTTTTTGTTGAACGCAACCTTATAATTTAATCAAGCGAAACCGAGCAAAAACGATCCGCTCGATTTTATTTAGGATTTGAGAAAAACCGAGCAAAAACGATCCGCTCGATTCAAATTCAATCCGAGCATGAGCATCACTTTTGTGCTCGGTTTTGCAAATTTGATCCGATCGGATCGGATCGGTTGTAATTCAATCCGAGCACGAGCAGACCCTCGATCGGATTGGATCGGCTCATGAACACCCCTAATCTCAGTGACACGGAGAGAAGAAGAAAAGCTGAAAAGGATCGAGCAAGGGCCTGTGCTAAGAATGAAGCTGAAAGAGCGGCAACAATGGAACACGACTTTACAAGAGTAACTAACAAGGCAAAGGCTAACAGATTAAAGCAGAAAAGAGATTATGTGATTTTGAAGAACAAAAATCTCAATCCTGCTGATCCAGATGTTCAAGTCACTCATCATTTGATGGATGTCGGTGAGAATTATTATGACACGGTTGGGAACCGTTCAGGCATTATAAGCTGGGGTTTTGACCACGATCGTCATAGATGGTGGATGAAAAGGAAGGTTGGACCTGTTGAATGGTACAAGAACCCTGCTCAATGTCAGACGTTCACTAAAGTGGATTTGACTATATTATCGAAATCACCATATGTGGATGATAAGCCTGGCGGATGTGGATATCTGTTTTTTGAGAGACTGCAGAGAGAGGTTGCTTGTGGATTTCCTTCCATGCATACTGCTAAATCTATTGTCACTCCTGCTAAAGGTATTAGAGATCCATGTACGAACAAAAGAAAGCAGATTGTCTCGTGGCCACCAACTGACAAAGAGAAGACAATTCCTTTGGTCAAGAAGATTCCCAGTGGTATATTGAAGACCATGCATTTCTGGGCTTACGATGAAACATTGGGACAAGCTGTAATTGTGTGTGATGATGATGTGAGCTACCGTTTAACTGATCCGATAGATTTGCTGAATTTGGATTGAGAGAATCTGGAAGTGATCGCTCAAAATTAGATTAGATCTACAGAGAAGTTTGAACACATTGCTAAGGATTGGACTACAGTTGTTGCTGGGGTTCTCCAAATTAGCAAGAAAGGGTTTCGTGGCTACAAGGACAAGTTGGAAAGCAGTGGAGGCAGTGAAGGGAGTTAAAGACCGAAGAACCTCTATGCTATAAACTTAGGGGGAGATTGTTGGAACCTGAAGGTTTATGCATAGAGGGTTACAATAGTTCAAGGGTTGATTATGTAAAACTTTGTTTTGTTTAACAGTTTGGGTCGATAGGTGGTTAATGGGTCATAGGGTTTCGGTTGGGCTTCTAGGGGTTTCGGCCCACTTGTGTTTAGTATATAAGTTAACCTCATTCAGTTGTTTGAGGTTGATCAGTTGGTGGAATCTAGAGCCAACCGAAATATAGAAGGGTCTTGTATCAGTCATCGTTTACTGTTGAATGCAAGATATTCTGGTTTGTTTTGATTACTTATTGTTTCGGTTTTATTATAATTCTTGAATCATCTTGTGTTTGTTTTCCGCACTCAAACATGATCAAGTTTGATATCATTGAAAGATCCCTAGGGGACTTACAAAGAATCATGTATTAATTTAAAAATTAAAATGGGAAGACTTATATGAACAACTTATATGATTATTTTTGTTCGAAACTAAACACTCTTCAGTCTTATTTGACTATTTTTGTTCTGCTCAAACTCTTTATATATATATATATATATATATATATATATATATATATATATATATATATATATATATATATTAATTCATAACAAGGTGATGAATAGTACCATTCTTTTGTCCTTTGTGGGTGTTTTTATTTATTTAGTTTTTTTACATTAAACTTTTGGATTCTTTTTTATTAGTTTTTGTTTTATATTTTTTTTCCTAATTTGGTCAGCGTTTGTTTACCAGTTAGTACGGTGTATGATAGTTACATTTGGTTCCTTAGATTTTTTTTACCCTCTTAACTTTCTAATACGTGTCGATATAAATTCGACTTTATATACTATAACAAAATTCAACTACATGAACAATGATTGTTACATTTATTTCTTTATTTTTAGTATTCAACTATTTAATTCTTATTGTTACTATTATTTATATTGCTTTTAGGTATTTCTTTTTTCATAATTTCGTATATACCTTTACGACATGCTTATATTTTGTCTATTATTCGATAAAAGTGTAATTCGAACGTGTCTATATAGTTGTTCTTTACCATGAAGAACCGAACCGCTGCCGTCCGAAGAACATCGTTATTGGTAAAGTATTTGTTAATATGGTTTTTTCTGATGTATCCCAATAGAACATTTTTAGTATCGTCTGAAGAACATCGTTATTGGTAGAGTATATGTTAATATGGTTTTTCTAACGTATCCCAATAGAACATTTTTCAGTACCATATGCTATAGTATTTTTTTTGGTTTTCCAGACGTGCATGTGTCTTCGCTTGCTACATTGAGTGTCGGAATCATACCGATACTTTGACGAACAAAACCAAATCGATACCGACCGAAAGCCCGCAGCAAAGCGCGGGGAACACCACTAGTTGTTCTTAAAGAACAACTTTTATTTGCAACAAGAACTATACAAAGGGATTCTAAAAATATTCAACAAGAACTATATAAAGAGATTCTAAATTTGTAACTAATTCCAAAACGTGCATAAGAACGTCCGTAGTGGCTGTGATTTTTTCAAAAAAAGCCCCCAAACAAGCCAAAAAACGCTCCCCCACCCCCTTGGGCGTGATTGAGTGTGATTTCGCAAAAAAAGCCCCCCAGCGTGTTTTGAATCACGCAAAAATGACAAATTGTTGGCCAATCACATGCATCCCCCCTCTTTTTCTTGGCCAATCCCCATTTTTTGGTTGGTTTTTTTATTTAATTCTTTACACCCCTTTTTAACATAATACCCACATCCCCACTACACCCATTTAAAGAAAAAACGCCTAATAATGCCCCTTGCTGACTGGACTGCCACATGGCGAAAAACGCCCAAGGATAGAGGCATTATTCACTAAACCACTACACATGGTCTAAGAACATTCACAATCCTTTCATCAAATTATGTGAAAGAGACTTTTATATTGTAAAAAGTGGATGTGAGTGGATAAAGAGAAAATGCAACTGTTTATCTGTATATTTGAGGAAAATTATTTACCCTCTATATTTTTTCAATATATTTGAAAGTGATTGTTAGTGGAGGAGACAGAAAAAGTAAGGATAAATATATAAAAAGTACTATTATTTAATTAAAATAAGTGAGAAAATATAGGTGTTTTTAATGATTATTGGATAGATTTGTTGAAATGATTGTGAATGCTAGAACACCTCACTTCTACTTCCCTCAAATTGGAATAAGGTCTCGTTCGAAGAGATCATTGGTTGGAAAGTTAGTTGGTAAGCCATGTTTGAAACTAACACAAAAGTTGTGGAGAAAATAGTACTTGTTTGAAGAATCCTAGATTCCTATTTGTGTTGTTCTCTTAATCCGTTGTAACATACTTCAACTCAAATCGAAATTTTGTAGGAAGTGGATTCACTTTTATTAAAACAATAATTAAAATATATAATAACTATGCTCTTGTTATTTGTAGAAAATACGATAGTAAAATACCAGTTATGAAACTACATATAAAATACAATTTCCATGTACCGAACTTGATTCAAAACATATCTTCAATGAATGCTTCAACCAACACTCTTCTAGTATCCTTAATTCGAGCATTCAAATCGTTGAGTATGCTCTTTTACTGCAACAATTAGCACACTAAAATATTAATAGTTTTTTGTTAAGAATCGTGTTTGGCACATGAGCCTTAAATCTGATTTGCGTCTCTCAATTTTTAGATGAACACGTTTGTCTCCCAGGGCACAACAACAGGAATAACATATATACTACCGAAGATGGCTCAGGCATTTGAGGTTACACCGGATTATTAAGTGTTTTCGATTTATGTGGAAAATATATAAAGATGAAGTTAGTAATAGTAGAAGAATTAGAGAGTTCTTCTCTCTAGTTTCTATTAAATTTTAACAAAAAAATAACAATTTCTCTAATATCTCTCTTTCATCTCATTTTTCTCTTTTTTTTTCTTGTATAAAAAAATAATCATACGCTTTCTTTTATACTCATCTCAAAACTCTATATTTATTTTCGTTATTAAAAAAAATTAAAATAGTTTTATGAGTCAAATAAAACATTCATTTGATTCATGACATGTTAAATAAAATAATAAGACATAATAAAAACATTCATCATGATTCTTGAATAACAATTAAGAGTTTCATAAACAACCAATTTATACTCATGTCCTATTGTTTTAGTGGTATTCGTGTTTTTTTTTTTTTTTCGGGGTGGGGTTGGGCGTGCGGGGTTTAGGTTCTTGGGGGGTGGGGGTTGGTAGGTTTAGGTTTTTCATAGTGTTGCACATGTGTATTACTAATTAATATTTTTTTCAAAAAAAAAAAGTTCTTCTTTGTATCTTAAAAATGCTAGATTTATTGATAAAACATATTAAAAAAAATTGTTTTTTTTTAGAGTTTTCGAGTTCTCACAGTAAAAGAAGTTTTATATATGTGTATATCGTATGCGCTACATAATTCGTGACTATATATGTATCTCACAAGCTACATGTATAATAGTAACCTTTTAGTTAAAAAATAATTTTTTTGATTGGTTGATATAGTTCCCTCTATATTTGTGGTTCTCTCTTGAACCTGCACACCCTAGCCTCACACTTAAACTTCTTCTTACGACTCCGGCGGCGGAGACCATAACAATAATAATAATAATTGGAGAAAGTGTTCTGATTTTGATCATTTGATGTCGTATGGTTTTTCCATGTAAATTTACATATTGGAGTAGAAAAATAAAAAAATTCGGTTAGACAGGTCATGTTGGTGTCAACCCGTGAATATCCCTGTCGTGTTTAGGCTGAACCCTCGAACTACTGACCAATTCACGTATCAGTTAATACGAACAACTTCTGTGGGCACCCCAAAAAATAACTATGTACTTTGTTGCGTGACTTATGAACTTTTAGGTGTTAATTATATCAGCTTGTGTTTAAGATTGTATTTGACCTTTCAATATACATTATCAAAAACACTGCAATCCATACAAGAGGTATGCTATTTAGCATTTTACCTTAATTTTCATTATAATGCATGGTTCCTATATATTTATCACTTACTTGCTGTTATCCAGGATAAAGCCAAGCCCCCATTTGGAAGTCTACCGTGAGCGACTTTGCAGTTAAGATGCATATAGCGCTACCCGAAGACGTGACAGAACAACATATGGATGGTCGTTTCATGTTTTTCGTTCTGCTTTGATTTTCAATGGTGTTGCTTATCAGGGAGGTAAAGCTAAAACCAAGAACGAAGCTGAACAATTGGTGGCACGCTTGTTCGTTCTTAAGTATTTAGGGTTTTTTTTTAATGGCTAACGTTGCACACCATGGGGATTGCACCCCTGACCTCTCATATCCTAAGCTCTATCTAAATTCACCAACACCACTGGGCTATTCCCAAGTGGATTCTTAAGTATTTAGGTATTTTGCAAAACTCGAGCGTTTTGTATTGTTGACTTGCTTGGTTAAGGTTAGGGAAAATCATCAAAATGATCATTTTGACCAATGAGTTTGACAAAATAGTTTTGACTCTTAAAAAATTCAGTCAACCATTGTTTGTGCTGTTTTCGTGAGCTATTTCGGTTGTGCCCTAAGCCCTCAAAGGTTTTATCAGCCTGGTGGTGGAAAAAAGGGCTCTTTTGATATTTGGTTGGATACGGAGTTCATTTTGTTTTTCTTCTACTCATTGTATGGGCTTCGTTTATTGGAATATTTGAATAAAAAATTGGGCCTTAACGATTTTAACAGCCTACTGCTAAATAAATATTCATATTATTAGCAAGTAAAGTAAGGCATTAGTGCCTGCCACTAACCAATTATAACCTTTTACTATTCACGCAACTCGGTAACTATTAGAGTGTAGACTATCCTACAGCGGATTTTTCAAAATTTGCCACCAAACACGTCCCAACACGCCTGACCCCACCCCCAGGGGCGTTTTTGGGCGTGATTTTCGAAAAAATCTCTCCAGCATGATTTAAAACACGCCTTGCCCCCCATTTGTTTGTCCAGTCATCCTCCATCTTCCTATTCTTTATCCAATAAGATTTTTTTGATGGTTTTTGTTTTGTTTAATTATATTACATCTCATTTAACATAATACCCCACATCCCCACTACACCCCTTCTGTAAAAACGCCCAATAATGCCCCATTGCTGACTGAGCTGCCACATGGTGCAAAACGCTCTAGGGTGGGGCATTATTCACCCCAACGACTACGCATGGTCTAAGCAACCTGTCACATAATATTCTTTGGCATCCAAAAATATTTGAATTTACTTGGAATCTTTTATTGTATTTTGGCTCATTAGAACTGGTAACAGTCATATATGAAGTGAATTAGTTTTCTTATAATTAATTAATGATCATGCCTAATTTTTTTGTTACAAAATGTCATTGTACATAATAATCTTCAAGACAAACTGACAAAGCATAAGCATCAAACTATGTTATAGTGACTCTATGTATTTAATGACTATAAATTCACTTATTTTTGTTGCACATTGAATATATTTATAGACAATTTGAAAAGTAACGAATAACGATTGAATAACTGAACTTTTTATTAACTCATAAAGTCCAAGTGCTTGCAAGAAACACAATAACAAGTAGCCTTTGGGCTTTGATTCGACGACTAATGCTCTAAAAACATGTAACTAATCGAGGATAGTTTATTGGTTTAACCGGTTCGATTGGTTTCAAAATGTGATTAGTCAACGAAGGGGGGAGGTAAGCATCGACGGTTTTCTATCACTATGATTAGTTTTCAACTGATCTTTTTTCTTATTTACTCAAAACAAGTAAATTTATTTGTGTTTGTTTTATTAGCTCATAACCAACGGTTTCAAATATTACCAACAATGGTTGTTCCTTACAACCCATGGGTTCAAATCTCGTGTTAAACATTATATATATGTATCAATCCATAACATTGGGAGGAATAGTGATTTTTTGTATTTTTGTGATTGTCTTCATGTTTTTTTTGTTGCATAGTAGACTTTAAGGATTTGATTTTATAATAAAACTTTGGTTTTTTAAAGTTTGCCACAAAAGTTATGTGAATTTATTATTTTGTTAGTTTTGTTTTACGTTTTTTCCTGATTTTGGTCGTCGTTCGATTGCTACTTAGCACAGTGTTTGGTGGTTACATCTGGTATCTCACGTTTTTTTTACCCTCTCGACTTTCTAATACGTGTCAGTATAAGTTCAGCTTTGTCTACGTTTTACGTCACGTGAGTCGTTTGGTGTTAGAAATTCGTGTTTTTATTTAATGTTTTCCCGATTTTAGTCGTCATTCGATTGACACTTAGCATGGCTTTACACCCCACCTGCAATGCTGGTAGCACTACAACCTCTCACCGCAACAAAGGGGCCTAAGACTAGTTAATACATAATCTAATAGTTTGACAAATAATAAATAACTTCGTACAAAAAGTCAAAAATCGATTGTTACATCAGAATAGAAGAAAACAACCTTATTAAAACTTTATGTGGCCCTTGATCCTAAGTCCTTTGAACAATGCGAATACTAGGTTCATTTACTTCGATGAACATAAAAAGAAGAAAAACCAATTACCAACAAATGACTTCTTTAACACTTGATATAATAATATTTATTTCAAAACAAGAAAATGTTAAGTAAATTATTGTGTGATAAAACTATCCAAATAAATATCATAGTTAAGAAGAACGGTTATTTTTTTAGTGGTATCTTGGGGGTGGGATAAGGCTTATGACCATTAGGTTTTGAGTTCGATTCCCACAAGGGGGTTTTCCCAGATTTATTGGGTTTTCTCCTGAATTGGTGCATAGACATTATTGACTAGTGGAGATGGATATGATCGGGTGGTTCCGCTGGTGGCACGATGATACTCCAGTGGTCCGTAAATTTGCCGTTCAAAAAAAAAAAAAAGAAGAAGAAGAAGAAGAACGGTTATTATTCCATATATAAAGAAGTAACTTTTTAGTGCATTATGACTTGTACATTATGCTTTGGGTATTTTTCAAAAAAATACCTTGATTTTTTAGTTTTAACCCAAAGGTTTTTATCCTTTTCAATTTTAACCCTACATAATTTGTTTTTTAACTTTAACCCAAAATTTTTCATTATTTGCAATTCAACTCCACAACTTTTGCCACTTATACTTTTCATCTTTCGCAAATTTTCGTTTTACGTATAGTTCTAAATTTTTCGAGTTAATACGACGCAACGTGCATGTGTGGTTCAACGTTTTTACCTCTATTTTCCCATGTTTGTCAGGTTCGTCGCAACACGCATACCCTAGGTCGAGTCAGTGTTGGTGGTCGATGACGGTCGTGTGACATTAGTACTATTTGACACCGTTTTACTCCCCGCCGCAACGCGGGGTGTGCTTTGAGGGTTTTTCAAAGAAAAAATGGTTATGCATATTGTTGTCGTAACGTTGGCTTTGGGGGTTTTCAAAAAAAAAATGATTTTTTTTACTTTTCACCCAAAAGTATTTCATAAATTACTTTTAACCCAAAACTTTTTATTTTTTGCAATCTATCCTCATAACTTTTTTTACTTTCAACTTTGGTCATTTATAGTTTTCATTTTCCGTAAATTTTTCGCTTTATGCTTGGTTATAAATTTTGTGACTTAACACATCGTAACGTGCATCTTTGGTTTAACGTTTTTACGTTTCGTTCTAAATTTTGCGAGTTAACATGACGCAACGTGCGTGTGTGAGTGAACGTTTTTAAATCGTCTATTTTTTCCCTGTTTGACAAGTATACCATAACGTACGGGTTCTAGATCGACTTAGTTATAACTAAAGAATTCCCGCCGGCGGGTCGTAATCCTAGTTTCATTGAAACTACAAATGTGACATAAGAACATCAATTGATGGCTCACCAAACTTAAGAGGTATAACGTGTTATTTGTATGTTTGCAAAAATAAAATATAGTTTGATGACTTCACAAGTCAAATATTTAGTTTTTTTTTATATATTAGCATCTAGTTTTCAATTCGATGTTTAAATAATTGAATTGATTGGTTAGCCGAAATAATCCTCTTTGACCCTGTGACATTTATTCAACTATTATTAGTAAGCAATAACTGAATAGTTCTATTATAGAGATGACAAGATACATATAAATTGATTGGTCTCGTTTTGAAGTTTGAACTTATCATCTATACATATAAATATGACAAGATATAATAGAGAAGATGAGTAATAAAATTCTAATATTTGAACTTTTGTTATTCAGTTACCGTATTATATGTGCCTCTCACTTAAATTCATTTTTTTGTGTGTTGTAAAATTCCCCTCAATTACCCATATTCATTTTTTATATACATTTTTAGAAATAGTATTTTTTGCTTATATATTAGTCAAGATAACGTGGACGTTATGAAACTAGTAAAATAACTATTTACTTGACAAAAGAAATCCTTTAGATGGGATCGTAATTTTGGACCATCTACAAAAACTTTGTCATTAGTATTTGTTAGGTTGTTTGTGGTATGAGGGGCGGAACTAATGTATTAGGAGCCGTAGCACGGGCTACGGCTCAACCCCGTATTTGTAGTATATTTTTTATTTATTTTTTTAGTTTTATACAAATGATACCCCTAAAAAATACGAGGATATTCCTAACCAAAAAAACGGATACTTGATATTACTAAAATCCCAATTTTTTATAAGCTCAAACATTTTACAACCCAAATCTTATAGAATAATTAAGCACGAATGATTAGATAAGCTCAAATTAATAACAATATAATTGAAAAGAGGCCAAATTGGTAAGTAACAAAGATTAACCCAAGACCCAAAACAACAAAACACACCTTTTGATTATGGGCGGCAATTTGTAAACCAAACGTCGAAGAAAATACAGCTTCTGAAATCGACATGGTCCCTCCTGCCTGAACTCTGTAGTGCTGGTTGTTGTCTCTGCTGAGTGTTGAAAGCCTGGAACCGTCCCTGCTAGCCTAATGATCGTTGGAATTGTCCCTGTTGTTCGTTGATTTGGAATTCACGTCCCTTTTGATCGTTGGAATCATCCCTGCACAGCCTGAAGTCATCACTGTTGATCATTGACCGGCGTTGACCTTTGATTTGTAAGTTTTCTGGTCCTTTGATTGCACGATAAATTTGTTTTATTTGGGATACCACTAAATTAATGGGTTGGCTCCGCCACTTTGTGGTACAATGATGTGGTAATTAACTAAAAAAATAGTTTTGTTTTTTGAGTTTTGTTAAATAAAATCTTTAGTACTATGCTAATAGCAGAACATAAGATAAGATAGTTTGGTGGTCAAATATGAATCGTTAATCATAATAATCGAATAGTGAAATGATTCGTAATGGTTTTCATCTTGTTTAAAATCATTTATTGTTATGCTTCAAGCTATAGGCCTTAATTTGTTAACTTAAAGTTTTTTAAGTAAATCCTGATAGTTCTTAAACATTTTAATCTCAGACGCAAGAAATAAACCAGAAAAAAAAGGTCCTCTAAAATAACACACTTGATTTGTATTGGAAAGAGGTTTAATCCTTGATTTGATCAAAAATTGGTTCTTAATTAAAGCGTTTAACATCAAGATTCAAGGAAGATTCCTACGTATCAAATCTCAACAACATAGCCAGCTGCAAAATAATAATAAAAAAAAGAGTTATAAAAGTCACAAGTTGTATTTGGTATTTTTTACAACGGTCCTCACACTCTAATATACTCTTTAACTTACATTTTTTACACCACATATGAATTAAACACTCATTAGTTAAAATGACAATCCTTTTTTTAACGACAAATTTCTTTTATTTTCTTATTCTTTGTTGTGTTTGATACCTTAATACCACCAAGCCAAAGACACTCTAAGATTGTATCATCATAAATTAAAGAGCCATTTATTGTATGGACTCGATCCTCAAATGATAATGTGTTCCTAAATTCCTTTCAATACTTGCGTATTGTTAAAATTAGTAATTACCTAAGATGATAATCTTTTTATACTTAAAAGAAAAACTCTAGCAATACTTTACTCTTTCAATTTTCATTTAGGTACATCTTGTAGAGGTACTCAAACTAGACCGGTTAATATTTAGCTTTCGTCGCAAACTGTTAAACCGGGTTACAAGATCAGAGAGATTAATACACACGAGATTCACAAATTTCTTCTATTAACTTTTTGTGAATAAATAAAATTACATGACTTAAGGAATATAAATAGTGAAAACATTCTACTCCTACTAGGACTCCTACTTTTACTTATACTTATCCTTAAACAGTTAGAAACTAAATAGAACTAATACTTAGGACAATTCAAATAATAGTAAAATAACTTTAATTATTATTTTACTCGTTTAGTCCTTCGACTTAAGATCTTCTCCAAACCACCCCTTGAGATCGTTCGTACCTCCCTAGTTGATGTTGTAATTCCATCATTCCCTCTCAACATCAACTTCCATAAGTCTCCCTCTCAGTCTTGACTCCTTCTTCCTCGAAGTACTACACCATCTTCGGTAAACACATTACCTCCATTAACATCTTAAGTAGACACATTGCCATTATCGTCATTGATTATAACATCATTACCGGTACCAACATCACTTCTTCCGGTAGTCAGAACTGAAGAGCCTGAGCGACACATGCTTTGCCTTGGCCGAAAAAAAAAGTCTTTTCATCTGGATTCGATTGGCAGTCACAGACTATGTGACCCTTTTGATAAGACTTCAAGAGGCCCTTGAACACCTTTTAAGTAGCACTTGAACTGTCCTTCAAACCCACTTCAATCGAACCTTTAAACTTGCCAATAACATAACTCGATCAACTGGAAGAAAGGATTACTTTCCAACTGCCATCAACCGAATTGAATCAAAGGTTCACCAAGATCTGACCGAGATCTTTTACCAATGCCTTTGAATGAGTCTTCTGCTTTTGTTCATCCTACTGCTTGTGACTTTGCCATCGTTTCGGTTTCTTGACTGGTACTTCACCACGATCGGTTTCTGAACTCTTGCGATCGGAAACCTCACTAATTGACTACTTCAAATTACGTAAGTCAATAATTCAAACCATACTCAAAGGTTAAATGTCACACCCTGCTAGTTGCGGAAACGTGTTGCGTGTGACGTAAGAAAGGTAATAATTGCATCCAATCATGTATCACCGGCTCAAGACTTGTTTCCTGAAATACATGTAGTTTTAAAAAGTCAACAAAAGTTGAGCGAGTTCATGCAGTTATTGTTATCATATGAAATCTTTGAAATCTTGTAATGTAATCATGGTATCTAGTAGCATTCCTGGAGTTTAAGGATCTATCAGTGGGTAGCGAGCCCCCTAACATTATGTACCATAAGTATGTAACCAAACCGAGACAACTTTGACATTTTCTGGGATCACAAAAGCACTCCTATGGCCTATCAAGGAGTGGAGCGTGTCTCAAGCTCTATAGATCTACACCTTTTGCACCTTGGTCACTAAGTGATTAATGGTTACTATGTCATCATCCTACTTATGTACATTGATCATGTTATCATCTAAACCCATAGCTAACATACCCATAGTTTTAACATGTATTTCCCCTCGACTGTTTTAAAACAAAACATTGAAATCATTGAAAGGAGGGACATGAACTCACAAGTTTGCGTTCCTTGTATGTAATACCGTAGCGAGCGTCCGTACGTGTGATTAACCTACATGTGTACTAACTTTATTAGACACTAGGTCTTATCGGACCTCGTACAAGTTGTTCATCTTGAATTCTTTATTATGTTATCGCTTGTCACCTTTGGAACAACTTTGTATTTTTAGAGCGTTGGTAGTTTACTTGCTCGATTGCTATATATATTGAATTCATAAGTGTACACATGTATTCTATGTGTATTAAATTATGTGTGAACGGGCTTCGCCCTTCACATGTCCTCGTGTGCCGCACATGCATGTCATTGAGCCTTTGCTCGTGTCATTGGGTCGAGCCCATGTCATCTATGTTATTGGGCCTAACCCATGTTTTAATGTTATTTGGCCGAGCCCATGTCTTTCTTGTCATTGGGCCTTGGCCTATGTACTTTAGTAATTTGGGCCCTAACCCTTGTAATTTAGCAATTTGGGGCTACCCCAAATGTTTTGTCATTGGGCATTGGCCCATGTAGTTTAGTAATTTCGGCCTAACCTAAATAATTTATCTTTGGGCTATAGCCCATGTGTCTTCATGAGTCCATTTTTAATAGTCTTGCATTTTTGTATTTTTGAACTTTTCGGGTTTTGTTATCGGTAATATATATTAATTCGGTGACTATATATATATATATGTGTGTGTGTGTGTTTGTGTGTGTGTCAACGGAACGCCCAAGTGTCGCAGTAATCTTCTCGTGATGACGTTATGCCCCTTTGTCATCGGTGACGATTTATATTCTTTTATTTACCGAAATAAATTATGTATCTTACTTTTCGGCTTGAATTATACATTATTTCGTAAGAATATATTTTTGTGGACTCGTCCGTTTATCCGTTCAAGGATATGTTATAGATACTTTTACTTCTAGGAAATACGTCTTGTAGCGCGTCCGTTTTTCCGTTTTGTTTATTCGTCCGTTTGTCCGCTTATGGACACAATGTGTTTAGGATTTATTTATGTCCGTTTTCATCACATTTCTTTGGGAAACATGTAGGAAACATGTATATGTATTCTTTTTGTGTCTTTTTATATTTGTTTCTTACAAATATATCTTGGTTTCATGGGTGTATTATTTTGATCACCCTAAATGTATCTAAGTACATGCATATAGCTTAAAATACATATACTTGATAAGTTTCCAAAATATATAATTTTTGTGTAACACCCTAAATTTTACCCTTGATTTTTTTTTTTTTTTACAAAATATAGTTTAAGTACATGACTTTCATTAACGAAGTTCATAAGTAACAAAGACCTTAGTCAACTAATGACTAAGTTAAAACGTTTCAAAAATTGTTTAAACATGTTTACAACCCATGAACAAAGTTTATATATGATTAAGAACATAGCGGAAGCTTCAAAAGTCGTGTTCGGTTCTTCGACGTTGCTTGATCACCATCCGTAAGGTCCATCTAGTCACCTAGGGTCAAAACCATTAAAAATATTAGTTTTGACTTAGACACATAAGACTTAAACATATGATCCAACATCAAATAAAAATTAAAGGAAATTATAAGATTTCAGGTTTCACCGTAAATTACGGTGATACCGTAATTTACGGTGAGTTCTGGAATTTCTTGGTCCACCGTAAACCAGGAGGAAATCACCGTAAAACACATGACCTCTACCGTAAATTACGGTATTACCGTAATTTACGGTAGTTCCTGGAAATCTATGTTTTTGTTTGGTTTGTTCATCTTACTTAAACCAATTTCACGGATTTCGCTTTTCTAAGAATCCATTACGTCAAAATTCTCATATTTCCAACATATTATACCTAAACCAATATCAAAGAGCAATTCATCATACTCCCAAAACATTAACCATGCTTTACACGTTTATTCGACCCGTTGGCTCGTCTAGAGAATCCTCCCATGTGACGACTACCAACGAGTTCCAACCGAGTATGTCCAATATTTTAATATAGCGACATCTCTACTTAATTCAAACCATTCCTGTTCTAAAATTTGAATACATATTATACAATCATCAAAATCTACTAAATGTAACGGGTCAAGTTACATACCTTAGCGCACGCCCTTCAACCGTGAGTCACCACCGGCTTGTCCACTCGACGTTCCGGTATCTTGTCCTATAGAGTTCAATTCAAGACATGTTTAGAACTCTCTTCAAATCATAATTCGCATATTACACCGAACATCATGATTATGCGTTTAAACTCGAAATTTCAGTTTTTTTAAGCCTTCATAGAGGCATTTCAACAAACACTTCATAAGCAGATTTTTACATGATTAAACATCACATCTTTAGTTTATCATTTAACCCTATTTTCATATAAATCAACCAATTTACATGAATGTTAGCTTCTAATTGCTGAAATCACTTCCAGATTGCTAAATTACACTAGATTAACAATCTACTTTCTAGTGTTCATCCAAATACACATGACCCACTAATCACCTACCATGGTGATTATGGATTCACCCAAAATTTCTTATGATTTCAACTTCTATTGATCTAGGGTTTGTCCTTAGACACTATAGTTGTTCCTCAATCATCATAACATACACATGCAACCCTAATTCCAGATTTTTCCCAATTCATGAAAATTTCAAGTTGAGAGTTTTCCTTAAATTTTACATACCTTGTAATCCTCTTGTGATGAGGATCACGATTCTATGCTTGGATTTTCGTTTGGACCAGATTTGCTCCTTCAATTTGTGGATTTTAGTATAATTCTAGGTTTGGTTGAAGGTGGGTGTCGCCCCCTGATGTTCTGGTCGACCAGGGCTTCAAAGTGGGGTGTTAAGTTTATGTTTTATTTGTTTATTAGAATTAAAGTTTCAATTTTAACAACTTAAACCCCTCCACTTTGATCAACATTGATTTTAGTTACTTTTAACCCTACTTTAGGTTATTTCTAGACTTATAACTAATTAGGTTAAAATTCCTAGTTAGTAAATTCTCGTTTATTTAAACCTTACAAATTCCAATTTAAGGTTTTATATTTTCGAGGTGTTACAAGTCCACCCCCCTTAAAAAGGGTTTCGTCCCCGAAACCGTAGTACGTACCAAATAAAGTAGGGTGAAGACGTCTCATCTCCTCTTCGGACTCCCACGTAGTGTCCGAACCTTTCCTATGCTCCCATTTGACTTTGACTTGATCAATTTGTTTATTTCGTAAATGTTTGACCTTTCTGTCCATAATCTCCACCGGTCTCACCGCATAATTCAGACTATTATCCACTTCGATATCATCGTAATGGATATAGGCCGTTTCGTCTGCTAAGCACTTTCTTAATTGTGACACGTGAAACGTGCCATGTATCCCACTCAGTTCCTCCGGTAACTCAAGGCGGTAAGCTACTTTACCGACCTTTCCGATAATTTTAAATGGTCCAATAAACCTCGGGCTTAGTTTCCCCCTTTTTCTGAATCTAATAACGCCCTTCCAAGGGGAAACCTTTAGCATGACCATGTCGCCAACCTGGAATTCGATTGGCCTTTTCCTTTTATCAGCGTACGCCTTTTTTCTGTCTCGAGCTGCTTTCAAGTGTGCTCGAACTATATCGATCTTTTCATTCGTGGCTCGTACTATATCTTGGTGGGCGAGTTCACGTGGTCCCACTTCACCCCAACATACCGGGGTTCGACACTTCATACCGTAAAGCATTTCGTATGGTGCCATCTTAATACTAGATTGGTAACTGTTGTTATACGAAAACTCGACTAACGGTAGGTGAACATCCCAACTGCCCCCAAAGTCAATTATACACGCCCGTAGCATGTCCCCCAATGTTTGTATCGTTCTTTCACTTTGTCCATCCGTTTGAGGATGGTACGCAGTGCTAATAAACAATTTGGTTCCCATTTGCTCTTGGAAATCTCGCCAGAAATTTGAAGTAAACCGGGTATCCCTATCGGACACGATGGACACCGGCACTCCATGACGTGCTATGATTTCATTGGTATAAACTTCTGACATCTTTTCTGACGTATAAGTCTCACGAATCGGAATGAAGTGAGCACTTTTCGTCAATCTATCCACCACTACCCATATGGCATCAAAACCACGATTCGTCTTAGGCAACTTGGTTAACAGGTCCATTGTAATATGTTCCCATTTCCAAACCGGGATTTCTAACGGTTGAAGTTTGCCGTATGGTTTCTGGTGCTCCGCCTTGACTTGTAAACATGTCAAGCATTTTCCACATATTTCGCCACGTCCCTCTTCATTCCGGGCCACCAATAATTTTGTTTCAAATCATTGTACATCTTGGTTGCACCCGGATGAATCGAATAACGGGATTTATGAGCTTCGTTAAGTAGAAGCGCCTTTACTCCACAAGTATGTGGGACCCATATCCTTCCGGATCGAGTCTTCAACCCGTGGTTCCCATCCGACAAATCTCTCAATTGGCCGATTATTCTTTCTTTCTTCCAATTTTCTTCTTTTACTGCTTCTAACTGCGCCTCTCGAATACGTTTAAGTATACCCGAGGTCACCACGAGTTGCATCGACCTCACTCGTATTGGGACATAGTTCGCTTTTCTGCTTAGAGCGTCCGCTACCACGTTTGCTTTTCCGGGGTGATAATGTATCTCACAAACGTAGTCCTTCACCGTTTCCAGCCATCGCCTTTGTCGCATATTTAACTCCTTCTGATCAAAGAAGTATTTCAAGCTCTTGTGGTCGGTGAATATGGTGCACTTTACCCCATACAAGTAATACCTCCATATTTTTAATGCAAATACTACCGCTGCCAACTCGAGATCGTGCGTTGGGTATTTCTTCTCGTGTATCTTCAATTGTCTCGAGGCATAGGCTATTACCTTGCCCCGTTGCATCAACACGCAACCGAGCCCCGATAATGAAGCATCCGAATAAACCACAATGTCTTCAACTCCGTCTGGCAATGTCTGTACCGGAGCTTGAGTTAGCTTTTCTTTTAGCGTTTGAAACGCTTTTTCTTGATCAATTCCCCAAATAAACTTTGCTTTCTTTTGGGTTAGCTTGGTTAGCGGTGATGCAATTTTGGAGAAATCTTGAATGAATCTCCTATAATACCCCGCAAGCCCCAAAAAGCTTCTAATTTCTGAAGGGTTCTTCGGGGGATTCCATTTTGACACTGCCTCTATCTTTGACGGATCCACCAACACTCCGTCGGCATTTATGACATGGCCTAAAAATTGAACCTCTCGTAACCAAAAGGCACATTTAGAGAATTTTGCATATAACTTCTCTCGCCTAAGTGTCTCTAACACTTCTTGTAAGTGATGTGCGTGTTCAACTTCACTTTTCGAATATACCAATATATCATCGATAAACACGATGACCGACTTATCCAGCATTGGCTTGCAAACCCGGTTCATGAGGTCCATGAAAGCCGCGGGTGTGTTTGTTAGCCCAAATGACATCACGAGGAATTCGTAATGTCCGTATCTCGTGCGGAAAGCCGTCTTCGGCACATCTTCTTCTTTGACCTTTAGTTGGTGGTACCCCGATCTAAGGTCAATTTTGGAAAACCAGTTCGCACCTTGTAGTTGGTCGAATAAATCATCTATCCTCGGGAGCGGGTATCGGTTCTTTACCGTGAGTTTGTTTAACTCCCGGTAATCAATACACACGCGCATACTCCCGTCTTTCTTCCTCACGAACAATACCGGTGCGCCCCAAGGAGACACACTCGGCCTTATGAATCCCTTGTCAAGCAGGTCTTGGATTTGGGACATCAACTCTTGTAGTTCCGACGGTGCAAGTCGGTACGGGGCTTTTGCTACGGGTTTCGCGCCCGGAATCAATTCGATCCCGAACTCTACTTCCCGTTCAGGCGGTATCCCCGGTAAATCTTCCGGAAAAACATCTTCATAATCTCGTACTACCGGTACATCTCCAATCTTTCGTGATTCTTTCTCGGGCTCATTAGCATATATTATGAATGCCTTGCATCCTCGCTTCATTAGTTTGTGAGCTTTCAACATTGAGCATACTATGGGGTTGCCTCCTTTTTCGCCATAAATGGTGACGTGTTTCCCGCTCGGAGATGTTAGTTTTATCTCTTTACGGAAGCACACGACCTTTGCATGGTGTCGAGATAGCCAATCCATCCCAACGACTACTTGAAATTCTCCCATCGACATAGGGATTAGATTTATCAAATATTCTTCATCGTCGATGCTCAGTTTACAATTTTCACATACATCACAAACAATAAAGCTTTTGTTATTACCTATCTCTACTTCTAAAGGCACAGGTAATTTTGTTAGAATAAATGAAGGATGTCGAATAAGTCCATATGAAACAAAGGATTTATTCGCACCCGTATCAAATAACACGTGTGCAGGAATTGAATTTACAGCAAATATACCTGAGACCACGTCAGGTTCAACCTTTGCTTCTGCGGCAGTTAGTTGAAAAGATCTTGCCTTTGCTTTCGGGGCTTCACCTTTTGATTCTTGCCCATTCTTCTTTTCAACCAGTTCCGGGCATTCCGACTTCTTGTGACCCGTTCGATAACAGTTGTAACAAACCGTCACTTTCTCCGGGCATGATATAGCCATATGTCCCGTTTTCTTGCATATGGGACAAGGCTTATCCTTGTAACGACATTCGCCTTTATGACCTTTCCCGCAGATTCTACAAATTGGCGACCCGCCTTTCGTATCAGATTTCTTTGCGCTTTCGTTTGTTCGTGCTTTCTTAGTAGGGCTTGGATTCACATCTTGTGCCCTTCGTTCACCCCGTTCTATGCTCTTTTTCAGTTCGATCTCTCTTTCCCGAGCAGCATTGACAATCTCGGTAAGAGTCTCGTATTTTGAAGGGGTTATGAACTCTCTATACTCCGCACTTAGCATGTTATGGTAGTAATAGACCTTTTGTTCTTCGTTTGTCACCAAATCATCGCAGAACTTTATCTTGTCCATAAACATCCCCGTGATCTTGTCTATGGATTCACCCTTGTGTCTGAGTTGCATGAACTCTTCCTTGATTCTATTTATGACCGCTTTGGGACTATGGTGTTTAAGAAACGGCGTCTTAAACTCCTCCCATGTCATGGGCTTAGCCGCTTCACTTCCAATCTCCTTCTTTTTGTTATCCCACCAGTCTTTCGCTTGACCTCTTAATTGACCCGTACCATAAGCTACGTAGTCATTTTCATCACAATGAGTTCTCTCGAATACTCCTTCAATATCACTTAGCCATCATTGGCACACAATTGGATCAACCTCCCCATTATATATTGGGGGTTTACAGGCCATGAATTCCTTGTATGAACAAGGCTTTCGTCCACCATGCTTTTCCTTTGCTGAATTGGAATCATCTTCCAATTTCTTGATTCTCTCTTCTGCTATTGATAAAACTGTGTTTTGAATTTTATCAATAAAGCCCGACAAGCTGTTTTCGATCGCCTTTCCAACCTCTTCGGCAATCACTTCCTTCATTTGCTCGGTGACTCTTGGCACCGCATTATCATTACCTCCATCAGCCATCTCTATTTCTGAAATGTTTACATAGTTTGTTAAACATTCCATTTATAACACATGCTTTACTTGTTTTGATTTAATCAAGTTCATAACTTGATTTAATCATTCTTGTTTCAATTTGATCAAGTTTGTAACTTGATTTAATCATTCTTGTTTCAATTTGATCAAGTTCGTAACTTGATTTAATCATTCTTGTTTCAATTTGATCAAGTCCGTAACTTGATTTAATCATTCTTGTTTCAATTTGATCAAGTTCGTAACTTGATTTAATCATTCTTGTTTCAATTTGATCAAGTCCGTGACTTGATTTAATAATTCTTGTTTCATGCATTTCTTGTTTTTGAGTGAGCTTACACACTCTTTTCATGCATATTTGTTCATTTCTCATTTTCTACGTAGTACATAATTTATTAACAAAATAAGTTAGTTCTTACCGGACGATCGATCAAGCTTGAACCGAACACTTATTGACAACCTTGAGCTCTGATTACCAACTTGTAACACCTTAAATTTTACCCTTGATTTTTTTTTTTTTTTACAAAATATAGTTTAAGTACATGACTTTCATTAACGAAGTTCATAAGTAACAAAGACCTTAGTCAACTAATGACTAAGTTAAAACGTTTCAAAAATTGTTTAAACATGTTTACAACCCATGAACAAAGTTTATATATGATTAAGAACATAGCGGAAGCTTCAAAAGTCGTGTTCGGTTCTTCGACGTTGCTTGATCACCATCCGTAAGGTCCATCTAGTCACCTAGGGTCAAAACCATTAAAAATATTAGTTTTGACTTAGACACATAAGACTTAAACATATGATCCAACATCAAATAAAAATTAAAGGAAATTATAAGATTTCAGGTTTCACCGTAAATTACGGTGATACCGTAATTTACGGTGAGTTCTGGAATTTCTTGGTCCACCGTAAACCAGGAGGAAATCACCGTAAAACACATGACCTCTACCGTAAATTACGGTATTACCGTAATTTACGGTAGTTCCTGGAAATCTATGTTTTTGTTTGGTTTGTTCATCTTACTTAAACCAATTTCACGGATTTCGCTTTTCTAAGAATCCATTACGTCAAAATTCTCATATTTCCAACATATTATACCTAAACCAATATCAAAGAGCAATTCATCATACTCCCAAAACATTAACCATGCTTTACACGTTTATTCGACCCGTTGGCTCGTCTAGAGAATCCTCCCATGTGACGACTACCAACGAGTTCCAACCGAGTATGTCCAATATTTTAATATAGCGACATCTCTACTTAATTCAAACCATTCTTGTTCTAAAATTTGAATACATATTATACAATCATCAAAATCTACTAAATGTAACGGGTCAAGTTACATACCTTAGCGCACGCCCTTCAACCGTGAGTCACCACCGGCTTGTCCACTCGACGTTCCGGTATCTTGTCCTATAGAGTTCAATTCAAGACATGTTTAGAACTCTCTTCAAATCATAATTCGCATATTACACCGAACATCATGATTATGCGTTTAAACTCGAAATTTCAGTTTTTTTAAGCCTTCATAGAGGCATTTCAACAAACACTTCATAAGCAGATTTTTACATGATTAAACATCACATCTTTAGTTTATCATTTAACCCTATTTTCATATAAATCAACCAATTTACATGAATGTTAGCTTCTAATTGCTGAAATCACTTCCAGATTGCTAAATTACACTAGATTAACAATCTACTTTCTAGTGTTCATCCAAATACACATGACCCACTAATCACCTACCATGGTGATTATGGATTCACCCAAAATTTCTTATGATTTCAACTTCTATTGATCTAGGGTTTGTCCTTAGACACTATAGTTGTTCCTCAATCATCATAACATACACATGCAACCCTAATTCCAGATTTTTCCCAATTCATGAAAATTTCAAGTTGAGAGTTTTCCTTAAATTTTACATACCTTGTAATCCTCTTGTGATGAGGATCACGATTCTATGCTTGGATTTTCGTTTGGACCAGATTTGCTCCTTCAATTTGTGGATTTTAGTATAATTCTAGGTTTGGTTGAAGGTGGGTGTCGCCCCCTGATGTTCTGGTCGACCAGGGCTTCAAAGTGGGGTGTTAAGTTTATGTTTTATTTGTTTATTAGAATTAAAGTTTCAATTTTAACAACTTAAACCCCTCCACTTTGATCAACATTGATTTTAGTTACTTTTAACCATACTTTAGGTTATTTCTAGACTTATAACTAATTAGGTTAAAATTCCTAGTTAGTAAATTCTCGTTTATTTAAACCTTACAAATTCCAATTTAAGGTTTTATATTTTCGAGGTGTTACATTTTGTCAAAAATTATATTTACACATTGTTATTATTTTCACCATTTTATTTTTGTGAAAATATATGTTTAAGTTCATAAGAACTCTTGAATATTTAAGGCTTAACTATTCTCATCAAAGCTTCCATAATGACGTTTAAGACCACTAATCGCGTTTAACTTTGTTAATCACCCTTTAATCCCAAATTTAATCGCGATTAGATTTTTAGAAAAATTCACCATAGTTTCCCCTAAACTATGACGTTTCCCACGTTTTCAAAACGCGTTTAAATCGCCAAATCAAGTTTCTAAATCACCACAATTTACCAAGTTTCACCAAATATCATTTTTATAACATTAATCAACACTCTTTCCTTCAAATTTCTCAAGAGCATTACTTATGTTAAATTTCAAGACTTTAAAGTTAATCACTTTTCAAGTTAATCCTTTACATAAACTTGATTATGCTTGTTTTATGCTTTTAGAAATCCCCAAATCTTACATATTTCAAGTTTATTAAGAATACCAAGACTTTTTATGTAACACTTATTATAAACAATTTTATATAAACTTGTTTCATGTAAAAACCAAGTTACTAGTGTTTTAAAAGTCTTGATTCAAGTTCATTCTCATGTTCTATCTTTCAAGAACACTAATCAAAGCTTCATGTATGTAATACTCATGAATTTGAAGGTGATGATCTTGTAGGATTTAAACATATATATGTTTAAATCACATTTTCAAGTTTATTATGGCTAGGTTAACATATCTATGAAATACTACAACAAATAAACATGAAGATCATCATAAGTCTCATCTTTCAATAACTAATCTTGACATAATCAACATAATCAACAAGATTACACTAACTAGTTGCACTAATCTACACAAATAACCACATAATAAGTTTAGATTAGTAGATTATTAGCTTTGAGATTAGGGTTTTTGGTGTGCTTTTTATTAATCTTCAAGATAATAAACTTGTACTTTTGAAATCAACTAGTAATAAGAAGCTTAAACATGGTGTTTAGAAGACTTACAACTTTGCACAAGGTGATTAAGAAGATTAAGACGATGTTTAAGCTCCAAGAACTCCCTAAAGCTTCCTCATGCTTAAACCATGCTTAGATGTTCTTGATATGCTTAGAAAGTGAGTGATTTAGGGTGATTTAGGGTGAACTTTGGTGGGTTCTTGGTGTTTCTCTTGGAGCCGTGAACATGAGGACCCATATGGGGGTTTTTGTGATTTGAAAATGTGGTGTGAAGATGAGGAAAGATAAGAATGGGGTCTTGTAAAAAATGATGGTGTATGTATAATTTTTCAACAAATACTTAGGCCATACTCCAAATCTCTAGATTTTCAACATCATTCAAGTGGGGTGGGACCCACTTGTTGACCAATTTGATAAAATTGGGGGGGGGGTAAAGTGTAACTTTTTATAAAAGTTATTAAAAATCTAGATATTTTGGTAATTAATCAAAGTATGGTGATTAGGGGTTTAATTGCACCATTATGGGGTAATTAGGGATTCGGAATGTTAACCAACATTAACTAGTTCACTAAGCTAGTAGAAATAGTATTTCAATACTTTAGATGCCTTCCGTTTGGTCGTCGACTAGTTAACGACACTTTTGCGTCGTACCGACGAAAGTTTGTCGCAAGTTGATATTCCATCATCAACGATGCATAAAGTGATTCTGGGTCCCAAAATAAGCTTAACTAGTTCGCCATGTCTTCCGTTTGGTTGTTTTGGCGTCGAAAATGTTATTTATTAGCTTGTCGGTTCAAAAACGGACAAGTTGTGGGGGTTGCAACGTAGCACCGAAAGCTTATGTTTCGGACACCCCATTATTATCCTCATGTTGTTTTCATATGGTTGTTATCATTTGTCATAATTCCGGAGCCTCGGAAATGCTAAATTATAGTTTCGGACGAGTTAAAAATTGTCATATTTTTAGCGAAAATGACGTTTTAGTGATTAGGGCGTTGTATCGGAAAGTTCTAGATTTTTGTAAGATATGTTTTCTCATTAGTGTTTTCTTATGTAAATGGACTTAGTTATGTTATCCGTGTGTCGTTTTTTATTGTTTCGTTCTGTTTTCATGGTTTAGCTGGCATGAATAGTGTAACCGTGAATAGTGCGCGCAACACTTTCTACCAACACTTTTAGGACATTGTTTAATTGGTTTCGCAATACGACGAAAACCAACATATGTTTTAGCATTGTTTTCTTGTCCTAACACTGTCATCTTATATACGACACAGTTACGTAATTAAATTATGCTAATTGCATGAGATTATGAAATAAACATAGTGATCAGAATGTACGGAACGAACGATTATTTGCCATTTGTCACATTCTCCCCCTGTTAAAAATAATTTCGTCCCGAAATTCACGTTAAGTTATCCTTTAAAGGAGTCTTCTCAAACAGGTGGGGATTCTTTGTCTTGATTTGATCTTCACTTTCCCAGGTATACTCGAGTCCGTGACTTGAGTTTCAGCGGACCTTTACTAGTTTAATACGAATTCTCCTTGTCTTGTGGACTTTCCAGTCCATAACCACAACGGGTTCTTTGGTAATCTAGAGTTTGTCGTCTATATGAATTTCATCCACTGGGATGATAACTGTCACGATGGTCGGACTTTTCTTTAAGATTCGACACATGAAATGCGTCGTGTATGTTATTGAGTCGTTCTGGCAACTTTAGCTTCTAAGCAACAGTACCAACCTTTGCTAGAATTTCCAAAGGCCTAATGTATCTCGGGTTTAGTTTTTCACGTTTCCCGAATCTGCCTACGCCTTTCCAAGGCAAGACTTTTAGTAAGGCTTTGTCTCCGACCTTGAAGGATAATTGTTTACGTCTTTTGTCTGAGTAGCTCTTTTGTCTATCCCGAGCCGCTTATATACAGTCTTGTATCTCTGATATCTTGTCAGTAGTCTCTTGGACTAGTTTCCGGGCCAGTGAGTTGTTTGTCTACGACATCCGCCCAACACAGCGGTGATCGGCACTTCCGTCCGTATAGTGCTACGTATGGGGCGGCTTTAATGCGTGTGTGATAACTGTTATTATATGAGAACTCTACTAGAGGTAAATGAGTATCCCAGTTTCCGCCTAAATCCATCACACATGCACGAAGCAGGTCTTCCAAATTTGGATGGTTCGTTCGCTTTGCGGATGAAATGCTTTACTTAGATCCAACGAGATCCAAGTGATTCTTGAAATGACTGCCAAATCCTTGACACAAAGCGGCCATCCCGATCCGAGATTATTGCAATAGGCACTCCATGACGTGCCCCAATCTCTTTAAGGTAAAGTTCAGCTAACTTCTCGGTACGGTCTTTCTCGCGAATCGGTATAAAGTGAGCTGACTTGGTTAATCGGTCAACGATGACCCAAATCATGTCATGACCTAGAGAGGTCTGTGGGAGTCCTGTAATGAAATCCATTGATATATGTTCCCACTTCCAAACGGGAATCTCGGGTTGCTGTAATAAGCCAGGCGGCTTCTGATATTCGGCCTTGACCTCTGCACAAGTTAGGCAATTCCCAACATAGGTCGCAATATCTCTCTTGAGATTAGGTCGCCAGTAATGTTCTTTTAAGTCTAGATACATTTCATCCGGATCCTGGATGTATTGAATATTTTTGGCTTGGGTGCTCTACCCAACACTAAGTCTCCTAGACCGCCAAAGTATGGAATCCAAATCCTTCCCATGAAATATAAAGTGTCATCTTTGTTCTTTTCCATTTGTTTCTCCAATCCCCGTAAGGATTCTGCTTGAATGTTTTCCGGTTTTAGAGCTTCTTGTTGTGCATCGTGCACCCGAGTAGTGAAGTTCGTTTGAATTGTCAACTCTAAGGCTCGTACTCGTAATGTTTTGTCTTATTCTTTCTAGATCAAAGCATCTGCCATGACGTTTGCTTTGCCCGGATGGTACTTGATTTCATAGTCGTAGTCATTCAACAATTCTACCCAGCGCCATTAGCGCACGTTTAATTCCTTTTGATCGAATATATGTAGAAGACTTTTATGATCGGTGAATATGGTACAATTAGTACCATAAAGATAGTGACGCCAAACCTTTAAAGCGAATACCACTGCGTCCAACTCTAGGTCGTGAGTGGTATAATTCTTTTCATGGACTTTTAACTGTCGCGACGCGTACGCGATGACTTCTTCACGTTGCATTAACACACAACCCAAGCCTTGATGCGATGTATCACAATACACCACAAAGTCATCGGTGTCGTTCGGGGGAGATAAGATTTGTGCTTGGCATAGTTTATCTTTGAGTAATTGAAATGCTATTTCTTATTATTCACCCCAATCGAACTTCTTATCCTTTTGAGTGAGCGAGGTTAGCGGTTGAGAAATTTTAGAAAAATTCTCAATGAATCTCCGATACTATCCCGCTAAGCTTAGAAATTGTCTTGCCTCCATTGGGGTCTTTGGGGCATTCCAGTTACCTATGGCCCCTATCTTAGCCGGGTCAACGTGTATTCCGTTCTCGTTTACCACGTGGCCGAGAGATTGTACTTCTCGAATCCAAATTTCACATTTTGAGAACTTGGCATACAATTGTTCTTTCTTAAGCAACTCCAGAATAGTTCTCAGATGTTGTTCATGTTCCCCCTCGGTTCGTGATTATATTAACATGTACTTAATGAATACGATCACGAATTTGTCGAGGTATGGTTTACATACCCGGTTCATTAAAACCATGAACACGGCGAGAGCGTTTGCTAAGCCGAATGGCATAACACGGAATTCATAATGCCCATAGCGAGTCCTGAACGCTGTCATAGGAATGCTTTCCTCTTGAATTCTCAGCTGATGATATCCGGACCTCAAACCAATCTTGGAATAAAAGCTGAACCTTGCAACTGATCGAACAAGTCGTTGATCCTCGGTAAAGGATACCGACTTTGGATAGTTAACTTGTTTAGTTCTCTGTAATCGGTGCACATCCGAAAGATTCCATCATTCTTCTTGACAAATAACACTGAAGCTCCCCAAGGTGAGAAACTCAGTCTAATGAATCCTTTGTCAAGTAGTTCCTGAAGCTGAGTAGATAATTCCTGCATCTTCGAGGGCGCTAGTCGGTATGGATCTTTCGCCACTGGTACAGCTCCTGGCACTGGATCGATATGGAATTCAACTTGTCGTTGTGGATGTAGTCCTGACAAGTCTTCTGGAAAGACTTCGGGATATTCCCTTACCACAGCTATGTCCTCCACTTTGTGCTCCTCGGCCTTCTTTTCAACCACACGGTCAAGAAAGGCGATGCATCCTTTTCTAAGACACTTTCAAGCCCTCATGCAATTAATAATTCGTAGGGGTGTGTCCTGTTTCTCCATGTGAATTAACAAATGTTCTACATCGACCAGGGGGATGCGAATGATCTTCTCGTGACATGTAATTTCGGCTCGATTGTCGAATAGCTAGTCTATGTCAAAAACTACGTCGTAACAACCCAATTGAACGGGTAAAATGGTCAATGTTAAATTTCTATGCTCCAAGTTCGAGTGTGCATCCTTTAATGTCTTCTCCCGACTCAACTATCTACCGTTGACCAATCCTATGGAATGAGGGGGCGTCTAGCTTACTTGACTCTAGGCCAAGTATATTTTGAATTCTAGGGGGATGAAACTAATACCGACACTGGTATCAACAAAATGGATGCAACGGTTCGGTTGATAGGAAACGCGTCGGCGACCCTTAATGACTTCACATGACTCCGCTAATTCCGCATTAGCTAACTCGATAGAGTAAGACATGTCTAACCTACCTGCCTCTAATTCATGTATATGCCTAGTATCTAAAGACACTAAGTTAAGCCGATGTTGGTATTCAAATAATTGATGCATGTTGGTTGTAGAGTAGAACATACCCATGTCAACATTGGGATTTCGTGAAGTATTCATAGTTCTAACCGTACACACGCTTATTCCCTTGCTTGATTCGTCCTTAGACATCCATGATTGTAGTGATCTCTTTGCCACAGTTAAGATATCCTTGTTCTTTCTTGAGTATATCTAACTCATTAGTTTCCGTCTTGTGCCCAGTCTCACCACACTGCTACACTTGGCACTTTTGCAAGTGCCCTCATGATGAAAGCTTCACTTATCTCATTCAAGATTTTGGCAAGTTACTAGCATATTTCTTGGTGCGAACATCGATTATGGCAGCAAATGCCTTCGTTTCTCTCATCGCGGGCGTTTTCTCTCATTTGTTACTCATTCTCGAACCTTTCCTAAGGTGTGAGAACTTTCGATTCCCGTTGCTAGTAGATTCCACATGCGTTTCTTTCCCTTCCGCACCTTTCTTTGATAATTTCCCCATGTTCCCCGCATCCTCGATGAGACTAACTGCAAGGGTTACTTGAGAAAAATTTCTAGGTAGGGTGGCATGATGTGATTGTGCTTCAGATCTCAGGGCTAAACCCCTAATGTAGCGCTCAGTGCATTTGGATTCTGGTGTTATCCAATATGCAACAATCCTTGAGAGATTGTAGAGGCGTCAGGGGTAACCAACAACGTTAGCTCTAATCATGACCGAGTTCTAGAGTTCGGTTCCAAACCTTGGAATTTTTCCGCTAGTGAGCAATACTCTTCTCGCGTAAGATCTTTGAGTTCTTCCCATGACAACCACTTTGGTGTATTACTTCCTATAGTTTGCACTTGGAGATTCCACCAAGTTAATGTCTCCTTCAAAAGAAGACTATTCGTTTACCTAACTGTTTACTTAAGAGTACATTTACTAGCACGGTTAAGTGACTTCCTTGTCTTTGTTTAGCGGACAGAACTTACCGCACCTCCCGTATCCATGAGGTCTCGCGGCCTATAATCCGGAAATGCCTTCGAATTAAAATCCGGTTTGATTTCATTTCCATGTGCATTGCCACTCGTTCTCATCCCATCGGAATTTGAACCACTTAAACTACCGGTACTATAAGTACTATCACTAGTGTCGACTCGACAGCCTCATGTGGTTCAGTTTCCGCAACCCTGTGTTGTTCCATAACAACTCTAGTTTGACTTTAATGGCAGGGCGTTGATTAACTGCCCCCTTTTGGATGTAGATTTTCTTTTCGGTGCCATGTTATTGTTGATACATAGTATCAAAGGGTCTAGATTTGTATTTGGACACATATAGCCTACCATGCGCCTAAGAATTAAGAATGTATTCGGTCATGGAGACTTCAAGATCGCATTATTCATACATGTTCGAAACAATGATAATATGAATAATCGCAACACAAAATGCGTAGTACCTCTTGTGTGTATTGGCCATATGCCTAAGTGGGAAAAGAGGTAATTCAGTGAGGAGGAGAAACCAAACGGTCGTCTCCATCCTTACAGTATGTATTCCCTACCTTGTGGACCTTGACCGCCCCACGTAGGAAAATCCGTCGCCGCACTAACCCATGTGACGAATACGTTGATATCCCTTGAGCTTCACGAGCTCCAAACAAATTGTTATAATTTCCGTAGATGCCGAATAAAATACAATGAAGGGATTGTAGCATGGCTCATGCCATATCATCCCTTGGAATAAGACAAATGTCGAACGATGGAGTTTAATGTAATCATTTCCAATAACTAAGATAAGGTGTCATAGACACCAAGGAACCAACCCATGTTCATGAATTCCGAGAATGTTGAGGAAAATCCTCCATGAGTGGCTAACAAGCTTTGTTTGCTCTCGATGACTAGTATCGAACGACTCGTGTTATAGATCAAATGTTAAGTGTGAAAAATACGTGTGGTCTTCCTGCATTATAGAGTGTTATAGTAACCATTCCGGTTAGCGTTCTACTAGATAGAAACTTAAACAACTTAAGAATTTCGAACGGATGCGATCATTAGCTTGACCCGTAGAGCCCACCAGGATTCCCATGCACTACAAGTTGTTATTACGTGGGCCCCCGTAATAATAAATTGTCATGCATGGTCACCCTAGTATTCTCTCGTTCAAACAGACGATCAGTCGAAGAGAGGACACTATTGTCTATATACCTTCAACCTAGGAGGGACCTTCATGGTGGTCCACGTGCTAATGCCCGCTGTCATTACTCATGAAAGGGCACAATGCTAGATGAAATAGAAATATAGAAAATCCACAACAATAGCAAACGGAGGAGCACCTTTAAGATGAGTACTTCATCTTCCTTGTCTAGACGAGAATGTCATAAATTACGATTAGTATGAGCCTCAGGGACCTCGTCCCATTAATAGAGTTGTTGTCCAAGGCCGCCACCTCCGCCTCATTACCACTACCGAAGCCAGACTTATAATTATCCGATAGAAACAACCATCTTCCACGGGATCAATGCTTTAGGGTCTCACTCAGGAACCACGTCCGCCATAACCTTCGTAAAAGACGCGAGGTAGTTATTCTCATCGCGTGAGTCAAGTGTCGTAATAGAATTCATAGTAGAAGGTATTTTCGTTCATGGAAAAATATTCCATACAACACACACACACACACACACACATATATATATATATATAATCACTAAATCTCATGATGTTTTTGTTTTGGCGTTTCACATGTACTTCCTAATGTTTTCAAGTCTATTCCTCATAGACTAACCATGTACTGATCCTTGTTCACCACTTATGATTGAGCTCGCGTGATAGATCCTCATGTTATAGTGACACAATGAAAACATTTTGTCATTTTGTCATACTTTTGAAATCATTTTTGTAATGTTATCAACTTTGTTTTCATGTGAGAGCCCATAGTGATTGAAGACCAGACTTTATAAAAGTTTTTCCCGGGTTCACTACAATCGGAGCTCTGATACCAATCTGTCACACGCTGCTAGTTGCGGAAACGTGTTGCGTGTGACGTAAGAAAGGTAATCATTGCATCCATGTAACACCCATCTAATTTATACTCGACTTTAGTCAAAATTCATAAGATTTTAAGTAAAAGGCGTCTAAGATAAAGACAATAGTTATCAAAGAATTGTTCTAAGTAACCATAAACTAGACAACTACCAACTAGCTTGAACATTCATGACATATTTAGCAAGTTGTTTACATACAAAAAAAAACATTGTCTAATGAAGTTTAGATATCGCGGAAGCTTCTAAAGTGTGTTCGGTTTTTCAAAAACTTGCTTGACCACCATCCGTAAGATTCCCTTTTACCACCTAAGGTCAAAACCACTCGAAATGTTAGTTTTGACAATGAATTGAATCATACAAACAAGTTATAGCATCAAAACATTAAAAACAAAATAAAATTTCAAAAGTTATCCTGCCGCGAGTCACGGCAGGTTCCAGTCATTCTGTCGCGTATCGCGGCAGCTGTCGCGTGTCGCAGGGGATCTAAAGGATCCTGCCGCGTGGCGCGGGGGAAACGTTTTTCCAGCAAGTGCAGGTTTGTAACCTGCATTTGCTGCCAGCTCCAGAAATTCAGATTTTTAAGTTTGTTTGGCCATAACTTTTGACTCGTAAGTCCTTTTTAGGTGATTCTTTTTCCTATAAGTCTGTAAATTCATTACCGACGTGCCTATTACAATTATCATACCGAAAATTTGATTTACGGACCGAACGACTAAATGTCAATATGCATTTATTCGACCCACTCTAACTCTACCCATTTTACTACCATTTCACTAGTAGCCTATGGCGCCTTATGCCCATCTTCCAGGGCTTAGCATCACTTGCATTTCCTTACCAATCCCATGGTTTAATGCTATTGTGATTGATATCACCATTGCTAACTAATTAAAACACTAATACTACAATTTACACTATTATTCGACCCGTTGGCTTATCTTGTGGAAATCCTCCAATACGATGACTACCAAACGGTTCCTTATCAATTCTAACCCTATTAATTCAAGTAACAATCACGGTCACTAAAATCAACACTACAAATTCAACCATTGTTTGACCCGTTTGGTTGTTTAATGGGAACCACCATTTTACAACATACCAAACTTATTCTAGCCAACATTTGACCCGTTTACTTATCTAGTGATCTTCGTCACTTCAACTAGACATCCAAATTCATACACTATTCTAATTTCAAGTCTACTAGCAAAAATACATAACAAATATAACGTAACGAAACCGTGGTTACGTACCTTCAAAGTGTTCCTTTCAAACGCGTATCGCCACTAGCTTGTCCGCTTGACGTTCCGATTTCCTTGCCTATAGAGTTCAACCATAGATGTTTAGAACTCTCTCTTATAGTATATAACGCATAATTTACCACACTAATCAAATATGCGTTTTTAATCCAAATTCTCAACATTTACCTTCTCTTAGGCATTATATCAAACACCTAATGAGCATGATTTCATACAATTCAAAATCAAGTTCTTGACTAACTATTTAACCAAGATTTAAACATTATTTTACATGTTCATGACAAATTTTCATATCAACAAATCTGGATTTGCTTCATAGAGCTCAAATACATCAAGTTAACAAAGATAATCCTAGTGTTTAACATAATTCTACAAAACCCACTTATCACCTTCAATGGTGATTATGAATTTCACAAGAAATGGGCGAAATTTCAACAAGTAGTTGACTAGGGTTTATCCCTAGACACTATTTCATTCCAAACAACTAACATGCAACATCAATTCTGAATTTCATGAATTCACTCAGAAATTTAGATGAAGGTTTTCCATGGAAATTACATACCTTATGATCCTTTTTCAGAGGAGATCACTAATTTGTGCTTGGAAATCGATTTGGAACAGATTAGAACTTTCAATTTGGAGAAAATTGCATGAACTAGGGTTTGTGAGGGAACCTTGTGTTGCCCCTGTGTTTATTTCGACCAGACACACACATCAATGTGTGTTTGGGTTTTTGATTTTTGTTTTATAAAAACCAAGTTTTCAACTTAACACTTTTGGCCCTCCTACTAATGCCAAGTTAGATTTTCCATGTTTTCAACCAAGTTTCTTTGTTATGACTAGGCTCATAACTAACTAGGTTATTTATTCCTAGTTAGTTTATTTTTTTTTGTTTATTTTATACTTTATAATTTCAATATAAAGTTTTATATTTTCGGGGTGTTACAATCCAATCATGTATCACCGGCTCAAGACTTGTTTCCTGAAATACATGTAGTTTTAAAAAGTCAACAAAAGTTGAGCGAGTTCATGCAATTATTGTTATCATATGAAATCTTTGAAATCTTGTAATGTAATCATGGTATGTAGCAGCATTCATGGAGTCTAAGGATCTATCAGTTGATAGCGAGCCCCCTGACATTATGTACCATAAGTACGTAACCAAACCGAGACAACTTTGACATTTTCTGGGATCACAAAAGCACTCCTATGGCCTATCAAGGAGTGGAGCGTGTCTCAAGCTCTATAGATCTACACCTTTTGCACATTGGTCACTAAGTGATTAATGGTTACTATGCCATCATACTACTTATGTACATTGATCATGTTATCATCTAAACCCATAGCTAACATACCCATAGTTTTAACATGTATTTCCCCTCAACTGTTTTAAAACAAAACATTGAAATCATTGAAAGGAGGGACATGAACTCACTGTGTTCCTTGTATGTAATACCGTAGCGAGCGTCCGTACGTGTGATTAACCTACATGTGTACTAACTTTATTAGACACCAGGTCTTATCGGACCTCGTACAAGTTGTTCATCTTGAATTCTTTATTATGTTATCGCTTGTCATCTTTGGAACAACTTTGTATTTTTAGAGCGTTGGTAGTTTACTCGCTCGATTGTTATATATATTGAATTCATAAGTATATACATGTATTCTATGTGTACTGAATTATGTGTGAACGGGCTTCGCCCTTCACATGTCCTCGTGCCGCGCACACATGTCATTGAGCCTTTGCTCATGTCATTGGGCCAAGCCCATGTCATTGGGCCGAGCCCATGTTATCTATGTTATTGGGCCTAACCCATGTTTTAATGTTATTGGGCCGAGCCCATGTCTTTTATGTCATTGGGCTGAGCCCATGTTTTCTTGTTATTGGGCCTTGGCCTATGTACTTTAGTAATTTGGGCCCTAGCCCTTGTATTTTAGCAATTTGGGCCTACCCCAAATGTTTTGTCAGTGGGCCTTGGCCCATGTATTTTAGTAATTTGGGCCTAACCCAAATAATTTATCTTTGGGCTATAGCCCATGTGTCTTCATGAGTCAATTTCTAACAGTCTTGCATTTTTGTATTTTTCAACTTTCCGGGTTTTGTTATCGGTAATATATATATTAATTCGGTGTCTAAAAATATTTATATATATATATATATTTCTGTGTCATTGGATCGCCCAAGTGTCGCAGTAATCTTCTCGTGATGACTCTATGCCCCTTTGTCATCGGTGACGATTTATATTCTTTTATTTACCAAAAAAAATTGTGTATCTTACTTGTCGGCTTGAATTATACATTATTTCGTAAGAATATATTTTTGTGGACTCGTCCGTTTATCCGTTCAAGGATATGTTATAGATAGTTTTACATCTACGAAATACATCTTGTAACGCGTCCGTTTTTCCGTTTTGTTTATTCGTCCGTTTGTTCGCTTATGGACACAATGTGTTTAGGATTTATTTATGTCCGTTTTCGTCACATTTCTTTGGGAAACATGTAGGAAACATGTATACGTATTCTTTTTGTGTCTTTTTATATTTGTTTCTTACAAATATTTCTTGGTTTCATGGGTGTATTATTTTGATAACCCTAAATGTATCTAAGTACATACAGATAGCACAAAATACATATACTTGATAAGTTTCCAAAATATATAATTTTTGTCAAAAAAATTATATTTTCACATTGTTATTATTTTCACCCTTTTATTTTTGTGAAAATATATGTTTAAGTTCATAAGAACTCTTGAATATTTAAGGCTTAACTATTCTCCTCAAAGCTTCCATAATGACGTTTAAGACCACTAATCGCGTTTAACTATGTTAATCACCTTTTAATCCAAAATTTAATCGCGATTAGATTTTTAGAAAAATTCGCCATAGTTTCCCCTAAACTATGACGTTTCCGACGTTTTCAAAACACGTTTAAATCACCAAATAAAGTTTCTAAATCACCACAATTTACCAAGTTTCACCAAATATCATTTTTACAACATTAATCAACACTCTTTCCTTCAAATTTCTCAAGAGCATTACTTATGTTAAATTTCAAGACTTTAAAGTTAATCACTTTTCAAGTTAATCCTTTACATAAACTTGATTATGCTTGTTTTATGCTTTTAGAAGTCCCCAAATCTTACATATTTCAAGTTTATTAAGAATACCAAAACTTTTTATGTAACACTTTTTATAAACAATTTTATATAAACTTGTTCCATGTAAAAATGTAACACCTCGAAAATTCATGTCCAATAATATATCAACACGTGTCTTGGACTTTCAACGTGTAAAGAATTGATTTAGAGGGACTAAAGTTGACAAACAGAGAAAGTACATGAATAAAAGGGTTCAATGTGTCAACAATGGATAAATATATCTTTCAATAGCCCCACATGATGTTTATACCCTTAAACGAATGAATCATGGACCATACGAAGCTAATTATGAAAGAAAGTGATGAATTACAAACTACAGGGGTTAAATGTGTCAACATGTTTAAAGTATACATCTGAGTGACCTTTTAGCAAACCAGAAGCTTTGTAATGACTAATTATACTCACGAGAATAAGTGATAAAAATTTCACAAGGTTTCGATTAAGTATGAGAAAGTTATGACAACATTCGTATCCGAGGGGTTAAAAGCGTCGACGTTGATAATTAAGGCTTTTTGGGTGACCATAAAGTTGATCAAGGACTTCGCAAAGATTGATTATGTCTTGGAGTCCTTAGAAATCAACTTAGAAGGCTTATAGTGCAAAAAAGTAAGTTAAAATGCAATAATTGAAACTTGTTGACCTGAACCTGAGCCTCACGCAGGCCGCGTAAGACTAGGCTGGTTCCTTACGCGGGCCGCCTAAGCCTCCCAGCATCAGAAACTCTTGACAGGTGCCAGTTCAGCCCGTTTAACCGACTTAGATTGCTTGTTTTCAATACCATGGGCTGCACAAACAAGTTTTTAGGCACTAGGGACACTTGTATTGATCAGGGATCAATCCTAGACTTGTTTGGCATCATCTTGATCAATCAAGATCACTATATAAAGACCCTCATTGTTGCAACTTTTGATCATTCATTCAAACTTAACTCCTGAAGATTTCTGGAGCTCAAGACCACTTCCTAAGCATCATTAGTCGTGCATAGGACCTTGGTAAGCTTCCTTAACCTTCCTTAATCATGTTTTACTTAGTTTATTAGCTTAAAGTCAAACCATCGTAATTAAGGTTTGACTTAATGATTAATCACTAATGGTCCAGTGATTAGTCAAACTAAAAGTAGTTATAAGTTGGTAATTATGTGGGCAATAAACCCTTAAAAGGGCACCCTCTGATTCCCGCTCTAACTAGGTCATTTGTCGGGTCAAAGTTAATTATAAACAGTCAACAGTAACTTAATTTTCAAATTAACACATAATTAGCAATGTAAAAGCCATGAAACCTGTTTTATCACTCATATAACTTGGTAATTAGTATAAGAACATGTCTAAACATGTTCGATCCGACAATTTTCAGTTTAGGCTTGGTTCGGAACCGAAAGTCGCAAAATTTGAATTTTGCTTTGACTTTCAGTTCTGACCCGATTTAAATTAGTTTAGACATGCCTTAAAGTTCCATTAGGACCGGGTTATATGATAGTATAACCATCTGTGATTATACTTCTTGACTCGTTGAATGCGCGATTCATATGCACGTTTCCGTTAAATGCCTAATGTTGACCAATATGCCCATTTGACCTTAAAAAGAGAATTTTGGAAATGTGAGAGGACAATAATCTTTGTTATTGATTTATAAACATGTCCCTAAAATTTCACATCAGTTTGCGGTCTAGATTAGGAGTTATGCTCAATAGCGTAATTAGAAAGCTTTTTATTAATTAAACGGCGTAATTAGCATAAAGCCTATCTAAACCCAATTTTTGACACCAAACCTTTTACCCACTGATGAAATATAACATTTTGGGATTTTTGAAGATTTTTAATTATTTTTAAACTGATCATAACATAGGGTTATTTCCTTGATTTGGTAATTGCCGATTATACCCTTTTTGCTTATAAAATGAGTTTTACATAACATTTAAACACCAAATCTTTTGCTACTGATTTTATATGATAAATGAAGTAATTTGAACTTTATAAACTGATCAGGAAATTCAGATTTCCTATTTTAACCCGGAAATCGCTTAAAACGACTTTTTACGCGTTTTAAACGTATAGTATGGGTTAAAACCATTCTTGTCATATAAGACTTACCACCAACTGATATAACCTATTAAATTAAGTAGTTTTACTGATTATTTCAGACCCGAATCTCAGAATTATATTTAAATCTCTTTTATAATCTTTAAAATGACCAAAATACCCCTACGGGGCTTAAATTGAGATTAAACTCGTTTTGGGCATAATGGAAGGTATCCTACTGATATCACAACATATTTAAAGCATATTAACTTAGGAAACCTGTTCATGACTTATTTGGTTACCTGTTATGCGTTATTCGCGTCCGGTTCGGTTTATGTAACTAGTTTGCATAAATTGACCGAAACGGGTCAAACCTTTTCATTTTCACCTCAAAATCCAGAATGTGTTTAGTTTACCCATATTATACAAGTCTTCGAACTTGTCGGGTCTAAATCACATTCTAATCCGGTCTTCGCTTAATTTTGCATTTTGAACCGTATACCTTCTTTAAAACTAACCGGTCTAAGTTTAAACTTAAGAAAGACCTGTTAGGAATCTAATAGGTTAATTAAAACCTTCGTTCCAGACTAGGAGCCCGGTAAAAGCTACATGCACTTGATGTTGTGATTTATACTTTGCTCAGGTAAATACTTTTAACTTATTTTCCCTATACGGGCTTGGGGTACGGTATTATAAAAATACCTCTTGGTTGGGTATGAACTCGTACAATCAGATATTGATTAAAAAGTTGCATAGCCCGTTTTATTATGTTTTGTTTGATGCAATGCCTTTGGGGGGTTAATGATCGTGTCCTGGATATCCTTGGCTCATTCATTAGAAATGGCCACGACTTAAGCACGGGGTGTAGGCATACACTTGACAGTTGCGTATGTAAAAAGGTAGCCCACAAGAAGGGTATCTTCTTGTGGGTATTATACCAAGTGGTGTGTCTATTAATCTTGTTAAACCGGCTCTTCTAACCGGGTCCTAAATGGACGACAAACATGTAAAACTGCATACAAGTTTATTTTTAAATAATTATCCCAAGTTATAAAAGATATTTTGTGCCATGTGCATTCAAACTAATTTTATTAAACTCTTTTCAAAATGAGTCAGTTAATTGTATTTACCAGTGTAAACTGACGTATTTTCCAAAAAGGCTAAGTGCAGGTACTATACGAAATAGGCTGGCTACTCCAGGCATCAATAATCAAGTCTTGCAAGCTGTAGATGTTAAAGTCTGTTGAACAATGATCTTATTTATCTTTTGATCCGCCTGTGGATCCTTTACAGTCCGTTGTAATACTTTGATATTACTATTTATTCGGTTTGTAATGTGATTCATATCTTTTGCTTTCGCTGTGCATTTAAATTGTGTTGTTTGACCATGATGATATCAACTACGTCACGATACTCCCCACCGGGCCCACCGGTAATACGTGGAAATATCGGGGTGTGACAGGTTGGTATCAGAGCCAACATTGAGTGAATTAAACACTAGCCTTTTGTGTTTAATCTCAATGACACAGTTTGCACATTCCTCGACTTCCGAGTTTAGACAAAGAACTTAGGACAAATCCTAAATTGTTTTATTTTGTCCTTTATTGTTTTCTTTGTTGTTTCTTTCATTTGTTTGATAGGAAATATGCCACCGAGGTTCCAAAGAGGAGGGCGAGGCAAGGGGCCAATCAACGCCCCCAACGATCACGAGGCCAGGCTTTCACACTGGCGAACTCCTCCTGCTACCATGAGTATCGGTCCTCAAGGAGACTGGAGGATCTATTTGGAGCCCGCTAGGCGATCTGTCTCGCTAAGCTCAACGCCTCCTTATCGCCATTCCTTTGGGCAGTAATCAGAGAACGAGCCCGATGATTCACACCACTCCTTCTTGCCGTTGCAGCGGTCAACCTCACACCGGGCCTTCCAGGACCCGACTCCGTATTATCAGAGCCGGTTTAACCTGGAAAACGTAATTGAAGAACCAACGGGTCATAACCCATTGGGCCTTGAAGACCATTTCCCCGAAGCTCAGGTAATGGATATAGATGAAGACACGGATCCTGTTGAACCACCTTCTGGGACACCTACTCACCCCATTGAGATTTCAAATGGGTCATCTTTCCATGGATCACCTTACCGTGGCCCAGACAACTACCAGGCGAGATTTGACCAGTATGAATGGTATTTTACACCCTCTCACCATTCATCGCCTCACCAGCAGTAGCAGGATCCCTCTGAGGATTCGCGTTTCGTGGCAGTCACGCCACCTCCACCTCCACCACCGCCGCCAGTACAGCAAGCACCTCCAGAACCACCGAGGCGTAGAAGAACAGGTGCACGAATGTCCGTGCGAGAAGGGGGTTTTCACTTTAGCACCCCTCAACACTCAAGTGGCAGTCACTATCCGCCACTGCATGAAGACCCACAAATGGGTGGGCCTTCAAATCCAGTTTCAGAGGTAGATTCTGCACCTATTGCGCCGCCACCATTGGGTTTTGGTAACCCGATTCCTACATACGCCAGTTCAACGGCGTACAATCCATTTGAGCAGCCGACCCACACTAACTACAACTATGTTGAAGCCGACCCATACCTTGTAGCGACAAATTGCAATGCCCTCCACCCAGAAGGACCATACGGAGCCCCCTGGGGAGTGGGATACCCAGCTCATGGGTATCAAATACCTGCTCAACCTCCGTTTCAGCACCAGCCGCAGCCACCACGGTTTTCCCCACCGGAACAGGAGGAAATCCTCCAAAGGCTAAGCAGGGTGGAATGACAATTTCAAGAAGAGCGTAGGAACAACCGGGGATTTCTCAAGGGCCTAGCAAGCTTGTTAAAAGGAAAGAAGAAGAGGGATCATTGAATCCCTATATGTATTGTTGTATTTCCTTATTTCGATCAAGTCCATGCGTGGACATTTATCTATGTACTTAGTCCCTGCGTGGACTTGTCTTTCTTTAGTCCCTGCGTAGACACCTATTTTAGTAATCAGTCCCTGCGATGACTTGTATTTTCAGTTTAGCCCCTGCGTGGGCAAGTTATTTATGTTAAAAGTCCCGTTTAGGGCAATGTGTACTCCTTTTAATATTTAATGGAATGTTAAATTTAAAAATTTTATTTTGTCATCATATGCATAAATATATTATACATGAAATAAATAAATTAAAAATTGTTCCTCTTAAAATAATCTGCCTATTAAATATTAATTAAGGACCTTAAGGGTATAACCTAGCCTGCATGTCATTATAAGACTTGGCCAAGATGGTAAGATCTGTTTAAAAAGATTCAAATCCTTGTTAACATCTGAGAACATGTTAACGCTCCTGGCAGACGTGATTCGTTAAAATCACACACGTCATTCTTATAATTGGATTCTTCAAAAGATTCCTAACCTAACTTGATGATCTATAAATCATGGGTTTAAATCATCATATATTAAACATCCATTGGTAATGTAGTGCCTACGGGCCATACTCATTGTCATATAAGACAAAAGACAGTAGTAGTCTACAACTCCCTGACAAGGAAAGGTAATGAACTATGTTCAAACCATAATGCCTTGATTCTCTAAAATCATGGCTTATGATTTGGAATGTCCCTGTGACTAGGCCTTTTGTGCCACTAATAATACTGTTATTGTTTTATAATTAGGATAAAGTATAATAAAAATCCTAAATAAATATGATTAACAAATTAACCAAATATGGTCTATGTTTACCATGGTTAATGAATTGCCATACAAGACAATTCCATAATAAACTCCCAAATAAATTATTGTCAATATCTTATGTAACAGTTCAAACTACATGGCTGACTCGGATGAGATCAACAGTCACCCAAGGGAGGATCATGATAATACCCGAATTAACATAGCGGGTGCAGAACTGCATGCATTGATAGACAATGCCATTACTCGAGCTCTGGATAGAAGGGACAATGAATCAAGTGGTACACATAGCAAGACCTTATCTATACCTCACTCTAAAGCACCCTCCAAAGTTCATTCAGCTCGAAAGAGTGAATCTTATCACTCTTCAAATCAGAAAAGTGTCCGGTCTAAACAGGTTGAGCTCAACCAGGAGCCTCGGGTCAAGACCTATTCATATAAGTACTCTGTCTCCTGCAAGCCGAGAGACTTCACGGGAGAAAAAGGAGCCATCGATTGTATGACCTGGCTCGACGAGATGGACACTGTAGTGGATATTAGTGGTTGTGTCGAGCAAGACATTGTGAAGTATGTGTCGCAGTCGTTTAAGGGAGAAGCTCTAGCATGGTGGAGATCGTTAATTCAAGCTACTGGAAAGATCCCGCTTTATAACATGACATGGGGTCAGTTTGTTACGTTAATCAAGGATACTTTCTGTCCTCAACATGAGGTCGAGAAGATTGAGACTGACTTCCTCACACTGGTTATGAGGAACCTGGACTGTCAGGCGTATCTCACGAGTTTCAATACCATGTCTAGGTTGGTTCCATACCTGGTTACACCGGAACCTAAGCGTATAGCTCATTTCATAGGAGGTTTGGCTCCAGAGATTAAGGCGAGTGTGAAAGCGTCAATACATACTACCTTTAGGTCTGTAACTGATTTGTCATTATTCCTTACCCTCGACGTGGTCAGGCAGAGATCTCTTAAAAACTCAGATGATGGAAAGAGGAAACGTGAGGATGATAACTCACGTCGTTCAGACAAGAAACACAAAGGGAACCATGAGAACAAGAGGAGTTCAGGGTTCAACAAGGGTAACCAACAGTCGGGTGAGAAGCCCAAGTGTAAGGTTTGTCGGAAACATCACTTTGGAAGGTGTAGGTTGGAATCGAACTCGCAGACACAATCAAGGACATTTGGATGTGGGATCTGCAAATCCAAGGAACACAAGACCTTGGATTGCAAAAAGTTGAAGGATGCGACCTGCTACAACTGCAACGAGAAAGGGCACATTAAGTCGAACTGCCCAAAATATGCCAAGAAACCAGAAGAAGGTAAAAAGACTAACGCTAGGGTCTTCAGAATGGATGCTAAGGAAGCAGTGCAGGATGATAACGTGATAACATGTACCTTTCTTATAAATGATGTTTATGCGAGGGTATTGTTTGATTCAGGGGCGGATAAGTCATTTGTGGATAATAAATTTTGTAAGTTATTAAATCTACCTGTTAGAACCCTAAGCATAAAATACGAAGTGGAGTTAGCTGATGGAACCATAGAATCTGCTTCAACCGTGTTAGATGGATGTTTCATATCCATTAGGAACCATTCTTTTCCATTGTCCTTACTTCCCTTGAAATTACCCGGTTTCGATATAGTAATAGGCATGGATTGGTTGTCTCGCAACCAAGCCCAGATCGTTTGTGCTAAGAAGCAAGTGATTGTCAGAACTCCTCGTGGCGAGCCTTTGACAATCCAAGGAGATACTAAGTACGGAATGCCTGAGCAAGTGTCCATGCTCAAGGCATCAAGGTGTTTGAAGAAGGGTTATGTTATCTACATGGCACAAGTAACTGTTGATGAACCAAAGCCTAAGATCGAAGACATACCTATTATCTCTGAATATCCAGATGTATTCCCTGAAGAACTACCTGGTTTACCCCCAGATAGACAAGTGGAGTTCAAGATCGATATCATTCCTGGTGCGGCACCCGTTGCAAGAGCACCTTACCGATTGGCACCGACTGAGATGAAGGAATTGAGAACTCAGTTGGATGATTTGTTGGCAAAGGGATTTATTAGACCTAGCTCATCTCCTTGGGGAGTACCAATCCTATTTGTGAAGAAGAAAGATGGCTCGATGCGTCTGTGCATCGATTATCGAGAACTTAACAAAGTTACTATCAAGAATCGGTATCCATTGCCCAGGATCGACGACTTGTTCGATCAGCTTCAAGGAGCGAGTTACTTTTCCAAGATCAACTTAAGGTCAGGATATCATCAACTGAAGGTCAAGGATGAAGATGTACATAAAACTGCATTTAGAACTCGCTATGGTCATTACGAGTTCTTAGTGATGCCTTTTGGGCTCACTAATGCACCAGCCGCGTTCATGGATCTCATGAATCGCGTCTGCAAGCCATATTTGGACAAGTTTGTCATTGTTTTTATTGATGACATACTTATATACTCGAAGAGTCAAGCCGATCATGAGAAGCACCTTCAGTGTATTCTCAAAATTCTTCAGCAAGAAAAACTCTATGCTAAGTTTTCCAAATGCGAGTTTTGGCTGCGTGAAGTCCAATTTCTTGGACATATGGTAAGCGAGCGTGGTATCCAAGTGGATCCCGCTAAGATTGAAGCCATCATGAATTGGCAAGAGCCGAAGACGCCCACAGAGATTCGCAGCTTTTTAGGTCTGGCAGGATACTATCGGCGTTTTATAGAAAATTTTTCAAGAATTGTTGCACCCCTAACTTCATTGACTCGTAAGAATATAAAGTTTGATTGGGGTCCTAAGCAGCAAGAATCCTTTGATATTCTCAAACAAAAGTTGAGCAATGCTCCTGTTTTGACATTGCCTGAAGGTATCGAGGAATTCGTGGTTTACTGCGACGCATCGCACACTGGCATGGGATGTGTGCTTATGCAAAAGGGAAAAGTTATTGCATATGCTTCCCGATAGTTAAAAGTGCATGAAAAGAATTACACCACCCACGATTTGGAGTTGGGTGTCGTTGTGTTTGCACTAAAGCTATGGAGGCACTATTTATATGGCATCAAGTGTGTGATCTATTCTGATCACAAGAGCCTCCAGCACCTGTTTAACCAAAAGGATTTGAACATGAGGCAGCGACGTTGGATGGAAACTTTGAATGATTATGACTGTGAGATAAGATACCATCCCGGCAAGGCGAATGTAGTCGCCGATGCCTTGAGGAGAAAGGAAAGAGTGAAGCCTATAAGAATCAATGCCAAGAGCATTGAGATAAAGAATAGTTTGAATGAAAGGTTGTTAGCTGCGCAGAAGGAAGCCGTTTTGGAAGCTAATTATCCTGATGAAAAGCTAGGAGTAACTGAGGAGCAGTTATCCTATGGCAAGGACGGAATCCTAAGATTAAATGGACGAATATGGGTTCCAGTCTATGGAGGACTTCGGGATGTTATCCTCCAGGAAGCCCACAGTTCTAAATATTCCGTTCATCCTGGAGCTGATAAGATGTATCAGGATCTGAAGGAAAACTATTGGTGGATAGGCTTGAAGAAGTCTATAGCTACCTATGTAGCCAAATGTTTGACGTGCGCACAAGTTAAAGCTGAGCACCAAAAGCCGTCAGGTTTGCTTCAACAGCCTGAGCTTCCCACCTGGAAGTGGGAAATGGTGACAATGGATTTTATCACCAAGTTGCCAAAAACAAAGAAAGGAAATGATACTATTTAGGTGATAGTAGATAGACTGACTAAGTCAGCACATTTCCTATCTATCAAGGAGACTTATAGCTCCGACTTGTTAGCCCAATTGTACGTAGATAAGATTGTATCTCTGCATGGCGTACCAGTGTCTATTATCTCTGACAGGGATACTAGATACACATCACATTTTTGGAAAAGTTTCCAACAATCTTTGGGCACACGCTTAAATTTTAGTTCGGCTTACCATCCTCAGACGGATGGACAGGGTGAGCGTACAATCCAAACTTTGGAAGACATGCTTCGTACATGTGTGATTGACTTAGGTGGTAGTTGGGATAACCACCTGCCATTAATCAAGTTCTCTTATAACAATAGCTATCATACAAGCATTAAGACTGCGCCTTTTGAGGCATTGTATGGTAGGAAGTGCAGAACGCTTATTTGTTGGGCAGAAGTAGGAGAAGCTCAGTTATCAGGACCTGATATAGTCCTTGAAACGACGGACAAGATTGTCCAAATTCGTGACCGCCTGAAAGCTGCCTGGGATAGGCAGAAAAGTTATGCTGATAAAAGGCGAAAACCTCTAAAGTTTGAGGTTGGTGATAAAGTTCTGCTTAAAGTATCACCCTGGAAAGGAGTGATGCGATTTGGTAAGAAAGGTAAGTTAAGCCAAAGGTATATAGGACCATTCGAGATCATCGAGTGTGTAGGAACAGTGGCTTATAAGTTAAACTTACCTGAAGAGCTCAGTGGTATTCACAATGTATTCCACATCTGCAATCTAAAGAAATGTCTAGCTGATGAATCGCTAGTCATACCACATACGGATGTGCACATAGATGAGAGCTTGAAATTTATGGAAAAGCCTTTGTCGATTGAGGATCGACAGGTTAAGAAACTTCGAAGGAAGCATGTGCCTATCGTGAAGGTCAAATGGGATGCCCGCAGAGGTCCCGAGTATACATGGGAGGTAGAGTCCACAATGAAAGAAAAGTACCCTCATTTGTTTCAGTAAATCTCGAGGTCGAGATTTCTTTTAAGGGGGTGAGGATGTAACACCTCAAAAATTCATGTCCAATAATATATCAACACGTGTCTTGGACTTTAAACGTGTAAAGAATTGATTTAGAGGGACTAAAGTTGACAAACAGAGAAAGTAGATGAATAAAAGGGTTCAAAGTGTCAACAATGGATAAATATATCTTTCAATAGCCCCACATGATGTTTATACCCTTAAACGAATGAATGATGGACCATACGAAGCTAATTGTGAAAGAAAGTGAGGAATTACAAACTACATGGGTTAAATGTGTCAACATGTTTAAAGTATACCTCTGAGTGACCTTTTAGCAAACCCGAAGCTTTGTAATGACTAATTATAATCACGAGAATAAGTGATAAAAATTTCACAAGGTTTCGATTAAGTATGAGAAAGTTATGACAACATTCGTATCCGAGGGGTTAAAAGCGTCGACGTTGATAATTAAGGCTTTTAGGGTGACCATAAAGTTGATCAAGGACTTCACAAAGATTGATTATGTCTTGGAGTCCTTAGAAATCAACTTAGAAGGCTTATAGTGCAAAAAAGAAAGTTAAAACAACTTTTGGAGGGACCAGGGGCTTAAAATGCAATAATTGAGACTTGTTGACCTGAACCTGAGCCTCACGCGGGCCGCGTAAGACTAGGCTGGTTCCATACGTGGGCCGCCTAAGCCTCCCAGCATCAGAAACTCTTGACAGGTGCCAGTTCAGCCCGTTTAACCGACTTAGATTGCTTGTTTTCAATACCATGGGCTGCACAAACAAGTTTTTAGGCACTAGGGACACTTGTATTGATCAGGGAACAATCCTAGACTTGTTTGGCATCATCTTGATCAATCAAGATCACTATATAAAGACCCTCATTGTTGCAACTTTTGATCATTCATTCAAACTCAACTCCTGAAGATTTCTGGAGCTCAAGACCACTTCCTAAGCATCATTAGTCGTGCATAGGACCTTGGTAAGCTTCCTTAACCTTCCTTAATCATGTTTTACTTAGTTTATTAGCTTAAAGTCAAACCGTCGTAATTAAGGTTTGACTTAACGATTAATCACTAATGGTCCAGTGATTAGTCAAACTAAAAGTAGTTATAAGTTGGTAATTATGTGGGAAATAAACCCTTAAAAGGGCACCCTCTGATTCCCGCTCTAACTAGGTCATTTGTCGGGTCAAAGTTAGTTATAAAAACTCAACAGAAACTTAATTTTCAAATTAACACATAATTAGCAATGTAAAAGCCATGCAACCTGTTTTATCACTCATATAACTTGGTAATTAGTATAAGAACATGTCTAAACATGTTCGATCCGACAATTTTCAGTTTAGGCTTGGTTCGGAACCGAAAGTCGCAAAATTTGACTTTTGCTTTGACTTTCAGTTCTGACCTGATTTAAATTAGTTTAGACATTCCTTAAAGTTCCATTAGGACCGGGTTATATGATAGTATAACCCTCTGTGATTATACTTCTTGACTAGTTGAATGCGTGATTCAAATGCACGTTTCCGTTAAATGCCTAATGTTGACCAATATGCCCATTTGACCTTAAAACGAGAATTTTAGAAATGTGAGAGGACAATAATCTTTGTTACTGATTTATAAACATGTCCCTAAAATTTCACATCAGTTTGAGGTCTAGATTAGGAGTTATGCTCAATAGCGTAATTAGAAAGCTTTTTATTAATTAAACGGCGTAATTAGCATAAAGCCTATCTAAACCCAATTTTTGACACCAAACCTTTTACCCACTGATGAAATATAATATTTTGGGATTTTTGAAGATTTTTAATTATTTTTAAACTGATCATAACATAGGGTTATTGACTTGATTCGGTAATTGCCGATTATATCCTTTTTGCTTATAAAATGAGTTTTACATAACATTTAGACACCAAATATTTTGCTACTGATTTTATATGATAAATGAAGTAATTTGAACTTTATAAACTGATCAGGAAATTCAGATTTCTTATTTTAACCCGGAAATCGCTTAAAACGACTTTTTACGCGTTTTAAACGTATAGTATGGGTTAAAACCATTCTTGTCATATAAGACTTACCACCAACTGATATAACCTATTAAATTAAGTAGTTTTACTGATTATTTCAGACCTGAATCTCAGAATTATATTTAAATCTCTTTTATAATCTTTAAAATGACCAAAATACCCCTACGGGGCTTAAATTGAGATTAAACTCGTTTTGGGCATAATGGAAGGTATATTACTGATATCACAACATATTTAAAGCATATTAACTTAGGAAAGCAGTTCATGACTCATTTGGTTACCCGTTATGCGTTATTCCCGTCCGGTTCGGTTTATGTAACTAGTTTGCATAAATTGACCGAAACGGGTCAAACCTTATCATTTTCACCTCAAAATCCAGAATGTGTTTAGTTTACCCATATTATACAAGTCTTCAAACTTGTCGGGACTAAATCACATTCTAATCCGGTCTTCGCTTAATCTTGCGTTTTGAACCGTATACCTTCTTTAAAACTAACCGGTCTAAGTTTAAACTTAAGAAAGACCCGTTAGGAATCTAATAGGTTAATTAAAACCTTCGTTCCAGATTAGGAGCCCGGTAAAAGCTACGTGCACTTGCTGTTGTGATTTATACTTTGATCAGGTAAATACTTTTAACTTATTTTCCCTATACGGGCTTGGGGTACGGTATTATAAAAATACCGCTTGGTCGGGTATGAAGTCGTACAATCAGATATTGATTAAAAAGATGCATAACCCGTTTTATTCTGTTTTGTTTGATGCAATGCCTTTGGGGGGTTAATGACCGTGTCGTGGATATCCTCGGCTCATTCGTTAGAAATGGCCACGACTTAAGCACGGGGTGTAGGCATACACCTGACAGTTGCGTATGTAAAAAGGTAGTCCACAAGATGGGTATCTTCTTGTAGGTATTATACCAAGTGGTGTGTCTATTAATCTTGTTAAACCGGCTCTTCTAACCGGGTCCTAAATGGACGACAAACATGTAAAACTGTATACAAGTTTATTTTTATATAATTATCCCAAGTTATAAAAGATATTTTGTGCCATGTGCATTCAAACTAATTTTCTTAAACTCTTTTCAAAATGAGTCAGTTAATTATATTTACCAGTGTAAACTGACGTATTTTCCAAAAAGGCTAAGTGTAGGTACTATACGAAATAGGCTGGCTACTCCAGGCATCAATAATCAAGTCTTGCAAGCTGAAGATGTTAAAGTCTGTTGAACAATGATCTTATTTATCTTTTGATCCGCCTGTGGATCCTTTACAGTCCGTTGTAATACTTTGATATTACTATTTATTCGGTTTGTAATGTGATTCATATCTTTTGCTTTCGCTGTGCATTTAAATTGTGTTGTTTGACCATGATGATATCAACTACGTCACGATACTCCCCACCGGTAATACGTGGAAATATCAGGGTGTGACAAAAAACCAAGTTACTAGTGTTTTAAAAGTCTTGATTCAAGTTCATTCTCATGTTCTATCTTTCAAGAACACTAATAAAAGCTTCATGTATGTAATACTCATGAATTTGGAGGTGATGATCTTGTAGGATTTAAACATATATATGTTTAAATCACATTTTCAAGTTTATTATGGCTAGATTAACATATCTATGAAATACTACACCAAATAAACATGAAGATCATCATAAGTCTCATCTTTCAATAACTAATCTTGACATAATCAACAATATTACACTAACTAGTTGCATTAATCTACACAAATAACCACATAATAAGTTTAGATTAGTAGATTATTAGCTTTGAGATTAGGGTTTTTGGTGTGCTTTTTATTAATCTTCAAGATAATCAACTTGTACTTTTGAAATCAACTAGTAATAAGAAGCTTAAACATAGTGTTTAGAAGACTTGCAACTTTGCACAAGGTGATTAAGAAGATTAAGAGGATGTTTAAGCTCCAAGAACTCCCTAAAGCTTCCTGATGCTTAAACCATGCTTAGATGTTCTTGATATGCTTAGAAAGTGAGTGATTTAGGGTGAACTTTGGTGGGTTCTTGGTGTTTCTCTTGGAGCCGTGAACATGAGGACCCATATGGGGGTTTTTGTGATTTGAAAATGTGGTGTGAAGATGAGGAAAGTTAAGAATGGGGTCTTGTAAATAAATGATGGTGTATGTATAATTTTTCAACAACAAATAGTTATGCCATACTCCAAATCTCTAGATTTTTCAACATCATTCAAGTGGGGTGGGACCCACTTTTTGACCAATTTGATAAAATTGGGGAGGGGGGTAAAGTGTAACTTTTTATAAAAGTTATTAAAAATCTAGATATTTTGGTAATTAATCAAAGTATGGTGATTAGGGGTTTAATTGCACCATTAGGGGGTAATTAGGGATTCGGAATGTTAACCGACATTAACTAGTTCACTAAGCTAGTAGAAATTGTATTTCAATACTTTAGATGCCTTCCGTTTGGTCGTCGACTAGTTAACGTCACTTTTGCGTCGTACCGGCGAAAGTTTGTCGCAAGTTGATATTCCATCATCAACGATGCATGAAGTGATTCCGAGTTCCAAAATAAGCTTAACTAGTTCGCCATGTCTTCCGTTTGGTTGTTTTGGCGTCGGAAATGTTATTTATTAGCTTGTCGGTTCAAAAATGGACAAGTTGTGGGGGTTGTAACGTAGCACCTAAAGCTTATGTTTCGGACTCCCCATTATTATCCTCATGTTGTTTTCATATGGTTGTTATCATTTATCATAATTCCGGAGCCTCGGAAATGCTAAATTATAGTTTCGGACGAGTTAAAAATTGTCATATTTTTAGCGAAACAGACGTTTTAGTGATTAGGGTGTTGTACCGGAAAGTTCTAGATTTTTGCAAGATATGTTTTCTCATTAGTGTTTTCTTATGTAAATGGACTCAGTTATGTTATCCGTGTGTCGTTTTTCATTGTTTCGTTCTGTTTTCACGGTTTAGCTGGCATGAATAGTGTAACCGTGAATAGTGCGCGCAACACTTTCTACCAACACTTTTAGGACATTGTTTGATTGGTTACGCAATACGACGAAAACCAACATATGTTTTAGCATTATTTTCTTTTGTCCTAACACCGTCATCTTATATACGACACAGTTACGTAATTAAATTACGCTAATTGCATGAGATTATGAAATAAACATAGTGATTAGAATGTACGGAACGAACAATTATTTGCCATTTTGTCACATTAAAGAGAATAAAATACTCGTTTTTATGGTGTATATAGTGTTATTTAAAACCTCTAACTTCGAAATCTTCTTCTTCGTCGCCTTCGTGTACTCTTCGTCGTCGTCGTCGTCGTGTTGAATTGGGCGAATCACCTAATCATGCTTGACCAAATCCACCTTTAACGCGTTATGTGATTCCTTGGAACGCAAGAGTTGATCGTTTAAGATTCTCTTCTACATTGTTGCTTCCGTCCCTACAATAACATCTTCCGGAAAATAGTTTTGACATATTGCTTTTCCTCCGTCTATAATCATATTATGCAATATGATACAAACATACATCACCATTCTAATTGTTTCTTTATCCTATATACGACAAGGATTTCTAACAAAATTACATCATTGTTAAAGAACCCCAAAACCCCTCTCAATGTCCTTTCGCGAAGACTCTTGCAGTTTCTTAAAATATTGTCTTTTTGTATCGAGCGTTTCATAAAACGTTTTCACAATATTTGAATACTCTGGGTGTGTTGTTCATACACCCGACGAGACCAAAGAAGGCTGACCAAACCCAAAGTTCGTATGAGGCAACCGCTTGTAAAACCAACGTTGGTCCTTTATGGTCACCGCGTGTATGTTGACCTCGCCATGCCAGTGGACAATTATATCACCGCCATTGACGATAATCTAAACTACTAATCATATCGGGTATTCCATGTTTTTCTAAATGCACTTCGTAAATTTGTTGAAGGTTGTTCGAAGTCGGGGTTCTCAAGTAACGTTTTCCATATAATTGGCATATATCTATAAATTAAAAATTATATACATAATCGTGTTTAATTTTTGTAAATTTATTGTACTTTAAATAATTACTAGCTTTTTTGGACGTCGAGCGTTGCGGCGAAACCGAGCAAATGATAAGGTAAACAAACTGATTTGAAAATAAAGCATGTTGTTTAGAAAGTCAAACCATTAGAACGGTTTAGTTTATCATCATACTATTTTATAATACCAAATAAATACTTTATTTTGAGTAAACTTTGTTTTTAATAAAACTTATAACAGAATGTCGAGATAAAAAATAAGCACAACTACATACTTAATTTTTTAGAAAAAAAATTATAAACGTAAATTATTAAAGAAGTATCAAATTAATTGACAAATTAATATATGTTCTAAAAAAGAAAATAAAGAATTATTAAAAATGGTAAAGAAAATATATGACTTTAAAAAAGGAAGAAAAAAAAGATAAAAAAATAAAGCACAACTACGTACTTAAGTTTTAGAAAAGGGTTATAAATGTAAATTATTAAAGAAGTATTAAATTAATTGATAAATTAATATATTTTCTAAAAAAAGAAAAAAAAAGAATTATTGAAAAATGGTAAAGAAAATATATGATTTTAAACAAAGGAAGAAAATAAAAATATGTTATTAAAAGTAAATATAATAATAAACTATTATAATATATTAAATAAAAAAACAACAAAAAGTTATATATTATTATAAAAATAAAGTTACTATATATGACTTTAAAAAATGAAGAAAAAAAAGATAAAAAAAATGAAGCACAACTACGTACTTAAGTTTTAGAAAAGGGTTATAAACATAAATTTTTAAAGAAGTGTCAAATTAATTGATAAATTAATATATTTTCTAAAAAAAGAAAAAAAAGAAAATATATGATTTTAAACAAAGGAAAAAAATAAAAATATGTTATTAAAAGTAAATATAATAATAAACTATTATAATATATTAAATAAAAAATAACAAAAAGTTATATATTATTATAAAAATAAAGTTACTATTCATCGTTATTCATCAACAATATATATATATAGGCGTAAGTAAATATATCGTAGCAGAAATGTTCCAAGGTATCGCGTATTGTTTTCTCCGACATCTTCAAATACTCGTCGTTGATGTTGTACGTGTTTCCATATGCGAGTACACGTAACGCGGAAGTTAACTTTTAAATTGAGGTGAATCCTAGACATCCTCTCGCGTCGATTTTTTGCTTAAAGTAGTCTTACTTATCCTTCAAATCTTCGTTAATACGCAAAAATAACCTTTTGCTCATCCGAAATTGACGCCTTAAAATATCGGAGCGGTGACCGGTGTAGAATCGAAATAATCTTTCATTAACGATCATTTGCGGCTTCACAGTCTCACACAACATATTCCCTCCTCAAGATCGGGCGTAGGGAGAACGATAAACATGTTACAAGGCGTTAATCGCGAGGGCACACACACTCGTACCGCTTCTTCCTCCTCCGCGACTTCTTCGTAAGAAAAAGACCTTGGTATAGATCGATGAACAAATCTTTTGACGGAGGCGAAGACATTGTGATAAGGAGAGTTTTTGTAAAGAGTGTTTTTGGTGAGTTGATTCGGTGTAAAATGGGTTTTGTGTGCGGTTTACACACACACATATATATAGAGAGAGAGAGAGAGTGTTAGAATTTGTTTTTAATTCTTTTTTACCGTTGTTCAACGGTCTAGTTTCTTGAAATCTTCAACATCGACCCGTTATAGGCTTCGTGATCAACTCGATTTTGAATCCATAACGTCTCGAGGGACGGTTTGACCGGATGCTATGGGGTGTTTGGTGTGGGTTGACGCTATATGAAGCTCAACTACGGAAGGATAAAGACATGTCTAATCCACTCACTACTAATACTTGGAACATGCCTGTATTATTATTATTATTATTATTATTATTATTATTATTATTATTATTATTATTATTATTATTATTATCTAATCTAATATTAATAAAAGACTCCAATTAATATCACATTTCATTTTCTCCTTTAACTTATTAAATATTAATTAATAATATTATTAATATATTTAATATCTAATAAATTATTAATTTCTCTTGAATTAATATAAATAAATCTAATATCTAAAAAAAATCGGATGTGTTGATTTACTTGAACATTAAAGTTATAAGAACAAGTAACTAGGTATTATTTTATAATTTTGATTTTTTAATGATATTATCGTAAACATATGAAGAAAATAAAAAATATTTATTAAGTATAAAAATGTAACTGAAATTTTAATTCCATACTATTAATTTATAATATTTTTTGTGTTTCATAGCGTCGTACCCTATGCTTAAGGGGTTTAAAAAATGATTTTCACTTATAACCCAAAACTTCTCATCTTTTCCAATTTAGCCTCTTTATTTTTTTTTTTTTTTTACTTTCAACCCAAATACTTTTTTTACTTTCAACGTTAATCTACCATACTTTTATCTTTCGCAAGTTTTTTTGTTTTACGTTTCGTTCTAAATTTTGTGAGTTAACACGGCGCAACGTGTGAGTGGGGTTCAACGTTTTTTTGTCTATTTTTTCTCGTTTGACATGCCTGCCGCAAGGCGTGTATTTATTCTTGTTTGACATGTTCGTCGCAACTCTAGATCGGCTTAGTTATTTTTTCTATGTTTTACGTTTCGGACTATTTCTTTGCATTAACACGCCGCAACGGGGGTGTGTGGTTCAACGATTTTACGTTTGCTTTTCATTCAGTTTAATTTTTTCTTTTTTCATTTATTTTGTTTTTATGGCTTTTCCAGTGTTGGTAGTCGCTGACAGTGGTATGACATTAATGCTACTTGGCATGGTTCTACAGCCTCGCCGTAACGCGGAGGGCTTTATGTTATAAATCATAACATGACGGTGGTAAGTCAAAGTGGTCAATATATAGCTCCTATATAGATCCAAATCCATATATGATTCTCAAGTTTGTATTTGTATCAACTTTATCTCTCCACACATATGTTTGTGTGATTGGTAGCGACAATTATTAAAATCATGTGATTGCTACACCACCACAAACTTCCAAATAAATTGGGATCTTGCATAGAAAATTTTCATCGAATAGTGCATAACACAAAACTTTCTAGAAGAAAAAAATGAAAATTGAAAATGTTTTAAGCATGCAAAGGTGTTGAAATATGGGCTTCTTGCACACATTTAATTACATATTCAAGATGTTCAACCAACCACCAAAACAAAAGCAAAGATGGAAGCCTCATGTGGGGTATTTGAATAGTTATGTTCATAGTATAGCACACCTTTGTTGAATCTTTATCTTTATCCATTTTAGTTCCCTCTCTTTCAAGGTACTCTCTATCTCTCTCTTCTTTTATGGGGTGTTCTTGTTCTTTTTGTGTTTTTTTTTCTGGTTTCTTGTCTTTACTACTTAGGTCAACATCTGAGGTTTGATTTGAAATATCTGTTATATGTTGTTTCTTGATCATTAGTTGTTTAAAATATTTATAATCTCTTGTGGGTTTTGCTTAGGTTTCTTGTTCTTCCCAATCTTGAAACTTTTGCCACTTTGAAGTTGGTGTTCCCAAATCTTTATGTGGAGATCAATAAAGTTTCTGAACTTTGATGAATACACAACCCCCCCCCCCCCCCCCCCCCCCCCCCCCCCACATCTTTAGGTTGGTGTTCTGTCTCTTTCTTAACCATGGAGGTTTGTACTTGGTGTTTGCTCTGTTGGTTATCACCTAACTTTGACTTGATGAAAAAAAAAAATCAACTTTGACTGTAATAGTCATCAAACTCTTGGTATAACCTGCTTCTTTATGTTCATTAACTTTGTAAAAGTCAACTTACTTTTAGAAAGTCACAAGAAAACTAATATTTTTTACTTACTTGTGAGAATTGATTTCAATACATGTGACTATCATATGAAAGCTACTTGCATTAGACAAACAACTCAAGAAAAAAAGAAACATTACCAACTTTGTAAACATTCATGCATATCTTGTGAGAACCACCAAATAACCATTTTTTCCACTTAAATTTGCAGATTGCTGATATGGGTATCTTGATCCCAACATAGATAACAGTTTTTAGAAAATCTGATTTCCAAAACTATATGCAGTGCATGTACAATTCTTTTAAGAACAAGATGAAGTGTTTTTATTATTTCAAAGATAAAACCAGAAGCAGAGGTCAAAGATCAGAGCCAATACTAAAAGATGAAACCAATTCGAAAGTATCAGAGGATGTTTCAAGTAAAGATCGAGTGACCAAGTCGTCTGGATCAGCTAATTCGCCGCGTGGCATCGTAGAATTGTACGAGGAAAAGGCTGGGAAATTGAGGGTTTTTACGTATGCGGAACTTAGACAAGTGACTAATGATTTCACGAGGTTGAGAAAGATTGGGGAAGGTGGTTTTGGATGTGTTTATAAAGGTTCTATCAAGCCTGTTGATGGCAATGGTGATCCCATTGTAGTTGCTGTTAAGAAACTAAACAGAGATGGGTTTCAGGTACGGATTACTTTATTTGCCCTTGATTGTATTGTTATTATTAACTCGGATTTGAGGTTAACCGATTAACAGATAGTTCGGTTATAAACTTTTTATTAACCGATTCTTCAGTTCAGTTTTGTTTACAAGCATCCACAAAATCGAATCAACCAAACCAATCCACTGATTTGAAGTAAGGATATCAACCCTAAACCGAGCCGCTTTCACTATGACTGCATTACTCATTGGGTTATTTCACCCATTTGAGCCTGTAGTTCTTCAAATATTGTATCAATGTCCTTGAATGTACAAAAGTGTATTGAAATAATCACTATTTGTTTGGTACACAATGCTTGAATGTACAACGGAAGAGTAATTGTGCTTTGCAAGTTGTACATTGTGCATAATCCTTTTCTTCACTTTTTGTTCAATCTTCATATGAATTGTTGCAGGGTCACAAACAGTGGGTAGCTGAAGTACAGTTTCTGGGTGTAGTTGACCACCCGAATTTGGTCAAACTAATTGGATACTGCGCGATAGATGGCGAACGAGGGATCCAACGGCTGTTAGTTTACGAGTTCATGCCAAATAAAAGCTTAGAAGATCATCTCTTCAGGAACTCTCATATAGCTCTACCATGGCAAAGAAGACTGCAAATCATGCTCGGAGCAGCACAAGGACTTGCATATCTGCATGAAGAATTAGAAGCTCAGGTGTAATCCTCATAAACAGTTAAATTTAAGAAAATACAGTAAAAGGCTATTTTCGTCCTTGAGGTTTGATCAGTTTTGCGACTTTCATCCAAAGGTTTGTTTTTAAGTTAACAAAAAAGACGGAAATATCCATGACTTAACTGAGAAAAGTGGATGGAATTAACGAGCCGGATGAAAACGGCAAGATTTGAAACCTTTTTGATCCGGATGCAAAAAAAACAAACCTTTGGACGAAAGTCGCAAAACTGGTCAAACCTCAGGGACGAAAATGACATTTTACTCAAAAAAATAACAATAAACCTCTGATGTACATATCTAAAAAGTACCCTTTTTGTGTTTGTAAATGGTTTCAGGTCATATTTCGAGATTTTAAGACTTCAAATATTCTTTTGGATGAAGATTTTAACCCAAAACTCTCGGATTTTGGGCTTGCTAGAGAGGGGCCCACAGAGGGTAACACGCATGTCTCAACTGCGGTATGTACTTTTATTAGTTTTAAGATCATTATAACACCTAACCTTGTTGAATTTGCATCATATCGATATTAACATTATGTTTCTAGGTTATGGGTACACATGGTTATGCGGCTCCAGACTACATCGAGACAGGTCATCTAACAGCAAAAAGCGACGTGTGGAGTTTTGGTATTGTTTTATACGAGATCCTGACGGGTCGAAAGTCATTAGAAAGAAACCGACCTAAAGAAGAACAAAGGTTACTAGATTGGGTAAGGCGGTATCCAATCGACAGTAAAAAGTTCGGGCTTATTATAGACCCGAGACTAGAAGGCCGATACTCGCTCACTGCTGCAAGGAAGATTGCCAAGCTGGCGGACAGTTGTTTGTTAAAGAGTGCAAAAGACAGACCTAAAATGAGTCAAGTTGTGGAGTTGCTAAAGCAAATTTTAGAAGAATCAACAGAAGGAAGCCCATTAAATACGAGTTTTGAGAGAGATGAAGATGAATCAGAGGAGTTGACCAGAAAGTCAAAGGAAGTATCAGAGTCGTCAAACAGGAGGTTGGCCCAGTTGGCTAAGCTAAGTGAACATGTTGGGGGAGTTAGTAAGAAAGGGTTCATGATAATGCATAGAGCTAAAGTGTCTTAAAAGGCGTTATCCATTTGATTAAAAACGATAATAATAACGGGATGTGGAGAAGATCGATGGCAGTAGGAAGGAAAACGGATTAAATATCGATTATCGCCCCAAATTTTGTATAATCAAATATCTATTTACATTCTAAATAGTGTCAGGATGACGATATATATGAGATGTAGATTTCATGATTCAATTACATGTTTAGATTGCAAGTATGGAAAATGTGTATTAGCTAGTAATTGGAGTGAATAAAATTATAAGACCTGGATTGTTCATTGACATGATGGTTTCCATCTTCCTTTCTTGAGATCAACCATATGATCCATATGCATGAATTTAGTTTCGACCGGCAAATCTGTCATATCCTTGACCACCCTGCAAATTTTACATAAATATCACAAAATGCGAACTAGATGACAACACTAAGGAGAATCTAGAATGAATAAAAAACAAGCATTTTACTTCTAAATAGCCAAAGATGTTTCAAGACATGTCTATCATATTATATCAAATTAACTATCATTTTTGTCCCTGTGGTTTGTCCAATTATGCCAGACCAAATTTCAAATCTGTACCATTTATGTCCCTGACATTCTGTAAACATGTCAGTTCCATCCAAAAACTTAACGTCTATTAAAACCTGTCGTTTAATGAATGGTAAAAACGTCATTTCACTTTTTTTTATTTTCCTTTTTTTAATCCTATTAAAATCCCACCCCTTTTAATCCCCTTTTCCATCTTAATAAAGTTTAAGAAAAAAGGAAAATGACGTTTTTACCCTTCATTAAACGGCAGGTTTTAACAGACGTTAAGTTTTGGACGGAACTGGCATGTTTCAATAAGTCAGGGATGGAAATGGTAAAAATTTAAAATATAGTCTGGACTGGCATAATTGGACAAACCACGGGGACGAAAATGGCAGTTCTCTATTATATCTACACTGATGCCCTTTACTTACACTGATAAATCTAATTTTTCCAGTACATATGTATAAATATTGAACTAGTAGCCATAATGTACTTTATCAGTGACAACGGAAAACTTTTTTTTACATCAAATTAGAGATGGCAGAGCTTAAATACTAATTCGATACAGATCATACCATGTAATGTACGCATATGAACAAGATGATCTCACCAAACACAAGATACATTACCAAAAAATAAACCAAATCTTAAACAAGAATAAGGGATGACAGATACCAATATGAAGTTTCATATACGCAGCATCAACGGAGCCTTTTGTTAATTCGAACAGAATCTTTCTCTTTGCTGTCAATTCACTTGTTGACTTCTAACATCGACTGTTGATAAACATGAGTAATCGCCTCTAAAGGCTTACTAGATCCATCGTCGAGCATTCTTATAGCAGAAATATCAGTTTCACCGTAAACCCTATTTCTGTATAAATAATCATAAGTAAGGTACATAAGGAAGTCTAGAAAAAGGCTTTTTCCCGATGTCCCTCTTAAATATACAACATCTTCTTTTACGTCGCGCTCAGCTTGTTCCAAAATCTTATAAGTTATCTCATCAAATTCATGACATATCTGTTTCAAATGATGGCCCCACATCAACGTCCTTTCCGGCAACCCTTGCTTACGCAGATGCGACAATAACAGATTGGTCGTCACAATATTAGGAACAAAAGCCATTTTAAGCAGTTTTGCAGTCAAAATCATAGCACGGTCGAGTATATCATTACAAATGGCATTCAACATTGTGTTATAAGTTACCGTATTCGGAATAACTCCAGACGAAAGAAGCTCGTTCAACACCAATACAGCTCGATTTACCCTTCGACTGCCGCAAAAACCATGAATCCGAATGTTATACGTAGTAATATCTGGGTCCCACCCGCTATTATACATCTTGTAAACAAGATTATCAGCGTTGACCATGTCAAATCCCTTGCAGTATCCACTTATTAACGTGTTGTAAGTAACAATGTCGGGTACCAACCCGATATTATGCATGTCCATGAACGTATTAATCGCAGCCTTCATCCTGCCTTGTTTACAGTACCCGTTAATGATTATGTTATTAGTGAACAAATCAGGAAGAAGACCCCTTTGTCTCATCTCCTTCTCCAATTTCAACGCCTCGTTTAATTTCCAACCGTTGCAAAATCCCGCAATTAAAGAATTGTAAGCGAAATTATTCGGCACAAGACCTTTATTTTTCATTGCTAAAAACACATTATACGCCTCCTCAACAAGACCAGCTTTTGATAATCCGTCAATAAATGCCGAAAACGCAATAGCATCTGCAGCCGTATTGTTATTATTCATATAATGCCATAATCGTTGAGCACCCGTTACATCCCCGATTTTGAAATACCCGTCTATAAGCACAGTAAGAGCAACTCTATTAACCGAAAACTCTCGCTCTCTCATATACCACATTAACTCTTCGGCTTCTTGCAACTTGCTGTTTCGTGACAAACACATAAGCAACGAATTACATGTGGAAAATGAAGGGGTTACGCCATATTTAATCATCGTATGATACGCGTCAAATGCTTTCTTTTCTAATCCTTGTTTACTGTAAGCGGAAATTATAGAATTGAAAGCGATTACTGTAACGGGTAAACCCTTTTTCAGCATGTCTTCTACAAGTTCAGTGGCTTCATCAGGTCGGCCCACCCAGCACAATCTTGCTACTGATACATCGGGTAACGAATAATCTGGAAGCAAATCAGGCATGGATAGATCTCTTAACAAATGGTCGACATTCTCATCTTTCCCATACTTATAAAACCCTGCAACCAATATGTTAAACGTCACACCATCGGCTTTAACATTATTGTTTCGCATTTCCTCGAAAAGCATTGTCGCCTGATCAATTTCTCTAGCTTTAACAAAACCATCCATTAACGCATTGTAAACGGTTGTATTTGGGGACACTCCCATATCTTGCATTTGATCAAAAACGCTTCTTGCTTCTACAATGTTTCCCTCTTTGCTTAAGGCATTTATAATCGTGCTAAACGTGGCAGTACTCGGAGTACAACCACTTTCAACCATCAAATGAACCCAACTTAAAGCATTCAAAGTTTGTCCACGGATGCAATACGCATTAATCAAAATGTTATACGTATAAACATCCGCTTCACAAAAAAACTTGCTCATCAGATATAACAAACTCTCCCCGGTTTGAATTTCCCCTTTCTTACAGAACCCATGGATCAACACATTAAACGTAATACTCGAAGGCCGGGGCCCTTCTTTAACCATATCCCTAAACAACTTCCAAACGCTTCCGTAATCCCCTACTCTAATCAACAGCCTAAAGAGCCCCGAAAGCGCAGACAAACACGGCTGCACTCCTACCCTTCTCATCCTCCCCAAAACCTCCAACGCCTGCGAATGCATCTCAACCTTCACAAACGCACGCATAACCGAATCCAGAACCGAAAAATCCGACTCATACCCAAAATGCCCTCTCCACATAACCTCCACAACTTCTTCACCTCTACACACTCCAATCTTCCACATCATCCATGCCAACACATCTTGAGCCACAATCCTAAACCCCTGCATAGCCAAAACATGACACGCGACGCAACACGCCTTAACTATGTTCTCCGACTCATCCTGAAACACTAACTTAAAAAAAGCAAATGCACATTCTCTATTTCCAAACAGTTTCATGATCTTCACTAATAAAAAAGGGCAAAACTCATGAGAAAACTTGTTCAACACGAAACAACCTTGGTAAGTTTTAACTATTTTACCTAACCCTAGCACGAGTAACCGCCGCTCAATCGGATTAATAACGGTTTCTTCGTTGTGTGAGTGCTTAAATGGTGAGAAATCGTTAAGAGGATCATAGTTTTTAGTGGATGAATGTGAGGTTTTTGTGAAGTGTGAGCATTGAATAATAATTGGGGGTTTTGGGAGTAGAGTGAAATGAGTGGTGGAAATTAGAGAGTTACAGACCTGAATGAGAGTGGTTCGCGAGCGGTGGCTCGCGGCAGCAGACATCCGGCGATTGGCCGGAAAGTTGGGTTCCGGCGTGTTGTGACGTCACCGGCGCCGATGTGTAGAGTGGCGGAATGATAGAGAACTCAAATGAAGGTGAAAGGGATAAGTGAGTTTTCAAACTTAACCCTATGTTTTGAAGTTTGAGCAGGTATAAGTTTATAGTTTGAGTTAGATGTTCGGATGGTCCTTGTGGTTTGCAGTTTTTCATCTTTAGTCCCCAACTTTCTTAAATTACATGTTTGTTCTTTGTGATTTGATTACTGTTACTTAAATGGTCCTTAGAGTAGTTAGATTTTTCCCTTTTAAGTATATATGAGATTTTTTATTTACCCTTACCAGTATAGAAAATAACTAAAACATTAAAAGAAATATAGAGAAAAATGCTTGGATAGTCCCTTGGTTTGCACATTTTTCATTTTTAGTCCTTAACATTCTAAAATTACACCTATAGTCCTCAAGTGTTTGAATTTCGTTCCCAGAGAGTCCTTGGCATGGATGAGGGTTAGTTTTTGGTGTTAGGTGCATGCGAAATGACAAAAATACTATTACTGTCAAATTAATAACTAAAAAATTAAAAAAATATATATAATTAATATTTTACAATTTATGTGGGATCCATCCCACCCACTTCATCTTCCTCACTCCACACCACCACCACCACATCTCCACCTTCAACCCCCACCACTATCTACCCCACTTCACCGTAACCACCACTGCCACAACCATCACCTCCGAAGATAGCCACTACAAAAAAGCTGCGAAGATCTCCAAAAACCACATCATCTACTGCAAAAGATTTTAAAGAGAGGCCAAGAGAAAAAAAAAAGATGCTTCTAAAATATATACTTCGAAACCATATGCAATCACTTAAAATGGTTATCTGTGTTCGTATACAAATGCACTTCCAACAGAAGTAACCTAAAGATAGTACTAGTTAATTCTCCTTATGGGTATCTCAAAAAGAACTAGAGATCTCAATTTAAAAAATTTACAGAATCTAAACCTAACCTAATGAAAAAAACTATACATTTTTACAAAATAGCATCATTCATCCAAATTGTAAGGTTGAGATGGTTACGGATGGTTGTTGAATGTGGAGACGGTGTGGTTGTTGAATGTGGAGACGGTGGTAGTGGTGTGGAATGGGGAAGATGAAGTGGGTAGGGTGGGTGGTGGGTACCACATAAATTATAAAATATTAACTATATTTCTTTAAACTTTTTAGTTATTAATTTGATAGTAAGGGTATTGTCTGTAAATATTTTTTTACTGCTTTTCATTAAAGGATAAATTCAAAAAGATTTTAATTCATTTTATTTTCGACAACTGATGTTGGAAAGCTGATTTTCAAAATCCCAAGTGTTAAACATGATGAACAACAGGGTTGGGAGAGTTTGTTTTTGAAAAGAAAAATGATATTCTTGCAAGTGGTCATCAGAAATTATAAATGTTAAATCATTTTGAACAATATCTGCAATTGAATTATAAATTTGTCAAAATTTTTAAATTTGTGAAATTTATTGTTAGGTAGAGTTTGTGCAGGTTAAAGCCAGGTTTCTGATTCTGTTGCTACAGAGAGCCAGGTTGCGATCTTAGAACCTGTCAAAGTTATAAGAGCCAGGTTTTCGATCCAAAGCCTGTGAATTGTGAATTCCAGACTGCGATCCCAGCTTGTCGATAGGGGGAGTCTGATGAGCCAAATTCAGATCCTGGAACAAAGCTTGAGAGAGAAATTGCTGAAGCTGAAAAACTTAAGGAATCAAGAGATCTGATTAAGAGAATTAGGGAGAGGATAGAGTCAGGTTGAAATTCTGAGAGAGAGAGAGAGAGAGAAGAGAACGAGATTGAAGGATGCTTACAGTGTCAGACACTTTGAAAAAGAGCATGAAGATTGATCAAGACTGAAGACTCGACATACTGAAGACTCGTCGACATCCAAGGGGGAGTCTGTTGGTGCATATGTCTGTCGACTTCGTCTTGTAATAGATAAGATAGATCAGGGCACGATATACGAGAAATCAGGGTTTTAGTGAAGGTAGTCCATTTCGCACGAAATGGATGTGTCCATTTCGCACGAAATGGATGTGTCCATTTCGTACGAAATGCAAAAGCCATATCGTGTGAGTTCATTCCGCACGAAATGACCATTTCGTGTGAACCATCTCGTGCGAAATGGCATGCCTATAAATAGGTGCCTTGTTCAAATCATTTGTAACTTTCTGATTCCGGTACCGAGGTGCTGCCGAAGTGTCTCCAGGCTGTAAAACGGTGTTATATCAATATACAAGACAATTAGGTAGCGTTTGGTATGAAGGAATGGAAGGTGGAATGGAATGGATCATTCTGATGGAATGAAAAGAAACATGTTTGGTTATAATGTGGGAATGGAATGGAGCATTTCAAAGGAATGTAACTCCTTCCAAATATAATAATTTCCATTCCTTGGTATGTAGGTGTTTTTTTTCCATTCCTTCAAGGAATGGAAAGAAATATGTTCTTATTATTATTATTATTATTATTATTATTATTATTATTATTATTATTATATTTATACTTATACTTTTATTTGTATTTATATTTATATTTATATTTATATTTATATTTATATTTATTAATATTCATACTAATATTAATATATATCAAAAATCTATTATTAATTTTTTATCATTAATATATTATTATTATCATTATTGAGGCAATTATATTTTTGTCGTTTTTAATACAGTTGTGTTTCGTTACTTCATCTTTTTTTGTTTATCAAATTGTACAAAGTAATGATTCATTCTATTCACATATGAGTAACCAAACATCACAATGGAATGGAATGATCCATTTCATTCCGTTGTCCATTCCATTACCTCGTCCATTCCATTCTCTCATTTATTCCATTACCCCATACCAAACAGACCCTTAGAGTGTATATCAAGCTGATTCAAAGTCGATACGCCTGTTTCCGCCTCTTGTATTGACAAGAACTCTTCTGAACGACTCGTTTTGGTCGTGCAAACGATCCTTCAAGTGGTATCAGAGCTCAGGAGGAAGAGTTCTTACCGAATTCAGCTTGATTTTATCAAAATTCTGACTTCTACACCTTCTTTTTCAAATTAAACAAGTTTTCACGGTTAAAATGGGCTAAGATTCACACATAACAAACGTAATACTGTTTTAACAAATCCTTGAAAGTATCAGACCTAAAATCAACCTAAAACCTGATCAATTTTGGCAAAAACAGTCCGAGAGTATGACATCAGCAGCATTTCGCACGAAATGAATCATTCATTTCGCACGAATTGACTTGATTTAGTTCCATTTCGCACGGATTGACTATATTGGATTCCATTTCGCACCAAAGTGTCATATCGCTTGAAATAGACTTCCATTTCGCACGCAATGATCATGGGATTCCATTTCGTTTGAAAGTTTGCCATTTCGTACGAAATCACCCATTTCGCATCAAAAGGCATTTCGTTTCAAGTTCATTTCGTTTGAAGTGTGCTATTTCGTTTGAAAATTGTGTTTGTGAATTTTTGAGAACCGAAACATGGAAGAAGAGTTTTACAACGCCTTTGCTACTGCCCCGGGTACTCCTGTAACCGTTGCTCAGAGCATGAACATGGAAAACGAAACTGGAACGTTACAGAAACCTCCAAAGTTGATGGGAATTGAAGAATACTATTGTTGGAAAGACCGGTTTGAAAATTGGGTTCAAGCAAATCACTTGAGGTCTTGGGAATGTGTTGAGACAAAGTATGTTAAACCTCGTACAGATGTGGGTGTTATCAAAACTATTTCTGAATTGTCGGATAAAGAGAGAGATATGTATAAAGCAGAGAAAATGATGATTAGTTTACTTCAGCAAGCTGTGAAGGAAGACATTTTCATACTACTTCAACATGATAATACTTCACGTTCGATTTGGGAAGCACTTCGAATTAAGTTTGAGGGAAGTACGGATATGATCAGGAGTAAGAAATCATTGTTAAAGAAAGAGTTTGACTTGTTTACTAGCTTACCGGGTGAAACTACAAAGAAATTGATTGAGAGATATTGTCATTTGGTTCGATCAATGTCCCTGTTGGATATCAACAAAGATCGAGAAGAATGGGTTGACAAATTAGCTGATGCTTTACCTCAGAATGAGTGGGGTACATATCTGATGATCTTGAAGAACACTGGAGAATATAATAAATTGACAATTTCTCAGTTTATTGAAAAGCTTGAAGGACAAGATCTCGAACAACAAAAGATCGCAAGAATGAACAGTCCAAATGGTCAACAAGACATCAAGATGTATTACAAAGGAAATGTTCAGAATGTTGAAGCAAGTCCAAAGATCCAAACTGCTTTCAGCGCAGAAAACTCATCAGGATCATCCAATCAAAGTCCAATCAGCAACAGTGGTTTTTCTTCATATTCAAGTGTTAATCCGAATGTTTCAACTCCAAATCATCAATTCCAAAGCTCAAACCATAGTAATGGTCATGTGTTACACTGCAATATCGCATTGCATCTTCAGAACGGTCAGAGTGTTTCTGAAGAAGTTGCTAAAGGTCATATGGCATTACTAGTTATAGTGTTAGAATCATATGAGGGTTTAGTTGCGGGAAGGATCGGAAATCCTATGTTGACAAAAGAGGATTACGATCAAATCGATGTTGAGGAAATGGAACTTATGGATATTAAGTGGTGTTTGGCGAGTGTATTGAGGAGAGCTGAGAAATTTAAGCTGATTACAGGAAGATATGACTTTCGTGATGCTAATGTTTCTACTTTATGTTTTGATAAATCTAAAGTTACTTGTTTTCGATGTAGGGAAAAAGGACATTTCAAGAGGGAATGTACCAATCGAGAAGCAAGAGGAGCTCAGAATCCGTTCGGGAATAATGATTATTATCGGAAAGCTATATATCAACAAGTTGCTCAACAGCCGTATCAACAACAACAGCCACAAACTACTCATGCTAAAAAGGCGATCGAAGAGTCTTCAAGGAAAGCTTATCTGGTTAATCAAGATGATGAAAATTTGCCAGAAGGTTTTAGCTGGGACAAATACATTCCAGATGATTCCAAGTTTAAAGTGTCACACCCCGATTTCCACGTGTCACCGGTGGGCCCGGTGGGGAGTATCGTGACGTGGTTGGCAACATAATAGTCAAACAACACAATAATCAATATGCACAGCGGAAGCAAAATTTAAAAATATGATACAACCGAATTTAATATTGTAATATCAAATGTCACAATATTCGGATGTTTATCCACAGATGGATCGAAAATAAAATAGTATTAATGGTTCAACAGACTTCAGGCATCTTAAGCTTGCGAGACTTCTAGTGATGCTAAGGAGAAATCCCAGCCAATTACGCTTAGTACCTGCATTTAATCTTTTTGGGAAAATACGTCAGTTTACACTGGTAAATACAATCAACTGACTCATTTTGGAAAATGATTGAAAATTGGTTTGGATGCACGTGGCATAAACATTTTTATTTAACTTGGGAGAATTATTTAATATTATAATCTTGTGAACGAATTACATGTTCCTTGTGCGTTCAGTAGCCCGGATCTTGTCCGGGTTAAAGATCAATAGACACACCACAATATACTTTTGTGCGCTGACGGGTGTACGCCTACACCCCGCGCTTAAGTCGTGGCCATTTCGTAAAATGATGCCAAGGATATCCGGGACATGGTCATTAACCCCCCAAAGGCTTTAAGTAACAAGACTGTTTAAACGAGCCGATCAAATTAGTCAATTACCCACTCAACGGTGGAGGATTTGATGCTCGATCAAGCGGTATGCTATATACCGTAACCCAAGCCCGTATAGGGAAAATAAGTTAAAACTATTTACCTGAGCAATGTATAAATCACAATAAGCAAACGCACGTAGCTTTTACTGGTTCTCCTAATCTGGAACGGAGGTTTTATAATAACCTATTAGAATCCTAACGGGTCTTTAATTAAGCTTAAGCTTAGACCGGCTAGTTTCAAAGATACGGTTCATACGCACGATTAAGCGAAGACCGGATAGAATGTGATTTAGACCCGACAAGTTCAGAGACTTGTTTAATATGGGTATTTCATACACATTCTGGATTTTTAAGATAAAACCGATAAGGTTTGACCCGTTTAGGCTAGTTTATGTAAACTAGTTACATAAACCGAACCGAACGCGTAATAAGCGTAACGGGTATTCATGAGAGCCATATACAGGTTTCCTAAGTTAATTATGCCTCAAATATGTTGTGACATCAGTAAGATGTCTTTCATTATGCCCGAAACGTGTTTAAACACAAACTAGGCCCCGTAGGGGTAGTTTGGTCATTTAAAAGTTTATAAAAGAGTTTAAGTAACAACCTGAGTTACAGGTCTGATGTAATCAGCAAAAATACATAATTTGCTAAGTTATATCAGTAGGATAAAGTATATGTGTGAGATTTATCAATTATAACCAAACTATGCCCCGTAGGGGTATTTTGGTAATTTCACATAAGCCGAAAAGCTCCAAACTGAAGTCTGAGTTTATCAACCTTTGCTTACTGTTAAAATATTATAATTTGCCTTAAATATCAGTAGGTATCACCCTTGTATGTTTAAAATGGTTTTAGTACATTCTATGCGCTAAAAACGCTTAATAAGGCGATTTGAAGCCATTTACGGGTTTGATACATAAAGCTGATATCTTTATCATTCCAGAAGGCTTAAAATAATTTATTTAACATGTCTAATCAGTAGCAAAAGGTTTGGAGTCGTTTAGATATGTAAAACTCATTTTATGGCCCGTAAGGGCAAAACCGACAATTATCAGATTAAGCCTACGACTATGAGTTATGCTCAGCCTAAAATTAATTAAAAATCTTTAAAATTCCAAAAATAATATATTACATCAGTGGGTAAAGATTTGGATATCAAAAAGTATGTTTAAGTAGGCTATACGCTAATTACGCCATTTTATTAACATAAAGCTTTCAATTTGCGCTAATGAGCATAACTCTCAATCTACACTTCAAACTGATGTCAAACTTTGCATACAAGTTTATATATCAGTAATTAAAGTTTCTACTCTTTTACATTTCCAAAAATCACGTTTTAAGGTAATAAGGGCATAATGGTCAACATATGAGTAATTAACGGAATCATGCATATTAATTGGATAACTAATGATCCGAGGTGTATAATCACAGAGGGTTAAACTAGCATGTAACCTGGTCCAAATAAAGCTCTAAGGAATTTCTAAAACATGCCATAACGGGTCAGAACTGAAAGTCAAAGTATAAGTCAAACTATGCGACTTTCGGTTCCGAACCGGGTCTAAACAGGAAATTGTCGGGTTGAACATGTTTAGACATGTTCTTACATTAATTACCAAGTTTTATTAATGATCAAACAGGTTATAAGTGTTCTACATTGCTAATCATGCATAAATTGCATTTTAAACATTCTGTTGACTTTTTACTAGTAAGTTTGACCCGACATTTGACCTAGTTAGAGTGGGAATCAGGAGAAACCCTTTTAAGGTTTTATTACCCACATAATTACCTACTTAAAGGTACTTTTGATTCGACTAATCACTGGACCATTAGTGATTAATCTTAAAGTCAACCATTAACTTCGACGGTTTGACTTTTAAGCTAAAACTTAATTTAGAAAGGATTAGTAAACTTACTGAAGTCCTAATCTTGATTAGTGACCACTTGAGAGAAGGTTTGAGCTCCAGGAATGATCAGAAAGCTGAAGGAAATGGTGTGATGAATTGTTTGCAACTCAAGACCCTTTTATAGTGAAATCAATCACCACAAAGTGTTGACAACAAAGTCTAGCACTTACCACAACATTCCCACAGGTGTCCTACATGTTTAGGGGTTGTTTAGGGGCCAAGGGAGATGTGGAAAACCGTTTAAGGGTGAGTTTTTGCGTTTAAACAGCAACCAGGAACATTTCTGTCGCTGGGCAGTTGCTTGCGCACCGTAAGGCTTCTGTTGTTGCGGTGCGCAAGCGTTCATCAACAGCCAAACTTTTGTTCTTTCATGCATCCGAAAGGGCAACCTCATTATCCGATTTTGGGGCCTTGTTTTATCAATTAGGGGCCCTTAAAATGTGCCTTGTACTATTACATACCCTACCATTTGGTATGTTTCAATGAATTCATTTTGAAAGTGCCGAACAAGAAGGTTTACCGTGCATTTTCTTCGTAGGAGTCCACTACCTCAATTATTGTCAAGAATTTCTGGATTTAGATGTTTAAGATATATATACTTGGGTCTTGGGATTTATAAATGAGGTCGTTCAGAGGTAAAAATTAACATGACGCCACTTTTAAATCCTGCCAAAACATCTTTATTAAATCCGGGTTTACAACGCGTTTTGTCTTACATGACACGTGTCGTTATTTCTTTGAACACGAATTTTCGAGGTGTTACATAAAGCATTCATTGCACAAATCATTCAAGAGCCAGATTTGATGAAGGAATGGATGAAGGTGTTTGCTGATGATGAGAAGAATCAAGATGGAGAGTCTGTTTCTTCAGAAGAAAGCTCAGAAAAGACAACAGTCTTTGATCAATCATCAACTGATATCAGTGATGATGAAGAAGAAATACAAATAAACGTTGGAAAAACTCAACTATCTCCTGAAAGTTTTCAATTTTATTTTGCAGATAGATTGGAGAAGTTAAAGAAGAAGCGAGCAGCAAAAGAACAGAAAAAGGTAAAATGTGAGAATGTTGCTCAAGAAAAGAAGTCCGAACAGGTTGAAGAAGTTAAGGTTGATAAGAAAGTGGTTGAAGTTGAAAAGATGGTTGAAGTTGAAAAGATAGTCGAAGTTGAAAAGATAGTGGAAGTTGAAAAGATTGTAGAAATCATTAAACCTTGTCTAAAGTGTTTGGAATCATGTCAACAGTGTGAAGAAAAAGACGAGAAGTTTAGTGAGCTTGAAAAGATGAAAGAGAAATTATTGTTCGATGTTAAGTATGTGAAAGAGTCGTATGATGTGTTGAACAGAACGGTGAATAGTTTGCAAAAGACAAACTCAGAAAGGGAAGATGCTTTAACCATGATGAATGCAGTGATGATGTCTAAGCAGAAGGCCATCAATCACTATATTGAAGAATGTGCAAAATTGAAGCAGGAGTTGGAGCCTGAGATGATTGAAAATGAAAGAATCAGAAGATTACTGCAAAGTTATTCAAGTTCTGATTATTTGATTGATCGAATTTATCCAACTGTTGCAGGTTTTGAAGCTTTTCAAGACAAGAAGTCAGAAGATACGGATACTGGTAAGAAACAAAGTGCAAATTATAAAAAGTGTCCGCCTCCGATTTGGGAAGGTTATTCTCCCAGAAAACCAACTGAGGAACAGGTCAAAAAGGCTGTCAATATAAAGTTAAAGTCCGAAACAACTGATGATTTACCAGACAACATTGACGTCACATTCGCATCGTCTGACACTAATCATGAGTCTGAGTTAATAAAGAAAGTGGTCGATCAGGTGTTGGATAAGGATGAGGAGTCAGATTCAAAGTCTGAGTCAGAAGCTTCGAGTACATCAGTCAACAGTTCAAAATCATCGTCAAAAGGGTTTACAATAAAGAATTTCTGTTATCAAAATCTAATTTGAATGACGAAATATTTGAAGTTGCATATACTTTGAATGATTCTGACAAATTATATTTTGATAAAGAATTTCCAATAAGAAGTGTTCAAATTGAAAAGATCAAAAAGGTTTTCAAATTAACATAAATTAATATTTCTGAAATAAAAGATGTAAATCTTATTGAAAAACCTAAAAAATACACTTCAAGAGTTCAACAAAGATTGAACAAGAAAAAAGGTTACAGTTCTGGTTCTGGTTTTCAAAAGAAACCAAACCATAACAGTAATTTCAAAAAGAAAGGTTTAGGTTTTATTCCACCCGAAAATCATAAAAATAAGAAAATTTCTAAAACAAAAACTATGTTTGTTTCAGGATCAAGTGCTAAAGAAGAAGAAAAGAGCTCATTTTGGAAACAATCGAACAAAGAGTTCTTTGCAGAAAAACAAAAGTTTGAAAAGAATGAAGCTTATCAGAGAAATGAGACAAGAACCTGTTACCGATGTCAAGAAGTTGGTCACATTGCCTGGAATTGTCCAAAGGCAACCAACACAAAACAGGAAGTTGTTTCTAAACTCAAAGAAAAAATTGTTGATAAAACTGAACCACCAACTGAAAAATTCAAAAGTGTTTAAAAATTCAACATATGAAGTTGGTGAATGTTCGAAAAGGTTTTACAAAAGAAGGGTGAATCTTGACAACCAAATGTGGGTTGTTAAGAAATCTGAGTGAAATCTGGCGATGAATCTGACTCGTCAAAGTCAGAGGAGCCACAAGTTGATCTAAAGGGAGAAAATTCAGTTCCGCCAATGGATGATGTCAATTTTCCACCATTGCGGGCTGAAAATTTTAAACAAAAAGTTGGGAAAGTGGAAATTTTGAATCAATTCTATTCTGAAAAGAAAGAATTTGATGTCGAAAAGGCTTTTAATGGCAAAGTGAAGCATATTTTTGGAAAGATGGTTGAGGGAAAGGTAAAAGGGGTAAAAGATTTTTATGAATCAAAAAGAAATGTTCAAACCCCAAGTGAAGTTGAGAAGGTCACACCCAAAGCTGGTCAGGCTTGGGTGTCTGTATTTCATATGTAAAAATCCTGACTTACCGGAGCTCCTAAGTTAGTAATCGTGGAGCAGGAATCGGCATCATTTTTGAGAAATTCACATCTGTGATATTTTGACTTACAAAGTGATATTCTTATTCTTGAAAATTGTTATATATTTACAAGTGGTATGGTTGATGAGAACCTACAAGTGGTTAATCAAGGTCATTAAGTTGAACTTGAGTTAACTTTCATTCAAGTGTTTGAAAAGACAAAGTGATGAACAAAACCCCGATTCTACATGTGGTTTCAACAAAACTAATTTTCCGGAAATACCATTTGATTAAAACAAACTTAAGTGTTTTGAAATCATAATGGGAAAATAGTTTGTTGTCAGGGGGAGTTCTGATTGTTTATGCCAAGTGGATGGCGAATTGAAGCAATTCACATCAGTTTGTCAAATTTTTCTTTAAATGGTTTTGCATTTTAGGGGGAGTAAGAAATCTTCAGAAAATCCAAAAACATTTGAAAATTTGAAAAGTCAAAAACATGATAAAAATAAAAAAGAGTTTTGTTGTGAAAAAGAGGAAATGATAGTACATCAGTGGACTGTCACAGCATGCTAAAGAATTGGAAAGTCAAAAAGTGATAAACGGTCTCTCTAAAGATGTGACGATAGGCTCAGCTAGATTAGTAGATTTGCGATAACGATACAAACTTAAAGAAAAAGCCTAGTTCTAGTGGGAAACGCGGTTGAAAGCATAGTACTTAGTTTTATCCTTCGTGACTGTGTACCTACTCAGTAATCGCTGAATGCTAAAAAGAGCATAAAAACCGGTCAGTTTGTGAACTTTCACAACTTTCTGAAAAAGTCACTGTGATTGTGCATTTCTTTTTGCAAAGATTTAAACTTGTTTGATTTCTTTATTTTGTTTAAGCATTGGATATCCTCTGCGTATACGTGAGTATCGAACTGGATGTTAATGCCTGAACATTCTGCTTTATTTTCTTTGGTGTTTCGTTTAAATCTTGGATCACCTCTGCGTATATGTGAATATCGAACTGGTGGTTAAGATCTAAACACTTTCAACTTGTTTTTAATTCTTATTTTGTTTAAACATTGGACTTTCTCTGCGTATCTAAAGATCGACCTGATTGTTAATGTTTAAACATTCTGCGTTGTTTTCGCACATATCACAGTTGATGAAAGTTTAAAGGCATTACTTGAGTCAGTGTATTGCATGATGAGGGGATATGCTGAGATCGTGGGGTCCATAAGAATTTAGTGCAAAATTAATATACCTTAACGTATCGGTAAGCATTTCGAAAGTTTTTAGATTGAGTTTAAGTGGACAACAATATCGTCAATTTATGTGAATCGTTTAGAACTTAATATGTTTATAGCTTAACGGTGCTAGTGATTGGTCTCAAAAACTGATATGATCCTCTTACGCAAACTCACAAAAATATTGTCTGTAAATATTTTTTTACTGCTTTTCATTAAAGGATAAATTCAAAAAGATTTTAATTCATTTTATTTTCGACAACTGATGTTGGAAAGCTGATTTTCAAAATCCCAAGTGTTAAACATGATGAACAACAGGGTTGGGAGAGTTTGTTTTTGAAAAGAAAAATGATATTCTTGCAAGTGGTCATCAGAAATTATAAATGTTAAATCATTTTGAACGATATCTGCAAGTGAATTATAAATTTGTCAAAAATTTTAAATTTGTGAAATTTATTGTTGGGTAGAGTTTGTGCAGGTTAAAGCCAGGTTTCTGATTCTGTTGCTACAGAGAGCCAGGTTGCGATCTTAGAACCTGTAAAAGTTATAAGAGCCAGGTTTTCGATCCAAAGCCTGTGAATTGTGAATTCCAGACTGGGATCCCAGCTTGTCGATAGGGGGAGTCTGATGAGCCAAATTCAGATCCTGGAACAAAGCTTGAGAGAGAAATTGCTGAAGCTGAAAAACTTAAAGAATCAAGAGATCTGATTAAGAGAATTAGGGAGAGGATAGAGTCAGGTTGAAATTCTGAGAGAGAGAGAGAAGAGAAAGAGATTGAAGGATGCTTACACTGTCAGACACTTTGGAAAAGAGCATGAAGATTGATCAAGACTGAAGACTCGACATACTGAAGACTCGTCGACATCCAAGGGGGAGTCTGTTGGTGCATATGTCTGTCGACTTCGTCTTGTAATAGATAAGATAGATCAGGGCACGATATACGAGAAATTATGGTTTTAGTGAAGGTAGTCCATTTCGCACGAAATGGATGTGTCCATTTCGTACGAAATGCAAAAGCCATATCGTGTGAGTTCATTCCGCACGAAATGACCATTTCGTGTGAACCATCTCGTGCGAAATGGCATGCCTATAAATAGGTGCCTTGTTCAAATCATTTGTAACTTTCTGATTCCGGTACCAAGGTGCTGCCGAAGTGTCTCCAGGCTGTAAAACGGTGTTATATCAATATACAGGACAATTAGAGTGTATATCAAGCTGATTCAAAGTCGATACGTCTGTTTCCGCCTCTCGTATTGACAAGAACTCTTCTGAACGACTCGTTTTGGTCGTGCAAACGATCCTTCATTTTTTCATATGATCTATAATTTTTAATATTCCACATATTAGTTGTGGTTCCGATTTATTCTTGTATTTTACAATAATTTATGCTTCACGTGAATACTATGAACTACTCAGTTCAATCACATATTTGTAATAGGATTTTTGTTTCTCTTTTAATGGAAAGTGTTTGAATCTTATTTATCATTCTTTTCAGGTTGTAACGAGTTCATGTTAAAACAGGTGATTTTTTACGAGTCAAAAGGATATGAGTCATGTTACACTACAAGAAAACTGGGTTTTTAGTACGCGCAAAAGCGTCCTAAAATGCTATTTTATAGGACCTTTCATTTAATAGGACCAACTGTAAAAGTGTTTCATGTAAAGGGGTCGTAATAAGCCCCGGAGCTAAAAAAGCGTCCTAACATCTCAAATAAGATTATGAAACTAATTTTATGGTCGCGTAATATGTCTTTGAACAACCAAAATAGTGTACTAATAAAAACATATTAAGTTAAGTTCTAATATGACTTCGACTAGAAAGGGTCCTATAACACTGAACATTTATGACTTAACTACAACGTGTCCTATTAAGTTATGTTATAATAGGACCCCCGATGATCAAGTGTCCTAATACAGTACCACATAATGGGACACTAACAATTAAATGTCTTATAAAGTACTTTGTTAGGATCTACATTTTAAGTGTCCTATTAAATTATATGATAATAGGAACCAAAAAAATCATCTATCCTATTAAATAGTTTTTTAGGATACCTGTTTAGTAGAGTATATAATAAAAGGACCCCAAAAGTTCATTAGTCCTATTAAATAGTTTTTTAGGACCCTCTTTTACAAACGTCCCACAGAAAAGGTCCTAAAAAGCCATTTTTGTTGTAGTGTTAGGCTAACATTTCAACAACTTTTGTGCATTAATTCTATTTTATATATATAGACATTTTGTAATGTTTGATATATTGTTAATGACTAACGAAAACATATTATCAAAAGTATGACATAGGATTTCTTTTTAATAAAACGATAGCTTTCAAATACTTTTGACACATTTGGTCATTTTAGTTTTTTGTTTTTTTAAATGAAACATGTTACTCAGTTGAATCTTTTCGATAAAATACGACTCTAAATGACCGTTTCCACTATCATATATAAAATGTAATTTCAGTTCTATGATGTATTTAGAGATTTATAATAGGGTAAATTACAGTTTTCGTCCTTTATGTTTGTATTGAATTACAATGGATAGCCTTTAACTTCAATAATTGCAGTCACAATCCTTTATTTGTAAAACCCATTACACTCTACGTCCTTTAACCATAACCCAGTTAATTTAAACGTTAAATAGGGTCATATGCATCCCATGTGAGGGCAAAAATGTCATTTAACGTCCCTCTTTAATCTCCCTTTAAAAATCCCTCAAGAACCAACAACACCATCTCTTACCCCTCTTTATCCCAGCCACCGCCCACCACCACCTCCAGCCTCCAACAACAACCACCACCTCCAACCTCCAACAACAAACACCACCATCTTCGAATGCACCCTGTCACCACCGAAACCGCTACCACCACCATCTCCGCAACCTGTCACCACTGTCTGCCTCCCTCTAAACTCAAAACACCACCACCGCTTATGGCCATCACCACCATCTCCTGTGAGGAACACCACAACGGGATGAAATGTCAGATCTACGCTAGTGATGGACTCGGATCTTCGATTACAGTGATGAAGTTTCAGATCTATGAACAGGGGTTAAGATCTGGATGGAAATTACTGACCCGTAAACGATGTTGGTTCAGATCAATTCCTTAAACAACATGTGCACTTCAGATTCTTAAAGCTAGAGTGTGTGTATATATATATATATATATATATATATTTAGAGTAATGTCATGGTGGTTTGTTATTGTTCCACATGAGATTTTGGGCCATTGAGATTCTGGACCAGAGTCTAGTGACTTGGTCCCTCACGATTGCATTGTAATGGTTGTAAGCAATGAAATGGCTAAAGGTGAATTCATCTCTGTTGTGCTTCAGAATGTTGTGGTTTTTTTGGGATTCAACAGTGTGTTTATTTTAGAGAGAGACAAAGAGAGCACAAAGAGTGTATGTTTTGGGTTGTTGGTGGTGGGTGGTGGGTGGTGGTGATGGCAGTGGGAGTGTAGGTGGTTTTGGATAGTGGGTTTAGAGAGAGAAAGGGGTGGCGGTGGTGGGGATTGGTTGAAGAGAGAGATTAGAGAGACAGGTTTATGATTTTTTTTATATATATCTTATAATTTTGCTAAATCTGATTTGTCCTTATGTGATCTGACTTAAATAAAGGGAATGAAAAAAGGAAGAGAAAAGACAATATTGCCCTTATGTAATCTGACTTAACTTAAAAAATTAATCCGGTTAAAGGTAAAGGACGAAAGGTGTAATGAGTTTTCCAAATAAAGGATAGTGCCTGTAATTATTGAAGTTAAAGGTTATCCATTGCAATCCGCTATAAACATAAAGAACAAAAAGTGTAATTTACTCTTTATAATATATACATATATACAAACATCCCATGTAATACGCGGGTTTATAGACTAGTTAAATTAATAAAAAACTTAATAGGTAAAAACGTATCTATCTATACTATATAATAAAAGAAACCACTTTAAGGACACTTGTCATTATATTAGGCCATCTCTTATAGATAATTATTATTATTATTTTAGTTTAATCTCTATTGCTCTTAATCTATATAATGAAAGAAACTACCTTAGTGACACTTGTCATCATATTAGGCAATCTCTTATAGATAATTATTATTTTAATTTAATCTCTTCTAATTAATTATAAATAATCCTTCTACTAAATATTATTTAATTTAATATCTTATATTATATATAACCCTCCTACTAAATATTATTAGTTTAATATCTTATGGATAATTATTATTTAGTTTAATCTCATTCTCATTTATAATATTATTTATTTGAATTAATTATATTTGAATGTTTTGTTTAGTTTGGTATCAAATAAATTTTACGAAACTTAAAATAAAATTAACTAATAGTATTTATCATTTATACATTTACGGAGTTTAAATAAATGGTTAAATTTATTGAGACAAACTTTGTATTAATATATTAAATATTTTTATTTTCACTATACAAAATTACATTTACTCGACCCATGTAACACATGAGGTTTTTTAAGATATAACTTTTTATTATTTGATATATAAAACTAGATTTATTCAATTCATACAATACACAGTGTTTTTTAAGGATATATATGTTTTATTATTTAGTACAAAAAATTACATTTATCCAAACCGTGTAATGCACATATTTTTAAAGATGTAATTTTTTTATTGTTTGATATATAAAATTACATTTATTCAACCCATGTAATAAATGAGGTTTTTTAAAGACGTATTATTTTATTATTTGGTAAACAATATTACATTTATTCAACTCGTGTAATACACATGGTTTTAAAGATATAACTTTTTTATTTGGTATACAAAATTACATTTATTCAACCCGTACAATATGGTTCTTATAGATATAACTTTTTATTATTTAATATATATAATTATACTAGGATTGCGACCCGCCGTAATGCGGCGGGGATTCTTTAGTTTTAACTAAGTGGATCTAAGACCCGTATGTTATGTTAAACCTGTCAAACAGGGAAAAAATAGACGATGTAAAAACGTTACCCACACACGCACGTTGCGTCGTGTTAACTCGCAAAATTTAAAACGAAACGTAAAAACGTTAAACCAAAGACGCAAGCTGCGATATGTTAAGTCACAAAATTTAGAACTAAGCATAAAGCGAAAAATTTGCGAAAAATGAAAACTATAAAGGACCAAAGTTGAAAGTAAAAAAAGTTATGAGGATAGATTGCAAAAGATAAAAAGTTTTGGGTTAAAAGTAAAAAAACAAATAGATTTGGGTTAAAAGTAATTTATAAAATGTTTTTGGGTGAAAAGTAAAAAAAACATTTTTTTGGAAAACCCCCAAAGCCAACGTTACGACAATGATATGCATAACCATTTTTCTTTGAAAACCCCCAAAGCACACCCCGCGTTGCGTCGGGGCGTAAAACGATGTCAAATAGTACTAATGTCACACAACCGTCATCGACCACCAACACTCTGACTCGACCTAGGATATGCGTGTTGCGACGAAGCTGTCAAACATGGAAAAATAGAGGTAAAAATGTTGAACCACACATGCACGTTGCGTCGTATTAACTCGAAAATTTAGAACTATACGTAAAACGAAAATTTGCGAAAAAATGAAAAACATAAGTGACAAAAGTTGCGAAGCTAAATTGCAAATAATGAAAAGTTTTGGGTTAAAGTTAAAAAAATAAATTATATAGGGTTAAAATTGAAAAAGGTAAAAACCTTTGGGTTAAAAGTAAAAAATCAAGTTTTTTTTTTGAAAAACTCACAAAGCACAAGGTACAACTAATGATGCAAAAAAAATTACAAAGTTATATATGGAATAATATTAAAAGAAATTTATTAAAAAAAATATAAATAAAATTTATGAGATTGAAGGAGAGAATGACATGTGTCATTATTTGGAGTCTTTTATTATAAGTTAGATTTATTCAGCCTGTATAATAAATGAGGTTTTAAAGGTATGTTGTTTTATTATTTAGTATATAAAATTTATTTATTCAACCCCGTGTAATACACGGGGTTATAACCTAGTTCTTTTATAAAACATACAAGATTAAAAAAAACATAATATTAATGCATTTCTATAGTTTACGTACAAAGACAATAACTATTTTTTTTTATTCATACCTAATGGCTTGCAATATTTTATCTCTTATCATATTTATCTTTTACTTTAATTATGCCAATCTCCTAGCTTGATAGATTCATTTAATTTTGTTTGTTATAGATAAGGACTTAATGTTGTTTCTCTTAATTTTAATTACGAAATCTATATCTATCTATACTTACTATATAATAAAAAAACTACTTTAGGGACACTTGTCATTATATTAGTCACCTCTTATAGATAATTATTATTTTAGTTTAATCTCTTCTAATTAATTATAAAATTATTAGTTTAATATCTTATGGATAAATATTATTAGTTTAATTTCAGTGAGTTTTATATATTCATAAATCTTAAATATAAAATGACTTATTTCACTCTTCCATATTTAGACCATACACTTTACTTTGTTATTTCACTTTACTCCATATTTAGACCATATACTCTACTTTGGTTCAATTTCTTTATAGTCTATTTGGTTAACTTTATACTCGGTATTTCATATCTACCTCCCCTTTTGTAGTGTTGTTTGTCACATTTGTAGCGTTGGTTATGGATCCATGATATGAAAACAAGTTATGTTATCGACTGAAACAACCGATGATGTGAACATCTATCTATATCTATACTTATAATAAAAGAATTTTTTTAGGGTTTTCCGCCTTTCTTTTATATTTATTATTTAGTATATAAATTAAATTTTTTACTATGATTAGTATTTTTATTATTTATCAAATATATTGATTACTTTAAATTTATATATAAGACTTGGGTGAGGTTCGGCTAGAAAGTCCAAGTTTCCTAAAAAGTGTAAAAAGTCATAAAACACAATAATTTCAGGCATAAAACACACCTAAAACTCACAAATAATAGACTAAAGATTACTAGAACACCATATTCAAACTCTAATAGTCCATAAATACTTCAAACACACCATCGTAGAACTATGAATATAAAACACAAAATGCTAAACAACATAAAACAAAATAATATTTGCCATTCCATAATCAGAGCCTTAACATCTAAAACACAACACAAAACCCACATACATGATGTTTTAGTAATCTCTATCATCTTATTTGTGGGTTTTTTATGTGTTTTATGGTTGACATTTTGATGTTTTATGACTTTTTACACTTTTTAGGAAATTTGGACTTTCTAGCCAACTCCTAGCCTATAAGACTTTATCCAAAATTATATTTATTTAATACATTGTTAATCCAAAATTATATTTATTTAATATACTATTAATCTAAAATTAAATTTATTCAACTCATGTAATACATCGAGTTTTTTATGATTTAAATTTTTTATTATTTGGTATATAAATTACAGTACACGAGGTTCTTAAAAATATAATATTTTTTATTATTTACTAGGTTAGTTCCCCGTGTGTTACACGGGTTGAACAATCTAAACTATATAATAAATATTTCTTGTAAATGCAAACCAAAGATGGAGATGTTTATATACCAAATTGACATAAATGAGTTAATACAAAGATGATGTATGTTACTATTATAAAACTCATCAAAGAAACATGTAATCTTTGAAAATGATACAAAAATAAATATATTATATTATATAATACTTATTATTGTATTTACGTATTACATTATATTTAATGAGAAATAAAAAGTTACAATTATAATTCGCACATTACCGAAAATAATTTGAATTCAAAAAATATTGAGTAAACTTCCGTTTTGCAACATTTTGTTTTATATATATTTAAAGTTAAATAGTAATAAATTATGAAAATAACATGTTGAGTAAAGTATATGGATGATTCCTGTGATTTATCAAAATTTTGAATTTAATCCCTAATTTTCCAAAAATAAACGAACACTATAGGTGGTTAGTAATGACAATCAAGTTATATATATAGTTATAATAATATGACAGACAAATTAAGGACTTAAGTACGAACAATCAAGTTATATATTTAATTTAATTTAATAATAATAATATAAATATAACAAAACAAATATAGAACTTAACTATATACACAATTTCTTAAAATAAACTAATATACAATAATAAAAATCCACACAATAAATAAATGAGATATTTGAGCTTTCATCAAACGAAATTTTAAAGTTATCGTTTAGATATTTTAATAAACGAAATTTTAAAAGTTATCGAATGTTTCGATAATAAATAATTATGATTTTTTTTCTAGAAGAGATTAAATTAAAATTAAAGTTAAACTAAATAATAATTATCTATAAGAGATTAAACTAAATAATATTTAATAGAAGAGTTATCTATAATTAATTAGAAAAAATTAAAGTAAATAATAATTATATATAAGATAGATGGCCTAATATAAACGAACACTATAGGTGGTTAGTAATGACAATCAAGTTATATATATAGTTATAATAATATGACAGACAAATTAAGGACTTAAGTACGAACAATCAAGTTATATATTTAATTTAATTTAATAATAATAATATAAATATAACAAAACAAATATAGAACTTAACTATATACACAATTTCTTAAAATAAACTAATATACAATAATAAAAATCCACACAATAAATAAATGAGATATTTGAGCTTTCATCAAACGAAATTTTAAAGTTATCGTTTAGATATTTTAATAAACGAAATTTTAAAAGTTATCGAATGTTTCGATAATAAATAATTATGATTTTTTTTCTAGAAGAGATTAAATTAAAATTAAAGTTAAACTAAATAATAATTATCTATAAGAGATTAAACTAAATAATATTTAATAGAAGAGTTATCTATAATTAATTAGAAAAAATTAAAGTAAATAATAATTATATATAAGATAGATGGCCTAATATGATGACAAGTGTCCAAAAAATGGTTTCTTTTATATTATACTAGGTTAGAACCCCGTGTATTACACGGGTTGAATAAATATACTTTTATATACTAAATAATAAAAAAAAACTTTAAAACCTTTTTTATTACATTAGTTGAATAAATGTAATTTTATATATTAAATAATAAAAAATATATGTATTTAAGAACTCCTGTATTGTACGGGTTGAATACATATAATTTTATATACCAAATAATAAAAAAAGTTCTATCTTTAAAAACCTTGTATGTTACACGGGTTGAATAAATGTAATTTTGTATACTTGATAATGAATTTAGTTGTATTTAAAAAAAAATCTCATGTATTGCATTGATTGAATAAATCTAATTTTATATGTCAAATAATAAAAAAAAAGTTATATCTTTATAGCTTGTAAAATATTTTTTTATTTTAAGAAAACTATAGCAATAGCCTACTAAAATTAAAGAGAATGAAATATTTATTAATACGGTGCACTGTTTTTAAAAAATATTATCATATAAAAAAGTTATAGCTATTTGAAAATAATGAGGAAATGAGTTTATGACTCACAAATATTAGATTTTTATATTTTTCCACTTTTTCTATTATGTAAATTCTAAATTTAAGGACTATCAAATCCCAATCATTGATCTTGCAAATCAATAACCAAAACTCCCTTCTTACATTTCCAATCTTTTGTACAATAATCTTTCTCAGTGTATATATTATTACAAATAGCAACTTAACTTCCATGAGATTATTTGTTACATACCCTTTAATTAAAACAATATAAAAAAAATAAACTTCCTTCTGAATTATTTGTTATATATGGTTTAATAGATTTCATTGAAACAATATATAAAAAAAATAAACTTCCTTCTGGATTATTTGTTATATATGGTTTAATAGGTATTAAATAACTCATATGGATAAAACAATCTCTCCACTTTAGTAGTTATAATAAAAAAATAAATAATCATTCTGCTAACCAAAATAATCATTTTGCTATCCAACTATCGCTGCCATCCTAATCAAATTATCCACTATTCCATTCTTAATTCAGAACCTCTATCATAGAATGCATATTAATTTATTTTTGTGGGAAAAGATAATTGACATCATCTAATTTAAATCTTTACTTAGTTATGAATTAGTTCGAAACTTAAATTTATCTATTGAATCTTCTATATTTAATATTTTTTTTTATAATTTCAAATCAAAGTATAATCTTCTATTGACTCTATTGATGCCCTCTATGAATGACAAGTGTCCCATAATGGTTTCTTTTATTATATGTATAGAATAGATAGTATAGATTATATTTATTCAAACCGTGTAATAAATGAGGTTTTTAAAGATATATTGTTTTATTATTTAGTATGTAAAATTACATTTTTTTTCAACCCGTGTAATACACGGGATTATAACCTAGTTTTATATATTTAATAAAATCCCCATTATTACTTTCGTTAGTTCTAGCCGACTTTTATCTTTAGCCCAATAACAAGGAATATGATTGTGATCCGGTCCATTTATTTAGATTGAAGGAGCTCATCGCCTCACCCCACCATTATTAATTTAGTTGTATTTTTTAGTATATGTCTTACATAATATTTAAAATTTAAAATTTTAAAATGAGAAAAAAAATATCCGACCAAAGTACCAAACAAGACAATTGTCAACACATATTGTAGTCAATGCGCCGGTGGTGGTTTCGATGATGAAACTTTGACATTTAGATCGAAATGTAGCGTCTGTTCTAGTGGTGGTGTTGTATGGATTGGCAACACATACTGTAGTCAATGCGCCGGTGGTGGTTTCGATGATGAAACTTTGACATTTAGATCGAAATGTAGCGTCTGTTTTAGTGGTGGTGTTGTATGGATTGGCATATGAAATGATAAATCCAATTTATTGATCTTCAAGGAATGGCAGATATAAGGGTGAGAGAGGTGCTCTCCTTAACTCTTCTCACCAGAGCCAATGAAATTCGTTCGTGTCAACTCGCCTCTCCAACCCTCCTCAAACACTTAATTACAAGTGTTGGTTTCACCCAAATATTTTTTTTAAAAAAGGAAAGAAAAATTCATGATTGGTTGGAAACCCTCCCTATCATCTTCCCTCCTCTCCCCTACAAGCTGTGACTACTCCCGCACATGTAACATCCCGCGCGGCAAAGAGTGGCATCGGGGTGTTCCCCATGCGGTGAAGGGATTCACCGCCCTTTTTGCCGCATGCCCGTTCACCCTAAGAAATAACATGTCACATACTTTACAACTTCTACTCACTTTCCATTCCACCATGATACAATTATATTATATTATATCTATAACATTTGCAAGTTCGCATGAACAGTGTTTTTTTTTTTTTTTTTTTTACTTTTTGACTTTTTTGCCTCTTTGGACCCAATTTACGATTTTGTCATGCTTTAAAATTACAATTTAGTCATCAGTTTAAATTTACGTTTTTACCTCCCATTCAAAATAAAGTTACGCTTTTACCCTGATGGAAAATTACAATTTTACCCTCAATTGGAAATAAAGATTTTGCCCCGTTTGAATTTACAGTTTTGCCATTAGTTTTGTTTCCCTTCTCCCAGGTAAATTACGCTTTTGCCCTCAATTTAAATTTACATCTTTGTCATCGGTTTTGTTTGCTTTCCCATGCAAATTACGATTTTGCCCCAAGTGTATAAGTACAGACACAAGATGGGGGCATAGTGCGAGGCAGCTGCCTGAAAATCCCCCAATGGCCCAACCAATTTGCGATTTTTCCCCTCTTTAAAATTACGATTTTGCCATCAGTTCAAAATTATGTTTTTACCCCAAGTTCAAAATAAAATTATGCTTTTGCCCATATCTAAAAATTACATTTTTGCCTTCAGTTCAAAATTACGATTTTGGCCCGTTTAAATTTACAGTTTTGCAATTAGTTTTGTTTTTTTTCCTTCCAGCCAAATTACATATTTGCCCTGATTTTAAAATTATTTTTGCCATCGTTTTTCTTTGCTTTGCTTTGCTTTGCTGTGTCTTTTCTTTTTTTTGTCCTTTTCCGCTTTATGTATATATATTATAGTTATTATTGTACGAATCTATTAAGAAAAACTTTCGCAATTCAGTTGGTTGTATGAACATTCAAATATAGTGAGTGTCTCGGGCTCGAGGCCCTTTATGAGAAAGAATTTTTTTTTATTATCTGCTGCTAAATAAAAGTTTAAGTATCTATTATTCTTAATAATATTTTCCGTGATTTATTCGTTCTTTTTTCACTTTTACGTTGTTTTCTCTATTTCTAAATTTGTTATTTTTATAACCAACCGGTATGGTACCGGTATTTATGGGTAAAAGACCGGTAGGTAACGAACTGAACGGGTATCGTGCTTATCCCGTTACAAAACAAAACGAATCGATAACGTTTGAATTCCCCGCCGCGCAGCGCGGGGAATTTCACTAGTTTCAAACAAAATTAAAGTGATAGGCCCCATCTAGGGTACAAGTTGTTGCTCACCGCATTCCAGGAAATTTAACAGTTATTTAATTATGGGAAATTGGATTTAAATAATCCGAACTTTCACCTGTTGGCCAATAACACTCCGAACTTTCAGTTTGGCCAGCAGCACTCTCAACTTTCATCCTATTTCCCAAAACACTCCCAAACTAACATATCACTAACCAAGTTAGTTATTAAGTTTTATTTATTACACAAACAGTCCCTGTAGTTATAATTTACTAGTTTTAAGTTTTATTTATTACACAAACAGTCCCTGTAGTTATAAAAAAAATCATAAAAATAAAAAAAAATCTAAAAATTCAAAAAAATTCAAAAAAATCATAAAGATTCAAAAAAAATCAAAAAAATTCTAAAAAAATAAAAAAAAAATCTAAAAAAATAAAAAAAATCATAAAAAATCATAAAAATTCTAAAAAATATCAAAAAAATTCTAAAAAAATCATAAAAAACCGTTTCGACCCGTACCGTTTCGACGCGAACTGTTTCGACGCGTACCGTTTCGACCCGGACCGTTTCGAACCGTACCGTTTCGACCCGGACCGTTTCGACGCGTACCGTTGAAACGGTACGGGTCGAAACGGTACGCGTCGAAACAGTTCGCGTCAAAACGGTACGGGTCGAAAACGGTACGGGTCGAAACGGTCCGGGTCGAAACGGTACGGTTCGAAACAGTTCGCGTCGAAACGGTACGGGTCTAAACGGTCCGGGTCGAAACGGTACGCGTCGAAACAGTTCGCGTCGAAACGGTACGGGTCGAAACGGTTTTTTATGATTTTTTTAGAATTTTTTTGATATTTTTTAGAATTTTTATGATTTTTTTATTTTTTTTTTTTGATTTTTTTAGAATTTTTTTGATTTTTTTTGAATTTTTATGATTTTTTTGAATTTTTTTGAATTTTTAGATTTTTTTTTTATTTTTATGATTTTTTTTATAACTACAGGGACTGTTTGTGTAATAAATAAAACTTAAAACTAGTAAATTATAACTACAGGGACTGTTTGTGTAATAAATAAAACTTAAAAACTAACTTGGTTAGTGATATGTTAGTTTGGGAGTGTTTTGGGAAAATAGGATGAAAGTTGAGAGTGCTGCTGGCCAAACTGAAAGTTCGTAGTGTTATTGGCCAACAGGTGAAAGTTCGGATTATTTAAATCCAATTTCTCTTTAATTATTTGTATTTTAAAAAGATCTTATCTACAATACTAGAAAATATTGATACTAGTAAATATTAAAATTAGAATATAAATTTCAGTAAAATCTTATATAGGTTTCACTAGGTTAGAACCTCGTGTATTACATGAGTTGAATAAATGTAATTTTATATATTAAATAATAAAAAGTTATATCTTTATGAACCCCGTATATTGTACGGGTTAAATAAATGTAATTTTACATATCAAATAATAAAAAATAGTTATATCTTTAAATACCATGTGTATTACACAGATTAAATAAATGTAATTTTGTATACTAAATACTAAAAACGTCGTATCTTTAAGGGTTTTTAAAAATATAACTTTTTTTTATTATTTACTATACAAAGTTACATTTATATAACACGTGTAATATACGAAGTTTTTAAAGATATAACTTTTTATAATTTGCTATGTAAAATTAGATTTATTAAACACGTGTAATACACATGGTTTTTAAGGATACAATTTTTTTTATTATTTGGTAGATTTTCAACCCGACTATACACGGGTTTTTAAAGATAAGACGTTTTTAGTATTTAATATACAAAATTACATTTATTTAATATATGTAATACACATGGTTTTGAAAGATATAACTCTTTTTTAGATCTATTCAACACGTGTAACATACGGGGTTTTTAAGGATGTAATATTTTTATTATTTGGTAGATTTATTCAACCCGATTATACACAAAAAATTGTATCCTTAAAAACCCTGTGTATTACACGTGTTTAATAAATCTAATTTTACATAGCAAATTATAAAAAGTTATATCTTTAAAAACTTCGTGTATTACACGTGTTATATAAATGTAACTTTGTATAGTAAATAATAAAAAAAAGTTATATTTTTAAAAACCCCGCGTTTTACACAAGTTGAATAAATATAATTTTGTATAACAATTAATAAAAAAAATTATATTTTTAATAAATTAGGATAACATTTAATATAAATTTATTATTTATATATTTAATATAAGATAAGTAGGAAAGAAAGGTATTTGTTTTAAAAATATATTAAATTAACAATTTAGATTTGATGATAAAATTTTATTAAAGTATGATAAGATTTAATATTAATTTATTATTTATTTATTTAGTTAATATAAGATAAGTATAAATTTGAGAATACCACACGTGTCCAAACTTGGTTTCTTTTATTATAGTAGATAGATGTGTAAAGGGGAATATATATACCATATATCATATCTCTTCGAAAGTGTGCAATGATGTGGCATTGGCATTGGCACAACGGGACGTCGGTGTTGCTAGATGGCGATGGTGACACTGGCATAGCTGGACATTGGCACAGCGTGGGACCATCAACAAAGAAGAAAATGAGGATTGCAAACAAAGCTGATTTGAATAGAGGTGAGGGAACCTAACGAGGTGCTGCATGGTAAATGAAACCAGCAACTAAAGTTAAATGTCTATAGATCCGAAATACATGAATTATTATGATAATGAAGATATGAATATAAACATATCAAAAGTAAGCTAGGCAAGTTATAATTTATTTCATATGGTAAAATATTATTAGGATTTTGTTTACGTGTAATTATAATTTATTTACGTAAGGTAAAAGTTTGTAAAAAATACATGATGTCGGACAATACATTGACTTTTTATCAGGTCTCCTCCTTCATCGTTTGGTGTGTGGTTCACATTGCGCCTCCTATCTTAATATACATTCTGCGTCTTAAACATTCATTTCATCTATGCTCTTTTTTTGCAACCATCTCGTGGAAAAAGCTTCAAAAAAGATTTGATTCCATTGGATCTGTGAAGAGCAAACCTTCAATGGCCTCTTCTTCTTCTGCAACTTCCAGCGATCACAACAAGAAGAGGTATCAGTATGATGTATTCTTAAGCTTCAGCGGTGAAGACACCCGTAGAAGCTTCGTCGATCATCTAAACAATGCTCTTCAGGGGTACGGTATTCGCACTTTCAAAGACGACGAGAGACTGCAAAAGGGCAAAGAGATCAAAGACGAGCTCTTGAAGTCTATTGAAGACTCCAGGTTCTGCTTCATTATTTTCTCTAAGAAGTATGCATCTTCGTCTTGGTGTTTGGATGAGCTCGTAAAGATTATGGAGTGCCAGAAGACAACCGATCAAACTGCTTTCCCTGTGTTCTATGATGTAGAACCAACAGAAGTCCGCAAACAAAGCGGGTCAGTTGGAGAAGCATTTGCCAAACATACCAATAAGGTTGTGGCCTGGAAACCCCTTACCAAGAACGTTTTAAAAAAAGCACATGCTAGACATACAAATAAAAAGTTGGGAAAATGGAGAAAGGCTTTGAAAGATGCAGCCAATTTGTCCGGATGGGAGTTGAAGAACACTGCTGATGGGTATCATCTCTCTCCTGTATTCTTTGGTTTTTTTATCTACTTCTAACATATGAAGAGTGGTATATTTGTATGTTATGACATGAAAACTAACTGTTTATATTGGTTTTTGAGCAAGCTAATTGAATATTCTTTTTTGATCCACAGACATGAAGCAAAAGTCATCAAAAAAGTTGTTGAGCGGGTTTCACTCGAGTTGCGATCCATTAATATGGGTGTTGATGAGAACTTAGTAGGCATGGAACAAAGGATGAAAGCTCTCTATCCTTATTTAGGGAGTGGTTCGAATGATGTTCGCATGGTAGGGATCAAGGGCATGGGAGGTGCTGGGAAGACAACTTTGGCGCGAGCTATTTTTGATAAAATATCCATTAATTTCGAAGCTAAAAGCTTTGTTGAGGATGTGAGGGAAAATTCAAAAGCTCCTTTGTTGGGCATGAAGAAGTTGCAAGAACAAGTCCTTAGAGATGTATTAGGGGACAAAGGCATTACCATTAGTAGTGTTCATGAAGGGACAAACTTAATGAAAACGATGTTGTGTGGTAAAAAAGTTCTTATTGTTCTCGATGATGTGGATCACAGAGACCAACTTGAGAGTTTAGCTGGTAATCATAATTGGTTCAAGTTGGGAAGTAGAATTATAATTACAACTAGAGACGAGCAGGTGCTCATAGCACATGGAGTAAAATATATCCATGATGTCAATCTGTTGTTGAATGAGGAAGCAATTCGCCTCTTCCGTAGGCATGCATTTCGAGAAGATATTCCAACCGAAGAGTACGGTATACAATCACTCGAAGTTATACATTATGCTGCTGGCCTTCCCCTAACAATCAAAGTTTTGGGTTCCTTTCTCTGTGGTAAAAGCAAGCCTGAGTGGATCGAAGCACTAGCAAGACTCAAAACAATTCCCTTACAGGAAACTCTTACAAAATTGGAACTAAGCTATGAAAACCTAGAGGATGATTACAAGAAAATATTCTTAGATGTGGCGTGCTTCTATAGACATCTACAGAAGGATAACAATGTAATAACAATGCTTGAAAGCCGTGGATTTAAAGCAAGAAATGGTTTAAGAGTTCTTCACCAAAAATGTCTCATAACAGTTGACAAGGAATGGAACCTAATACACATGCATGACCATATTGAAGAAATGGGCAAGAATATTGTACGCCGTGAGCATCGAAATGATCCCACTAAACATAGCCGGCTATGGGTTCAGGAGGAAATTGAATATGTCTTGGCAAATGACTTGGTAAGAATCCATTCTACTTGTAAAGTGGAAATGAAAATGACATATTTTTCATTAGTTATGACAAACTAATGGCTGCTCTCTTGCATTACAGGGTACTGAAGCAACAAGATGTATAGAACTTGAAATCACTCCCGAGATTGTTTTGGAAAGTCTTCGAAACATGAAGAAACTTGAATGCCTTATTGTGCACAAGTGTAAGGTCAAGAATATTTCTGATGACTGTGTGAAGATTAATGAAGCTCGCGAATACTTTCCAAATTCGTTACGATATCTATATTGGAAGAAATACCATCATCTTAGTTTACCCAAAACATTTGAAGCAAATAATCTTGTAGCACTTGAAATGGGTGGCAGCAAAATCAAACAACTTTGGGAAGGGGGAAAGGTAACGTGGTTGATTGGTTGCTCTTTAATTTTCTAATGTATATATATGTCTGTTTATCTATTAGCTACTTATCGTGACTAACATATGTTTACATTTTTTTGTTTATTTTTCATCTTATAATAGATTATGAAAAGGCTTAAATTCCTTGATTTGAGTCATTCAAAAGAGTTAAGGAGCCTTGACCTGAGGCTGACACCCAATCTTGAGAGGTTACATCTTTATTATTGTAAGAAATTGGTAGCACTTGACGTGCACGATGGATGTCTAAAAAGCCTTGTCTATTTAAACCTAAATGGATGCAAGAGTTTGAAGTCTATATCTTTTATCGAGCAGATAGAATCTCTTGAGGTTCTTCATCTATTTGATTTAGATCTGAAGGAATTTCCGAATTATATAACCACCGGACACTCCATCAATAGTTTGCTAGAGCTGAATCTTAGAGGTAATTACAAGATAGAAGAAGTACCCTCATCAATTGGAAATCTTCATAAGCTTGTCTCTCTAGATCTCCAAGATTGCTCTAATCTCAAGAGTCTTCCAGGAAGCATTTGGAGGTTACAACATTTGACTACTCTTGACCTTTCTTATACTGACATAGAGGAATTGCAAGAGGACCTTGGCCAACTGGAATGTTTAGAATACCTTGATTTAAGTGGTACAAAAGTTAAACATCTCCCTGGTAGCATTTGTAGTTTACAGCATTTGAGAACTCTTAGCCTTTCTTCCACTGGCATAGAGGAATTGCCAGAGGACCTTGGCCAACTGGAATGTTTAGAACACCTTGATTTAAGATGTACAAAAGTTAAACATCTCCCTGGCAGCATTTGTATGTTGAAACATCTCAAAACCTTACTTCTTGAATTGTGTTGTTATCTTGAGAAGTTACCTGAGGATGTTGGCCAATTAGAATCTTTAGAGATATTACATCTACGGTATTGCCGTAATTTAAGAGAAATTCCCAACAACATTTGCAAGTTGAAATGTCTCAAGGAGTTGAGCCTTTACAGATGTCGGGGTCTTGAAAAACTGCCAGACGAACTAGGAAACTTAAAATGTTTACAATTATTAGATATTTATAATACTGGCATAACTCAGCTTCCACAAAGTATTTATTCAGTGAAAGGTTTGGAAATCCACAAACCCAGCCGATTGTTGTGATGAGGTTTACACAGAGTGAAGGAAGGAAGGAGGTAGGGTTTTTTAGAAGAAATGTCTGAGGCCCTTGGGCGATTAATGATCAACAATCCAATTTTACCCACAAAACCTAATTTCCCATTGTTTTCGACAACAATCCCACCCGCTTCATCAAGTTGTTACGAAATTAACAAGTATGTTTCTTCACTAATTACTCCAATATCTCAATTGTTGAATCTGTTTTCTTTTTTTAGATTGATTAGTGAAACTGTTGAGGGTTTTTAGAATGTAAATGGTGAAATTTGATTGTAGCTGTGTTGTTTTTGAGATCATTTTGTTACATTTGGGCGTGATTTTCTGGGTTTCATCTTATGTATACCAATTGGACCCCTGAATTCCTAATTATTATGTTGTTTTATTAGTTTAGATGCTTCTTTCACTAAAAGAATTTGCCCAATAGCGGCGACTTTTGTCGCCGCTAATAGTCCAAAATGCCGCCGCTAAAATGGAATCAGGCAGATGGAAGTGTTCCGGCAGAGTGAAGGTGGTGTGATGGTGCCAGCGGAGTAAAGGAGGTGCGGCGAAGTAGTTATTAGATAGTATCCCACGGGCCCATTAGGTTGTTAGGGTTTTGTTATAATGTCTATATATTGTAACTCAACCATTCAATAAAATCATTCAGTATTTTTACCATTTGAGATGGTATCAGAGCTTTAGGTTTTTTTTTTACCTTTAAGTCTCCTTTGCGCCACCACAAAAAAAAAAAAAAAAAAAAAAAAATACAAACCCTAGCCGTCGCCACCGAGTGCAAATCCTAGACAGGGCGGCGTGCCGCCACTGCCGCCGCCATGTCCCACCTTCGTTTTTCAGCTTCGTTTTTTATTTCTAGTTTCTGTTGAATAAAGCTTCATTATCGGTTGAAAACTCAAGCCACTTATTCGTTTCGCCAACCACCCAAAGCCAAAGGACCAGACACAAAACAACATATTCCTTTTTTTTCCATTGTGAAGTAGCTGCCGTGATTATTCAATAACAAAAGATTGGTTATTGTGTTTTTGACTATTGTTTATTGACGGCCAAAAGCATTGAACGAGAAAAAAAAGAATATTTATTGGTTATTGCTTGTTTGTTGACTGCCATCCAGTGGCAGATCTAGGATTCACGCCAAGCAGGAACGTTTTATAAGAAAAGCGGTAACGAAATCGAAAAAACGTCAAATTTTTTCAAAATTTACACTAAAAACGTCAAATTTTTCCCCGCCAAACGGTAGCGGGCGCTCCCCCTTGTGTCCACATAGGTCCGCCCCTGCTGCCATCCACACACAACAAGGAATTAATCTTGATTATGTGATAACCATGTCCCACGAGCTACCATTTAAAAAAAAACGCAGCTCCTTCCTCAAGCCGTTCCTTTCCGCCACGCCGTCGCGGCTCTCTTTTGTTTTTTTTTATTGTCGTCGACTTCGGCCTGCCGCTTATCGGACCATGGTCCCCATTATTGCCGCCGACTTAGGTCCGCGGCTTATTGAACTATGGTTCCTTTCTATTGTTGCTGACTTTGATCCGACGCTCATTGGACTTCGGTCCACGCCGCGCCGCCGCAAGACTACGGTCTGCCGCCGCGCTGCTAGTTAGTTAGGTTTCTATTCCGTAGCCGCTGCGCCGCTGCATTGAATGCCTCTTGCAGGATTACGGGATCGATATTTGAAAACTATGGATGGCAAAATACGGATTTGTTGGCAAAAGTTTGGATTCTTTGAATCGATTGAAAAGCACGTTTATCGTTTATCTTATTATAATTATTTCTATGTTTTGGTTTTCCCAGTCCAAGCTTCTGGTTTCCTCCCGCTCGGACTGGGGGGGGGGGGGGGGGGAGTATTAGATAGTAGCCCACAGGCCCATTAGGTTGTTAGGGTTTTGTTATAATGTCTATATACTGTAACTCAACCATTCAATAAAATCATTCAGTATTTTTACCATTTGACAGTGGTATGGTGGTGTGCACTGCGGTGGAGTGTGGTGTGGTGTGAGAGAGACGCAGGTGGAGGGAAAATGCCCGCTAAAATGGAAGAGGAGAGACAGTTGTTTTTTTATTCCCTGTCCATTTGATCTCATATCAATCAACGGCCCAGATTAGGTTAAATATGCGTGTCCCGGATTGATCTGATCTATGGATTGATCTGATAAACTGGTGATGTATTGCCGCTAAGTTGCTCGAATATATGAAGGATGCATTGACTGTTACTACATCTGAGCTCTGATATCATAGTTTGACCAAAGGTCAACTGTCGATACATGAACATGTAAACCTTAAATTAAACCATATTTATGTGTTTTCAAAGCGTCTACATATACTCCCTAAAATCTCAAGGGACTAATGAAATCGGAATCACCTCCTTTTATACATAAAATTATTATTCAATCTAGCTACAACATTATATTCAATGGAAGTTTTAGTTCTACCCAAAACTCAGCCGAACAGATATAAACTAAACCACAATTGCAAAAAGTTGTATTATGTTTATGTCAATACAAGAAATCATACGCATTTTTCACTATTACTAGTACCTAAATGTTTTGATTAATCATAAATACCCACTCAATGTTCATATTTCATTATACGGCCGTTTAATCATCTCAACTCATCATCAAATTAACTAGAAAAATACAACACAACCATTCTAAATACAATCGAATACTTTACACCTCTTGAATGACATGATACAAAAAGCTAGGGTCTTACATCAGTGTAAAACTAGACACCTCTATTGTGTAACGTTTCACCACGCATATTCAACAATCCTACACGCCATCGTATGGGTTTGACCGTCTGAAGTATATACTGCTTTGACCAGTGTTGACTCTTATCCAAAACCATGATAACGGTATTAATAATCCAACAGATCTTTTACTATTCCAACATGGTTTTCAGTTCAGACTTCAGCTCCAAAAAACCAAATACCCCTGGAAAATGGTGGATATTTGCAATCACTCTGTAACTAGCCAGCCGGGTTTGAAAAGAGGGTCGTTAGTAAAGTCGCGACCTGTTACAGATGTGGACTCCCCTTGGCGTCGGAAACACTGAAACATAATAAATGAATAAATTAAAGACGTAAACTTCTTCACCAATCCTTGCAAATTTGCAACCAAACAATGTTATAGAGATCAATTTTGCCATCAAGAACAACATATTAATAGGCTAAACTTGTCACTCAGATTTTGATGAACATGTCAAATGTTCCCTTTTAACTATAAAAAAAATAGTTTGGGCCAACGAGGTCAAAATTTGACTATATCATTATATGTTTTTTTATTGATGAACGCCACAAAAATAACAAAAGAATACCAAAAATATATATAAGATGTACCTTGTAGCAAACTATGGTGTCATCAGGATACATTGCAAATAATTTTGTTCCAAGTCTCGCGTGACAAGAATCACATAGACTCTCATCATTAATTTGTACAAGTCGAGACCTTTCCTCTAATCTTGCTAATTTTGCATCAAGGTTAACCGCCCGCGATAAATTATGAACCACCTAAAATATTGACAACTTTCAAATTTATTGTTTTTTTTTTCTGAAAATTCCCAAAAAAAAGTACCCTCTTTAACAAGAATAGGTGATTCCGAGCAACATGTACTAATTTCGATTCTAAACATAAATAGCTTGAAGGCTTTATATAACATGTGAGGAAATCGTATGAAGAACATGCCTGTCCTTGATAATGATGATGAAGCCGAGCTCTTAGCATTCTTAATATCGTATCAGAAGCAAGATGTAAAGGCATGTTCGGGGATAATCTCTGCAAATAAAACCCATAAGCTTTAGCATGAATAGCTTCGTGGCTATTTACTAATTGGAGGCCGTTATTGCGTTATTTGGTGAAATTTTGTGTTTGCATATTAAGTTTAAACAATGTCTGTGACAAAGTTCAATAGAAATTGAGTTTTGTCGGGACTGGAACATCAAGGAAATACGAGAGTTGAAACCTCAAGAACTTGGAGAGGATCAAGTGATTCTCCATGATTATGAAGAAGCCGAACAGCAGCTTTAAACATGGGCGTCTTGCCATCTGCGGGGTTTAGATAAATATCAAGCAACCTGAAAATATAAATCCATATAAATATAAGTTATCCAACTCATTTCTGGGAAGAGTGTGTGTGTGTGTGTGTGCGAGAGAGAGAGAGAGAGAGAGAGAGAGAGAGAGAGAGAGAGAGACAGAGAGAATGAGGGAGAGAGAGAGAGAACCAACTGCATATAGGCATCTGGTCTACCAATTTCAGCACAATAGTGTTCAGCAGCATCACTATCCTCCAGTTTCCTGAACAAATTACATTACATAAATTGTGAACTTTAGAAAAAAAAATTATGGAAAGATATTGTATTTAAAATGATAAAGTTTAAGCCTATAAGAATAATCGGACGCCTATTTTAATGTTTGGTCGTGATTTCAGTTTGAAGTAAATCAACTTGTTACAATCAGATTCAGATTCAATTAAGGTCAGTATTTTGTAAAAGCATTTAGTAAGATAATTAGGATTATTATAATAATATTTTCCATTTTCCCACTGCAACCTTTATAACATTCTTCACACACATACATATATAGGGCGAGGATCATTATAAAACACTATATTTTCAAAATTGTGTCTACATACACATGTGTATGTTATGTACATAAAAACCATCAAACTAATGTGTGTATATATGTTTTAATTTTGTACCGTTTACCTATACATGTATAGGTAATAATTTTGTGCCGTTTACCTATACGGCTATACATGTGTAGGTTATATCACGTGTAGGTATATAACCTACATATGTGCAGGTTATATACATAAACGAACAATCAAACAAATTTGTTCATGTTCATATTTTCTTTTTTTCTTTTCTTTCTTTGTTTTTCATTTTTTAGGAGAGAGCGGGAAACATTAACCACTACATCTAGAACATTTTCTTTTTAAAAGAAATTAAGATTGAAAAAACGAATGATTAATTTTGTTTTCTCAATAATTTGTAGTCTTAGCTTAAAGGAGTTTACATATTGTTAACTGCTTATTTTGAAATAGTAAACTTACACGGCCAAGATTTGGAGCACTAATGTTTCTTGTCCAAGTTTTCTATAAAGAATAGCCTGCAAAAAAGACCAATAAAGCAGATTTTCAATACAAAGTCCATAATATTCAACCAATAAAACTACAACATTTCCTGTTTTGGGTAATATTTTAATCTAAAATTACATATTTGCCTATTGCCATGATCACCGAGCACAACTTACTTTGGTATAATGATTCCATGTCATGTCACTTCGTAAGGGTACTTAAGATATTTGGACATTTGGTTAAAAGATACAGATATTGACACTTTGAAAGGCATTCAAGATATTTGGTAATAGTTATAGCCAAACGTTTATCTTAAACTATGGGTGCAGACAAATGTTGCAAGTTTCATGTAACCCCCAACTATGGTGTCAATTTCGACCCATTTACTTATGAATGAGTCAATTTGGGTTATGTTTTATATCACTAATCAGTCAAATTGGTAAAATGGAAAAAAAAAATAGCTTATGTGTCTAAAGTCAACCCCAACCCGGCGCATTTTCATTTCAACCCAATGTGACCCGTTATAACAGACCTTTTCCAACCATAACTCCGATTCTTCTACCAAATCAAGGACCTCTTCACGATCATACAAGTCTGAAGACTGCAAGAAGACTTGTAATCTCTCTCTCACGGGACTTTGAAATATTGAATGATTTCCGGGCTCTGACCCGTTAATCTGCTCCGACTGACTTTCGGTTCCGTAAGTTTCAAGTGCTGATTTGGTGAGTAACAGAGCATATGAGGTATGGAACTGAGGTTCATCAGAGCCTTGATCTTCAATCAACCATTGAAGATATCTGCAAAGGTGTAAACGTTACGAAAATGAACATATGCATGATTAATTATAATTATAAATCAGACAATGAACTAGGATTTCCGGATGTACCTCTGAATAATTTCGGTTTTCTTTGGATCAATTGCAGCGATTACTTCATCTGCAAAAAAAATGTTAAAACTTTAAAACAGAAATACTACGATTCGAAATAGTTCTATTCTAGAGAAAAATGGCTGGATAGTCCCTGTGCTTTGATGAAATTTCACCTATAGTCTCCATCTTTCTAAAGTTACAGCTATAGTCCCCAACTTTCTAAAATTACAGCTATAGTCCCCAACTTTTGCACACTTGTTACTCGGATAGTCCTTAACGTGGATGGGGGTTAGTTTTCTCAGTCAAGTGAGTATGAAATGACAAAAATACCCTTTATATTAAAAAAAAAACTAATAAATAAATAAAACATTAAAAAGACTAAAAATACATGTGGCCCACCCCACCATTTTCCCATATTTTTCTCTGACTACCATTAACATTCAACCACAGTCAAAAAGTCCGGTAAACGCGATTCCCTACATAGCGCGCTATAGCGATTGCTATAGCCGCTATTGACAACTATGGTGTCGATTTAATATGCAGGCTAGCCACTGGCTAGTTTTTGTATTGAACAAATTTTGGGTGTGAATGAATAAAATTGCCTCTGCCTTTAAAAAAAACACAGTCGAGAGTCAACAGCTCCGGGGACCATAAACCTGCTCCGGCGATGTTATACTCCAATAAGTTACAAACTAAAGAAACCAACAATGAACAACGGTTCTATAAACAATTCTCTGCTAAACAAGCTCAGACGGTGGAGGAGGGTGATGGTGGTGGGTGGAGGAGGGGATTGGGTGGGTGGAGGTTGAAGAAGATGAAGTTGGTGTTGATTGGGTTAATAAAATATATTTTATCAGTAGGTGAGTCCCTTCTTTATTAATTAATGTATTTTTAATTAGTTTTTTTTAACGATAAGGGTAGTTTAGTCATTTCATACCCACCTAACTGGAAAAACTAACCCTCATCCACGTTAGGGACTATCCGGGGAACGAGTGCTCAAAAGTTGGCGACTATAGCTATAATTTTAGAAAGATGGGGACTATAGGTGAAATTTCACCAAAGCACGGGGACTATCCGGGCATTGTTCTCTCTATTTTATGTCAATTAATATGCATAATCTGTCTAAAGATACTCATTATTGCAAACTACCGTATTCTTACGGCCTTTTCGTAAGTGATTAAATTGCATGTTTGCAATGAGAAACCGAAAATAGAGGTGGCAAAAGGGGCGGATAAGACGGGTTGGGTAATGGGTCAAAATGAGTTCGGGTCATAAGAAGTAATTTTATAGCAAGTGGAAAAATGGGTCGGGTTGACTCACAAATATTTTTGCCCACTCATTATAAATGATGATAAATGCATATGATTACAGAAAGCATGTAACTGCCATTTTCATCCCGGTGGTTTGTTCAATTATGCTAGTCCAGGCCAAATTTCAAATCTGTACCATTTCCGTCCCTGACGTTCTTGAAACATGCCAGTTCCGTCCAAAACTGACGTCTATTAAAACATGCCGTGAAGGGTAAAAACGTCATTTTCCTTTTTTAACAGCAGGTTTTAACAGACATTCGTTTTTTTGGATGGAATTGGCATGTTTCAAGATGTTAGGGATGGAAATGGTACAAATTTGAAATTTGGCCCGGACTGGTATAATTGAACAAACCACAGGGACGAAAATAGCAGTTAACTCTTACAATAAAAATCTAATATAACTAAAACAATTTATAAGGTTCTAAGCATTAAAAATACTGTTGGGCGACTTCCGGCCCCTTTGATGTGTTTCATGAAGATAAAACGTAAATCGGTAAACCAAATCAACCATTCAACCCGTTCAAAATTTCCACATCTAAAAAACATGAAATATCTACCCTTACCTGGAGGAAGTTGTTGACTCCTTTTTTCAGACGTCAATACTCGAACGGCAAGCATATTGTTGATATCTGCAATCTAATTGAAAAAGAGCCGTTTTCCATGAGATAAAAATAGTAAACGTCTGATAAAAATAATTAACAGCCATACCCATCCAAGATGTTGTAGTATGAGATCTTGATCAGATAATTCCTCAAGAATCCTTGTAGCTTCAGTTGCTGCATTTTCTTTGCCAGAAAGAATATTTACACCTAAATCGTCTTTTTCAACTGTTTTTGCGGGGTCCATCCAGTAGCCAGATGAATAGTTTCTTGCCAATATTCGCCAAATGACAAGAGCCTTGGAGCTCATTCCTTTGCTTTCACAGAGAAAAGCAAGTGTCCTTAAATGCCCTGAATCATTCAGTAACGTTTCCAACTCCTCCTGCATAATACTCAAATATTTATTTCTCCTATATTTATATAATATTAATCCATATCTTTGAATAAAACAATTGAGGAAATAGTATGCGTCTAAAATAGAGTTTAGGTGACTTTCAACTAGGGGTGCAAACGAGCCGAGCCCGAGCTCGAGCGCGGGCTCAGCTCGTTTATTATCTATTAATCAACTTATTAATAAAAATAGTATAAAGAATAGACTTGCTTAGGCTCGGGAGCTCGGTAAGTGAAGCTTGGGCTCGTTTACTAAACAAGCTTATTTTTAGGTTTGGGCTCGCCTCGTAAACAAGTTTAAATAAGCTGGGTTCGGCTCGTTTACTAGACAACATTAAATAAGGGGCAAATGTTATTAAATATGAATCAAAAGTAATATTACACTAAGGCTCGACGAGCATGACGAGCTTCACATGTCAGGCTCGAGCTCAGGCTCAATAAATAAACGAGCTTTATGCTCGAGCTCGGCTCGGGCTCGACAAGGCTCGGCTCGTTTCGAGCTTTTTCTCGAGCCGATCTCGCTCCGCTCGTTTGCACCCCTACTTCCAACCCACTTGACCCACCAGACCCATTTTGACCCGTTTGAGATAAAAACACACCCAATCGACCCAAACATTTATTCATAAGTATATGATCAAAACTGACAACTCTAGTTCAAACGTCAAAAAACTATAGTGATCATATTTAAAAAATAATAAAAAAGAATGAGAAAAGGGAAAAGTAAAACCTCCCATACCACTATACACCAGTTTTCAGACGATGCAAGACTCTCCATTTCATCAACAAAACTCAAAGCTCTATACAGATACATTAATAGCGTGTCAACTCCCTCCCTCACAGATGATGTAAGATCTTTCTCACGCGAAACTTTTAAATACCTACAAAATTTGTTATAAAAACATTGGATAAACCGATAAAAATAAACTTTCAATAAGAACCGACGTGGTAAAAAAGCATATCAACCTGATTAAGTTTTTTATCGCAGAGTCTAATAAGTCGTCTCTATTTGGCGTATTTAAAAGAAACTCATCATCCACCGCAGTCTCCAAACCGGCTTTTTTAAGAAAGATTGCTCTTTGAATTGCTATTAATCCGTTGTCGATAACGCTCTCTAGTGGGGCAGGTGGAGGGTGTAACCCCCAGTAACGGTTCTTAGGTACCTGAAAAACAGTTTCTTATCAAAATAACAACAATAACAGCTAATTGCATAAGAAGTTAGCAAAACTTTTCAGGACAAGTAAAATGCCATTTTCGACCCTGAGGTTTAGTCAGTTTTGCGACTTTCGTCCAAAGGTTTGTTTTTTACGCATCTGGATCCAAAAGGTTGGAAATCTTGTCATTTTCATCCGGCTCGTTAACTATGTCCATTTTTCTCTGTTAAGTCAGGGGTATTTCCGTCTTGTTTGTTAACTTAAAGGGGCAATTCGGTCTTTTTCACTTTATGCACAAGCATTTAAAATACCCCTAACCGAATCCCCTTTAAGTTAACAAAAAAGACGGAAATACTCATGAATTAACAGAGAAAAATGGATGGAGTTAACGAGCCGGATGAAAATGGCAAGATTTTAAACCTTTTGAATCCAGATGCGGAAAAACAAACCTTTGGACGAAAGTCGCAAAACTGGCCAAACCTCAGAGACGAAAATGGCATTTTACTCTTTCAGGACAGAGAAAACCATCAAAACTGTAGATTTAAGGTAATCTGATCCTAACGAGTCAAAATAATGACACGACGTTGACTTTTTCCTGACATGGTGCTTGAAAAGCATTTTAGGTAATTTCTTTGAATCAAAAGATATGGAACTTTGATGGTTTTTCTGGCCTAACGTAAGTTAGTTACCAAAAAAATAAATCAGACCAAAGTCAGTAATTTTTATGTGCGATTGGCCCTAAAATCAACTAATAGATGACGAATGAGATTATATGTAAGTATACCAGTAAAGACCAGCGATTTGGATCGGGCATGATGAACGGAAATATTTCAGAAGGTTGCATTGTTTCAGATAGTAGAAAATGGTTGACTGCTTCCTCGAAATGCAAGTCAAACATTAATAAGAATCCCACTTGAGCGTGAACAAGTGAGAGGGTTTCTTTTGTAATTTCACCATCATCGTGAAGCTCCTCAGATAACGAAACGGCCTCCTTGAAATCCTTCTTTTTTAGTAGATCTTTGATTTGTTCTTCAGAAGGTACTTTTAAGTAGCAAATAACCTATAGAATTATAAAATGAGCATTATACTAAAACAAAATACATGGAAAGTCAAAAGTAGAAGTCAAAGGAGCAAGAAATGGTTCAAATCATCACTATAATAGTATAATATGGGGAACCCATTGCCCAAAGCTCGGAAGAACTGCATAAACAAATGTACTTGCTGATTTAATGGTGACACATAAGAAGGTTATGTTATTGACTTATTGCATAATTCACTCTCATTCTCTCCCCCACAATATCTGGCCAGCACTACATACAAGTGTTAATGCGACTCTCGTGGTTCTCTACTTTAAATTTGGTTTTGAACCGAGTGAGCCCCTATGTGAACATAGGAGTATTAAAACGCTGATACCTTATTATTTTCATATAATTAAATTTCTAATTTTGAATGACTAATTTTATTGTTCTAATGATGCAATTAGTCATATATGACAGGAAAACTATCTTCAGCCTTCAGGTTAAATTCTTTATGAACAAACTTTGAGACACATACAGACATACAAGAAGTAGCAGCTATGACCCATTTACTTATAAATGAGTGGATTCGTCGTGTTTTATCTCAAATGGGTCATAATCAAAAGGATTAAACAGAAGGGGGGCAGTCAAACGGGTCGAAAGTAGCCTAAAAGCCTATTTCTATTGCATACAATATCCTAAATCGTTCTATTCATGATGTATATTATGACTGTGAATAATATTGCATTTGTCATAATGATTTAACACATTATGTATTTACAAAAAAGTGTTTGCAGCAGGTCAAACAGAACAGGCATGGCCTGTTTTGACTTGTACTAAAATATGACCCTTTCTAATGGAACCGAGACACCCAATCTGCCCATCTTGCTACCTGTATAAAAAAAATATTAAAATCTGCTTAACTGTCACCAATCGTTAAAAAACATACTCAGCTAGGCAGCTGATTTAGTGGCTCAAACTAATTGAAGCAGTGCCGTTTGCTTAATTACTGGTTATTAGAGAAATGTGCATCCTATCAACAATCTTTTAACAACTTAAATAGACATGAATATACATATCCCTGCCACAACAAAACTTCGGTCGATTATAGAGCTAACCATACCTTGGTTGGTGTTGCTACAACCACCACCTTGCCGGTTCCATCTTCATCATCAGTTATAACGTGATTACCGCGCCCCTCTCCTCCAAACACAACTTTCTGAACGCAATTTCCAGATTTGTTACCATACAACTCCATTTTGCCGCTTTGAATAGCAACCACGCAAGATCCCATCTCTCCGATACCGTCTGGGGAGCCTTGAAATACCAAACTTCCACCCACGGGTTGCCCGTGAGAATCGACAATAATCCCGACATTATCAACCAACATAAAAATCTTATAATCCTTTTTCAAAACCTTAAGCCGTGGTGTACTCGACGTATCAGGAAATGAAAATATTAACCCACATTGACCCGTAACACATGAACATAGATAATAACCACTCGAACAACCCACGATAATCGAATCGTCAATCCAAACCATATCCTTAACCAAATCAACACACGGGATTTCTCTCAAAGTCACGAGTGAACCCGCAACGCTATCGTAACTCTCGCTACTCCTACCAACAAGCCCCACCAAGATCAGTTTCTTCCCAACAGCCGCAGCGAAAACGCAGTTATCATCAATCGGCAAATCATTCGGTACGCCACCACCGTTTACCCTACCGCTGCCACCTAACCTCTGCAAGAAACTCGAACCCCCAATCGCATCACCTCCACCTCCCACAGTTAACTTCGAAAAAGACGAATCTACATTACTCCTTAACCTCCTAGCAACCACACTAACACCTCTCAAAGCACCAATCTTTTTCACAGGCTTTACTAACTCTAAATCAACAAAATGTATAAACCCATCTGACACCACCAAAACTTTCTCAATTTCACCAAACACATGTATAGATTCTACTGCAAAATCACTAACCACAATATGCCTCACAAATTTAAGATTTTGATGAGTACCCTCATCATTACCAACATTCCCATTATCACTACTACTACTACAATCAGAACTGGGATGTTGAAGATTAAGTAAAAGGAGTTTACCAGAAACAGTGCCGATGTAAATTAGGGTTTCTGAAGAATTGGGGGAAAACAGAACTAAAGATCGAATTAAGGCTGAAGATGGGTTGAATTCTGCAAAGGGTTCGAGGATTGTGCGAGATTTGAGGTGGGGTTTAGCCATGGATGAGTCTTTGGGGTTAAAGCTTCGAACTTTCCGCCATTGATGTGGAGAAAGATGAAGAATATGATGGACTGATGGTGGTGTTTATCGATGCGATGCAGATTAGTGATGACTATGATCAAAGACGATTGATGATTGACTCCAGTTGCAATTATGATACGCCCCAAAAATACAAAAAGAACAACCGTAACTGCAACTAGATGCAGGGGCGTTCAAGATTAAATTCAGCTTAAAATAAAATAGGTTTGCGTTTTCATAGGGGTAAACGAATCCAGCTGCATAGAGCTCAAAAAAAGTTTAAAACTGACGAACTCGAGTCCGAGCTTGAACCCGAGTTTCACTTGTTGAGTTCGAGCCGACTCGTTAGCCTAGTATTAATATAATTTTTGGTTAATATACTAAATATATATTTATAATAACAGTTATAATAATTTATTTATAAATTTATGGTAAAATAACAAAATTTATAGAAAATAAGAATTAATAAATAATAAACAAGTCGAATCTAAGCTTAAAAACCTACCCACGAGCCGAGCTTGAGGTTTAAAAACAAAGCATGATATGAATTGAGCTCGAGCTCTCGTAAGTTAAACGAACTCAAGCTCGAGCCTAGTCGAGTTCGGGCTCGGCTCGGCTCATTTGCACCATTAAGTTTTCACAATATTAAAAAGTAATAAAATAAATTATGGCAAAATCTATGAAAAAAAGTGATAATGTTACATAGGTAAAATCTTATGATTTGTTAAGTTTTCTTTTCGACTATTTACAAGTATAAACCGTAAACTAAATCGTTCAATAAGGTTTTTGAATTCTTGAACTGATCCATCGAATTTTTTATAATTGGTTGTGAACCCAAACTGATGAGGGTGATTTTACATGGCAATTAATTATAGTCAACTATCCATACATGATTTAAACTAAACCTTTTTTATATATGTTTTAGATTTAGATTTGGGATAATTTAGCCATTCAAATAAAATGTAAATTTTAGATAATTTATGTATTTAATATATGAGGGTGTCAGATGAATTATAAAATCATAGTTTTTTTTAGAGCAATGACTTTCATTAAAATAACTAACAAGAAGCTAAAAAAACACAAACATCTTCGAAGTTACAATTCAAACTTACATCAATCTTTCCAAGAAAGATTGTTAAACGAAGATCTATTTTTAATTCATAGGTACGCTAAAGTTTTAATCTCTTCCAAAACTTTAACAACATTTGCCTTCTTGTTAGAAAAAATAACTTCCTCTTCTTTCAAATACACCAACAAGCAGTAACAATATCCCGTGAACCAGCTTGTCTTTGCGCTTACCCAATTTTAAATGCTTATACAATGAGCATAAATCTTGCACCTCAAACGCATATATCGGTTGAACCCGTGACCATTTACTAACTCCAATCATATTCAACAAGCAAAAGAACAATAGATGAGTTGTCGTTTCCTTGTTATCTCCACACATGCTACATACATCCGAATCTACTTGAACATTTCTACGTTGCAAACCATCCTTCATAAGGATTTTCTTCGTTTCGGCTCGCCACATCAAAAGATTAGCTTTTTTGGAACCTAACTATTTCACTTAGGCACAAACGGAGCAGCTGTAAAGATTGTTTTTCACATATATTTTCTTATTGATGTGAATGAAAAAAATCCATTCGGATCGGGTAACTAAACCCAACAGTCAAGGCTAACAGATACACTCACCCCTCTAACTAAGTTCATACAGTTATATAGATCCTCTTACTTCTTAATCCATTGAGCCGGGGTCTCTCTGGAAGCATCCCCTCTATTCCCACGGGGTAGAGGTAAGACTGTCTACATCTACCCTCCTTAGACCCTACCTTAGCTTTGCTATTAATGGGATTTATTGAGTATGATGATAATGATACTTCTTAATCCAATTGCAGTTTCTTCCGACGCCACCTTCCAAAACACCTCACACTCCATTTTATATAGTAGTTATTATCCACGAATATTGTTAAGGATCAAATCCAATAGTTGATAACCTCTTACAACTAAATTAGTTTACCATAATACTAAGAAACATAAAAAACTATAATCACTAGTTTTTTTGATATCGCGCGTTGCACGAAAGGCGTTTATGTTTTCGTTGAAGCGGTGGAACATTAGATACCACTTATCGAAAGGGCTCACCATGTCCGTGGCCTAGTTAAGTTATAGTTTTTACATGTTACGCTCTAACGTTAACAACCTTGAATGTAACACGGATATCCGTTTAAAAATACAAATTAATAATTCTGACAACAGTTGTGGAGGTTCGATTCTCAATGCTACAACCATAAATCCATTTAAAAAATACAAATTAATAACTTTGAAAAAATTAGCTCAAACAATCAAATTTTAAAGTGCCAAATCGGTATAACTTACTGGTTTGATTACTCAATTTCGCAACTGTATTTAGCAGTTCAGCTGAAAGTTTACGGCAATCTCTACCCTAAACACCCTTTTTACACGGCCAATCAGAGCAATTCGTTAACCCATATTTACAAAAGGAATGAATATAAAGCACTAATTCAACCAACAATCATAATACCTATTGTGCATACAACTACTACAATGTGTATGATAAATGGATTATGCAACTTACCAAATTATAACCGGTGGTAGAGCAAGAAGTTTAATTAAAAAAATCAATGAATCCCATAAACTTTCAAAGCAAAAATACTTGGGTGTTTTCAAAACCACAAATAATGCTATACTAAAAAAAAGATAAACACCAACTAATAATAAGTATTGTAAAATAGATTATATTTAAAAGACTTGAAATTTGAATTTGAAATCAAAACATCCCATCTGATATCTTCAAGCACATCCGATATCTCCATGTATCTCGACCCGACCCGACCCGACCCGACCCGTCGGTCCTGGGTCAATCGGATCCTCTTCCTTGGGCTCGAATGCCCCATCATCAGTTTGTTTCCAATGTAAGAAAAAACAGTAATGATCAGCAGTTATTTAAGCATTGGGCAACTCTTCTTATAAAAAATTTAAAAGAATGAAATGCAAGGTAAACTTCTAAAACAAACAATTGACTACCAGTTCTAATATCATATCCATTTCTCATAAATTATTAAAAAGTGTATGGTATGTAAAAAACTTAATTAATGAAAGAAATAAATATCACAACGCTGGGGTATAGTTTTTAAGTTATACGTCTAAAGAGTAACCAGATTACCACGCACAAACAAAAAGTGACAAACACAATCTTCTATATGGAAATAGGCAATGGACTGTCTGGTGCATATTTAACTACTTTCAAAGTCTGCAAACTTTGTTATCTACACATAAAATAGGGACAAACACCATCTTCTGTATGGAAATAGGCAATTCACTGTTCAAATCGTAACCCATGCAAATATAACTAATTTCAAGAACTGATAGCGCAAGGTGATCATCATCACAAACAGACGGAAAACAAATGCAGAAGAGTAAATATCGAAACAAAAAAGTTAAAAAATATCACTAAGCAGGCCCAATTTTTTAGCACAAACAATGTAAGATTGTAAGTGATGTAACAATGAATAATAAAAACCTATAGCAAACATGTTCTTAGGTTCTACAATAAGCGTAAGGCTACAACACATCACAACCCAATACCAGTAGCGAGCAATCAACTTGATTTAAGGTTTTAGATAATATGTTTTGGGTGTATGGCTACGAACCTTAATAAACAATCCTCAAAACTTTTATTCAAATTTTATATCATTCTATTATTTGAATCTTTTAGTTTTTGTGAAATATTTGTTAAATTTTATAAACACGAATGCTTCCATATAATGATTATTCTGGAAGATGACCCGCATTAAGTTTAGAATTTATTCCTAATCTTTTGTTTTAAACTTGATTGAAGTTCTGTAAGGTTTTGATCACGAAATGGGAAGGTCAAGTTGTGTTCTATATATGCTTACTAACAATGGAGACTTTATAAAAATTCATGATTCATGAACCGATTAACATACTACTAAAAATATTATGCATCTAACAAACCTGATAGAAAATTCCAAGTAAACAGCAAAGAAAATTATGCAAACGAAGAAAATTGTGCATGTCTGTTCAGAACATACCTTAAATTGGGGATTCGAAGATGAGGATTCCATGAATGCAGCTACCATTGCAAATTTGTTTAAAACATATTTAAGTCACCGTCCCCTTTTCTTCTCCGATGAGAACAGATGTACTAACATCATCACCATCGTTCTCCCATCAGGGTTCTAAATGGGAGAAGATGATTACGCACACAGGGCGGTGGAGATGCGAGGGTTGACCATGGTTGTGGCCTAGCTGGTGCAGACCTGTTAGGATCTGAGTTTGATAAGATTGTGTTTGTTTAATTAAAATGAAAATGAATGATAAACAATTGCAGCGGAATTATATTAATAAACTTTCAACACAATCAAAGAGAAAACAATTTTCAGCAAACATGTTTATAATAGAGTCGAATGATTGTATTTAGTTACAATAATCAAAACTACTGCATGCACGCACAAAGTCTCCCCCTCAGCCCGAGCTCACAATGGTTTGTTCGTACAGAATGACTTGGTGAAGAAAGAGCTGATAGAACAGTACAGTGTACTATTCTATGTATAGTACAAAACAAACCACTGAAGCATCTTTGCTGACATCACCATGAAAGTGACATCTAACCTCCTAACAACCTCTAACCACTGATCTATACAAACACTGCTTTCTAACTACTGATTACAATTACAATACAAAGAAATAAACTGAACTACTGATTCTCATTCCACTGTTATACTCCCAGCAGTGCTTTGTGTCTTCAGCAGTACTTGAACCATGACAGTAGATTAAGCATCAGTGCTTAGTCTTCAACAGTCTTTTACAAGTATCAAGAGTTGTTGAAGGACAACAGTTGTTGTAGAAGATCAGTAGATGAGGGTCATCAGATGTTAGGGCCACTTCCAAGGGGAAAGACTGATGCAAACAACTGCTTATTCTGAATCCACTGATCTGGTCCAGTTTTGGCTTTAATCAACTGTTCCTTTGTAGGGTTCAATCCCAACAATCTCCCCCTGGAACAGATGATGCCAAAACCCTTCATTATTTTGGATTTTTTATTGCCTCATCAAAAATTCCCTGACTTGTCCTTTGAATTGTAATTCAAAGTCCATGGAATTTGTGTCATCCTCATCCCTGCACAGTGGAAGCTCAAGGAGATCCTGCAGATCTTCAACACCCAGGTCAAGTGCTTGTTCCCTTGATACGTGCTTCACTTCTCCATTGGATTTGAGCAAAGTCACTACGTGGGTCTTTTGATCAGACTTCCACTTTAGTATTTTTGAATCCTTTGGGTTTCTTGGGAGAGTTTTTATTGCTGATGAGTTTGGAGATTGAGGCCTGGTGATGACAACTTTGGCAGGGTCTTGAGATTGAATTGATCCTTGTTTTTCTGCCACAAGTGTCTGAAGAACCATCTTCATGATATATTCTTCTGAAACTTGGTCTTCTTTTGATACTGTTGTATCCATCTGCTTTTGTTTCTCTCTTTGATAAAAGATGGCAGCAGTTGAAACAGTGGGTTTTCTGATGGGTAACTTTTGTGGTTTGATTGGAACCACTGCTTCAGGATAGTTAGGCTTTTGAGGAGCAGTGGGATCTCTCTTCCTTAACTCTTCCAAACTTTTGTAGGTGGCTAACACTTTATCCTCTGTCCACCTTGTGACCTGGTTCCTTGACCCATAATCAGCAACAATTAGTTCTTCTTTCATTCTTTTCAGTCTTAGGGTCCTTTCTGGTACATTTTTCTTGTACTTGTTCCATATTGGAGGAGTTTGCTTTACCTTTTCTTCAAGCATCTTTTGAATTCTGGCTATCTCTTCTTGTAGTTCACTGATAGTCCATTCTTTGTATTGATGCTTATCTGCTCTGTATTTCTTGTATGCCATGATTTACTCAAGGTAGTCTTGCCTCATACTTTCATCATCCTTTTCAGACAGTTTTTGGCAAAGATCTTTTGAGAACTGTTCTAAAGTTCTGACCTTGGTGAGCAGGTATTGCAAATTTCTCCGAATCTCTTTATCAGACTTTCCCTCTGTATCTCTTTTAGATATATCCTCTGCTTGTTGGGCTTTTATCTTGAGATATTCTTCTATGTTTCTTGGGAAAGGATAACCTTGAATGGAAGGAAGTTTCCTTTTTGCAGGGTCATCTTCAGAGTAGAATGATTTTATCTCCTCCCTAACTGCTGGAAGATCCAATGGGTATTGTAATCCCACAGGAACATGAGCAGTGTTTGGAGTTAGAACTTGGGCTAAAGATAATGGAACAGGGTTTGGAATAGGGACAAGGGACAGTGGTTGTGTAGATATTGGAGTTTGGGAAGTTTCATCTTCCAGCACAATGTTAGTTGCCCTTCTCCTTTTGAGCTTAGGAGAGGTTGGTGGTGGATTTGTGGATTTAGTGGTGGTGATTGAGGTGGTAGGTATCTGACTAACAGTTGTTGAAACAACTGGTGTTTCAACCACTGTTGCCACTACAACAGTTGATGTGTCAACTGTTACTTCTGCTTTTTGGCAGGTGGTGTTTGTGGTGGTAAGGTTGTTTTTGGTGTGGCAGTGGATTGAGTGTTGATTGTAGTAGTGGTGGCAGTTGTTGGGTTAACATCTGTTGAAGCAACTGAAGTACCAACAACTGTTGATACAACAGGTGTCTTAACATCTGTTGGTTTGGAGGTTTGATGAGAGGAACTTTTGGGAATTTGAGGAGATGATTTGAGGGTTTTGGAAGGTGTGGTTTTGGGTTGGCTTACTTTTCTGGTAGGCTGTCTTCTTTTTGGCTTAGAAGTACCCTGCTCTTCTTTTTCCATCAGAAATTTCTTTTCCTCCTCAAATCTTTCTAACCCTTTTATTTCCATAGTCTCTTTCATGCCTGCTTTTAGATCAGCAAAGGCATTTTGAGTCTCATCAACCTTTTTGGAACCATCTGGCTTAGGGATTTCCACAACCAGATTTGACAATGGATCTGGCTTTATGTATAGGCCATCTTCATATCCCTTTTTCTTTTTCTCCCTTTTTTGGCATCATTAGGAGGATTTTCAACAAATATGATTGAAGGAGGAGCAGTGCCAGTGGTTTGTAATAGATGGGCCTTAATTGCCTTGATATCTGTTTGTGTATCCCTGAACCTAGCTTCCATCAGATTTCTGATAATTTGAATTTGAACTTCATGTTGTTGATCAGCATATTGTCTTTGTTGATGAAGCATAGGTTGAAATAAATTTCATAGTTCAGCAGGAGATGTAGCAGATGTAGCAGTTGCTGCAGCAGTGGGTGGAGCCTTCTGAGCTTGTAACAACTGTTGCAGCATTATTTTGATTTCTGCAACAGATGTGTCAAGTTTATCAACCCTCTCCGTCAATTCTCTGTATTTTAAACCATCACCCAAGTTAATGGGATCATCTGATTTCCCACCAGTGGTGGTTGTATCAGTGGTTGACTTAGGGAAAGTTTCCCAAAAATCATCCACTGATGCCCCTTTTTCTTGGTACTGGGGACTTCTTTCTTCAGCAGAGGTTACCATTTTAAGTGAACCAGTGTATAATGGAAACACACCAGTGGACACTATGGTTCCCAAAGAAGAAATTGCCTTCAAGGGAGTCTGACTTATGAAACTACTGTCCAAGTGTAAACCAGTGGGTTCAACACTTGTAGTAGCTGCTCCACTTGAACTACTGACAGGAATTACTTGTAATTCCTGCAGTGTAACCTCCTCAGCTATTGGTGGGTTAACAGAGATAGAGACACCAGACTCAGTCATTTGTTGTGGCATATTCTCAGTTATCGGTGATTGAGAAGAACTGATTTGTGTCTGGGCTATATTAACTGCATCTAATAGAGGTAATATGGATGGTGGAATTTGTGAAGTGAGGATAGAGGTAGAAAGAGAATTTGCCCCGAGAGCTGGGCTATTGAACATAGATTCAAGTTAATCAAATGTTTCATATTGTGGTGTCCCAGTTGTTACAACCTAATCCTTTTGAGAGGAAGCAGGAGGAGTTTGAGGCTCAGGTTGAGATCTTTCTTCCATCTGTTGTGAGGAAGTAGCAGCAGTGGTTATTGGTGACTTTTGTGTTGTCACAGGTATAATCTCTGGGATCTCATCTTCCAGATTTACCTTTTTGTGGGTTTAGGCGGCTTTTGGAGATTTTTCTTTTTGGGTCTTTTGATGATTTTAGGTGTGGGTTTCACAGTAGTGGTTGTGCTGCTGTGATCACCTTGAGCAGTGGGTTCAACAGCAGATGCCTAAGGAGCAGTGGTTGCTGCTAAATTCTGCTCAGGAACCTCTGTTTGTGTTTTAGAAGGTTTTGACAGCCTTGTAAATGTTTCAGATGATAGGCTGTTTATTTGAATAGGGTTTCCCTGGTTAAGGACATATGCATTATCCTTTGAAAATTTCTTTTGTAAGTAAAAACTTAGAAATCTGGGAAACAACAAAAATGATTTTTTATTAACATTTTTCACCATATCATTGCAAATTTCCTGGGAGTAGTTAAAGTTTTCCTCAGACATGATAGCATAACCCAGATATTGAATTTTCAATGGTATTTCATTAAAAGTTGTTGTTTTATATGACACACACATGAGGAGGGTATGGAACAAAAACCTCATGGCAGGAGGAAAACTGCCTTTATGTAAAGTATCTTTTTTCATTTCCTCTTCATACCCTCTCTCAATAAAATCAGTTTGATACTCAGACTTTGGGAATGAGCTTTTACCTGTAAGATCGTTGATTTCAAACACTTTTGAAACTGTTTGAGGTGTGATTGTAACTGGAACGCCCTTTATTGAAGAATTAATGGCTAAGGGCTTTTTGTCCTTAGTTTCTAATTTTGCATTTTTCCAGAATTCTTGTTGGGTTTCCATGAAAATGGCTTCATTGCAAGTCAACAAAGTTTTGTATTTTGAAGACTAGAGTGCATCAATGACGGAGTGAAAATCAGTGTTTTGACTTGTTTTTGCAAGTGTACACAAGTAGTTATGTGGGGTTTTGAATGGAAGATCCATGGTGATTTGAAAGTGGTGAAGAACGGGTGAAGAAGATGAGTGATTTGGAGAGAATTTTGGTGATAACTGCTTTGAGAAAGGAATTTTGAATTCGATTCGAAAGTGAAAACCCTGTTTGGGGTTTTGATCAGGGTTTTATAAGTGAAAAAGTGAATGCTGACGTGGCAACGGTTACAAAAGATCTGACCGCTAAGTACTGTCCACGTGCCAACCTCTGATGAATAATGGATGACAGTTGTTTAGGAAACCACTGATGGAACAATATCAGTGGTTTACAACGGTTAAAATGAAACAGTGGCTGACTTTAAGCTATCAGTGGATAGCCTATCAGTGGATTAAAGCACTGAGGTTTGATCAACAGTGATTAACAAGAAGATGAAGGAACAGGGGTTGACTTTCAGCAGTGGACAACATTTAGCAGAACAGATATTTGAATCAAAATAGTGGTTATGGCAGACTTTTAAGGATTAATGAAAATTTTCATTTTTAGCTATTTTTAAGGATGAATTTTTTAATTTCTGAAAACATTTTAATGCTTTTTATTCACAAAACAACAGGATTTTGCCTGTTATTCCATGTTAAGCATGCCAATCCTAGAGATCAAGCTTTCAAAGGTAGATGTGTCAAATGCTTTTGTTAGCACATCTGCCAGTTGATCCTTGGTATGGACATGATGCAGAGAAATCAAACCTTTTTCATAGCAATCCCTCACAAAGTGATGTCTGATATCAATGTGCTTGGTGGTTGAGTGAGAAACTGGATTTTTGATGATATTTTCTGCTGCCTGACTGTGTAACATGAGAGGTGTCTTTAAGGCAGTGATACCAAAATCCAGTAATTGATTTTGAAGCCATAACAGTTGGGCTGTACAGCTTGCAGCAGCTATACACTCTGCTTCAGCAGTAGATGTTGAAACAGCTGCTTGTTTTTTGCTTTGCCAAGATACTAAGCAATCACCTAGAAATTGGCACTCTCTTGATGTGGACTTCCTTGTTGCATTGCACCTAGCAAAGTCACTGTCTGTGAAGCTTGAAAGCTTAATATTCCCATTAGCAGGGTACCAGATACCAAGTGTGGGAGCACTTTTTATGTATCTGAGTATCCTTTTCACAGCTATTAGGTTAGACTTTCTAGGGGCTGATTGGGATCTTGGACAAACACATGTTGCAAACATGATGTCTGGCCTAGATGCAGTTAGGTACAATAAAGACCCAATCATGCTTCTATATAAAGTTTGATCCACTAAATCATCCTTTTTATCAGTCATGACTAGCTTGGTGGTTGCCAAGGGTGTACTACATGGTTTACAATCATTCATCTCAAATTTATTTAAAAGTTCTTTAGCATATTTGCTTTGATGAATGAATGTACCATTTTGCAGTTGTTTCACTAGGAGATCAAGGAAACACTGTAGTTCACCCATTGCACTCATTTCAAACTCAGTTGTCATGAGTTGTCTAAACTCTTCACACATTTTAGAACATGTGCTTCCAAAAATGATGTCATCCACATAAATCTGGACAATCATCAAGTCTTTCCCTCTCCATTTTAAAAACAGTGTTTTGTCTATTTTACCTCTTGTGAAACCAATAGAGAGAAGAAAGGTGGAAAGAGTTTCATACCAGTCTCTGGGTGCTTGTTTCAAGCCATGCAAAGCTTTGTTTAGCTTGTTGACATGATTTGGATTAAATGGGTCTTCAAAACCAGGAGGTTGACAAACATATACCTCTTCTTGAATCTTACCATAGAGGAATGCACATTTGATATCCATTTGAAACACCTTTATGTTGTGGTTGACAGCAAAGGCCAGGAACAATCTGATAGCTTCCAATCTAGCTACAGGCGCAAAAGTTTCATCATAATCAATGCCCTCTTCCTGTCTGAAACCTTGAACCACTAGCCTTGCTTTATTCTTGACAACAATGTCCCTTTCAACAGTTTTGTTTTTGAAGACCCACTTTGTGCCAATAGGACTCACTCCCTCTGGCAGTTGTCACACCCCAAATTTCCATGTGTCACCAGTGGGCCCGGTGGGGAGTATAGCGACGTGGTTGGCAACATAATAGTCAAACAACACAATATATATGAATGCACAGCGGAAGCAAAAGATAAATTATATATTACGAATCCGAATTTAGTAATATCCAGTATTACAACGGAAAGTAAAGGATCCACAGGCGGATCTTTAAAAATATCATTTGTTCAACAGACTTTAGACGCCTAGAACTTGCAAGATTCCTTATTAGCGCCCTGAACTTCCAGCCAATTTCGTTCAGTACCTGTCACTTAACCTTTTTGGAAAATACGTCAGTTTTCACTGGTAAATACACTCAACCGACTCATTTGAAAAGAGTTTAAGAAAATTGGTTTGAATGCACGTGGCACAAAATATCTTTTATAATTTGATTAAAATGCACAGAGGCAAAATTAACCTTTTTAACTTGGGAAAATTATTTGTATATAATCTTGTATACAGTTTTACTTATTTGTCGTCCGTTAGGGCCGGTTTGTAGGGCCGGACTAGATTAACTGACACGCCACAGGTATAATGCCCACAGGCTATCATCCTCTAAGTGGATTACCAGTTCTGGTATAATGCCCACAAGGATGATACCTCGGAGTGGATTACCAGTTTTTACATAATGCAGCTGTCAGGTGTATGCCTACACCCCGTGCTTAGGTCATGGCCATTTCGTAAAATGATGCCAAGGATATCCGGGACATGGTCATTAACCCCCAAAGGCCATACACCAAATAATACATATTAAACGGGTTGTAAGTACATCAATCACAATACGATTTAAATAACTACACACCCGACCAAGCGGTACTTTTATAGTGCCGTATCCCAAGCCCGTATAGGGAAAATAAGTTAAGAGTATTTACCTGAGCTAGCTCCTGTCTTAAATAGTAAGAATTTAATAACTCAGCCGTATTCACTTAAGTAAGCGTAGGTACCATTTACCGAAATGCTCTAGTCTGGAATGATGGTATAAATAACCAATTAGAATGCTAACGGGTCTTTAATTTAGCCTAAGCTTAGACCGGTTAGTCTTAAGGGAATATACGGTTCAGACGCACGATTAAGCGAAGACCGAAATAGAATGTGGTTTAGACCCGTCAAGTTTGAAGACTTGTCTTAAATGGGTATTTCATACACATTCTGGATTTTGAGATAAAACCAATAAGGTTTGACCCGTTTTGGCTATTTTATGTAAACTTGTTACATAAACCAAACCGTACGCGTAACAAGCGTGACGGGTATTCATGAGAGCTATATATATGTTTCCTAAGTTAATTATGCCTCAAATATGTTGTGACATCAGTAAGATGTCTTTCATTATGCCCGAAACGAATTTAAACACAAACTATGCCCCGTAGGGGTAGTTTGGTCATTTTATAGGTTGTAAAAGAGTTTAAATATTTACCTGAGTTACAGGTCTGATATAATCAGCAAAAATACTTATTTTTATAAGTTATAATAGTAGGATAAAGTATATGTGTGAAATCTATCATTTATAACGAACTATGCACCGCAGGGGCATTTTGGTAATTTCACATAAGCCGAAAAGCTCAAAACTGAAGTCTGAGTTAATCAGCCTTTGCTTACTGTTAAAACATTCTAATTTGCCTAAAATATCAGTAGGTATCAACCCGGGTATGTTCAATATAATTTTAATACATACTATGCGTTAAAAACGCTTAATAAGGCGATTAAAGGCCATTTCCGGGTTCGATACTTAAGTCTGATATTTTTATATTTCCAAAAGGTTTAAAATAATTTATTTATCATATGTGATCAGTAGCAAAAGGTTTGGAGTCGTTTAGATATGTAAAACTCATTTTATGGCCCGTAAGGGCAAAACCGACAATTACCGGATTAAGCCTACGACCATGAGTTATGCTCAGCCTAAAATTAATTAAAAATCTTCAAAAATCCCAAAATAATATATTACATTAGTGGGTATTAAGTTTGATACCAAAAAGTAGGCTTAACTAGGCTATATGCTAATTTCGCCGTTTTATTAACATAAAGCGTTCTTTTTACGCTAACGAGCATAACTCTTAATCTACACCTCAAACTGATGTCAAAATTTGCATACAAGTATATATATCAGTAATTAAAGTTTCTACTCTTTTACATTTCCAAAAATCACGTTTTAAGATAATAAGGGCATAATGGTCAACATATGAGCAATTAATGGAAACGCGTAAACGAATGGGTCAATCAATGAACCAACCTCAGAGGGTTGTGCTAACATGTAGCTTGGTCCTAAAGAAGCTCTAAGACATTTTCAAATCATACTAAAGCGGGTCGGAACTGAAAGTCAAAGTGAAAGTCAAACTATGTGACTTTCGGTTCCGAACCGGGTCTAAACAGGAAATTGTCGGGTTGAACATGTTTAGACATGTTCTTACACTTATTATTAAGTTATAACAATGATCCAACAGGTTGTATATGATCTACAATGTTAATTATGCATAAATGGCATTTTAGACTTCCTGTTGACTTTTTTAAATATAAGTTTGACCCGACTTTTGACCTGGTTAGAGTGGTGATCAGGGGAAACCCTTTTGAGGTTTTATTACCCACATAAATACCAACATATAACTACTTTTAATTCGAGATATGACTGAGCCATTATTGACTAATCTCGAAGTCAAACCGTAATTACGACGGTTTGACTTTTAGCTAAAATACAAAGCTAAACTCAATTAAAGAAGGACTAGCAGACTTACAAGAGTCCTATGCACGAGATATGATCAGTTGGACCTGCTTGAGAGCTCCAGAATCGATCAGATAAGGCAGAGAATGGTGTGAAGAACAACATTGCGCAAAATGGCCTTTTATAGTGAAATTATCACCACAATATGTTGACACCAAGGTCTAGCACACACCACAACTAATAAACACTTGTTCCTAGTGCTTAGGGGGTGCCTAGGGGTCGTCCACAAGTGAGAAATACCGGCCAGATTGGTTAAAATCGCGCATAACAGGCTGCTTCCTGTTTTTTCTGCTTCTGGGCGTCCCAGGCGGCCCGCCTACGATTTTGTTAAATGCCACGCGGGCCGCGTGGACCTTGAATTCAGGTTTTACATTTTCTATTTGTTGCATATTCGACTCTTGGCCCTTCCGAAAGGTCAACTAACCTTTATATTGCAATTTGAACCCTCTAATTTGATACATAAGGGCTTCAAGATATATACCCACTTTGTTTAGTCCTCGGTTAACTTTATTGTCACCCGAAAAGTCCAAACTTTCAACGTTGAAGCTTTAACCCCTTGTACACGAATTTGATCATAACTTTCTCATACGATTACGAAACTTTATGAAATTTATATCATGCATTCTAGTGAGCATAATTTACCGTTACAAAGCTTCGGGTTTGTCAAAAGGTCACTCAGAGGTATAACTTAAACATGTTGACACATTTAACCCCTGTAGTTTGTAATCTCTCACTTTTAGTTTTGTATGATCCATGATTTATTCGTTTGAAGGTATGAGCATCATATAGTGTTAATATACTATATATTTATTCACTGTTGACATCTAGAATTCGTATATTATCATACTTTCCATGTTTGTCAACTTTAGTCCTTTCAGATCATTCTTTCACACGTTCAAACATATGACACGTGTCAACACATTATAGGACGTGAATTTTCGAGGTGTTACATCCTCACCCCCTTAAAATAAATCTCGACCCGAGATTTACTGAAATAAATAAGGGTACTTTTCTTTCATCGTGGATTCAACCTCCCATGTGAATTCGGGTCCTTTACGGGCATCCCACTTGACCTTTACTATAGGCACATGCTTCCTTCGAAGCTTCTTAACCTGTCGACCTTCAATCGACAAAGGTTTTTCCACAAATTTTAAGCTCTCGTCTATATGCACATCCGTATGTGGTATAACCAGTGATTCATCAGCAAAACACTTCTTCAGATTGCAGATGTGGAACATATTGTGAATTCCACTGAGCTCTTCAGGTAAGTTTAGCTTATAGGCAACTGAACCGACACGTTCGATAACCTCGAAAGGTCCTATGTATCTCGGGCTTAGCTTGCCTTTCTTACCAAATCGCATCACTCCTTTCCAGGGTGATACCTATTGTTGAACCTTATTTCTTAACAAGAATTTAGGAGGTTTGCTATTTTCATTAATCCTTGATTTTCTGCTGAATATTGGCATCTTACAAATAATTAGGGATTTGTGTGATCTGCTTTGTTGTTTCCACTACAACTTTCAGATCCTGATAATTGAACTTACCTATCTATTGTCCTAACAATAGATGTTTAACATGCCATTTATACAAGGTCTCCAAGGAGCCACCTTGATACTTATATAGCAATTATTATAGAAAAGCTTATCTTAAGGTGAGATGGTTATTCCAACCATTGCTCAAAATTAATCTTAAGAAATAGCTAATCTTTACAGTTAGTCGAGCAAATCGACGATCCTGGGTAGTTGATGGCAAATTCTTAATTGTTGCCCAATTAGGGTTGCGGTAACTAATGCATAAGCAAAATGAACCGTCTTTCTTATTCAACAATATCAAACTTTCGGAATATCGAGTTAGGCTATATGAACCCTCTATTTTAAAACTTAGTAAATCAGGGTTTCGATTCTTCCAATGATGGTACTAGCCGTCTTGGAGATTTCATAATAATACAGCCTTAAATGGGATATGAAACTTAACCCTACCTGCCTCCCAGGGGTAAACAGGGTAATCTTAGGAGAAGATGATCAAGGTACAAAGAGGTTACAGAGATTTCTGTATCTCAGGCTCCAGTTCACTCATCATTGCTTGTGTCAAATAAGTGACACATTTATGTTACTAGTCCACGAGTTCCTTAATCGGGAATATCTACTTGGACAATTTCATTCTGGATATCTTCTTTGAATACTATTAGTTGACTTTAGTACCATATGATCATTGGGATATCTTTGGGGTCCCATGCATTAAACCTCCATACTGATCAGGCATGGAAGCAATCTATGGAACTTATTAAGATACACCAATCCTCATATAGCGCTTTTTTCATACCATTTGGTATTCGAAATCGATAGAGATTAAAGAGATATCAACTATATGTGCTTATATTTAATCAGAATGGAAATTTTCACAAACTAGGCACCCTGCTCGGTTGGCTAGGCGCGCGAAAGGGTGCGGCCTAGACCCAGGTTCGATTCCGGGGACGGCCAATTCCACCATTTTTTTATGTTTAATATTAATTAATCGTACGGATACATGTAATTATGAGGGTTGTCTCATAAGGAGTCTTGATAATTAATCGCTTCTTATCACCCATAATATGGGCTTGATTTTTAAGGTAACCAATAGATTTTTATCACTATATTGAGTCCTTATATTTAACGGAACTAGGACATCGAAAAAAACTGATTCCTAATGGATATAATAATGCTGAAGCAGTCTCTGAGGTATACAGGCTTCTTACTGAATTTACGTTGCTTTTTATTAGGCCTGTACTTGCTCTCTTTCCCAGATTTCTGGGAGTTATCCTCCTTCTTTGGTTCATCCTTCATATTTGAAGTGTAAATATAGCTCTCCTCATGAGCAATTAAACATGGTTTTCGAATGAGATTTAGAGCGAGAAGCATTCGGCTCTTTGGATTATCTCATGACCTTTTCCCATGATCCCTCCAACTGCTGCGTCAACCACAGCCTGGAGATTAACTCCATTAGTATTGAGGTTTACGTTTGTAGTTTTTATTTACATTCGTCGCATTATCAATGGCGCGATCGACGGTTGTCTTATCCGAGTTTATCATACTCGAGATTTTGTTCCTATTGCCAGGTGAATCCTTTACTTAGTTGTAATCCAACATCTGCCATTCATTACCCTGATGGCCTTAACATATACTAACCATGGTTTCATCAAACTATACTGGCCAATAAGGCATTATCATTCTTAATGAATGTTATTTCAAAAATATATCAATATCACTTAGCCTAGGTCACAAAAGACCATTAATGGCATTTGAGGGTTGGACCTAGTCCATCACCTCTTTGACAGGGGATCAAAATGTCACATCTGTCTTTAATATACTGATGAATTTGGATAGTTTGAAAGTTGCCATAAGGGTATCAGAAAAGAGTGATTTCTAATAGATATTAAATATCAATATAGGATTTGTTGGAGCATTTTCTAAAGTATCATCGGTCAATTTCTACCGCGTATTAAGTGACCGGAGTCTTAATCAGGCGGAGACAATAGTTCTCAACATTTATCATTCATTATAGAGTCATATGTGCCATTATCAAGATAAAATTCATGCCTAAACTGTTTGATATGAAAAGGTATCTGCTATATAGTTATCATTCTGCATCATCTCCTTGGCGTTCGTATGGAAGACTCATGCGTTTGCTTTCTTGGCCTCTTCAGTCTTCTTTGCATACTTAGGGCAGTTGGTCTTTATGTGCCCCTTCTCATTGCAATTGTAGCAGGTGGCATCTTTAATCTTCCTGCATTCAACAGTCTTGTGCTCCTTAGACTTGCATAACCCACATGCAGGTGATTCAGACTTAGAATTGGATTCAGATCTGCACTTTCCAAAGTGGCGTCTTTGACAAGTCGTGCACTTTGGCTTCTCCTCTGTTCGCTGACTGTTCCTTCCAAACCCAGACTTCTTAGAATCAGTGTTTCCCTTGTGCTTCTTCTCTGACCCTCGTGAGTTATCATCCTCACGATTCCTCTAACTTTCTTCAGATTTCTTTAGCGATCTCAATCTGACCGCATCTAAAGTAAGGGATAAGGAAATGTCAGCTACTGATCTGAAAGTCGCTGGCCGAGAAGCTTTTACGCTTGCCTTGATCTCGGGGGCTAAACCACCGATAAAACGAGCTATCCGTTTTGGTTCCGGGGTTACCAGGTATGGAACCAACCGAGACATAGTGTTGAAGCTCGTTAGGTAAGCTTGACAGTCGAGGTTTGTCATCACCAAGGATAGAAAGTCGGACTCTATCTTCTCCACCTCATGCTGAGGGCAGAAATTTTCCCTGATAAGGGCAACAAATTGATCCCACGACATATTGTACAGTGGAATTTTCCCGGTGGCTTGAATCAGAGATCTCCACCATGCTAAAGCTTCACCCTTGAAAGACTGCGACACAAACTTGACCACGTCTCGCTCAGCGCATCCGCTGATATCAACAACCGTATCCATCTCATCCAGCCATGTCATACAATCGATGGCTCCTTTCTCCCCAGTGAAATCCCGGGGTTTGCAGGAAACGAAATATTTATAGGAGCAACCCTTAGCAAGGGGTCCTTTATTCAGTATGACCTGCTGAGATGGAGCACTGTGGTTTGAGGAGTGTCGGTCATCATTTTTCTTCGGGTCGTCGTTATTGGACGGTGGCTTTGAAGGCTGTGTAGATAGGGTCCTACTACGAGTCCCACTATACTCATCATACTGCCTTTCCAAAGCCTGTGTAACTGCGCCGTCTATGATCGCTTTTAATTCCGCACTAGTTAGATTAATTCGGGCGTCATTATTAACCTCCGCTGGATGACTATTACCCCCGTCTGAGTTAGCCATTACAATTGAGCTGTTGCAGAAAACAAGGACAATAGTTTATTTGGGAGTTTATTATGGAATTGCCCTTAGGGTAATTCATTAACCATGGTAAACAGAGACCATATTTGGTTAATTTATTAATCAAGTTTATTTAGGATTTCTATAATAAGTTATCCTAATTATAAAACAGTAACAGTCTTATTCGTGGCACCAAAGGCCTAGTCACATGGACAATTATAAATTATATGCTAGGATTTCAGAGAATCGAAGCATTTGAGGTTTGAACCAACGTTCATTACCTTTCCTTGACAGGGAGTTGTAGGCTACCACTGTCTTTAGTCCTAGAGGACGTTAATTATAGCCCGTGGGCACTTCATCCATAAGGGATGCTTATATAAATAAGGGATTTAGAATAACCCAAAAAAAAAATGACTTATGTGATTTTATCGCATCACACTTTGTCAAGCATGTTAATATGCTTTCAAATGTTTAATTTGAATCTCTTGAATAGGTTCTACCATCTTGGCCTTGTCTGCAGTGACACTTAAGCTAGGTTTTACCCTTTAGATTCTTTTTAATAATTAACGCAGAAAATTTCTAAATTGAACTGTTAGCAAGGATCTGAATCTAATTGTGGAACTACCATCTTGGCCCTGTCTTAATGTGACGTATGGCTAGGTCTCGCCCTTTTTAGATTTTGCCATTTTATTATAATGGTAGATCTTATAATATAGGAATGATATTTTTAAACATAATCGTTCCTTTAAGATTTAAACAAGTATATGGTTGCCCTAAACAGGACTTCTGATAAAATGACTTGCCCATGCAAAGGCTAATCAGAAAAATAACAAGGAAGTAATTAAAAGACAATGAAACGAATTTGGATTTGTCTTATGTTCTTGTCTAGACTCAAGAATGTGCAATTGTGTAACTGAGATTAAACGCAAAAGGCTAGCATTTAATTCACTCAGTGTTGGCTCTGATACCAACCTGTCACACCCCAAATTTCCACGTGTCACCGGTGGGCCCGGTGGGGAGTATAGCGACGTGGTTGGCAACATAATAGTCAAACAACACAATTATATAAATGCACAGCGGAAGCAAAGATAATTATTTTTATATTCCGAATATAAAGTAATATCCAGTATTACAACGGAAAGTAAAGGATCCACAGGCGGATCTTTAAACATATCATTTGTTCAACAGACTTTAGACGCCTAGAACTTGCAAGATTCCTTATTAGCGCCCTGAGCTTCCAGTCAATTTCGTTCAGTACCTGTCACTTAACCTTTTTGGAAAATACGTCAGTTTTCACTGGTAAATACACTCAACCGACTCATTTGAAAAGAGTTTAAGAGAATTGGTTTGAATGCATGTGGCACAAAATATCTTTTATAATTTGATTAAAATGCACAGAGGCAAAATTAACCTTTTTAACTTGGGAAAATTATTTGTATATAATCTTGTATACAGTTTTACTTATTTGTCGTCCGTTAGGGCCGGTTTGTAGGGCCGGACTAGATTAACTGACACGCCACAGGTATAATGCCCACAGGCTATCATCCTCTAAGTGGATTACCAGTTCCGGTATAATGCCCACAAGGATGATACCTCGGAGTGGATTACCAGTTTTTACATAATGCAGCTGTCAGGTGTATGCCTACACCCCGTGCTTAGGTCGTGGCCATTTCGTAAAATGATGCCAAGGATATCCGGGACATGGTCATTAACCCCCAAAGGCCATACACCAAATAATACATATTAAACGGGTTGTAAGTACATCAATCACAATACGATTTAAATAACTACACACCCGACCAAGCGGTACTTTTATAGTGCAGTATCCCAAGCCCGTATAGGGAAAATAAGTTAAGAGTATTTACCTGAGCTAGCTCCTGTCTTAAATAGTAAGAATTTAATAACTCAGCCGTATTCACTTAAGTAAGCGTAGGTACCATTTACCGAAATGCTCTAGTCTGGAATGATGGTATAAATAACCAATTAGAATGCTAACGGGTCTTTAATTTAGCCTAAGCTTAGACCGGTTAGTCTTAAGGGAATATACGGTTCAGACGCACGATTAAGCGAAGACCGGAATAGAATGTGGTTTAGACCCGTCAAGTTTGAAGACTTGTCTTAAATGGGTATTTCATACACATTCTGGATTTTGAGATAAAACCAACAAGGTTTGACCCGTTTTGGCTATTTTATGTAAACTTGTTACATAAACCGAACCGTACGCGTAACAAGCGTGACGGGTATTCATGAGAGCTATATACATGTTTCCTAAGTTAATTATGCCTCAAATATGTTGTGACATCAGTAAGATGTCTTTCATTATGCCCGAAACGAATTTAAACACAAACTATGCCCCGTAGGGGTAGTTTGGTCATTTTATAGGTTGTAAAAGAGTTTAAATATTTACCTGAGTTACAGGTCTGATATAATCAGCAAAAATACTTATTTTTATAAGTTATAATAGTAGGATAAAGTATATGTGTGAAATCTATCATTTATAACGAACTATGCACCGCAGGGGCATTTTGGTAATTTCACATAAGCCGAAAAGCTCAAAACTGAAGTCTGAGTTAATCAGCCTTTGCTTACTGTTAAAACATTCTAATTTGCCTAAAATATCAGTAGGTATCAACCCGGGTATGTTCAATATAATTTTAATACATACTATGCGTTAAAAACGCTTAATAAGGCGATTAAAGGCCATTTCCGGGTTCGATACTTAAGTCTTATATTTTTATATTTCCAGAAGGTTTAAAATAATTTATTTATCATATGTGATCAGTAGCAAAAGGTTTGGAGTCGTTTAGATATGTAAAACTCATTTTATGGCCCGTAAGGGCAAAACCGACAATTACAAGATTAAGCCTACGACCATGAGTTATGCTCAGCCTAAAATTAATTAAAAATCTTCAAAAATCCCAAAATAATATATTACATTAGTGGGTATTAAGTTTGATACCAAAAAGTAGGCTTAACTAGGCTATATGCTAATTTCGCCGTTTTATTAACACAAAGCGTTCATTTTACGCTAACGAGCATAACTCTTAATCTACACCTCAAACTGATGTCAAACTTTGCATACAAGTATATATATCAGTAATTAAAGTTTCTACTCTTTTACATTTCCAAAAATCACGTTTTAAGATAATAAGGGCATAATGGTCAACATATGAGCAATTAATGGAAACGCGTAAACGAATGGGTCAATCAATGAACCAACCTCAGAGGGTTGTGCTAACATGTAGCCTGGTCCTAAAGAAGCTCTAAGACATTTTCAAATCATACTAAAGCGGATCGGAACTGAAAGTCAAAGTGAAAGTCAAACTATGTGACTTTCGGTTCCGAACCGGGTCTAAACAGGAAATTGTCGGGTTGAACATGTTTAGACATGTTCTTACACTTATTATTAAGTTATAACAATGATCCAACAGGTTGTATATGATCTACAATGTTAATTATGCATAAATGGCATTTTAGACTTCCTGTTGACTTTTTTAAATATAAGTTTGACCCGACTTTTGACCTGGTTAGAGTGGTGATCAGGGGAAACCCTTTTGAGGTTTTATTACCCACGTAAATACCAACATATAACTACTTTTAATTTGAGATATAACTTAGCCATTATTGACTAATCTCGAAGTCAAACCGTAATTACGACGGTTTGACTTTTAGCTAAAATAGAAAGCTAAACTCAATTAAAGAAGGACTAGCAGACTTACAAGAGTCCTATGCATGAGATATGATCAGTTGGACCTGCTTGAGAGCTCCAGAATCGATCAGATAAGGCAGAGAATGGTGTGAAGAACAACATTGCACAAAATGGCCTTTTATAGTGAAATTATCACCACAATATGTTGACACCAAGGTCTAGCACACACCACAACTGATAAACACTTGTTCCTAGTGCTTAGGGGGTGCCTAGGGGTCGTCCACAAGTGAGAAATACCGGCCAGATTGGTTAAAATCGCGCATAACAGGCTGCTGCCTGTTTTTTCTGCTTCTGGGCGTCCCAGGCGGCCCGCCTACGATTTTGTTAAATGCCACGCGGGCCGCGTGGACCTTGAATTCAGGTTTTACATTTTCTATTTGTTGCATATTCGACTCTTGGCCCTTCCGAAAGGTCAACTAACCTTTATATTGCAATTTAAACTCTCTAATTTGATACATAAGGGCTTCAAGATATATACCCACTTTGTTTAGTCCTCGGTTAACTTTATTGTCACCCGAAAAGTCCAAACTTTCAACGTTGATGCTTTAACCCCTTGTACACGAATTTGATCATAACTTTCTCATACGATTACGAAACTTTATAAAATTTATATCATGCATTCTAGTGAGCATAATTTACCGTTACAAAGCTTCGGGTTTGTCAAAAGGTCACTCAGAGGTATAACTTAAACATGTTGACACATTTAACCCCTGTAGTTTGTAATCTCTCACTTTTAGTTTCGTATGATCCATGATTTATTCGTTTGAAGGTATGAGCATCATATAGTGTTAATATACTATATATTTATTCACTGTTGACATCTAGAATTCGTATATTATCATACTTTTCATGTTTGTCAACTTTAGTCCTTTCAGATCATTCTTTCACACGTTCAAACATATGACACGTGTCAACACATTATAGGACTTGAATTTTCAAGGTGTTACAGCAGTGGTACAAACTCCCATACTTGTTGTCTTTTAAAATGTTGGAGCTCCTCTTGCATGGCCTCTACCCAGCTGTTGTCTTTCAGTGCCTCTTGGTACTTGACTGGCTGATGGAGAGATAGAAAACCAGCAAAAAGACAGATGTTTTGGGATTGACTTCTTGGGAGCACCCCTTCACTAATGTTGCCAATGATTTGGTCTGGTGAATGAGACTTCAAGAAGATTAGATCTCCTTTGTATGGAACAATGGCATTTAATGGTGAGGGTTGCAGATGTGAATCACCTGAGCTAACAACTGTTGGTGACTTTGATGATCCAACAGTGTCTTGAAATGGAGGTGGAGGAATAGGTGGAATTGGTGTGGAAACATGTTGAATTTTATCCACTGTTTGAGGACTTTTATCAACAGTGTTTGATGATGTGGAAGCAGGAGTTAAAGGGCTACTTTGGTTAACAACTGTTGAGGTAGCAGTGGTTGAGCTTTGATAGCTGTTTTGAACAACTGCTGCTCTGGCAATGGATTTGAAGGTTTGTAGTGGAAGGATCACTTCATACCCATTGTCTGATGGAGGATTTTGAGATGGACCTGCACTGTTAGTCTTGACAGAAACATTTTCAAAAGTAAATTTATCAAGATCAAACAACTCTGCAGGGTTTGCAGGGATTTTCAATGAAGAAAGTTCATTGAACTTTACATTCAAAGTCTCTTCCATTGTTTTGGTCCTTGTGTTAAACACTTTGTAGGCCTTAGCAGTGGTTGAGTATCCCAAATGATATCCACTGTCTACTTTGGCTGCAAATTTTGAAATTGAGTCTTTTAAATTCAAAATAAAGCATGGGCAGCGAAATACTTTAAAGTATGAGATCAGTGGTTTGATTTTATACAGAAGTTCATAGGCAGTCTTTTGATGCCTGGGGTTGATCAAAACTCTGTTCTGGACATAGCAAGCAATGTTTACTGCCTCTGCCAAGAAAGTTAATGGCAAACCTGAATCAGCAAGCATCGTTCTGGCAGCCTCAATCAGTGTCCTGTTCTTTCTTTCAACAACCCCATTTTGCTCTGGTGTCCTTGGAAAGCTGTACTGCCTTACAATTCCTTTTGACACACAAAACTCATCCAACTCCCTATTTCTGAACTTTGTGCCATTGTCACTCCTGAAGACTTTTACTGGCAAGTCAAACTGCTTTTCAACCTGTTTGACAAAGTCTTACAGAATGCATGCAGTCTCATCTTTGGAATGTAAGAAATAAGTCCATGTAAACCTAGAAAAGTCATCTACAATTTCCAAACAATATCTTTTCTTTTTTTTAGACTCATGACTTTTACTGGGCCAAACAGATCCATGTGCAACATTTGCAGGCACTTGGTTGTTTTGGACTCTTCAATTGGCTTAAATGAGCTTTTATGTTGTTTTCCTTTTAAGCAGGAAACACAATGCTCAGGACAGGTGAACAGTTTTTTAGGAAGACCTCTTACTAAACCCTGTTTTTACAAAGTAGTGATTGTCTTGAGATTTGTGTGCCCCAATCTCCTGTGCCAAAGTTCTGTCTCTTTGTTAGAGGCAGCTGAGAACAGACAGGCATCAGTCCTGGGGCTCTTTTTTGACAAATCAACTACATAAACATTGCCACTCCTTTGAGCAACAAGTTGAGTTTTTCCATTTTTTATTATTTCTTCAATCTTTTTAACCATTTCTGGTCCAACAATCCTTAGTGAAGAATGAGCCATAGCCCTTATCACTTATTTGTGAGACACTAAGGAGGTTGAATTTTAGATTGTCTATTAGATTGACATTTTCAAACTTAACATTTCCAGACTGTACTGTACCAGAACCCATCACCTTCCCTTTACTATTATTACCAAAAGATATATCACCCCCTCCATGAGTTTTGAATTCTTTGAGTAGGGCTCTACATCCAATCATGTGCCTGGAGCCTCCACTATCTACATACCAAAGACTATCTAAGCATGCAGAAGCTCCCTGTACATCAAGTAAATAATTAGTTCAGGAGGGTCTCCAAAGCCAATAAGGCTTTGGATGGGGTCTCAACAGTGTCTGTGTTAAGTTCAGGTGATGGACAGTGGTTAGGTCAGGTGTTTGGACAATTTTTGTCACACCCCGATTTCCACGTGTCACCGGTGGGCCCGGTGGGGGAGTATCGTGACGTGGTTGGCAACGTAATAGTCAAACAACACAATATTATCATGCACAGCGGAAGCAAATTTAAAATATGATACAACCGAATTTAATATTGTTTATCAATGTAACAATATCCGGAAGTTTATCCACAGTAGGATCGAAACAAAATAATATTAATGGTTCAACAGACTTCAGGCATCCTAAGCTTGCGAGACTTTTTATTGATGCTTAGGAGACAATCCAGCCAATTTCGTTTAGTACCTGCATTCAGTCTTTCTGGGAAAATACGTCAGTTTACACTGGTAAATACATTCAACCGACTCATTTTGGAAAATGATTGAAAATTTGTTTGGTTGCACATGGCATAAACATTTTATTTAACTCGGGAGAATTATTTAATATTATAATCTTGTGAACGAATTACATGTTACTTATGCGTTCAGTAGCCCGGATCTAGTCCGGGTTAAAGATCAATAGACACACCACGTTATTGAGTTATACACTGACAGGTGTACGCCTACACCCCGTGCTCAGGTCGTGGCCAATCTCGTAAGATGATGCCAAGGATATCCGGGACATGGTCATTAACTCCCCCAAAGGCTGTAAAGTAAACAAGACTGTTTAAACGAGCCGATCAAATTATTCAACTACCCACTTAATGTGGAGATTTGATGCCCGATCAAGCGGTATGCTATAGACCGTAACCCAAGCCCGTATAGGGAAAATAAGTTAAAAGTATTTACCTGAGTAAGTATTAATCACAACAAGCAAAAATGCACGTAGCTTTTACTGGTCCTCCTAATCTGGAACGAAGGTTTATAATAACCTATTAGAATTCTAACGGGTCTTTTATTAAGCTTAAGCTTAGACCGGCTAGTTTCAAGATACGGTTCGTACGCACTATTAAGCGAAGACCGGATAGAATGTGAATTAGACCTGACAAGTTTGAAGACTTGCTTAATATGGGTATGTGTTACACATTCTAGATTTTAAGATAAAAACGATAACGTTTGACCCGTTTCGGCTAGTTTATGCAAACTAGTTACATAAACCGAACCGAACGCGAATAACGCATAACGGGTAACCGAATAGGTCACGAACAGGTTTCCTAAGTTAATATGCTTAAAATGTGTGGTGATATCAGTATGATACCTTCCATAATGCCCAAAACAAGTTTAATCCTTAATTATGCCTCGTAGGGGTAATTTGGTCATTTTGAAGATTATAAAAGAGATTTTATACATCAATGATGTTCGGGTCTGAAATAATCAGTGAAATAACTTATCTTAACAGGTTTTATCAGTCGTGATATGTCTTATATCATAAAAATGGTTTTAAACATAAACTAGGTGTTTAATACGTTTAAATAACCGTTTTAAGCGACGTACGGGTTAAAATATGAATCTGAGTTTTCTGATCATTTAAACAGGCTCCAAACACTCCATTTATTATTTAATATCAGTGGTAATTTGATTGGTATCAAACGGACTCGTAAAACTCGTTTTATGGCTTAAAAGGGCATATTCAGTATTTACCGAATTAAGGCGATAAACCTAGCTTATGATCAGTTTAAAAATAACTAAAAATCTCCAAAAATCCCAAAATATTATTTAACATCAGTGGGGAAAAGGTTTGGTGCCGAAAATCGGATTTAGATAGGCTATGCGCTAATCGCGCCGATTAATTACTAAAAAGCTTATCGTTTACGCAAATGCGCATATCTCCTAATCTGGACCTCAAATTGATGCAAAATTTTGAGGGCATGTTTATAATTCAGTAGGCAAGATTCTTGTCCACTTGCATTATCAAAAAGCTCGTTTTATAATCGAAAGGGCATTATGGTCAATTTTAAGCACTTAACGGAAACGCGCGAACGAATCGGATAATCAACGAAACAAGTACAGAGGCTTATACTATCATGTAACCCATCCCTAATGAAGCACGAAGGCATTTCTAATTCCATCTAAATCGGGTCAGAACCGAAGTCAACGTAAAAGTCAAAGTTTCGTGACTTTCGGTTCCGAACCGGTTCAAAACTGAAAGTTGTCGAGTCGAACGAGTTTAGACATGTCCATACTCTTATTACCAAGTTATATTAAGGTTAAAACAGGTTACACGCCTCACGTATTGCTAATTGTGCATTAAATCGTAATTTACATAACTGTTGACTTTTTCGATCAACGTTTGACTCGACAAACGGCCTAGTTAGGTCTGGAATCAGTAAGTGCCCTTATAAGGGTTTAATACCCAAATAATTACCTACTTAACGGTACTTTTAAATCAAGATAAGACCAAGCTATCATTAATTAAACTCGAAGTCAAGCCGTAGTTATGACGGTTTGACTTTTAGCTAAATATCTAAGCTATAATTAATTAGAGAAGGATTAGCAAGCTTACTAGTGTTTAATTGATGTTTAGGAAGGCTTGTGATCTGCTTGTAAGTTCCCCAATTGATCAGAAATGAGAATGAGGATGTTTGCAACTTAGAAGGTCTTATATAATGGTTCTAGGCACCATAATATGTTGACAACTAAGGCTACAAGTGCCCACAACTGATCAACACATGTTTGTAGTGCTTAGGGGGTGCCTAGGGGTCGTCCACATGTGAGAAAAACCGGCCAAAGTGGTTAAAATTACGCATAACAGGCTGCTGCCTGTTTCTGGTCGCTGGCACATCCCTTGCGCACCGTAACAATTATTTGTTGCGGTGCGCAACAAATCATCAGGAGCCAAAAGTTGTTGTTTGTTGAAGTTTTGAAAGGGCAACCTCCTAAACCAACCTTGGGGCATTATTTTCTCATCTTGGGGCCTCTATTATGTGTCTTGTACAGTCACATACCCTACCACCTTGTTAGGTTTCTTTGAATTCAAAATAAAGTACCGAAATTTAAGGGTTAACGTGCTTTATCTTCGTAGAATTCCATTCTTGTGCATGAATTCAATTATTGTGGGCATTTACCGGGTTATATCAAATGTTGATAATAAGTATTAGGGTCTTGGGATTTATATGAGGTCGTTCAGAGGTAAAATTAACATGACGCCATCTTTAAATCCTACCAAAACATTTTTATTAAATCCGGGTTTACAACGCATACATGACACGTGTCGTTATTATATTGAGCCCGAATTTTCGAGGTGTTACATCCTCACCCCCTTAAAATAAATCTCGACCCGAGATTTACATAACTGTTGACTTTTTCGATCAACGTTTGACTCGACAAACGGCCTAGTTAGGTCTGGAATCAGTAAGTGCCCTTATAAGGGTTTAATACCCAAATAATTACCTACTTAACGGTACTTTTAAATCAAGATAAGACCAAGCTATCATTAATTAAACTCGAAGTCAAACCGTAGTTATGACGGTTTGACTTTTAGCTAAATATCTAAGCTATAATTAATTAGAGAAGGATTAGCAAGCTTATTAGTGTTTAATTGATGTTTAGGAAGGCTTGTGATCTACTTGTAAGTTCGCCAATTGATCAGAAATGAGAATGAGGATGTTTGCAACTTAGAAGGTCTTATATAATGGTTCTAGGCACCATAATATGTTGACAACTAAGGCTACAAGTGCCCACAACTGATCAACACATGTTTGTAGTGCTTAGGGGGTGCCTAGGGGTCGTCCACATGTGAGAAAAACCGGCCAAAGTGGTTAAAATTACGCATAACAGGCTGCTGCCTGTTTCTGGTCGTTGGCACATCCCTTGCGCACCGTAACAATTATTTGTTGCGGTGCGCAACAAATCATCAGGAGCCAAAAGTTGTTGTTTGTTGAAGTTTTGAAAGGGAAACCTCCTAAACCAACCTTGGGGCATTATTTTCTCATCTTGGGGCCTCTATTATGTGTCTTGTACAGTCACATACCCTACCACCTTGTTAGGTTTCTTTGAATTCAAAATAAAGTACCGAAATTTAAGGGTTAACGTGCTTTATCTTCGTAGAATTCCATTCTTGTGCATGAATTCAATTATTGTGGGCATTTACCGGGTTATATCAAATGTTGATAATAAGTATTAGGGTCTTGGGATTTATATGAGGTCGTTCAGAGGTAAAATTAACATGACGCCATCTTTAAATCCTACCAAAACATTTTTATTAAATCCGGGTTTACAACGCATACATGACACGTGTCGTTATTATATTGAGCCCGAATTTTCGAGGTGTTACATCCTCACCCCCTTAAAATAAATCTCGACCCGAGATTTACTGAAATAAATAAGGGTATTTTTCTTTCATGGTGGATTCAACTTCCCACGTGAAATCGGGACCTCTACGGGCATCCCATTTGACCTTTACAAAAGGTATATGCTTCCTTCGAAGCTTCCTTACCTGTCGATCTTCAATCGACAAAGGTATTTCCACAAATTTTAAGCTCTCATCTATATGCACATCTGTATGTGGTATAACCAGTGATTTATCAGCGAAACACTTCTTCAGATTGCAGATGTGGAACACATTGTGAATTCCACTGAGCTCTTCTGGTAAGTTCAACTTATAGGCAACTGATCCGACACGTTCGATAACCTCGAAAGGTCCTATGTATCTCGGGCTTAGCTTGCCTTTCTTACCAAACCGCATCACTCCCTTCCAGGGTGACACTTTAAGTAGGACTTTGTCGCCTACTTCGAAGTGAAAATCCTTACGATTTGGATCAGCGTAACTCTTCTGCCTATCCCGGGCAGCTTTGAGACGCTCACGAATCTGGACAATCTTGTCCGTCGTTTCGAACACGATCTCTGGTCCAGATAATTGGACATCTCCAACTTCCGCCCAACAAACTGGCGATCTACACTTTCTACCGTATAATGCCTCAAAAGGCGCAGCCTTAATGCTGGTATGGTAGTTATTGTTGTAGGAGAATTCGATTAATGGTAGGTCCTTATCCCAACTACCTCCCAAATCGATCGCACATGCACAAAGCATGTCTTCCAACATTTGAATAGTACGCTCACTCTGACCGTCAGTCTGAGGATGATAAGCCGTACTAAAATTCAAACGTGTGCCCAAAGATTGTTGGAAACTCTTCCAAAAATGCGACGTGTACCTAGTATCCCGGTCAGAGATAATAGCTACAGGTATGCCATGTAGGGCTACAATCTTATCAACGTATAACTGGGCTAACATATCGGAGCTATAAGTCTCCTTGATGGGTAAGAAATGAGCTGACTTAGTCAGTCTGTCAACTACAACCCATATTGTATCATTGCCTTTCCTGGTCTTAGGTAACTTGGTAATAAAATCCATAGTTACCATTTCCCACTTCCACGTAGGAAGTTCAGGCTGTTGTAGCAAACCTGATGGTTTCTGATGCTCGGCTTTGACTTGCGCACATGTCAAGCATTTTGCTACATGGGCGGCTATAGACTTTTTCAAGCCTATCCACCAATAATTTGCCTTTAAATCCTGGTACATCTTATCAGCTCCAGGATGAACGGAGTATTTGGAACTATGGGCTTCCTGGAGGATGACATCTCGAAGTCCTCCATAAATTGGAACCCATATTCGTCCGTTTAATCGTAAAATTCCGTCCTTGCTACGAGTTAACTGCTCCTCAGTTACTCCTAACTTTTCATTAGGATAGTTAGCTTCCAACACAGCTTCTTTCTGTGCAGCTAACAACCTTTCCATCAAATTGTTCTTTATTTCCATGCGCTTGGCATTGATTCGGATTGGTTTAAACCTTTCCTTCCGACTCAAGGCATCGGCGACTACATTCGCCTTGCCGGGATGGTATTTGATTTCACAATCATAGTCATTTAAAGTTTCCATCCAACGGCGTTGCCTCATGTTTAATTCCTTCTGATTAAACAGATGTTGGAGGCTCTTGTGATCAGAATAAATCACACATTTGACACCATAAAGATAGTGCCTCCAAAGCTTCAGTGCGAATACAACGGCACCCAGCTCCAAGTCATGGGTGGTGTAATTCTTTTCATGCACTTTCAACTGTCGTGATGCATAGGCGATAACCTTGCCTTTCTGCATAAGCACACACCCCATGCCGGTGTGTGAAGCATCGCAGTAAACTACGAATTCATCAGTGCCTTCAGGTAATGTCAGCACAGGAGCGTTGCTCAACTTCTGTTTCAAAACATCAAAGGACTCTTGCTGCTTAGGGCCCCAAACGAACTTTACTTTCTTCTTGGTCATGGAAGTTAGGGGTGCAGCAATCCTTGAAAAAATTTCAATGAACCACCTGTAATATCCTGCTAATCCCAGGAAGCTACGAATCTCCGTAGGCGTCTTTGGCTCTTGCCAATTCATAACAGCTTCAACTTTAGCGGGATCCACCTGGATACCACGCTCACTGACCACATGTTCAAGGAATTGGACTTCACGAAGCCAAAATTCACATTTAGAGAATTTGGCATAGAGCTTCTCTTGGTGTAAAAGTTTGAGAATACATCGAAGGTGTTTCTCATGGTCAGCTTGGTTCTTAGAATAAATGAGAATGTCGTCGATGAAAACGATGACGAATTTATCTAAGTAAGGCTTGCAGACGCGATTCATGAGATCCATGAACGCGGCCGGTGCATTGGTGAGTCCAAAAGGCATCACTAGGAACTCGTAGTGACCATAACGAGTCCTAAATGCAGTCTTGTGAACGTCTTCATCTTTGACCTTCAGCTGATGGTAGCCAGACTTCAAATCAATCTTCGAGAAGTAACTTTCCCCTTGAAGCTGATCGAACAAATCGTCGATCCTGGGCAAAGGATACCTATTCTTGATCGTGACTTTATTAAGCTCGCGATAGTCGATGCACAGACGCATCGACCCATCCTTCTTCTTGACAAACAAGATTGGCGCTCCCCAAGGAGATGAACTAGGTCTAATGAAACCTTTGGCCAGTAATTCATCTAGCTGCGTCCTCAACTCCTTCATTTCTGTGGGTGCCAATCTGTATGGTGCTCTTGCAACAGGTGCTGCTCCGGGGATGATATCGATCCTGAATTCAACTTGTCTATCTGGTGGTAAACCAGGTAGATCTTCAGGAAACACTTCTGGGTATTCAGAAATGACAGGGATGTCTTCTATCTTTGGTTTAGGCTCATCAATAATCACTTGCGCCATGTAAATGACACACCCCTTCTTCAAACACTTGGAAGCCTTGAGCATAGTCACCTGCTCAGGCAGCCCATACTGGGTATCTCCCCGAATGGTAAGTGATTCGCCAGACGGAGTCTTTATTACCACTTGTTTCTGGTTACAGACAATTTGGGCCTGGTTATGAGATAACCAGTCCATACCCAGAACTATGTCAAAACTAGCCAATTTAAAGGGAAGGAGAGATAGAGGAAAAGAATGGTTCTTAATGGATATAACAAATCCATCTAACACAGTTGAGACGGTTTCTATGGTACCATCTGCTAACTCTACCTCATAGTTTACGCTTAAGGTTTTGACAGGTAAATTCAACAATTTACAAAACTTATGATCTACGAAAGACTTATCTGCGCCCGAATCAAAAAGTACTCTTGCAAAGACATCATTTACAAGGAAAGTACCTGTTATGACATTATCGTCTTGCACAGCTTCTTTCGCGTCCATTCTGAAGACTCAGGCATTAGTCTTCTTAGCCTCCTCAGGCTTCTTGTTGTACTTAGGGCAGTTGGTCTTGATGTGGCCCTTTTCATTGCAACGGTAGCACGTTGCATCCTTTATCTTCTTGCAATCCAAGGTTTTGTGATCCGTGGACTTGCAAATACCACAAGCAAAGGGTTTTGACTGAGTCTGAGAGTTCGACTCCAGTCTGCACTTTCCATAGTGCTGCTTCTTGCAAATTTTACACTTGGGCTTTTCACCAGAATTATGCCCATCCTTCCTCGACTCCGACCCTTTCTTGTTGTCACCGCTCCCACGGTGCTTCTTGTTCGACTTTCGCGAACCATCATCTTCACGCTTCCTCTTCTCGGTCTCCTTATTCCTCAGCGATCTCTGCCTGACCGCATCCAGAGTGAGGGATAAGGAAATGTCAGTTACCGACCTGAAGGTGGCTGGTCGCGAAGCTTTTACGCTAGCCTTGATCTCCGGAGCTAAACCACCGATAAAGCGAGCGATTCTTTTTGGCTCCAGGGTTACCAAGTAAGGAACCAACCGGGACAGCGTATTGAAGCTTGTCAGGTAAGCTTGACAGTCGAGGTTCGTCATCACCAACGATAGAAAGTCAGATTCTATCTTCTCCACCTCATGTTGAGGGCATAAATTTTCCTTGATCAGGGCAATGAATTGATCCCACGACATATTATACAATGGGATCTTTCCGGAGGCCTCCATCAGAGATCTCCACCATGCTAACGCTTCACCCTTAAAGGACTGTGACACAAACTTAACTACATCCCTTTCAGCGCACCCGCTGATATCTACCACCGTGTCCATCTCGTCCAGCCAAGTCATACAGTCGACGGCTCCTTTTTCCCCAGTAAAATCCCTGGGTTTACAAGACACGAAGTACTTATAGGAGCAACCCTTGTTACGGGGTTCTTGATGCACTATTAATTGCTGAGATGGGACACTTTGATGGTTGGTGGACTGACGGTCATCACCATCTTTCTTGGGTCCATTCTTTTTGGGAGGAGGCTTGCTATGAGCCTCTGAATGTGTCTTGGGCTTTGAATGTGATGCAGAGTGGGTCCTACTTCGAGTACCACTGTATTCTTCATACTGCCTTTCCAAAGCCTGTGTAACAGCGCCGTCTATGATCGCTTTTAATTCTGCACCCGTTAACGTAATCTGGGCGTTATCATTTTGCTCCACTGGATGGCTATTTAGTTCTATTGAGTCACCCATTTGAATTGAACTGTTGCAGAAAACAAGAACAATATTTTATTTGGGAGTTTATTATGGAATTACCCCTTAGGGTAACTCGTTATCCATGGTAGACAAAGACCATATTTGGTTAACTTATTAATCGTATTAATTTAGGATTTCAATTAAATTTATCCTAATTATAAACAATAACGATATATATTAGCACATAAGGCTTAGTCACATGGACAATTTAAATTTTTAAGATATGATTTCAGAGAATCAAGACTTTTAAGGTTTGAACCTAGTTCATTTTCCTTATCAGACAGGGGGTCATAGCTACCACTGTCTTTTGGCTCATATGGAAGTGAGCTGGGCCCGTAGGCATCATATTACTACGTATGGTAAAATATGATCATCTTAATTGATGATCTTAACCCATGACTCAGAGATCATATAATTGGGTTTGGAATCTTCTAAAGAATCCTTATTCATATAAGAATGACATGTGATTTTAACGAATCACTTCTGCCAGGAATGTTAACATGTTTTGAGATGTTAACAGGGATTTGAATCTTTTAAACAGGTCTTACCATCTTGGCCCGGTCTTATATTTGACACGAGGCTAGGTTTCACACTTTAAGACTCTTAATCAAATAATTACATAGGCAGATTAATTTGAAAGGAATGATTTTAATTTATTTATTTCATTTATAAATTATTTATGCGCAAAATGGCAAACATGAAATTCATAAAAACAACATTCCATTTGATTTATTCAAAATATTATACACTGCCCTAAACGGGTCTTTTCAAATAACAGCTTACCCACGCAGGGGTTTTAAACAAGTACTTGCCCACGCAGGGGCTTTAAGCAAACAAACTAGTCCACGCAGGGACCTTAACAACTAAACATCATACCCACGCAGGGGTTTATGGGAAGATAGGCCCACGCAGGGGCTTAAAGCAAACATACAAACACACATACCCACATACCCACATAGGGGCTTAACAACCAGATACACCCACGCAGGGGTTACACAGAAAATGGAAGGATTCAATGATCCTTCTTGTTCTTCCCTTTGATCAATCCTACTAATCCCTGGAAGAAAGTCTGTCTCTCCCTACGGTCCCTGTGCACTTCCCGTTCCACCTGATCCAGCCTCTGAAGGAGTTCCTCGTGCTCAGGTGGGGAGAACCTAGGCGGCTGCGATTGAGTCCGTATGATAGGCCTAGGTGGTATCTGGTACCCTTGTGTTGGGTACCCAACTCGCCATGGAGCTCCGTATGGTCCTTCTGGTTGTAGGGCATTGTAGTTTGCTGCCACCAAGTAGGGGTCAGCCTCTGCATACCCGTAGTTGTTGTGGACTGGAGGCTCGAACGGGTTATAAGCCATGGAACCTGTATAAGCTGGGATTGGGTTGTCAAAACCCATTGGCGGCGGCTGCGGTATCGCTGGGTTGGAGGGTCCACCCATTTGTGGGTCCTCCTGATGTGGTGGGTAGTGGCTGGCACTTGACTGACGTGGGGAGCTTAAATGAAAGTCCCCTGGTCGTACCGACATGCGGGCACCGGTTCTCCTACGCCTTGGCGGTTGAGGAGGTACCGGCTGAACTGGTGGCGGTGGAGGTGGTGGCGTAACTGCCACAAACCGGTGATCCTCAGATGAATCTTGATGATGTGGCTGCGGCTGTGGTTGCTGCTGCTGTGACTGCTGTTGCTGTTGCTGCCCATGAGACGACGAGTGGTGAGAAGGTGTATAATACCACTCGTGCTGAGTGAACAAGGCTTGGAAACTGTCTGGACCACCGTAGGGTGATCCGTGAAACGAAGACCCATCGGAGATCTCGATCGGGTGGTTCGGAGTACCACTCGCCGGCATGACAGGGTCCGTATCCTCGTCCATGTCATCTGCGTGATCTCCTGAAAAATGGTCATCTGGACCCAGTGGGTTAAAACCCACGGGCTCTTGAATGTAATCGGCCGGGTTGAACCGGCCCCTGAACACTGGTGTAGGGTCACCATAGGAAAGATGGGACAAAGATCTCTGCAGCGGTATGTAGGAAGGCAGAGGGTTGTTGGGCTCGTCTTCCGAATGTGGTCCGTATGAATTGTGGACCGGAGGTGTAGAGCTGTGCGAAACGGAGCGTCTCGCCGGCTCGAACAAGTTTCTCCTGTTCTGACGTGGATTGTAGCTCTCCGTAGCAGATGGAGCTCGTACATTGGATGGTCCAGCTTCATTGTCGTTGGGGGCGGTGACCGGCCCCTTTCCTCGTCCTCGACTCCTTAAGAATCTTGGAGGCATTTTGATGTTCCTGTCAATAAAGCATAAGATAACAGTAACAAAATATAAAATTTAAAGGACAAAACAAAACCGAATAGGGTGGAATTTATCCTATGTTATAAGTCTAGACTCGAAGGTTTAGATATGTGCAATTGTGTTATTGAGATTAAACACAAAAGGCTAGTGTTTAATTCACTCAATGTTGGCTCTGATACCAACCTGTCACACCCCGATTTCCATGTGTCACCGGTGGGCCCGGTGGGGGAGTATCGTGACGTGGTTGGCAACGTAATAGTCAAACAACACAATATTATCATGCACAGCGGAAGCAAATTTAAAATATGATACAACCGAATTTAATATTGTTTATCAATGTAACAATATCCGGAAGTTTATCCACAGTAGGATCGAAACAAAATAATATTAATGGTTCAACAGACTTCAGGCATCCTAAGCTTGCGAGACTTTTTATTGATGCTTAGGAGACAATCCAGCCAATTTCGTTTAGTACCTGCATTCAGTCTTTCTGGGAAAATACGTCAGTTTACACTGGTAAATACATTAAACCGACTCATTTTGGAAAATGATTGAAAATTTGTTTGGTTGCACATGGCATAAACATTTTATTTAACTCGGGAGAATTATTTAATATTATAATCTTGTGAACGAATTACATGTTACTTATGCGTTCAGTAGCCCGGATCTAGTCCGGGTTAAAGATCAATAGACACACCACGTTATTGAGTTATACACTGACAGGTGTACGCCTACACCCCGTGCTCAGGTCGTGGCCAATCTCGTAAGATGATGCCAAGGATATCCGGGACATGGTCATTAACCCCCCCCCCCAAAGGCTGTAAAGTAAACAAGACTGTTTAAACGAGCCGATCAAATTATTCAACTACCCACTTAATGTGGAGATTTGATGCCCGATCAAGCGGTATGCTATATACCGTAACCCAAGCCCGTATAGGGAAAATAAGTTAAAAGTATTTACCTGAGTAAGTATTAATCACAACAAGCAAAAATGCACGTAGCTTTTACTGGTCCTCCTAATCTGGAACGAAGGTTTATAATAACCTATTAGAATTCTAACGGGTCTTTTATTAAGCTTAAGCTTAGACCGACTAGTTTCAAGATACGGTTCGTACGCACTATTAAGCGAAAACCGGATAGAATGTGAATTAGACCCGACAAGTTTAAAGACTTGCTTAATATGGGTATGTGTTACACATTCTGGATTTTAAGATAAAAACGATAACGTTTGACCCGTTTCGGCTAGTTTATGCAAACTAGTTACATAAACCGAACCGAACGCGAATAACGCATAACGGGTAACCGAATAGGTCACGAACAGGTTTCCTAAGTTAATATGCTTTAAATGTGTGGTGATATCAGTATGATACATTCCATAATGCCCAAAACAAGTTTAATCCTTACTTATGCCTCGTAGGGGTATTTTGGTCATTTTGAAGATTATAAAAGAGATTTTATACATCACTGATGTTCGGGTCTGAAATAATCAGTGAAATAACTTATCTTAACAGGTTTTATCAGTCGTGATATGTCTTATATCACAAAAATGGTTTTAAACATAAACTAGGTGTTTAATACGTTTAAATAACCGTTTTAAGCGACGTACGGGTTAAAATATGAATCTGAGTTTTCTGATCATTTAAACAGGCTCCAAACACTCCATTTATTATTTAATATCAGTGGTAATTGGATTGGTATCAAACGGACTCGTAAAACTCGTTTTATGGCTTAAAAGGGCATATTCAGTATTTACCGAATTAAGGCGATAAACCTAGCTTATGATCAGTTTAAAAATAACTAAAAATCTCCAAAAATCCCAAAATATTATTTAACATCAGTGGGGAAAAGGTTTGGTGCCGAAAATCGGATTTAGATAGGTTATGCGCTAATCGCGCCGATTAATTACTAAAAAGCTTATCGTTTACGCAAATGCGCATATCTCCTAATCTGGACCTCAAATTGATGCCAAATTTTGAGGGCATGTTTATAATTCAGTAGGCAAGATTCTTGTCTGCTTGCATTAACAAAAAGCTCGTTTTATAATCGAAAGGGCATTATGGTCAATTTTAAGCACTTAACGGAAACGCGCGAACGAATCGGATAATCAACGAAACAAGTACAGAGGCTTATACTATCATGTAACCCATCCCTAATGAAGCACTAAGGCATTTCAAATTCCATCTAAATCGGGTCAGAACCGAAGTCAACGTAAAAGTCAAAGTTTCGTGACTTTCGGTTCCGAACCGGTTCAAAACTGAAAGTTGTCGAGTCGAACGAGTTTAGACATGTCCATACTCTTATTACCAAGTTATATTAAGGTTAAAACAGGTTACACGCCTCACGTATTGCTAATTGTGCATTAAATCGTAATTTACATAACTGTTGACTTTTTCGGTCAACGTTTGACTCGACAAACGGCCTAGTTAGGTCTGGAATCAGTAAGTGCCCTTATAAGGGTTTAATACCCAAATAATTACCTACTTAACGGTACTTTTAAATCAAGATAAGACCGAGCTATCATTAATTAAACTCGAAGTCAAACCGTAGTTATGACGGTTTGACTTTTAGCTAAATATCTAAGCTATAATTAATTAGAGAAGGATTAGCAAGCTTACTAGTGTTTAATTGATGTTTAGGAAGGCTTGTGATCTGCTTGTAAGTTCCCCAATTGATCAGAAATGAGAATGAGGATGTTTGCAACTTAGAAGGTCTTATATAATGGTTCTAGGCACCATAATATGTTGACAACTAAGGCTACAAGTGCCCACAACTGATCAACACATGTTTGTAGTGCTTAGGGGGTGCCTAGGGGTCGTCCACATGTGAGAAAAACCGGCCAAAGTGGTTAAAATTACGCATAACAGGCTGCTGCCTGTTTCTGGTCGCTGGCACATCCCTTGCGCACCGTAACAATTATTTGTTGCGGTGCGCAACAAATCATCAGGAGCCAAAAGTTGTTGTTTGTTGAAGTTTTGAAAGGGCAACCTCCTAAACCAACCTTGGGGCATTATTTTCTCATCTTGGGGCCTCTATTATGTGTCTTGTACAGTCACATACCCTACCACCTTGTTAGGTTTCTTTGAATTCAAAATAAAGTACCGAAATTTTAGGGTTAACGTGCTTTATCTTCGTAGAATTCCATTCTTGTGCATGAATTCAATTATTGTGGGCATTTACCGGGTTATATCAAATGTTGATAATAAGTATTAGGGTCTTGGGATTTATATGAGGTCGTTCAGAGGTAAAATTAACATGACGCCATCTTTAAATCCTACCAAAACATTTTTATTAAATCCGGGTTTACAACGCATACATGACACGTGTCGTTATTATATTGAGCCCGAATTTTCGAGGTGTTACATCCTCACCCCCTTAAAATAAATCTCGACCCGAGATTTACATAACTGTTGACTTTTTCGATCAACGTTTGACTCGACAAACGGCCTAGTTAGGTCTGGAATCAGTAAGTGCCCTTATAAGGGTTTAATACCCAAATAATTACCTACTTAACGGTACTTTTAAATCAAGATAAGACCAAGCTATCATTAATTAAACTCGAAGTCAAACCGTAGTTATGACGGTTTGACTTTTAGCTAAATATCTAAGCTATAATTAATTAGAGAAGGATTAGCAAGCTTACTAGTGTTTAATTGATGTTTAGGAAGGCTTGTGATCTGCTTGTAAGTTCCCCAATTGATCAGAAATGAGAATGAGGATGTTTGCAACTTAGAAGGTCTTATATAATGGTTCTAGGCACCATAATATGTTGACAACTAAGGCTACAAGTGCCCACAACTGATCAACACATGTTTGTAGTGCTTAGGGGGTGCCTAGGGGTCGTCCACATGTGAGAAAAACCGGCCAAAGTGGTTAAAATTACGCATAACAGGCTGCTGCCTGTTTCTGGTCGCTGGCACATCCCTTGCGCACCGTAACAATTATTTGTTGCGGTGCGCAACAAATCATCAGGAGCCAAAAGTTGTTGTTTGTTGAAGTTTTGAAAGGGCAACCTCCTAAACCAACCTTGGGGCATTATTTTCTCATCTTGGGGCCTCTATTATGTGTCTTGTACAGTCACATACCCTACCACCTTGTTAGGTTTCTTTGAATTCAAAATAAAGTACCGAAATTTAAGGGTTAACGTGCTTTATCTTCGTAGAATTCCATTCTTGTGCATGAATTCAATTATTGTGGGCATTTACCGGGTTATATCAAATGTTGATAATAAGTATTAGGGTCTTGGGATTTATATGAGGTCGTTCAGAGGTAAAATTAACATGACGCCATCTTTAAATCCTACCAAAACATTTTTATTAAATCTGGGTTTACAACGCATACATGACACGTGTCGTTTTTATATTGAGCCCGAATTTTTGAGGTGTTACAATTTTGGAACTGTTTTTCTCTAACCACTGTTGGGGGTCCTGCCCTATCATCTACTGGTACCCAAAGGGATGCCTGTTCACTCTTGGTTTAGAAGGATTTTTGTAAGCCTCATAAACATGTGGGACCCTTGGGTATGGTGGTTGACCTTTACCTCTTCGGTATTGGTTTGCAGGGGGTGCATCAGTCACCTGAACATCTCTTTTAACAGAGATTTGGTTTAGCTGTTTTGTAACAGCTGTTTGAACTGGCACAAACAATGGTTGGTTCTTGACTTGTGGTTTTGATGAACTCATTGGTGTTTTTGAAATATACTCTTCCTTTTTGACCTCAAAGGATTTCAGGTACACACACTGCTGAGTAGAATGGTTTGTTTTACCACAGATGGTGCAACTGCTTGAAGGCACAATGGTACTTGTTTTGTTAAGATCATAAGCTTTTAAATGAAAAAAATCTTTGGTCAGGTGATTTTTCTTTTCACAAAAGTACAAAACAAGTTTTTAATCTTTTCTCTTTTCTTCCTCTTTTCAGACTCCTTTGCAATAGAGTTTTGAACCACTGTTGGGATGTCCTTAAGAGGAATTATCTTGGCCTTAGGAGCTTTGACACCATCTATAGTTGTGAAGTCCATGGGTTTGAAGTTTTCAAGGATGTCACACTCATCAGACCATGTGGGTTTGAATTGGTATTTCTCAATCTCCTCAAAAGTTGAGGACCCCACAGATCTTTCCAAAGTAATTTTGTTACCAAGTTTATCAGTTATTTTAACTTCTTGGCCATCCTTGTTGGTGGGTATGATTTCAATAGAGGTTTGAACAGATTCTTTTTCAGCAGTGTTTTCAATTTGATCATGTTTTCTAAAACCTACACCAAATTTTACATTGCTTTTGATCTGTTTTTCAAGCATAACTTCATAACCTTTGCAGCATTCCACCCATTTTTCACAAGTGATTTGGGTGGATTCCAACTCCTTTTTACAGACTTGATATTTTTCTATCATGGTCTGGAGTTGGTCCTTGGTTATGCTATGCTCTTGTTTGAGACTGCAGATTTCATTATCCTTTTCAGCCAATTTGATTTTTAATTCTTTTAAAGACTTTTCAAATTAAACTTCATCATTTAACACTCTATCCCTAAGGTTTTCATTCACCTCTTTGTTATGCTATGATGCATTTGTCTAAACAAAAGTTTTTAAGAACCTGAGATGATACCTTAGCTGCAGCCATCATGGCACAATCACAGACATGCTCTTTCTCATCTGGCACCTTCTCTTCTTTTTCACCTTGTTTCATCTCTTCTTCTTCAGACCAGGGGTCAGACAGTGGTTCCAACAGGGGTTCTGAATTTTCTCCCAACAATATTTCTCCAGCAACAGCAGTAACCACTGCTTCAACAATTTCATCCACTGTTTCAGCACTGAATGTTCCTTCTTCAGTTTCCAGCCCTTCAAGAGTTGACTCTAATGCTACAAAACAGAATTCATCACTAGAAACAACATCATTAGCATATAGAGCAAAATTTTCATCTCCTAGTTCATCAGGCAAGCTGCTCCAGTCAACAAAGCCTTGGGTGAAAAAGCTTTGCTGATCTGGTTGAACCACTGTTGGTGCAGCTTGTTGAGGTGCAACTGGTTGCACTTGAACCTGAGGGGCAGGGGCTTGGACATACTGAATTTGAGGAACAGTGGTTTGGACATACTGCACAGGAACAGGGGTTCCAGGGTTTGCATAGTGAGCAGTGTTTACATGGGCAGCAGGGGTATAATGGGAATACTGCACAGTGTTTTGGTTATTTTGTGGTCTTGAGCTAGGGTGAGTGATAATTGGTCCACTGGTTTGACTCCTACATTCCCTAGAAAAGTGACCTAACCTGTTGCACTTGTAGCATTTTATTTTTGACTTATCCAACCCTACTTTTAGATTCCCATGCAACCCTGGGAATTTTCTCCCTGTCCTTTTGTAAAACTTACTGGTTCTAACACTCAGCAGTGCAAGTTGGTGTAATTTGTCCATTTCCTCTAAGTCAGTTGGATCAAAATGCTGGAGATCATTGAGTTCAAAGCTTAGATTGTCAGAATTCTGGCTTTCTCCATTTGCTGTGAAAGCATAATTGGATGAGTGAGGATCAGAGTTGAAATTTCCACCAGCTGTTATGTCAATAAAGTGATCATAACTCTGATCCTTACTACTGCCAGATTCTTCCTGACCCAAAAGAGCTGTGTTGCCAAAAGAATAATCATCTGTAACTTTCCCAGACTCTTGTAACTTCTTTTTCTGATTCAACTCCCTTTCATAGGTTAGGAGTCTACCATGAAGTTGGGTCAGGGTCAGATCTTTGAACCCAACTGAATTTCTGGTTACAAAAGCAATTGTATCCCATTTTTCAGGAAGTGACCTAAGAAACCTGCTATTTTGTGTTGAATTAGCAAATTCAACATTAACAAGTCTTAGTTCACTTATGAGACAACTAAATCGCTCAAACTGTTGTGTTAGTGATTCACCCTTAATGTGACAAAAGGTTTCATACTGTTGATTCAAAATTTCCCTGTTATTTTCAATTACTTCTTCAGTCCCCCCAAACTGTTCCTTCAGTGCATCCCACAATTCATTGGCACTGTTACAGTGTAACAGCCCAGCATAAATTTCATTTGGTAGTGCGGATGCAACAATGCTGAATGCCTTGGTATCTAGTTCAATTTTTTGTAAGTCCTGGTCAGTATAGTTCTCAATTTTCTTAGGAACAAAGACCTTTAGATCCTCAGCACTCGGCACCATTGGAACATGTGGTCCAAAGATAACCGACTTCCAACATCCGGTATTCTGTTAAGCTAGGATGTGACCCATCCTTCTCTGCCAGATGTTGTATTCAGATCTCTTCAACATAGGTGGTTTGAAGAGTGAACCGATGTTATTATTATTAACATCTTGTGATTGTGACGTCATTCTGGTTGTTTTACAGGCACTGAATAATCAACTTTGTTTGTGATTACACCTTACTCTGTTTTTCAACAAAACAAACAATTAAAAGTATCAACGATTATGAGTTGAACTTTTACGTCAAAATGATTGTTAGGTCAAGTTTGACTGTCCTTGCTCTGATACCAATTGTTAGGATCTGAGTTTGATAAGATTGTGTTTGTTTAATTAAAGTGAAAATGAATGATAAACAATTGCAGCGGAATTATATGAATAAACTTTCAACACAATCAAAGAGAGAACAATTTTCAGCAAACATGTTTATAATAGAGTCGAATGATTGTATTTAGTTACAATAATCAAAGCTACTGCATGCATACACAAAGTCTCCCCCTCAGCCTGAGCTCACAATGGTTTGTTCGTACAGAATGACTTGGTGAAAAAAGAGCTGATAGAACAGTACAGGGTACTGCTCTATTTATAGTACAGAACAAACCACTGAATCATCTTTGCTGACATCACCATGAAAGTGACATCTAACCTCCTAACAACCTCTAAGCACTGATCTATACAAACACTGCTTTCTAACTACTGATTACAATTATAATACAAAGAAATAAACTAAACTACTGCTTCTCATTCCACTGTTATACTCCCAGCAGTGCTTTGTGTCTTCAGCAGTACTTGAACCATGACAGTAGATTGAGCATCAGTGCTTAGTCTTCAACAGTCTTTTACAAGTATCAGCAGTTGTTGAAGGACAGCAGTTGTTGTAGAAGATCAGTAGATGGAGGTCATCAGATGTTAGGGCCACTTCCAAGGGGAAAGACTGATGCAAACAACTGCTTATTCTGAATCCACTGATCTGATCCAGTTTTGGCTTTAATCAACTGTTCCTTTGTAGGGTTCAATCCCAACAAGACCAGCTGCTGTGGTGACTGCACTGGCTTCTGACACAGCAACTGTTGTTGCGCCTGCACCTTGAGCCTGAAGTCTAGATTTCAAGAAATGAGTTACATTCAAGTTAAAATTATGTTTGGACTTTGGGGTTCAATTTGGGTTGGAGATTTTTGGTTGGCCCCTGTACATAAGACACTTCTTCTACTATTATACAGATTCCCTGCTGTAACACCTCGAAAATTCGTGTTCAATGAAATAACGACACGTGTCAATTAAAGACAAAAGTGTTATAAACCCGGATATAATTAAAGATGTACGATGGGAATTAAAAGTGTTGTCATGTTAATTTTACACCTCTGAACGACCTTATTATGAATCCCAAGACTAATCAATATCTGGTATATATTCAAATTCGGGGAATCATAGCAACAAACCGATTCATAATTGAAATGGTGGACTCCTACGAAGAAAATGCACGGTAAACCTTCTTTAACGGCACTTTCAAAAAGGATTCAAAGGAACATGGCAAATGGTAGGGTATGTAACTATTCAAGGCACAATTTAGAGGCCCCAAACTGATAAAATAAGTCCCAAATTCGGAAAAGATGGGTGCCCTTTCGAATGCCTGAAAGAACAAAAGTTTTTGGCTGTTGAGGAAGGCTTGCGCACCGCAAGAACTGACCCTTACGGTGCACAAGCAGTGCCTAGCGACAGAAAATCTTGCTGTTTGCTGTTTAAACGCATGAAACTGATTTTTTAACGGTTTTCCTCATCTTTCTTGACCCCTAAACATCTAGGACACCTGTGAGAATGTTATGGTCAGTTGTAGACTTACTTGTCAACACTTTGTGGAGCCTTGATCACTATATAAGGAGCTCCTAAGTGCAACACTTGATCATTCATCCCTCAAACAACTTCTGATCAATTGTGGAGCACAAGAGCACCTTCCAGGCCTTCCTAATCAACCATTAGACATTTGTAAGTTTGCTTAACCTTCTTAAATTGAGTTTAGCTTAGTTATTTAGCTAAAAGTCAAACCGTCGTAATTACGGTTTGACTTCGAGATTAATTAATAATGGCTCAGTCAAATCTCGAATTAAAAGTACCTCTAAGTAGGTAATTATGTGGGTAATAAACCCTTAAAAGGGTTCTCCCTGATTCCCACTCTAACTAGGTCAAATGTTTGGTCAAACTTGTAAATAAAAAGTCAACATGATACTTAAATTCTAATTTATGCATGATTAGCAATGTAGAACACATATAACATGTTTGATCATTAATATAACTTGGTAATTAGTGTAAGAACATGTCTAAACATGTTCAACCCGACAATTTCCTGTTTAGACCCTGTTCGGAACCGAAAGTCACATAGTTTGACTTATACTTTGACTTTCAGTTCTGACCCGTTATGGTATGTTTTAGAAATACCTTAGAGCTTCATTTGGACCAGGTTGCATGCTAGTATAACCCTCTGTGAATATACACCATGGTTCATTAGTTAACCGATTAATACGCATGATTCCGTTAATTGCTCATATGTTGACCATTATGCCCTTATTACCTTAAAACGTGATTTTTGGAAATGTAAAAGAGTAGAAACTTTAATTACTGATATATAAATTTGTATGCAAAGTTTGACATCAGTTTGAGGTGTAGGTTAAGAGTTATGCTCGTTAGCGTAAAATGAAAGCCTTATATTAATTAAACGGCGTAATTAGCGTATAGCCTAGTTAAGCCTATTTTTTATATCAAAATCTTTACCCACTGATGTAATATATTATTTTGGGATTTTTGAAGATTTTTAATTAATTTTAGGCTGAGCATAACTAATAGTCGTAGGCTTAATCCGGTAATTGTCGGTTTTGCCCTTACGGGCCATAAAATGAGTTTTACTTATCTAAATGACTCCAAACCTTTTGCTACTGATCTTAAATGATAAATAAATTATTTTAAACCCTCTGGAATAATAAAAATATCAGCTTTATGTATCAAACCCGGAAATGGCTTCTAATCGCCTAATTAAGCGTTTTTAACGCATAGTATGTACTAAAACTATTTTAAACATACAAAGGGTGATACCTACTGATATTTGAGGCAAATTATAATATTTTAACAGTAAGCAAAAGTCCTTAAACTCAGACTTCAGTTTTGAACTTTTCGGCTTATGTGAAATTACCAAAATACCCCTACGGGGCATAGTTTGGTTAAAATTGATAAATTTCACATATATACTCTACCCTACTGTTATAACTTAGTAAAATGAGTATTGTGGCTGAATATATCAGACCTGTAACTCAGAATACTACTTAAACTCTTTTATCACCTTATAAATGACCAAACTACCCCTACGGGGCATAGTTTGTGTTTAAATTCATTTCGGGCATAATAAATGATATCTTACTGATGTCACAACATATTTGGGGCATATTAACTTAGGAAACCTGTAAATGTCTCTCATTACTACCCGTTACGTTTATTACGCGTACGGTTCGGTTTATGTAACTAGTTTACATAAATTAGCCGAAACGGGTCAAACCTTATCGGTTTTATCTCAAAATACAGAATGTGTATGAAATACCCATATTAAACAAGTCTCTGAACTTGTCGGGTCTAAATCACATTCTATCCGGTCTTCGCTTAATCGTGGGTACGAACCGTGTCTTTGAAACTAACCGGTCTAAGCTTAAGCTTAACTAAAGACCCGTTAGGATTCTAATAGGTTATTATAAACCTTCATTCCAGATTAGGAGTACCAGTAAAAGCTACTTGCGTTTGCTTGTTGTAATTTATACTTTGCTCAGGTAAATACTTTTAACTTATTTTCCCTATACGGGCTTGGGTTACGGTATATAGAATACCGCTTGATCGGGCATCAAATATTCCATCATTGGGTGGTTAATTGAATAATTTGATCGGCTCGTTTAAACAGTCTTGTTACTTAAAGCCTTTGGGGGGTTAATGACCATGTCCCGGATATCCCTGGCATCATTTTACGAAATGGCCACGACTTAAGCGCGGGGTGTAGGCGTACACCCGTCAGTGCACAAAAGAATAATGTGGTGTGTCTATTGATCTTTAACCCGGACAAGATCCGAGCTACTGAACGCACAAGGAACATGTAATTCGTTCACAAGATTATATATTTAAATAATTCTCCTAAGTTAAATAAAATGTTTATGCCACGTGCATCCAAATCAATTTTCAATCATTTTTAAAATGAGTCAGTTGATTGTATTTACCAGTGTAAACTGACGTATTTTCCCAAAAAGATTAAATGCAGGTACTAAGCGTAATTGGATGGGATTTCTCCTTAGCATCATTAGAAGTCTCGCTAGCTTAAGATGCCTAAAGTCTGTTGAACTATTGTTTCCATGTTGTTTCCGATCCGTCTGTGGATAAACTTCCGAATATTGTGACATCTGATATTACAATATTAAATTCGGTTGTATTATATCTTTTAAATTGCTTCCGCTGTGCATATTAAATATTGTGTTGTTTGACTATTATGTTGCCAACCACGTCACGATACTCCCCTACCAGGCCCACCGGTGACACGTGGAAATCGGGGTGTGACACCTGCTGCACCAACTTTCCTGCGTCTGAACGAACAGGTATCTCATCTTCCTTTTTCCTTCAGTGTCAGCCAGAGTTCATCTCTGTTCCGATCCATGGTGCAGCTTTTTAACTACGAATGTTCGTATCCACACATATGCATTTTTTACCCTAAATTCTCATATACATTCCTTGTAGTAAATTTCGAAATTTGAGACTTATTATTGGTTTTGATAATCAGAGAATGCTAGAATGATTGATAAAATTGTATTGTATATTACATCTTTTACAATGACATGTACAGGGAATATATAGCTTTTACACGAAGTCAAATATGGGAATATAGTAATTTGTGATGAATGGATGAGCTGTCTCAATGGCTGTAATATTGCTGGCAAATGTTTTATATTTGGAGATGATGTATTCTGATCCTTATATTCAACATTCCCCCTCAAGTTGGATAGTGGGATTTCTGATATTCAACTTGCCAAGACATTTTATGAAGACATTTCCATTGACAGCTTTTGTTAGGATATCTGCCAGTTGATCTTCTGATCGAACAAACGGAAGCTCAATAATTCCGCTTTCAAGTTTTTCTTTGATAAAGTGTATATCCACCTCAACATGTTTTGTACGATCGTGTTGAACATGATTTTCTAAAATCTGAATGGCTACCTTGTTATCGCACATGATTTTGCTGGTTTGAGTTAGAGAATGCCCAATTTCATTCAAGAGTTTTCGTATCCATAATACTTCTGCTAGTCCTCGTGCTATGCCTCAAAATTCTGCTTCAGCACTCAAGAGAGCTACAACTTTCTGTTTCTTGCTTCTCCAAGTAACAAGGTTTCCACCAACAAGAGTGAAGTAGCCAGATGTTGATCTTCTAGTTCCTATATCTCCTGCCCAATCAGCATCAGTATATATTTGAGTCTCCAAATCCCGTTTGCCTTGAATAGGACTCCGTGACCTGGTGTCCCTTTGAGATATCTGATAATTCTCCATACTGCTTCCATGTGAGTCACTTAGGGTTGATAATGTCTGGACGAGTATGTGAAAGACAGATCAGCTTCCCTACTATTCTCTGGTACTTCCCTTTATCTGCTAGTTCTGCATTTTCTTCCATGTAAAGTTTCTGGTTCACCATCATTGGAGTATCAACAGGTTTGCAATCTATCATACCTGTTTCTGCTAATAAGTCCAAAACATATTTCTTTTGGCAGATGAATATTCCTTGCTTAGATCTTAAAACTTCAATTCCAAGAAAGTATTTGAGCCTCCCTAGGTCTTTCATTTCGAACTCTTTGAACAAACTTGCTATTAACCTTGTTATCTCTTCCGCATCATTACCTATGATTATCATGTCATCAACATAGATAATTAAAAAAGTTATGAGTTTATCCCTTCGTTTGAGGAATAGCGTATGATCTGACTTACTCTGTTTAAAACCGTATTTCTTCATGGCTAAAGTGAACCTGTCGAACCATGCTCTAGGAGATTGTTTCAAACCATAAAGATATTTTTTAGACGACATACTTCCGTTGGGTTAGAGTCCTTCATGAATCCTGGAGGAGGATCCATATAGACTTCTTCTTTGAGCTCTCCATGTAGGAAAGCATTTGTAACATCAAATTGATGAAGGGGCCAATTCTTAGTTGCAGCTATAGAAAACAGGACCCTGATGGTGTCAATCTTGGCTACAGGAGAAAACGTCTCTGAGTAGTCGACCCCATACGTTTGAGTATATCCCTTTGCAACAAGTCGGGCTTTGTATCTTTCTATGGTTCCATCCGCTTTACATTTTATAGTAAAGACCCAACGACATCCCACTGTTTTTTTCCCATGGGGAAGAACACATTTTTCCCATGTATCATTTTTGTTCAATGCATCCATTTCAGTCTTCATTCCTCTCTCCAGTCTTTAGATTCTAAAGCTTGTTCGATAGAGGTTGGGATTTCTTCAGAGTATAGGGATGTGGCAAAATTCTGAGCTTCTGGTGAGAAATTTCCTCTTCCTATGTTTGCCATTGGATATCTAGAGGTTCGAGCTTCTTTTTCAGGGGAGTATCTTTTTGGAGGTATTCCTCTGTTGGTTCTTGGTGGGAGTTCATATCTAACTGGTTCAGTCCTGTTTTGATCTTCTGATCCATCCTGAGGTATCGGCTGTTCTGATTCATTGTTAGATGAATCAGGAGGCTCACTATTGTCCCTTGTTTCCTAGTTAGAATCTTTAGAGATTGGACTAGACAGATTTACAGAGTCAAGATTAAAAGAATCAACATGCTCTTGAGTGTGTTCTTGAGTTTGAGTGGTACTTACCTTGGACATTAGGTTGGGGAGATCATTGTTGATGGTACTGTTTTTTGGATCCGTGGATTGTGGTAGTGATGTGTAGTCTGATGATGGTATCCATTTCAACCAACTCAATGCATCATTGTACTCTTTTTCCCCCTGACTGTTGTGTTGGGTTTTATAGAAATATTCAGTTTCAAGGAAATCACAGTTCATGGTGGTGAACATATGACGTGTGCTCGGGTTGTAACATCGGTAACCATGTTGATTAATTCCATAGCCCACAAACACACATTTTTCGGCGCACTGGTCAATTTTAGACCGTTCTGTTTTTGGTATGTGAACGAAAACAGAGCACCCAAAGACACAAGGTTCAAGAGTAAGAGCAGAGGGGAGTTTATGGAATTTTAACAGCATTTGGAGTGGGGTTTTCAGATCAAGGGCTTTCGTTGGAAGACGATTTACGAGATAGGTTGCAGTGACAAGGGCTTCAGACCAAAAGGATTTTGGAACTTGGGATTCAATCATAAAGGAACGGGTTATTTCTAAAAGAAAGCGATTCTTCCGTTCAGATACCCCATTTTGTTCAGGAGTATGAGCACAGGAGGTTTGATGAATTATCCCTTTTTCTTGACAAAACTCTTTCATGGACGTATTTACATATTCCCCCCGTTTTCAGATCTAAGGATCTGTATGTCCCTTTTTTTTTTTTTTTTTTTTTTTGAACGGCTAAATCTTACCCCCCTTTAAAATCAAACCCTTTTTGCCTCTTATGAGGCTCGAACCCAGCCCTTTGCTGGAGACAAACAAACCCTTTACCACCACACCACTAAGGGTGGGGCAATTTTGTAAATTGAGTTTTAATCATGGCCCAAAAAATCGTGAATTTTGTAAACACTTCTGACTTATTTTTTAAGAGGTATGTCCAAGTCATACTGGTGCAATCATCAATAAATAACAAAAAATATCAAAAATTTTGCCCCCTCCCCCAATTTTTGCTGGTCCCCACACATCTGAATGAATTAAAGAAAATGGAAAATCAACCTTAGTGTCACTTGATTTGAAAGTATGTATGTGGCTCTTAGCTAAAATACATGTTTCACAGTTCAAAGCTTTATTTGTAGGAAATAACTTAGGAAATAAGCGGTGTAGATAACAAGCAGAGGGGTGTCCCAATCTTTGGTGCCATAACCAAGCTTCCATATCTGTAGACCCATGAGCTAGCATCACAGTTCCTCATTGAGTCACTACCTCATCCACATAGTACAATCCTTGGCGTTCAGTACCACGCCTAATGATCTTGCCCGTCCTGATGTCCTGTAAGATACAAAAAGTTGGGTGCAAAATAGTTTAGTTCTTTTGTTACATGGCTTATGGATAACAATTTATGGGATAGGGATGGAACATAGAGGCAATTTGGTAATTTCATATCTTTTGAAATTTGAATAGTTCATCCCCATTTTACTTGGATAACTTCTCCATTTGCAGTATGAATTTGGGATTTTTGGGGTTTTGATATTGAACACATGTCAGAAAGCTCATAAGTCATTGTATCAGTGGCACCACAGTCAAATATCCAGGTGTCACTATCTTTATAATTGGTTGCCATGTTTACTTCCCCATTAGTCAAGGGAATTTTTTATTTCTTTTGTAAAACATAAGGGGTCTTTTCTGTCATTTCCAAAACTTCAGCTTTATTTAATAAGTCTAGGATCTCAAGATTAAAGTGTAACACCTCGAAAATTCACGGCCTATAATGCGTTGACACGTGTCATATGTTTGAACGTGTGAAAGAATGTTCTGAAGGGACTAAAGTTGACAAACTTGAAAAGTATATGAAAATACGAGTTCTAAATGTCAACAGTGAATAAATACACTTCATAATAACCCTACACGATGTTTATAACATCAAACGAATAAATCATGGATCATACGAAGCTAAAAGTGAGAGATTACAAACTGCAGGGGTTAAATGTGTCAACATGTTTAAAGATATACCTCTGAGTGACCTTTTGACAAACCCGAAGCTTTGTAACTGTTAATTATGCTCACTAGAATGCGTGATATAAATTTCATAAAGTTTCGTTATCGTATGAGAAAGTTATGATCAAATTCGTGTGCGAGGGGTTAAAGCGTTAACATTGAAAGTTAAGACTTTTCGGGTTAACCGGAAGTGTCCAGGGACTTGGCAAAGTGAGTATAAGTCCTAAAGCCCTTGTGGGTAAATATAAGGGGGGTCAAAATGCAAGAAATAACCTTGTTTGCCCTTTCGAGAAGCCAAAGGACAAGTTGCAAAACAAAGAAAATTAAAAATCTGATTATTAGGGCCCAGGCGGCCCGCGTACGGATATGGTAAACTTGAGGCGGGCCGCGTGGGGACATCAGATGCAGAAAAACGGGCAGCAGCCTGTTATGCGCGATTTTAACCAATCTGGCCGGTATTTCTCACTTGTGGACGACCCCTAGGCACCCCTTAAGCACTAGGAACAAGTGTTTATCAGTTGTGGTGTGTGCTAGACCTTGGTGTCAACATATTGTGGTGATAATTTCACTATAAAAGGCCATTATGTGCAATGTTGTTCTTCACACCATTCTCTGCCTTATCTGATCAATTCTGGAGCTCTCAAGCAGGTCCAACTGATCATATCTCGTGCATAGGACTCTTGTAAGTCTGCTAGTCCTTCTTTAATTGAGTTTAGCTTAGTATTTTAGCTAAAAGTCAAACCGTCGTAATTACAGTTTGACTTCGAGATTAGTCAATAATGGCTCAGTCATATCTCGAATTAAAAGTAGTTATATGTTGGTATTTATGTGGGTAATAAAACCTCAAAAGGGTTTCCCCTGATCACCACTCTAACCAGGTCAAAAGTCGGGTCAAACTTATATTTAAAAAGTCAACAGGAAGTCTAAAATGCCATTTATGCATAATTTACATTGTAGATCATATACAACCTGTTGGATCATTGTTATAACTTAGTAATAAGTGTAAGAACATGTCTAAACATGTTCAACCCGACAATTTCCTGTTTAGACCCGGTTCGGAACCGAAAGTCACATAGTTTGACTTTCACTTTGACTTTCAGTTCTGACCCGCTTTAGTATGATTTGAAAATGTCTTAGAGCTTCTTTAGGACCAGGCTACATGTTAGCACAACCCTCTGTGGTTGGTTCATTGATTGACCCATTCGTTTACGCGTTTCCGTTAATTGCTCATATGTTGACCATTATGCCCTTATTATCTTAAAACATGATTTTTGGAAATGTAAAAGAGTAGAAACTTTACTTACTGATATATATACTTGCATGCAAAGTTTGACATCAGTTTGAGGTGTAGATTAAGAGTTATGCTCGTTAGCGTAAAATGAACGCTTTATGTTAATAAAACGGCGAAATTAGCGTATAGCCTAGTTAAGCCTACTTTTTAGTATCAAACTTAATACCCACTGATGTAATATATCATTTTGGGATTTTTGAAGATTTTTAATTAATTTTAGGCTGAGCATAACTAGTAGTCGTATGCTTAATCCGGTAATTGTTGGTTTGGCCCTTACGGGCCATAAAATGAGTTTTACATATCTAAACGACTCCAAACCTTTTTCTACTGATTAGATATGTTAAATAAATTATTTTAAGCCTCCTGGAAGTATAAAAATATCAGCTTTATGTATCGAACCCGGAAATGGCTTCTAATCGCCTAATTAAGCGTTATTAACGCATAATATGTACTAAAACTATTTTAAACATACCAAGGGTGATACCTACTGATATTTGAGGAAAATTATAATATTTTAACAGTAAGCAAAAGTTGTTTAACTCAGACTTCAGTTTTGAGCTTTACGGCTTATGTGAAATTACCAAAATGCCCCTACGGTGCATAGTTTAGTTATACTTGGTAAATTCACATATATACTTTAACCTACTGTTATAACTTATCAAAATAAGTATTTTTTCTGATTATATCAGACCTGTAACTCAGGTAAATACTTAAACTCTTTTATAACCTTTTAAATGACCAAACTACCCCTACGGGGCCTAGTTTGTGTTTATATACGTTTCGGGCATAATGAAAGACATCTTACTGATGTCACAACATATTTGAGGCATAATTAACTTAGGAAACCTGTATATGGCTCTCATGAATACCAGTCACGCTTATTACGCGTACGGTTCGGTTTATGTAACAAGTTTACATAAATTAGCCAAAACGGGTCAAACCTTATTGGTTTTATCTCAAAATCCAGAATGTGTATGAAATACCCATTTAAGACAAGTCTTCAAACTTGTCGGGTCTAAACCACATTCTAATCCGGTCTTCGCTTAATCGTGCGTCTGAACCGTATATTCCCTTAAGACTAACCGGTCTAAGCTTAGGCTAAATTAAAGACCCGTTAGCATTCTAATTGGTTATTTATACCATCATTCCAGACTAGAGCATTTCGGTAAATGGTACCTACGCTTACTTAAGTGAATACGGCTGAGTTATTAAATTCTTACTATTAAGACAGGAGCTAGCTCAGGTAAATACTCTTAACTTATTTTCCCTATACGGGCTTGGGATACGGCACTATAAAAGTACCGCTTGGTCGGGTGTGTAGTTATTTAAATCGTATTGTGATAGATGTGCTTACAACCCGTTTAATATGTATTATTTGGTGTATGGCCTTTGGGGGTTAATGACCATGTCCCGGATATCCTTGGCATCATTTTACGAAATGGCCACGACCTAAGCACGGGGTGTAGGCATACACCTGACAGCTGCATTATGTAAAAACTGGTAATCCATTCCGAGATATCATCCTTGTGGGCATTATACCGGAAACTGGTAATCCACTTAGAGGATGATAGCATGTGGGCATTATACCTGTGGCGTGTCAGTTAATCTAGTCCGGCCCTACAAACCGGCCCTAACGGACGACAAATAAGTAAAACTGTATACAAGATTATATACAAATAATTTTCCCAAGTTAAAAAGGTTAATTTTGCCTCTGTGCATTTTAATCAAATTATAAAAGATATTTTGTGCCACGTGCATTCAAACCAATTTTCTTAAACTCTTTTCAAATGAGTCGGTTGAGTGTATTTACCAGTGAAAACTGACGTATTTTCCAAAAATGTTAAGTGACAGGTACTGAACGAAATTGGCTGGAAGCTCAGGGCGCTAATAAGGAATCTTGCAAGTTCTAGGCGTCTAAAGTCTGTTGAACAAATGATATGTTTAAAGATCCGCCTGTGGATCCTTTACTTTCCGTTGTAATACTGGATATTACTTTATATTTGGAATATAAAAATAATTATCTTTGCTTCCGCTGTGCATTTATATAATTGTGTTGTTTGACTATTATGTTGTCAACCACGTCACGATACTCCCCACCGAGCCCACCGGTGACACGTGGAAAGTCGGGGTGTGACAGGTTGGTATCAGAGCCAACACTGAGTGAATTAAACGCTAGCCTTTTGCGTTTAATCTCAGTTACACAATTGCACATTCTTGAGTCTAGACAAGAACATAAGACAAATCCAAATTCGTTTCATTGTCTTTTAATTACTTCCTTGTTATTTTTCTGATTAGCCTTTGCATGGGCAAGTCATTTTATCAGAAGTCCCGTTTAGGGCAACCATATACTTATTTAAATCTTAAAGGAACGATTATGTTTAAAAATATCATTCCTATATTATAAGATCTACCATTATAATAAAATGGCAAAAATATAAAAAAAGACGAGACCTAGCCATGCGTCACATTAAGACAGGGCCAAGATGGTAGTTCCACAATTAGATTCAGATCCTTGTTAACAGTTCAATTTAGAAATTTTCTGCGTTAATTATTAAAAAGAATCTAAAGGGTAAAACCTAGCTTAAGTGTCACTGCAGACAAGGCCAAGATGGTAGAACCTATTCAAGAGATTCAAATCCTTATTAAACATTTGAAAGCATATTAACATGCTTGACAAAGTGTGATGCGATAAAATCTCATAAGTCATTTTTTTGGGGGTTATTCTAAAATCCCTTATTTATATAATCATCCCTTATGGATGAAGTGCCCACGGGCTATAATTAACGTCCTCTAGGACTAAAGACAGTGGTAGCCTACAACTCCCTGTCAAGGAAAGGTAATGAACGTTGGTTCAAACCTCAAATGCTTCGATTATCTGAAATCCTAGCATATAATTTATAATTGTCCATGTGACTAGGCCTTTGGTGCCACGAATAAGACTGTTACTGTTTTATAATTAGGATAACTTATTATAGAAATCCTAAATAAATTTGATTAATAAATTAACCAAATATGGTCTCTGTTTACCATGGTTAATGAATTGCCCTAAGGGGCAATTCCATAATAAACTCCCAAATAAACTATTGTCCTTGTTTTCTGCAACAGTTCAATTGTAATAGCTAACTCAGACGAGGGTAATAGTCATCCAGCGGAGGTTAATAATGACGCCCGAATTAATCTAACTAGTGCGGAATTAAAAGCGATCATAGACGGCGCAGTTACACAGGCTTTGGAAAGGCAGTATGATGAGTATAGTGGGACTCGTAGTAGGACCCTATCTACACAGCCTTCAAAGCCACCGTCCAATAACGACGACCCGAAGAAAAATGATGACCGACACTCCTCAAACCACAGTGCTCCATCTCAGCAGGTCATACTGAATAAAGGACCCCTTGCTAAGGGTTGCTCCTATAAATATTTCGTTTCCTGCAAACCCCGGGATTTCACTGGGGAGAAAGGAGCCATCGATTGTATGACATGGCTGGATGAGATGGATACGATTGTTGATATCAGCGGATGCGCTGAGCGAGACGTGGTCAAGTTTGTGCCGCAGTCTTTCAAGGGTGAAGCTTTAGCATGGTGGAGATCTCTGATTCAAGCCACCGGGAAAATCCCACTGTACAATATGTCGTGGGATCAATTTGTTGCCCTTATCAGGGAAAATTTCTGCCCTCAGCATGAGGTGGAGAAGATAGAGTCCGACTTTCTATCCTTGGTGATGACAAACCTCGACTGTCAAGCTTACCTAACGAGCTTCAACACTATGTCTCGGTTGGTTCCATACCTGGTAACCCCGGAACCAAAACGGATAGCTCGTTTTATCGGTGGTTTAGCCCCCGAGATCAAGGCAAGCGTAAAAGCTTCTCGGCCAGCGAATTTCAAATCAGTAGCTGACATTTCCTTATCCCTTACTTTAGATGCGGTCAGATTGAGATCGCTAAAGAAATCTGAAGAAAGTAAGAGGAATCGTGAGGATGATAACTCACGAGGGTCAGAGAACAAGCACAAGGGAAACACTGATTCTAAGAAGTCTGGGTTTGGAAGGAACAGTCAGCGAACAGAGGAGAAGCCAAAGTGCACGACTTGTCAAAGACGCCACTTTGGAAAGTGCAGATCTGAATCCAATTCTAAGTCTGAATCACCTGCATGTGGGTTATGCAAGTCTAAGGAGCACAAGACTGTTGAATGCAGGAAGATTAAAGATGCCACCTGCTACAATTGCAATGAGAAGGGGCACATAAAGACCAACTGCCCTAAGTACGCAAAGAAGACTGAAGAGGCCAAGAAAGCAAACACACGAGTCTTCCATACGAACGCCAAGGAGATGATGCAGAATGATAACTATATAGCAGATACCTTTTCATATCAAACAGTTTAGGCATGAATTTTATTTGATACTGGCACATATGACTCTATAATGAATGATAAATGTTGAGAACTATTGTCTCCGCCTGATTAAGACTCCGGTCACTTAATGCGAGGTAGAAATTGACCGATGATACTTTAGAAAATGCTCCAGCAAATCCTATACTGATATTTAATATCTATTAGCAATCACTCTTTTCTGATACCCTTATGGCAAACTTTCAAACTATCCAAATTCATCAGTATATTAAAGACAGATGTGACATTTTGATCCCTTGTCAAAGAGGTGATGGACTAGGTCCAACCCTCAAATGCCATTGATGGTCCTTTGTGACCTAGGCTAAGTGATATTGATATATTTTTAAATAACATTCATTAAGAATGATAATGCCTTATTGGCCAGTATAGTTTGATGAGACCATGGTTAGTATATGTTAAGGCCATCAGGGTAATGAATAGCAGATGTTGGATTACAACTAAGTAAAGGATTCACCTGGCAATAGGAACAAAATCTCGAGTATGATAAACTCGGATAAGACAACCGTCAATCGCGCCATTGATAATGCGAAGAATGTAAATAAAAACTACAAACGTAAACCTCAATACTAATGGAGTTAATCTCCAGGCTGTGGTTGACGCAGCAGTTGGAGGGATCACGGGAAAAGGTCATGAGACAATCCAAAGAGCCGAATGCTTCTCGCTCTAAATCTCATTCAAAAACTATGTTTAATTTCTCATGAGGAGAGCTATATTCACACTTCAAATATGAAGGATGAACCAAAGAAGGAAGATAACTCCCAGAAATCTGGGAAAGAGAGCAAGTACAGGCCTAATAAAAAGCAACGTAAGTTCAGTAAGAAGCCTGTATACCTCAGAGACTGCTTCAGCATTATTATCTCCATTAGGAATCAGTTTTTCGATGTCCTAGTTCCGTTAAATATAAGGACTCAATATAGTGATAAAAATCGATTGGTTACCTTAAAAATCAAGCCCATATTGTGGGTGATAAGAAGCGATTAATTATCAAGACTCCTTATGAGACAACCCTCATAATTACATGAATCCGTACGATTAATTAATATTAAACATAAAAAAAATGGTGGAATTGGCCGTCCCCGGAATCGAACCTGGGTCTAGGCCGCACCCTTTCACGCGCCTAGCCAACCGAGCTAGGTGCCTAGTTTGTGAAAATTTCCATTCTGATTAAATATAAGCACATATAGTTGATATCTCTTTAATCTCTATCGATTTCGAATACCAAATGGTATGACAAAAGCGCTATATGAGGATTGGTGTATCTTAATAAGTTCCATAGATTGCTTCCATGCCTGATCAGTATGGAGGTTTAATGCATGGGATCACAAAGATATCCCAATGATCATATGGAACTAAAGTCAACTAATAGTATTCAAAGAAGATATCCAGAATGAAATTGTACAAGTAGATATTCCCGATTAAGGAACTCGTGGACTAGTAACATAAATGTGTCACTTATTTGACACAAGCAATGATGAGTGAACTGGAGCCTGAGATATGGAAATCTCTGTAACCTCCTTGTACCTTGATTATCTCCTCCTAAGATTACCCTGTTTACCCCTGGGAGGCAGGTAGAGTTAAGTTTTATATCCCATTTAGGGCTGCATTATTATGAAATCTCCAAGACAACTAGTACCATTATTGGCGGAATAGAAAACCCTGGTTAAGTAAGTTTTAAAGATATAGATTCATAAAGCCAAACTCATTATCCTGAGAATTCGGTATAGTAAATTATGAAAGACGGTTCATTTTGCTAAGGCATGGTTTACCGCAACCCTAATTAGGCAACGATTAAGAATCGCCATCAACTACCCAGGATCGTCGATTTGTTCGACTAACTGTAAAGATTAGCTATTCCGTAAGATCAATATTGAGCAATGGTTGGAATAACCATTTCACCTTAAGATAAGCTTTTCTATAATAACTGCTATATAAGTATCAAGGTGGCTCCTTGGAGACCTTGTATAAATGGCATGTTAAATATCTATTGTTAGGACAATAGATAGGTAAGTTCAATTATCAGGATCTGAAAGTTGTAGTGGAAACAACAAAGCAGATCACACAAATCCCTAATTATTTGTAAGATGCCAATATTCGGCAGAAAATCAAGGATTAATGAAAATAGCAAGCCTCCTAAATTCTTGTTAAGAAATAAGGTTCAACAATAGGTATCACCCTGGAAAGGAGTGATGCGATTTGGTAAGAAAGGCAAGCTAAGCCCAAGATACATAGGACCTTTCGAGGTTATCGAACGTGTCGGTTCAGTTGCCTATAAGCTAAACTTACCTGAAGAGCTCAGTGGAATTCACAATGTGTTCCACATCTGCAATCTGAAGAAGTGTTTCGCTGATGAATCACTGGTTATACCACATACAGATGTGCATATAGATGAGAACTTAAAATTTGTGGAAAAAAAACCTTTGTCGATTGAAATTCGTCAGGTTAAGAAGCTTCGAAAGAAGCATGTGCCTATAGTAAAGGTCAAGTGGGATGCCCGTAAGGACCCGAATTCACGTGGGAGGTTGAATCCACGATGAAAGAAAAGTACCCTTATTTATTTCAGTAAATGTCGGGTCGAGATTTATTTTAAGGGGGTGAGGATGTAACACCTCGAAAAATCATGGCCTATAATGCGTTGACACGTGTCATATGTTTGAACGTGTGAAAGAATGTTCTGAAGGGACTAAAGTTGACAAACTTGAAAATTAAAAATCTGATTATTAGGGCCCAGGTGGCCCGCGTACGGATATGGTAAACTTGAGGCGGGCCGCGTGGGGACATCAGATGCAGAAAAACAGGCAGCAGCCTGTTATGCGCGATTTTAACCAATCTGGCCGGTATTTCTCACTTGTGGACGAACCCTAGGCACCCCCTAAGCACTAGGAACAAGTGTTTATCAGTTGTGGTGTGTGCTAGACCTTGGTGTCAACATATTGTGGTGATAATTTCACTATAAAAGGCCATTATGTGCAATGTTGTTCTTCACACCATTCTCTGCCTTATCTGATCGATTCTGGAGCTCTCAAGCAGGTGCAACTGATCATATCTCATGCATAGGACTCTTGTAACTCTGCTAGTCCTTCTTTAATTGAGTTTAGCTTAGTATTTTAGCTAAAAGTCAAACCGTCGTAATTACGGTTTGACTTCGAGATTAGTAAATAATGGCTCAGTCATATCTCGAATTAAAAGTAGTTATATGTTGGTATTTATGTGGGTAATAAAACCTCAAAAGGGTTTCCCCTGATCACCACTCTAACCAGGTCAAAAGTCGGGTCAAACTTATATTTAAAAAGTCAACAGGAAGTCTAAAATGCCATTTATGCATAATTTACATTGTAGATCATATACAACCTGTTGGATCATTGTTATAACTTAGTAATAAGTGTAAGAACATGTCTAAACATGTTCAACCCGACAATTTCCTGTTTAGACCCGGTTCGGAACCGAAAGTCACATAGTTTGACTTTCACTTTGACTTTCAGTTCTGACCCGCTTTAGTATGATTTGAAAATGTCTTAGAGCTTCTTTAGGACCAGGCTACATGTTAGCACAACCCTCTGTGGTTGGTTCATTGATTGACCCATTCGTTTACGCGTTTCCGTTAATTGCTCATATGTTGACCATTATGCCCTTATTATCTTAAAACGTGATTTTTGGAAATGTAAAAGAGTAGAAACTTTAATTACTGATATATATACTTTCATGCAAAGTTTGACATCAGTTTGAGGTGTAGATTAAGAGTTATGCTCGTTAGCGTAAAATGAACGCTTTATGTTAATAAAACGGCGAAATTAGCGTATAGCCTCGTTAAGCCTACTTTTTAGTATCAAACTTAATACCCACTAATGTAATATATTATTTTGGGATTTTTGAAGATTTTTAATTAATTTTAGGCTGAGCATAACTAGTAGTCGTAGGCTTAATCCGGTAATTGTCGGTTTTGCCCTTACGGGCCATAAAATGAGTTTTACATATCTAAACGACTCCAAACCTTTTTCTATTGATTAGATATGTTAAATAAATTATTTTAAGCCTCCTGGAAGTATAAAAATATCAGCTTTATGTATCGAACCCGGAAATGGCTTCTAATCGCCTAATTAAGCGTTATTAACGCATCATATGTACTAAAACTATTTTAAACATACCAAGGGTGATACCTACTGATATTTGAGGCAAATTATAATATTTTAACAGTAAGCAAAAGTTGTTTAACTCAGACTTCAGTTTTGAGCTTTACGGCTTATGTGAAATTACCAAAATGCCCCTACGGTGCATAGTTTAGTTATACTTGGTAAATTCACATATATACTTTAACCTACTGTTATAACTTATCAAAATAAGTATTTTTGCTGATTATATTAGACCTGTAACTCAGGTAAATACTTAAACTCTTTTATAACCTTTTAAATGACCAAACTACCCCTACGGGGCCTAGTTTGTGTTTATATACGTTTCGGGCATAATGAAAGACATCTTACTGATGTCACAACATATTTGAGGCATAATTAACTTAGGAAACCTGTATATGGCTCTCATGAATACCAGTCACGCTTATTACGCGTACGGTTCGGTTTATGTAACAAGTTTACATAAATTAGCCAAAACGGGTCAAACCTTATTGGTTTTATCTCAAAATCCAGAATGTGTATGAAATACCCATTTAAGACAAGTCTTCAAACTTGTCGGGTCTAAACCACATTCTAATCCGGTCTTCGCTTAATCGTGCGTCTGAACCGTATATTCCCTTAAGACTAACCGGTCTAAGCTTAGGCTAAATTAAAGACCCGTTAGCATTCTAATTGGTTATTTATACCATCATTCCAGACTAGAGCATTTCGGTAAATGGTACCTACGCTTACTTAAGTGAATACGGCTGAGTTATTAAATTCTTACTATTAAGACAGGAGCTAGCTCAGGTAAATACTCTTAACTTATTTTCCCTATACGGGCTTGGGATACGGCACTATAAAAGTACCGCTTGGTCGGGTGTGTAGTTATTTAAATCGTATTGTGATAGATGTACTTACAACCCGTTTAATATGTATTATTTGGTGTATGGCCTTTGGGGGTTAATGACCATGTCCCGGATATCCTTGGCATCATTTTACGAAATGGCCACGACCTAAGCACGGGGTGTAGGCATACCCCTGACAGCTGCATTATGTAAAAACTGGTAATCCACTCCGAGATATCATCCTTGTGGGCATTATACCGGAAACTGGTAATCCACTTAGAGGATGATAGCATGTGGGCATTATACCTGTGGCGTGTCAGTTAATCTAGTCCGGCCCTACAAACCGGCCCTAACGGACGACAAATAAGTAAAACTGTATACAAGATTATATACAAATAATTTTCCCAAGTTAAAAAGGTTAATTTTGCCTCTGTGCATTTTAATCAAATTATAAAAGATATTTTGTGTCACGTGCATTCAAACCAATTTTCTTAAACTCTTTTCAAATGAGTCGGTTGAGTGTATTTACCAGTGAAAACTGACGTATTTTCCAAAAATGTTAAGTGACAGGTACTGAACGAAATTGGCTGGAAGCTCAGGGCGCTAATAAGGAATCTTGCAAGTTCTAGGCGTCTAAAGTCTGTTGAACAAATGATATGTTTAAAGATCCGCCTGTGGATCCTTTACTTTCCGTTGTAATACTGGATATTACTTTATATTCGGAATATAAAAATAATTATCTTTGCTTCCGCTGTGCATTTATATAATTGTGTTGTTTGACTATTATGTTGCCAACCACGTCACGATACTCCCCACCGGGCCCACCGGTGACACGTGGAAAGTCGGGGTGTGACATAAAGAAATGTGGATTTGATATATTCTCTATTAATTTGTCCATATGTAAAGAAGAGAGAGAAAAAGGATTTGAGGATTTCTCCCCAAACCCTTTACCTGATCCACCGTCTACATCATCAGTCGCTGCCGCTGATCCACCGTATTTTTCATTTTCGGCCGCCACAAAGCAAGTTCCGATGCCGTCTGATCCACCGTCGCTGCCGCTGCTGGTGGTCGCTTGACTGCCTACGGCGGCGGCTGCCTTACCATCACCGCCGGTTTTGTTTTCACGCCCCTCTTTGTGGCTGTCGGCCCACCACTCAGGGTAACCAACAAGCTTGAAACACTGTTCTTTTGTGTGTTTCATCATACCGCAGTGGTCACATTTCAATTTACTTTTATCAACCCGGGATGATGACTTTTGCTCTGACCGGCGACCCTTTGAGAGGAGCCCTACCCCATCAAAATCACCGGTCAGATTTGGTCCCGATGAAGCCCCTTACTGTGCGCCCCCAAGAATTTTTTGGTGGGCTGTTTCTTTCCGAACGGCTGCATATGCAGCTTCGGCTGATGGCAGGGGGTCCCATCGGAGGATCTCCCTTTTTATGGGGTCATATTTCCGATCGTTGGCATTAAGAAATTGGAACAACTTGTTTTCTGACCTGATTTTGTTATAGGCAACAATGTCTGTAGAGCACTTCATTGGGTTCGGATCTCTTCGTTCAATTTCTCCCCAGATGCCCTGCATCACAATCCAAAATTCCTCTAACGGTGCACCATTTTGTTTTAACTCATTTGCCTTGACATGGAGATCGAACGTCTGGAGTTTATCCTTACCACTACTATAGGTAACCGCAAGGGCGCCCCACAACGCTTTTGCTGTCGGAAACTCTGTTAAATTACTGGCCAGCGCTGGTTCAATATTTTGAATCAGCCAAGAAAATATGACAAGATCATTCTGTTCCCACTGATCGTATTTTTCATCAGTGGGTTCTGGAGGTTCTTGGGTAAGATGGTTTAGGAAGGCTTTCGATTTCCCCCCTATGGCGACTCTTATCATCCGAGTCCATAGGGGATAGTTTTGGCTTGTGAGTTTGAGACCAATTTTTAGGCTGTCAAACTGGTTTGGTTTGGTATTTGGGATCTGGGTTTGATTTTGAACTCCATTTTTTAGGAGATTCGTGATTTGAATGGTGAGGCTGTTGGTTTCTTCTTCGGACATGTTTTTTTTACTTTGGTAGATGATGAACACGCTGGCTTCTTGGATCAAGAACGCTGCTCTGATACCATATTAGTTTTGATAATCAGAGAATGCTAGAATGATTGATAAAATTGTATTGTATATTGCATCTTTTACAATGACATGTACAGGAAATATATAGCTTTTACACGAAGTCAAATATGGGAATATAGTAATTTGTGATGAATGGATGACAGGGGCGGACCTAGGTTAAGTCGTGGATGGGCGGGCGCACCCCTTGAAAGAAAAAAAGTTAGTGTAACTTTTAAACAATTATCTCGATTGCACCCCTTGAAAATTTGAAATCGCACCCCTTGAACTTGACTCTAATGAAGAAGATGTGAAGCCAAAGAAAAAAAAGGTAAAAAAAATTGTTAATCTGAAGTTGCAGGTGGAGTTGTGAAAGAGATGAACATCAAAATGAAGAAGATGAAGTGTTTTAAACCTATAACTCTCATCTTCAATTAATATATAATATTTTATTTCCTTTTACAAAGCTAAAAACGAGTACATTGTTGATTGGTGTACAGACGTATAGGCAAAAAGCATCTTACTTATTTAATTTTCAAATAAATAAATATGATAAACTCATGAGCTAGATTTTAGCTTCTTTGACTACTTCTTTATCAATATATCTATTTTTATTAGTCTATTTGATTTGTTTTGTGTACATATATCGATTTGGTTAATATCTCTTTAGATTTAAAAAAAAAACCTATTCTTTATTTTTTTATTGTTCACGCAAAAGATAACACTTTTATGATTACTTTAAAAAATGCAAGCTAAATTAGGCTATCTCAATGTAGTTTATTTTTGGTTTTGCTAATTAAATAGTGTATTAAATTTATTGTATATAAAAATTGGTTTAAAAGCATCTGTAAAAGAAATGCTGAAAAAATATTAAACGGATAAGAACAGTGTAAGCACAAGTAATTAATTTGATTTTTGAAGATGGTTTCAATTTCAAAGATACCCAGACCCGACCCGGCCCGAATCAGACCGACTTTTTTATAATACTTAGTGGCAGACAATCAACTACTACGAAATTCCGCACCTCATGAAAAAAATTTCTGAGTCCGCCAGTGATGGATGAGCTGTCTCAATGGCTGTAATATTGCTGGCAAATGTTTTATATTTGGAGATGATGTGATCTGATCCTTATATTCAACACTTATGTTATAACAGTATTTCAACTTCATTTTGAATCCACTTTCCTGGAGCATCATCCAAAGAAAACACATCTACACTCGTATCTAGATTGATTAAGAATATCATTTATCAAATAAACAAAATTTAGTATCTAACCCAACTGCCACCGTCGGTCAGTCACCGTTAACGCCACCATCATCATTATTGGACCACCGCTGACCTACACAAAATTACCAATATTCAAACACAAATTAACCAATCGATTAAGACCAAATTTCTCAACAAAGGATTAACACCAAACTAACCAATCGATTAACACCTGATATGTTTTCTGTATCATAAATCAACCAACTCAGCGAAAAGCATACCGCAAACACATGGCTAAATGAAAATTATGTTAAGTTACATAGTGTAAAATTTTACGATTTGTTAAGTTTTCTTTTCGACTGTATACAAGAATAAACCGTAAACTAAATAGTTCAATAAGGTTTTTAAATTCTTGAGCTGACCAGCCGAATTTTTTTTAGAATTGGTTGTGAAACCAAAGTGATGACTATTTGCCTTCTTGTCATAAAAAAAATAACTCAATTCCTCTTCTTCCAAATACACCAATAAACAGTCTCATGCACCACCTTGTCTTTGCGCTTACTCAATTTTAAATGCTTATGCAATGAGCATAAATCTTGCACCTCAAACGCATACAACGGTTGAACCCGTGGCCATTTACTAACTCCATGCCATATTCAACAAGCAAAAGAACAATAGATGAGTTGTCGTTTCCTTGTTATCTCCACACATGCTACATATATCCGAATCTACTTGAACATTTCTGCGTTGCAAAGCATCCTTCGTAGGGATTTTCTTCGTTTCGGCTCGCCACATCAAAATATTAGCTTTCTTTGGAACCTAATTATTCCGCTTAGGCACAAACGGAGCAGCTGTAAAGATTGCTTTTCACAGAATTTTTTATTGATGCGACTGAAAAAATTCCATTCAGATCGGGGGTAAATAAGTTGATACACTTATGTAGATCCTCTACTTCTTAATCCAATTGCAGTTTCTTTCGGCATCACTTCCAAATCACCTCACCTCCATTTTATATAATCAGGTGGCTGTGGTTTAAAGCCCCTAGGGGCTTTATTATGCCAAGTCAACGCCACCTAGGCGTCACCTCATATGGGAGCTTTAAAGCTCTTTCCTTTAACATCCTTGTAATGATTTAAAACCCTTTTAAACAATATATAAAAAAAAGGAAATCAAAAGAGGGGAAATCTGATTGGTGGAAATGGAATAGGTCCCACATGCATACCATATAACGCTCCCCATTGGGGTAACGAAATTGCCAATAATGCCCCCCATAGCGCCCAGGAAATGGGAGAGGGGCACCAAAGAAGGTGAGGTGGCAGGGGACGCTATACCACATCCACTGGCCTTATTATCCACGAATATTCAGGATCAAATCCAATAGTTGATAATCTCTTACAACTAAATTAGTTTACCATAATACTAAGAAACATAAAAAAAAAAATACTATAATCATTTGTTGTTGATAATGAAAGTAAACTTTGGTATTGATTCAAAAATTTCGTTGAATTCAACAACATTAACAAAGATTTTATAATACATTTAGGGTCTGTTTGGTTTGGGGTAATGGAATGGACGAAGGAATAGAATGGACGAGGTAATGGAATGGACGAGGGAATGCAATGGATCATTACCATTCCATGTCTTGTTTGGTTACCATGTGAATGGAATGAATTATATTGTGTATTGTTCGGTAGGCAAGAAAAACGGAGTAATAAAATTAACGGTGAATGGTGGTGGTGCTCAGTGGTAGTGATTGTGGGTGGTTATAGGTGGCGGTGGTGGGTGTCAGTGTCGGCGGCGGCGATGGGTGGTGGTGGTGGCGGCAAGTGGCGGTGCGGCGGTGATGACGAGTGGTGGTGGCGACAAGGTGGCGGTTGGTGGTGGGTGGCAGCAAAGGTGGCGGTTGGTGGCGGCGGCAACGGTTGGTGGTGGCGGTGGTGTCGACGATGGCGGTGGGCGGCGGCGGCGAGTGGCGTTGGCGGTTGGTCGCAACTGTGGGTGATAACGGTGGCGACTGGGTGGCGGCGGCGGCGGTGGCTGTCGGGGTGAGGTGGTGGCGGGTGGCGGCGATGGCGTCGGTGGTGGGTTGTGGCGAAGGTTGTGGGTTGTGGTGTTGTTGATGAATGGTGCAAGAGGGTATGGAATGGAAAAAAATATGGGGGGTGGAAAGAATGATTTTGAGGGAATTGAATGCCTTTTGGAATGGGTGATTCCATTCCATTGACCAACCAAATACTCTTTTCTTCATTCCCTCGTAATCACACATTCCATTCCACCTCTCATTCCTGCATACCAAACACTACCTTAGAGTAAATGTAGGTTTCTTCTCTAACTTTTGTTTCAAACATTAAGTTATGTTCACTTTTAACACTGTTTATCCTTGATGTTTTAAGTTTTAAAACTTATAATCTAATTCACTAACTCAGTTAATGTTGTTATGTTATTTCTTATCAAATGACCAAACTACACTCAGTAATTAAGAATAATAATTAAACATAATGGGCCCTACTTGAAACGCTCACTTCACTAGTCCATCCTCATCTTCTTCCTTACCTCGTCACCACTTGTCTCTACCGTCACCACCACCACCACCCTTCGATCATCTCACTTGCACGACATACATCCGTAATAATTAGTAAAAATGAGTAAAAGCATTATAATCATCTTTACATTTTACCATAAATTTACACCAAAAAGAAAAGTCCACATTCGAGGAGTCTACAAACCTTGAATTTGTTGGAAAAATGGGTGAAGATGTGTATTTTACTAAACTTTTAGACAAATATATTTATATTATATCTTGGTTAATGTAAGTACTATTTTATTTATTTGTTATATATGTCGTAAGGGTTTACAACGAACCAACCTACGTCCAAATCAGAGCTAGGATGAATGAGAATTAATGCTCAAAGTTGGTACTTGAAGATAGGAAAGCCGAAAAAAAGAGAATGGAAAAGAGTGGGAATTTGGCCCACATAGGATGAGGAAAGGAAAATGAAGTGACATATATATGGAAGCCTTATTTTCTCATTGTTTCCTAGAAACCCACACTAGTGGATTCACAAAGGTGTGAACCCTTAACTCGCACTCGTAATTAGTTGCAATGTGACGCTTTGAAGTGCAAATTTTTTTTTTGCACTTCACATACTTGCATCACCATGAGTCGTTTGAGAGACGCCTTTGTATTTGTATTGTTGATTGTATGTGCGTGGTCGCGAATAGTGGGATTAGATAAAAAGCATCTGAATTCAAAGACTGAAATTTATTTTTTGCCTTTAATTTGGTGACATTTCCACTCATGTTTCCCCGTAAAACCACCAAGGAGAGACCTTTGTTGAAATGCACACCAACAACACATGAAGTACAAACTACGATCTTGGGAGGTTACAAGCAGTTTTAGGTTAATTAGGGTTTCATAGTGATGCATAATCCCCTAATTAAGTAATTTGATCAGGATCACATGTGGATGAACGGGAAGGTATACTTCTTATTAATTGTTAAAAGGTTCAATCTGACTAATTGACATATGTTTTGAATCATAATTCATTGTTTTCTATGAATTTTAAACTTTAGTTCTGTTGAAGGATGGGAAACAAATGAAGGTTTGATAATTGAGATTTTGTCTTATAGAAACGCGGAACTGCGAAACTTGCGCAAAGTTACAATGAAGATCCCCTTAAAGCACTAGACAAGGAACTTAGAAGAGATTTTGAGGTAAACACTAAATTTACTTAGATGAAAGTGATTGCAACAGGTTGGCTTTAGAGGGTGTTTGGTACTGCTTAGATTAAACCTAAGTAGTCGAAAGCGTTAGACGCACTCAAGGCGCAAAGGGTGAGCCTTGGGCCTAGGCACTCAAAAGTGAAGGTTTTTTTTAAGCAAGACAAACAATATAAAAATAACATGCCAAAACAATACAAATAAATAACATAGGTGGGTCAGACCTGTTGGATTGCATGTCAAAACCGGTACACATTTGTTACAGTTGACCCGGAACACTTCACAAATATTTTTTAATAAGCACCTTATGTGTGGAATATGTTCACAAAAGATAAGACTATTTTAGTAATACTGAAATATTTACTCAATTTTTAGGAAACACCAAAGTATTTGCTCAATGCTTTAAGTTATAAGACTTAAAAGCATTGTTTGGGTGACTGCCAAAAAAATGTACATCTTTATGACAACCTGCACATACGATACAACCATTAAGATTGAACCTGTAGAAGAAACAACGCCACCATTTCCCACCCCTATTCCATTCCCTGCACAGTAAGTTCGGGTTTATGTAAAAAAAAAAATTCACTCATATTTTATTTGAGACAAATATGTTTCGATATGTTTTTTTCTGTGAATTTCAATCTCCCATGTTTCCACATCCAGAGATATCTCTGTTTTGGTTAATCTGGATTTTACCTATAGCTTCTTTTTTTAAACGACAGTACATTTTCAGCAAAAAAAATTAATGTAGAGAGATTTTAAATTTCTAAGAGATGGAGTGATTCAAGTTCTTGATCATGAAGTACGCGTAATCTATGAGAATCGATAAGGGGGGTGACTTACTCTATTGTGCTAGGCTTCTTAGCCTTTGGTTTCGCGTACAGTAACAATATGTTCTTCTCTGTAGTTTTGGGTTTGTTGATGTTGTGTACGAATTATATGTGATGTTGTCCTTGGTATTTAGTCTTGCCTTGACTAATCTTGAGGTAGATTTGACAGTCTTTGATGAAATTGTGGATGTATTGCTGTTTTGTCGTTGATTTAGACTCCATGCCACCGATATCGCCTAAGGTAACAATATACTCTTCTATGTTCTTCTGATTTGGTTACATTTTGCGTATGGCTGGTCTTCTTTCTTAAAATGATCAAATATGAAGAAAGGAATAAAACAAGGCATGAATAAGCTAGATGTTATGTTGGACTAAAGCTATGAGCCTATGATCATGGTGTAGAAGCATGTTAAAGACATTTTTTTAATATTATGCTTAAATGTACAGACATAGCGGTTTTTTTGGTAATCTTGGATCAATTGTTCGATAAGAATCAAAATGGCATCTGGGATTTGTAAAAAAAAGTTAACGAAAATCATGCTTCAAGATTTGCCATTTTGACAGCTCACAAAAAAATGGTAACTTCATGTTTCTAACCACCATGAAGATGCTGAATCCAGTTTTTCCTTCTTTTTTGGGCCTACTGCTTCGTTTTTGCATATTCATTGAAGAGGTGGAGCCAGTAATTTAAGGGAAAAAATTGCCTGATGTACTGGTTATGGGTCAAGGGCAGTAGGTCATAGAGTCAAATATATAGGCGGGTTTCGGGTTTGAACGGGTCAAAGTAGCTAGTGATTTTCAGCTGTGAGGTTTGTATTGTTTTTAACTCTTCTTAATCAATCATGGAAATATACATTGTTGGTGTGTCCTTAAGTTTGTTTGTGTGTGCAACCAAGGCCTAAACATTGTTGAGAAAAATCATATTAATGCCATAGTGTATTTGTTGTTTTGTTTTAGTTAAAAATATATGTATGTATGAACAAATTATGGATAAAAGTCTTACCTTGACTTTATTTTAATTCTCAACTTGATTTGATTTGAAGTTAATTTTCTAACAAACAACCAAGTCAATTTCTTTGGCAGTGCTGAAAAAACAAATGGATAAAACATATAATTAAAATTGACAGCTTTCGTTAATGGCAAAATGGAATGGATCTGGTTGAGCTATTTCATTAACGTTCTTTTGCTCGCAACTCTCTTTGTTTTACGTTAGCGTGGGGTTTAGTGACTGATTATGGGTCACAGGTCAGCGGGTCATAGAGTCAAATATAAAGTCAGGCCGCGGGTTTGAACGCGTCAAAGTAGCGGTGGTTTAGACTTTTATTTTTATAATTTAATCCTGTTTATATTTTGTTGGGCTAATCGGGTTTACACACTGGTCATGGGTCACGGGTAAGCGAGGTGTATAGTCGAATAGAAAGCCAGGGTCGCGGATTTGAACAAGTCAAACACACGCATCGACACACCAACAACTTTTGGTGGCTTAGCTGTTGTTTTTGGCTAATGTAATGTGTTGGTTTTCTATTTTGTAACATGTACCCTTTCCAGCCCCTTGCTGGTGTTGTTTGAATGAAATGTTGGCTTTGCTGTTAAAAAAAAGAAAAATGAAATTTAAAATGCAGGCTTCCTTTAGAAAGCTGTTTATGATGATTTAAATAAGCTTTTTTCTATCCTAAAATCCGGGATTAAAAGGAAAAGTGGTTGATTTGCATCCCAACTATTCTGTTTTACCCTTTTTTATTTAAATAATTGTAGGAAATACATTGAAGAACGGCCAACTACAAGTAAATAAGTGTCTAGAAAGTTTTGGATTAGTAGGTGGTTTTGGAGTTGGCTATGTAATTATAGGCGTTTTTTTGGGAAGATATTTGCACAAATAGCAATGGTTTTCACGGGTAGTGAACTCATGCAAGCCTTGACAACGTTTTCTGGGTTTCTCGGACTGCTTGCGATTTGAAACTGCCACAACTTATGTAATAAACAGAACCCAGCTCCTACCGAGCGGGTACTTCTACTAGTTTACATTACTAGAAAAAAAGTTAAAGTTAAAATTGATTATTTCACTAAGATCTTATATAGGTTTCAAATGGTGTGGGACATATATAGTAAGGCTACTCGATGTGGTAGTGAATGTGAGGGGTTGTTTTCCACCACGTGTTTGTCTCGTAGGCAGAGGGGGATTTACTCTCCAAAACCCCAAAACCATGGTTTGGTAAGAGGACATAAAATTAATTGGAAAAAAATGAATTTTTTAGTTATTGCATCTCTTTACACAACAACCAATTACCATCGTCCACCACCAAAGCAAAAGGCCCCCACTCCCTGTGAGAAATCCAAAGCCCCCATGGGGCAACTCCACTTTTTTGAATGGAGGGGGTGGTGTAGGGGCTTCCCATCCCCTTCTTTACGCCCCACATGGGCTATCGAAGGCCATATGTTATATATCTTATTTACTTTTGTAATTGATATATTAAATATTTACAAAACAGGGATGCAACACATCCCTAACATCTCCAAATGTTTTGTTTGAGAAATTTGAAAATAACCATAATGTATAATAGTCACCAATTTCTAATCCCTAAGGCATGCGATTTTCAAACTCTTAGTAAACATGCTATCACATTCTGTTACCTAAAAACATTTTTAAAAACATACGTCAACATAAATAGTATAAAGCCATTGAGTAACATTTCATAGACATGTTAATTTAAGCACTAAGTATTGTATTTTGGGTGTTACAGAGATGATCTGGGGCTCTTGGCTTGTGAAGGAGGTTTCGTGTGGATTGTGACGATGGCATTCATATTTTTGTGTTTTTGGTTTAACACTTAATTGCTTAGTTGTTTCCTTTATATTAAGTTAACGATTTTAGTAAAATTTCCGCTATGTATTTGGAAATCATGAACTGTCTTTTGAATTATTCGTATGATGATGTCTAGTTGTGAGATACCTGATTTCGCGGCCTAACAAAAGTGCCATAATATACACCAAAAACATTAAAAGAGTTCGGAATGCACACTTGTTTGAGTTTATTTTGATTAATACTAGGTTATAACCCCGTGTATTACACGGGTTAAATAAATAAATTTTATATACTAAATAATAAAACAATATATCTTTAAACTCTCATTTATTGCACGAGTTAAATAAATATAATTTTATATATTAAATAATAAAAATTTATATCTATAAGAACCATATTGTACGGGTTGAATAAATGTAATTTTATATACCAAATAAAAAAGTTATATCTTTAAAACCACGTGTATTACATGGGTTGAATAAATGCAATATTTTTTACTAAATAATAAAATAATACATCTTAAAAAAACCCATTTATTACACGGGTTGAATAAATGTGATTTTATATACCAAATAATAAAAAAATTACATCTTTAAAAATATGCGTATTACACGGTTTGAATAAATGTAATTTTTTGTACTAAATAATAAAAAAATATATATATCCTTAAAAAACCCCGTGTATTGTACGAATTGAATAAATCTAACTTTATATATCAAATAATAAAAATTTATATCTTAAAACACCTCATGTATTACATGGGTCGAGTAAATGTAATTTTGTATAGTGAAAATAAAAATATTTAATATATTAATACAAAGTTTGGTTTTCGTGATAAAAACAGATTATTCTGTTGTTGCAAAATTTGTTAACGAATTCTTAATAAATGTAACCATTTATTTAAAACTTCGTAAATATATAAATGATAAATAATATTAGTTAATTTTATTTCAAGTTTCGTAAAATCTATTTGATAACAAACTAAACAAAACGTTCAAATATATAGTTAAGATCAAATTAGATAACTAAGTTTGAATTTGAAGTAAATAGATAAACATAAAACTAATAATTAATTGAGTTAATTACTGTTTTCGTCCCTGTGTTTTGTCAAAAATCACTATTTCAGTCCATTAGTTTAAAAATTGCGATTTCAGTCCCTGTGGTTTCACTTTCGTAACCAATTCTGTCCCTATGGTTTCAATTTCATAACAATTTCAATCCATTATTCTGTTAATCACAGGGACTGAAATGGTTACGACGTGGACTGAAATAGTTACGAAAGTGAAACCATAGGGACTAAAATCATAATTTTTAAACTAATTGACTGAATAGTGATTTTTGAAAAATCACAGGGACGAATACAGTAATTAACTCTAATTAATTCAAATAAATAATATTATTAATGAGAAGGAGATTAAACTAAATAATAATTATCTATAAGTTATTAAACTAAATAATAGTTAATAGGAGGATTATCTATAATTAATTAGAAGAGATTAAACTAAAACAATAATTATCTATAAGAGATGGCCTAATATGATGACAAGTGTCCCTAAAGTGGTTTCTTTTATTATATAGTATAGATTTGAGAACCTTACCTTATTGGTATTACATTACACTATTACAGTCACGGACGAATTGTAAATGATGTATTAAAACCTTGAAGTATTGATTAAAAAGTTAAAATACTTTATGGTAAAATAAATAAATATTGGAATTGATAATTGATAATTAGCTGTAAATTTTATTTTATTAATAAATGTGTGTTTTAGAATATTTCCGATAAATACGAAACTAGCATCTATATATAAATAAACTAGGTGTACACCCGTGTAAATACACGGGTTTGTTCTAATAACGATCGGAATCAAATGCTGGAAAAAATATTATAATATATCATTTAAATTGTTTGTGTTTAGTTACATATGATTATAAAACAATGTTAAAGACAGTATGTGTTAGGACATAATTTCATCGTTCAAACTAAAATCATTAATCACAAGTCACACAACCATGATTAACCATTGTTTATCTACTTTTTTTTGAAAGGCCAACAAAGCTTTTATTCCAAATATAAGAAAAACAAACATAACCTGGCTAACAACTTGTTTTTTTTTTTTTGAACGGCGATATTACTACAACAGGCGATAGAGATCGCACCTACCTATAACTCGGGTAGGCCCCTCCGCCCCACTCCGGCAACCAAGGCTATGTTGTCTTAACCGGGCCCACGCTTGGTGCTTCAGAGTTTGGCTAGGGCGTTCCCCGAGAAAATTTCCAGCCCACTGCCCACCCGATTTACCGGGAGCGTGTAGTTGCACCCTCCACAAGAGTCGGGGACTCTCTGGAGTAAATGCACTGTAATAGAAAACTCGGGGCGGCTCCCGGGTTTCGAACCAACTGGCCCTCCACCCGTTCATTGCCATTCCCCCAAATATGATGAAAGTGGGGATCGAACTTGGCCATCCTAGGATGAACCAAATCCTTTCCACCACTCCACCACAAGTGGAGGATGGCTAACAACTTGTTAACCAGGACCTAGTACATTTCGCCAAATTAAACATACTATACACCAAGACATTGTAAAATGAATGACACCCAACTTTTCCATGAAAGTGCTTTTAGCCTTTGACCTGCTGCGCAGCCTTAAAAAACCCAACGTTTTTATCTCTTCTATAATTTTTCGAAACGACAATCGCTTGTTATTGAACACTATGTCATTCCGGCTTCTCTATATACACCAAATGGTCGTCTGAATAATCAAATAGACTGCCTTTTTCCAGCACTTTGATCCCCTATTTTGCTTGTGGATAAAAGCCAGGTCTTTCAGTTCCAAAACGAACACCGGATTTAGCCGACACCAATGCCCAATGAAATCCCATATCACACTATGTAATTTTAATTTTGAATGCAAATGCTTAAAGCTATTATATAAAAAGCATACCTATACCCTCTATATTTAAAAAAAAATCTTTATTCATATGAAGTTGTCAATATGATAGGATCCACACCTTACAAACAGTATCAAAACCAACATTAGCTTCAACAAACTGGTTCTTGAGATCTCCATTCGTGTAACCTGAATTCCCAAACATGACCGAGTCAAACGGGTTAGGAGTGTTGTAATAATATGCTAAAAGGGATAGCGGGTCAACCTGTTTAGCCAAACGGGTGAAACCGCCCAACCCAAACATGACCCTTTTATGTAACGGGTTAATAATGACATTCCAAAATTGATTATTTTCTAGCCGTGTTTGATTCTCAATACTATCAAGTAAAGATATATCCTGCCGCAACAATACGCCTGCCATATTTTTTATCACCGGGATTTCAGTCAGCTTTTACTCGCTGGTCATACTTATCCAAAAAATAGTGATTTTCCTGGACAGACTGTCCTTCATGAGCATTTACAAAATCACACAACATTATTACAGTAAAGAGTATTCATTTTCGTCTTTTGGCCAAAAGGCCCAGTTGGTAAAAGGTAACTGAAACACAATGGTTTCTCTCTCGTTCACACGCCACTTTGTACCTGCTTAGACCCGTTCAACATCCCCCCCCCCCCCAAGTTATTTTGATTTTACCTATTTGACCCGCTAGAAATAAAAAATGAGTCAACCTATTTATAGGTAAATGGGGTCGAAATTGCTATCAGTGACATAATCTTAAATTGATAGTAGGTTACTCACATACCTTAATGATGCTAAACAGCAGCACATACAAACTCATCTGATTCTCTCCTCTTTGTTGGCCTTGTATGCATTCAGGAACAGTAACCCAAGCCCAGGGCCCCTCCCAGGCCCGGCCTGGTCTAGTTCTGCCACCATATCATCAAAACCGGCCCGGCCTACTCAATGCAGCATGGAAGATAATGCAACATATGTCGTTTGTGGCTTGTGCTATGATTTGCTAATCTGCCATAATTTAACAATAGAACCATATTAGAATATTTATACAAGGCAAAAACAAAAAGTATTGAACCAAATTAGAATAATTAATTAAAGTCATAAAGACAGATTATTTATGAATATTTAGTTCTCTCCTAACATTTAAGGTTTTACTAAATTTGTTTCAAAACTTGAACTCTGCCGAAATAGCAAAAAAAAAATCGAATTTATTGCTACATGCATTAAATAAAAAAGAGCCAATACTTAAAAAAACACTCATAATTTATGGATTAAATTTTTCTTTTTTGAAAAGTAAACTTCATTAAAACACGCCTCCGGCCCAAAAGGACAAAAGACATTTATGGATTAAATGGTCTTATTCTGCAAGCTAGTTATCGGTGAAGAAAAGATGTTAATTTTATATCATAGGGCCTTACAAGAAAAAACTGCAAAGGGTAACATACACAACATTAAATAGTAAATAACTAAATACAATGCCAAATTACCCCTCACTGTCTGTTTCCAAACCAAAATTAAATAGTAAATAACTAAATACAATGCCAAATTCTGTGAAAACCTTTGCAATGGTAATCATACACAGCATATCTACATGTCTGTATGCGGTTTGTTTTTTATGTTTTCTAACGACATCATAGTATCAATACTTCGTCGGTTATTAAACGAATCTTATTAATGTTTTATGGACTACGGTGCCTTGGCTACTCCTCAAGACCTTGAGTTACTACAAACGACAGACTCTAATGACCAAATATAGGATCCGAAGCCCATTAGTCTAATGGTTACAGTAGCTATTCTCTTTCAGATGCACACCCTTTTTTTAAATTGACATAAATCAGAAACAATTTCTTGACTGCATATAAAAAGATAGCTTGCTTGTCTTTTGCCTGATTACTGAAAGCAGATCAGTTAGGGGATGTTTGCCTATTTGGCAGCCTCTAAAATCTTAATGAATTAGTCAGAAGGGAGACGTACCAATTTATGAAGCCAAGTGTATGGGACAGGTCGACGATGTCTGATCTCGCGCTTCATGACCCCACCAGACGACATTATTACCATTCGTGAGTCCATTGAACCATGACGCTAAAATCGTACATGGTTGTGTGAAAAATCATCCGGCTCCATAAATTCATCCTCGCTTGAAACAAATTTGGACCCGAAAGATGGCAGTTCAGGCAGAGCTAAACTGTCTTCTAGAAGCTCTGTTTCATTCTGAGAACCCACAATTGTATATATCATTAACTAATAAATGCAAGACACTGGTAATTTTAATTAAGATCAAAACATGACAGAGATACGCTCATTTCAGAACCAATCATATGTAGAGAACCGCATAATGTACTTGCACATAGTGCATGAAAGATAACCGATTCTGAAATTAACGCCCCTAAATATATACATACACATACACATATTATATATTTTATCTTACCTTGTATTTCATTTGAATCCTTTGAAGGCTGACTTCACTCTCCATGACATCTCTCTTTTTCTCTTCTCTCTGTACCTGTACCAGATATTGATCACGTGAGTGTTACTTGGAAAAATAATTAAACTAAGTTAATAATATAAACGGGGATAAAACGACCTTTATTAGAGCCTCAAGTAAGGTTTTCGCTTGATCAAGGTTGCGCCTCACCTGATGAAATATTAAAATGTCATTATATAACTTATAAGATAGCACAAACATAAATCTCGGCATGACTATTACAGCTTACTTACCTGGCGGAGCTTTTCAAATGATTGCACGTTGTTTTCCCTTCTTTGCATCTGAGCATGTGAAAAGCAGTCAATTGAGTAGATATATAATAACAATAAAGATAGAACTTGAAAGCGGTTACAAATCAAGCATGAGTTTAAGTAGATAAATAACACTTACCCTTTTAGTATGAAGTCTGTGAGCCTTCTCCCTTGGCCTAAATACATTGTAGGGATTGGTGTCGTTAACCGGAGGCGGCGGCTGTAAAACCAAAACAATATGGAATTGTTGTTAAAGATGTTTTTCGTATTTTGTCCTTAGTTTTATTCTATGCTAACTTAATTTAAACTCTTGAATAAACATGAAGAAAACTAACCTGCAAGCGCCGCAAAAATAGGTTTTAGCAATCGTTCCCGCTGATAGACAGATCCCGAAACTTGAATCATTGTAACTTGCAAGTAATGGTTCTAGAGCACAATTCTTATAACACATTTAATTATATGATCCAAACACAGATCCCGAAACTTGCTAGAAATATTCTTCTTAAATTCTAGCATACACAAAATTTTCTTAGGCAACTTGCATCAGGTTCATTATGTATAAAACTACCGGTCCTCAACAAAATTTTCTTAGGCAACTTGCATCAGGTTAATTATAAACTTGGAAAACTTAACCTACTTTGAAAGCCCTTCCTCCAACCTATCTATGTGTAGTATTTAAGTTTTCTCTAATCGCAACATCATATGAACGAAAATAAAGGAAATAAACGAAGTTACCGTTGAAAACCCAGTTGATAAGGGACGTTGCACGATCAAATCATCAAGGACCCTAACATAAGTTCGAAAGCCTTAAAGTCAAAACATGATCAAATACCAATCCAAATAAGATATAATCAAAGCAAATTAACTGTTGTTATTCATATGTGCTCTCTATTTATTCTAAAAATTGTAAATAACAGTTTCTAATAAAAGGTAACGATAATTACTTCTTCAGAAGGAAGATGAAACAACTATCGATACTCTTCGCTCCTCAACGACGGCTGAAACACATAACAAACAAATTAAACAAACCAGTCGAGTTTCAAAAATCACAATAAGTCAAACAGTCAACATGATCCACAACTTCCGATTCAAATTCCGTTTATGAACCGTAACTGCACCTGAAACAAATCAACAAATAAATCAAACAAAAACATTCAGATTCAAACTTTTAAGTTGCAAGGAAATCTTTATCTGACTTCAAACTTCACACTCTAAACCATCCAAACAAATTCCTGCACAAAATAGTCAAAATCACGGTTGAATTGAGGGTTCTCTTCATCATACCCCTAGAAGAATTGGGTGCTAATCGAAGTTGCTGAATCGAAGAAATGGGGGCTATAAAACAGAAAAACGACACAATAAACACCACATAATCAATCAACAATCCATGAATAAAGTATCTCTAACAACAGTAAACTATAAAACCCTAATTTTCACCCAAAAACAGAAAAGGTAACCAAAGTGAGGTCAGCCTCTAAGCTCCTTTAATAGATAGTATATAGATTTAACAAAAACCTAAAATTCAATCAATTGTAGCACTATAAGCTAACATTTTCAAAACCTATTTCCTACAATGTACACACCATACATAGAAAAAATCAACATAAGTCAACAGATAAAGACATCTCACAGTTCGAATAAACGGAGCAGCCGGAATAAGAAGATTAACACCCTTCTGCAACTTCCTAATCTCACGAAGCGCCTGCGTCCCCGGCTTAAACCGATGTGGCTTCTTCTTCCCTCCACCTCCTGAACCTAAATCCCAAATTACACCAATCTATCAAAACCAAAACACACATTCACACACAAATCAAAATGTATACAAACACTCACTCTCTGGTTCCTTTCTCGGACTTTTCCTCGGCTACAAATTTCCACAAGTAACCAAAACCAAACAAATCAGATACTCCTAACAACAAATTACATGAAAACAACATAAATATTGAAACGATAGACAAGTAGAAACCGAATTACCGTACTCGTTGAAGCAGATGCTCTAGCTGCAATAAAAGAGTGAAAAAATTAGGGTTTGAAACATGAAAAATGAAAACTGGAAACTTAAAACAAAAAGGTAGATGAGCGAAAGCAAGAAAGAGAGAGAGAAACTAAGGTGCTGTTTGTTTTTTCTGCTGGAAAACCTCTTCTGCTGCAGGCCACATCTGCAGGCATCTGCAGGAAAAGAGGTGGACCAAATGTCTGCAGGCTGCAAGGAGAAGAGGGTTTGTTTTTTTTTATATAAAACCTCTTCACCCAAAACACACACACACAACAAAACAAACTGATCTCTCTCTACTCTCTCTCTACTCTCTCTCTACCACCGCCATCATCATCACCGCCACCACTTCACCACCGCCACCACATCACCACCGTCATCATCACCACCGCCATCATCACCACCACTTCACCACCGCAATAATCTCCACCGCTATCATCATCAGCACCGTCATCATCACCACCGCCATCATCATCATCTACTCTCTCTCTCTACTCTCTCTCTAACAGATCGATGATGATGATGATGATGATGTAACAGCTCGATTTGGGGTGTTTTGTTTGCCATCGATTTTAGGGTTTCGGAGGTGGAGGTCGATGGGTGTCGGCGGAGGTGGGGTGGAGGTGGAGGTGGTGGTGGCGGTGCAGGGGTGGTGGTGGAGGTGGTGTCGGTGCAGGTGGAGGTGGTGGTGGCGGTGGCGGAGCAGTGGTGTCGGTGCAGGCGGAGGTGGTGGTGGCGGAGCAGTGGTGTCGGTGCAGGTGGAGGTGGTGGTGGTGGTGGTGGTGGTGGCGGAGCAGGGGCGGAGGTGGAGGTGGAGTCGGTGCAGGTGGAGGTGGTGGTGGCGGAGCAGGGGCGGAGGTGGAGGTGGTGTCGGTGCAGGGGTGGAGGTGGAGGTGGTGCCAAGAAGAGGTAAACCTCTTCTTGGAGAAGCTTACCTCTCATCACTTCCCCAAGAAGAGGTTGGGGAGAGGTGAAAAGCACTTCTCGAAAAAAAAAAACAAACACTCTTCTGAGGCTAAACCTCTTCCCGCGTCTGCACGGTGCAGACAGAAGAGGCCAGGAAGCTCTTTTTGGAAAAAACAAACACCACCTAACAGTCTCTTCGAGTGCCCCAACTTCGTTTAGCAGGCTGTTTTTTTCTCGCCATTGTTGCGTTGATTTGAAGCAGTTATGGAGGTGTATGTTTTAAGAGAGAGAGAGGTATTGAAATTCAATCAATTGTAGCAGTATTAAAGAATGGTTTGAATGGTTTGAAGAAAGAGAGAGGGATTTAAAGAATGGTTTGAATTTTGAAATTTTGAAAGTGGAGCCAAATTATGTATTACTAATTAATACATTAATACATTCAAATTATGTTTTTAATAAATTGTTATTTATGACATCAGAATTATGACATCAGCGAAGTCTATGTGGCATCCTAGGTGGCATACCTAATATCATGACAAGTAAGCAAAGTGAGGTCATGCTCTAAGCTCCTTTTATAGATAAGTAAGATTAATATACATGATAATAACAACAAAATAACCATACGATAAGTTTGAGAAAGTAATGATAATAAAACAAAATAAAATGATAAGTTTGAGAAAGTAATGATAATAACAACATAATAACTAAATGATAAGTTTAAGAAAGTAAGATGATAAGTTTGAGAAAGTAGGAAAACTTGAAACGACTTTGTAGTAAGTTGCCTAAAAAAACCCACCTCAATCCTCTCGATTGCTGATTTCCGCAGTTATCAAAAGGAAGTTCTGATCTAGTGTCAATTGCTGATTTCGCGGCTAACAAAATCTCAAGTAAGATTTCTTGTTCGCATGTGTTATCTATTTACTACTTAGGCTAGTGGGTGTTGTCATGACCCTCACAACCACCATGACTCTCTACGTCAGCGTTATATGGTCCTCCCCGCACACCATAAAGACTGTCCATGATTATTATCATTCATTTCTGTCTATCCAATCATGAATCACCCTAAACGTCACCCACCATTAATAATTTATTGTAACATAAAATTATTGTAGTCGTTAAGAATTTCAAAATCCCAAGGGGTATTCTTTTATTAAACTAACAGGTATGCCTGATACCAATGAGTATGATCGATACCTGATAGTTAAGCATTCGACATATAACCGATGAATATTAGGTCAGATATGATACATGGTTTTACAGGCGAACTGATACGACCCGCGTTGTTTATCAAATGGTCCTAAAAATATAAATAGAATCTTGAGAAATTAGAGTGGAATTCAAATTCATAACTTTCATTCACAAGCAACCTTTAATAGGCTTATAACCATAATATCTCATGTAGGGGGTTTTGGCTAAGTAGCCTAAAAATGATTATGACGATGATATGTGTCACTCCTTATAAGTAGGAATGAAATATATTTTGGTACTAAAACATTTTTGGTTTTTATAAGTAGGAGTGTGAAGATCACATGTGACACCCTTTTTATTTTCTTAAAAATACAAAAAAAAAATCCAGTATAAAAATCTATCACGAAAAAATCCAGTACAAAAAATATAGCACAAAAAAATTCAACAAAAAAAAACCTAAGTAAAAAATTCAGCACAAAAAAATTAGTACAAAAAATGCAGCACAAAAAAATGATATACAACTTAGAAATACAACACATTTTTGTAGAGTTTTTAGCTGTCATATTTTATGTAGCAATATGGTACTCAAACTAAGGATAAAAAGACGCTTGATTTTATGGTGAAATTTTTATGAAAAAAATATTATCGTATAAAAGAGTTAGAAAGTCAATAAATAAGATTTTCGAAAAATACTCTTAGAGCATTCACATCATATCCTTCATTTTTTACCCTATAAGGCTATAGGGTATGGTCATGACCCTTATGACTACCATGACCCTTCACGTCAGTACCATGTAACCCACCTTTAATCCATCATTCAAAACCACTACCCTAAAGGTGTGGTCATGACCCAAACCACTAGCCCCTTATTTATTTTAATTTATCTTTGTCTAAAGAAAAAGGAAATGATTTGTTGAAAAAATGGAAAGGAGAACCATGGTTGCCATGGTTTAATCTATGCAAATCATGGTGGATCAAGTAAGGGGGGTGGTGTAGCATTCCATTCATGTTCCTAGATGGCAAATCATGTCCCAATCATGACCCCCACACCCTTTAGCCTAATTACACTAAAAACAATTATCTTTTCTCTATCATATCAATTAAATAATATTTTTTATACATTTCTCATTAGATTTTCTCACTTCTACTCACAAACACTTTCAAAATATATTAGAAATTATAGAGGGCGAACAATGTTCCCTCAAATATACAGATACATAGTAACATTTTCTCTCTCATCTACTCACAACTACATTTTACACATTATAATATGAAAACCTCTTCTCACAAATTTTGTTGGCTAGGATATAAATGCTCTTACAGATTTAAAGCAAAGGAACGACAGAAATATGCAAAAGAAATTAGCGAACAAAAGTTATTAAAGGAAAATTAAATTAGTAAAACACTTAATAGGTAAAAATCTATCTATTATACTAAAGCAAAATAAAGGTTGACTTTTTGACTTTGAGGTGGCTGCTTTCTTTGGCCAGAGAAATGGGTATTTGGGCGGCATTCTCATCTTCAATATATTTCCTTCATCCTCCCACTTCAATCAATTAAAGGTTTCCAAAAATATGAAATCGTTTCTTTCACAAACTTCTCCAACACGACTTCTACAATCATCTTATATACGATTCTTCTTATTCTATGATTCATCTTCCAATCCATCACCATCTTCGATTGAACACTGGCAATCATAATCGATGAAGGAAAACGTGGGGCTGTGGTGGTGCAGATCTGGCCGGAATTCACAAACCGAAATTAGGGTTCTCACACCATCGAAAAGGGTTCTCAAAATCGATTCGTTAACAAATCTAACCCGATATCATTATGCTCGAGGTTACAGAAATTTCAAATATAATCTGCATCCATGGCGAGCCAGAGCATCTTTGGCTATCTCCTTGAAGTCACAGGTATGACAATTACTTCGTTATTTTTCCATGGCGAGTCAGAACATTAACCAGATACATGACCTAATTTCGTTATTTTCCTCTAATATTTGTGTGATTTGATCAGATACATGACTTAGTTTCTTTATTTCCCCCAATTGATGTGCGTTTTGTTGAGATAAATGTCCTAATTTCGTTTTTTCGAATGGAAGAATTTCACTTGGTGATGTTTTGTATCTGAATTCCTATATTTTGTAATGTGTTTTTCTTTCTTCAAAGTTCAGAAGATAGATTGTATGAGGATATGAACACTTCTCTCGCCATTGAAGAATATACTATAAACGGTACGGTTGTATGTAAATTCTTTTGGATATGAATTATATCTGTATATTGGTTATTATATGTATACAAGTATTAGGTTTGATATCCAGTATTTTGTTTACAATTGAAAAGTTTTAAGACGCACACCAAGTGCTTGATGAAATGCTTCAGCAAAAGTGACTTCTATTTCACATGTTTTTAATTGGGTTCTTAGTATTCCATGCTCTTTGATTACAAATTTATTTGAGATGTAATTTAATTTTTCTACAATAGTCTATACATTATGATAGTTTAACATATAAGTTGCTTTCTAATTGTTGATGTTAATTTTTTTTCCAAAATAATTTGGAATATGTCGCTGGGGGAGAGCTAATTGACAAGTTTGTAGCGCAGCGCTTCAGTGACGATGAGGTTCAACTATCACGTCTAACATAGCAATCTATATTGTTATAAAATAAGTAGCTATAAAAAACATGATAGGCTAACAACAAGTTTACATGTATTTTCTGGGCAGCGAGAAAGCTGCAGAGATGAAGCGCGAGGCTGGAAAATCGACGGTGATGTCAACATTCTGATATGGCACTAAAGGATACTAAAAACGACATGTCAACAAGTGGCTTTAAACCGGGTATAGGTTGTGGCTTTTTTTCATGATTCGTCTATCTCAAATTCATCTTAACCTCCAATTCTTTGGTTTTTAATGAAAGCTATCGGAATTAATGGAGGATTGGTAGATTATTTCAGTTTAGTAGTCATGGTATAACACACTAACATGTTATTTATTTCGTTTGTTAATAGGGCAATAGTTATGGGCTTATGGCTTATAAAAGTATATCCAGTATCGAACTAGAAGATGCAACAGATCCTCTCTAAATAAAAGTACTCAGGAGATAGGAGATGGATGTCACATGGATACAAGCTTGAAATCTGCTGCCTCTTTGTGAACAGAGAGGTATGTTTTATTCTTTAAAAATTGTGAATACTGTATTCCTCAGCTACAAATGCATACCTTAACCATCCATAAAACAAACAGGGAACTGTCATTCAAGTAACATCATATAAACGTAACTCTGGTGGCTTTATAATATTTTCATACATGTGTTAGCTACTGGGCTGTTTTCAAAAATAAGATTTGTTGTCGTTTTTACCATCTCTTTTGATGCTCCATTAACCTCGGCATGGATGCTTCTCCCAGTTAAATTGTGATCCTCTATATTCAAGTCTTACAGAGCGTTACCGGCAGTACAGGAATGAACATAACCTTTTTACTCAATTTACTTAAATCATCTTTTTCTCTGCGTACTAACTCCTAATTACAGGAAAAGGCTTTTTCCTTCACCGCACCAGGAAAACTATCAATCAAAGTTCAGCGACGCCGCTCTTTTCCTTGGAAATATAAAGAAGAACGTTAACCATTTTGATGCTTATCAACCAGAAGGCATGACTTGATCCTCTTCTAAAAGGAGATCACCCTCAGCAGATAGTTGTGGAATATCTGAGATTAGGCTTGCTATGGATGTAGTTGCTGGCACAAGAACGCAATTAAAAGTTTTCAAGCACGATGAAGATGCATCGGTGGATAGTGTAGATGCTACATTTTCTTTATTCGCTTCCCTTTTTTATTCTGCTCTTCAAGGTCATTGTCTATACATTCTCGCTTTAGCAATAAACAGTAGTAAGAAACATACTATAAAATATGTTTGATGAACAACTCATTTTAGTTTGGTTATTTATTTTTATCACTTTACTGATTTAGTAATTATGCAAAAACTGGTGTATGAATTACATGCACTTCTGGCATTCGTCTACCATTTTGATTACCTGTCAAGTTTTTATAGAAGTGGCAGCAGTTGGAAGCCATCAATGGATGTGGTGGTGAGTGCTATAATCAATTTTGTAATTGACAGGTATGGCCGTTAGTTGAATATTGAATTAATTAAGAAATTGTGTCATGATATTCATTTAGTTGCATATATATTTTGATTTGGTTGGGTTTATTTGCTTATATATCATTTAACTTTGCTAATTTTTAGAATAGTGGCTGATATGTTACTTTTTGTTTTGGAACCTGGATCTATTTCACACTTTTTATATGCAACACAAAAAGTCCATTTGTAGACTTATCATTTTTCGATTCATTTGTTTTAAGGGGGATCGTTTCGTCGTCAATTTCATAGTTGTATCTCCATTATCCATTTGTGATGATATTAGGGAGTCCAAAATTATTTTTTATGCATTTTATTTTATTTTTGTAATGTATATATTGCAGGATGGTAAAGGAAGCATCTTTCGGACCAAGAAGGCAACTTATTGTGAAGCAAAGGTGGTTCCAAAGCATCCACAAACACACCTATATGAAAAGCCTGATGGATAATGTCACCGCATTTGCAATCCCACTTGCCCTTGCTGTTCATGCATGTTCACATTGTAAGTTCTACCTGATTTTAACCTAGAGTTGGCAAATGAGCCAAGATGGTATTTGTGGTGGATTTTGCTGATTGATGTTCAGGGCACATTAACTCAGGTTTAGTGCTCGGTATTGTTTACCTCGATAAATCAATCGACCTTATTTAGCTCGATAACTCATACCCGTGACCTTTAAAGTTAAATATGTGTATACACATGTAGATTTTTTTGAATAAGTATTTAGGGTCATTTCATCACTATTAAATATTATATAATTTACTTTGAGTAACCCGTGTAGTAACACACACGGGTACTTAAACTATTAGTGTTGTCCATAAGTTTAATTTTAGTTTCTATGCCATCATTGATTCTAGGTGTTGAAGAAGAACGCCTTGTAGCGATTGTAGCAGACGAGAAAGCTTTCCCTGGAGTATGGCAGGTGTGTAATTTGATGGAAGAATCACAAACATGAAAAGTTCAATTCATGATTATAGCATTGGTTTGGTTTGGTTATGGCGATCAGTTATTCCTATCCGTTAAACTGAACCAGTTGGTTATCGGCTATGTTCAGTTTGGTTATGTCAGCTGTGGTTCGATTATCGGTTATTTCGGTTACGTTTGCTCATCCCTAATTGCTACTATAGTTGTCTACCTTTTTCTCGACCCTTTTTTTGTAGTAATATTACTTACCAAAGCATAATGTTATCATTTCTTTGTATAAGTTTGATAACAAGGGTAAAGTTGTCCAATATATTATCACCCGTAACTACTACTATAGTTGTCTACCTTACGCTCGACCCATTTTCGTAGTAGTATTACTTGCTAAAGCTTTTATCATTTCTTTATCGAAGTTTGATAACAAGGGTAAGGCTTTCCACTTTGCTGAAGAACCCAAAGGTGAAGATATGCATACTTTGCTGAAGTTCATACTTCAATTATTTATGAAGATAAGGAATATGTTTGCTCTATTTTTTTTAACATGCATCTTGGTTCATCTATCAGATAGAATGAATTGCATTCTGAACATTTTTGATCCCATATAAATTCTTTTACTATATAAATTCTTTTACTGGAAAATTGAGATTTTGGGTTTCTATGCTTGAGATAACAATATTCCTTTTGTGTATATTTTATACATTAGATTTCTTTTGTTGAATACTTGAAATCCCAGTAATCTTTTTGTAATGTTTATGGTAATATTTTATACATTAGAAAAATAGTATTTTAAGGGCAAATTAGGATATATATATTTGATCTATTTTGGCCCGGTTTGACCTCTTTATGCAAATTTATCTAAATGATGTTATTATGTTCTTTAATGTTATATTCTTTGATTTTTGTGGAGAGTGTTGTTGGATCACTAAAATAGTTTGATCTTTGCTTCTACAATGTATATAGAGATATTAGTTATAATTTCAGTTGGTGTATGTTATTACTAATGTGTTGGAACCATTAACTTTTTTATGGTATCATCTTTTTGCAGGAAAGGCGCCAGTGAAATGAATTGATTGAAACTGAGTATCCTATAATTAGTTATCAGTCAGGTACATTTAGACGCCTTCATTTTAATATGTCTGTCGTAACACAATTACACTGCTAACATCTGCAGAGATATACGGCTTTAATAGCACAAGGAACATATATCTATAGAATATTAATGTGATTTGAAGATAGATGCTTCGCCAAAATTGGGAAGTATTACCATGTAACATCTGAATGTTTTCTATAATAAAAAAGATCTTTCTAAAGCAAACAGCTTCTGTACAACTTGATTATCGTGTGTTAAATGTTTTCGGTTTGTGATGGTTCTCAGGTATCAATTTTACAGGTTTTATTTTTCAATAGCGATATTCTTGAAGATGAATGCCTTCTCATGTAGCAATTCCCTATATCTACAATCCATTTGTTCACACATTTTTCACGGAGGTAAACAAAGTATTCAACTTTTATTACATCTGACCTTGAATATTATCATTTTGCACATAACCATCACAAATTACTACTCTAGCAAACGAAGGTGGATTGGTGAATCTCAGTTTCTGTACAAGATTTTATACTTCTTGACATTACTTGAGATTTATAAATTGATTTGTTTCGCCATTAATCGCAGGCATGGTGGCGCATTGGTGAAACGCTCTCTTTATATCCTCTCGGAGTTTTCTAAGAATGGTATGTATATCCCTGGAATATCTTCCGCTTTTGCTTCAGTTTTACATTTCATGGTTTGTAATCAATAACAACTAGCAGTGTTAATAGTTTAGTTTAAACAATAAACTAATTCAAATAACTCATGGGTTTGTTTCATGGTTAACTTTTAAATTTCTTTTGGTTAACTCACAAATGGTCTAATCATATTGGTTGGTTTACTTTGTGGTATAGAGATAATAACCGACTTTGAAAAACAGGACGACATTGTAACTGTTTTAAATAATGATTTTAGTATTAGTCCTCAAACCCTCACTTTTAATACATTTGTTGAGACTGAGTTGTGCAATCTCTTAGACTTAGAGCTAATATGTTTATGTTTCGTTCGCAAATTGGGTGTGTGTGTGAAGGTTCAACTGAGATTTTATCGATGAGTCATGTCATCATAGAATGTGAGGTTTAATTAATTCAACCATTATACGTATGTATTAATCTGGAGTAACTCCCAAAAGTTGGATGCGATTCATTTCTGCACCCGATTTTTTGTCTAAATCCAAAGACTCATAGGTACAGTTACACTGTATCATCTTTTCATGTGTGTATGTACTTAGTTTGTTTGAGCATGTAGGTGTAAGATGTATATGTACTACATGTGATATCTGCATAGTTGTTTTGTGTCTTGGGGGCTTAAAACAACGTCCGCAAGATGATATTTATTAAGCTATTGAAACGTGACAGGATGGTTATGGGGCGTTCTTGGCGACATTGTGAAATTTGCCACATCGGGGACCAAGGGTCTGATGCAAGTTATAGTGGTTGTTAACCAGAACTCATTTGGGAGACGTTTGGAATTTGGATTTTATCTATTGAAGAACTATGAAATATTGGAGTAGATATGGAAAGGATCTTTTGGTTTTGCTATACGCCAATACTTGTGATTTGTGAAGCATCAACGTGAAAAGAAAAGGTAAGGTTTAATTTTCCATCATTAATTCGTGTCACATATGTGGTGATATTGTTCCAAGTGTTCTGACTATAATCAGAATAATTCTCGGTTTGTTAGGCTCATTTGATTGATGAAATCTCTGTTATCTTAGGTATGTTTTAAAGAAAGCCAGGCTTTTGAGAGAGTTTGATAGGACCCGGTATGTTTTTATTCCTTCTTTAATATTGAATACCTGAACAAACTTGGAGAAACTTAGCGTGTTGGAATAACTCTAATTATACTATTAAGATAACTCTTTTACTAAATTTAGTTTGGCTGAGGTATTGTTTGACGTTGGTATTGGCCTGATGTAAATATCTTCAAATATTAAGGACTTTTGATTCTAGGTCATCATTTTTAAGGAAAGAAATATCAACAAGAAATGGGTTTATTATTTAATAAAACTTGTTCTGGTAATATATTTGGTACATAAAAGGTGTCGCTTTGTGGGAACACTTTAGCAAGCTGGGTTTAGATTTAATTTGTTTCATTGCTACGACCCATATGTGTCCTGTAGATTTGATTTTGCAGGCACTCTTTTAACTTTAGATCATATTTTTGTTATAGTAAAAAACTTAAATGAGTTGAAGAGAGTCTAATACATCAAATTATATTCATAATGGAAGTGTCAAAAAATTATTTATAAAGGTTAAAAACTACTTTTGTTTATCAAATTTAAGCAATATGAAAAGCTACCGCAGATGGAAAAAAAATAATATTTGGTATTCACAATCTTGAAAATAGTTAATACTTGAGTATTCATTTATATATATTTATGGTAAGTTTGCTTTTGTTTGCTTTTTTTTTTTAATTTCTAATTTTAGTTTTTGTTAAAGTTGCTAAGCTTTATGTTTTTACAAATCTGAAATCATTAGAGGCATCTTTGTTCAACTCCTAATGCATCCTTCACTTAGTCGCGATTTAATAACGACAGTTCTTAGAAAACAAAAACAAAGGTCACAACAAAAAAAATTTTTGTTCTTACCAAAGAGTAATAGACAATATATTTTACATTTATGTTTGATTGAAAATCATTTACATTAAGAACTGTTTTTTAAATAGGAGTTAAATCCAAACGATAATGCTAAAATTGTTTTTAATAGTGATTTGGACCATGATGATTAGTGAATCAGATCGAACCATGAGATGATATGGTTTGAACATGATCCATTAACAAGCCTTACATGCTACATCTACCAACCTAACTTTATGCACCAAAATGAACTTTTTAAGTTTTAATTGCTATTAAGTTGTTTTCCCTACATTTTAGTGTTATATCGGTTAATCACAAAAAACTGGCATTGCATAGTTGTGTAATTGAATATGCAAATCATACACAACAAAGAATATACTCACTGAATGTGCTCAACGGTCTTAAAAGTTGGTTTGTACTTGAGACAACCCATTTTCACACATGGTCAATTGTACGTAGCTTTATCAAGGGTTAAAACACGAGATGGAGTCAAGCTACTAATACTTGACAACGATGGCAAACCTACGAATAAAACAACTAATGTTGTTTATAAAGAGATATTCAACGAGTTGTGATTTTTTGTTGTATTAGTGTATTTCAATTATTTTGTATACTGTCTATCATTTCTATTAATATTTCAACATATATATAACTAAAATATTTGTCAACAATGTTAAAGTAGTTATTATTCTTATTAGCCACCCGTGTATCACACGGGGACTTAGACTAGTGTATATTATATATGGTTTAAAATCCCCCTTGCTTTCGTTAAGTCTAGTCGACTTTTCTCTTTAGCCCAATAACAAGGAATATGATTGTGATCCGGTCGATTTATTTAGATTGGAGGAGCTCACCTATATTAACTTAGTATTTTAAAGTATATATCTTACGTAATATTTAAAACTTATAATTTTAAAATGAGAAAAAAAATATCCGACCAAACAAGACAATTGTCAACACATATTGTAGTCAACGAGTTGACGTCAACCCGCGCGTTGCGGCGGGATGTTAATTATAAATATGTTTAGTATCACTACATGAGATTCGAAAACACAACTTATTTGAAATTCGCACAGTTTACATTTAACCATAAAGCTGTCGAAGCAGAACATATTAATTAATTGTAAAACAGTCGAAAGGTGCCTTCATACGTTGTGAAAACTATGTAAGGCTGCCGATAACGCTCCACACCTAACACCGCTTTGGGTAGGGCTCGAACACTGGTTTCCTCTAGGTTTGCTGGTTTCATGGTATTTATTTTATTCTCAAGTTCAAATATATAAATAGTAACATTAAAAAATCATTAGAAACTTGTGATCACACTTTAAAAGAAATACCATCTAATTACATCCTTGTATAATCAAATTCAAAGTGAATCTCAAAACATGTAGACACAAAACATAGAATGCTAGTATGCTACCAAACGGATGTATGCGAAGAACTAATAAATTAAAGAATAGTAAAATACTTAATTTAACAATGTTCATTTCATTTATGTTTTCATTAAACAATAATAGTAAAATACTTCATATAACAATGCTATCTAACGGATGTATGCGAAGAATCTACGTTTACCGAAACAGTTTCGCTTGTATTAAAAAGAAATATCCATATAATTAATTATATAATCGTAAATTCTAAATCTAAAGTGTGATAACCGTGTAACGTAGCCGTGAACGCCACACACCCTAAAACCGCTATGCAACCGCCGCCTGACTATGCAATCCATTGCTGCCACCTTGAAGTTTGCGGGAAACCGGCTGGCCGCCGTGAAGTTTGCCACAAACCGTCGTAGCCGCTGGCACTATTGACGTTGTTCGTTATTGTTGTCCCCCTGAGTTCGTTAACCATGTAACCCTATTACTTTGGTCGGCCGGATGTAATCCCTCCTAGGGTAAGAAGAGGGCAGAGTTGAAGATTAACATCATTTGTTGCTTCTATGATCAACACCCAATTTTGCATGCTTGAATTTGAATGGAATAAAAACATATACATTTGGTGAAGATACATATCCGAGGCCGGACATGATCCTTGGGACGAACCGGACTCCACTTGAACGGGCATCTAAAATATGTTCGTTCCTTATCAAGCACCTCCGGAGACGAGTCTCCATTTAAGTGCGTCTGGACGAATGACGTCATCTCAGTTGACTACTATAAATACTCCTTCAAGTACAAAGCCAAGTACGATTTTCTGAACCTTCGTCCTTACTTTTTCTCTCTACTTTCTCTTTCTACCAATACTTATCCTCACGCCGGAGGGTGGTCGCAGAGGGGCCCTCCCATCTCTGCGGCGAGCCTAACGGTTTTTTGTTTTGCAGGACTGTTCTCCAAGCTCACCTATAAGATCCAAACCCTCGTTTACAGGATCCGGCCTTAACACGATTCATTGGTTCTTCAATTGGCGCCATCCGATCTCAAAGCTCTTAGTCCTTCACTTTGGTGAATTTCTTGAGCAAAGAACTGACAAATGGCGGCCTCAGGTTCTGAGAATCTGGGATCCATGGCTTTTAGCACACAAACTACAGCACCAGCAAGCACTGTTTCCGCAATCTCAGCTCCTTTAAGCTCGGGACCGGGAACAACCTTGCCATTTATTCTACTTCCTACTTCGCAAGCATCTGAGTTTGATGCGGAGTTTCTCTCCAAAAATGCAAGTCTTCTACGAAGATTGAAAGCACAACAGGCTAGAGATGAACAAATCCTCGGTTTACGAACCAGGTTGTTTCAAGAAGAAACTCGGTAAGGACTATGGGTCCTACAATATGTTGGGATTGAACCTTACCAGAGGAACAGATAATGTAAAGCCAAAACCTGGTCACAACAGTGGATCCACAATAAGCAGCGGTTTACATTAAGCTTCCCCCTTGAAAGTGATTTATAACAACTGATGGTCTTGCATCCACTGACTGGATACAACTGCTGCTGTTCTGCATAACTACTGATGAAGCTTAGAAGACTGCTGGACACTAAGCACTGCTGGTACAAACTGCTGATAACAAAGCTCTGCCCAATCAAGGACTGATCAACCTTGAGGAAAGCACTGATGTAAAGAGAGAGCATCTGTTTTGAGAATTATCTGTTTTATGTATAGTCAGTGGTTAGGTATAGCAGTGTTTGTAAAAGGACAGTAGATACAGGTTGTTAGGCTGTTAGACGTCGCTTTCATGGTGACGTCAGCTGAGATACCTCAGTGGTTTGGTTTGCCTATAAATGTAACAGTACCATGTACTGTTACATTTGATTGACTGAGGGAATTCTTCTCCTCATGTCTAATCCTTTCATCTTGTGTGCAACCAACCTTGGGGCATCAGGCTGAGGGGGAGTTTAGTTTGTAAGCATGTCTATAATCTTTTGCTTTGATTTGTAATCATTTGAATCTATGAGAAGCTAATGCTATCAAACTATTTTCTCCATTGATTGTGTTTACAAAGTCTGTATCTATTTCCGCTGCACTTTACATGTTTTCATATTCACTAATTGATCAAAACATATAAACAAACACAATCATGAGAGCCTCCGATCCTAACAATTGGTATCAGAGCTTGGACAGTCAAATTCGATCTAACAATCAATTTGACATAACAGTTCAGCTCAAAATTCATTGATACCAAGGTTGGTTGTACTCAGTTGAAAAAACAGAGTAACTGGTAAATTATGATCAAAATGGTTATTCAAAAACTCTGTACATCAACCAAGATGTCATATGACACACAAATTTCACATAACAAGTGATTTCATGCACAAGACACTCATGGTTTCTAGATCTGAAAACAATATCTGGTTAAACTATGAGATTACTTCCTATTTTCTAAATTGATCTCAATTGTTGATGTTAAATTTGTGGTGTTTTTATTAAAAACTAAAGTATGAACCTCAGATTAACAAAACCTATGTTCATAAAACATTGATGTTTTGCTAACATAAAAAGAGGGAAATTAAAACTTTAGTTATTCAGATCTTATGTGTTGAAAACAGGTTGAGATCCTCAAAAGGAACAAATCAACCTTGTTTAAATACATTAAGAACACAGGGGTCAACATAGTCCGTATCATATGTAGTGTGAGATTGGCTGAAAAACTTGTGCAAACATGACCAAGTCTCTCAAAACATTACTGCAAAATGATTTTGGACTAAAAATCACAAAAACTCGAAAGTGTGTTTATCTCAAAACTTTTGAAGTCAAAAGAAAAGAGTATAACCGTAAAACACTTAAGAGTCAAAGCTTGGGGTAATAATGGTCATTAAGCAACTGTCTGTGCTTATTGGTTCAAGTAAGTTCAGGTGATAATAGTGTCTCCAGTGATTATATTTCAAGAGGACTAGACAAATGTTCAAAAATTCATCTATGTGTCCTCATGTTTGCAATCAACTGACAAAGAAAATGGTACCAAACAGTGGTCAAAATGTATCCAAAAGTTTTCTACCACTGTTGTCAAACCACTGACCATTTTCAATAACTTGTGAATGATGTGATTATATACTCTATTGAAATTATACCAGATCATTTTTGATACTATTCTCAGAAAATCCTTTAACAATTTTTGTTGCGTTCAAAGGACTTTCTATAATAACCGGGATATATTATTCATATTTTTTTGTTGAATAATATATTTGGAACTGTTGCTTGTTTTTGTTGGCAATGGTTTCAATTCCTGTCAGGATATAATACCTTATTTTTGTTGGATTTATTATTCTCTTATATGGGTCAAAAGGAAATGGTACATATGTCAAGATCATGTCATACTTAGGTTTGCTCTTAAATTGTTTTCAAAGGTTGATTGCTAACTATGCTTGAATTACTAAGGTACTCATGTTTTAATTGAATATTAAACGAGAATGAGTTGCCTTAGTAAAAAGTTTTCATCATCTGGGGTACTTAAACCACTGTCATTCAAAATTGACATTTGGCAAAACCTTGAATGAAAATTTTCAAAACTGTTGATGGAATACTTGTCCTTCAGATCTGTACCATTTACCCTAACCACTGTTTTGTTCCAACGTCTGATCTCAAAACACTGTCCACTGCTGAAAGTTAACCACTGATCCCTCATTTTATTGAAAAGCACTGATGTTCAAAATCAGTATCTTATCCACTGATATGTTATCTACTGATAGTAAAAATCATCCACTGTCCACAATTTTTACCGTTGTAACCACTGATGCTTGATACGTCAGTGGCCCTTAAAACAACTGTTCTCCATACTTCATCCATTTCATCAGTGTTTGACACGTGGTCAGTTTTTAGCCCTCAGATCGTAATAACCGCTGCCACATCAGCAATCATTTTTTTTCCTAAATAAAACCCTGCCCTATACCCCCAAACAGGGTTTTACACTGTCGAATTGAATTCCAAAATTCTCTTCAGAAAGCAGTTTCCAACCCTTCTTCTCAAAATCTTCAAAATCATTCTTCATTCTTCTCCACAAAAATGACAAAATCAAAGTCGAAATCAAAATCAAAACCTAAATCACCACCGCCCTCCAATGAGGTCGCTCAAACGACCGAAGAATTAATCGAAATACCATACAAACAATCTCACAACTATTTGGGTTTACTCACAAAACCCACAAACAACCATACATTCGATTCCATTCTCGACACCATTTCTACATCAAAGTACAAAACTTTGTTGACAGTAGACGCTCCCATATATCTGCAAACCCAGAGAGAGTTCTGGAAAAATGCTACGCTTGAAAAACAAGATGATAAAGTAGTAGCCATTAACTCCTCGATACAGGGTACGACGATTCAAATCACTCCGCAATCACTATCAGAAATCTTCAAACTCGATGATCAGAAAGGTAAAGCTTCCTTTGATAAAAACGAGTTAAAAGCTGATTTTCTGAAAAGGGGTTATGCAGAAGAGTCAAAGGTAGATACCCTACAAAAGGGTTATTTTCCATCTGCACCCAGATTTTTATTTCACACACTTCTGATGTGTGTTTCGAATAAAACAACATCCTTTAACGAAATACCATTGAAAATTCAATGTCAGGGTTACGCTATTTTGAATAATAAGGACTACAACTACTCCTAGGAGATTTTCAATGACATGGTAAAAAACGTTGAAAGTAAAGCATTTTTGTTGTTTCCAAGATTTTTGAGTTATTATTTTTTACAAAAATTTGATAAGAAAAATGAAAATTTACTTAAACAAGGTGTCTATTTTCAAATAAAAAGCTTGACACCTGAAACATTCTCAAGAATGATGGCACCAATAAAATTAAAAGGAAAGGTGCCTGAGCAGACTTTAGAAACTGCCACTGATCCTCAGGCAACTTCTGCTGAGCCCACTGCTCCAGGTGATCAGAGCAGCACAACCACTGCTCTGAAACCCACACATGATATTACCAAAAAGACCAAAAGAAAAACATCCAGAAAACCCACCAAACCAAAAACAAAGGCAACTCTGGAAGATGAGATCCCAGAGGAAATGACTGTGACAACACAAAAGTCACCACAAACCACTGCTGCTACTTCCTCACAGCAGTTGGTAGAAAGATCTCCACCTTTGCCTAAAACTCCTCCTGCATCCTCACAAAAGGATCAGGTTGTAAGCACAGGGACACCACATTATGAAGCTCTGAATCCACTCGGATCCATCTTCCTCAGTCCTGATCCCAAGGACATGTCTCTCTCAACACCTATACCCTCACCAATCATAATGCCACAATCCATGCTACCCTTATTGCATGCAGCTGCTATAGCTCAGACACATACCAGTTCCTCTCTATCACCTATCACTGAGAGTATACTCCCACAAGTGACTGGGTCTGATGCTACTACTCCTGCTATCCCAGCAACAATTGAGGAGGTTACACCCCCTGAGTTACAAGTAACTCTCGGTGGTAGTTCAAGTGGAGCAACAACTACAACTGGTGGATCAACAGATCTTCAGTTGGACAGTTGTTTCATAAGTAAGACTCCCTTGAAGGCAATTTCTTCCATGGCAACCTCGGTAACCACCAGTGAGTTGGATCTAACCACTGGTATCATCAAAGGTTTATCGAATGCTGAAGAAAGAAGTCCCCAGTACCAAGAACAAGGGGCATCAATGGGTGATTTTTGGGACTCAGTTCCTAAGTCAAACATTGATATAACCACTGCTGGTGGGGATTCAGATGATCCCAGTAAAATGGGTGATGATTCAAGATATCAGGAATTGACGGGCAGAGTTGAAAAACTTGAAGAATCAGTTTCTGAAATAAAGGAGATGGTGCAAGAGATTTTAAAAGCTCAGAAAGCACAATCCACTGCTGTTCCACCTCAAGCACCTGCTCCACAACAAGCACTTGCTGCAAATGAGCTCTGGAATCTTTTTCAACCTATGCTTGAAAGACAAAAACAAGTGGCTGATCAGCAGCATGAAATGCATATACAAATGCTGACCAATATGGTGGAATCAAGGTTCAAGGATACTCAAGCAGATATCAAGGCTATTAAGGCCAGCATCCAAACTACCACTGGCAAAGCTCCTTCAACTTTGATGTTCTTTGATGACCCCCTTGCAGATAATGCCAAAAAGGGGGAGATAATGAAGCAAATGAAGAAGAAGGGAATAGAACATGGCCTGTGTGTTGAACCTGAGCAAGCAAAGCAAACATCTAAACCACCTCCCACGAAATGTCATACAGCTGATATAACAGAAGTTACAAAAACTGCTGTCAGTAGCCAAACAGCTGCCATTTCATCAACACACACACTTTCAACACACACCACTCTATCACACACCATTACAACCACTGTTCCACCACCATCCTCATCTACAGTCATATCACCACCACTGCCTCCTGCCATAAAGCAGAAGACAGCAGATGTTACAACATCTGCTGTAATGACAACAGTGATTGAAACACCAATTGTTTCAACCACTGTCAGTCAATCACTATCACAAACCACTGCCATTCAATCTCAAACCACTGATCTATCCAAAACATCATCAGCCTCTCCTACATTAAAAAGGAGAAGGGTTTTTATTCCTGATGATGAGTCACCACCACCATCACCACCATCAAAAACTACCTCACCACTTCCATCCCCTGCTCAAAAGCAGAAGACAACTGCTGACATATCAGCAGTTGTAATGACAACAGATGTTGAGACACCAGTTGTTTCAACAGCTGTTAGTCAATCATCCACCACTGCTCTCATCCTTCCTACATCACAACCAAAGCTCTTCAACAGAAAAAGAAAGCCAATCTCTGCCGATGAGGGTATACATGATCCTAATGCTGCACAATATCCACTGGAGCTTGAAGCCATCAAAAATGAGATGAGGCAATTCTATACAGAAGAAGATCCTTCAAAAAGAAGGTTCTCCTCACTCATAGGCTACATGCCACCAGATGATATGGATGATTACCTCAAAATCAAGGCAAGGCAAGCAAGACTAAGAGCTAAAGTTGAGAGTGAAAAAGAACGGTTAAGCGAAGATGGCATTGCTAAAAGACTGGAGTTCTACTGCAGAAAAGTAAAGCAGATAGAAGAGTTTGCACAAGACCTAAACAAAGAAAAGGCTGATCAAAAGAAAGAATTAAGAAAACAATATCTAGCCTACATCATGAAAGAGAAATTCTATCCTGCTGAAGAACAACAGTTCAAAGAATGGCCAGTAGTCGCTCTTAAGCGTGAGGCAGAAAGGATTGAGAAAATTAAGAATGATCCTACAAAGAAGAAGAATGCTCCAAACTGGAGAAAATACAAAAAGCTCATTGCTGACCTAACTGCTGAGTATAAGAGAAAGAAAAAGGAGCTGGTGGATGCAAAAATGGATACTGCTGAAGCCATGTCAAAATGGTCAAAACAGCAGACTGATGAAGCCTATGAAAGGCTAAAGAAAAGAAAGATAACTGTTTCAAGCACCTCAAAGAAGCATGAACAAAGAATGAAGCTTGAACAGCAGATAGAAAACCTCAAAACACTGTTCCGATCTACTTTTGTGACAAACCAAGAAGAAGGAGAACAGCTGACCAGTGAAGAGGTAAAAGAAAAAGAAGTTGAGTACTTCAAAGAATCCATCATGAAAATGGGTCTAAAAGAAGAGAGCTCAGAAAAACTTCAAAACCTTATAGAAGGGATGTTAACCAAACCTGCATCATCAGACACTTCAACAGACATGACAGACATTGAAAGGCAGGAGCTGATTGAAAGAGAAACTGCAGAAGATATAGCTGCAGCAAATGATGTCATAGAAATGGATTTCAAAAGAATGTCTGAAAGTCTGCAAGTTTTCTCAAGGCCAATATCTCAAAGCTCATCATCGAATAAATCTCTCCCAAGAAATCCATTGGGTTTAAAAGTACTAAAGTGGCTCTCTGATCAAAAGACCCACGTACTGACTCTGGTCAGATCCAATGGAGAGGTGAAGTATATATCAAGGAAAGAAGCACTGGGCCTTAGTGTTCAAGATTTGCAGGATCTCCTTGAACTTACACTGTGTAGGGATGAAGATGATATAAGTTCCAGAGACTTTGAAGCAGATTTTAAAAGAGAAGCAAAGGAACTTTTGATGAGGAATAAAGATCCAGAATATTGACAGGTTTTGGCATTATCTGTTCCAGGGGGAGATTGTTGGGATTGAACCTTACCAGAGGAACAGATAATGTAAAGCCAAAACCTGGTCACAACAGTGGATCCACAATAAGCAGCGGTTTACATTAAGCTTCCCCCTTGAAAGTGATTTATAACAACTGATGGTCTTGCATCCACTGACTGGATACAACTGCTGCTGTTCTGCATAACTACTGATGAAGCTTAGAAGACTGCTGGACACTAAGCACTGCTGGTACAAACTGCTGATAACAAAGCTCTGCCCAATCAAGGACTGATCAACCTTGAGGAAAGCACTGATGTAAAGAGAGAGCAGCTGTTTTGAGAATTATCTGTTTTATGTATAGTCAGTGGTTAGGTATAGCAGTGTTTGTAAAAGGACAGTAGATACAGGTTGTTAGGCTGTTAGACGTCGCTTTCATGGTGACGTCAGCTGAGATACCTCAGTGGTTTGGTTTGCCTATAAATGTAACAGTACCCTGTACTGTTACATTTGATTGACTGAGGGAATTCTTCTCCTCATGTCTAATCCTTTCATCTTGTGTGCAACCAACCTTGGGGCATCAGGCTGAGGGGGAGTTTAGTTTGTAAGCATGTCTATAATCTTTTGCTTTGATTTGTAATCATTTGAATCTATGAGAAGCTAATGCTATCAAACTATTTTCTCCATTGATTGTGTTTACAAAGTCTGTATCTATTTCCGCTGCACTTTACATGTTTTCATATTCACTAATTGATCAAAACATATAAACAAACACAATCATGAGAGCCTCCGATCCTAACACAATATTCACTCCTCCTACTTTCTCCACAGTTGTTACTTCAGAAACTTATAGTGGGTATGTGCAGGGATCCTCCGGACCATCTCCAGCTATGATAATACGAAATGAAGCTGAAATAATTAATGATCCGGATCTTACCAAGCCATACCACCCAGTTTCCATGACTGCTAAGTCCAAGTTCAGCGCCCGCATCACACACGCCAAGCTACCTCCGAAGCTCAAAATGCCAACTACAGTTAAAAAGTATGATGGTACGACTGATCCAGATGATCATATGTTCGACTTTGACAGAGCCGCACGAGTAGAACAGTGGCCGATGCCGGCGTGGTGTTTCATGTTCGCACAAACACTAACTGGAGCTGCCCGGGTGTGGTTTAATGCGCTGAATGAAGGAGAGATCAACGATTTCGAAGAGTTCCGAAGATTATTTCTCCAGAATTTTAGCCAGTAAAGGCACTATTCAAAAGAAATCACCGAAGTTCACAACATCCGGAGAAGGGATGGGGAATCTCTGGATAGTTTCATCGACCGGTTCAACCGGGAAAGTATGCAGATCACTGGGGTAGTTGATCAGTTAAGGATCTCCGGATTCTGTCATGGTGTCCGGAACAACCAGTTAGTTGAAAAGTTACACGAGAACCTTCCAAAGACGATGGAAGTACTCATGGAACGAACCAGAGCTTTCGCTCGAGGAAAGAATGCATGTAATCCAACTCCGGAGTCAGATCATAAGATGTCTTCCTGGAAGAAAAATGGTGGGTCCGTATTCGACAAAACTCCGTCCGGCAACAGAGGACGACCGCACCCGTACAATAGGAATGACAGACCTTCACGAGGAAGAAATTCCGGATCAAGGTTTTACAATTTATCGGACCTTTCCAAAACTCCCAGTGAAATTCTCAGTGCAGAAGGCGCAAGCTTCCCTGTCCCACCAAAGCTCCGAAATCCAGGAGATAAGAATTCCAAGAAATATTGTGATTACCATCAAGCTCGGAGTCACAATACAGACGATTGCTGGTCCTTAAAGCAAGAAATAGAAAAAGCAGTACGGTCCGGTAAGCTATCACATCTGGTAAAAGAAGTGAAAGAGGGTAAATCTTCGGGAAATTCGGGGGATAACCCGAACAATCAACCTGCAATTTGCATGATCAGGAAGGTAGGTAACCAAGGCATCAAGCGATCCAGTCACCATATGGCCGCTTGGATGCAGCAACCCATCGCTTTCCCTCCCATTAATCCTGAAGAGATCAAGGACGGACCAATCATAGTGTCTGCGATCATAGCATGTCACAAGGTCCGAAGGATTTATGTCGACAGCGGAAGTGCCACCGAGATCATGTACCAACAATGTTTCCAACAGCTAGCTCCGCAGACCAAAGCAAAATTGATACAAGTCTCAATGCCGTTGGTGAGTTTTTCCGGAGAAGTGGTGCAGCCTATAGGGCAAATCACTTTGCCAACAACATTGGGAGAAGGAAATCTGGTCCGAACCGTCAACTTGACGTATTTGGTGGTGGAAGCAAGGTCCGTTCACAATGTTATATTAGGGAGGCCCGGTATGTGCGCCTTCGGTATCATCAGTTCTACCATTCATGGATCGTTAAAATTCCCCACCGAAGCAGGAGTGGCAACTTTACACTCTGAATCAACAATTTGTGTAGCAGAAATACGACAAAGCAGTTGTAATGTTCAAACTCCGAATCTTCTTACAGAAGAATGGGCCATACACCCGCATTTTCCGGAACAAAAATTGCAGTCGGGGCCCAGCTCCCTGAACGTACCAAAAAGAAGTTGTGGAAGCTCCTGTCTAATTCGCTCGACGTATTTGCATGGCAAACCGCTGACATGGTTGGAGTCCCCCGATGTTTGGCCGAACATAAGCTGAAGGTGTCACATTCAGCAAAGCCAGTAGCTCAAAGAAAAAGAAACATGGCTCCAGCTCGTAACAAAGCCATCTCCGAGGACGTACGAAAACTACTAAGTGCTGGTATTATCAGGGAAGTACGGTACCAAACATGGGTCTCCAATCCGGTAATGGTAACAAAGAAAGACAAAACCTGGAGGATGTGCGTCGATTTTTCTGATCTGAACAATGCTTGTCCGAAGGATTGCTATCCTTTGCCGGAAATCGATTTAAAGATTGATTCTCTTTCCAGCTTCCGTCTTAAATGCTTCCTGGATGCATATAAAGGCTACCATCAAATCCAGATGGCTTTGGAAGATGAAGACAAGACCGCGTTTGTAACAAACGAGGGTCTCTTCTGCTATACCAAAATGCCATTCGGATTAAAGAATGCCGGAGCTACGTACCAAAGGCTGATGGATAAAGCATTCAAAGACCAGATCAGAAGAAATCTAGAAATTTATGTGGATGACCTGGTCATAAAAAGCCAGGCCGAAGACAACCTGATCGATGACATACTCGAAACCTTCACCAGGCTACGGAGTATCAACCTCAAACTTAATCCCAAAAAATGCTCTTTTGGTTTAGAAGAAGGAAAGTTTCTCGGTGTATGGATAACCCAATCCGGAATCCAGGCACATCCGGATAAAATCAAAGCGGTAGTCTCCATGCAGCCTCCCAAAACTGTCAAAGAAATTCAGTCACTAAACGGGAAGCTCGTTGCTCTCCATCGTTTTGTTTCAAAAGCGGCCGATCGCACTATTCCCTTCATGAACGTGTTGAAAAAACGATCGGGAAAGGGCCAGATAGAGTGGACACCGGAAGCTGATTCGGCATTTCAAGAGTTGAAAGTTTGTCTTGGATCCTTACCCACCCTAACCGCTCCAGTTACCGGAGAAACCGTCACAGTTTATCTCTCCGCCTCTCATTTCGCCATAAGTGCAGTACTTGTGGTACATCGGAATCAAGCACAAATTCCGGTCTACTACGTAAGCCGCATCCTGAAAGATTACGAAACTCGGTACCCGATGATTGAGAAGTTGGCACTCGCTTTGGTACATGCCTCTAGGCGCCTCCGAAGGTACTTTCAAGCTTTCAATATAGAGGTGCAGACTGACCTCCAGATACAACAAATTCTCAGAAAGCCAGAGGTCTCCGGACGCCTCACTAAGTGGGCAATTGAACTCAGCGCTTTCGATATCACCTATCGAACCAGAGGTCCGGTAAAAGGCCAGGCGGAGGCAGATTTCCTCACGGAGGTACCAACCGGAGAAAGCACCAAAGAAAAACCCGCCCTGCCGAGGGTATGGAACTTATATACGGATGGAGCCTCCAGCAAAGAAGGATCGGGAGCCGGGTTAATCCTAATAGATCCAGAAGGGATAGAATACACTTATGCTCTGCGATTAGAGTTTAAAACCTCAAACAATGAGGCAGAATATGAGGCTCTCCTCGCAGGACTCCAAACCGCGGCCAAGGCCGGTGCAACCTCTGTACCAGCACATGTTGATTCATTGTTAGTAGCCAATCAAGTCAGCGGAGAGTACGAAGCACGAGAGGGTAACATGGTTCAGTATCTCCAGCAAGTTAACAGTTTAATTTCCTCTTTCGAATCTTGTAAGATAGTACACATACCGCGGAGTAAGAACAAAAAGGCCGACCCCTTAAGCAAACTCGCATCCGTAGCCTTCTGTCACTTATCCAAAGAAGTTTTAGTCGAAACCTTGCAAGCTCTGGCCATCCAACAGACGGAGTCGGTCATGTCAGTCTCCATACTGGAAAAATCTTGGATGACTCCGATCTTGGATTACTTGAAAGAAGGTATGCTCCCAGAAGACAAAGCTCAGGCCCGGAAATTAAAGGTAAAAGCGTTGCAGTATTAGGTTCATAATGGGCAACTTTACCGAAAGACCTTCTTAGGTCCGCTCTTGAAATGCTTAACACCGGACGAAGCTAGCTATGTCATAAGAGAAATCCACTGGGGAATATGTGGCATCCACTCCGGACCAAGGATGGTCATAGCTAAAATTATGAACGCCGGATACTTCTGGCCGGGCATGCATCAAAGCGCGGTTAATGAGTTACAATCATGTGAAGACTGCCAGCGGCACGCTCCCATTAGTCACCGAGCCAAGAACAACCTCGTTCCTGTAACCTCGGCGTGGCCGTTCCAGAAATGGGGGATTGACATTATGGGTCCCTTCCCTGTTTCCACCGGGGGGGGTAAGGTTCCTGTTGGTTGCCATCGACTATTTTACAAAATGGATCGAAGCCAAACCCCTCCGGACCATCACAGGAGATCAAGTGCTGAGGTTTGTTTGGGAAAACATAGTGTGCAGATACGGAATGCCGCTCTGTATAGTCAGTGATAACGGGAAGCAGTTTGCAGAAAACCCATTCAAAACATGGTGCAAAAGGATGCACATTGAGCAAAATTTTGCTTCGGTAGCCCATCCCCAAGCCAACGGGCAAGTTGAAAGAGCCAACCGCAGCATTGTGGAGGGCATTAAAAAGCGCTTGGGGAAGGAAGGCGTTTCATGGGCAGATGAACTCCCGCATGTCCTGTGGGCTCACCGGACGATGCCGAAGACAAGCAATAGGGAAACTCCCTTCAGCTTGACATACGGTACCGAAGCGGTCATTCCCGCTGAAGTAGGGATACCTACCCCTCGAATGCAACAGAATCAAGAAGAGAATGAACAAGAACTCCGTCTAAACCTCGATCTGGCCGAGGAACGAAGAGAACTTGCGGCCATCCGAGAAGCGAAATACAAAAAAGAGTTGGAAAAGCACTACAACTCAAAAGTAAAGGAGGTCCGGTTCAAGATCGGAGACTATGTCATGCGGAGCAATGAAGCCAGTTTGGTTGAAGGCACCGGAAAGATGGCTCCGAAATGGGAAGGTCCCTACCTAATCAACACCGCAGGAAAGGACGGTGCATATACGCTTAAGAAGATGGACGGGACTCTCGTCCCGCGTACATGGAATGGAGCGCACCTAAAGAAATGTTTCCTCTAAAGTCTTTCCTATTTTTTTTAAAATAAGATTGTAATACGGAAGCTACGGCCTCCGCCACCTTTCTTTCTTCCTTGTAACGCGGATGGATTTTTGCCCGCACCGAACGATTTTTAATTCCAAGAACCGTGGAGGGTTTTACCCACGGAACATTTGAAATGTTTTTACCATGTGATAACCGGAGAAGTTTAAACTCCGGATTATATAAATAGATTAATGAAAATTTTCTATCATCAACAAAGTTGCAACACAAGTACATCTTCGGCCGAATTAGGGATGCTAACCCTAAGAGGTAAGGACGAACTGGTTTCGTTCGTACTTTCCCTTCAATTAGAAATTATCCTAACAAATCGGATCCGCACCTAAAAAAGAACGTTCAAATAGTAAGAAAAAATGTAAACACCAAAAGCATGGACGCATGCGCAAAAAGTGATTGCATCAAAATTAACCGGACTTGTATCTCCGGCAGTTACAAATTTACAAGGGATAATTGTCAAACACAAGTAAGAGCATCATTACATTCATCCAAATTCAGAAAACAGGGTGCATATCCCAAACAACCGGACATGTCCACCCCCTAAAAAGTTAAACAAACTGAAAACTACCAAGGTGCATACCCCAAGGAGCCGGGCATGTCCACCTCATTCCTTCAAAGACTCCCCACTTGCAAAAATAAGAGCGTCTTTAATCTTGGAGAGTGGCTCGTGAATGAGTTTCGGAAGGTCTTCCACCACCGAAAACTTAAGGGTATCAAAACAGGCAACCGCAACATTTAGTTCCTCCGCCGCATTACGATTTAGCATCGGCACTTCGGCATAAGGTGTCTTCTTCTTCAAGGCATGAAGATAACCGCTGTGAAGACCGGAATTAACACCCACAGAGCTCATTGCATTATTAACTGCGGCTACGGCTGCAGTCATCTCCGGGCCTTTATGAATGTTTTTAGCAAGAAGTTTTGCACCCTCCGAAAGCATCCACGCCTTGGTCGCTTGAAGTTCCTCCACTCTAGCTTTTAAAGCTGCTTTCTCCGCCTCAATCTCTTTCTCACGTCCCTTCATCTCCTCAATCCGGTCCTTTAAATCGGCCTCCTCTGATTTAAGCGTATCCCGCTCTGGAAAAAGTGTTAGAAAGAAAAACAGATAAAATAAAATGCAACTAAACCAAGCGAAGAGCGTACCGGCCATCATGCTCTCATAAGCAAAACGAGCATTGTTAAAAGATTCTTCCATCTTCGCCAAAACAGCTTTATGCTGATCATCTTTCTGCTTCATGGGTTCAGAGAAGCTCTTTAACTCAGCTGTTATCCTATCACGGTCCTCCGCAGCAGAGGCAGCAGCCGCTTGAGAAGATTGACTCTGACTAGTCAAAGCCTTAATTTTCTCTTGCTGGGACTGTAGTTCTTGAGTAAGCTGGACAACCTTCTTCTCCGCATCAGGACTCCTCTGAATCTTGCGCTTTAAAGAGCGAGTCTCCTTCTCTAAGTTCTCCCGTACCGATTCCGCTTCTACCCACCGTCGATAGAGCTCCGTCACGAAGATGTTTGACTGGGCTTGGTTAGTCAAAACCGCAGCACCTAGATCTGGGTTCTTCATCTTCCGGCTTCTGGCATGGTCTATCGGAGTGTTTATATTGAAAAGAAGAGTTTTTGCAACTAGCGCGTCCATCACTGAGTCCTTGTTCCGAACATCCCAATCAGGAACGAATTTGTCTTCAGCAGTCGCCGGATCGATATCCATATCATCCGAGAACAAATCTGTATATCGAAAAAAGGACAACAACTCAGGTCCGAACCAAGATGAAGGAAAAGAAGACACTTGGTCTTCCTCATCTTCGATAAAGCGGTCCGGACCTAAAGATGAGTCCAGCATCGTACCTAAAAAAGTCATCACCTTGGGTTCACCATGAGCTTTTCCTTTCTCCTTGCTCAAAATCTCCGGAATCCCCGTCTCCATATTCTCTGTTTCAGTACTTGGAAGAAAACCACCAGAAAAGGTAGGTGTTGGTTTATTACGAGCCAATGCGGCCTCCTCCCTAGAAAACCTACCTCCGGTAAGATGCTCGTCCAGCTCTTCCATTACATTACCCTCGGAGTGAGAATCCTTCTTTGATTTCTTTGACTTTGGCAATGGAAGAGGATCGGTAGAACTTATCTGAATCGGCTCATTCTTCCTCTTACGAGAGCGAACCTTCAGATCCACATCCGGTACAACACCCTTGTTTTTCAAAGAAGAAGGTCGGTATTGGAGGGACTCATCTAAATCACGAACCTCCGGATCACTATCCACGTCATCAAGAACAAATTTCTTACCAGCTTGTGATCCGGACGAGCCCCCAGTATCCTTTAAAGATATCGGAATAGAGGAAGCAGCTTCGGTAGCAACTTGTTCAGATACACTTTGGGGGATAGAAGAAGTTGCTTCAGCAGCAGACGGCTCAGTCACATTCGGATCCACCGGGGGGCGGATCGCCTGAGCCGAAGATACCACGTGTTTCATCAATGGAACATCCTCCTCGCCCTGTTCCTCGAAGTCAAAGTCAAAAACGTCCATACTCGGAACCTTTAAAGCATCCAGAAGAGACATTATGGCACCTGCATTTTCAAAACAAAAAGAAAGTTAGCAAAACAACTAAATAATGGTGCCGAAGGGGATATAAAGGGCCGGAACTTACGATCACGCTTTCGGCGTATAATCGGCCAATCCCTATCCCCTTGGGCCCAGGAAAAACTAACTCGACCTAACCAAAGGAAATGCTCGAGAAGGGGACGAATGGGGGATTTATGCTCAATCAGGGCACGGACTAAATTTTCGCTAAAAACGAAGTCTTCTCCAAGATCGAAAGACATCGTTTGGTCTTTAAAGCGCCACCTCATATCCTCTGGTAGGCAGCGGTCGTCCAACAAGAAAAAATTATCCTTCCAATTTTTTAAGCTAGACCGCTCGCCGGAGGACGGGGAAGGTACACCCTTCTGGTGCGTAAAGGTATACCAATCTCAGGCCGTGATAAACTCATAGAAATATCGGAAAACGTTCAGGTCCGGTTTCTGGTCTAGGGCTCGACAAGAAATTTCAAAATGATTGATACAGCTAAGGCCGAACGGGTTAACTTGGAAAATATGAACCCTAAAGAACTGAAGAACCCTAATCAAGAAGCGAGAAAAAGGGACCCTATAATTCGCGAAATTACAGACGCGTGTATAAAAGGGAAACTTCCCTTGACGGAATGGGTATATGGCTTCATTTTCGGAGGGAAGGATCGGGTGAAGATCTAAAGGAATCCTGTAATCTCTAATGAACTTATCCAACTGACGTTGGGTAAGCACACTCACACTCTCCGCAAGGTTCTCCTTACCAGGAGCCATACTTTAAAAATAAAGGGAAAAGGACGCACCTAAATGAAGCCGATAAGTTCATTAGAGATTACAGGATTCCTTTAGATCTTCACCCGATCCTTCCCTCCGAAAATGAAGCCATATACCCATTCCGTCAAGGGAAGTTTCCCTTTTATACTCGCGTCTGTAATTTCGCGAATTATAGGGTCCCTTTTTCTCGCTTCTTGATTAGGGTTCTTCAGTTCTTTAGGGTTCATATTTGCCAAGTTAACCCGTTCGGCCTTAGCCGTATCAATCATTTTGAAATTTCTTGTCGAGCCCTAGACCAGAAACCGGACCTGAACGTTTTCCGATATTTCTATGAGTTTATCACGGCCGGAGATTGGTATACCTTTGCACACCGGAAGGGTGTACCTTCCCCGTCCTCCGGCGAGCGGTCTAGCTTAAAAAATTGGAAGGATAATTTTTTCTGGCTGGACGACCGCTGCCTACCAGAGGATATGAGGTGGCGCTTTAAAGACCAAACGATGTCTTTCGATCTTGGAGAAGACTTCGTTTTTAGCGAAAATTTAGTCCGTGCCCTGATTGAGCATAAATCCCCCATTCGTCCCCTTCCCGAGCATTTCCTTTGGTTAGGTCGAGTTAGTTTTTCCTGGGCCCAAGGGGATAGGGATTGGCCGATTATTCGCCGAAAGCGTGATCGTAAGTTCCGGCCCTTTATATCCCCTTCGGCACCATTATTTAGTTGTTTTGCTAACCTTCTTTTTGTTTTGAAAATGCAGGTGCCATAATGTCTCTTCTGGATGCTTTAAAGGTTCCGAGTATGGACGTTTTTGACTTTGACTTCGAGGAACAGGGCGAGGAGGATGTTCCATTGATGAAACAGGTGGTATCTTCGGCTCAGGCGATCCGCCCCCCGGTGGATCCGAATGTGACTGAGCCGTCTACTGCTGAAGCAACTTCTTCTATCCCCCAAAGTGTATCTGAACAAGTTGCTACCGAAGTTGCTTCCTCTATTCCGATATCTTTAAAGGATGCTGGGGGCTCGTCCGGATCACAAGCTGGTAAGAAATCTGTTCTTGATGACGTGGATAGTGATCCGGAGGTTCGTGATTTAGATGAGGCCCTCCAATACCGACCTTCTTCTTTGAAAAACAAGGGTGTTGTACCGGATGTGGATCTGAAGGTTCGCTCTCGTAAGAGGAAGAATGAGCCGATTCAGATAAGTTCTACCTATCCTCTTCCATTGCCAAAGTCAAAGAAATCAAAGAAGGATTCTCACTCCGAGGGTAATGTAATGGAAGAGCTGGACGAGCATCTTACCGGAGGTAGGTTTTCTAGGGAGGAGGCCGCATTGGCTCGTAATAAACCGATCCCTACCTTTTCTGGTGGTTTTCTTCCAAGTACTGAAACAGAGAATATGGATTCCGGAGATTTCGAGCAAGGAGAAAGGAAAAGCTCATGGTGAACCCAAGGTGGTGACTTTTTCAGGTACGATGCTGGACTCATCTTTAGGTCCGGACCGCTTTATCGAAGATGAGGAAGACCAACTGTCTTCTCTTCCTTCATCTTGGTTCGGACCTGAGTTGTTGTCCTTTTTTCGATATGCAGATTTGTTCTTGGATGATATGGATATCGATCCGGCGACTGCTGAAGACAAATTCGTTCCTGATTGGGATGTTCGGAACAAGGACTCAGTGATGGACGCGCTAGTTGCAAAAACTCTTCTTTTCAATATAAACACTCCGATAGACCATGCCAGAAGCCGGAAGATGAAGAACCCAGATCTAGGTGCTGCGGTTTTGACTAACCAAGCCCAGTCAAACATCTTCGTGACGGAGCTCTATCGACGGTGGGTAGAAGCGGAGTCGGTACGGGAGAACTTAGAGAAGGATACTCGCTCTTTAAAGCGCAAGATTCAGAGGAGTCCTGATGCGGAGAAGAAGGTTGTCCAGCTTACTCAAGAACTACAGTCCCAGCAAGAGAAAATTAAGGCTTTGACTAGTCATAGTCAATCTTCTCAAGCGGCTGCTGCCTCTGCTGCGGAGGACCGTGATAGGATAGCAGCTGAGTTAAAGAGCTTCTCCGAATCCATGAAGCAGAAAGATGATCAGCATAAAGCTGTTTTGGCGAAGATGGAAGAATCTTTTAACAATGCTCGTCTTGCTTATGAGAGCATGATGGCCGGTACGCTCTTCGCTTGGTTTAGTTGCTTTTTATTTTTTCTGTTTTTCTTTCTAACACTTTTTCCAGAGCGGGATACGCTTAAATCAGAGGAGGCCGATTTAAAGGACCGGATTGAGGAGATGAAGGGACGTGAGAAAGAGATTGAGGCGGAGAAAGCAGCTTTAAAAGCTAGAGTGGAGGAACTTCAAGCGACCAAGGCGTGGATGCTTTCGGAGGGTGCAAACCTTCTTGCTAAAAACATTCATAAAGGCCCGGAGATGACTGCAGCCGTAGCCGCAGTTAATAATGCAATGAGCTCCGTGGGTGTTAATTCCGGTCTTCACAGCGGTTACCTTCATGCCTTGAAGAAGAAGACACCTTATGCCGAAGTGCCGATGCTAAATCATAATGCGGCGGAGGAACTAAATGCTGCGGTTGCCTGTTTTGATACCCTTAAGTTTCCGGTGGTGGAAGACCTTCCGAAACTCATTCACGAGCCACTCTCCAAGATTAAAGACGCTCTTCTTTTTGCAAGTGGGGAGTCTTTGAAGGAATGAGGTGGACATGCCCGGCTCCTTGGGGTATGCACCTTGGTAGTTTTCAGTTTGTTTAACTTTTTAGGGGGTGGACATGTCCGGTTGTTTGGGATATGCACCCTGTTTTCTGAATTTGGATGAATGTAATGATGCACTTACTTGTGTTTGACAATTATCCCTTGTAAATTTGTAACTGCCGGAGATACAAGTCCGGTTAATTTTGATGCAATCACTTTTTGCGCATGCGTCCATGCTTTTGGTGTTTACATTTTTTCTTACTATTTGAACGTTCTTTTTTAGGTGCGGATCCGATTTGTTTTTAATTTGTTAGGATAATTTCTAAGTGAAGGGAAAGTACGAACGAAACCAGTTCGTCCTTACCTCTTAGGGTTAGCGTCCCTAATTCGGCCGAAGATGTACTTGTGTTGCAACTTTGTTGATGATAGAAAATTTTCATTAATCTATTTATATAATCCATAGTTTAAACTTCTCCGGTTATCACATGGTAAAAACATTTCAAATGTTCCGTGGGTAAAACCCTCCACGGTTCTTGGAATTAAAAATCGTTCGGTGCGGGCAAAAATCCATCCGCGTTACAAGGAAGAAAGAAAGGTGGCGGAGGCCGTAGCTTCCGTATTACAATCTTATTTTAAAAAAAAATAGGAAAGACTTTAGAGGAAACATTTCTTTAGGTGCTCTCCATTCCATGTACGCGGGACGAGAGTCCCGTCCATCTTCTTAAGCGTATATGCACCGTCCTTTCCTGCGGTGTTGATTAGGTAGGGACCTTCCCATTTCGGAGCCATCTTTCCGGTGCCTTCAACCAAACTGGCTTCATTGCTCCGCATGACATAGTCTCCGATCTTGAACCGGACCTCCTTTACTTTTGAGTTGTAGTGCTTTTCCAACTCTTTTTTGTATTCCGCTTCTCGGATGGCCGCAAGTTCTCTTCGTTCCTCGGCCAGATCGAGGTTTAGACGGAGTTCTTGTTCATTCTCTTCTTGATTCTGTTGCATTCGAGGGGTAGGTATCCCTACTTCAGCGGGAATGACCGCTTCGGTACCGTATGTCAAGCTGAAGGGAGTTTCCCTATTGCTTGTCTTCGGCATCGTCCGGTGAGCCCACAGGACATGCGGGAGTTCATCTGCCCATGAAACGCCTTCCTTCCCCAAGCGCTTTTTAATGCCCTCCACAATGCTGCGGTTGGCTCTTTCAACTTGCCCGTTGGCTTGGGGATGGGCTACCGAAGCAAAATTTTGCTCAATGTGCATCCTTTCGCACCATGTTTTGAATGGTTTTTCTGCAAACTGCTTCCCGTTATCACTGACTATACAGAGCGGCATTCCGTATCTGCACACTATGTTTTCCCAAACAAACCTCAGCACTTGATCTCCTGTGATGGTCCGGAGGGGTTTGGCTTCGATCCATTTTGTAAAATAGTCGATGGCAACCAACAGGAACCTTACCCCCCGGTGGAAACAGGGAAGGGACCCATAATGTCAATCCCCCATTTCTGGAACGGCCACGCCGAGGTTACAGGAACGAGGTTGTTCTTGGCTCGGTGACTAATGGGAGCTTGCCGCTGGCAGTCTTCAGATGATTGTAACTCATTAACCGCGCTTTGATGCATGCCCGGCCAGAAGTATCCGGCGTTCATAATTTTAGCTATGACCATCCTTGGTCCGGAGTGGATGCCACATATTCCCCAGTGGATTTCTCTTATGACATAGCTAGCTTCGTCCGGTGTTAAGCATTTCAAGAGTGGACCTAAGAAGGTCTTTCGGTAAAGTTGCCCATTATGAACCTGATACTGCAACGCTTTTACCTTTAATTTCCGGGCCTGAGCTTTGTCTTCTGGGAGCGTACCTTCTTTCAAGTAATCCAAGATCGGAGTCATCCAAGATTTTTCCAGTATGGAGACTGACATGACCGACTCCATCTGTTGGATGGCCGGAGCTTGCAAGGTTTCGACTAAAACTTCTTTGGATAAGTGACAGAACGCTACGGATGCGAGTTTGCTTAAGGCGTCGGCCTTTTTGTTCTTACTCCGCGGTATGTGTACTATCTTACAAGAGTCGAAAGAGGAAATTAAACTGTTAACTTGCTTGAGATACCGAACCATGTTACCCTCTCGTGCTTCGTACTCTCTGCTGACTTGATTGGCTACTAACAATGAATCAACATGTGCTAGTACAGAGGTTACACCGGCCTTGGCCGCAGTTTGGAGTCCTGCGAGGAGAGCCTCATATTCTGCCTCATTGTTTGAGGTTTTAAACTCAAATCGCAGAGCATAAGTGTATTCTATCCCTTCTGGATCTATTAGGATTAACCCGGTTCCCGATCCTTCTTTGCTGGAGGCTCCATCCGTATATAAGTTCCATACCCTCGGCAGGGCGGGTTTTTCTTTGGTGCTTTCTCCGGTTGGTACCTCCGTGAGGAAATCTGCCACCGCCTGGCCTTTTACCGGACCTCTGGTTCGATAGGTGATATCGAAAGCGCTGAGTTCAATTTCCCACTTAGTGAAGCGTCCGGAGACCTCTGGCTTTCTGAGAATTTGTTGGATCTGCAGGTCAGTCTGCACCTCTATATTGAAAGCTTGAAAGTACCTTCGGAGGCGCCTAGAGGCATGTACCAAAGCGAGTGCCAACTTCTCAATCATCGGGTACCAAGTTTCGTAATCTTTCAGGATGCGGCTTACGTAGTAGACCGGAATTTGTGCTTGAATCCGATGTACCACAAGTACTGCACTTATGGCGAAATGAGAGGCGGAGATATAAACTGTGACGGTTTCTCCGGTAACTGGAGCGGTTAGGGTGGGTAAGGATCCAAGACAAACTTTCAACTCTTGAAATGCCGAATCAGCTTCCGGTGTCCACTCTATCTGGCCCTTTCCAGTTCGTTTTTTCAACACGTTCATGAAGAGAATAGTGCGATCGGCCGCTTTTGAAACAAAACGATGGAGAGCAACGAGCTTCCCGTTTAGTGACTGAATTTCTTTGACAGTTTTGGGAGGCTGCATGGAGACTACCGCTTTGATTTTATCCGGATGTGCCTGGATTCCGGATTGGGTTATCCATACACCGAGAAACTTTCCTTCTTCTAAACCAAAAGAGCATTTTTTGGGATTAAGTTTGAGGTTGATACTCCGAAGCCTGGTGAAGGTTTCGAGTATGTCATCGATCAGGTTGTCTTCGGCCTGGCTTTTTATGACCAGGTCATCCACATAAATTTCTAGATTTATTCCGATCTGGTCTTTGAATGCTTTATCCATCAGCCTTTGGTACGTAGCTCCGACGTTCTTTAATCCGAATGGCATTTTGGTATAGCAGAAGAGACCCTCGTTTGTTACAAACGCGGTCTTGTCTTCATCTTCCAAAGCCATCAGGATTTGATGGTAGCCTTTATATGCATCCAGGAAGCATTTAAGACGGAAGCTGGAAAGAGAATCAATCTTTAAATCGATTTCCGGCAAAGGATAGCAATCCTTCGGACAAGCATTGTTCAGATCAGAAAAATCGACGCACATCCTCCAGGTTTTGTCTTTCTTTGTTACCATTACCGGATTGGAGACCCATGTTTGGTACCGTACTTCCCTGATAATACCAGCACTTAGTAGTTTTCGTACGTCCACGGAGATGGCTTTGTTACGAGCTGGAGCCATGTTTCTTTTTCTTTGAGCTACTGGCTTTGCTGAATGTGACACCTTCAGCTTATGTTCGGCCAAACATCGGGGGACTCCAACCATGTCAGCGGTTTGCCATGCAAATACGTCGAGCGAATTAGACAGGAGCTTCCACAACTTCTTTTTGGTACGTTCAGGGAGCTGGGCCCCGACTGCAATTTTTTGTTCCGGAAAATGCGGGTGTATGGCCCATTCTTCTGTAAGAAGATTCGGAGTTTGAACATTACAACTGCTTTGTTGTATTTCTGCTACACAAATTGTTGATTCAGAGTGTAAAGTTGCCACTCCTGCTTCGGTGGGGAATTTTAACGATCCATGAATGGTAGAACTGATGATACCGAAGGCGCACATACCGGGCCTCCCTAATATAACATTGTGAACGGACCTTGCTTCCACCACCAAATACGTCAAGTTGACGGTTCGGACCAGATTTCCTTCTCCCAATGTTGTTGGCAAAGTGATTTGCCCTATAGGCTGCACCACTTCTCCGGAAAAACTCACCAACGGCATTGAGACTTGTATCAATTTTGCTTTGGTCTGCGGAGCTAGCTGTTGGAAACATTGTTGGTACATGATCTCGGTGGCACTTCCGCTGTCGACATAAATCCTTCGGACCTTGTGACCTGCTATGATCGCAGACACTATGATTGGTCCGTCCTTGATCTCTTCAGGATTAATGGGAGGGAAAGCGATGGGTTGCTGCATCCAAGCGGCCATATGGTGACTGGATCGCTTGATGCCTTGGTTACCTACCTTCCTGATCATGCAAATTGCAGGTTGATTGTTCGGGTTATCCCCCGAATTTCCCGAAGATTTACCCTCTTTCACTTCTTTTACCAGATGTGATAGCTTACCGGACCGTACTGCTTTTTCTATTTCTTGCTTTAAGGACCAGCAATCGTCTGTATTGTGACCCCGAGCATGATGGTAATCACAATATTTCTTGGAATTCTTATCTCCTGGATTTCGGAGCTTTGGTGGGACAGGGAAGCTTGCGCCTTCTGCACTGAGAATTTCACTGGGAGTTTTGGAAAGGTCCGATAAATTGTAAAACCTTGATCCGGAATTTCTTCCTCGTGAAGGTCTGTCATTCCTATTGTACGGGTGCGGTCGTCCTCTGTTGCCGGACGGAGTTTTGTCGAATACGGACCCACCATTTTTCTTCCAGGAAGACATCTTATGATCTGACTCCGGAGTTGGATTACATGCATTCTTTCCTCGAGCGAAAGCTCTGGCTCGTTCCATGAGTACTTCCATCGTCTTTGGAAGGTTCTCGTGTAACTTTTCAACTAACTGGTTGTTCCAGACACCATGACAGAATCCGGAGATCCTTAACTGATCAACTACCCCAGTGATCTGCATACTTTCCCGGTTGATGAAACTATCCAGAGATTCCCCATCCCTTCTCCGGATGTTGTGAACTTCGGTGATTTCTTTTGAATAGTGCCTTTGCTGGCTAAAATTCTGGAGAAATAATCTTCGGAACTCTTTGAAATCGTTGATCTCTCCTTCATTCAGCGCATCAAACCACACCCGGGCAGCTCCGGTTAGTGTTTGTGCGAACATTAAACACCACGCCGGCATCGGCCACTGTTCTACTCGTGCGGCTACGTCAAAGTCGAACATATGATCATCTGGATCAGTCGTACCATCATACTTTTTAACTGTAGTTGGCATTTTGAGCTTCGGAGGTAGCTTGGCGTGTGTGATGCGGGCGCTGAACTTGGACTTAGCAGTCATGGAAACTGGGTGGTATGGCTTGGTAAGATCCGGATCATTAATTATTTCAGCTTCATTTCGTATTATCATAGCTGGAGATGGTCCGGAGGATCCCTGCACATACCCACTATAAATTTCTGAAGTAACAACTGTGGAGAAAGTAGGAGGAGTGAATATTGTAGGACCCATAGTCCTTACCGGAGTTTCTTCCTGAAACAACCTGGTTCGTAAACAGAGGATTTGTTCATCTCTAGCCTGTTGTGCTTTCAATCTTCGTAGAAGACTTGCATTTTTGGAGAGAAACTCCGCATCAAACTCAGATGCTTGCGAAGTAGGAAGTAGAATAAATGGCAAGGTTGTTCCCGGTCCCGAGCTTAAAGGAGCTGAGATTGCGGAAACAGTGCTTGCTGGTGCTGTAGTTTGTGTGCTAAAAGCCATGGATCCCAGATTCTCAGAACCTGAGGCTGCCATTTGTCAGTTCTTTGCTCAAGAAATTCACCAAAGTGAAGGACTAAGAGCTTTGAGATCGGATGGCGCCAATTGAAGAACCAAAGAATCGTGTTAAGGCCGGAGCCTGTAAACGAGGGTTTGGATCTTATAGGTGAGCTTGGAGAACAGTCCTGCAAAACAGAAAACCGTTAGGCTCGCCGCAGAGATGGGAGGGCCCCTCTGTGACCACCCTCCGGCGTGAGGATAAGTATTGGTAGAGAGAGAAAGTAGAGAGAGAAAGTAAGGACGAAGGTTCAGAAAATCGTACTTGGCTTTGTACTTGAAGGAGTATTTATAGTAGTCAACTGAGATGACGTCATTCGTCCAGACGCACTTAAATGGAGACTCGTCTCCGGAGGTGCTTGATAAGGAACGGACATATTTTAGATGCCCGTTCAAGTGGAGTCCGGTTCGTCCCAAGGATCATGTCCGGCCTCGGATATGTATCTTCAGACATCAACAGTTGTTCAAATCACATCTTAAGTTAGAGACTATATATCCTATAAACGTTGGCGTTTGTTAGACTGTTTCGATTCGTCGATGTTAGCCAGTTCTTTGTTTGATGTCGACGCACTTATTCGTTGAACACAACACATAAAACGGTCCACAAATCCGTCTTGAATCTGGGTAAAATAATAGTTATTAATGAACCCACTGATTTTCAAAAATCCTTCAAAATCAAACAAAAAATGAACCTGGGTAAATATTGTAGATATGTTTTTAGTGTTGATGAATCCACTGACTTCATCATCACCAAACTTGGATCAAAATCAAAATAAAATTCAAATCAGGAAATTGAGAGGAATAGAGAAGGATTCGCAATCGGTTATCATAGAAAATGAAGTGGAAAAAAATTCAAATCAGGAAATTGAGAGGAATAGAAAAGGATTCGTAATCGGTTGTCATAGAAAAGGAAGTGGATAAAAACATTCGAAAGGATGGGATTGGTTGAGAGTTGAACCGGCGCCCCATGTGTGTTGAAGGGGTGTGATCACCACCAAAACGATTTGTTCTTTTGTTTAAAGAAACGGGGTCTTTTGAATGAATAGATGCGATGATGTAAGGCAACCCAAGTTGCTAATTGTATAAGGGTATAATGTGCATTCTCAGCACCGTATCCACTTTGTTGCACGTACAGAGATTCATACTCGTATCCATAATCCAGATACACTAGATGCGCCGGGTAATTTGGTTCATCAACAGGTGGAGTGAGAGTCTTGTTCAAGTCTGGCAACTGTGTTTTTTGATCAACAGGGACTCCAGACACAACCTCCTCCTCCTCATTGGCATCATTTTCTCCCCATGTGTCGTTAGAATAGCGATTACCGAAATAATTCTCGTTCCAAAATGATGACATTTTAACAAGATTGAACAAAAACCAGAACAAATGATTTTGGTTTGGGGTGTAAATTGTTAGTGAAGAAGAAGATGAAAAAGAAAGCAGGAGATGAACTCGAAGGGAACCAGAGATGCATGGATAAATAGACTTTCAAATTTACTGAAATACGCAGCGTATAGCTCTCTACTCCCCGTATTACTTTATTCACAGACAACATCGTATCAGTGTCAAATCAGTCTGACATACGCTGCGTATTGATTTGACATGGTACCAGGTTTGACTGTCTAGTCGTGTACCTGCCCCTTACATACGCTGCGTAGAGACCTCTACGCAGCGTATGTAAACCCTAAGTGTGAAGATAGCCTGCCAAGGTGTGCAAATAGTGTGAGCCAAAAACAAAGGCAAACATGATATATGAAATACATTGAAATTTGAATCTAACTATTCCAAAACCCCGTGCATTAGGCTAGAGGGTATGGTGCCCATCCTCCCTTGGAGGATGATCCGCCACGTAGGCGCCACATCATAGTCCTCCCAAGGATGGTCCATCCCACAAAACTAGAGAGTATGGGAGGATGGTCCTAGATGATCCTACCCCACCACTTTTATATTTTTTATTTTTTTAATCCTCTACTTTTTTTAACATTTAACAAACAAATTAACTAAATATTTTCATTAACATTAAAAACCATTACATAAACTTAAAAAAGAAAACATAAACTTAAAAAATAAAAAAAGATAGACTTAAGAAAAACATAAACTTAATAAAAAAAAATAAACTTAAAAAAAACATGACTTAAATAATTTGATGCTTCTTCATGATGTCGGTTTGTAGTTTTTCAACATCGAACGTTTCGGCTCGGGATAATCATCGACATCCATCGTTATTATTTCCCATTCCTTGAGCCGAATCTTTTCATCGGACAATCGGATTTTTTCATTGGACAATCAGACCTTTTCGCGTAACTTTTCTTCCGCCACACGAGTCTTTTCTTCGATGGCCCGCTCCTTCGCCTTCGCCTTTTGGGCCGAGATGTCCGTGTACGTTTTAAATTGTTCCATAAACTCGTCCATCTTCGGGTCCACCTTTTCCTTTTCTTTCCCCTTCGCCCGCTCCTTCTTTGATTTGTCCCGGCCCGGTGGACGCTCCGCTTCATGTACGGCGTATTCTTCTTCGTCGAACTCGGCGTCATCGTTTAAGTTTATGTGACACCTCGCGTCCGATCCACCAGCGCTAAAACTACCCGATTCCGATGTCCTTTGCCGCTTCGCCATCTCCACCTCGTTGGGAATCGGCGCCCATTTTTGGTGCGTTCGCAAAACTTCCCACGCGCGAACGTGTGCAAACGAGGTATTACCATTGTTCTCCTTGTACTTCTCCAACGCCTTTTTAAACACATCCTTGTCGCTCATGCCGCTACGACGCCCACTTGAATATATTTTATTATATTCTTCGCAAAACTTATTGATGAACCCGTTCATTTTTCGCCACTTTGATGACACCGAGTCGATATCTCGATACGGGCCTTGGTCCATTAGCTCAAGGAACTTCGCCAAAACCTTGGTCCAAAACCCGTCACCCGTTTGAGTATTACCTATAAAATATGTTACAAAAAATAAAAAACTAATTCTAAAAAATATAAACTTAAAAAAAAAAATTAGTTTTACCAACCTTTTGTCGGATGTGTAGACGTGCCTATGTAAGTCTTAGCTAAGGCTTCTTCTTCGATTGGCGTCCACGGTTTCGCCTTTGGTTTGGACGGTTGTTCACCCACCACTTGCTTGCCTTTTATTCGTTTGCCTTTTTCTTTTTGCGGTTGGGTTTCGGGAACAACTTCCACATCGTCGTCGGGTTCGGATTGTTGGACGGGTTGCTTCGGGATCGGTTGGGGTTGAACGGGTGGTGTCGGGTTCGGTTGGAGATTAAAAGCACCCCGCATTATCATTTGTTGAAGGGCTTGATTTTGAGAGAATTGAGAGAATTGGTTCGGTGAGTGTTGGAATGCGGCAAATGCGTTTGACGAATATTGAGAGAATTGGTTCGGTTCGATCGTCGGATAATATCCCGGAACCGAGAAAACATTCGGTTGGGTCGGGTTGTTGGGATTGTTCGGGCTGTTGGGGACGTTCGGGTTGTTGAAGGGATCCAAGGTATAATATAAGTTTATAAAAAGTGGAAGATGATTTATAAAAAATAAAGGGGGAGAGATGAGAAAAAGGGGTTAAAATGGTGAATGGAGGTGAAAAAATGGTTGAAATTTATATATTTTGAGATATATGACTGTTGCTTTTTGAATTAAAATTGGTTATTTAATTTTTTTTATTTAGCAGTAACTTTTGAGAGGAGGGCCCACATTTTTTGGATCGTCGCAAACGTCCAGAGCCGGACAGAGAGGAAGGGGGGTGGTGTTTGGGCGTCGCCGGTCCTTGACGGGGATGGGGACGGACCCCATACCCACAGCCTTATCATTCCATTCCATCTGACAAAAATAGTGAAATTAAAGGAGACTTTAATATATACAACGATCCCACCATTTATAATTTGATATCATAAAGGAGAATTTACGACGTTGAAAAGTAAACCCAAAATAAAGCGATAGGGCCAACAACCACAATTATTTGTTTTGGATTAATTATTTGAAAATTTACGACATCCAAGTTGTTGCGTGTGGCTTTTGAGGAAATTACACAGTTATTTAATTTCATCACTTGGATTAATTGTATTTAAAATTCTAAAAGCTATGTATAATTAAAAGCAAACCAACAAACACAATTATTTGTTTTTAATCATGTCAGTAGTCTCCAAAAACGTGGCTGTCAAGGAAATTATGCTATTATTTACTTTCATTACTTGGGTTATTTTGTATTCAACTACTAAAAATATCAAAACTAATATTCACAATTTTCAGTAAAATCATTTAGGCTTTTATATGGGAACTGAAAAAGAATTTACTAACCATAAATTAAACCAATGTCTAAGAGCCACAATTATTTGTTTTTTTTAAGAGGTCAGTAGTTTCAAAACTTGGTAAACAATCTTATTTCTGATTTAAATTCATTTGCAGCTAAGAGAATCAAATAGGTGGTTAATTCAACAAAGTAAAAGATTGTGAAAGTGCATAATGTCGACATTTTATTGACTTTGCTACCTCCTTTTGACTCCTTTTGTGTGTGATGTACATCTTTCCCAACCTTATCTTTCATTTCTTCCGACTTTCATTTCTTTGCAACCATCTGGTCTGGTGAAAGCTTCTTCAAAAAACATATAATTTTTTAGCATCTGTCAACAAGCATAAGCATACCTTCAATGGCTTCTTCAAGCTCACACGCTCACAGCAAGAAGTACGTGTATGATGTGTTTCTTAGCTTCAGTGGTGAAGACACTCGCAAGACCTTCGTTGATCATCTTTATGATGCTCTTGATCGACATGGTATTTGCACCTTCAAGGACGATGAGAAACTCCAGAAAGGAAAACAGATTAATGATGAGCTCTTACAATCTATTCAAGACTCCAGATGCTACATAATTGTGTTCTCCAAACGCTATGCGTCTTCATCATGGTGCTTAAACGAGCTTTTGAAGATCATGGAGTGTCACAAGACCAACGAGCAGACGGCTTTCCCTGTGTTCTACGACGTGGATCCCTCTGATGTCCGAAAGCAAACTGGATCAGTTGGAGAAGCACTTACCGTACATAAAAACAAGAGTGAATCAGAGGTTGGAAAATGGAGAGAGGCTCTTAAAGCAGCAGCCAATTTGTCTGGATGGGATGTGAGGAAGACTGCTAACGGGTAATTACCTTTATTATATCTCATGTTCTATTGTCAAATTATTAAAGTAAATTTTAGTCTTGTGGAAGGATGAACAATTAAACATGAAATATGTACACTTGTTTCACAATTTGTGCATTATGGACCTGAAAATAGTTATTCATGTGGCTTCGTGAGCATGTTAATTGAATCCTCTTCTCTGATCTACAGGCATGAAGCTCAAGTCATTAAATTAATTGTTGAAAAGGTTTCACTCAGCTTATGGCACATTGATAGTCATGTCGATGAGAATTTAGTAGGCATGGAACAAAGGATGCAAGATCTCGATGGAAGTTTAGAGATCGGTTTAAGTGATATTCGCATGATAGGCATCAAGGGAATGGGAGGTTTAGGTAAGACAACTCTGGCCCGTGCTATGTTTGATAAAATATCCATTAATTTTGAAGGTAAAATCTTTGTTGAGAATGTGAGGGAAAGAGCCTCTAAGTTTGGTTTGGAGAAGTTGCAAGAACAAGTCCTTAGAGGTGTGTTAAAGGATGAACGCATTAGTGTACAAGGTGTTCATGACGGGAGAGAATTAATGAGAAAGAGGTTGCGTGGTACAAAAGTTCTTGTTGTTCTGGATGATGTGGATTGTGAAGAACAGCTTGAGGAATTAGCCGGTGATCCTAATTGGTTTAAGCCGGGAAGTAGAATTATAATTACTACTAGAGATGAGCATGTCCTCAACATATACACAGAAAAATGGATCCACGATGCTAGTCTGTTATCTACGGAGGACGCGATTCGCCTCTTTAGCAGGCATGCATTTAGGAAAAATGTTCCAACTCAAGAGTATGAAAGACAATCACACGAAGTTGTACGTTATGCTGCTGGTCTCCCCTTAACAATAAAAGTTTTGGGTTCATTTCTCCGTGGTAAAAATAAGTCTGAATGGAGTGATGCACTAGCCAGACTTGAAACAATTCCACTGAAGGAAACTCTTAAAGTTTTAGAACTAAGCTACGAAAGCCTTGACGACGATTACAAGAATATATTCCTAGACGCAGCATGCTTCCTCAGAGATTGGAAAGAAGATGATGCAATACGAATGCTTGAAAGCTGCGGATTTCATCCTAGAAATGATTTAAGAGTTCTTGAGAAAAAATCTCTATTAACTTTAAATAAAAATTCTCATTCATTCATACAAATGCATGACCATTTAATAGAACTTGGCAAGGATATTGTACGCCGTAAGCATCCGGATGAGCCCAACAAACATAGCAGATTGTGGATTCAAGAGGAAATCGAACGTGTCTTGGCTAATAACTTGGTAAGAATCCATTTTATTTGTAATTACGGTGGAGATGAAACTCGCATTTTTTTTTTCATCGGTTATAACACAACTTTTATGATCCTTGTTCTTGAATTACAGGGTAGTGAAGCAACAAGATGTGTAGATCTAGAAATCACTCCTGGTATTTTTTTGGAAGGTCTTGGAAATATGAAGAAACTTAGATGCCTTACAGTGAAACAAGATGTGGACGAAGCATGGTATTTTTTTCGAAGGTTTTGGAAACATAACAAAGCTGGCCGGTATTTTCCAACCTCGTTACAATATCTACATTGGGAAGGATTCCCTCATCGGTGTTTACCCAAAACATTTGAAGCAAATAATCTTGTTGCACTTGAAATGCCTAATAGCAATATCAAACAACTTTGGAAAGAGGAAAAGGTAATATGATTGATCGATTGTTTTGTATGATTCATTATAATGTTGTATGTATATCTATTGGCTAGTTATCGCACCAACATATTTTTACTTTTTGTTTTATCTCTTTACATCTTGTAATAGGTTATGGAGAAGCTTAAGTTCCTTAATTTGAGTAGGACAAAGTTACGGAGCCTTGACCTTGGGTTGGCACCCAATCTTGAGAGGTTACATCTTAAACGTTGTTATAAATTGGCAAGACTTCAGGTGCACGGTGGATGTCTAAAAACCCTTGTCTCTCTAAGTCTATTTGATTGCTCTAATCTCAAGAGTCTTCCAGGAAGCATTTGTAGGTTACAACATTTGAGAACTCTCGACCTTTCTTCCACTGGCATAGAGGAATTGCCAGAGGACCTTGGCCAACTGGAATGTTTAGAAGACCTTGATTTAAGATGTACAAAAGTTAAACATCTCCCTGGTAGCATTTGTATGTTGAAACATCTCAAAACCCTACTTCTTTGGGGATGTAAATATATTGAGAAGTTACCTGAGGATGTTGGCCAATTAGAATCTTTGGAGATATTAGATCTACACAGTTGCTCTTTTTTAAGAGAAATTCCCAACAGCATCTGTAAGTTGAATTGTCTCAAAAAGTTGTACCTTAATGAATGTTGGAAACTTGAAAAACTGCCAGAGGAACTAGGAAACTTAAAATGTCTACAATTTTTAGATGTTTGGGGTAGTGGCATAACTGAGCTTCCACAGAGCATTTATTCAGTGAAAGGTTTGAAAATTGAGGGATAATTTACGTTGGAAGAAGAAGTGGCAGAGGGCAATTGAAGACGCACTGGATTCACCTCTTCTCCAATTATCCTAATCTCGCAACGTTTTCCACAACCATATATTCCATCAAGTTCCTACCTAACCAATCAACCAACATGTATGTTTCTTCACTAATTACTCCAAATTCTTAATTTAGATGACCCTGTTTGTTAGGGTTTCAGTAATGGGAGATGAAACGAATGCACCATTGAATTCCTGATTTCATTTCTCTTGTTTTATTTCAGTATGATTTCAGTCCCAATTTGATACTGGCATAACTCACCTTCCACACAGAGCATTTATTCAGTGAAAGGTTTGACAATCAACAAACACAATGATGAATGGTTGTGATGAGGTTTAAACAGAGTGAAGGAAGGAAGGAAGGAGGTAGGGTTTTTTTAGAAGAAATGTCGGAGGCCAATTGATGAGCCAAGATTTACACATTCATCAACAATCCATCCACTTCATCAAGTTCTTTCCCAATTAACAGGTATGTTTCTTCACTAATTACTCCAATATCTCAATTGTTGATTCTGTTTTTACATTGCTTCGTGAAACTGTTGAGGGTTTTTAGAATGTAAATAGTGAAATTTGATTGGAGCTGTGTTGTTTTTGAGATCATTTCATTCCATTTGGGTGCGATTTTCAGGGCTTCATCTTTATGTATACCAATTGGACCCCTTAATTCCTAATTATTATGTTGTTTTATGAGTATAGATTCTTATTCAGTATGATTTCAGTCCCAGTTTTAAGGTTGCATCTAGACCTGGCAAACGGGTCGGGTCGGGTTGGGTCATGGGTCAAAACAGGTTCGGGTCAGAATGGGTTCGGGTCAAAACGGGTCAATTAAAAAAAGGGTTGTTTTGGTTCGGGTCGGAACGGGTTCGGGTTGAAACGGGTCCGGGTTAGAACGGGTTTCGGGTCGGGTCAGTTTTGTTAAAAAAATGCTTTTTTTTTTTTTTTTAAAGAGAGAGATTGTACATCAAGGGGCAATTTTGCCGGGTTGAAACGGGTCCGGGTCGGTTCGGGTTGATTATATTTCATCATTCTAACTTGTAAGATTTGTTGTTTCCTAAAACTAGAATTGAGATGGAAATGTTTGGAGTTTGATGGTAGTTATCGTCATGATATGCAGGATATAGTGCAGGTTACACATGATGCAGATTTAGGCATTTGGCGAATAAGTTTGCAAATATAAAAATTCAGATACATTATGTTAATAGATATAGTGCATCTTAATGGATTTACAATCGTCAGATTCTTTTTATAGGGTTTCAGATGTTGGTATAAGAGTAAGATAATCAACTGAATGAAGAAAAGAAATAGCAAACAACAATTTTGAAAAAAGAATCGAAGCTTTTATTATGAATATTACTCAGTGCTTTTCAGTGCATACATTACATAATGAGAGAGGACTAATTTAAATACTAGAAAAAGTGTCAATGATCCCAGCTCAGCTGGTTGTTGGGCCGGTTGTCTCCTTTGGAGGCGCCGGTTCGATTCCCGGCTTGAGCATGGGTGAGACACCTGGGTTTTTCCCCATGATACCCGTGTTCGATCCCCACTTGAGGCGGTTTACTCCCCTCTGTGGTGGCAATCAACTCGTCAAACCCTTGGTTGGGGTGAGGTATCTGTGGGGTTTTCTCCCTGGACGCCGGCCACTCTCTGATGCCAGCGGAGACACGGTTAAGACACTCACGTCTGGCCGGAGTGGGGCAACGGGCCTCCCCGCAATAGGGGGGTGTGAATGTGTCTCCGCACCCGAAAAATCTTGTAGACACACTTAGCCGTTCAAAAAAAAAAAATACTAGAAAAAGTAGGATAAAAGCTGCAGATCCAAAAGACTAGGTAAAGGCTAAGAAACTATCCGTTTACCCTTTTATTGAATTCAAATAACAAACTAATGACCACGTGCGCTTGACTGAAACTGACTCCAGCTTTGAATTAATCTTCATCATCAGAAAGATCGATCACGAAAGATGGGAATTCGCGAACGAAGAATTTATAAAAGAAAAAAAGCACCTTCTGAAGAACATTCATCGTAGAAAACCGATTCATCGCGAAACGGTTCGGTTCGAAACGGTAATGGTCGAAACGGTATGCGTCGAAACGGTTCGCGTCGAAACGGTTCGATTCGAAACAGTACTGGTTGAAACGGTACGGGTCGAAACGGTACTGGTTGAAACGGCACGGGTCGAAACGGTTCGATTCGAAACGGTACTGGTCGAAACGGTACGGGTAGAAACGGTACGGGTCGAAACGGTATTGGTTGAAACGGTTCGTGTCGAAACGGTACTGGTCGAAACGGTACGGGTCGAAACGGTACGCGTCGAAACGGTTCGCGTCGAAACGGTACGAAACTCGTCTCGTGCGGAAACTCGTGCCGGCCCAAAACCTGTTGCGATCCGAAACCCGTCCATGCAGAAACCCGTGTCGGCCCGAAACCCGACCCGAACCGACCCGTTTCCTTAAGACACTAACCCACATCGACCCATTTCTTTAATGTTGTCGACCCGCTTTGACCCGAAAATAACAAGATGGAATTTCAAGTGACCCATTATGACCCAATTAGTTAAAATATCTTACCCAAATCAACCCATATAATTTTAAAAGCAACCCAAATTAACCCATTTGGAAGGCTTTGGGTCAAGATTGCCCCCTCTAGTTGCATCACATATCAATTTTTAATTTGGACATCAAGATTTTTGGCCAGCTTGTAAGTCAAGAATATTTTTGTTCTTTCATTCTAGGAATTATAAAACTATGAAATGTGACCATGAAACAAATTTTAGCACTGAATTTCATCATGTAAATCCCTAACCTGGCCGATTCACCCTAATATTGCTACTGGTCAAAAGGTATTGCATTTAAGTCTGCGATTTATCTCCGTTTTCTTGCAAATTTGGCACCTTGCACGCTCCAATATGCATGTTACAGACGTTTATGTGGTGTTCACATATTTCTCAAAACATACATAAATCACATAATTCAATGTTTTGAAATTAATGCAGCTTGTTCTTTACTAGAAAATGTGATTTTTTTTATGCAGATATTGATGGAACTCTTTGTGACTCAGATCCTCTCCATAGGACTAACTATGCCTTCTGTGATATGCTCCAAGAGGTATTTTCTTCAACCATTTGGTTTCTGTTTTATCATTTTGAAATTCTTATTAAAATATACGAATATCTTGAATGATCATACTTAGAGAGCATTTGATTTTCGTTTTTATAGATAGGGTTTAACGGCAAGCATAATGAAGAGCTTTGGAGTGCTCTTCTTTCTGATTGGGAGCTTGAAAAGGCCATAAAATACATAGTTGACCAGGAAGCTTTGTTTAGAAGGTAATTTGCGTCATGATGTAAACGCTATTTTATCACCTCTTTGACTTTTGAGGTCAAACATTACTCTCTAAATCTAGAATCCATATGTAGTGTACTCAGTTTTCCTTCTTATTCTAGATTGTCAGATTTGAGATTGGGGCTACTGAAATGTTATGCATATGTTCGTTTTAAAATTGATTTGTATTAAAGTCATAAACAGGATACTTACGGACTTCTGGGCTAATCAAACACACAAGTGTCCAATTCAAGCCTAGCCCAACCAACCCAACAAATATAAGACCGGCCCACCCTTTAATGGTACGGTACTCGGGTTTAATACGGTTTGAAATGGGTCATTTTTAGTACGCGTTGAAATCTGGCCAGCTTGTGTTAACCAACAAACACGTTTTTCTCCACATATTTTAAAAATCACTATTTTATATATGATTACAAAAAAAAGTTCTATTACAATATTAATCTAAATCATCAAATAAAATAGTTTAGGAGATTGTATGTGTTAAATAGACGTATTTTTTTTACTTTCAACTATTTAGACCTTTTCTACCAATTTGACCCGTTTCCCTTTTATATATGTCTTTATTTGACCCATCTAAACCTATATGATGTACCACAACACCATTTGACTTGTTCATAAGTTGATGATTAAAAACTAGCACCTCTACTAATAGTCTAATATTCGTGTTGCCACATGTTGGCTTGTAAGGTCAACTAACTTTAATAGCTGATGTTGGTATGACTACTAGAAAACCTGAACATATGCTACTAGATGCTATCGCTGGTTATCAAGGATTATAAGGAACCTATGTTATGGGAATATATACACAAGAGATAGCACAACAAAAGCTTTGTAGATTTGTTGGATGTTCAAATCACATTGAATCACCATTTCTTTCACTAAATTGCATTATTTCTCAAAACAATTTCATTCGTGTGATTTCCTTTTGGAAAATGTGTACATATAATTGACGTTTTGATTTTATAATGCTTTTTAAAAAGTTGATTGATAATTTTCTATAAAGACAGGAAGTTTGTGGGTGCCACTTAACATTGTCGATCCATTTGATGTTGCTTTGGATAATTAGTTTCATGATGAGATAGAATGTAATTTTCAATACAGAGATTGTTTGTTACAATAAGAAAGTGTTTATTTGAAAAGGTTATTCTAGAACAATTCTGAATATTGGAAAAGCAGTTTTGAGTTTAAACAAATTGTTAATTGTTATGGTTGTCGCTATTGATGAGTTTAAACAGGAGGATGAGGTAGAGCAAATGGAATCGGAAAAGAATTCACCGGCGGCGGCGGGGATGGCCGACGGTCCAAATGAAGAGGTGGTACGAAACGACGAGCAATCGGAGCCGGAAAAGAATTCGACAACGGCGGTGGGAATGGACGCTTCGAATCACGAGGGGCCGCGTGATGAAGATTTAAATGCAGGCATGGGAAATGTGGAAAAATCTGTATAAGTTGGAGCTGAAGAATCACAACCAACTCAGCAGTCTTCATTTGTTGGTGGGACTCCAATTAATTTAAATAATGGGCTGGCTTAACTAAAGGAGGATAATAATATTGGGCCCTTAAAATCAGCCCATAAAAAGAGGAAAAGAAATAGCCTAGCGGAAGCCCGATCCCTAAGCTTGAAACCCAATTTAGTTGTTAGTAAAGGGAGACTACCAGACTTGAATATTGACTTATCTGATGAATCCAGATTACGACCTAAAAAGAAAACACTTATCTGATGAATCCAGATTACGACCTAAAAAGAAAACACTATACAAAAAAGTTAAGTAAACAGGAAAAGGAGTAAGGTGAAGATAAGAATATTAGAGGAGGATATCAGTGGACTCAATAAACAAGGGGATGGGATAGATGATGAATTTAATTCTGATTGGGAAGAGGACTCAAACTCCAACGACTTCAGGGGTGAAACGCTGGTGTGTGAAGCACAAGAAGAAATTAATGGTATTAATTCAAACGATACGGAAGTGGCCAAGGAAATCAGAGCAACAAATGAAGTGGGATTGAAATTAGGAGTAGACCTGTCACAAAAGGAAGCTCTTGTCAGGGAAGCAGTTGTTGAAGATCAGGCGGATGTAGGGCTCCAATGAATTGTGGATCTCTAAACATCAAAGGTGCGGGAGGAGAAGGAAAAGCAGCAGGGGTCAGAAGTCTATTGGCGAGATTTAACCTGTCGTTTATAGCTATACAAGAAACACAATTTAGGGATTTACCGGTGAGTAAAATTAGAAGATTTTGCGATAATTCTGAGTTTGAATTTTCGAAGGTAGATGCAGATGGAAGATCAGGTGGCCTGTTATCAATGTGGAATCCAGGTGTGTTTAAGAAAGAGCTCAAAGTAAAAAATCAGAATTTTCTTTGGAGATAATGATGAATTAGTAATCGTAAACGTGTACGGGTCAACGATCCTAGCTAACAGAAAAAGGATGTAGGAAGAATTGTTGATGGCAAAAAATTCTATAAGTGGGCATTGGATAATGATCGGAGACTTTAATGAGGTAAGATTTCCTGAAGACAGGTGCAATTCACAGTTTGATGCGAGTGGAGCCATTTGTTTCAATAATTTTATAAACAGTGAGGGCTTTCAAGAATATAATATGGGAGGTAAGAAATTCACATTTCTATCCGGAGATGGTTCAAACCTAAGTAAGATTGATCGTGTGTTGGTGTGTGGGAACTTCATGGGAAAATGGCCGAATGCATCTCTATTGGCCCTTAACAGGGAAATCTCATATTACAGTCCACTAATATTGACTACGGTGAATAATAGTTTTGGTCCATCTCCATTTAGATTGTTCAACAGTTGGTTTTCTTTATCCGGGTTCGTTGAAGCGGTGAGAAAAGGCCTGAAGAGAACATGTGATTTGAGTTTCAAAGACGAAGTGCTAGCGATGAAACTAAAAGCAATCAAGGTTGAACTAAAAAACTGGCGAAAGAACACAAAAGAAGAGGACGAGAAAGCTCTTTTGGAGGCGCAAAACAAGCTGAAAGTCCTGGACGACATAGTTGAAAGCAGGTTATTATCGACTGAAGAATTTTCGGTGTGGCATGAATGTAAAAAAACAATAAAGGAGTGGCATAACACAGTTGCACTGGATATGCAACAAAAAGCGAGAATACGTTGGGTAGAATTGGGTGATGAAAATACAAGTTATTTTCACGCAATAGTAAACAACCATATTGCTAGGAATAAGATTTGTGGTTTATGGATCAGTGGTGAATGGGTTTCAGACCCAAATGAAATAAAAGACGAGTTCCAAAAGGCTTTCCAATCGAAGTTTAATGAACTGGTGTGCTCTAGGCCCAGGATCGGACTGAGGGATTTTAAAAGACTAAATAGTGAGCAAGCTGATGGATTGATTCAACCTTTCTTGGCAGAGGAAGTCCGCAAGGTCGTCTAGGAATGTGGGATAAGCAAAGCTCCAAGTCCGGATGGTATGAAGTGTAATTTGATTAAAACGTACTGGGAAGAGTTTAAGGAATCAGTAATGGAGGTCATGAGGCAGTTCTATACACATGTTCAATACACCACACATGCAGCGCCTCATTCATCGCCCTTATTCCGAAGGTAACGGATCCTATGACTTTTTCAGATTTTGGACCGATCTCATTGATAGGTGTGGTGAACAAAATCATATCTAAGGTATTAGCAAACAAAATAAAAGACGTAATTAAAAGCATTGTATCTAATGTACAATCGGCATTTGTGTCGGAAAGAAATATTGTAGATGGGCCTTTGGTAATAAATGAAGTGGTGGGTTGGGCGAAGAAAACCAAAAGAAGTATTTTTGTATTTAAAGACGACATAGAAAAAGCTTACGATACACTTAATTGGAAATTTTTAATTTCCATACTAACACACATGGGGTTTCCACCGAGGTGGAGAAATTGGGTTGTGGGGATTCTATTTGCGGGAAGAGGAAAGGTACTGGTAAATGGATCTCCATCAGGGGAATTTCATTATAAAAGGGTGTTAAGGTAAGGGGACCCCCTTTCACCCTTTTCTTTTCATTGTGGCGATGGAAGCATTGCATATAATGATGGAAAGGTGTCACACCCTGATATTTCCACGTATTACCAGTGGGGAGTATCGTGACGTAGTTGATATCATCATAGTCAATTAATCACAATTTAATGCACAGCGGAAGTCTAAAAGTAATTTATACAAACCGATTCGAAAGTATAGTAAAATATTACACAACGGATTGTAAGATGGATCCACAGGCGGATCTAAAACAAAAAGAAATATTGTTCAACAGATTTAAGTATCAAAAGCTTGCAAGACTCTTTATTTGATACTCGGAGTAGCCAGCCCGTTACGCGTAGTACCTGCACTTAATCTTTTTGAAAAATACGTCAGTTTACACTGGTAAATACAATTAACTGATTCTTTTTGAAAAATGTTTATAAAATTGGTTTGGATGCACAAGGCATAAAATCTTTTATAACTTAGGACAATTATTTTAAATATAATCTTGTATACAGATTTACATGTTTGTCGTCCATTCAGGACCTGGTTAGAAGAGCCGGATAAGATTAATAGACACACCACAAGTATAGGCCCACAAGAGAGTGAGATACCGTTTATACATACGCAACTGTCAGGTGTATGCCTACACCCCGTGCTTAAGCCGTGGCCATTTCTAATGAATGAGCCGATGATATCCAGGACATGGTCATTAACCCCCCAAAGGCATTGCATCAAACAAGACAGATTAAAATAGGTTATCTCAATGGTTTAACCACTAATCGATTAAACATTCAATACCCGACCAAGCGATAATAATTTACCGTATCCCAAGCCCGTATAAGGGAAAATAAGTTAAAAGTATTTACCTGAGCAAAAATAAAATTTTATTCTCAGCCGTATATCAATCAGCAAGTACAAGTAGCTTTTACTGGGCTCCTAATCTGGAACAAAGGTTTTAATAACCTTTTAGATTCCTAACGGGTCTTATTTAAGTCTTAACTTAGACCGGTTAGTTTTAAAGAAAGGTTTACGGTTCAAAACGCAAGATTAAGCGAAGACCGGATTAGAATGTGATTTAGACCCGACAAGTTTGAAGACTTGTATAAAATGGGTAAACTAAATACATTCTGGATTTTGAAGTAAAAATGATAAGGTTTGACCCGTTTCGGCTAATTTATTCAAACTAGTTACATAGACCGTACCGAACGCGAATATGCATAACGGGTAACCAAATGAGTCATGAACAAGTTCCATAAGTTATTATGCTTAAAATATGTTGTGATATCAGTAGGATATCTTCCATTATGCCCAAAACGAATTTAAAATCAATTTAAGCCCCGTAAGGGTATTTTGGTCATTTTAAAGTTTATAAAAGAGGTTAAATAGCAATCTGAGGTTCTGGTCTAAAATATTCAGTAAAAATATTTATTTTAATAAGTTACATCAGTAAGATATCATATATATGTGAAATTTATCATTTATGGCCAAACTATGCACCGTAGGGGATTTTAGTCATTTCACATATGCTAAAGGGTCAATTTTGGAAATCTGAGTTTAAAACTTTTACTTACTGTTAAAGTATGAAAATTTGGTTATAATATCAGTAGGTAATAAGTCTTAGGGGTTAAATATAGTTTTAACCCATACTATGCGCCTAAATCGCATAAAAGTCGGTATTTGACGATATTCGGGTCGTTTAAGGGAAACTGAGATTTTGATCAGTCTCTACTGTTTAAAATAATTTATTTAATGTATAAAATCAGTAGAAAAATGTTTGACATGTAAAGGATGTGCAAAACTCATTTTATTAGCGAAAAGGGCATTATCGTCAATTACCGAGCCTATGCAATAACTCTATGTTATGATCAGTTTAAAATTTAACAAAAATTTCCAAAAATCCCTAAATATTATATTACATCAGTGGGTAGGAAGTTTGGTGTCAAAATTTGGGTTTAAACATGATTTATACTAAAAATGCCATTTAATAAATAAAAAAACTTTCATTTTACGATATCTCGCATAACTTCTATTTTAGACCATGAACTGATGTCAAATTTTTAGGACATGCTTATAAATCAGTAATAAAGGTTTTTGTCCTCTCACATTTTCAAAAATCTCGTCTTTATATCAAAAGGGCATAATGGTCAACTTTTAAGCATTTAACGGAAACATGCAAATGATTCGGATTTCAAAGGAACCATATAGTATAATCTCGGAGGGTTATACTAACATGTAATATGGTCCTAAAGGAACCCTAAGGCATATCTAAACTAAGCTAAATCGGTTCAGAACTGAAAGTCAAAGCAAAATTCTACTTTTGCGACTTTCGGTTGCGAACCGAGCCTAAACTCAGAATTGTCGGGTTGAACATGCCTAAACATGTTCTTATATTATTTACCAAGTTATTTTAGTGTTAAAACATGTTCCATAACTTCTCCATTATCAGTTATGAATTAATTTATAAATATTGATTCGTTTGACTTTTTATTAAATAGTTTGACTCGACAATTGACCAAGTAAAAGTGATAATTAGTAGGTGCCCTTTTAAGGGTTTATTACCTACATAATTACCAACTCATAGCCACTTTCAATTCGAATTATGGTTGGACCGTTAGTGATTAATCACCAAGTCAAAGCTTATTTACGATAGCTTTGACTTTCGGTCATTAAGCTAATAAAACTTTAACTAGGGAAGCTAAGAACACTTACTAGAGTACTTAGCAAGAATTTAGAACTAGAGAAAGCTTCCTTGATTAGCAGGAGGCTTCAGAGAGTGAGCTTGAATGAAGTTTTCAAATATGCAAGTTCTAAGTGCAAACAAAGGGCCTTTATATAGGAATTTCCACTTCATAAGATCAATCCATATGTCCCTAGAGGTAATCCTGATGTTTACAAGTGTCCCTAGGGCAGTAAAACCAGTTGCACAGTCCCTGGTATCGAAAAACTAGCATGCAATGGCGGTGGACAGGCTGCAACATGCAGCTGTCCACATTTTCTGTCGCTGGCACTCTTACGCGGCCCGCGTAAGAGTTGGAGCCGGTCTACGCGGCCCGTGACGAAGGGAGAATCCGGTAAAAAGTTTTAAAACTTTGCATTTTCAGTCCCTGGTCCATTTTAAGTTTAAATAACTTCTATTTATTGCACTTATGACCCCCATAGTTAACTATTAAGGGCCTTGGGTCACATATTAACTCCGTTAAGCTCCCGGTTAGATGTAAGATCACCCGAAAAGTCTTGTTTTCAACGAAACTCCAAAAAATTACTATCCAATATTCTTGAGAGCAAAATATACAATTATTACAATGCTTTCGGGGTCGTTAAAAGGTCACTCAGAGGTAATATTTAACATGTTGGCACCTTTAACCCCTATGTTTCGTAAAATTCTCAATTTAAGCACTAACGACTTTCTATGTTCGACAATTTATTCATTAAAGAATACGAACGTCGTGTGAGGTCAATCAGAGGCACAAGATTGGCATGTTGACACTTTGGATCCTTTTACTTACATATTTACATTGGTTGACAATTTTAGTCCCTCAAGATCAATTCATTACACATTTAACCTTCATGACACGTGTCTTTATTATATTTGTCGGGATTTTGCGAGGTGTTACAAAAGGGCGAAAAACACGAACGTATTCGCGGGGGTAAAACTACCAGGAGACGGACCATACTTAACTCACATGTTGTTTGCTGACGACTTAATTTTTGTGGGCGAATGAGAGGAAAGCAACGTAAAAAATCTTAAGAGAATTTTAAGAGTCTTTTATCTTGTGTCGGGACTAAAGGTGAACCTACATAAAAGTCAATCATTCGGGGTAGGTACGACTGAGGAAGAAGTCAACAACATGGCATCGGTCTTTAAATGTAAAGTAGGTAAATTCCCCTTTATATACCTAGGACTAAAAGTGGGTGCAAACATGAATCGTGTAGCAAATTGGAAAGAGGTAATCGATGTCTTCAATAAAAGATTATCGAACTGGAAGGCGAAGAATTTGTCATTTGCAGGGAGGGTAATTCTTGTGAAATCAGTCCTCGGTAGTTTACCAAACTACTTTTTATCGCTCTACAAGTGTCCCATGGCCGTATTAAAGGTACTGAAAGGCATAAGAATAAAGTTCTTATGGGGTGGATGTAGCGTCAACAATAAAATAAGGTGGGTTAAATGGGAAAAAGTGGTAGCACGCAAAGACTTCGGAGGGCTTGGTATTGGGAACATTAGGGACCTTAACCTGGCACTCTTAAGGTTCAAAATGGAGCCGAACCAACTATGGGCGAAAGTAATAAAAGCTATACACTATAGTAATAGAAAAATAGAATCCATACCGGTGAAGAAGACATTAACGGGTGTGTGGAAAAACATTGGGGAAATAGGGAAAGAATTCATCAAATGTAATGTTGATGTCACTACAAGTTTGAAGTGCAAGGTCGGGTTGGGGGACAAAATATCACACCCCAACCGATGGCGGAAACATCGGGGCACGACACTAAGCGTTCAGATTGCTCAAGAGATTCCATAACACTAAATTGTGTCAATATAGATTAATCAAGATTCATATTAAATTGTCTAAAACATCAACCACACATCGAAGTATCAAGTACTTAACATTAGACATTAAAAATTGTTTAATTTCTCAAATTAACTAGGTGAGTTTCTACGCGTCATCCTAGCTTGTTTTCTTGAATCCAGCATCCCATTAGCATGCAACATGTATTAAAATAATGTCAATACAATAATGTACTGGCGAGTATACAAGTTTGAATACATAGCATCATAATAGTTTAAAACACTCATATATGTCATGCAACATATAAAATTTTCAGCCATGCTAGTTTACGCAGTCCAAGTGATAGCCCAAGAATCCCAATGCGTTTAAAGCTCTTCCCCGAGAATAATGGGAAGATAAATGTCTCCTCCTAACAATACCCCCGAGAATAATGGGGAGGTGCATTACTCCTATAGCGCTACTATTGTTAAGGCGGAACTACACACAAGGATTAAACGTCCACATAGCATAAAGTGTCAAGAATCCAAAAGTATCAAGTTTCATGTTCACGATGGATAGAGTATGTTTCCAAATAAGTTTCAAGCGTCAAGTTTATAGAATACATGTTGCATCCCAAAAGTGTTTAAACAAAAGGGGATCGAGTATACTCACAGTGGGTCCTAAGTATCGACACCAACTATTGGATTGAAGGGAGCGCTGGAGTTAGCCTGATTATAGTATAATAGATAAGCGTTGAACAGGATGTCAAATCCTGCGAAAATCAAGTAATTGTGTTTGACTGGTCTCCTGATCGGATGGCCATCCGGTCGGATGACCATTCTATCGGACGACCCTTCGGTCGGAGGACCGGTCGATCAGTGTGTTTGCAAAAATGATTCCATCTTTTGAAGTTTTTGTTGTAGTATAAGCTCAAGTCATTCGATCGGATGGTCATCCGATCGGATGACCGTTCGGTCGGATGACTGTTGGATAGTTTCAAGTTTTGCTTAAAATAGTTTAAGTGTTGAAGGCTACAAAAATCAGGTCGTTCGGTCGGATGACCGTTCGATCGGAGGGTCGTCCGATCGGAGGGTCATTCGACTGTTGTGTTCTTGTTCCTTCGCATTCTTTGTAAAATTTCTAAGTTTGAGTTTAACGGAGATGACGCGATAATCGTACCAAGACAACGGAAATCCACCAAGGTTCAGCTCGTCTGATCGGATGGGAATCACCCCGTTCGATCGGTTGACTGTTCTTGACAGAGTTTCATGTCTGACCCGTAAGTTGGTCATCTCTCCGGTGAAAACCCGTTTTCAGACCGGCTCTCAACTAAGGAACGAGTAGAGAACCTGAATGAGTCTGGATCTCATCGGTTTTGAGTGATAAATAAGTAAAAGTTGAAGAAAAATAGTTAATAAGTTAGAAAAGTTCAGATTTAACATAGATTCGTAGTAAATCGTGTAGAAATCATGTGAAATCACTTAGATCTGGGCTAGTCTTGTTGAGATGGCATCACACCTCCTGAAACCATGGTGACATTACCTTCAAGAGCCCAAATCTTGATGATTTCACGGTGGAAACCCGTGATTTGACCGAGAATATGATGGAGGATTGTTTAGTGATCAAGATTGTACAAGAATCTAGGAGAAAACTTACAAAAATCGCGTGAAAATGGAAGAAAAGAAGCTGGGAAATCGAAAGGTCGCCTTGGTCGGAGGAGCATGTCACACCAAGTAATATGACAGGCTATTTATGGGGTGAGAGTGACTAAGGCGGTGCAAGTGGATCGAATGGCCCTTCGATCGAAGGGCCCTCCGATCGGATGGTCCTCCGAACAGCCGAGACCCATTTGCTAGATTTCTGATTTCGATTTGATTCGTGAGCTAGATTGAGCGTTGCGTTGCGTATTATTGTGTAAGATTATCACATGACAAGATTATATAATTAACACAAAAGTTCCCATGTTTAAAGTCTACATAAGAGTTAGCTATGAAGTGTCAAGCTTCAAGTCTCTCATTCAACAAGTTTCAAAGTTTCTCATTCCATAAGTATCAAGAGTCAAGTATCAAGAGTCTAGTATTAAGTATCAAGTATCAAGTGTCAAGAATCGAGAATCCAGTATCAAGTATCGAGTATCAAGTATCGTCAAGATTCATCATGTTTAAGTATCAAGCATCAAGAGTCAAGTTTCAAGTATCAAAAAGTCTAGATTCAAGTATCAAGTGTCTAGTATTAAGTTTCACATAGTTTAAGTCTCGAATAGACAACCCTAAATAGTATAGGGGCTAGACTTGCCAAAAGATAAAAGATTCAAACGCTGGGCGTTACAGTCTCCCCTCCTTTAGGAGATTTCATCCCCGAAATCTGAGAGGAAGACTGAGGGAATAGATGCGGATACTTGGTCTTCATTTCACTCTCAAGTTCCCAAATGAACTCGGCGCCACGCTTTCCTTCCCATCGAACCTTGATGATGGAAATTTTGTTGCGCCTTAATCGCTTGACACCTCGGTCCATGATTTCGACCGGTTTCTCCACAAAATGAAGCGTTTCGTTTATCTACAAGTCGTCGATGGGAACTTGAAGTTCCTTGTCTGCTAAACACTTCCTTAGATTAGATACGTGGAACGTCGGATGTACACTGCTAAGTTGTTGAGGTAAGTCGAGTCGGTAAGCAACCTTGCTAATCCTTTCAAGTATCTTGAAAGGACCCACATAGCGAGGAGCGAGCTTTCCCTTCTTACCAAAATGAACTACTCCCTTCCAGGGAGATACCATGAGAAGAATGAAGTCTCCAACATTGAATTCCAGAGGCTTACGCCTTTTGTCAGCATAGCTCTTTTGTCTGCTTCTGGCCTTGAGCAAGTTTTCACGGATTTGGAGAATCTTATCCGTCGTTTCTTGGATGAGTTCGGGACCAGTGAACTGCTTGTCACCAAGCTCATGCCAACTGATCGGAGATCGGCACTTGCGACCATATAAAGCTTCGAAAGGGGCCATCTGAATACTGGAATGATAGCTGTTGTTGTACGAGAACTCGATCAATGGTAGATGTACATCCTAGTTACCACCAAAGTCAATGACACAAGAACAGAGCATATCCTCTAGGGTTTGGATAGTACGTTCGGTCTGTCCGTCCTTTTGAGGATGGAAGGCCGTACTAAGATTCAAGTGTGAACCCATAGCGGATTGAAACGTTTGCCAAAGACGCGAAGTGAAACGACCATCACGGATAGAGATAATGTCTAAAGGTATGCCGTGCCGACATATGATTTCATCAGTATAGATTCGAGCAAGTCTCTCCACTTTGAAATCTTCACGAATTGAAAGAAAGTGGGCTGACTTGGTTAAACGATCAATAATTACCCATATGTTGTCATGACCAACGGGTGTTCGTGGGAGTTTGGTTACGAAGTCCATAGCAATGCTATCCCATTTCCAAACTGGAATCTCGGGTTGCTCGAGGAGGCCTGAAGGTCGCTGATGCTCAGCCTTGACCTTTGAGCAAGTGAGACATTTCGAAACGTAAGCAGCTATGGCCCTTTTCATGCCAGGCCACCAATAGGACATACGCAAATCGTGGTACATCTTATCAGCACCCGGATGAATAGAGTATCTGGATTTGTGAGCCTCATTCATAATGAGCTCATGAAGATTTTCGCGATCTGGCACCCAGATGCGATCGAGATAGTATTGAAGTCCATTGGGTTTCGTTACAAGTTGGTCTATAGTCGCGCCTCATATTTTAAAAAATTAGACTACCTTCGTTAGCTGATGAGTACTGAGCTTCACGGATACAAGCATGCAAATTGCTAGAGATCTGAGAACAAAGGATACTACTAACATGAGACTTACGACTAAGAGCGTAGGCCACGACGTTCGCCTTGCCAGGATGATAGCGAATCTTGCAGCCGTAGTCGTTAAGCAATTCCACCCAACGCCTCTATCGCATGTTCAGTTCCTTTTGGTTAAAGATATGTTGTAGGCTCTTATGGTCAGTGAAAACCACACACTTAGTTCCATACAGGTAGTGTCGCCAAATCTTTAACGCAAACACAACTGACCCAAGCTACAGATCGTGAATAGTATAGTTTTTCTCATGTACCTTGAGTTGTCAGGAGGCATAAGCGATAACCTTGTCCCGCTGCATGAGCACACAGCCCAAGCCACGGTTCGAGGCATCGCAATATACCACGAAGTCGTCGTTCCCATCTGGGAGAGTGAGAACGGGAGCATTACACAGAAGATGCTTAAGAGTCTGAAAGGATTCCAATTGCTCGGGACCCCAAGCAAAAGGTTTCTCCTTTTGAGTCAAAGAAGTGAGAGGGACGGCGATCTTTGAAAAGTTCGAGATAAATCAACGGTAATAACCCACCAATCCTAAGAAGGAGCGAATCTCAGATGCAGATTTAGGTGTACTCCAATTCTTCACAGCTTCGATTTTAGAGGCGTCAACATGAATACCTTGTTTACTAACAACGTGCCCGAGAAATTGTACTTCATCGATCCAAAACTCACACTTAGAAAATTTAGCATACAAGCGTTCACCGCGTAAGAGTTCAAGTATCAAGCGTAAATGTCGTTCTTGATCAGCTCTAGTTTTAGAATAAATAAGTATATCATCAATAAAGACTATCATATAACGATCCAGATAGGGTTTACAAACACGATTCATAAGATCCATGAACACGGCGGGTGTGTTGGTCAAACCAAAAGGCATGACCACGAACTCGTAGTGTCCATAACGAGTGCGGAATGCGGTTTTAGGAATATCTTCTTCGAGGACACGGAGTTGATGGTAAATAGATCGAAGGTCGACTTTAGAGAAACAGGACGCGCTTTGTAGTTGGTCGAATAGATCATCGATGCGAGGGAGAGGATAGAGATTCTTGAGGGTAAGTTTATTAAGCTTACGATAGTCAATACACATACGAAACGAACCGTCTTTCTTCTTGACGAACAACACGGGAGCACCCCCAAGGTGAGGTACTTGGACGAATAAAACCCTTGTCGAGTAGTTCCTGAAGTTGACTTGATAATTCTTGCATCTCGGAGGGTGCAAGTCGGTAAGGAGCCTTGGCAACAGGAGTTGAACCAGGTACGCGACCAATACGAAAATCGACAGGTCGAGGAGGAGGAAGACCAGGAAGATCTTCAGGAAAGACGTCAGGGAAGTCACACACTATTGGAACTTCACTTATGCTCTTTCCCTTGCCCTTCTTTTCCACAATATGGGCTAAAAAGGCAAGGTACGGTTTACGTAAGTATCTATTCTCTTGAGTGCATGACATCAACTGTAGTCCTTTAGAAGGTCGGTCTCCATAAACGTGCAAGGTATCGCCCGACGGGAGAGGCAAACGAACATACTTCTCACGACAAGCGATTTCGACATGGTTCTTACGCAACCAGTCCATGCCTATGATGATATCGAAGCTACCTAATTTCGTGGGTATGATGTCAATAGTGAATATGTGATTGTTAAGAGTCAGGGAACAATCACGGAGGATAGAATCAACTAGGATAGATTTACCATCGGCAATCTCCACCGAAAATGACTAAGGTGGTTTGGTACGCGTACAGTTTAACAAAGATTCAAAGTTTACGGACACAAAGCTTCTATCAGCATCAATATCAAATAGTATCGAAGCGTATAGATTATTAACGAGGAACATACCATTAACGACGTCATTGTCGTTACGAGCCTGATTTGCATTGATGTTGAACACTCGTCCCCGAGCGGCTTGTTGTTGCTCTTGGTTCAGCTGAGGGCACTGGTTACGGATATGAGTACTCTCTCCACACTTGTAACATGCGCAAACTTCGTTTGTTGGCCTGGGGTTCTGCGGGGCAGGTAGAGCTGGCTGAGCTGGTTGAACTGGCGGTGCTTGTTGAACCGGTTTGATCCGACGGCAATAAGGAGTCGTGTGACCATAGCGGTTGCAGTTGGTACATAGGCGATAAGCGGAGGTAGTCGGATGATGAAAGTTACAAGTTGCACACTTAGGATGAGGCCCAGTGTACTGCTTCTTGTTTTCAGGAGCAGGAGGGTTAGCAGCAGGGGTCGGAGTCACTGCAGGCACAATGGCATTGCAGCCAGGGTTCTGAGACTTTCATTTCTTGCCCCGTCCACCACTGGACTGCTGAGTGATCTGATTAGCTGGTTTGGATGGAGCAGAAGACTTGTTGAACTGCTTATCACGAACTTCGTTGTTGTTCAAGCTTGCTGCAAGACGATAGACTTCTTCAATAGCGCTGAGTTGAGCTGCTTCGATGGCGTCACACATAGAAGGGGGTGACCCATGAATGTACTAGGTGATCATGCGCTTAGGAGTAGATACCAAGTGAGGCACAATGACGCTGAGTTTCTTAAAACGAGTAGTATAAGCCAGATTGTCGTCTTCGATTTGTTTCAAATGCCAGAATTCGTCCTCAAGTTTCTGCTGTTCATGCGGAGGGCAGAATTCCAACATCATCATTTCCCTAACCTCAAGCCAGGGCAGGGCATAAGCTTCCTAGTTGGATTTAATGTTCCTCTCATTCGTCCACCACTCCAGAGCCCTTCCTTGAAACATGCCAGTCGCGCTCCTAGTCTTTAGATGCTCCGGACACTCGCTGTTAATGAAGGTAACCTCAATGTTGTCAAACCATTCCAGCATGGCGGTCACTCCATCACTGCCCGTGAAAGGCTTAGGATTGCAAGAGACAAAGTGTTTGTAGTTGAAGCTTACAGGCTTCGGTTTCTCTATTTTAGAATCAACAGAGGAAGGAGGAGTGTTCGATCCCTGGATCTCAGTGACGATCTTTGGCACGATGCAAGCAATCTCATCAGCAATGAAGGACATCATCTTTTTCTGAGAGTTGGCCCTGGATTTCTTGAGAGAGTCGGATAGTTTACGGGAAGACATCTAAAGATTCAAGAAAAGGATCGTATAAGTCTATATCATAAATTCTCGTAGTATATAGTTTCACACATGATCGTATAAAGACTCAAGTTTCACATAGTTTTCAAGACGTTCAACAAGTCTCTCATAGTTCAGAAGACTCAACATCCGCAAACCCACGACTTTCGCATGGCACGTTGTACGAAGGTTCAACAACATGTCAGAAACACTTATATATAGGAAGTACCAGCGGCGTATCCACCATGTTTCGGGCATATCATTCCCGCCTCGTATTCGGTGTCATGTTACGTGTCGCGTTTTGTCAATCATAACAATACACTTCACCATTATCACATATACGTAGATCCATCAAATAGTTTCACGTAGATTATCATTCAACATCCTCTCTACAGTCCACAAAACAACGAATTACACATGGCACGTGTTACGAAAGTTTGGCGACATGATAGAAACACTTGTATATAAGAAATACCAGCGGCGTATCCATAATTTTTTAATCATGCCACCTCCGTCTCGCCGCCGGTGTCATGTTTCTCCAACCACAACTTTAGACTCCATCATTTTCACATAGATTAACCCAATAGTCTCAGCATTTTCACCACGAGTCTGCAAAATTACGAATTTCACATAGCACGTGGTACGAAAGTTCGGTAACATGCCAGAAACACTTATATATAGGAAGTACCAGCGGCGTATCCACCATGTTTCAGACATGTCACGCCCGTCTCGTCTTCGATGCTAAGCTATGTTTCGCATTTTGCCACTCAGAACAACACATACGCTTTAGAGTATACACATATTAAACAAGTAGCTTCTCATAGCGTAACCAAAGTCTCTCATAGTATGAATCAAGCCTCATTATTAAACAAACTATCTCCGTGTGTCACCAAAACACCGATTCTTAATGGCACGTGGTACGAAACTTGGTAACATGGCAGAAACACTTATATATAGGAAGTACCAGCGGCGTATCCTCCATGTTTCGACCATATCACTTCCATCTCGTACTTCGGTGCCATGCAACGTGTTTCGTAACAACACACCCTTTCAAATAGATTAATGATTCATGTCTCTTAGAGTTAAACCAAGATTTCATTTAGTATAACACAATGAGTAAAGCTTCATAAATTTAGTTCGATCCTGAGAGATTATTATCGTTTTAGATTGCGGACATACGTGCGACTCGTGTAAAAACTCTCGAAACGAACAAGAATCAAGTTTAAAACCACATGTAAAAATCGAGATAACATAAAAGATAGGCTCATAAATCATAGGATTGTTCCGGGTAGAGGAACATTGACTAACCAAAGTAATTCAAACCCCTTTCTAATTGAGGCACGCGTCTTGACTTACTTAGACAAACACGTCATCGATGTTAGGCCTACGGTATTTGTCCTTTTGGTCGTTTCTCGTTCCTAATTGATTGGGAATTTCGAGACTTTGGCGAGACAGAAAAAAGCAAAGAGTGGAACTAGTTATCAAGATGTGAGTTTCACCTCTAACTTGACAACATCATACCCTAATAGCGTCGGTGCTTATCAAAAGATAAGACCTACTAGAATATAATGTGGAAATTTCCCTTCAAGGTTCGGAAGTCACTCCTGACTTGAGGGTAATCTCGTACAAAATACAAACACTGACTAGCAGCGCTTTCAAAGTATCCAAGTGTATATTGTGTCAGCCTTAGGAAAGGCTTGTAATGTTCAGCAGGAATGTGTTGCTAGGAAGCAAGTACGGTAGAATGCATAAGTCTTAAACAACATATAAGTGTCAAGATTCCTATAACTATAGACTAGGAAAAGTATTCCTACTTTTCCTAATTCCCTATGGTTATGGCTCTTATACCAATCTGTCACACCCCAACCGATGGCGGAAACATCGGGGCGCGGCACTAAGCGTTCAGATTGCTCAAGAGATTCCATAACACTAAATTGTGTCAATATAGATTAATCAAGATTCGTATTAAATTGTCTAAAACATCAGCCACACATCGAAGTATCAAGTACTTAACATTAGACTTTAAACATTGTTCAATTTCTCAATTTAACTAGGTGAGTTTCTACGCGTCATCCTAGCTTGTTTTCTTGAATCCAACATCCTATTAACCTGTAACATGTATTAAAATAATGTCAATACAATAATGTACTGGCGAGTATACAAGTTTGAATACATAGCATCATAATAGTTTAAAGGACTCATATCCGTCATGCAACATATAAAAGTTTCAGCCATGCTAGTTTACGCAGTCCAAGTGATAGCCCAAGAATCCCAATGCGTTTAAAGCTTTTCCCCGAGAATAATGGGAAGATAAATGTCTCCTCCTAACAATACCCCGAGAATAATGGGGAGGTGCATTACTCCTATAGCACTACTATTGTTAAGGCGGAACTACACACAAGGATTAAACGTCCACATAGCATAAAGTATCAAGAATCCAAAAGTATCAAGTTTCATGTTCACGGAGGATAGAGTATGTTTCCAAATAAGTTTCAAGCGTCAAGTTTATAGAATACATGTTGCATCCCAAAAGTGTTTAAATAAAAGGGGACCGAGTATACTCACAGTGGGTGCTAAGTATCGACACCAACTATTGGATTGAAGGGAGCGCTGGTGTTAGCCTTATTATAGTATAATAGATAAGCGTTGAACAAGATGTCAAATCGTGCGAAAATCAAGTAATTGTGTTTGACTGGTCTCCTGATCGGATGGTCATCCGGTCGGATGGCCATTCGATCGGACAACCCTTCGGTCGGAGGACCATTCGATTAGTGTGTTTGCAAAAATGATTCCATCTTTTGAAGTTTTTGTTGTAGTATAAGCTCAAGTCATTCGATCGAATGGTCATCCGATCGGATGACCGTTCGGTCGGATGACTGTTGGATAGTTTCAAGTCTTGCTTAAAATAGTTTAAGTGTTAAAGGCTACAAAAATCAGGTCGTTCGGTCGGATGACCGTTCGATCAGAGGGTCGTCCGATCAGAGGGTCATTCGACTGTTGTGATCTTGTTCCTTTGCATTCTTTGTAAAATTTCTAAGTTTGAGTTTAACGGAGATGACGCGATAATCGTACTAAGACAACGGAAATCCACCAAGGTTCAGCTCGTCTGATCAGATGGGAATCACCCCGTTCAATCGGATGATTGTTCTTTACAGAGTTTCATGTCTGACCCGTAAGTTGGTCATCTCTCCGGTGAAAACCTGTTTTCAGACTGGCTCTCAACTAAGGAACAGAGTTTCATGTCTGACCCATAAGTTGGTCATCTCACATATCGGTTTTGAGTGATAAACAAGTAAAAGGTGAAGAAAAATAGTTAATCAGTTAGAAAAGTTCAGATTTAACATATATTCGTAGTAAGTCGTGTAGAAATCATGTGAAATCACTTAGATCTGGGCTAGTCTTGTTGAGATGACATCACACCTCCTGAAACCATAGTGACATCACCTTCAAGAGCCCAAATCTTGATGATTTCATGGTGGAAACCCATGATTTGACCGAGAATATGATGGAGGATTGTGTAGTGATCAAGATTGTACAAGAATCTAGGAGAAAACTTACAAAAAGTCGCGTGAAAATGGAAGAAAAGAAGCTGGGAAATCGAAAGGTCGCCTTGGTCGGAGGAGCATGTCACATCAAGTGATGTCCGATCGGATGGTCCTCCGATCGAATGGTCCTTCGAACATCCGAGACCCGTTTGCTAGATTTCGATTTGATTCGCGAGCTAGAGTGAGCGTTGCATTGCATATTATTGTGTAAGATTATCACATGACAAGAATATATAATTAACACAAAAGTTCCTATGTTTAAAGTCTACATAAGAGTTAGCTATGAAGTGTCAAGCTTCAAGTCTCTTGTTCAACAAGTTTCAAAGTTTCTCGTTCCATAAGTGTCAAGAATCAAGTATCAAGAGTCTAGTATTAAGTATCAAGTATCAAGTGTCAAGAATCAAGTATCTAGTATCAAGTATCGAGTATCAAGTATCGTCAAGATTCATTATGTTTGAGTATCAAGCATCAAGAGTCAAGTTTCAAGTATCAAAGAGTCTAGATTCAAGTATCAAGTATCTAGTATTAAGTTTCACATAGTTTAAGTCTCGAATAGACAACCCTAAATAGTACAGGGGCTAGACTTGCCAAAAGATAAAAGATTCAAACGCTGGGCGTTACACAAAACAATGTTTTGGGTTGAAACATGGCTAGGAAACAAACCGTTGATGGCACAATTTCCGGGTCTGTACCAACTAGCTATGGATAAGAAAGCGTTAGTAAAAGCATGTTATCAGGTAAACAATGGGGGTAAAATCTGGGACTGGGCTTGGTCGAGGGCACCGAACAGTGTAACAGAAATTCAAGAGATGAACACTTTAAATACGATGCGGCAACAACAACCAATATCACTGAAAAAGGATGAATGGTACTGGAAGAATAGCGAACAGGAGGGTTTCACCGTAAGAGGAGTAAGACAATCTCTAGCTTTACAGATAGATCTGAACGAACAGGCTAATGAATTCGTGTGGAATAGATGGGCAACTGGCAAGAGTATAATGTTTGTCTGGCGGGCAGTAGATGGGAGAGTTCCAACGGCAACAGCACTAAGGGGAAGAGGAATGATTCTGCCTGATTAACTGTAAGTTTTGTGGAGTAGCCGAAGAAACAACAACTCATGTACTGCTGCAATGCAGTTTCGCAAGAAAAATCTGGGAGAAGGTTGTAGCCTGGGTTAGAATCCCCATGTTTATGGCGGGAAACTTAAAAGACCTACTGCAAGAGCTACATATTTTACAAAGAACCCAGAATATAAGAAAGGCCATACACGCCATGGTAATACAAACTATATGGAGAATCTGGAAAGTTAGAAACGAAAAAATTTTTAAAGGCAAACTGGGTGCGATCCAAACGATAATAGAAGAAATCAAGGAAGCCACTTTCCAAGGGGTGAAGTTGAGATTAAAATTTAAGATGATCAATAGGCAAGAATGGTCGGATTTCAATGTAACTATATAATGAATTCATGTATCTGTGCTGCACTTTCTTTTCTTTTGTTGTAATATGACTTCCCAGCTCTTGGCTGGGGGTCTGTTTGATTGGTTTAATAAAGGTTCCTGTTGCTATTCAAAAAAAAAAAAAACAAAGCTAGTCAACTAGAAGTCTGGACGTCGATGAGGTCAGTTGTGACTAAATCTGCTCCCAAACTCATTGAAGGGGAGGTCGATGGTCATGCTATGAGTACGATAGACGCAAGTGTATTCGGATTAATTATTCCAAAATAGAAAAAAATGAAAGCAATATTAACCTTGTCGTGATTAATAAAATAAACATATTTTTAATAATAACATTATTTTCTTCAAAAAATGGTTTAGTATTTTTAATCTCCAAATTTTATAATTTCGTGAAATAGAAGTATTTTTGTTGTGAAAATATAATTTTGTATGTTTTCTATTAAATTATGTATACACAATAATACATGGAAATAAAATATACATCTAGGATTATATAACATGAAAGCTTGATATGCAAAAAAATATCGAAAAATAAAAGAAAACGATGATTCTATGTCGTTTTAAACTATCAAACAATGTAATTGAATATTATTCGTGTTGGCATGATTTTAAATTAGGGTTTTTTTACATATTTCCCCCTCCTAAACTGACTTATTACATATTTCCCCAAACAAAAAAAAAACAATTACATATTTCCCCTTCCTAACTCATATATATTACATATTTCCCCTTTTCATTAAAATTACTCTTAGAATGACTATTTTACCCTTAATGAACTATTAAATAAATATTTGCATATTTCCCCTATCTAATATCATTAATCAATTACATATTTCTCCAATTTATATAGTATTTCCCCAATTGTAAGATCGTGAAACAATCGAAATGAGTCTATCAGAAGAGTTCTCGGTCTAATCAGAGGCGGAATTCATTGATTAGACTTTGTAACAGCTTGATTCACTCTTAATTGTCTTATTTTATTGAATTAACACGTTTACAGATCAGTAGACACGTCGGCAGCACTTCGGTACCGGAATCATGAACGTTACAAATGAAATCTCATCAAGGGTATTTATAGGGGATGTAATTTCGCATGGAATTAACAACTGCTATTTCGTGCGAAATAGCAGATTGCTATTTCATGCGAAATTAACCTTTCACACACAAACCCTAGATTTCTCGTACTACGTGCCCTGATCTAACATTTCTAGTACAAGTCTCGGTACAAGATGAAGTCGACAGACGTATGCACCAACAGACTCCCCCTCGGATGTTGACGAAGTCTTCGATGTCGAGTCTTCACAGTCTTCATCCTTGATCAGTCTTCGGGCTCTTTCAAATGTATCTAACAGTGTAAGCATCCTCAATCTCTGTTTTCTTTTCATCTCCAGGATCTCTACCTGGCTCATACCTCACTCTAATTCTCTTGATCAGATCTCTAGATTCTTTAAGCTCTTCATCATCAGACTCCCCCTTAAAGAATGCTTGGGATCATAGTCTGGTTTTTACAAGTTCTAGAATCGCAATCTGGCTTTCTCATAGCCATATCCTGCACATTCTCTACCTCAAAGTAAATTTCACAAATTTAAAATTTTGACAAATTTAAACTTTCTGCTTACCACTTATATATGAAACATTCAAACTTGGTTTCAACTGAATGAACCATTTAATCATATCAAAAACATTTTTCATATCAACATACTTTCCCAACCCTGTTGTTCATCATGTTTAGCACTCGGAATTTTGAAAATAAGCTTTTCAACATCAGTTGTCTAAAATCTTTTTGAATTTTTTTTTAAATTTATGCTAAAACACTCCGAAAATCTTTTTAGATTTTTGAAATTAAAGAAATGCAGTAAAGAAATATTTACAAACAATATTTTTTGTGAGTTTGTGTAAGAGGATCATATCAGTTTTTGAGACAAATCACCAACACCGTTAAGCTTTAAACATTTTAAGTTCTAAACGTTTCACTTAGATTGTCAGTATACTGATCCACTTAAATTTTCACACAAAGTTCAATTGTTTTGAGATACGAGATTAATGTTTTAGAGACTTAAACTTATTCGCGTATCCCACCTCAGAATATACTCCCGTATCCAGATCCCAATATTCAGTCTTACAGGTGAGTATATACCTAGATGATATCTGTAAAGGGTTAAATGCGAGGGCCATGAGAGCTCAGGCTATTGCTTCCGCAAAATCAGAGAGATGATGGCTTCGACTTTAGGTGTGTTCCCTTTAGAGAATCTTTTCTTCAACAGTACATGATTAGCATTTTGCAATGTTTCATCATTTTTATGCTGAGGGTGGTGCTATGTTTCAAGCAAGCGAAAAGTATTATACGGGGACTAGGCCATTGCTTCCGCAAAATCAGAAGTCCCGGGATAATACCCCAGATATCACTAAGCATAAAGACCTAGTATCTCAGAAAGAGGGGTCTTTCAAACAAGATTTCGGGGGTTACCCATATATCCAAGAGATGTTCCCCACGAGATAAGCAAGTTTGATATTTAGGTTTATATCTTGAACACAATCTACTAAATGAGTAAAAACCTACTGGCACATCATCAGTGAGACCGTTTATCACATTTGAACTTTCCAATTCTTTAGCGTGCTGTGATAGTCCACTGATGTACTATCATTTCATCTTTTTCACAACAAAATTCGTTTTTGATTTTATCATGTTTTTGGATTTTTCAAATTTTCAAATGTTTTTGGATTTTTCAAATTTTCAAATGTTTTTGTGAATTGCTTCAAATCGCCATTCACTAGGCATAAACAATCAGAACTCCCCCTAACAACAAACTATTTTCCCATTATGATTTCAAAAAACTTAAGTTTGTTTTAATCAAAAATGGTTTTTTCAGGAAAATAAGTTTTGTTGATTTTATAACTTATAAAATCGGGGATTCATTCATTACTTTGTTTTCTCAACCAATTAAATGAAAGTTAAATCAAGTTCAGATTAAAGACCTTGATTAACCACTTGTAGAAGTAAACCTCTTTTTCAACCACTTGTAGGTTCAAGTCTACCAGTTGTAAAACAAAATATGACAATTTAAAGAATAACTACCACTTGTAAACTGAAATACCACTTGCAGGAAAAATGCCGATTCCTACTCCACACTTACCAACCTGGAAGTTTCGGCAAGTCCACAACCTGTAGAATTTTAACAATTTTTTAAATGTTTCACAAAAACTATTTTTAAGAATGATGCCGATTCATGCTCCACGATTACCCACTTGGGAGCTCCGGCAAGTTAGGATTTTAAGTAGAAAAAGCTGTCACCCAAGCCTGACAAGCCTTGGGTGATTTTGATTCATCTCTATCCCAACCTCCTTTTGATTTATAAAAATCTTTTGCACTTTTCACTTTCCCATCTACCATTTTCCCAAAAATATGTTTGACTTTCCCATTGAAAGCCTTTTCAGCATCAAATTCTCCTTTACCAGGGAAGAATTGATCTGAAATTTCAACTTTACCAAATTTCAACTTCAAATTTTCTTTTGACAATGGCGGAAAGTTTTCATCGTTCAACTCTGGAACGAAATTCTCATTCTTTTTCTCAACAGATGACTCCTCTAATTTTATGGAATCAGATTCATTGTCAGAACTACTCTCAGATTTTACAACCCATCTTTGTTTGTTCAAATCAATTTTTCTTTTGTAAAAACGTTTCGAACTTTCACCTTCTTCTAAAGTCGATTTTGCAACCACTTTGAACGTTTCTGTTGATTGTATTGTTTTATCAACACATTTCTTTTTCATTTCAAAGTTAGAAGAAACTCCCTGTTTTGAGTAAGTGGACTCGTGGCAATTCCAAGCAATGTGTCCAGCTTTTTGACATTTAAAACAGATTCTTTTGTCAACTCTTGGAACAAATTTCTTCATATTCTTTTTCCTTTCAACAAGAAACTCTTGGTTTGACTGTCTCCAGAATGGTTTCTTTTCTTCTTCTACTGAGCTTGTTCCTGAAACAAAATTAGTTTTTGGTTTATAAGTTTTCTCATTTTTATGATTTTCCGGGGGAATGAAACCTAATCCCTGCTTTTTGAAATTACCGTTATGGTTTGGTTTCTTTCGATAACCTGAACCAGAACTGTAACTCTTTTTCTTGTTCAGTCTCTGTTGAACTCTTGAAGTGTACTTTTTAGGTTTTTCATGAAACTTTAAATCTTTTATTTCAGAAATATTAATTTCTGTTAATTTGAAAACCTGTTTGATCATTTCAGTTTTGACACTTCTTATTGGAAATTCCTCATCAGAATATAATTTGTCTGAATCATTCAAAGTATATGCCACTTTGATTGATCCGTCATTCAAATTAGATTTTGATAATAGGAATTCTTTATTATAAACCCGTTTAACCGGTGAACTCGGACTCTTTTCTGATGAACTCGAACTTTCAGATTTAGACTCCGACTTTGACTCTTCATCTATATCCAACACCTGATCGACCACTTTCTTTAACAACTCAGACTCATAATCAGTGTCAGACGCTGTGAATGTAACATCAATGTTGTCTGGTAACTCATCAATGGTTTCAGACTTTAACTTTATGTTGAGAGCCTTATTTAAACGTTCCTCATTTGGCTTTCTGGGAGAATAACTATTCCAAATCGGGGGCGGACACTTGTTATACTTGACACTTTGTTTCTTACCAGTATCCTCTTCATTCTCCTTATCTTGGAAAGCTTCAAGACCTGCAACAGTAGGAAAAACTCGATCAATCAAATAATCACATGTTGTATAACTCAACAACAAACGTTTGATTCTTTCACTCTCAATCTTTTCGAGTTCCAAATCCTGCTTCAGCTTTGCACAGTCTTCAATATACTCATTGATGACCTTCTGCTTTGTCATTAATGTGGAACTCATCATTGTCATAGCAGCATCAACTTCTAAATTTATATTTTTCAGGCCATCAACTGTTCTGTTCAGCACATCATATGATTCCTTTACATACTTCAAATCAGACAACAAATTTTCTTTCAATTCTTCCAGTTCACGAATCTTCTTGTCTTTTTCCTCACAATGTTTGCAAGACTCCAAACATTTCTGACAAGGTTTGATGACTTCAACTATCTTTTCAACCTCGACAACCTTCTCAACTTCGACTATTTTTTCGACCTCGATAATTTTCTCCACTACTTTCTCCACTATCTTTTCAACAATATCCGTTTCTTCATTGAATTCTAACTCTTTTTCCCATCCCTCAGCTTCGACCTTTTCTTTCGAATTTTCTTCAACTTCTGCTTTTTCAGCTTCCAATTTCTCCTTTTTTCTGGCTTCAAATTCTTCCAATTCTCTTTTCAATTGAGCAGCTCTTTTCTCTTTCAACATTTCAATTTTATCTGTAAAAAACAAATTAAAACTAAATGAGTCTAAACTTTTTCTTGCATTATTAATGTACTCTTCCTCGTCATCAGTATCATCATCACTTTCTGATGATCTAAAGATCTTCGTTCTTTTGACTTCTTGTTCTTCCAAGATTCTAGCAACAAGTCCTGAATTAGGTGGGATGTATTTGTCCCAGCTAAAACCCTCTGCAACCTTTTCATCATCTTGATTTACAAGATATGCTTTCTTCTTTCCATCTTCAAGAGCACGGGATGATGATGGTTGTTGTTCAATTTGATGAAAGATTGATTTTTGATAATAATTGTTCTTTCCAGACTGATCTTGTCTTCCATTTGCTTCTTTGGTTTTGCATTCACGCTTAAAATGACCTTTTTCTCGACAACGGAAACACGTAACCTTTGATTTGTCAAACCCTATCGGAGATTTAGACAATTCACTGAAATCATCTCTACCAGTGATTTGTTGAAACTTTTCTGCCCTTCTAACAGCACTGGCTAAACACCATTTAACATCCATCAACTCAAGTTCCTCTGCATCAATTTGATCATAATCCTCTTTGGTATGCATCGGATTTCCAATTCTGCCAGCAATCAAACTTTCATATGATTCCAACATAGCAACGAGTGATGCCATGTGTTGCTTAGCTATTTCCGGAGAAAAATTTTGACCATTTTGAATGTTCAAGGTGACATTGCATTGCAGGTTCGTTGAATTCTGTCGTTGAGGACTTGGTGTTGTATAATTTGGATCAAAGCTTGAATACGAAGATGAATGTCCACCACTTTGAGTCACAGTACTACCCTTTGTTCCAGAAGAACTATCAGCACTGAAACCAGTCTGAATCTTTGGACTCGGAGTAGTTTCAAATTTATTTTCTCTATAGTATAAACTGACATCTTGTTGAGCATTTGGATTATTCATGATTGCCGTTTTCTGGATATCCAACTCATGCTCTTCAATCTTCTGAATAAACTTTGCCAGATTCATATTTTCAGACTTTCTCATGTGTTTTAAGATCAACAAACAAGTTCCCCATTTCTGCTGTGGTAATGCATCAGCTAGTTTATCAACCCATTCTTCATCATCTTTCTTTATATCTAATCTTCCCATTTCCAAAACCAAATGACAATATCTATCAATGGTCTTTTTTGTTGTTTCACCTTCCAAGGCTACAAACATATCAAATGATTTCTTTAGTAAAGCCTTTTTGTTCTTGATCATATCTGCACTTCCTTTAAACTTTTGAATCAATGCCGTCCAAATTGATCTAGCAGTACCCTCATGTTGGAGCAAAACAAAGATATCTTCTTTAACTGCTTGTTGAAGAATACCGATCATCATTTTTTCACTAGTATATTTCAATTTTTCAATCTCTGAATAGTCACTAAAAGCTTTTTCAATCCCACGTTCATTTTTAGGTTTCTCATAATCTTTCTCTAATGAACACCATGCGTCAAACTTATAAGCTTGCACCCAGTTCTCAAATCGATTTTTCCATCCTCTAAAATCTTCAATGTACATAAGCTTAGGCGGTTTTTGATAAGTTCCCGTTTCATTCTCACTATAAAGAGTTTCAGCAGCTGTAACAGGAGCAACTGGTGTAGCAAACGCATTGTAGAATTCCTCTTCCATGATTCAGTAATCTTTATCACAAAGTCAACAAAGTTCAAACAACAATGAAGGTTCACACGAAATATGAGTTCAAACGAAAACACTTTATGCTAAATGAAGAGTTTCAAACGAAATCAGTTTTGGTACGAAATATGAATTTCAAACGAAATCAGTTTTCACACGAAATACAATTTTCAAACGGAATTGCTATTTCATGCAAAAATAGTCAAGCGAAATGACAACTTGGTGCGAAATTGCCTATTTCGTGCAAAATAAGGGGTTGATTTCGTATGAAATGAGTTCCAAACAAGTAATTTCGTACGAAATAGTGCTGACGTCACTTAATCCGAAACCATTTTCAAACGAAATTATCAATTTTATCACTTTTAGATCGAATTTAAGTCCAATTCTTTCAAGGATTCATTAAAACACTGTTTCGCATGATATGTTTGAAATTCAATCCATTTTAACAGTGAAATCTTGTGAATTTTGTAAAAAAAGGCGTAGAAGTCAGAAATTATGGCTGTTTTGGCAAGAACTCTTCCTCCTGAGCTCTGATACCACTTGTAGGATCGTGAGACGATCGAAGTGAGTCTATCAGAAGAGTTCTCGGTCTAATCAGAGGCGAAATTCATTGATTAGACTTTGTAACAGCTTGATTCACTCTTAATTGTCTTGTTTTATTGAATTAACACGTTTACAGATCAGTAGACACGTCGGCAGCACTTCGGTACCGGAATCATGAACGTTACAAATGAAATCTCATCAAGGGTATTTATAGGGGATGTAATTTCGCATGGAATTAACAACTGCTATTTCGTGCGAAATAGCAGATTGCTATTTCATGCAAAATTAACCTTTCACACACAAACCCTAGATTTCTCGTACTACGTGCCCTGATCTAACATTTCTAGTACAAGACTCGATACAAGACGAAGTCGACAGACGTATGCACCAACACCAACTCATATAAACGTCTTATAGTCTGATTATTTATCTTCCTTTTAGAATATTGTAATTGTAAGTTTTATATAGATGTATAAGTTTTAATTTTACTACCACCTTGTATTTTACATAACTGTATCTGATTTGACTTTTATTTTTTAAATTTAAATTATTATCATTTCACCACTTTACCAATTTGTATTATATATATATATATATATATATATATATATAGAAAGTATAATGTACAAAACGGCTTAACGTACATAACGTACGCGACGAAATTACGCTAGTTCATTTGAAAATCACGCAAGTTATGAAGTTAAAACCCTAATCACGCATAAGTGTGCATAATCACGCATAAGTGTGCATAATCACGCATGGCAAAATTGTTCAAAATATAATCACGCACGTTGTAAACTTAATCACGCATGTTGTAATTTCGTCGCGTACGTAATGTACGTTAAGCAGTTTTGTACGTTAACCTTTCTCTTTATATATATATATATATATATATAGGCTAAGGTTCATGCGAGAACCACCTTTATTGCGAGAACCAATGTGAACACAACCTAAAATAGCTAAAAAAAACCTAACCCCCCCCCCCCAACCCCCAAGCTAAATGCTAAAAACTAAAACCCCCAAAAAACCTAAACCCCCCCCCCCCCCCAACCCCCAAGCTAAAATGCTAAAAACTAAACCCCCAAAAAAACCTAAAAAAAATCAAAAAAATAAAAAAAAAATCTAAATTTTTTTTTAATATTTTTTATATTTTTTTTTGCTACTAAAAGTAGCGATTTTTTTATAAAAAATATGAAAAAAAAAATTGTGTGGTTTTTAGCTATTTTTATGCATTTTTGGTTGTGTTTAGATTGGTTCTCGCGGTTCTCACAATAATGGGTGGTTCCTAACGGATCTTTGTCCTATATATATATATATATATATATATATATGATTTGGCATTTTTATTTTTTTTATTTAATTTAGAACTAATTTTACTTACAGCTAGATACAAATATTACCTATAAATCATGTATATGCCTTTTACTTTTATTTATATTTTTTTTAAACCTGCATCTAGTTTAAGTTTTTAGTCACTTGAAAAAAAATTATTAAACTATATAACCGAGTATTATCCAACACTTCTAAACATTTCAAAAAGAAACTAATTAAATTATATAATGAAATCTTATCCAAATTACTAAACTATATAACCGAGCATTTTGCCCACTCCTTTATTTTATCATTTAACATATTTATTTTGTTGAAATCACATGTTATACATTGAGATCTTAATTTCAAATATTATACTTTCATTTACATTTACATTCAATGATGTTTATAAAAATATAGATATCAACTATTCATGTAGCAAGTAGAAGAATTGGAGAAATACTACATGAATTGGGGAAATGTGTAATTGATTGATGATATTAGATAGGGGAAATATGTAAATATTCATTTAATAGTTATTAAGGGTAAAATAGTCATTCTAAGAATAATTTTAATGAAAAGAGGAAATATGTAATATACATAGGTTAGGAAGGGGAAATATGTAATTATTTTTTTTTTTGTTTGGGAAAATACGTAATAAGCCAGCTTAGGAGGGGAAAATATGTTTAAATTATCAAACAATGTAATTGAATATTGTTCATGTTGGCCAAAGAGTATAAGTGAAAACTGGTTAACTGAATTAGAATTATTATTGAAAAACATGTGCGTAGTGTAGTAAGCGAATTATTATATATATACGGTTGGTGAAGCATGATGAACAGTGTTTTTTTACTTTCCTTTTTCTCTATTTGTGTTTTACCGATGCGTATCCATGACATCTATTCAATTTCTTCCACCAGATCCCACTTGTCTTCTGCTTCCCCCATAGATCTCTTAGACCGAACGGTATGGGGCTCGTCCCCGGGCCGTCCCCCCGTTTCGCTCCGTCGCACACCGCCCCCAAGGGGCTCGTCGTGTTACTGCCGTCTCCTCCAAGACGCCGGAGACGAGCCAAAAGTTTGAAAATTGGTGGGCCCCCTTTAGTTCTTCTCTCTCTCTCTCCTTGAATATATATGGATTTTTTTATTAAAGTGGGTAGTCCCCCCACCCTTGGGTAGTCCCCAAGAGGATGCTCCTCCTCCCATGATAACGTGGCGCCTACGTGGCGGGTAGTCTCCAAAGAGACTATCCAAACCATACCCACCAGTCTTACCCATTTTGTCACCTCTTTTATCTTTGACACCACATAGACATCTGTTATGTGCTTCCCCAGGGATTACATTACATCCAAGAATAATTTTCTTTCTCGTCTTTATGGATCTCTCTCCAAAATCATTCCTCAGTTTCGACCATTGGAAGAACTCAAGCTTTTGTGTTTTCTTAATGTATGAATCCGTTAACTTTTAGTTAGGGTTCTTACTAATTGAAGCAAAAAGTTAAAATTAATTATTCTATTGTTTTTAGAAAGATGATTAGGTTTGTATATTTTGTAGTTTCATTGAATCAGAAAATTATTTTGATGCTTCTTTTCTCTTATGTTACTTCTGATTTGGGTTTTTTAACTTCTTATTTTTAGGGGAAGAGTTGAGCATTTGGGGGGGTTTTCCCCTTTTTGATTTTGATTGATTGTTATAGTTAATTTGGGGTTTCTAAAGCTTTTGTTCAAACTTTCTACCAAGGGTTTTAAAGACAACCTCCATTTTCTATTTTCTAGAAAATAGAAACCCGTGACCCGACCCGTGAAGACCCACTCCAACTCCATGTTTAAGTTACTGAATGTTTAGTTAGTCATATTGAAACCCACGTGGTTTAGTAACTTCCCATTAGTTGGTAGTTTTAGCCATGATGCATGTTTCCACGTTAGCCATGTTTCTCTGCATGTTACAATTTCATGTTTTGTATTTAAACACATTAATTAGTGAAATGAAGGGGAGAATAAAATTTAGCAAAGTCTTGTTTCTATCTTTAATTCTTGGAGTCTAACCCGCTTAAGGGTCTATCTTGGAGTCTAACCTGGTTAAGGGTCTTTGTCAATTGGTGCTTTCATTGAGACCCTTAAGCGGGTTAGACTCCAAGATAGACCCTTAAGCGGGTTAGACTCCAAGAATTAAAGAAGGGCGAGGAGTTGATACGACCCAACCCGTGACCCGACCCGTGAAGACCCACTCCAACTCCATGTTTAAGTTACTGAATGTTTATTTAGTCATATTGAAACCCACGTGGTTTAGTAACTTCCCATTAGTTGGTAGTTTTAGCCATGATGCATATTTCCACGTTAGCCATGTTTCTCTGCATGTTACAATTTCATGTTTTGTATTTAAACACATTAATTAGTGAAATGAAGGGGAGAAGAAAATTTAGCAAAGTCTTGTTTCTATCTTTAATTCTTGGAGTCTAACCCGCTTAAGGGTCTCTATCAATTGGTGCTTTCATTCTCGATCATCATGCCTCCTCGTACAAGCTTCGAAGACGGCGTCACGACCTTAGTTGACATGGTCGACCGGCTAGTGACCCAACAAGAAGCTATTGCCGCCCAACAAGCCTCGCATACCATGTCAATGTTTGACACCATTTAGAGTTTTCTCGCGGTACAACAACAACAACAACAACTCTTGTTTTTTTGCTCCCGACTCGGCCTAGAACCTCAACCTCCACTGCCCGCTAGACCGCCACCACCGACACCGCCACACAACCAAAATCCCACTCCCCTTTCGCCTGCTCCAAACCCATACTTGAAACCATCTACACCACCGCCACCGCCACCGCCACCAACACTACTAACTGAAACGCTGTGCCACACCTCGAAGTCAGAAAATAAACCGCCACCATCGCCAAATCCACTCTACACCATTGTAAATGTCTTTGTTCCTCTTTATAAGTCTACTGTTTCAAACCTGCATTGGTCTTCCTTACTTGCATGTACTTTGGTCTCCACCAACAACCAGCAAGAAACTTGTTTCCTTCGATCAAGTGGACTACAAATATCAAGCACCATTTTGGTCTCCAAAATTGTACCATGCAAACGTTTCGAGGATGAAGCCGGAAAACGACGTGAGTGGCTCCCGCCATGGCGACCACTAGAGCACTACGTCGCGACTAAGCCAAATGCCACCGGAAGACGTGAGTGGTGGCCACCGTGGAGAAAACATTATGTCCTTGAGGACAAGGACGATTTGAAGGGGTGAGGAGTTGATACGACCCAACCCATGACCCGACCCGTGAAGACCCACTCCAACTCCATGTTTAAGTTACTAAATGTTTATTTAGTCATATTGAAACCCACGTGGTTTAGTAACTTCCCATTAGTTGGTAGTTTTAGCCATGATGCATGTTTCCACGTTAGCCATGTTTCTCTGCATGTTACGATTTCATGTTTTGTATTTAAACACATTAATTAGTGAAATGAAGGGGAGAAGAAAATTTAGCAAAGTCTTTTTTCTATCTTTAATTCTTGGAGTCTAACCCGCTTAAGGGTCTATCTTGGAGTCTAACCCGCTTAAGGGTCTCTATCAATTGGTGCTTTCATTGAGACCCTTAAGCGGGTTAGACTCCAAGATAGACCCTTAAGCGGGTTAGACTCCAAGAATTAAAGAAGGGGCGAGGAGTTGATACGACCCAACCCGTGACCCGACCAGTGAAGACCCACTCCAACTCCATGTTTAAGTTACTGAATGTTTATTTAGTCATATTGAAACCCACGTGGTTTAGTAACTTCCCATTAGTTGGTAGTTTTAGCCATGATGCATGTTTCCACGTTAGCCATGTTTCTCTGCATGTTACAATTTCATGTTTTGTATTTAAACACATTAATTAGTGAAATGAAGGGGAGAAGAAAATTTAGCAAAGTCTTGTTTCTATCTTTAATTCTTGGAGTCTAACCCGCTTAAGGGTCTATCTTGGAGTCTAACCCGCTTAAGGGTCTCTATCAATTGGTGCTTTCATTCTCGATCATCATGCCTCCTCGTACAAGCTTCGAAGACGGCGTCACGACCTTAGTTGACATGGTCGACCGGCTAGTGACCCAACAAGAAGCTATTGCCGCCCAACAAGCCTCGCATACCATGTCAATGTTTGACACCATTTGGAGTTTTTTCGCGGTACAACAACTCTTGTTTTTTTGCTCCCGACTCGGCCTAGAACCTCCACCTCCACTGCCCGCTAGACCGCCACCACCGACACCGCCACACAACCAAAATCCCACTCCCCTTTCGCCTGCTCCAAACCCATACTTGAAACCATCTACACCACCACCACCGCCACCAACACTACTAACTGAAACGCTGTGCCACACCTCGAAGTCGGAAAATAAACCGCCACCATCGCCAAATCCACTCTACACCGTTGTAAATGTCTTTGTTCCTCTTTATAAGTCTACTGTTTCAAACCTGCATGGGTCTTCCTTACTTGCATGTACTTTGGTCTCCAACAACAACCAGCAAGAAACTTGTTTCCTTCGATCAAGTGGACTACAAATATCAAGCACCTTTTTGGTCTCCAAAATTGTATCATGCAAACGTTTCGAGGATGAAGCCGGAAAACGACGTGTGTGGCGCCCGCCATGGCAACCACTAGAGCACTACGTCGCGACTAAGCCAAATGCCACCGGAAGACGTGAGTGGCGGCCACCGTGGAGAAAACATTACGTCCTTGAGGACAAGGACGATTTGAAGGGGCGAGGAGTTGATACGACCCGACCCGTGAAGACCCACTCCAACTCCATGTTTAAGTTACTGAATGTTTATTTCGTCATATTGAAACCCACGTGGTTTACTAACTTCCCATTAGTTGGTAGTTTTAGCCATGATGCATGTTTCCACGTTAGCCATGTTTCTCTGATGTTACAATTTCATGTTTTGTATTTAAACACATTAATTAGTGAAATGAAGGGGAGAAGAAAATTTAGCAAAGTCTTGTTTCTATCTTTAATTCTTGGAGTCTAACCCGCTTAAGGGTCTCTATAAGATTCGTTGTCCATTTCGAATAGCTATTCTAAATCGGTTAGAGCCACTGTTATTATTAGTGAAAGCAATCTCTTTGAGTAAGATTTCGTTTATTAACAGTTGATCTTTGAATATTAGGGAAAGCGATCTATTTGTGATTGAGTTTTTGTTCCTTCAAGTTAAAGACGAAGTTGTTGTCTCTGTGTTCGGCGGTGGTTATCGTTTTCTCAGCAGAGCTCCCAATTGCTTCGAATTCTTATCATCTGCAATCGCGTTGGAGGTGTTTTAGTCGAGGTAAAGATATTGTTTCATCACTGCAGTTTTACGGTTTGTGTTTAAATGAACTATGGAAAAACAAAGGATTATACATTTTTCAGATTTTCCAATACTTTTTTTTGGATGCTTATCTAAAAAGCTAAGTGTGTTATTTATATACCAACAAAAAGGGTGTTGCTGCTGATTGTCGTTGTATATATATTCTTGAGCATTAGGTTATTGGTTACCACTAGATTTATTATATTATAATATAGTTGAAATACAATTTGTGATGATTGTGTGTTTTCAGGACTAGATATTGTGATACAGAACTAACCTATACATGAAGGGTAATGTTTTAGCCTTTAAAATCTGATTTTTGATGCTTTACTCGGTCTCTAATACCAAAAATTGAAATGCATTAATCTAAATGCAAAAAAATATAGTTCATAATCTTCCATGAAATTCTAATAATGAATGTTTAAATCTTTTAAGGACAATTCAATTGACAGAATTTAAATTATGAAATTTAAAATCCTTCCTAATGTATTTGGTTTTACAAATTTGTATTTGAAACCTAACCTTGAGGAGATTTGAAATTAGTGACCAAATTTGGGGAAAAGATGAGTATCAATGGATTTCAAAAGTAATTGATTTTCAATTTTGACGTTTTCGGTCAAAATTTTGTAGTCGTTAAATGTTGCAATGTCCCCTTTGTGTTGTTATCATTTTAAATGTTGCAATCCCCCCGTTTTATAGAATTTTTTGGGTGTGTACGTTTTCGACCCCCGGTCGGAAATCTCAAGCTTCGCCACTGCATACACTCTCCATATTCAACCTTATTTTCCTCCGAGAAGGAAAATTTTCTCCGCCGCAACGCGCGGTCGGAATATCTAGTATATATATATTGTTGGTGAAAGATGATGAATAGTAATTTTAATTTTATAATAGTATATAGCTTTTTATTATTTTTAATAACATAATTTTTATGTTTGTTTTTATAATAGTATATAATTTTTTGTATAATTATTTATAATAGTATATAGCTTTTTATATAATTTTTTGGGTGTGTACGTTTTCGACCCCCGGTCGGAAATCTCAAGCTTCGCCACTGCATACACTCTCCATATTCAACCTTATTTTCCTCCGAGAAGGAAAATTTTCTCCGCCGCAACGCGCGGTCGGAATATCTAGTATATATATATTGTTGGTGAAAGATGATGAATAGTAATTTTAATTTTATAATAGTATATAGCTTTTTATTATTTTTAATAACATAATTTTTATTTTTTTTCCTTTTTTAAAACCATATATTTCCTATACCGTTTTTTAAATAATTGTCTTTTTTTAGAACATATATTATCGATTAATTTGATACTTCTTTAATAATTTACGTTTATAACTTTTTCTAAAAACTTAAGTATATAGTTATGATTGATTTTTCCCAGATATTCCGTTATAAGTTTTGTTAAAAACGAAATTGTACTTATAATAAAGTATTTATTCGGTATTATAAAACAGTACGATGATAAACTAAACCATTTTAATGGTTTGACTTTCTAAATAACATGCTATATTTTCAAATCACGTTTGTTTTACATTATCATTTGCTCGGTGTCGCGCGTTGTTTCGACGCAACGCGCGACGACAAAAAAACTAGTGTAAATAAGTTTTTGATTGTTTTGTTTTACAAAAGTTGTCCTGAATTTGCTTCCCGATCTAAATTTACGTCTCCGATTACAACGCACCATACCGTTGTTTAACTTAAAAAACCTACTTTCTCATGTGCTTATTTTTATCTACGTGTAGGTATAAATTCAAGTTGGTTTATGTTTCGACGTAAATTTTTTTGAGAAATATGTCGGTTCAATTATAATATGTTTGCGTACTTATTTTTATGTACGTTTTCATTTGATTAATGTTTTGACGAATTTTTTTCCAGAACCAATCAAATCAAATATAATACATTTTCATTAGATAGTATAAGTTCAATGTACTTTACGTTTCAATGTTGTGGCAACGCACGGAGCAATTTACTAGTTATATATATACACAATAAAATGTTTTTAGTTTTTAGTTGTATCAAATGAGGCAAATTACTAATTTGTGTGCATGGAATCATTAAAAGATAATGAAATGTCCCATTTTGATCCTCGGTAATGGAAAACCAGTTTTTTTAAATGATTAACCCATATACCGTCTAAACCTACTTATAAATTACATTAATGTTCATTTTAGGAATGAACCCTCAAGCGTTTAGGGAGAAACACATTCACAACACACATTGATATCCCTAAGCTCACTGTTGCAGAAATCGGCCTAGGCGGCCGATTAATCGCCGCCTAGGCGCTAGGCGGTAGTCTACTGACTAATTTTAACCTAGTCGGTCCAATTAATCGGTTTTAGTCAAAGTCGGTCAAAGTCGGAATTAATCGGTGAAAATCGGTCTTAGTCGGAATTAATCGGACTAATCGGTCCAGTCTTTTGCAGCCCATTAAACCGATTAGTCGGAATTAATCGGAATTAATCGGTCTTAGTCGGAATTAATCGGACTTAGGGTATATTAAGTTTGGGTATTTTGATATTTAGCCCCTCTATCTTGCACTAGTTTACATATGGTTCCTAAACTTGTAAAATTATATATAAAAAGTATAAAATTAACTACATATTTATAAAAAAAAATGTAAAATTATATATAAAAGTCCAATCCGATTAATCCCGATTAATCCCTAGGCGGTACCTCACCGCCCGACTAGCGCCTAGCGCCTTCTACAACATTGCCTAAGCTACATACCACTGATATATGGATATCAACTAAGTGCATTTTTTCTGCTCCTGTTATATTGCAGCTGCGGTTTGGAATTTCATTAGTCTTTGGTGTGGGATCATCCCCATTTATGCCTTCTCGTTGAAGGACTGACGGAAGTGCACGAATACTGGTTTGGGAAATAAAGCGAAAAAGATAGTGTAAGGCATCATCATGGTGGGTTATTGGTGCAACTGGAAAACCGGGAACGAAAGAAGGTTTTCGAATAAAAGAATGGCGATAAATAGCATCATTCAGGAAGTGAAGTCTCGTGGTTTTATGTGGTATAAAAACAGATCTAAAGATAGGAATACTACATGTGATAGTTGGTGCTCTTTTGATGTGCTGTAATTAGTTTTTTGGTTGTGTTTGTGTATGGCTGGCCCTGTTTCTGGGTTAGTCTGTGAATAAAGTTTCCCTTAAAAAACAAAGGCAAACATGATATATGAAATACATTGAAATTTGAATCTAACTATTCCAAAACCACTTTACCGAAAAACGACGCTGCATCGTCAAAAACCTTGTTCTCGGCCAAATGCAAAGGAATACCATGGAATTTGACCCAGGCCACTCTTTCATATGCCAACGTCTGACCCGACCAGATATCAAGAGGATCAAACCAACCTTTCCACAAGTTAGCGTTGAGCACCAAATCAGAGGCTTCCGTCTCGTCTTCAAAAACAATCAAAACATTCAAACCGCCCAGATAAAACATTTTGAACTCCCCGATACCTGCCGAAATAAGAGAATCCTTCAGGTTAACCAACACTTCCACATCTTTAGCCCGTCCCACTACCGATCTACCTTGAAAATCAAAGAAGGCACTCGTCTCACTATGCACTTCCACCACCTTCTCATCCTCCACTGGAAACTCGAACAATCCTATAGATTCCTTATCCTTGTTCAACAAAGCCGAGCTATATGAAACTCCGTTCCTAGTAAACGACTCCTTCCGAATATTCAAAGAAACATTCACATTCTCCTTCCTAGGTTGAGGCTGAGCCTTAACCTGAGTCTCCACCTTGTCATTAACCACCCGTTTTCTCTCGCAAATCTAGCCCGATTAATTGAAAGTTTGCATGGGCCAAGTTTAAAACCTTGAAGATCTCTTTCTAACTCTTTCCAATCCCTGACTCCTTTAAACGTCACAAAACCGAACCTCAAGCCATCCTTGCTCTTCTTCCTAGCGATGTACGAGCCCGACAACTCCCCGAAGGAACTAAGAGCAGAGGCCAGATCCCATGGTCTACAGCCATCAGGGATGTTAGCCACGTAGAATTTCGTAACACCTTCCGCCATCGCCTCCAACCGAGAACCCAAAACTCACCCGAACTAGGCAGCGAATGGATAAAAAACTAGGTCCAACTAGAGGGAAAGGTCACAACACACTCGCAAACAGAAGACGAAACGTTAGACCTCGCCCGCTAGGCGAATCCCAATCTTATCGTCGAGCCAACCCAGCTTCCGGTGAGCCAGATGAAGAAACTAAGGAATGACGATTCCGGACAGCGAATGGAAGGGGAGAGAGATTGAAGTAGGGATAGAGGTCAAGACCAAGGAGAAAGTCGACCTCACACACTACTCCTACCTTCACCACCGACGTCGAGCCACCGGCAACCGTCGCCAAGATAGAGAGAGAATTTCGTAACCAATATTGGTTAAAGGAGCACAGCTGTCTCCGATGGATTGGGATCTATCTTCAGAATGTGTCGGTATTCTCGTGGATAAGGGGTCTAGAGTCTCCGGTTCCGTTACCCTAAATTGGAAGAATAAAAAATTTAAAATATGGGTAGTGGAAGAACTGGATGACTGGGTGCCGGACAGTTTCCTGGTTAAGGGATGGCCGGAATCGGAGTTCGTCGTCAGCGGAGGAGATGAGGATGGTGCATCTTCAGAGGAGGACGTTTCAGACCAGGAAGTGGAAAAGTCTGAGAGGAACGTTGGAGTGCATGGGGAGTTTGATGTCCTTGGGAATAATCAAGAGGTGAGAGAAAAGTCTGTGGTGGCTGATTTCCCTGTTGTGTCTCCAAAGGTGGCGGGTGGGAGTTCCAAGAAGTGTGGTTCCCATAGGGTGGGGGGTTCAGTGGACCCCAATGATGTCAGTATGGATCCCGATGTTCCAAATTCTGCTGGGCTTGATAATGGGGGTAGTGCAAGTGGGCCAGATTATGGTGTTGGGCCAGAAGTAGAGGTATGTTTCATGGGTGGTAAAGGTAGCAACAGGCCCAAGAAAAAACCTGCCATTCTCAAGGGTAGGAAAGTGGGGAGGAGGGTTTCAACGTGTAGCCCAGGGGAAGTGGGGAGACCGAAGAAAAGGACAAGGGTGGAAACGGAAGAGAGGTTTGACCTAAACAAAGTATTCGACCCAAATTACAACTGGTTGTCTTCTCAGGTAGACGGGAGCTCGAAAGAGGATAGGAATGAAGAGGAAGTTATTGATTCGCTGGAGGAACCATCCTTTCAGGAGCCGGGTGTCGTAGAAAAGCTATCTAATCAGGTTTTCAAGGATCCGCTGGAGTCTGGGCAGGGGAGAGAGGCCGATAGCAGCAGTGATCCGGTTCTTTCAATGGAAGTGGATGATACTTTGGAAATGGGTGACGTGGTGGGTGCTAGGCTGGGGAACTTCAGCGACCTGGTTAGGAACATGATCGTTAAAGAAGGTAACAATGTAGTTCCAAGATGAATTTCCTTTCACTTAATATTAGAGGTGTTTTGGGTGGAAAAAAGGCTGGTTGGGTTAGGGATTTGAGGGTTAAAAACGGGATCGGCTTCGTGGCTATTCAGGAAACCATGATCTCCAATTTATCGGTGAATATAATGGCGGGTTTATGGGGCAATCGGAATTTCGAGTCTGTTGTTGTCGATGCAGTTGGCTCATCGGGGGGTTTAGTGTGTATGTGGGATTCGAAAGTGTTCAAATTGGAGTCTTCGGTCAAATACAGGAATTTCATTTTTTTAAAAGGGCGAATGGTGGGTAGTGGAGAGCAGGTTAACATTTTCAACATTTATGCGCCTCAGAGTGTTTCAGCGAAAGCTAGACTGTGGGATTCTTTGAGTGATAGTATTGATTCGGTCACTGGGATGGTTGTGATGATTGGTGATTTCAATGCCTTTCGGTTCCCGGAGAAAAGGAAAAATTCTCGTTTCAAACCGGTTTGTGCCTGAAATTTTAACTAGTTTATTCATAATTGTGGTCTTTTGGAGTATAATATGCAGGGTAGGAGGTTCACTTGTTCGCGTAAAAACGGGAAAAAGCTGAGTAAAATCGATAGAGTGCTTGTATGTGCCGAGTTTTTTAACAAATGGCCTAATGCGTGTCTAAGAGCACATCCGAGTTGTTGGTCTGACCATTGCCCTTTATCCCTTGGGGTGGTTGATACGAATTTCGGTCCTCGTCCGTTTCGAATTTTCAGCTCTTGGTTAGATAGACCGGGTTTCGAGGCGGCGGTTTTGGAGGTGTTGGGGGATGATGCTCAAAACGACCCTCCGGACTTAAGCTTAACAAAAAAATTCTTCCAGATCCGCAAGAGATTAAGAGTGTGGAGAGAGGAATTTTTAGAAAACGAGATGGAGGAGGAAAGGCAGGCTAGGTCGGACTTGGAAGCTTTGGAAGAAGTGCTAGAAGAGAGGGAGTTATCGGAGGAAGAGGAATGGGTTCTTGCGGAAAGTAAAAAATTAATCAACGAGATTGGGGATAGAAAAACCCTCGATCTCAAACAGAGATCGAGAGTTAGGTGGGCAGTCGATGGAGATGAAAATTCTAAATTTTTCCATGCCTGTATTAACAATCGTAAAGCCTCTAATCTTATACCGGGACTGATGATTAATGGGGAGTGGTGTTTGAAGCCGTCTAGGATTAAAAAGGAGATTTATTCTTTTTTTGGGAGAAATTTGTGGAAGAAGTGTTGATGCAGATTTTGTATCCGATGCTTGTCGAATAGAATAGTTATTATTTTACGCTGAATTTGTAATAGTTAGTGAAACGGCCAAACGAACATGTATTGACCCGCTCGTTTGAAGTCGTCAAACGAGAGGGTTATTTGCTTGACTATGTGTGTTTGCTAGACAAATGGGTGTGGGTATAAATACCAACCCTTTGTCTCATTTGCAAAAGTGAGAGTGTGAGAGAAGGGGAGCTCATTTGAGAGTTCCCTGTGAGCATCATTGTGTGGGGGAGAGATCACCACTTGGTCTCTCCCTGGATGTATACTCCTTTGGTATTAGTTCTATCTTGTAATCGGGCCGATTTGTAATGTTATACTACCGGATTAATACAAAGAAGTTGTTTGTTTATCTCTAATCTCTCCCGTCTTGAACCGATCTCACACGAATCACGGTTTCGGTCCAGAAACACGGTCCTACAATTGGTATCAGAGCCATGGTGCCCGATTTAGTAAATCTAACCGTTTACTAAGTCACATGTGCTCTAGATCTGTGATTTTTGTGGTTTTTGTTCAAGATGTAAAAATGGTGAAAATGGAGAAAAACCCAGATCTGGATCGAGATATTCAGATCTAGCTGAAACAGAACAAATACGAGTGTTAGTTTTTCTGTTTTACACCAAACAAATCAAGTTTTCATCTTGTTTCTAAAGATTTTTCGTCAGATCTGGGAATAAACAGTGGCTCTGTTCTTGATGTTCTTGGCGGCTGTTAAAGAAATTTTAGGGTTTCCGACGAAACCCCACTTCCCATGACGAAACGAAACTCCTTGGCGAAACAGTATTCCTGTTTCGTCGACTTCAGACATCATTCTGTTTCGTCGACAAAATTCAAGATCTGTTTCGTCGTTCAACACACTTCCATTCTGTTTCGTCGACAAGAATTAAAGATCTGTTTCGTCGAAGCACCTTTAACATCTGTTTCGTCGATTAAAACACTCAACAATTTCGTCGGACCCACTGTCCGTCGGACCCACTCTTCATCGAACCTTGACTCATCGCCGGCTTGGATTCTTCTCAAACGACCAGAAAACCGACCAGATAACCCACATAATCAAACCTCAATCAATCACAAAATCCCAACAATAAACCTCACCAGAGATAATTAAGTATGCTTGTGATTCGAATTCACCTGCTTCTGAAGTGATTGGAGGGAATAAAGATGATGATGCCCGATTGTTGCTGGGAATCGGAGAGAGAACAGGGGTTAGAGGTGGTGTCGGCTGGTAATTGAGGGTACAACTGTTGTTTAAATGGAATTGAAGGTTTTGATTGTTGATGCTGTGGGTATCGAAGAAAGAGGGACAGACTTTGAAGAAGATGTCTGCTCCTGTTGTTTGTTATAAAAAAAAAAGGAATTAGGTTTGCAAAAGTGAAATGGGGCTATGGTTGTTATATGTCGGCAGAAATAAATGTGAAATGGGCCGAAATCCTTATAGGTAGTGGAGTTGGGCTGTGATTGCTTGATGATAACTTTTATGTCTTGGGCCTCTAATATTTATAGACATCAAATAATTCATGTTGGGCTTCATGGCTATATGGGCAATTGAAAATGAGTGCATCTCTTGGGCTACGGATGTGATGAGCCCAATCATTGTCACATTATTTTCAACGAGTTATTCCTTTGGGCCCACTTGTATTTTAGATGGAGGATGTCTCGACAGAAAGTAGTAGGAGATGTTGGACCCACATGGTCGGGTGTTCGCGAACTTTAGTCGAACCGCGCATCTAAAAATGTCAACGTCAAATTTGTACGGGTTCGGGAGCGCGCGGGATGATGAAGCTTGATGAAAACAATTGATTTTTGAAAAATGTGGGGTAGTCACGGTTACCGACGCAAACGTCAAATTTGGTACTTGACTACTATGGGCCAAAAACAAAACGGTATGTTCACTTCCGCACGTCAATATTTATGATTGTTATCGGTTATTCGTAAATGTTCGAAAGCATTTTGTTTATTGTCATATTCTCGCATTTGAAAACGAACGTATGAACCTGGAACGTCAATACCGGTCCTAACGAGTTCACAAAGTCTTTGGAGGGATACAAGTCGGATCCTACAGGGTACTAGGCGAAATTTCTTTATCAACTAGAATATGCAAAGAAGAAAGTCGTTTTCGTGATTTTTCGGAACCGAGAACATTCAGTGAAGATTGACGACAGTTCCGCTAAGTGAAGGGAATTGGTGAACATTTGAAAGTTGACGACAGTTCCTTTGAAGTGGAGGGAATCTGTTAAGGTTTAGAGATCTTACCAAAGAAATGGGGGAATAAAAATTTTCGTATGTTGAATTTCTTCGGTAAATTTCTAAACGCAATCACAGGTGGTAGAGTTTGTGATTTTCTGGTGATACTAAAGGTTCGGCGTGGAATGTTTTGCACAGACACATATTTGAGGATTTTAATTAATTCTCCAGCCAGCGTGAAGGGTTTTGTACGGAAACATACAGGTATCTAAAGTCGACAGTTGTTTCAAAGCGTTGTTTACTGAAGACCTGGGGGAATCTTTATGAAAGCTGATAGTTCAAGGCTGAAGACCTGCAGGATTCGGTTTTGAGTTTGATGTTTCTTTGGGATTTTACAGGGATCTGGGGGTAACTCAATTCGTTGTGTTTGCAAACGATGTACTTGGTCAAGCTGACTTCCTGAGTACTGATGCTGAAGATCCGTAGTGCATTACGTGGTCAACTTCACAAAGGCGAGACAATGAGATCTGGATGTAGTTCAACTAAGCATGCCGTTTGGTTGAGCTTGCAAGGGATACACTTGGTCTAGCTGACTTTCCTGAGTGTTGATGCTGAAGATTAAAGTGCATTACTTGGTCGATTCCACAAAGACGGTTTACAGAAGACAGTTCACCAGAAACCTCTACCAATGTAGTATGCTTGAAGATCAAGACTTGATGCAGTTTTTAAAGAATGGAACCCTTATCAAATGCCGGTTGGAGTATTGGAAGATCAGCGGAAGATCGGTCAACTGAGCCTTTTGAGGAAATTGCACAACACCCAACACGGATACGCGTACTTTAAGGGGGAAATAGTTTACAAGGAGCGTCAAGATACTACTTACCAGGATCATCGGTCAAGGGGGAATTTGTTAACACAGAGAAGATGAATACTTGACTGAAGATCGATTGCAGTTGCATTTTCAGCATTCGACAGCAACGGACAAGGGGGAATTTGTTGATGCAGATTTTGTGTCCGATGCTTGTCAAATAGAATAGTTATTATTTTACGCTGAATTTGTAATAGTTAGTGAAACGGTCAAACGAACATGTATTGACCCGCTCGTTTGAAGTGGTCAAACGAGAGGGTTATTTGCTTGACCATGTGTGTTTGCTAGACAAATGGGTGTGGGTATAAATACCAACCCTTTGTCTCATTTGCAAAAGTGAGAGTGTGAGAGAAGGGGAGCTCATTTGAGAGTTCCCTGTGAGCATCATTGTGTGGGGGAGAGATCACCACTTGGTCTCTCCCTGGATGTATACTCCTTTGGTATTAGTTCGGTTATCTTGTAATCGGGCCGATTTGTAATGTTATACTACCGGATTAATACAAAGAAGTTGTTTGTTTATCTCTATTCTCTCCCGTCTTGAACCGATCTCACACGAATCACGGTTTCGGTCCAGAAACACGGTCCTACAAGAAGTGGAGATTCGGCCTGCTCTCTGCTGTGATAACATTCAGGTTTTATCATCTCAGTCTAGGGAGAACCTGGTGGTTCCCTTCACTAAAGAAGAGATAAAGTGCGCGGTCTTCAATTGTGGGGACGATCGAGCGCCTGGTCCGGACGGGATTAATTTCAAATTCTTGAAAATTTTTTGGCATCTATTCGAGGAGGATTTTTTAAAGATCTTTAGCAGCTTTTATGACCAAGGTGAAATCAACGTTGGGAGCGGCTCCTCATTCATCTGTTTGGTTCCAAAAGTTAAAGATCCTGTCTCGTTGGGTAATTTCAGGCCTATTAATCTAGTGGGGGTTATTAGCAAAGTAATTTCAAAAGTGTTGGCTAATAGGATGAGATTGGTTTTGGAGGAGGTTATATCTGATTCGCAATCAGCTTTTCTAGAAGGTAAATTCATCCTTGATGGTCCGCTCATTGTGAACGAAGTCATTTCGTGGTTGAAGAAGAAGAAGTCTAAAGCCTTTATTCTGAAGATCGATTTTGAAAAGGCCTATGATAACGTTAATTGGAATTTTGTTATATCTATTTTAATCCAAATGGGTTTTCCTTCCCGGTGGTGTTGTTGGGTGCTTGGTATTCTTAAATCCGCTAGATCTTCGGTGTTGGTTAACGGGTCCCCGACCTTTGAGTTCAGTTGTAGCAAAGGTATGAGGCAAGGAGATCCCCTTTCCCCGTTCCTTTTTTTCTGGTGGTTATGGAAGCCCTCTCGTGTATGCTTGTTAAGGCTAGACAAGCGGGGGTGATTAGTGGCATTCACCTTCCTAATGAAGGTCCGGTGTTAACGCATTTATTTTACACAGATGATGCTATCATTTTTGGTGAATGGTCAGTAGAGGAAGTTAAAAAAGTGGTTAGAATTCTTCGGTGTTTTCACTTTTGTTCGGGTTTGAAAATTAATATTGCTAAATCGAATCTTTATGGTATTGGGGTGCCTTTGGTCGAAACATAGAATTTGGCGTCTATATTGGGTTGTAAACCGGAATCCCCGCCTTTTACGTATCTTGGGTTGACGGTTGGTGCTAATATGAACCGTATAATCAACTGGAGACCTATTTTTGAAGTCTTTGAAAGGCGTCTTTCAGGTTGGAAATCGAATCTTCTTTCTATTGGAGGTAGAGTCGTTTTGATTAAATCGGTTTTAGAAAGTTTGCCGTGTTATTATTTCTCCCTGTATAAGGCTCCCAAAAAAGTTATTTCTGATTTGGAAGTTATTGGTGGCTCTAGTGTTGGAAAGAAGTTGCATTGGGTGGGGTGGGAGCGGGCGGCGTCTCCTAAAGATAGTGGCGGTTTGGGGTTAAATAGGTTGGGGGATATTAACATAGCTTTACTCTCCAAGTGGGGGTGGAGGTACAAGTCTGAGCCTTTAAATCTTTGGAGAAAAGTTATTATGTCGCTACATGCTAATAGAAAATCGTGGGAATGCGTGACGTTTAGAGCGTCTCTTGGGGGTGTGTGGGGTAACATAGCGAAGCTATTTTCTAAAATCAGGATTAACGGATCCCCATTGCGCAATTGTATAAAAGGTATCGTCGGTGATGGTAAAGAGGTCTCTTTTTGGTTGGACCCGTGGCTTGCGGAAGAGCCATTAAGAATTGTGTTTCCGGTCCTTTTCAGTTTGGAGGGGGATAAGAAATGCAAGGTTTCGGATCGTATAGTAGAACAAGAATCGGGTCGTGTTTTTAGATGGCGGTGGAAGAGGGTTCCGGATTCAACTTCGGAAATTGCGGAATATCAAGATTTGGTTGCGCTTTGTCAGGGGGCTGTTTTAGTGGGAGGTAGAGACAGATGGTATTGGAAGGCAAATTCTAAAGGTAATTTCTCGGTTGCTAGTGTGAAAAGCTCCTGTCTTTTGGGTTGGATGTTAGCAGTAGATTTGTTATGAAATGGTGCAATTGGGTGCCTTTAAAGTGTAATATTCTTGTGTGGAGAGCGGAAATGGGCAAGCTTCCTTCGTGTTTGGCGCTTAGAAATAGGAATGTCATGGTGGGTAGTGTGGTGTGCAATCTCTGTTTTGGCTGTGATGAATCGGTGGATCATATCTTCACATCGTGTCCGGTGGCGGAGAGGGTTTGGAGTTGGATCACGGCATGGTGCAAAGTTCCCGTTTTTCTGATTTTCTCAGTTAAGGACCTGCTGGAATGGCACTTATACTCGGGGCTTGCGGGTGGCGCTAAAGCTGCGTTCCAAGGGATCATTATCGTAGCCTGCTGGTGTTTATGGCTGGCTAGGAACGATGCCAGGTTTAACGGTATCTCGGTCAAAGTCGAAAACATTTGCAGCTAAATAAAAGCTTTGGGATTTTTGTGGTTTCGCTATAGATCGAAGTTTAAGGAAGTTTCTTGGGTGGAGTGGTGTAAATTTGTTAATATGTAGTTTTTTTGTTTTGTTTTGTGGCCTTCCCGGTCTGTGGGTTGGCTAGTTTGTTTGCATTTTAATAAAAGTTACCGTTAAAAAAAAACTATTCCAAAACCCACTGCATTGTCATTCCATTCCATCTGACAAAAATAGTGAAATTAAAGGAGACTTTAATATATACGACGATCCCACCATTTATAATTTGATATCATAAAGGAGAATTTACAAGTTGTTGCGTGTGGCTTTTGAGGAAATTACACAGTTATTTAATTTCATCACTTGGATTAATTGTATTTAAAAATTCTAAAAGCTATGTATAATTAAAAGCAAACCAACAACCACAATTATTTGTTTTTAATCATGTCAGTAGTCTCCAAAAACGTGGCTTTCTAGGAAATTATGCTATTAGGGTGATCGGGGCACTCGCGGGGAGGGGGATCGGTGACCCCATTCACCGCTCGGGAACACCGGCGCCATCGGTGCGGGGAGGGGGTGCGGGGAGGGGAATCGTGGAGGAGACACCGAAGAAGAAGCACAAGGATCCATGATGTATGGTGGGCCACCCTCATTTTCAACCAATCAACATTTTTTTTTTTTTTTTTTTTTTTTGAATAAAAAAACAATTCCCCTAAAAGGGGAGTGCCGCCATCAAATTGGGGTGTGAGAGGAGTTTAAGAGGGGAGTTGACATGGCATAACCTGATTGGGTGTGCGTAAGAGAGGGGACTCCCCTAAGAGGGGAGTGCGCCCCTCTCACCCTTTAGCATTTACTTTCATTACTTGGGTTATTTTGTATTCAAATACTAAAAATATCAAAACTAATATTCACAATTTTCAGTAAAATCATTTAGGCTTTTATATGGGAACTGAAAAAGAATTTACTAACCATAAATTAAACCAATGTCTAAGAGCCACAATTATTTGTTTTTTAAGAGGTCCGTAGTATCAAAATAACTTGGTAAACAATCTTATTTCTGATTTAAATTCATTTGCAGCTAAGAGAATCAAGTAGATGGTTAATTCAATAAAGTAAAAGATTGTGAAAGTGCTTTGTGTCGACATTTTATTATTTTATTGACTTTGCTACCTCCTTTTCACTCCTTTTGTTTTGGATTAATTAGTTGAAAATTTACGATATCCAAGTTGTTGCGTGTGGCTTTTGAGGAAATTACACAGTTATTTAATTTCATCACTTGGATTAATTGTATTTAAAAATTTTAAAAGCTATGTATAATTAAAAGCAAACCAACAACCACAATTATTTGTTTTTAATCATGTCAGTAGTCTCCAAAAACGTGGCTTTCAAGGAAATTAGCTATTATTTACTTTCATTAACTTGGGTTATTTTGTATTCAAATACTAAAAATATCAAAACTAGCCAACGAGGTGGTGGTGGAGTGGTAAGGGAGAGTCTTGGTGTTCTAAGGGACCCAAGTTTGATTTCTGCCCTCCCCATTATTTTCTGCGGCACCTGGTGATGATGGGAGACTAGGCGAATAGGTGGAGATCGCTAGTTCGATCCTTGAACTGAGCGGGTTTTATCTCACCGCACTGTCGTGCCTTCGGGCGAGTGTTCACGGGCTTCGGCCCTAGGTGAGGGTTTTCCCCGGTTCGGAGGCGAATGTATCCCGATGTGGTGAATTTCGCCAGTAGCCCGTTTGGAGGATTCGCTAGCCGTTCAAAAAAAAATATGTCAAAACTAATATTCACAATTTTCAGTAAAATCATTTAGTCTTTTATCTGGGAACTGAAAAAGAATTTACTAACCACAAATTAAACCAATGTCTAAGAGCCACAATTATTTGTTTTTTAAGAGGTCAGTAGTATCAAAACTTGGTAAACAATCTTATTTATGATTTAAATTCATTTGCTGCAGCTAAGAGAATCAAATAGGTGGTTAATTCAACAAAGTAAAAGATTGTGAAAGTGCATAATGTCGACATTTTATTGACTTTCTTACCTCCTTTTGACTCCTTGTGTGTGGTTCACATCTTTCCCAACCTTATGATGTGTTTCTTAGCTTCAGTGGTGAAGACACTCGCAAGACCTTCGTTGATCATCTTTATGATGCTCTTGATCGACATGGTATTTGCACGTTTAAGGACGATGAGAAACTCCAGAAAGGAAAAGAGATAAATGAGGAGCTCTTACAATCTATTCAAGACTCCAGATGCTACATTATTGTGTTCTCAAAGCGCTATGCCTCTTCATCATGGTGCTTAAACGAGCTTTTGAAGATCATGGAGTGTCACAAGACGAACGGGCAGACGGCTTTCCCCGTGTTCTACGATGTGGATCCCTCTGATGTCCGAAAACAAACTGGATCAGTTGGAGAAGCACTTACCGTACATAAAAACAAGAGTGAATCAGAGGTTGGAAGATGGAGAGAGGCTCTTAAAGTAGCAGCCAATTTGTCTGGATGGGATGTGAGGAAGACTGCTAACGGGTAATTACCTTTATTATATCTCATGTTCTATTGTCAAATTATTAAAGTAAATTTTAGTCTTGTGGAAGGATGAACAATTAAACATGAAATATGTACACTTGTTTCACATATTTCCCAATTATCTTTCATTTCTTCCCACTTTAAAAGGTTCTTTGCAACCATCCGGTGAAAGCTTCTTCAAAAAACACATATAATTTTTAGCATCTGTGAAGCATAATCATACCTTCAATGGCTTCTTCAAGTTCAAACGTCCACAACAAGAACAACAAGAACTACGAGTATGATGTGTTTCTTAGCTTCAGTGGTGAAGACACTCGCAAGACCTTCGTTGATCATCTTTATGATGCTCTTGATCGACATGGTATTTGCACGTTTAAGGACGATGAGAAACTCCAGAAAGGAAAAGAGATAAATGAGGAGCTCTTACAATCTATTCAAGACTCCAGATGCTACATTATTGTGTTCTCAAAGCGCTATGCCTCTTCATCATGGTGCTTAAACGAGCTTTTGAAGATCATGGAGTGTCACAAGACGAACGGGCAGACGGCTTTCCCCGTGTTCTACGATGTGGATCCCTCTGATGTCCGAAAACAAACTGGATCAGTTGGAGAAGCACTTACCGTACATAAAAACAAGAGTGAATCAGAGGTTGGAAGATGGAGAGAGGCTCTTAAAGTAGCAGCCAATTTGTCTGGATGGGATGTGAGGAAGACTGCTAACGGGTAATTACCTTTATTATATCTCATGTTCTATTGTCAAATTATTAAAGTAATTACACTTGTTTCACAATTTGTGCATTATAGACCTGGAAAATAATTATTCATGTGGCTTGTTGAGCAAGTTAATTGAATCTTCTTCTCTTATCTATACTATAGGCATGAAGCTCAAGTCATTAAATTAATTGTTGAAAAGGTTTCACTCGAGTTATGGCCCACTGATAGTTATGTCGATGAGAATTTAGTAGGCATGGAACAAAGGATGCAAGATCTCGATAGAAGTTTAGAGATTGGTTCAAGTGATATTCGCATGATAGGCATCAAGGGCATGGGAGGTATAGGGAAGACAACTCTAGCCCGGGCTATTTTTGATAAAATATCCATTAATTTTGAAGGTAAAAGCTTTGTTGAGAATGTGAGGGAAAAAACCTCTAAGTTCGGTTTGGAGAAGTTGCAAGAACAAGTCCTTAGAGATGTATTAAAGGATAAATGCATTAGTGTACAAAGTGTTCATGAGGGGAAAAATTTAATGAGAAAGAGGTTGCGTGGTACAAAAGTTCTTCTTGTTCTCGATGATGTGGATCGTGAAGGGCAGCTTGAGGAATTAGCTGGTGATCTTAATTGGTTCAAGCCGGGAAGTAGAATTATAATTACAACTAGAGATGAAGAGGTGCTCAACATATGCACAGAGAAGTGGATCCATGATGTCAACCTGTTATCTACTAAGGAAGCGATTCGCCTCTTTAGTAGGCATGCATTTGGGAAAAATATTCCAACTCAAGAGTATGAAAGACAATCACACGAAGTTGTACGTTATGCTGCTGGTCTCCCCTTAACAATAAAAGTTTTGGGTTCATTTCTCCGTGGTAAAAATAAGTCTGAATGGAGTGATGCACTAGCCAGACTTAAAACAATTCCACTGAAGGAAACTCTTAAAGTTTTAGAACTAAGCTACGAAAGCCTTGACGACGATTACAAGAATATATTCCTAGACGTGGCATGCTTCCTCAGAGATTGGGAAGAAGATGATGCAATACGAATGCTTGAAAGCTGCGGATTTCATCCTAGAAATGATTTAAGAGTTCTTGAGAAAAAATCTCTATTAACTTTAAATAAAAGTAATGGTTCATTCATACAAATGCATGACCATTTGATAGAACTGGGCATGAATATTGTACGCCGTGAGCATCCGGATGAGCCCAACAAACATAGCCGATTGTGGATTCAAGAGGAAATCAAACATGTCTTGGCTGATAACTTGGTAAGAATCCATTTTATTTGTAATTACAGTGGAGATGAAACTCACATTTTTTTTTTCATCGGTTATAACTCAACTTTTATGATCCTTGTTCTTGAATTACAGGGTAGTGAAGCAACAAGATGTGTAGATCTAGAAATCAATCCTGGTATTTTTTTGGAAGGTCTTGGAAAAATGAAGAAACTTAGATGCCTTACAGTGAAAAATAATGTGTTCAAATCTGATGTGAAGGAAATTGATGTGAAAGGGCTTGTGGACGAATCGTGGTATGTTTTTCGAAGGTTTTGGAAACATAACGAAGCTGGCCGGTATTTTCCAAACTCGTTACAATATCTACATTGGGAAGGATACCCTCATTGGTGTTTACCCAAAACATTTGAAGCAAATAATCTTGTTGCACTTGAAATGCCTAAGAGCAATATCAAACAACTTTGGAAAGGGGAAAAGGTAATATGATTAATCGATTGTTTTGTATGATTCGTTATAATGTTGTATGTATATCTATTGGCTAGTCATCGCACTAACATATTTTTACTTTTTTTTAATCTCTTTACATCTTATAATAGGTTATGGAGAAGCTTAAGTTCCTTAATTTGAGTGAGACAAAGCTACGGAGCCTTGACCTTGGGCTGACACCCAATCTTGAGAGGTTAAATCTTCATTATTGTGAGAAATTGGTAAAACTTGACATGCACGGAGGATGTCTAAAAAGCCTTGTCTATATGAACCTAAGCTATTGTTTTAAGTTAATGAGCCTTGACCTTGGGCTGACACCCAATCTTGAGAGGTTAAATCTTAAAGAGTGCATGAAATTGATAACACTTGACGTGCACGGCGGATGTCTAAGAAGCCTCGTCTATTTAAACCTAAATAGCTGCAAGGGTTTGAAGTCTATATCTTTTATCGAGCAGATGGAATCTCTTGAGGTTCTTCATTTATGTCATTTAGATCTGAAGGAATTCCCGGATTATATATTGACAGGGCACTCCATCAATACTTTGCTAGAGCTGAATCTTGCAGGTAATTACTATATAGAAGAAGTACCCTCATCAATTGGAAATCTTCAAAAGCTTGTCTCTCTAGATCTTTCTGAGTGCCATAATCTCAAGAATGTTCCAGGAAGCATTTGTAGTTTACAACATTTGACAACTCTTAACCTTTCTTACAATGGTATAGAGGAATTGCCAGAGGACCTTGGCCAACTGGAATGTTTAGAAGAGCTACATCTAACTCTTACAAAAGTTAAACATCTCCCTGGTAGCATTTGTATGTTGAAACATCTCAAAACCCTAAATCTTTTCTATTGTGAATATGAGAAGTTACCTGAGGATGTTGGCCAATTAGAATCTTTGGAGATATTATTAGATCTAATGGGTTGCCATAATTTAACAGAAATTCCAAACAGCATTTGTTAGTTGAAATGTCTCAGAGAGTTGAAGCTTGGAAGATGTTGGGGGCTTGAAAAACTGCCAGACGAACTAGGAAACTTAAAAAGTTTACAATTCTTAGATGTTCAGGAGATTGGCATAACTCTGCTTCCACAGAGCATTTATTCAGCGAAAGGTTTGAAAATTAAGAGATAATTTGCGTTGGAAGAAGAAGAAGTGGCAGAGGGCAATTGAAGTCGCACAGGCTTCACCTCTTCCCCAATTATCCTAATCTCGCAACGTTTTCCACAACCATGTATGTTTCTTCACTAATTACTCCAAATCTCAATTTAGATGACCCTGTTTGTTTTAGGGTTTCATCTTTATGTATACTAACTAAGTAATGGGAGATGAAACGAATGCACCACTGAATTCCTGATTTCATTTCTGTTGTTTTATTTCAGTCCCAATTTGAGGGTTGGTCTTTTGAATTGGGACATTAAGATGTTTGACCTTATAAGTCAAGAATATTCTTGTTCCTTCATTGTTGTAATTATAAGATTAGTAAACGTGATTCCGAAAACTGAATGTCTATGTTTTATAACATGATTCATGTGAAGGGTTTGCTCTTGGCACCTTGAATGCATATGCATATGCTCAAATTATACACAAATCATATAATTCAACTCTTTGTTACGCAGATCCTCACCATTACTATGCCTTCTGTGATATGCTCCAAGAGGTAATTTCTTCAACCATTTGATTTCCGTTTTATCATTCTTGAATCTTATTAAAATATACAAATATCTTGAATGATCATACTTAGAGAGCATTTGATTTTCATTTTATATAGATAGGGTTTAATGGCAAGCATAATGAAGAGCTTTGGAGTGTTCGTCTTTCTGATTTGGGTGTTAGAAAAGGCCATGAAATTCATAATTGACAAGGAAGCTTTGTTTAAAAGGTAATTTGCATCATGATGTAAACGCTAGTTTCTCATTTCTTTGACTTTTGAGGTCAAACATTAGGTCAAACATTACTCTCTAAGTCTAGAATCCATATGGATCAAGTGTATGACTAATTTAACAATTGGGGTTCTCTTCAGTTTACTTAAAATATATGTCAAATTTTAGTGGTCAAACATTAAACTTAGAACTTTTATGGTTCTTGTTATTAGTGGTCAAACATTAAACTTAGAACTTTTATGGTTCTTGTTAGGGGTGAGCAACATTCGGTTTGGCCCGAGAACTGACCCTACAAACACTTATGCGGTTCGGGCGTCGGTCCTAAATATATAGCGTAGTCAGTCTTCCTTCCTATTCTAGATTGTCAGATTTGAGATTGGGCTGCTGGAAATGTTATGCATATATTCGTTTTGTTTTTGCTTATAAAATTGATTTGTATTAAAGTTATAAACAAGATACTTATGGAATTTTGGGCTAATCGAACATACAAGTGTCCAATTCAGGCCTAGCCCAACCAACCCATCAAAAATGAGACCAACCCCACCCTTTAATGGTACCGGTTGAAATGGGTCATTTTTAGTACGCGTTGGTACGTGGCTAGCTCGTGTACAAATTTGACCTGTTTCCCTTTTAAATATGTTTTTATTTGACCCATCTAAACCTATATGTTGTACCACAACACCTTTTGACTTGTTCATAAGTTAATAAGTAAAAACTAGCACCTCTACTAATAGTATGATACCCTTGTTGCAGATAATGTACATGTTGACTTGTAAGGTCAACTAATTTTAAGCTTCATCGCTGTAATAGTTTGTTAATCGATTGAGAAACTTTTGTTCCCAGTTGAACTATGATGTAATTAATACAAAATGGAATAAGACAAGTCCACTTTGTTTAATATGAGAATGTAAGAAATTTGACCCCAAAAGTCAAAGTTCATGGAACAGAATCACCTTTCTATGTGCAGAAATGAAAAAGATAAACAATCACGATCCTTCAAAGGTTCTTCCGTTTTCATGTAAATCTTTTATGTGTTTTGTTGCCTAGGATCCTTTTTCTGGAATTGAAGCAACCAATAATAGCTGCTGTTGGTATGACTACTAGAAAACCTGAACATATGTTGCTACTAGATGCCATCGCTGATTGATAATTTTCTATAAAGACAGGAATTTTGTGTGTGCCACTTAACATTGTGGATCCATTTGATGTTGCTTTGGATAATTAGTTTCATGCTGAGATAGAATGTAATTTTCAATACATCAGATTGTTTGTTACAATAAGAAAGTGTTTATTTGAAACTGAATTCAAAAGGTTATTCTAGAACAATTCTGAATATTGGAAAAGCAGTTTTGAGTTTAAACAAATTGTTAATTGTTATGGATCTCGCTATTGATGAGTTTAAACTGGAGGATGAGGTAGAGCAAATGGAATCGGAAAAGAATTCACCGGCGGCGGTGGGGATGGCCGAGGGTCCAAATGAAGAGGTGGTACGAAACGACGAGCAATCGGAGCCGGAAAAGAATTCGACGGCGGCGGTGGGAATGGACGCTTCGAATGACGAGATAGCACGAAATTATGGGTCGGCGGAACACGTTAGACCATCCGTAGTGGGGCGTTATTTTTAAAAAAAATTGAAAAAAAACGCCCTAAAACGCCCCCCCAACCATTACATAGGGCGTTATTTTTAAGATTTTTTGAAAAAAAATGTTACCGGCGTTTTAATAAACACGCCCAAAATTGCTTTGACCTTTTAGTAACCACCAATCACTTTTTGAGAGACTCTGACAGCTTTGACCATTTTGTTCACCCACCAATCACCATTTTGTCACCCACCAATGCACAGGGACCTCACATGGACATGACCCTTTTTTTTTTAATTGGAAGGGGGTTATTGGCATAATGCCCCACTACGCCACTTTTGCTATAATGCCCCTTCGCTGACTAGGACGCCACGTGTCGGATAATGCCCCATGGTGGGGGCATTATAACACATTACCACTACACATGGTCTTAGAACCGAGGGGCCGCGTGATGTAATTAGTTTTTTGGTTGTGTATGGCTGGCCCTGTTTCTGGGTTAGTCTGTGAATAAAGTTTCCCTTAAAAAAACAAAGGCAAACAAAATATATGAAATACATTGAAATTTGAATCTAACTATTCCAAAACCCAGTGCATTATCATTCCATTGCATCTGACAAAAATAGTGAAATTAAAGGAGACATTAATATATACACGATCACACCATTGATAATTTGATATATAAGGGGGTGGGGGTGGTGATCACTCATCACTCACAACATCCAATCAAGTTTCGCCATGTCATCAACCATTATTGCATCATTTACAACCTTTTTTAGTGGAAATTGTTCATCATTCACAACAACCAACAATAAACCCTCACATTCCCTCACAATCTTCCATTCTTCACGCGTGATACATTCCATGCGTTATAACTTTCACGCGTTGAAGAGGATGGGTGGCGGTGGTGTTTTGTGATCCATCACTCGTTATAATCGTCCATCACGTGCAAAAGTTCTTCCACCCCGCCTGCCCTAAAGGAGACTTACGACTTTGAAAAGTAAACCCAAAATAAAGCGATAGGGCCAACAACCACAATTATTTGTTTTGGATTAATTATTTGAAAATTTACGACATCCAAGTTGTTGCGTGTGGCTTTTGAGGAAGTTACACAGTTATTTAATTTCATCACTTGGATTAATTGTATTTAAAATTCTAAAAGCTATGTATAATTAAAAGCAAACCAACAAACACAATTATTTGTTTTTAATCATGTCAGTAGTCTCCAAAAACGTGGCTTTCAAGGAAATTATGCTATTATTTACTTTCATTACTTGGGTTATTTTGTATTCAAATACTAAAAATATCAAAACTAATATTCACAATTTTCAGTAAAATCATTTAGGCTTTTATATGGGAACTGAAAAGGAATTTACTAACCATAAATTAAACCAATGTCTAAGAGCCACAATTATTTGTCTTTTTAAGAGGTCAGTAGTATCAAAACTTGGTAAACAATCTTATTTATGATTTAAATTCATTTTCAGCTAACAGAATCAAATTGGTGGTTAATTCAATAAAGTAAAAGATTGTGAAAGTACATTATGTCGACATTTTATTGACTTTGCTACCTCCTTTTGACTCCTTGTGTGTGGTTCACATCTTTCATTTCTTCCCACTTTCATTTCTTTGCAACCATCTGGTCTGGTGAAAGCTTGCTTCTTCCAAAAACATATACATCTGTCAACAAGCACAAGCATACCTTCAATGGCTTCTTCAAGTTCACACGCTCACAACAACAACTACGTGTATGATGTGTTTCTTAGCTTCAGTGGTGAAGACACTCGCAAGACCTTCGTTGATCATCTTTATGATGCTCTTGATCGACATGGTATTTGCACCTTCAAGGACGATGAGAAACTCCAGAAAGGAAAAAACATCAGTGATGACCTCTTACAATCTATTCAAGACTCCAGATGCTACATTATTGTGTTCTCCAAACGCTATGCGTCTTCATCATGGTGCTTAAACGAGCTTTTGAAGATCATGGAGTGTCACAAGACGAACGGGCAGACGGCTTTCCCCGTGTTCTACGATGTGGATCCCTCTGATGTCCGAAAGCAAACTGGATCAGTTGGAGAGGCGCTTACCGTACATAAAAACAAGAGTGAATCAGAGGTTGGAAAATGGAGAGGGGCTCTTAAAGCAGCAGCCAATTTGTCTGGTTGGGATGTCAGGAAGACTGCGAATGGGTAATTCCTTCATTATATCTTATGTTCTATTGTCAAATTATTGAAGTAAATATTAGTCTTGTGGAAGGATGAACATTTACACATGAAACATGTGCATTATAGACCTGAAAAATATTTTTTTCATGTGGCTTTGTGAGCATGTTAATTGAATCTTCTTCTCTGATCTACAGGCATGAAGCTCAAGTCATTAAATTAATTGTTGAAAAGGTTTCACTCGAGTTATGGCCCACTGATAGTTATGTCGATGAGAATTTAGTAGGCATGGAACAAAGGATGCAAGATCTCGATAAAAGTTTAGAGATTGGTTTAAGTGATATTCGCATGATAGGCATCAAGGGCATGGGAGGTATAGGGAAGACAACTCTAGCCCGGGCTATTTTTGATAAAATATCCATTAATTTTGAAGGTAAAAGCTTTGTTGAGAATGTGAGGGAAAAAACCTCTAAGTTCGGTTTGGAGAAGTTGCAAGAACAAGTCCTTAGAGATGTATTAAAGGATAAATGCATTAGTGTACAAAGTGTTCATGAGGGGAAAAATTTAATGAGAAAGAGGTTGTGTGGTACAAAAGTTCTTGTTGTTCTCGATGATGTGGATCGTGAAGGGCAGCTTGAGGAATTAGCCGGTGATCGTAATTGGTTCAAGCCGGGAAGTAGAATTATAATTACAACTAGAGATGAGCACGTCCTCAACATATACACAGTAAAATGGATCCATGATGCCAGTCTATTATCTACAGAGGACGCGATTCGCCTCTTTAGTAGGCATGCATTTAAAAAAAATATTCCAACTCAAGAGTATGAAAGGCAATCACATGAAGTTGTACGTTATGCTGCTGGTCTCCCCTTAACAATAAAAGTTTTGGGTTCATTTCTCCGTGGTAAAAATAAGTCTGAATGGAGTGATGCACTAGCCAGACTTGAAACAATTCCATTGAAGGAAACTCTTGAAATACTAAAAGTAAGCTACGAAAGCCTTGAGGATGATTACAAGAATATATTCCTAGACGTGGCATGCTTCCTCAGAGATTGGGAAGAAGATGATGCAATACGAATGCTTGAAAGCTGCGGATTTCATCCTAGAAATGATTTAAGAGTTCTTGAGAAAAAATCTCTATTAACTTTAAATAAAAGTTCTGGTTCATTCATACAAATGCATGACCATTTAATAGAACTGGGCATGAATATTGTACGCCGAGAGCATCCAGATGAGCCCAACAAACATAGCCGATTATGGATTCAAGAGGAAATCAAACATGTCTTGGCTGGTAACTCGGTAAGAATCCATTTTGTTAGTAAAGTGGAGATGAAACTGACAATTTTTTCATCAATTATAACACAACCTTTATGATCATTGTTTTTGAATTACAGGGTAGCGAAGCAACAAGATGTATAGATCTAAAAATCACTCCTGGTATTAATTTGGAAGGTCTTGGAAACATGAAGAAACTTAGATGCCTTAAAGTTGTGAAATATGAAAAACACGAATGTTCTCATGGCTTTGTGAACTTGATGAAATATTCTTTTGGAAAGGTTTGGAAACATGACAAAGCTCACCAGTATTTTCCAAACTCATTACAATATCTGTATTGGGATGAATACCCTAATCGGTGTTTACCCAAAACATTTGAAGCAAATAATCTTGTTGCACTTGAAATGCCTTGGAGCAAAATCAAACAGCTTTGGGAAGGTCAAAAGGTAATATGGTAGATTAATTGTTTTGTATGATTTGTTATAATCATCATTATCATACTCAGTAAATCCCACCAATAGCAAAGCTAAGGTACGGTCTGAGGAGGGTAGATGTAGACAGTCTTACCTCTACCTCGTAGGAATAGAAAGACTGCTTCAAGTGAGACCCTGGACTCAATTGTAGTTTTGTATCAAGCCTTGGACCTAAGGCACATAACACTCAAACAATCGGGACAAAGACCGATTGGTGCATGTACCCCCGTGTCTTTCAGATATCAACACCACCACATGATGCATGATTAACCATCCGCCACTTTTAACGTTATTTTCACAAAATTAGTAAAATAACGTTAAAGTTGGTACCATTTCACTTTTGCCCCCGAGCGCCCACACATATATACATTATATGTGTACACCGCAAGTGGGGCATTTTTGCTTTGTTATAATGATATACATATATCTATTGGCTAGTCATCGCACCAACATATTTTTACTTTTTTTTTGTCCTCTTTACATTTTGTAATAGGTTATGAAGAAGCTCAAATTCCTTAATTTGGGTTATTCAAAGTTAAAGAGCCTTGACCTTGGGCTAACACCCAATCTTGAGAGGTTAAATCTTGAAGATTGTGATAATTTGGTAAGACTTAAGGTGCACGGTGGATGTCTAAAAACCCTTGTCTATTTAAACCTATGTTGCTGCCAGAGTTTGAAGTATATATCTTTTATCGACCAGTTGGAATCACTTGAGGTTCTTAAGATACGTGCATTAAATCTGAAGAAATTCCCGAATTATATAACCACAGGGCACTCCATCAATAGTCTGCTAGAGCTGAATCTTGGAGTTAACGGTATAGAAGAAGTACCTTCATTAATTGGAAATCTTCATCAACTTGTCTCTCTAAATATTTCTTATTGTCGTAAACTTAAGAGTCTTCCAGGAAGCATTTGTAGTTTACAACATTTGAGAACTCTTAACCTTTCTAAAACTGGCATAAAGGAATTGCCAGAGGACCTGGGCCAATTGGAATGTTTAGAATACCTTGATTTAACTTTTACAAAAGTTAAACATCTCCCTGGTAGCATTTGTATGTTGAAACATCTCAAAACCCTACTTCTTCCATTTTGTGATCTTGAGAAGTTACCTGAGGATGTTGGCCAATTAGAATCTTTGGAGATATTCGATCTACGAGATTGCTATTATTTAAGAGAAATTCCCAACAGCATTTGTAAGTTGAAATGTCTCAAAGAGTTGGAACTTTATGGGTGTAAGAGGGTTGAAAAACTGCCAGAGGAACTAGGAAACTTAAAATGTCTACAATATTTAGATATTTATAATACTGGCATAACTGAGCTTCCACAGAGCATTTATTCAGTGAAAGGTTTGGAAATCAACAAACCCGATGATGAATTGTTGTGATGAGGTTTACACAGAGTGAAGGAAGGAAGGAGGTAGGGTTTTTCTTAGAAGAAATGTTTAGGACACTTGAACGTTGAGGATACTGGCATAACTGAGCTTCCACAGAGCATTTATTCAGTGAAAGGTTTGAAAATTGAGAGATAATTTACGTTGGAAGAAGAAGTAGCAAAGGGCTATTGAAGAGGGAAGCTCGCACTGGCTTCACCTCTTCCCCAATTATCCTAATCTCGTAACGTTTCCACAACCATATATTCCATCAAGTTCCTACCTACCCAACCCAATCAAGCAACATGTATGTTTCTTCACTAATTACTCCAAATTCTCAATTTCGATGACCCTGTTTGTTTTAGGGTTTCATCTTTATGTATACTAACTAAGTAATGGGAGATGAAACGAATGCACCTTTGAATTCCTGATTTCTTTTCTCTTGTTTTATTTCAGTCCCAATTTGAGGGTTCGTCTTTTGAATTGGGACATTAAGATGTTCGACCTTATAAGTCAAGATTTTTGTTCCTTCATTGTTGTGATTATAAGATTAGTAAACATGATTCCGAAATGAATTTTGGCACTGAATGTCTATGTTTTATAACATGATTCATGTAAAGGGTTTGTTCTTGGCACCTTCAATGCATATGCATATGCTCTTTGTTATAGACGTTTATGTGGTGGTCATTTATTTCTCAAATTATACACAAATCATATAATTCAACTCTTTGTTTGTTACACAGATCCTCTCCATTACTATGCCTTACGTGATCTGCTCCAAGAGGTAATTTCTTCAACCATTTTATTTCTGTTTTACCATTTTTGAATCTTATTAAAACATACAAGTATCTTGAATGATCATACTTAGAGAGCATTTGATTTTCATTTTATAGATATGGTTTAATGGCAAGCATAATGAAGAGATAATTTGCAGTGTTCTTTCTGATTGGGAGTTTGAAAAGACCATGAAATTCATAATAGACAAGGAAGCTTTGTTTAGAAGGTAATTTGCATCATGATGTAAATGCTAGTTTATCACCTACTTTGACTTTTGAGGTCAAAATTACTCTCTAAATCTAGAATCCATATGGATCAAGAGTAAAAATTGGTTTTCTCTTCAATTTACTTAAAATATATGTCAAATTTTAGTGGTCAAACATTAAACTTAGAACTTTTATGGTTCTTGTTAGGGGCGAGCAACATTCGGTTTGGCCCGAGAACCGACCCTACAAACACTTATGCGTTCGGGCGTCGGTCCTAAATATATAGTGTCGTCAGTTTTCCTTCCTATTCTAGATTGTCAGATTTGGGATTGGGGATGCTGGAAATGTTATGCATAATTGCATATGTTCGTTTTGTTTTTGCTTATAAAATTGATTTGTATTAAAGTCATAAACAGGATACTTATGGACTTCTGGGCTAATCAAACATACAAGTGTCCAATTCAAGCCTAGCCCAACTAACCCGACAAACATGAGACCGGCCCATCCTTTAATGATACGGTACTCGGGTATAGTACGGTTTGAAATGGGTCATTTTTAGTACGCGTTGAAATGTGGCTAGCTTGTGTTAACCAGCAAACACGTTTTTTTCCACTTATTTAAAATAATCACTATTTTATATATGATTACAAAAACAGTTCTATTGCAATATTAATCTAAATCATCAAATAAAATAGTTTAGGAGATTGTATGCGTTAAATAAACGTATTTTTTTTACTTTCAACTATTTAGACCTTTTCTGCCAATTGACCCGTTTCCCTTTTATATATGTTTTTATTTGACCCATCTAAACCTATATGATGTACCACAACACAACACCATTTGACTTGTTCATAAGTTGATGAGTAAAAACTAGCACCTCTACTAATAGTCTAATATTCGTGTTGCCAGATAATGTACATGTTGACTTGTAAGGTCAACTAATTTTAAGCTTCATCACTGTAATAGTTTGTTAAGCCATTGAGAAACTTTTGTGCCCCATTGAACTATAATGTAACTAATACAAAATGGAATAAGACAAGTCCACTTTGTTTAATATGAGAATGTAAAAAATTTGACCCCAAAAGTCAAAGTTCATGGAACAGAATCACCTTTCTATGTGCAGAAATGAAAAAGATAAACAACCACGATCCTATAAAGGTTCTTCCGTTTTCATGTGATATTTTTTGTTCATTTCATCACTCAGTCCCATGTAACCTTTTTTTTTTGTATTTCATGTAATCTTTTATGTGTTTTGTTGCCTAGGATTCTTTTTCTGGAATTGAAGCAACCAATAATAGCTGCTGTTGGTATGAGTATGACTACTAGAAAACCTGATCATATGTTGCTACTAGATGCTATCGCTGATTGATAATTTTCTATAAAGACAGGAATTTTGGGGGTGCCACTTAACATTGTCGATCCATTTGATGTTGCTTTAGGATAATTAGTTTCATGCTGAGATAGAATGTAATTTTCAATACAGAGATTGTTTGTTACAATAAGAAAGTGTTTATTTGAAACTGAATTCAAAAGGTTATTCTAGAACAATTCTAAATATTGGAAAAGCAGTTTTGAGTTTAAACAAATTGTTATGGTTCTCGCTATTGATGAGTGAAGAACACATAAGCAACAAAGCAAGTCAACGGGAAGTCTGGACGCTGATTGAGAGGTCAGTTGTGACTAAATCTGCTCCCAAACTCATTGAAGGGGAGGTCGATGGTCATGCTATGAGTATGATAGACGCAAGTGTATTCGGATTAATACTAAACCCAAAACCGAGTTAGCTTGTGATTCGATGAGTTGGCTCATTCTTTTCTATATGGAATATCTACTACAAGACCCTTATATACTATCTTAAACAACCAGCATGTTCTCTCTTTGTATTAATTATACAACACACATTATTCATGGGTTTTCCGGCCCTATAAAATAAGTGACGATGTATGTAAAAGCCCACTCATATGTACAAAAGGCCCAAATATTAAAATAACTTTAGAAACCATTCAAATAAAAGTTTTCTTTCTTTATCGCTAATGACAAATAAACTGTTTGACAGAATCACAGAACTGGAAAATAATCAACTGCTCTCAGTTTATAAATTATCATCATGTTGTAAGATAAAAATATTCTGCATATTTCGTTTATCTAAATGAATTCTAAAGCTGATTGCTATCGATGTAAAGGGGTGTTCATCAGTTCGGTACTTTGGTTTGAAGGGTTTTTCAATCGAAACTGAAAACCGATTCAGGTAGTTCAATACTAAACAAAACCAAAACCGAATTCGAATTCTGTTCATTTTAATTTTGATAATATAATAATTATTTGTTGTTGGATTGGGTTGAGCTAATTGGCAAAATAAAATTAGAATGATCTTGTAACTGAATTGCGCTAAATGACAAAACTTAAATAAATGTATTTCTTATTCGGTTTGAACTAAATTCAATTTTTTTTGGAACCGGAAACCCATTTCAGATTTGGTTTAAAGTCGAAATGAACATGCAATTCTGTTCAATTTTAAACGTGATTTGCTTGGTTTGGTTTTCAATTCTCTATGTAGCTCTCTTTTAGACAATGTGTAGTGGTTTGGGTGAATAAAACCCCTACCCTTGGGCGTTTTCCGTCATATGGCAGTACAGTCAGCAAGGGGCATTATTAGGCGTTTTTCTAAAATGGGTGTAGTAGGGATGTGGGCATTATATTAAAAGAGGTGTTCAACAATGAAATAAAAAAAACATCCAAAAAATGGTATTGGACAAGCATAAGAAAGAATGCATGTGATTGGCCAAACCATTTAATGTTTGGCGTGATTTAAAAAACGCCGGGGGGGGGGGGGGGGGGGGTTGAAAAAACACGCCAAATAACGCCTATGGGGGTGGGGATAGGGCATGATTGGGCATGATTGAGGGCAAATTTTGAAAAAATCACGCCCACTACATATGGTCTTAGGGGTTAAAAGGTAGGACCAATAGAAGCAAGATTCGAACGTGAGAACTCGTGGGTGGAAATCAAGCGTTTACCAATGGGTACATACCATTGGGGTTGGTGTCCAATGGCAAGGCAAAAAGTGTAAGTTTTTAAGTTCAAGTCTCAAAAGAAACAATAAATTTGTCGTTAACCAATGGTACATGGAGCCTTTATGTTTTGCGAGTTAAAAAAAAAACCAATGGTACATGGAGCCTTTATGTTTGCGAGTTAAATATGACCAGATAAATAAATGTTATCCTTATAAACAATTTATAAAACCTTAGATATAAATTTTATGTAAATTAATAATAGACTTTTTTTAGTATACACTAGATATTTAGCCATGCCAGCGTTGCAGCGGCAGTGTTGTGTTTGTGACTTCGTTACACACGTTTGATGATGTCATTAACATGTGGTGTTCGCATGCAAGTTGACATGGCTATGAATTTAGTACAGATGTTACGTCATGACATTAATGTGGTTAGTCAAAGATTAAAAAAAGTAGAATGTCTTGCATGTTAGGGTGTAAATTCGTAAAAAAATATAAACAAAAGAATGTTGGAGAGGACAAATTGTGAAGTTTTTAAGTAGAAAAATATAGCGCTTAAAGTTGTCAATTACCAAAAGTTAAGAGTCAATGTATCACTTACCAAAGGATAAATGTTTAATGTATTAAATCTCTAATGTTGGATGTGTTACACGTTGTGATGTAAATTTGTTTTTTTTTATTTCACTATTTCTTATTATATAACTAATGTTTTTTCTTTCATTTTTTACATCGAAATGATTTAAGATATAGAATGGATCCTATGTTGAGCCAATGGTTTGTGTCCATGTGTTGATCATACCAATTGTTGTTTGCCAAGTGTTCTAGTTAACAGTGTTCTAGTTAACCAACTTGAGGTGTATAGCTAATTCCAAAATCAGAAAAGGCATAGTGGAAACTCACTGACCAGTATTCTAAGACATATAGTAAAGTAATATCACCATCATTTAGGGACTGGTTGTTAGCTTTTAATGAGATTCTTAATGGTTCAGACATCTTACTGGTTCAATACTTACTGGTTCAATATTTAATGATTCATATTGTTTGTTTCGCGAGCAGATGTCTAAATGGTTCAGACATTGTCCTCTTAATAGTTAAGCATTATATTGAGTCTAAATTGTTAAGACCTCTAATCTGAATTGGACAGACATTTGCCTCTGAACGGTTAAGCATTACACTGGTTCTTAATGGATCAGACTTCTTACTGTTCAGCACTTAATGGTTCAAACCTTTTATCGATTAAGCACTTAACTATTTAAAAGTTGTCAAAGAGCCGCTTAATCTATTATATATTATTCTTTACACAACTAATATGCTGTCCATAGTTTCATTCAAATTGAAATCACCACCTATGAGCTGGTTCTATATGTGGTTGCCTATAAATCTATAATGAGTACAACTACTTTTGAATTAAAACCCTAATGACTTAAACAAAGAAAAAATCTCCTTGAGCCCCACCATTTTACACAGAAGTGATTTCAACTTGGAGAGAGTAAGAGAGAGTTGTGAGAGATGGGGCATGTAGGGGTTTCTTCGGCAAGATCCATGTAACCGATATCTGTTTCTCCGGCGAGATCCATGTAGCCGGTGTTTGTTTCTCCGGCAAGACCCTTGCGTCCTTCTACCGTCACTGCCATTGCCAACACAACCACCTAGGCCTCTCCCTCGCTCTCCATTGTTGCCGGTCAAGCACTCCGGCTTCTTCCCACCCCTGTCACCTTTGCACTCTCTCTCTCTCCCTTGATCGGAATAGTTTTGTCGCAACTCGTAAAAGTCCTAGATAGCCTGTTTTGACCTGTCGCAGACTTGTCAACCCTCGACGCAATCTTGTGCGGTTGTCACCACTGTAGATGGACTGAAAAACCACTGATCATCCATGAATGAACATTCGTGTCAGTGATTGTACCACGTGCTCGTGACAAAGAAGCAACGGAAAATAAAAAAGACAATGCCTTAATTTAGAAGAAGTTCAAAATCATAATTTCCCGTCGGTATATGTGTGTGACGTGGATATAAAACACATACAAGTGACATTTTGCATTTGCACATCAATTATATTACACGTAACATCTAACGTTACACTTGCAATAATTGAAACTCATATCACTTTTATAAAAGACAAACACCATACTGCTAGTTTTATAATTGAGTAAACTGCTATTTTGGTCCCTGAAGTTTAGTCACTTTTGCCACTTTAGTCCAAATTTAAAACTTTTTGCATCTGGATCCCTGTGGTTTCATTTTTTTTTCATTTTAATCCAAAAATGAAATCACTCATATTTCTCAAATTAAATCCTTGTTTTTTTATCCTTTTCCTCAGGGCAAAATGATCATTATGAATTTTATTATAACAAAGTATTAATTAAAATCATAAAATTAATTAACCCCTCTCTCAACTTACTCTCTCCCCCTCTCTCTCTCTTTCTCTCTCTACGTCTCTCTAACACCACCGCCACCATGAACTCCACCACCGCCACCTCCTCTCCCTTCTCACCACCGCCACCACTACCTCCTCACCACACCCGCCACCACCACCTCCTACTCACCACAGCCACCGTTCCCCTCCTCAACACCAACACCAACACCACCACCACCACTTTCTCACCACAAACCACCGTTCCTCTCCTCAACAGCACCGCCTCCACCATCTCCTTCTCACCACAGCCACCATCTCCTTCTCACCACAGCCATCATCTTCTTCTACTCACCACAGCCACCATCTCTGTGACAACCCGTAATTTACGGATCTTAATAACGTGATTGACAGATAATTAACGCGATAATAAATAGTCTTTACAAAGCGAATTAACATAATTAGGCCTTTGGAGTGCCTAGGAACGTTTATCCGACTTTACAGTGCGCGAACGGTGGTTTACAGAGAAGCCTGTGAAACGTTAAACGGCAACGGATTGAAACCGTACAAGATACTGACGACACCGACAAATATGGATGTTACACGAATATTTTATGCTTATGGAGTTGGATTGCGATATCGGGCCTCGTAGGAATTACGGGCCACTTACACATGAGATGGGCTTGTAGGCCCTGGGCCCAAGCCCAAAACCCACAAGCCAAGCCTACACATAATATATTAGATGGGCTTCTAAGTCTTTTTCAATACTTATTAGATTGCTACTGTCATTAAACGAGACTTAACACGCATAACTTAATCTTTTCCATTAAGTTAACAACTTACCGTTGAATCGTTCGATTAACGATTCGGTGGAGCTCGGTGACACGTAGTTTAGATACTGCGTTTATTTAGAAACTTATTAGGTGTTCCGTGTTAGGAATATTGTAGAATGCACGCTAGCAAGTCAAGCCTTGGAAACGACATCATCGAAGTCGTAATTAGCTAGCTTTGCACAGGGAATATTCAGGCGAGTTCATAACCCCCACTTTTTACTATTTTACATTTTTATAAATGTTTTCGGGGTGGAAAGACATGCACATTTTGCAAAAACATACAAAGTTTTGAACTAACGCAAAACTCGTATTTCTAAATCATATTACGAAGGGATTTCGGGGAACACAAATGAATTACGAAAGGTTTATACTAAACATACCGGTTTTTACAAAAACAAATGCTTATTTTCGAAATGTGAATGATATTCGGCCAGGGTGACCAGGAATCTGGTCAGGGTGACCAGGGATTCGGTCAGGGTGACCGGGGATTTATTTTATACATGGTATGGTTAGCGTAAGGAGGTTTACTACTTAGATCATGTGAGTGGGTAGGAGCAACATGAGGCCATTAGTCCTCATGGTAGGACCGAGGGACAGGAGCGGTAGATCTATCTGGGTGTAGCGAGCCCAGCCCCAGGCCAAACTAGAAACGGACCTCGGGGTGACTTTGTGCCCGACGCATAAATCTGCTAGGTTTGAGTCTCCCTACTTGCACTTCACACATATCAATGGCTTTGCAAACCATTGGTGATCTCTTTTTCCTTATTTGCTACATACTAGGGACATATATATTTACGAAACTACTTGTTCATACGAATTAAAATACCATGTTTTATACAAAATTCAAAGCACATGATTATGCGGGTATGGAGTCAAGTCAGGGTGGGCATTGACGGTTAAATGAACATTACAAATACAAGACTTTACAAATACATGGTTTTTATGAACATAACGTGTTACAAACACAACGTTTCCATATAACTTGGCAAGAAAATGACTTTTGATTCGTTTTCTCAATACTATTTCAAAAACCGGTTATTCCAAAGATTTATTTCAAATCTTTCACAACTCAAAAGATTTATTTCAAATCTTTTACAAACAAACTATGGACTCGCTCAACTTTATGTTGACTTTTTCGCATGTTTCTTTCTCAGGTTACTTTTCAAAGTTATGGCACGGTTGGAATAGGAGAACCATCTGGAGTCGAGTACTTAGTGGTGTTCATTTTCTAAAAAGACCTAGCTTATTTGCTTCCGCTGCGCAATGAAGATACCAGTCCAGTCACGCCAATGCTCTGATATTTCGGGGTGTGACAGATTGGTATCAGAGCTATAGGTTACAACGAATTAGGTTTCTGTTGTGATACCTAGGCTCTAACCTCACTTTTCTCTGGGACTTAGACTATTAAGACGTTGAATACATACAGAACGCCTAGTACTCGAATATGGTCTCCAACCGTTGCCGAAAAGCAAACAGTCAAAAAAATTTTGTTTTCAAACATACGCTATTGTGATGTTTTATACACGGTACAAAAAATAATTACATACAGTACACAACACTCTGAGAGTTTAGGGAACATGCATTTAAGACCTTCGGAAAAGGGAATTCAGTCGGGTGGCTGGATCTGGTCTGAGAGACTAGGAGATTCAGTCTGAGAGGCTGGGAGGATAGTCTAGTGGGACTAGGAGATTCAGTCTGAGAGGCTGGGAGGATAGTCTAGTGGGACTAGGGAGTCAGTCTGGGAGGCTGGGAAAAATTGTCTAGTGGGACTAGGGAGTCAGTCTGGGAGGCTGGGAGGCTAGTGGGACTAGGAGGACTATTTGATTTCTTATTGGTTATTTGTGCATGTGTGTGTTTATTAAAGGTCATCACGTAGGAACCGCGAATATTAACTCGGGCACACACTATTATCTATATTGTCTATGATATTTTAACTTCCCGAGCAGGCAGCCTACGCATAACAAAACGAGTGCACAAGAATACATGCAACTCAATCTTTACGTCAACGGATGTCGGGGTACATCACCTTCTACGCGGCACACAACGCTAGTGCACAGGTATACGTGAAACTTAAGCTATACATCAACGGAGGTTGAAGTACGACACATACGACTATCGAGGCGAGGCCTTTGAGAAGGAACGATGACGCAAATTTAATGACGATGCTAGATTCCTGTCAGCAGGAGAACTAACGATCAGGAAACGACAACTTGTCACGCGATCCTGCAACGACACGAATCACGCCAGGGAGAAGACGATTGTCTCCGCATTCCCCCCCCCCTACCTAATTAATGACGAGTACACTATGTTCGACATTCCATGGTAATGTCACCTAACAACTGGTTATCACATGCAACCCCAGGTAAAGTCCTCAAATTTCTATTATTGAAATTTCGAATTTCACACTTACTGAGTAGATTTTCGTATCTCTACTCCTCCTAATGGTCATTGTGTCATGATCATTTCTTTACAAGTTGCATACATGGTTTTTCGTTGTGACCATGCCGAAAGTTTTCTTATCGATACATATATCTATTGTCGGATTGCGCTAAAACCAAGTTCAATTGTTTAAACTTGCTCATTACACTTATTCGATTCGAGACACCATATGATGTATTGGGAGCATCATATTCAAATCAATTTTTAACGAACACTTCATTTGTTCCGAGTCGTGGTAAACTTGTTTGGTATTCGACTCCATTAAATTGTTGATTTCGACACCTTGTGGTGGTGTTTCTTATTTGAACCTTGCGCTAAACTTGTTTACGTATCTTATGCACGGATTTAATTATTTATTTATTGATTCAGATTAAATCCGCTTTGATTTATCACATTACAACAGTCTTAACACAATTGTGTGTTAAGACAATGGTACACAAATTCATTTCATATTCCGGTGTACCTCATAACGGTTCTTTCAACATCGATCGAATGCTTTGCGACATTCATTGTTTCTTCACCTTCGATCGAAAACATTGTTTCATTGATGTTCCATTTTCAATTGAAAATCCTATGATGTCATTTAAAACAAACTTTCAAGATTCACTTTATTGCGCTTTCATTTGACTTCAAACACGGTGAATTTGTTTGATCACCGCTATTATTGAATCATTTGAATCATTACGACACCTTGTGGTGTCAGCACAAACTTGTAGCTTGGGCTAATCATGATTGAGCGTTTCATGCAAAACGCAGGTGATACTTGTTCGATCACCCCTATTATTGAATTGTTTCATCCATTGCGACATCTTGTGGCGTCGGTGTAACTTGCAGCTTGTGTTGATCACGATCGAGCGTTTCGTGCAAACTAGTACATTTGAGATTGTTGATTCTAAGTTCATCCAGTGGATGTTATTGCTTCTAGAACTCATTTACATGTTGTACACGTTCATATGGAATTCGATTGGTCGAAGTTCCTGTTCATTGTTGAATCCCTGTTAACTTAGTCACATTAGTGACTGTACCTATACGTCTCGTTTCTGTTGACATCAATTACTAAGACACGTTTCTTTTAAACCGATGGGTTCTTATTGTTGAGGAATGTCCTTGAATTCACGTGATTCGAATAAGTCTTGTTTCGATTACGCGGTCATTCACTTTGTTATTATTCGGACTTACCTGCGAACAACACAATTCAGAGGAGATAACATAGTCTAAATTTCGAGGACGAAATTTCTGTAACAGGGGGAGAATGTGACAACCCGTAATTTACGGATCTTAATTACGTGATTGACAGATAATTAACGCGATAATAAATAGTGTTTACAACGCGAATTAACATAATTAGGCATTTGGAGTGCCCAGGAACGTTTATCCGACTTTACAGTGCGCGAACGGTGGTTTACAGAGAAGCCTGTGAAACGTTAAACGGCAACGGATTGAAACCGTACAAGATACTGACGACACCGACAAATATGGATGTTACACGAATATTTTATGCTTATGGAGTTGGATTGCGATATCGGGCCTCGTAGAAATTACGGGCCACTTACACATGAGATGGGCTTGTAGGCCCTAGGCCCAAGCCCAAAACCTACAAGCCAAGCCTACACATAATATATTAGATATCTTCAAGATCTTATAAAAGATTTGAAAACTTTATCAAAATCTCTACAAAAGATTTTGTAGATCTTGATGGTACACATAAAATCCATACAAGAGATTTGTGTCTCATAATTAAAAACATAAGATTTTTATAAATCCTTGCCTAAATCTTCGGGATATCAGTAGATCTTTACATATCCTATAAAATCACCATTAAATCTTCATAAAATCTACAAGAGATCCTTATGGATCTATACACACGGGACATAAGTGAATCACACTAGTCATTACCCACTTGAGTGAGTATAAGAAACCACACCCCCCTCATTTCATTTTGCACACACGCTACTGTCTTCTCTCCTAACCTTCTTGTCTACAACCACAAATGAAAATCAGAAGCTTCCATCTAACACAGACAACATACGCCTACATCTCTCTCACCCTCTGAAGAACCGGCCAGCAACCACCGTGGCAGTGGCGGCGCGTGGCGGTGCGTGGCAGTCTCCGACCAGGCGACCCCCCTTCTCTCTGTTCTACCGGTTGTACCCCCCCTTTTCGAACAACAACGAGTCACCACCACCACTGTTTGGTGGTGGTGCGGCGATGAAGACAGAGACGGGATAGAGGGAGAGAAGAGACGAGAGAGAAAGACTGAGAGAAGGAAACCGAGAAGAGGGAGAGAGAACCAGCGGTCGAATTGTTTAACCGGCGGTCGGATCGATTAACCGGCGGACCATGTCTCTATCCGACGAGTTAACCGGTTTCGGGTTCAACTTGGTTCAGGTTCGAGTCAGTTTTTGGGAATTCAAGCAGCAGAAAACGAGATGGAGGCTCGGACCACCGGTCAGTTTGTTTATCCGGCGGTCCTTGCCATTATCCGACGGATTCACGGTACTTGATTCTAGTTGGTTGCGTTTGGTTCGGGGTCACTCTTTCAAATCCAAGTTTGGTCAACAGATTCGGTCCTCGGTTCAGGCAGGTCTCGGTCCAGTACAGTTTGGGTTCGTGTCCGGGTTCGAGTCAAACCTAGTTGACTCGGTCAACACCCGAGTCAACTCGGGTCAACAGCAGGTTACGCGTCATCAACAGTCAATGGGTCGGGTCTCGAGTCAGATTTCGGTCAACGGGTTCAAGCAAGGCCGTCAACGAGACTAGACGGTTCGGTTCAGTTGACTCGGTCGAACCGAGTCAACTCAGTCAAGGTTAGCCGTTCAACTCAGCGAGTTGACTCAGTCAGCTCAGCTTCTCGACGCGGAGGATTTGGTAAATGATTTTAGCGGCGCGATTTATTTCATTGTTTTTATAATTTATGTCACGTGAAAACGAGCTCGAACCGATCTACCTAAATATGCTTTACATCTTTACATAACTGACGAAATCTTATATATATTGATTATTGGTTGAATTTTGATAAAATAACGACAACTTGTGTTGTCGAGGCCGTCCAAAAACAGAGGAAACTCTGCCTGTTTTTCGAGAAAATCCGCAAACACAAAAGGCGTTTTATTATCGGATTCAAATAATCTTTTACAAAGACGACAATTTGAATATTATTTCGATAATGCTTTTATAAAATAAAACACGAAATAATATTTTCAATTCTTTTATTACTTTCGACAACTCCTTTATAAAGTCAATATAATTATTTATATTGTTTCAAACGCCGAACACACATTCGTTTATAAAAATAAATATAGTTATATATTTATTCCAAATATCGTACAACACGAATTCTTTTACAAAAATAAATATGGGTTATATATTTATTTTCAAACATAACAACTCGACGATTCCTCTATAAGATAAATATAACTCTTCATATTTATTTTATACGCCTAAACGGCATATACGTATATTTTTGGCAAATATACACAAGACGTGATATATATAATACAAGTTATTATATATTATTTTCATACGAAACGCGATACGAGTTTGTTATATGATATTTTCATAGAAATATTCTTTTATACACGTATGACTACTCGAGACGGCTAACACACTTACAACGATATATTTATATATTTTTTTATATAAATATTTATTTATTTTAAGTCTCTCGGAAACTAAGTCTTTTTCAATACTTATTAGATTGCTACTGTCATTAAACGAGACTTAACACGCATAACTTAATCTTTTCCATTAAGTTAACAACTTACCGTTGAATCGTTCGATTAACGATTCGGTGGAGCTCGGTGACACGTAGTTTTACTGCGTTTATTTAGAAACTTATTAGGTGTTCCGTGTTAGGAATATTGTAGAATGCACGCTAGCAAGTCAAGCCTTGGAAACGACATCATCGAAGTCGTAATTAGCTAGCTTTGCACAGGGAATATTCAGGCGAGTTCATAACCCCCACTTTTTATTATTTTACATTTTTATAAATGTTTTCGGGGTGGAAAGACATGCACATTTTGCAAAAACATACAAAGTTTTGAACTAACGCAAAACTCGTATTTCTAAATCATATTACGAAGGGATTTCGGGGAACACAAATGAATTACGAAAGGTTTATACTAAACATACCGGTTTTTACAAAAACAAATGCTTATTTTCGAAATGTGAATGATATTCGGCCAGGGTGACCAGGAATCTGGTCAGGGTGACCAGGGATTCGGTCAGGGTGACCGGGGATTTATTTTATACATGGTATGGTTAGCGTAAGGAGGTTTACTACTTAGATCATGTGAGTGGGTAGGAGCAACATGAGGCCATTAGTCCTCATGGTAGGACCGAGGGACAGGAGCGGTAGATCTATCTGGGTGTAGCGAGCCCAGCCCCAGGCCAAACTAGAAACGGACCTCGGGGTGACTTTGTGCCCGACGCATAAATCTGCTAGGTTTGAGTCTCCCTACTTGCACTTCACACATATCAATGGCTTTGCAAACCATTGGTGATCTCTTTTTCCTTATTTGCTACATACTAGGGACATATATATTTACGAAACTACTTGTTCATACGAATTAAAATACCATGTTTTATACAAAATTCAAAGCACATGATTATGCGGGTATGGAGTCAAGTCAGGGTGGGCATTGACGGTTAAATGAACATTACAAATACAAGACTTTACAAATACATGGTTTTTATGAACATAACGTGTTACAAACACAACGTTTCCATATAACTTGGCAAGAAAATGACTTTTGATTCGTTTTCTCAATACTATTTCAAAAACCGGTTATTCCAAAGATTTATTTCAAATCTTTCACAACTCAAAAGATTTATTTCAAATCTTTTACAAACAAACTATGGACTCGCTCAACTTTATGTTGACTTTTTCGCATGTTTCTTTCTCAGGTTACTTTTCAAAGTTATGGCACGGTTGGAATAGGAGAACCATCTGGAGTCGAGTACTTAGTGGTGTTCATTTTCTAAAAAGACCTAGCTTATTTGCTTCCGCTGCGCAATGAAGATACCAGTCCAGTCACGCCAATGCTCTGATATTTCGGGGTGTGACAATCTCCTTCTCCCCTCCTCAACATCACCTAATCACCATCATCATCCCCTTTTCCCCCATAATCAAAATCCTAAATTCAGCCCACTATAAACCAAATCCACCCAAAATCAAAACCCTAAATTCAACCATGTGAATATTCTATTTATGTAGGTAAGAAGTAATCACCGCCAGGCAGCTATGGGGCTAAGCTAGTTTACGGAGTTGCAATACTCTGGCGGATGGGAGGTCCGTGCAACTACCCCCCCCCCCCCACCCAATCGTAAGTATACATCAAGAAAAATGATACTAATTTGTCATTTTCTAACCAAGATGCTTGGCACTCGCAACGGAGGATGGTGGTGGGGTGGACTAAAATCAAATTATTAGGCTTGGATAGCCACCGGAGAATGTCTGATAATCACCAGGATTGTAATAAGTGGTTGAAGAATAACTGGCGGGGCCAGCATAAGACCCTGCATTCTGAAATGATGAAATAGGCTTATGAGGAGCACCTGTGCTTTGATACGCTCCTGTTGGTTGACCTTATGCTTGAGTTTGATTTGGTTAAGCAAGTTGGGATTATTTAAATCCAATTTGCCTATTTTTTGTTTGTTATTAAATGATCGTAAAATGGGCTTTGACTAAATGGTCATTATAATTAAAAACATATGTTAATAAAATCATAATTACCATTTTGCCCCTGAAAAAAAGACAAAAAAACCCGGATTTAATTTGAGAAATATGAGCTTATTTCATTTTTGGACCGAAATGGCAAAAAAATGAAACCACAAGAACCCAGATGCAAAAGATTTAAAATTTGGACTAGAGTGGCAAAAGTGACCAAATCTCAGGGACCAAAATGGCAGTTACGCTCCTGTTGGTTGACCTTATGCTTGAGTTTGATTTGGTTAAGCAAGTTGGGATTATTTAAATCCAATTTGCCTATTTTTTGTTTGTTATTAAATGATCGTAAAATGGGCTTTGACTAAATGGTCATTATAATTAAAAACATATGTTAATAAAATCATAATTACCATTTTGCCCCTAAAAAAAAGACAAAAAAAAACCCGGATTTAATTTGAGAAAAATGAGCTTATTTCATTTTTGGAGCGAAATGGCAAAAAAATGAAACAACAAGAAGTCAAGAACCCAGATGCAAAAGATTTCAAATTTGGACTAGAGTGGTAAAAGTGACCAAATCTCAGGAACCAAAATGGCAGTTTACTCTTTATAATTTATATAGTTTATTGATTTGTATATAAGTTTTGTGAGTTAATACCAACTAGTTTTTTCGTCCCTCCGCGTTGCGGCTAATTTTTTTTATTATTTAGTCTGTGTTTACTTGTGTTTTTAAATCATTACGAGCGCGTAGCGTACTGAACCGTTGACTAGAATAAAAATAAATTGTAGAAAAAAACACCAAAAGATAACCGAAAGAAAATCATCCAAAAAATTTGTATGGTAATGATATTGTTCGTATGAAACTTGTAGTCAGAGATGAGCAAATGGTATTGGGTACCAGTACCGAATATCCCGAACCCAACCGTTGACAAGAATAAAAAAAATGTAGAAAAAAACACCAAAAGATAAACGAAAGAAAATCAACAAAAAAAATTTGTATGGTAATGATGTTGTTCGTATGAAACTTGTAGTAAGAGATGAGCAAATGGTATTGGGTACCAGTACCGAATTTCCCGAACCCAAATATCTTAAGTACCAATTCAGTACTGACTTTTGGCGTTCCTGATACCGGTTCGCTACCGGTTTTTACCTTCATATACCTGTACCATAACCGGTATTTTCGGTACCAGTGCCAATTCAGTATCGGTTGACACCGAGCTCATCCCTACCCTTGAAACTAAAAAAAATTCATTAAAAGTTGAAGAAAATCAACAAAAAAAGTTGTACGATACCGTTGTTGTTCGTACGGTGCCCGTGATCAGGGATGAGCAAATGTTACCGGGTAGCAGTACCGAATTTCCCAAACTAAAAGATTTTCAATATCAATTCGGTACCGACTTTCGACGTTTTCTGTACCAGGCTGGTGACGGTTTTTACCTTCATCTACTGATACCAAACCGGAGCGTACCGGTATTTTCGATACCAGTACCGGTTGACACCAAGTTTATCCCGATCCGTGATACGAATTTAAAAATTATTATAATATAAAATGCACTAATGATACAGAACCGAGGCGTACCAGTATCTTAAATGCACTAATGATACCGAACCTGGGCGTACCAGTTTCTTCGATACCAGTGCCGGTTGACACCAGACTTATCCAACTTAATATAAAAAGTACTATTCATAAGGTTGTATTATTAATATATAGAATAATAGTAAGAGGTCAAAACCGCAAAGAAACAAATCATGACACAAGGATGTAGAGGTGTACAAAAAACGGTTTTAGAACCGAAACCGAAAAAAAAACTGAAACGGGTTTTTAATTGGTTTTTTTAAAACCGGTTTTAGGACCGAACCGCCAATTAGTATACGGTTAGGGATCTTGATCTTCGAAACTGGTTTTTTTTGGCAAAAATCGGTTATAAACCGAACCGAACCGGTTATACTAGTTTGGGTTCCAATCTTGTCAAACCGGTTAAAAAACCGAACCGGTTTTTTTTTTAAAACCCGTTTTTTTCCCACACAAAAATAACCAGTTTGATTAAAAACCAGACCGGTTTTAGAAAAACCGAGTTATACACTTCTACAAGGATGAAGTTGATGATGATCACGTGCTTCCACCTGCTCCAAATCCCAAGAGAAAGCAAGAAAGCTTTTAGACACCCTTGATTTTCTAGAGCTGTCTTGATTCCCTCCTTTGATTGTACTCTTTTCAATGTTTATTTTTGTCTTTTTTATATTATACTAGGTTATAACCCGTGTATTACACGGGTTGAATAAATGAATTTTATATACCAAATAATAAAACATTATCTTTTTAAAAGCCTCCTTTATTGCACGGGTTGAAGAAATGTAATTTTATATATTAAATAATAAAATAAGTTATATCTATAAGAACCATATGTATTGTAGGGGTTGAATAAATGTAATATTATATACCAAATAATAAAAAAATTATATCTTTAAAACCATTGTATTACACGAGTTGAATAAATGTAACATTGTTTACCAAATAATAAGAAAAGTTATATTTTAAAAAAACCCCCCGTGTATTACATGGGTTGAATAATATGATTTTATATACCAAATAATAAAAAAAAATATTTAAAAAAACTAACGGATTTTTTTTATATTTAAAGTAGGATAAGATTGAGTATTAATCTGAACTAACGGATTTTTTATATTTAAAGTAGGATAAGATTTAATATTAATCTCTATTTATTTAGTTAATATAAGATTGAAAAATCATATGATTGAATAGGTGGGAGGTTGTATTATGATAAATCGGTTAACCGTACTGAATGATAAAGATAATAGTGATTGTTGAACAAATTAATTAATCGAACTTAACAGAAACATTTGTGATGTTAGGCGGATTTTTTTTTAATTATTTGAAAGTTAATATCAACTTTGGAATTCGTATGAATTCTTATTAGATTTGATTAAATATTATTGATAATAAAATTTTGTATTAGATTAGATTTTAGAATTGATTAAATATTATTAATAATAAGAATTTGTATTAATTTAGATTAAATATTATTATTATTAGTACTATTAATAAATTTAATCAATTAAATGAGAGAATGACAAGTGTACCAAAACAGGTTTCTTTTATTATATGTATAGATTGAAAAATATAGGTTACTAATCGAATGTTAACAAATAAAAGATAAAAAGCATTCGACCCTAATCCATTTAACATAAAACGATATAAATCTCCCTACCACTCAGTAAACAAAGAAAGTATCAATGTGTAATGTGTTAACAAAATTAAAATCACACCGTCCATACTTTGCCCTTTTCATCTTGTTAAGGTTTCTGTTTTGAATAAATTTGCCCTGTTCAAAAAAAAAAAAATCACACCGGTGTGACCACTTTAATATTGAGCTTCGCTCTATTATACTACATATACATTTTACAATGTCGGCTCCTTGCTATGATAGGCTAAAAAGGGCGGCTGCAATTTTTTTTTTTTTTTTTTTTTTTTTTTTTTTTTTTCCTTACCTCAATCTAAAATTACGCTTTTGGCTACATCTCAAAATTACGATTTTGCCCTCAAGTGAAAATTACGATTTCGTCTGCCACTCTCTCATTGGACGAACCAGTTTATTATTTTATATCCATTTTAAAATGACGGTTTTGACCCCCAGCCACATTTTACAATGTCGGCTCCTTGCTATGATAGGCTAAAAAGGGCGGCTGCAAATTTTGGTTTTTTTTTTTTTTTTTTTTTTTTTTTTTTTTTTTTCCTTACCTCAATCTAAAATTACGCTTTTGGCTACATCTCAAAATTACGATTTTGCCCTCAAGTGAAAATTACGATTTCGTCTGCCACTCTCTCATTGGACGAACCAGTTTATTATTTTATATCCATTTTAAAATGACGGTTTTGACCCCCAGCTCAAAATAATATAACGCTTTTGTCCCAAATAAATATATGTTTTTTCCCCAAGCTAAAAATTACGATTTTTCCCTCAGTTAAAAAATGGTATTTTTCCCCGTTAAAAAAATTACGATTTCGCGCTCAGTTGAAAATTACGTTTTTTTCCCCCCTTCAAAATAAAATGATGTTTTTGCCCCAAACAAAAAAATACGATTTTGCCCTCGGTTCAAAATAAAAATGTGCTTTTGCCTCCAGCAAAAAATTACGATTGTGCCCGTAGTTCAAATTTATATTACGCTGTTAACCTAGGTGCAAAATTATGAATTTCTCCCTATTAAAATTCCAAATTCCCCCCCCCCCCCCCCAATTCAAATTTACAGTACTGCCATCACTTTAGCTTTTGACAATTTACGATTTTACCCCAGTAAAAAAATACAACTTTCCCTCAGTTAAAAATTACAATGTTCCCATTGTTTTAGTTTTTTTTCCCAAAAATATAAAAGTGCTTTTTTTTATTTCGTTGACTCGATTTAGTTGTTTTTCGTGTCAATGAGCTGCTGCCTAACACCCGCTCATTATTCGTGCACCGCCCCGCAACGCGGGCGGGGCATCTAACTAGTTCTTTACATATAGGAATTCGTTTGACTTGATATCTTTAACTATTTGGCCAATTGGATTTTAACACCTTTAACTTTGAAGAATTGGCCGATAACACCCGCAACTAACACTTTGATCTGTGACACCCAAAACTTTTAATTTCGTTTGTCATTTCACCACTCAGTTAAAAAATGTCTAACCGAGTTAGTTTTCAATCCTAGGTGGCTTCATTAATCATACATGGCATCCTACGTGGCTAACACATGTTATAAGAAGCAAAACACTGAACTTCATTGCATTGTTCTGTTCGTTTTGGAGGGAAAGATCAAGGGCGACTACTGACGTGACCTAGCTTCTCAATCTATCAAGTTTAAACTCCGATCAAGGTACGATTTCACATGATTATGCAATGGTTGAAACGATTGATGTCATGCTTTGGTATGGTGGTTACATTGAGTTAGGTTTTGGTCTTCCACAGTATGTTGGGGGTGCACGTAGGTTAATTAAAGTTGATATAGATCACATTTCATACTTTGAGCTAGCAGATTATGCACTGGAAACGAAATGCTATAAATCAAGGAACTTTCATATGTATGGGTTGGATGCGGATGATGGTGAAATTAGGCATTTTCGTGATGATAGAGATGTGTTGGAGTTGGTTAGGAAGGTTTTTAGTTGGAGTGAAACATTTATGGAAGTATTTGTTCAAGATCGTCAATTGAGTGCCAATGAAGCCCACTCCAGTTCTAGGCCAAGTAAACCTGTTACCCAGCCCAGTAACCCTGTTACCCAGCCCAGTAAACCTGAAGCCCAATCCCGTAAACTAAAAGCCCAATCTTCTAGGGTTTCCCCTGGATGCAGCTCTAACTCAATAGCTAAGCAAGCAGACGAGGACAGTGAAGATAGTGAGTTCAGTGTGGAAGATGAAGAGTCAAATTCTGATGATGAAGATTATGATGAACTAGTTGAGGCCAGTGATGAAGAGGAAGCTGCAGATGATGTACTTGGATTAGAGTCAGACAGAGAGGATGTTGAGTGGATACAGTCACAACATGCAGTTAGAGAGGCAACCAAGATAGATTTGGAAGCCAAAAAAAAAGTGCTTGATGAGGTAGTACATGAAAGACAAACAGAGGGTAATTTGCATGAAACAGAGGGTGATTTGCATGAAAATGAAGATCCAAGGGTAGATGGAAACAGTAGTTATGAGGAATCTGATGGGGACATTTTAACACCTGGTGATAGTGAGGATGATGATATCAGGGGCAAGAAGTACAAGGAAGCAGCCCCATCTGTAGGTGAACATACAAATTGGAAGAAATTTATTTGGAAGGTGGGAATAAGGTTTACATCAAGGGAGGCCTTTAAAGAGGCAGTGAGGCAGTACTCAGTAGCTAATGGTAGGAACTTGTACCTTGCAAAGAGCGAAAAGACAGCTAAATGTGGCCGTATTGTTGTCAATTGTGTTAAAGGTTGTTCATTCTTTATACATTGTTCACTTCATAAAGGGAGAGAGTGTTACTTGGTAAAAAGAGTGAAGAATATACATACCTGCCAAAGAAACATGGTAAAGAATAGACAGCTAACTGCAATGTTCATAGCTAATGAGTTCCTACAAGTGTTTAAATCCAAGCCCAATTGGTCGGCTAAGGAAATCATATTGGCTGTGAAACAAAAGTATAAAGTCATAATCACCAAGTGGCTGACCTACAAGGCTAAATCATGTGCCCATAAGAAACTTCATGGATCAATGAGGGATCATTATAGCAAAATTGGTGCATACATGGATATCTTGAAAAAAGTAAACCCAACATCAACTTTTGTGCTTGTTACTGCACCACCAGGTTTCATTAACTTAGATCCCACAGCCACATGTGAAACTTTTTTCAGACTCTTTGTGTGTTTTGATGGTGTGAAAAGAGGATTTCTAGCTGGATGTAGGAAGGTCTTGTGTCTAGATGGTTGTTTTCTAAAGACCTTCCTATGAGGGATGTTGTTAACTGCAGTTGGCAGATATGCTAATGATCAGATGTATCCATTGGCATGGGCAGTTGTAGATGGTGAAAATAACGATAGCTGGGAATGGAAGAGCTCAGGAAGTGTTTGGGTGTAAGTGATGGTGGTGAGGCATGGACATTCATCTCAGATCAACAAAAGGTAGTAGCCATTGTCAAATTTTACAATGAACAATTATCTTGTGCTATAATATCTAAGGTTAATAATCATTTATCTGCAGGGTCTGTTAAATGCTGTGGCACTTATTTGGCCAAGAGCAGAGCATAGAAACTGTGCAAGGCACATCTATACGAATTGGCACAAGAATTTTAAGGATGAGGAGCTCAAGGAGTTGTATTGGAAAGCTGCAAGAGCATACTGTGAACCTGATTACCTCCAAGCCATTGATGAAATGAGGGCCATAAACCCTGATGCAGTAGAGGCAATCTTAAAGCAGGATCCCAAGAGTTTTAACAGGTGCTACTTGAAAACTCACACTAAATGTGATGTCATAGTAAACAACATGGCAGAAACATTTAATGGTTATATCATAACTGCAAGGTCAAAGCATATTATATACATGCTAGAGGACATTAGGGTTCAAATCATGAGTAGGTTAGTCATCAAAAGAACTGAAATGGAAGCCAAAGATGTGCTCATTTGCCCCAATATCCAGGCGAAACTTGATTTCTCAAAAGATGCAGCCTTTAGGTGTGAGGTATACCCCTCATCTTATCAGGTTTTTCAAGTTAGAGATGTTGATGATGTTACAGTTGACATGGTAAATAAGACCTGTACATGTAGAAAGTGGCAATTAAGGGGGTATCCTTGTAAGCATGTGTGTGTTGTGGCTGGATTTTTGCGTAAGAATGCTGAGGATTATGTTGACCCATGTTACCACAAAGAAACATACATGAGAACTTATGAAAACTCAATCCCACCATTGCCTAGTGAAAAGTTTTGGCCCAAGGTTGATTATCCATTGGATCCACCTCCAATCAAAAAGGCACCTGGTAGGCCTAAGAAAAACAGAAAGAGGGACCCTCATGAGGATCCCAAGAAACCAGGCAAACTGACTAAGCATGGGGTGGTAATGACATGTGGGATTTGTGGAGAAAGAGGTCACAACAAGAGAAAATGCACAGTTAAAGGTGAACTCAATAGATTCAGTTGGTTTATTGATTGCAGGCCTTGATTATATTATTGTTTCCTAAATTTGTTTACTGTTAACAGATTCTCAAAATGCAGCACAAATTGGAAGGAAAAGGGGAAGGCCAACTAAAAGGGGAAGGCCAACTAAGAGGGGAAGGCCAACAGAGAAGGCTGCAGTTAGTTAGTCTGTTATGAATGGTTAATCTTTTGTTGGTTGTGTAATGACTATGTAAACTTAAGACTATGTAAACTTATGACTGTTGTGCTGAATCTTTTGAATGGTTGTGTAATGACTATGTAAACTTATGACTATGTATGGTGACAGGGGTAGAATGGTCATTCTGCATATCTATGTTAAACAGGTCTGCACATGTATGGTGACAGGGGTAGAATGGTCATTCTGCACACTTGTATGTTAAACAGGTCTGCATATATGGTCACAGGGGTAAAATGGTCATTCTGCACACTTGTATGTTAAACAGGTCAGCATATATGGTCACATAGGTAAAATGGTCATTCTGCACACTTGTATGTTAAACAGGTCTGCATATATGGTCACAGGGGTAGAATGGTCATTCTGCACACTTGTTTTGGTCTCCATATATGGTAGTTGTTTGAAAGGGCAGTTTCAAATGGTCTGCACACTTGTTGATCTGCATATATGGTCATTCTGCACACTTGTTTTGGTCTGCACATGTGGTTTCAATGGTCTGCACAATGGTAGTTATTTACTTGTTTTCAAAGTCAAAGTCCCTTCTGGTCACATGGGTTTTGGTCTGCAAATGGTCTGCACATATGGTACTCAATCCATTCATGGTTTGAAATAAAGACTACATTCATTCATGTGTTCAAAGAACGTACAATCAAAAACAAGTTATATTCGATACACTACGTAAAACAACATGCCAATGATTACAAACAAACTAAAGACAAACTGCTGCTTCAACATGAATTCTTTCGCACAAATTTGCCGTTTCAACATATTGTTCTCTTAAGATAGCAAGTTGTTCCGCAATTGCAAATTATATTCATTGCCGGTCATAGCATCACTTCTTATAACTGCACTTGAGCTGCAAGTTGAATGAACTTCGAATAATTTGTCGAAATCTTTTTTCCACATAAAGAACTTGCAGTCGTCTCGCTACAAACCAACATCATGTCGTCAGTTCAAAAACATGTTAAATTCAATACACAGGACTTACCGGCCATTGTGAGCAACCGTAAAATTCAGCACCACATCGAACACTTCTCCTTCCCGCTACGCGAATAACAGCTCTGATTTCGTGATGACAATACAACTTCCCATCCATGTCCACCTTCAATATTTTAGGGATTCGGTTCGTATTACATGAAGAGTTGGAAGAAGTAGACATGTCGATCAGCCAATAAGTTGAAGAACAGCTCTGAACTCGTGATGAGCAAATTAGGGTTTGAATTTGGGTCGATTGAAGAACATCTCTGCCAATTAGGGTTTCCCAATTCTTTGTGCAGGGGTATCGAAGAAGAAGATGACTTTTATAACCATGAATGTGCCATGTAGGATTAATGAAGCCATGTAGGATGCCACCTAGGATTGAACACTAACTCAGTTACTGAGTTTTTAACTGAGTGGTGAAATGACACAGGAAATTAAAAGTTTTGGGTGTCACAGATCAAAGTGTTAGTTGCGGGTGTTATCGGCCAATTCTTCAAAGTTACAGGTGTTAAAATCCAATTGGCCTAATTATTTTGAAAACATACATGCATATCGGTCTCTATAGAAAAAAACAACTTTTTGTGTGAAGTGCAAAAAATGGAGTAATAATTACGCATCATGTGTTTATAATTGCATAACATGTGCATATAATAACACATAATTATGTATTCAGTTAGTTATCCACACACATGTGTATATATTTACGTACAATTATATGCAAAACACATCAGCACTTTTATAAAATGAATATGTAGCGATCATATACTCAAATTAAAAAGAATAATTTAAATTTAAAAATAAATTTAGAACTAGGTAAAGAGTCAACAATAATGTTTTTTTTTTCTTTTTTGTCATTTTATACTCAATTAATGATAAGTTCTCTGTTGTCACCCAACCAACTCATCTTACTCATCTTAACCATTGATTTATCAAAATTTATTTTTACTTCACATTGTTCATCATTTTTTTCACTTATTATTTGATCAGACTTATACATGTGTGTATATATATCATACACTAAATTAGATTTGTGTATTGCATTTAGAAATCTTTCACAATCTAAACCATTGTTTTAAAATGAAGTTGAGAACGTCATATTTTAAAACGTTAATACTTAATAATATACGTTAACTAAATAAAAATGTTAGGTCGTTTTGAAAACGTACTTAGCAATAATAAGTAGGTAATAATAAATTCCTTATTATGTGGAAGTGAGTCATCCCAAGCATCATCATGTCATGTGACCGGTTGATGATTCATTCAACTAGGTTGATAAGTACCTAACAAATCTTTTTCAACTCTATAAAAAGCCCTTTATAATTTTATATTGCAATTTATTCTAAATATTACATTTTGGCCTATATTGGCTGCCACCACCTTTAACATATTTTAAAGATGTTTTTTTTTATCATAATAATTTTCAACGTATACGTTTTCAAAGGACGGCAATAGTTGTTTTCACCTATTGGGTGAAAAGGGCGGCTAGGGTAATAGTGTCAGGCAGCTGTCTGGCACTCCCCTATTAGCCTAACAAATTTATAATTTTTTTCTGTTTTAAAATTAGGATTTTGCTATCAGTGTAAAATTATGTTTTTACCCCCACTTAAAATTAAATTTACGCTTTTGCTCAAATCTAAATATTTCAATCTTGCCCTGGGTTCAAAATTACGACTTCGCCCCGTTTAAATTTACAGTTTTGCCATTAGTTTTTTCCCCTTATAATTACGATTTTGCCATCAGTTCAAAGTTATGTTTCTACCCCGACTTAAAAATAAATTTACGCTTTTGCTCCCAGTAAAACGTTTTAATTTTACCCTCGGTTCAAAATTACGATTTTTCCCCGTTTAAATTTACAGTTTTCCCATTAGTTTTTTTCTCTCATAGCCACGTTACGATTTTGCCCTCAAATTAAATTTACATTTTCTCCATCGTTTTTGTTTGTTTTCCTGGTTAAATTACAATTTTCCCCCAGTGTAAAATTACAGTCATGCCGGTAGCTGTCTGACACTCCCCCATTGGTCCATTTAATTTACGATTTTATCCCTGAATAAAAATTATGATTTCGCCCTCAGTTCAAAATTACGTTTTCCCATCGTTTTAGTTTTTTTCGCAAAAGTAGAAAACTTTTTTTTAATAGGTTGACTCAATTTAATTTTTTTCCGTGTCAGGGAGCTGCCTAACACTCACTCATTAGTCCTGAAAAATTGCAAGTTTGACCTGAGCCGAAAAAAAAAAAACAATCTTATCATCGTTTTAGTTTTTTTACTAACAAAAGTATAGTGGTGTTATTTTAATTGATTGAGAATTATTCGGCAGTTGCGAGCGGGGGCAATCACCTAGTTTTATACATTTGGTAATATGTTTTCATGCAACTTTTTTAGTATTAGATGTTCCACTAATGATCTAAACCCAAAAAATAGGTTTGAGTTCGAGAATCCAACTCAATTTTTTATGAGTAAAAAATTTACCAAATGTGTCAAAACCTATGGGTGAATAAGGCTTTTTATTTATTTATTAGTGAACACTTTTTATAACTTTTGCTAGTTTGTAAACTATTTCTTATAAAAAGCTCGTGGTAGATGAAAATCAATATCATACAAGTTTAAAGTAATAAGCACTTGATACCTAAAGATAAGGATTTGTAGTGGTTCAGGTGAGTCCGAGCTAACTCATCTTACACTCATTGTATAGTATTTACAAAAGAGTAAATTACAAAGTTCGTCCTTTATGTATGTCATTTATTACAAAGTATGTCCTTTATCTTTAATAAGCTCAGAAAACATACTTAATGTTTGCAAATCCTTACATGTTACGTCCTTTAGTCCTAATCCAGTTACTTTTCATGGTTAAATTTGACTAAGTCAGCCCCACATAAGGGTATTTTGGTCATTTTATCCTAAATGCTAAAATAAATAATTATCAAAAACAATAAATATATACAGACTCAAATATATACAGACTAAATGACATACATACATACATCCGATTGCACCAGTTGTCCTACCCCCACAACCACAACCACAACCCACCTGCCACCGCCACCGCCACCACCACCACCACCACCACTGATCTGCCACCACCACCACTTCACCTGCAAGTTTACACTGCTCCAAACCGCCACCGACCCATATTCTCTCTGTTCTAAACAACCACCACCCGACCACCGCCACTCGACCACCACCATCACCCGGGCACCGCCACTCTCAGATCTGTTAGATCTTGGCAACCTGCAAGAAACGAAAACCCTAATTTACTCCAATCTCAGGTACGTTGTTTGTAATTGCAAATCAGAGGCAAATACCCGATTCGCTCGAAAAGGGAAATTAAAGGCGTTTGCTTTTCAGATTGTAAAAAAATTAGGGTTTTGAGGCGTATGAAAAAGGTATGTACGAACTTACGTGAGAACATTGAGCTTTGAGCTGTGGATGCTTGTAGAGATTGAATTTGAAGGTCCGATGAGGTTTAGGGTTTGAATCGGTGAGAAGATGAGGGATTCAAGGTGACTTCGGCTGCAAGCTGGTTGGTGGTTGCAGGTGAAGTGGTGGTGGTGGTGGCACATCGGTGGTGGGGATCTTTGATTTGGGGGTCCTTGTTTTGAGGAAGAAATATGGGGATCTTTGATTTGGGGAAGAAAGTGTGTGTGAAGAGATGAGGCAGATCGGTGGTGGTGGTGGCAGGTGAAGTGGTGGTGGTGGTGGCACATGGTGGGTTGGTGGTTGTTATAGATGGAGAAAGTGTGTGAAGAGAGAAGAGAGATGAGAGAGAGCGGTTGTGGAGGTGGCAAATCGGTGATGGTGGTGGTGGCAAGTTGGTTGTGGTGGTGAGGGTTATGTATGTGGTGTCTGTATATATCTATAAGTATATACACATATATAATTTTAAAATTTTTTTATTTATTGTTTTATAATTATTTATTTTAGCATTTAGGATAAAATGACCAAAATACCCTTATGTGGGGCTGACTTAGTCAAATTTAACCATGAAAAGTAACTGGATTAGGACTAAAGGACGTAACATGTAAGGATTTGCAAACATTAAGTATGTTTTCTGAGCTTATTAAAGATAAAGGACATACTTTGTAATAAATGACATACATAAAGGACGAACTTTGTAATTTACTCTTTACAAAAAGTTTATCTTCACCATTATGTCTTACTAACATGTCATAAACATTGTATAGCTAACTCATCTTAACTCATCTTACTAACATAAAGTACTGTAGTACTTTATGTTATCGTTTTGTCTATGGGGAACACTAAAAAGTAGAGAATCGGGGAACCATGCATTTAACATTTTAAAAAATCAACTTAACATGCTAAAAATCATTTTTTTTAAATTTCGAAGCTTTTGCATATAAATAAATGTAGAAGCCGGACAATGCTAGACAGAAAACCCACATTTAGGTAGAAAACTCTGGAAACCCAAATCTCCCGGCCTTTTTACCCCACCTCCCGACATATTTTTTTTTTGAAAAAAATAACACATGTAATATACATGTTTTAGAGTGTCTTGGGCCAAAAAAAAACAAAAAAGCGCCGAAGGGATTTTTTAAAAAAAAATAAACAAATTTCAGCCATGTCCGGTCGCCTAACATGTGTTAGCCAAAAATGACAGAAATTGCTGAAATTTTTTTTTTTTTTTTAAAAGATCCCTTCGGCGCTTTTTTGATTTTTTTGGCCCAAAACTCTTAAAAACATGTATATTACATGTGTTAATTTTTTCAAAAAAAAAATGTCGGGAGGTTGGGTTTTCTAAGGTTTTTCATATAGATAGGGTTTTCTACCTAGCCTTGCCCTGTAGAAGCCTTTTTCATAACAATAACAAAATCAAAAACTAAAAAAACTCTTAAAAAAGCTTTAAAAAAATTGAAAAAAATGATTTTTAGCATTTTAAATTGAGTTTTTAACATATATTTAACATGTTAAATTGAGTTTTTAAGATATATTTAGTGTTCCCTAATGAAACTCACACATAAGCCGTTCCTAAAGAAGTATTTGTAGTGATTCAGGTGAGTAAGAACTAACTCATCTTATTAGTATTTACAAAAAAGTTTATCTTCACCATTATGTCTCATTAACAAATCAACTGTAGTACTTTATGTTATCGTTTTGTCTCTAAAGAATAAGTATGTCACAATGTGTTGAAAACGTGAAATTTATAATTTCTTCTACAAGGATTAAGCACCGAGGAACCAAGAATATTTGATATGGTTTTATCTGTATTCAAACTAGTGGGAAACCCGCGCGTTGCAGCGGAGTCGACAATATGGGCTAAGAACATAATTTAAACCTAAAACGTTAAAAAAGCCGAATGAAGAATTTCGGGTCTGTTAGTAGCAGCTAGAACAATGACTCCACTGTTACCAATAAATCCATCCATTTCTGTAAGAAGTTGATTCAATGTTTGCTCTCTCTCATCATTCCCTTCACTGATTCCAGTCCCTCTGTCTTCCAACCGCATCAATCTCATCGATAAAAACCAAACAAGGCAAGTTCTTTTTCGCATTGTTGAATAAATCGCGCACTCTTGACTCCCCAACGCCCACAGACATTTCAACGAAATCTGATCCCGAGAGTGAAAAGAACGGTACTCTTGCTTCTCCGGCTATGGCCTTTGCTAACAATGTCTTCCCGGTTCCTGGTGGGCCCACCAGGAGAACCCCTTTCGGAATCTTGGCTCCTACTGCTGAAAACTTATCTGGCGTCTTGAGGAACTCGACTACTTCGAAATCTTGTTTTGCTTCGTCAATACCTACGTCGTCGAATATACCTGTGTTTGGTTCCATTTGGAACTTGGCTTTGCTCCTGTAAAACAATCAACATGTTGCTTGACATGTTTAATTAAACAGGTCGGAACCCGACCTGTTAACCTGTTTATTTAAGCAGGTCGACCTACCAACCCGTTTATTTAAGCAGGTAGACCCGCCAACCCGTTTATATAAACATGTCTACTTGCCAACCCGTTTATTTAAGCAAGTTAACCCATCAACCCGTTTATCTTTTCAGCACATGTAGCATGTCTCTAACACCTTTCATGAATAAAAATTAGTATTGAAGAGGGACATTATAGTTAAAAGGAGACTCAAGAAAGCAGCTCACCCATTTCTATTTCCATATCATAACATATCAATATCAAATTTCAAAACTTCAAAATCAATTTTTGAGCAACAGTTGAGATCAAATTAGTAACCCATTCACCAAGGAGACCGAAGAAATTGTGATTGTGCTGGTCTTTCTTTAACCGTAGAGCATGAATATGATCACCACTGTGTTCAAAATCATCACAGATAATATCTTCAAGCTGTTACACCAATTACAAAAGTTGGTTACTATAATGCTTTAAGCATGTAGTAGGTGTACAAAGGAAGCACAATATAATTAAATGCTAGGTCCACATATGACAATACTTATCCAACTCACAAAACACGTGCAATTCAATGCCATTAGCAAATGAAAACTTCATAGTAGCTAGAACTAATTTCCACACTCACAGGAGCATCAAACAAAGTGAAACCCCCAAAAAGTATGACTAAAAAAGGGATTGCTGATAATACCTACACAATCAGGTAAAATTATAGTGTGAAAAAGCTGATGAGAAAGTGACTTGAGGTCTTTAAACTCATTCAATATATAATGAGGTCAATGCATATAGCCAAATATAAGTATCGGGCATAGTAAAAGATTAAAGAAGTAAAAAAAAAGTTAGCAAAACCGTAATGTAACCAATAAAGATAGCAATGTCAACCCGTTAATATAAATTGGTTAATGTGTATTCTATTTGTTTAATAACCGGTCATGAAGGAAAAGTCGTAGCAATGAACAAAAAACGTCCAGACGTGTTGAACAGGTTATAGGAATCAAATCTTGTCGAAATCGATTTTATTTTAAAAAAAATACTATTTTTATTTAGTAACTTATTTCTTTTAACTGTATTTTACATGTTAGCTGTTTATAAAGTTTAAGAAAAACACAATAAATAACCTGTTTCAGTTGAGAATGGATATCCGATGTTTCAGTTGGGAGTCGCCATGCTCTAGAAAACGCAAAACCCTCGAATCTTTTAATCCATTGATGATTCTCTGTGGAATAACCATTCTAAAAAGAAGATTAGCGATTCAACTGGATTGTAGATGCTTCTAGTAGAGGAAGAAGAAAGCGATATCTAGAGTTTTGACCAAAATCGTCTGATGGTATTTGTAATGGATCTGAAACAAATTGAAAACCCCAATTCTTAGAACATAAACATAATACATCATTACTATAGCTAAAATATGTAAACAAAAAAAGTTAGTGAAACATGTGAGTTAAGGATCTAACTGACCCGATTCCACTCCTTTTGTTATTTTTTACATATCATTAGCTGGCATGAGCAAATAAAGATAGAAATATAGTTGTCCTAACTAACCCGTTTCCACTTCTTTCTAAATCATTCATCTCAAAGATAGAAAAGTAGTTGCAAACTGTTAATATGTTGTTTGCTCATGCTAATCAAAGAAATTATAAAAAAATAAGAAAAATGAGCGGAAGATAAGTACCAACAACCCTACAAACACATTTTTCTACAAAACAGATAAATGAAAGGATCCAATCAATCATACACAAAAATCATATCACTCATACACAAAAGTCATAGTACTGAAGCGTTTTTAACCCGCATTGTCAATAAAGGTCTGCATATATTACCTTAACTAACCAGTTTCAAACTTAATCGAAGAAAACTCAAAATTGATGAAATCAAATCAGAAATTTCACCTGCAATTAGCAGCAAGTCCATAAATATTGAGCCCTAAAACCTAAAACTCCTAACGATTTCGTCACAATATCCAAACTCCCATCCGTTTCAACCTAATCTCTTCCAATACCTTCCTAGTCCGAACGGCAAGTTAGGCCCTCCGGGCGTGTTTGGCGACGAAGACCTCAACAGTAAAGCACCACGTAATATCATCGGAAAAGCAAAGTTCGCCAGAAGATAAAAAACAGAAGCTGTGATGTTCATTTCCATTGGATCAGCTGCAAAATCCACTTCTTTCTCTCTTAATTTCCTCACCAGTTCTTGCTGCAACCCGGGCAACTGAACCTTAACCCTCTGGATCTTATTATCAAATGTTGTATTCACTATCTCAACAATCACAACCGACCCATTCTCAAACAAGTCTACTTTCTTGACCACACCTTCATTGATGTAATCCAAGAATGTTGAATAAGATATTCTACTTGAAGTGGCACTCTCTGTATAATAGAATTTGGAGCATCACCAAAGTTGCAATACGGACACAGAATACAAAATGATAATTAGTATCGACGATATATTTGAACTTACAGGTTTGTATACCAATTTTGAGATGACATGAAGAGTCTCCTGTTCAAAATCCCTAATTTTCAACATTATATTCCCTTCGTGCCCCAGCTCCTGTGTTCATCGACATCATTGTGACTTTCTTTTATATATGTATCTGTATTTTTAAATACAATTACAGATACGAATAGAACAGAATCAGAATGAAATTGATCTAATGGTTATATATCAACATATAGATATTGGTATTGGTTCTTAATCACAAACAACTGAAGCTGTTAAAGCCCTAAGTGCACAGGTTTATTCAATCAAACAACAATAACAACTCCATTTAAGAAAAAACAGTAGTTTACATTTGCAATTGGATACCCCTAACACGAACCTGCTTAAAAAAAGGAAGAACGAAGAGAGCAAACCCGATGATAATTTCCAAAGCCATCATCGCCAGGCTTGCTCCAACGATTGAAGGCGGTTGGTGGTGTGTTGTTGTTGCTGTGTGTATTATTCAACAATTAGTGCCATAGCTACCATAACCGACGGATATTTGTAGGGTTATTCTAGATGGTTCAATTGCAGGAGGAAAACAAACGATTCAATTGCCAGGAGTTAATTGTAGGGTGATGAAATCACTAAAACACCCTTAAGGTGTCTTAAAATTTTGGAAAATGTGCAACTTTAGTCCCTTTAAAATGGCTTCTCTCTATTGTACATAATGCTTCAAAATTTATACGCAAATAAAATTACTATCATGTCCATCACTTCTCCTTTATATAATAGTATAGATAAGCGAGAGTTTAAGGCTTAACTTATTAAACTACTCCTTCGTGTGATTTTGTATTCATCTGTTATCCGATTTAAATGACTAATACCACATTAGTCTACACCATTTTTTAACTTATTTTGTTTTGGATAAAAACTACTCTATTCGTCTGTTATCCTCTTTGAATGACTAATACCGCATTAGTCTAAACAATTTTATAAAACTGATCGATTCATCCGCATTTTATTTGAATCAAATACTTTATAAAAACTATTTTATAAAATCTTTTGGAATCTATAAATCATTCGAGCAAATTATAATATGGGTTATGATATAATAGAAAGTTTATTTGGCTAAGAAGAATATGGGTTAGAATATAATAGAAAGTTTATTTGGCTAAAAAGGCTAGGAAGTAATCTTTACCATCTATTTAGTTAATCAAGATCTAAGATTAAATGGGGGAAATTGAAGGGAAGAAAATAGGCGCGTGAGTTTATTTAGGGACATTCTAGTCAATTCAAGACAATAGTTTCTCTCTCCTCCAATCCCCCCCCCCCCCCCGGTTTTTTAAACGTTAATAACTCTTTCATACGACATTATTTTTTTATAAAAATTGCACCAAAAAAACGAGCGTTTTTTTATCTTTAAAACGAGTATACTATTGCTATATTTTTTATTTTTTTTAAACCCAGTTGCGTAACGCAATGGAAAAACCCCAGTTGCGTAAAACGCAATGAAAAAAAAACCTAAAAAATGATATTTTTCTAAAACGCAATGCATAAAAAACACAAAGAAATGTCTTATTTGTAAAACGCAATGGCTAGAAAACACAAAGAAATGTCTTATTTCTAAAACGCAGTAGCATAAAAACACAAAAGAAAGTGTACTTTCTAAAACGCAATGGACTGAAAACAAATAAAAATATGTTTTACCTAAAACGCAATGCACCAAAAACACAAATAAATGTCTTATTTCTAAAACGCAATGGCCAGAAAACACTTAAAATGTCTGTTTATTAAAACGCAATGGACTGAAAACACATAAAAATGTGTTTTACCTAAAATGCAATGCAGCAAAAACACAAAGAAATGTATCATTTATAAAACGCAATGGCCAGAAAACACTTAAAAATGCCTCCTTTCTAAAACGCAATGGCCTAAAAAACAAAAGAAAGTGTTCTCTCTAAAACGCAATGGACTGAAAACACCTAAAAATGTGTTTTACCTAAAACGCAATGACTAAAAACACTTTAAAAATGTGTTTTTGTAAAACGCAATGGCTAGAAACACATAAAAATGTCTTAGTTCTAAAACGCAATGGCCTAAAAACACCAAAGAAAGTGTTCTCTATAAAACGCATTGAACCAGGAATTGTCTGATGCATTGTCTGATGAACCAGGAATAGTTTTGTCTGTGAATTGTCTGATGCATTTTTTTCCAGTTTTCCAGAGGCAATTTACAGAAAATTAAATTTTCTGATGCATTTTCCAGCAGCTCAACCCCAGCCAGGGGCTCTGCCCCTTGAAATCGATCCGAGTTTTTCTTTTCAGTGTCAGAGATGAGGCGAGATACAGTATCTTCAAGCCTTTCTCTTCCACATTGTTGTTGAGAGAAATTTTGTGGTTGTTGAAAATTAGTGCGTTGGTTTTGTTGGTTACTACTATTGCCGGGATCTCTCCAATCAAGATTTGGGTGGTTACGCCATCCTTGGTTGTAGGTACCCGTTGGAGGACCCGACGGCCTAGGTCTATTATCAATGTAGTTTACCGTTTCTGTTTGTTCATCTAATTCTTTCATACAACTCCAATTTTCATGTGACCCACCACACCCTTCACAAGCCATAACCGAGGCCGTTTTTGTCATTTCTAGCTTTTTGATTTTCGAAGAGAGGGCCTCGATTTGGGCTTGTAGAGAGGTGCTTTCATCAACCTTATGGGCGCCCGGGGCAATAGATTTATTACCTCGGGGAGTGTGCCATTGAAAATTGGTTTGAGCAATTTCCTCAATTTGGTTATATATTTCATTTGGGCGACGATTACCTAAAAGTCCCCTGGAGCTTGAATCAAGTGTTTGTCTTGTGTGTGGCAACAACCCATTGTAGAAAGTGGATACTTGTTGCCACACCGCTAGACCGTGATGAGGACACTTTCTTAGAAGCTCCTTGAACCTTTCCCAAGTTTCATATAAGGATTCCCCATCCTCTTGTGAGTATGTATTAATTTCAGTCATTAATTTAGCCGTTTTAGCAGGAGGGAAATACTTATATAAAAACTTTTGGGCAAGTTCATCCCAAGTGTTTACCGAGCCAACTGGGAGGGTGTTAAGCCAAGCCTTAGCTCGGTCTTTTAGTGAAAATGGAAACATTCGAAGGCGGATGGCGTCATTTGATGCTCCATTGATCCGAAAGGTATCACATATTTCTAAGAAGTTAGTAATATGCAGATGGGGATCCTCGTCCGCAAGCCCATGGAAGGTTGCGGAGTTTTGGAGCATTTGTATCAAATGCGGCCGAAGTTCGAAGTTATTGGCTTCGACATTTGGTGCATTGATAGCGGCGCCGAGATTGCCTACGGTGGGTCGTAGGTAATCCATGAGGGTACGTTGATCCGCCATTGGAAGTGGGTCCCCCGAAACTTTCTCTTGATTTTTGGCTTTAAGTCTTTTTTCTGAGAAAGCGTTCGGGTTCTTCTAGAGGTTCTTTTATGTCTCTACTAGAACTGGAGCTCATGCACTACGTAGGAGGTTCAAATGTGGCGCCTAGGTTCCAAGTCCTGCAATAAAAACAAAAAAAAGAACGCTGGTCAGAATGTTCACCACGGCCCCGTGCTCAGCGAACACAGCCCGTGGTCAGAGGTACAGTGATTGTCTTCTGGATCCCTGTTACTGGGAGTTGGACACGACCCCGTGTTGCACCGACACGGCCCCGTGTTCAGCTCTCTGTAACTCAGAAAATAAAAACTGCCAGTGATGATGCTGGGCACGGCCCGTGTCTGACCAGGCACGGCCCGTGCTGAGCTCTGCAGAAACTGAAAAACTAAGAAAATCCTAAAAAAATTTAAAAAGAAAAATAAAAAAAATGATTAGGCCGTTGATTCCTAACTTTCTTAAAATCCTTGTGTCCCCGGCAACGGCGCCAAAAACTTGATGCGTTGTTTAGTGTTATATATATTAGGTGTATATTTTAAGCCCTTTTAACACTTATTTTTAGCCAAGTTTTAAATTTATAAAACACGATATTTTACTAACACTAAACACACATATGGGCAAGTGCACCCATCGTGAGCGTAGTATAGCGTTGGTAAGATACCGAGGTCGTCCGAGGACACAAGAGCTTTTAATACCGGTTTATCCTCAACGTCTAATCAAAATAAAAAGTTTAGAAAAATGTTTTAAACTAAGAAAAATAAAGACTAACTAAAATGCTGAAAATAAAAATAAAAACAGATAGACAAGATGAATCACTTGGTTCCGACTCGTATCTAGTATAACCTTTGATTATTTCCGCACTTTTGCACATAATTAAGAGATTATCTTAGTTATTGTAGTAGGCCCCTCTTTTGAAGGTGACGTTACCCTCACCCCAGTAGTTTGAGTCAGCAAGGATACAATCCTAAAAGGGTGGATTATTGGAAGATAATGAATTAAGTTATTAATGCAATATTATGGTAGGCCCCTCTTTTGGAGGTGACGTTACCCTCGACTAAATAGTCTGAGTCAGCAGGGATACAGTCCTAAATAGCCGGGTTATAGTATTAATAGTAGTTAACTTATGAGGGGATCAAAGAGTTTGGACCCCCGCCATCCAATACCGTGAAGCATTGAAGGGGGTCCTACTAAATTTGACCCAGGTCCATTGCAGGACCTCTAAACGCTGAACAATGGCAAGACCTTTACCAAACCGTTCCCTTAACCCCCGACCAGGTAGCCAACATACCTCCATATAGACCGTGGATATATGAATGGTGAAAATCTTTTATTTTATATAGACAGTAAAATAATGCCAAGACACCACGGACAAACGATAAGGAAAGATCACCTTCAACATAAGTAACTAGTTATTAAAGTCATTAATACAAAACCAAATAAAAAGTGCAAAAGATTAGAAATAAAAAGTATTATACTAGACACTTTGTCTTCACCAAGTGATGTAAGAGACTTAGGCAAACATGGCCTTGATTGTCAAGAACTCTTACGATCAATCTTGGATCCCGAGACGACTCACACACTCTATGATGGACAATGGATGATGGTGGTGGATGATGGTGTTGTGATGGTGGTGGGTGGTGGATGAAGTGTGAGAGAGGTGGTGTGCCAAGGGATGAGTTGAAATGAAACCAAGCACTCCTATTTATAGGCTGAACAGAAGGCTGGGCACGGCCCCGTGTCCGCTGGACACGCCCCCGTGCCTGTCTGACACTCTCTCTCTTCATTAATTGTAATTCGCAATTACAATTAATGCGCCTGCTATACTTTCGCCACGCCCCCGTGTTCACTGGACACGGCCCCGTGGTGGGCAATAGAAGCTTCTATAGGTTTGTCTTTTCAGCTGCTTCTTGGGCACGGCCCCGTGCTGGCTGAGCACGGGGCGTGTTCAGTCTTCTGCCTTCTCTATTTTGCTTGGGAAGATGCCGTTGAGGGGTCGGGCCGTCCACTTATGTTCCTTTTCTTGTATTTATGTTGGATTTAGCTGTCTTTTTTGCTTCTTTTGTGTTTTTTAGCTCATTTAATCCTGAAAATACAAAAGGAAGACAAAAACACTCTTTTTTCCAATATTAGTACTTAAAAAGGGTTAGTGTTATGCCTCATTTCATGTAATTTATATCTTGCATTTTACACACATCAAATACCCCCACACTTGAACTTTTGCTTGTCCTCAAGCAAAACTCTTTAATATGTGGCTTACACTCCCAAATGGAATGGGTAGAAGAGAAGGTTTTGGCTTGTCATAGAGTGTTGGGAATCCAAGATCCTTTTGGGTTTTATTTTTATCTATTTACAATCCTATTTTATAATGATTTGTTTAGAACGTTTCATAGGAGAAATTACTTATTTGGGCATAACATGCCTTTTTAAAATTCCATTTATATACAAGTTCACATACCTCACGGGAGAAATCACTCACACTCGGCCGAAGGTGTATTTTTAGTGAATCACTCGAAAGCGGCATGGAACTTACTCCTACCATAGGCTTGCCAAGCAATCAATCCTCCTCCTTTTTAACTTTTATACCTTTGTAAATATCAAGAGGACTTTGTGGGTTAAGGGTTAGGCTTGGGTTAAAGGTAGGTGGTTGGGATAGTGGTTAGTGGTTAGTAGAAAAAAATTTGAAAAGCGTAACAAGTGTCGGTTTTCGTAGGACTTTCTATTTTTGTAACTTTTATTTTGATGAAGCTTTTATTCAAACAAAGTTATTTTTGATGAACTTGTTTGTTTATCTTTTGCTTCATCATCAACACATTTTTTTTGAACGATCATACGAAAAGAAACCGAACTTGTTACTAAAATAAAGGGTCAAAAATAAAAAAAGATTTTGGTGGGTAAAAGGGTGTTTGGTTTGGGAGATGAAATGAAAAGGTTTAGGCTCAAAGGGGCTAACTAGGGGGATTTTTGGGTAGGTGGTAAAAGAAAAAGAAAAATAAAGGTGTAGAAATAAAAATGGTTAGTCCTAATGCCTCCATCATTTACTTACTCGGGTTTAAGTTGATAAGGACTGGGAATGTATCGTCATGGCAAGTTCTAGAGTCGTAAGATCCAAACGGCTATTCACACAAGAAACGAAAAATGAGCATTTAGTTTAATGATATGTAATTGTATGCTCAATAAAGGCTCAAAACTCACTTTTGTGGGAATGGGTTTTTCATGTGATCAAGTATATATAATCAAATTTTAACTAAGCTTGTCATGCATTTTCATAATTTTCTTATGTTGGTTCTTTTTATCACTACGCTATCGGTTGTAAATTCGTAAAAATATAACCTTTTTTGAGAACTTGAATTTCCCGAGTTAAACCTAGACAAGTAAAAAAAATGAAATTTTTGAAAAAAAATTTTTTTTTGGGTGATTAGCGGTTCCAATAGAGTTTTCTGTAAGGCTTGTATTTAGGACTTGCAAGATTCAAGGTTTTAGCATCCCCCCACACTTAAATTACACATTGTCCTCAATGTGTCCCAAAAATAAATTTTTAGGTTGCTTAGATGTGTAAAATGGTGTTAAAAGCAAAGATTTATGTTACTGGTAGTCTGGACACGGCCCCGTGGGGACCGGACACGGCCCCGTGTTCAGGTGCCAGTAACAGAAATTAAAGAAAAGAAACAGAAGCCTGGACACGGGGGCGTGTCTGGTGAACACGGCTCGTGTCCAGTTACCTGAACTGGGCATTTTTCTGCAGGGGGTTCAGCACGTGGCCGTGTTGGTTGGACACGGCCCGTGCCGAGCTTACTGTAATGGAGAGATTGATGCCGGGTTGCCTTGTTCTTGTGCACGGGGTCATTTTTCTCGTTCCCTTTTCATCCCTTGTCATCTCAAGTGTGTTTTATTCCTGAAAATTAAAACTAATTAGAAAACATAAAAATTAATCTAAATTAAACTTAAGGATAGTTCCTCGGAATGCCTCCGTGGTGCGCCACGTTTATAAGGGTCCTTGGCTAGACCCAAAGCCGGTCATATGTCACCCAAGTGGGATGTATTGCATCCCATGTTACACCGTCGGAGAGCGTCATCCAAGCTTGAGTCTATGACCTGCATGTAGTTGACCGGGTCTTCGTCCTCAATTCTTTTTCCACATTCAAACTTTACCTCCTTATCCCCAAACTTCAATGTTAACGTTCCGTCATTCATGTCTACCACCGCTTGGGCGGTGGCTAGGAACGGCCTCCCGAGGATGAGAGGGACATCGGTGTCTTCTTCCATGTCTAGGATGACAAAGTCGGTTGGGAAAACGAAGTTGTCAACTTTTACCAATAGATTCTCAGCGACACCTTGTGGAAATTTGACGGATCTGTCGGCGAGTTGTATGCTCATCTTTGTAGGGCTTGTTGTTCCTAGGCCGAGTCGTTTGAACATCGATATGGGCATGAGGTTAATGCTAGCCCCAAGATCGGCTAATGCATTACGAACGGGAGACTCCCCAATCGAGCAAGGAATTGTGAAGCTTCCGGGATCGATTTTCTTTTGTGGAAGTTTGTTGAGCACTAAGGCGGAGCATTCTTCGCCTAAGTTAACTAATTGCAATGATTCAATTTTCCTTTTGTTTGTGAGGAAATCCCTCATAAATTTTGTGTATTTAGGCATTTGAGTTAGGACCTCGATAAAAGGAATATTAACATGCAATTGTTTTAGTAAATTTTCAAATTTAGCGAATTGCTCATCGGTCTTTTGACGATATAACCTACCGGGGTACGGAATTGGAGGAGTCTTGGTGGGCTCTTGAGTTGGTAGAGAAGCCTTTTCTGACGCAGGAGGAGTCACAGGTTGGCTAGATTGGCTTCTTTCATTTGGCGGCAATGGAGCATCCTTGGGACCCACGGTTCGATTTCTTAATGTGATGAGATGTACTTGTGCCTTCGGGTTGGTTTCGGTATTACTAGGTAACGCGCCTTGTGGTCTCTCGCAGAAATTTTGAGCTAGTTGATTTAATTGTTTTTCAACGTTTTGAATGCTAGCTTGTTGATTTCTAAAATTCGATTCCAATTGTTGAAATCGATTCGAGTTTTTCTTTTCAGTGTCAGAGATGAGGCGAGATACAGTATCTTCAAGCCTTTCTCTTCCACCTTGTTGTTGAGAGAAATTTTGTGGTTGTTGAAAATTAGTGCGTTGGTTTTGTTGGTTACTACTATTGCCGGGATCTCTCCAACCAAGTTTGGGTGGTTACGTCATCCTTGGTTGTAGGTACCCGTTGGAGGACCCGACGGCCTAGGTCTATTATCAATGTAGTTTACCGTTTCTGTTTGTTCATCTAATTCTTTCATACAACTCCAATTTTCATGTGACCCACCACACCCTTCACAAGCCATAACCGAGGCCGTTTTTGTCATTTCTAGCTTTTTGATTTTCGAAAAGAGGGCCTCGATTTGGGCTTGTAGAGAGGTGCTTTCATCAACCTTATGGGCGCCCGGGGCAATAGATTTATTACCTCGGGGAGTGTGCCATTGAAAATTGGTTTGAGCAATTTTCTCAATTTGGTTATATATTTCATTTGGGCGACGATTACCTAAAAGTCCCCTGGAGCTTGAATCAAGTGTTTGTCTTGTGTGTGGCAACAACCCATTGTAGAAAGTGGATACTTGTTGCCACACCGCTAGACCGTGATGAGGACGCTTTCTTAGAAGCTCCTTGAACCTTTCCCAAGTTTCATATAAGGATTCCCCATCCTCTTGTGAGTATGTATTAATTTCAGTCATTAATTTAGCCGTTTTAGCAGGAGGGAAATACTTATATAAAAACTTTTGGGCAAGTTCATCCCAAGTGTTTACCGAGCCAACTGGGAGGGTGTTAAGCCAAGCCTTAGCTCGGTCTTTTAGTGAAAATGGAAACATTCGAAGGCGGATGGCGTCATTTGATGCTCCATTGATCCGAAAGGTATCACATATTTCTAAGAAGTTAGTAATATGCAGATGGGGATCCTCGTCCGCAAGCCCATGGAAGGTTGCGGAGTTTTGGAGCATTTGTATCAAATGCGACCGAAGTTCGAAGTTATTGGCTTCGACATTTGGTGCATTGATAGCGGCGCCGAGATTGCCTACGGTGGGTCGTAGGTAATCCATGAGGGTACGTTGATCCGCCATTGGAAGTGGGTCCCCCGAAACTTTCTCTTGATTTTTGGCTTTAAGTCTTTTTCTGAGAAAGCGTTCGGGTTCTTCTAAAGGTTCTTTTATGTCTCTACTAGAACTGGAGCTCATGCACTACGTAGGAGGTTCAAATGTGGCGCCTAGGTTCCAAGTCCTGCAATAAAAACAAAAAAAAGAACGCTGGTCAGAATGTTCACCACGGCCCCGTGCTCAGCGAACACGGCCCGTGGTCAGAGGTACAGTGATTGTCTTCTGGATCCCTGTTACTGGGAGTTGGACACGACCCCGTCTTGCACCGACACGGCCCCGTGTTCAGCTCTTTGTAACTTAGAAAATAAAAACTGCCAGTGATGATGCTGGGCACGGCCCGTGTCTGACCAGGCACGGCCCGTGCTGAGCTCTGCAGAAACTGAAAAACTAAGAAAATCCTAAAAAAATTAAAAAGAATAATAAAAAAAATGATTAGGCCGTTGATTCCTAACTTTCTTAAAATCCTTGTGTCCCCGGCAACGGCGCCAAAAACTTGATGCGTTGTTTAGTGTTATATATATTAGGTGTATATTTTAAGCCCTTTTAACACTTATTTTTAGCCAAGTTTTAAATTTATAAAACACGACATTTTACTAACACTAAACACACATATGGGCAAGTGCACCCATCGTGAGCTGAGCACAGGGCGTGTTCAGTCTTCTGCCTTCTCTATTTTGCTTGGGAAGATGCCGTTGAGGGGTCGGGCAGTCCACTTATGTTCCTTTTCTTGTATTTATGTTGGATTTAGCTGTCTTTTTTGCTTCTTTTGTGTTTTTGAGCTCATTTAATCCTGAAAATACAAAAGGAAGACAAAAACACTCTTTTTCCAATATTAGTACTTAAAATGGTTAGTTTTATGCCTCATTTGATGTAATTTATATGTTGCATTTTACACACATCACTCCATCATGTTAATGAGCTTCCATCTCAAAGAAGGAGGAGGGATTGGTTAAAGGAGGGGGCACTTGTAACACCTCGAAAATTTATGTCCAATAATGTATTGACACGTGTCATGAGCTTTAAACGTGTAAAAGATTACTTTAGAGGGACTAAAGTTGACAAACAAGGAAAGTATGTGAATAAAAGGGTTCAAAGTGTCAACAATAGATAAATATATCTTTCAATAACCCTACACGATGTTTATACCCTTAAACGGATGAATCATGGATCATACGAAGCTAATTGTGAAAGAAAGTGAGAAATTACAAACTACAGGGGTTAAAAGTGTCAACATGTTTAAAGTTTACCTATGAGTGACCTTTTAGCAAACCCGAAGCTTGGTAATGATTAATTATACTCACTAGAATGCATGATAAAAATTTCACAAGGTTTCGATTAAGTATGAGAAAGTTATGACAATATTCGTATTCGAGGGGTTAAAAGCGTCAACGTTGAAATTTAAGACTTTTCGGTGATCATATGAATAACCGGGGACTTAACAAATTTGGTTTATGACTTAACATCCCGAAAATACGAATTCTTATATTACAATAACATTGCGAATAAATAAGAATTATAAACTAACTAGGAATAATGTTAACCTAGTTAGAGAATGAGTTGTGAGTAGTTTAGAAGTGAAAATAAATAAAGGGTGAAAATTGAGGGACCAATTGTGTTTAAACTAAAACTAATATTAATAAAACAAGTAAATTAGAAACTCAAACACACTGGTGTGTGTTTGAGGTCGAACCAGACAAGGAAAAAGGGCGACCAGGACTCCTCATCCAACCCTAACTCCATAAAATTGATCAACTGAAGGCTAATTTCTGTCCCAAATCAAAATCTGAACATAGATTAGTGATCCTCATCACAAGGGGATTACAAGGTATGTAAAATTTGGTGTTAATTCTCTGTTTGAAATTCTCATGAAACTGGGAAATCTGAAAATTGATGTTGCATGTTTGCTATTTGGGTAGAATAGGGTTGATCTAGTGTCTAGGAGTAAAACCTAGACAATAACATGCGAAATCATGGCTAATTCCTGAAAATCTCATGAACACATTGAAGGTGATTCATGGGTTTTGTGGGAAACTAGTAAACACTAGGGTTTAGAATGATTATTCTAGTGTAATACGGGTCATAGAAAGTGATTTCTGAAATGATGATGTTAAAATATGTGTATATAGTCTAATTGAAGTTAATTAGGGTGATAAACTCAAGTCATGAGCTTGGTTTAGATCATGTAGAAATCTGACCCGCTAGGTGTTTGATAAAACGCCTAAATGAGGGTTAAAATGTTAAAAGTTGAGTAAAAACGCATATTTGATCATTGTAGAGAATTATGCGTTAAAGCTTGTGAAAGAGTTCTAAACTTATTGTGAATTGAACTCTTTAGGCAAAGAATCCGGAACGTCAAGCGGACAAGCCGGGGGTGATACATGCTTGAAAGGTGTGCTTTAAAGGTACGTAACTTCGGTTTCGTTACATTGTGTATAAACAATAGTCTTAGAAAAGTTAATGAGAATGTAGTGTCAATTGCGAGTTGGTATGTCATAGAAGTGACGAAGTTCACTCGACAAACAAACGGGTCAAAATAGTTAATTAGAATTGTTGGTTGATAATGTTGTTTAGTTATGCAAGTATGTAACTTGACCCGTTACATTAAACGAATTGTTGCTAAATTATGTGAAGTTTCGTTGTAGGGTAGTTATGGTGTTGATTGTAGCGACCATGATCGTTACTTGAATTAACAGGCTTAGAGTGACAAGAAACCGTTTGGTAGTCATCATATTGGAGGATTCCACAAGATGAGCCAAACGGGTTGATTTGTTGTGTAAATTATTGTACTAGTGTTTTAGAGAGTTAAAAAGGCGATAACAATCACAAGAGCATTAAGCCATGAGATTGGTAAAGATATGCGGGTGATAATAAGCCCCGGATGTTGGGTATAAAGTGCCATAAGTTTCCTAGTCAAATGATAGAGAAATGAGTAAAGTTAGAAAGGGTCGAATAATCAATTTATGCATGACAAATGTTTCGTAATATAGCTAATTGGCCTTTGTTATAGTTGATAAAGGACATAATAGAATGCGAGAAATTAACATGTTGGTTTGATAGAACGAGAGATCCGAGAATTTGGTTTGGCCGAACAAACAAAACAACCAAATCATGAACTTACAGGGAATACCGCAAGTTACGGTGGTACCGTAACTTACGGTAGACATAAAAAGGCTTACGGCAGTCCTTTACTGCCTTACGGCAGATCTGGATTTTCCAGCAACCACCGTAAGTTACGGTGGTACCGTAAGTTACGGTAGATCCTAAACATTTTTTTCTAAATTCTTGTATATCCTAGCTAATCGAATCCGTTTTTAAGCGTAGTTTCGATTAAGAAATATTTCTAAGAATTCTAATGCTAAGATTTGTTTTAAATCTCCAGTTTAAGGTATTACAAGTTTGTGGACGATGATCAAGCATCTTTTTAAGAACCGAACACGGATTTTTGAAGCTTCCGCGTTAAACTTAACTTTGTCTAGACTATGGTTAAGCTGTAAATGAATTGTCATCCACGTTTTGAAGTTTTAAATTTGTTTTAGTTAGTCGGTAGTTGACTAATGTTTGGTCTCTTTGGACTTATGTTTTAATCTAGACGCACTCTATCTATATAAAATCATATGTATTTTGATTTAAGTCGATAGTAATTAGAAGGGTGTTACACAGTTGCATTATGTAAAAACTGGTAATCCACTTAAAGGAATCAACCTTGTGGGCATTATACCTGTGGCGTGTCAGTTAATCTTGTCCTGCCCTACAAACCGGCCCTGACGGACGACAAATAAGTAAAACTGTATACAAGATTATTTTTAATAATTGTCCCAAGTTATAAAAGAATTTTTGTGTCATGTGCATTCAAATCAATTTTCTAAAACATTTTTAAAATGAGTCAGTTAATTATATTTACCAGTGTAAACTGATGTGTTTTCCAAAAAGGCTAAGTGCAGGTTCTATACGTAATAGGCTGGCTACTCCAGGCATCAACAATCAAGTCTCGCAAGCTCTAGATGTTAAAGTCTGTTGAACAATTTCCTTTTTCTTTCGATCCGCCTGTGGATCTGTTTCAACTATTTTGTGATAATTAATATTACAATTTATTCGGTTGAAATATAAATCTATCTTTTGCTTCCGTTGTGCATTTAAATTGTGTTGTTTGACTATGATGATATCAACCACGTCACGATACTCCCCACCAGGCCCACCGGTAATACGTGGAAATATCGGGGTGTGACAGGTTGGTATCAGAGCCAACACTGAGTGAATTAAACACTAGCCTTTTGTGTTTAATCTCAGTTACACAATTGCACATTCCTTTATTCTCGAGTCTAGACAAAGAACTTAGGACTAATCCTAATTCGTTTTATTTTGTCCTTATTTATTTCCTTTGTTATTTTTTCTGATTAGCCCTTGCATGGGCAAGTCATTTCAGTTAGAAGTCCCGTTTAGGGCAACCATGTACTTGTTAAATTTTAATGGAACGGTTAGATTTAAAATAACATTCCTATTATAAGATCTACCATTATAATAAAATGGCAAAATCTAAAAAGAACAAGACCTAGCCATGTGTCACCTTAAGACAGGGCCAAGATTGTATTTCCACAAATTAGATTCAGATCCATATTAACATCTCAACTTAGGATTGTTCTGCGTTAATTATTAAAAGGAATCTTAAAGGTAAAACCTAGCCTAAATGTCGTTGCAGACATGGCCAAGATGGTAAAACTTATCAAAAGATTCAAATCCTTGTTAACATCTAAAGACATGTTAACATTGGTGGCAAAAAAAATGTGATTCGATAAAATCGAATAAGTCATCCTTAAATTGGATTACTCCAATTTTCCTTATTAAAATAATCATCCCCCTAAAGATGAAGTGCCTACGGGTTATAATTAACGTCCTCTGAGACTAACGACAGTGGTAGCCTACAACTCCCTGTCAAGAAAAGGTAACGAACTTTGATTCAAACCTTAATGCCTTGATTCCATAAAATCTGGGCTTATAAAATTAAACTTGTCTGCGTGACTAGGCCTTTTGTGCTACTATTAAATTATAATTAGGGATTGTAATGAAGATCCTGAATATGAATATATTTAGCAAATTGACCAAAAATAGTTATTAAAACCATGGTTAATAAATCATCAAGAACGATAGTACTGTATAGACTTCCAAATAAACCTTCTCCTTATTTTCTTTTATGTAGCAATTAAAGCTACATGACTAGGTCAGAAGAGGTAAACAGTCATCCGGTGGAAAACCATGAAAATGCTAAAATACATGTGACCGGTGCGGAGCTGCAAGCATTAATAGATAATGCTGTTACAAAAGCTATAGAGCGGCAGTATAATGAATCTAGCGGGACTCGAAGTAGGACCCTATCCGCACCGCATTCCAAGCCTAAGACTCATTCAGAGACTCATAGCAAGCCACCCTCTAAGAAAGATGAACAAAAGAAGGAGGATGTTCAACACTCCTCAAATCAACACAGTGTTCCATCTAAGAGAATGGTATTTGACAGGGAACCACGTGCCAAGTCTTGCACCTATAAGTACTTTGTTTCCTGCAAACCCCGGGATTTCACTGGGGAGAAAAGGGGCAATTGATTGTATGACCTTGTTAGATGAGATGGACACAGTAGTTGACATCAGCGGTTGTGCTGAAAGGGATGTAGTGAAGTATGTATCCCAATCCTTCAAGGGATAGGCACTAGCATGGTGGAAGTCTCTCATTCAGGCTACTGGAAAGATTCCACTCTACAATCTGACATGGGATCAGTTTGTTGCTCTCATTAAGGAGAATTACTGCCCTCAGCATGAGGTGGAAAGGATTGAGTCAGATTTCTTATCATTGGTGATGAAGAATCTAGATTGTCAAGCTTACCTCACCAGTTTCAATACCCTGTCTTGGCTAGTTCCGTATCTGATAACACCGGAACCCAAACGAATTGCTCGCTTCATTGGGGATTTAGCCCCAGAAATTAAGGCCAATTAAGGCATCGAGACCTGCTACTTTTAGATCAGCAGCTGATCTATCTCTGTCTCTTACATTAGATGCGGTCAGATTGAGATCGCTTAAAAATTCTGAAGAAGGTAAGAGAAAGCGTGAGGATGATAACTCACAAGGGTCGGAGAAGAAGTTTAAGGGAAACACGGACCACAAGAAGAAGTTTGGGTTTGGAAAGGGTAGTCAACGAGAAGAGGAGAAGCCAAAGTGCACGACTTGCCAAAAACGCCACTTTGGAAAATGCAGGCTTGAGAGCAAGTCTCAGTCAGGACGACCTGCATGTGGGTTATGCAAGTCTAAGAAGCACAAGACAATAGACTACCAGAATATTAAGGATGCTACGTGCTACAATTGCAATGAAAAAGGGCACATTAAGACGAACTGCCCTAAATACGCTAAAAAGCCTGAGGAAGCCAAGAAGACCAATGCAAGGGTCTTCAGGATGGATGCAAAGGAAGCTGTTCAGGACGACAATGTGAGCACAGGTACCTTCCTCATAAATGATGTCTATGCAAGAGTACTATTTGATTCAGGAGCTGATAAGTCATTCGTAGATAATAAGTTTTGTGAATTGTTAAGATTGCCGGTTAAAACCTTAAGTGTGAAATATGAGGTGGAATTAGCTGATGGTACCTTAGAAACCGCCTCAACCGTGTTAGATGGATGTTTCATATCTATTAGGAACCACTCTTTTCCATTGTCCCTACTTCCTTTGAAGTTAGCCGGTTTTGATATAGTTATAGGCATGGACTAGTTATCGCATAACCAAGCCCGGATCGTCTGCAATAAGAAGCAAGTGCCGGTCGCGAGAGCGCCTTACAGGTTGGCACGAAGAGAAATGAAAGAGCTGAGAACTCAACTAGATGATTTGTTAGCTAAAGGTTTTATTAGACCTAGTTCATCTCCATGGGGAGCACCTATCCTGTTTGTAAAGAAGAAGGATGGATCGATGCGTCTATGCATCGATTACCGTGAGCTTAATAAGGTCACTATCAAGAATAGGTATCCTTTGCCTAGGATCGACGATCTGTTTGATCAGTTACAAGGGGAAAGCCATTTCTCTAAGATCTATTTGAGGTCGGGCTATCATCAATTAAAGGTTAAAGATGAAGATGTACACAAGACTGCATTTATGACTCGTTATGGTCATTACGAGTTCCTAGTGATGCCTTTCGGGCTCACTAATGCACCTGCTGCATTCATGGATCTCATGAATCGCGTCTGCAAGCCCAACCTAGACAAATTTGTTATCGTCTTCATTGACGACATTCTAATTTATTCAAAGAATCAGGCTGATCATGAGAAGCATCTTCGATGCATTCTGGAACTACTTCAGCAGGAGAAGCTTTATGCCAAGTTTTCAAAGTGTGAATTTTGGCTTCGTGAAATCCAATTTCTTGGACATGTCATTAGTGAGCGTGGTATCCAAGTGGATCCCGCTAAGGTTGAAGCTGTCATGAATTGGCAAGAGCCAAAGACGCCTACAGAGATTCGTAGCTTCCTAGGTTTAGCAGGATATTATAGGCGATTTATTGAAAATTTCTCAAGGATTGTTGCGCCCTTAACTTCGTTGACACGTAAGAATATTAAGTTTGACTGGGGCCCTAAGCAGCAGGAATCCTTTGACATCCTTAAGCAAAAGTTGAGCAATGCACCTGTGTTGACATTTCCTGATGGAATTGATGAATTTGTAGTATATTGTGATGCATCGCACACAGGTATGGGATGTGTGCTCATGCAGAAAGGCAAGGTCATTGCCTATGCTTCTCGACAGTTAATGGTGCACGAGAAGAACTACACCACCCACGACTTGGAGTTGGGTGCCGTGGTATTTGCACTTAAACTGTGGAGGCATTACTTGTATGGAACCAAGTGTGCGATCTATTCTGATCACAAGAGCCTTCAACATTTGTTTAATCAGAAGGATTTAAACATGAGGCAGAGACGTTGGATGGAAACTTTGAATGATTATGATTGTGAGATAAGATACCATCCTGGCAAGGCGAATGTAGTCGCCGATGCCTTAAGTCGAAAGGAAAGAGTGAAGCCTATAAGAATCAATGCCAAGAGCATTGAGATAAAGAATGGTTTGAATGAAATGTTGTTAGCTGCACAGAAGGAAGCTGTATTAGAAGCTAACCATCCTGATGAAAGGCTAGGAGTAACTGAAGAATAGTTATCCTATGGCAAGGACGGAATCCTGAGGTTAAATGGACGAATATGGGTTCCAGTTTATGGAGGACTTCGGGATGTTATCCTCTAGGAAGCCCATAGTTCTAAATACTCCGTTCATCCTGGAGCTGATAAGATGTACCAGGATCTGAAGGCGAACTATTGGTGGATAGGCTTGAAAAAGTCTATAGCTGCCTATGTAGCTAAATGTTTTACGTGCGCGCAAGTCAAAGCTGAACATCAGAAGCCGTCAGGTTTGCTACAACAGCCTGAGCTCCCCACCTGGAAGTGGGAGATGGTGACAATGGATTTCATCACCAAGTTGCCAAAGACAAAGAAAGGAAATGATACTATATCGGTGATAGTAGATAGACTGACTAAGTCAGCACATTTTCTACCCATTAAGGAGACTTATACTCCGACATGTTAGCCCAATTGTACGTAGATAAGATTGTAGCTCTTCATGGCGTACTAGTATCTATTATCTTTGACAAAGATACCAGATACACATCACATTTTTGGAAAAGTTTCCAACAGTCTTTGGGCACGCGCTTAAATTTTAGTACGGCTTACCATCCTCAGACGGATGGGCAGAGTGAGCGTACCATCCAAACTTTGGAAGACATGCTTCGTGCATGTGTGATTGACTTAGGTGGTAGTTGGGATAACCACCTGTCATTGATCTAGTTCTCCTATAACAATAGCTACCATACAAGCATTCAGGCTGCGCCTGTTGAGGCATTATATGGTAGGAAATGCAGAACGCCTATTTGTTGGGCAGAAGTAGGGGAAGCTCAGTTATCAGGACCTGATATAGTCCTTGAAACGACGGACAAGATTGTCCAGATTCGTGATCGCCTGAGAGCTGCCAGGGATAGACAGAAGAGTTATGCTGATAAAAGGCGAAAACCTCTGAAGTTTTAGGTTGGTGATAAGGTTTTGCTTAAAGTATCACCCTGGAAGGGAGTGATGCGATTTGGTAAGAAAGGTAAGTTAAGCCCAAGGTATATAGGACCATTCGAGATCATCGAATGTGTTGGATCAGTGGCTTATAAGTTGAACTTACCTGAAGCGCTTAGTGGTATTCATAACGTATTCCACATCTGCAATCTGAAGAAATGTCTAGTTGATGAGTCACTAGTCATGTCACATAAGGATGTGCACATAGATGAGAGCTTAAAGTTTGTTGAAAAACCCTTGTCGATCGAGGATCGACAGGTCAAGAAGCTTCGAAGGAAGCAAGTGCCGATTGTAAAAGTTAAATGGGATGCTCGTAGAGGTCCCGAGTACACGGTAGAATCCGCAATAAAAGAAAAGTACCTTCATTTGTTTCAGTAAATCTCGAGGTCGAGATTTCTTTTAAGGGGGTGAGGATGTATGTAACACCCCGAAAACGAGTTTGGTAATCAAACCACACTGATAATAAAAGACGGGTAAAATACCGTTAGCGGTAAAAGTAACCCGGTAAATATTAGGATTTAAATAAATAAACATAATATTTAATAAAACGTGAATTAATGCTTCTAAGGAAAATAAATTTTATAAAAGGCCTGAGTTAACGGGACCTAAAATAAATTTAATCATAAATATTCCCGAACCCGCTAAGTTAACTAGGAATATTAAACCAAGTTAATAAGTGGGAATATTGTTGAAAATAATTAGGTTGTGACCTAATTAATAACTAACCAAACATGAGGGACCAAAACCGGGTATCTTGCAAATGGAATTATAAACTTAAAAACAAAACACAACACACACACTCTTGTGTGTGTGCGTGCGTGAGATGATCAGGAGACAAGCTCCATGGGAGCTAACCCTAAAACTCAACAAAACCTTCAAATTGGAGGATCAATCGAAGTCCAAATTCAGATTTGAATACATAGAAACGATCACCAAGTCAAGGGGATCGTAAGGTATGTCGAATTTCTAACATTCATGAAGTTATGAAAATTGGGTAACTTTGCATGATGCGATCTATGCATGAATCGTAGAGGCTATGGCCGAATTTATGAAGTGTGATTGCTTAGGAACAAACCCTAAGTAGAAATTTGAAGTAAAATTGCTATGATTCGAGTAATTTGATGATTTACCACTTTTAGACAAGTGGGGTTTGATTATGTAGTGAAGATGATGATATACACATGTTTAAAATCATCATAGTTGATAGTAGAAACAAGATACTTGAACAATTTGCAAGTTTGAGTGTTGATCATACATGACTTGAAATGGGTTTTTATAATATGATGATGTTAGTTCCTAATTTATGATTGGAATCATCATATTAGATAGTAAAGATATAGTACTTGAACAATTTAGGTGTTTTGGTACATGAATCATAATTACCATGAATTGGGTTTGGTATGAAAAGATGGAATTATGAATGAAACACGTAATTAGCTAACTTGACTAATTACATAAGATATGGGATAAAACGATTTCTAATCATAATGTTGATTTGCCTTGATTGTGCATATTATATGATTAAAGGTAGTTGATTTTAGAAAGTCGAACTAACCAATGATGAAGTAGAATAGAAATTTCGACATAAAATCCGTAAGATGAAATAGTCATAATAATGATGACTAATCTAACCGTCTTACGAATTATGATGATAGTTTGACTCTTGACAAGCTAGATGGAGGCTTGGGAAAGAAGCGGGTCAAACGGATCGTGTACGCGAAAAGAGCAATAACCGGATGCAAGGTAAGTGAAACTTACACCATTTTGTAAAATACTTATTTATTCTATAAGTTTTAAACTCGATAAAAACAATATTGGGAAATATGGATTTCCGACGCAATTGATACGAGTCGGGACATACACAAAATTGATAAAAACCATGATGAATTGTAAATATGGGTAAATGGTAATATAGCCATAAATGACAAGCATAAAATGAATCTTGAGATGTTACCATATGGGGTAACTCATAATAAGGATAGGGATAAAATGGTAATTTAGTCATGTGTCGATAAATATAAGTAAAAGTTATAAGACACCCTACGGCGTAAGCCGAAATGGGTTAAATAACGAGATGGTATATATATACCATTCTAAATTCAAATGCAAAATGTTTGGTCGTTTAGACTAAACGGGTCAAAGGGGGACTTTTAGTGCCATTTGACAAATGACGACTAATAAGTACGTGTCAAGTCTTATGCTTACAGAATAATAATGGTTTATGGATTAAAGTGCTACGAATTAGCATAATTTAGAGGCAAGGTATCGAAACGGGTCAATAAGTTGACCTGAGCCTGGTACGTGTAAATATGGTTGTGGATAACATACTTCATGGCCAAATATGTAGCGAAAGCCCTTCGTAGTAAGTGAGGGGCTAATGGTGACTAAAACGCCCTTGAAGGGTAAATTGGGCAAACGACCCATAAAGGTTTGATAGGAACTTATATTATGATTTTTATAACCTTTAGATGCGTATGAAAATCGTAGGCATAAACTATCAAGGGTTAAATTCCTTAAAATGTGTGTTACCGCAAAAATAACATATTTGAGGGATAAAACTCGGAATAAATAGTCTATTACATTAAATCAACCACGTTCAAAGTTGTGGTGGAAGACTAACCAAAATGAACGAGTGTAATTATGAGGCATAAGGTAAATGAGCGAAGTTATGCTTAAAAGGACATAAATGCCCTTAACGGGTCAAAATAAGCACTTGAGTATAAGCGGGTTTAAAATGCGTAGGAAACCCGTGGTTTGAGCCAAATATGATAGACAATATAGAAATTAGGAGATTTACGAGAATTTGGGATCAAACAAATAAGTTTGTTTGATAAATACATGAATGGGTCAAAATAGATAAATTTTAATTTAAGCCTAAAGCTTAAAACTCTATAAATTTGTCAATCCGGATGTCGGATGTTAACTCCATAAGATGGAGAATCAAATTACAATCACGTAGGAAGAAACGGTAGGTCAAACGGACAAGCGGATTAAAAGTTATGAAGGTTTTCGTTTTAGAAAATGACAAACTTGGAAAATCCTGCAGAGGCCACCGTAAGTTACGGTAGCCACCGTAACTTACGGTGGCCTTAAAATCTTTACGCCACATACCCATTGCTTTACGGTGGAAAAATCAATATTCAGGGGCTACCGTAAATTACGGTAGCCACCGTAATTTACGGTAGACCCTGTAACAAAATGAATTTTATTCAGTTTCATTTCCCGGACTCGTTTAGTCATGTTTTAAACTCCGTATGACTAAATCATTTCATGTTTATGAAATGTAGGTACATTTTGGATGCCGGAAGACGATCAAGCTCAACGAAGAACCAGACACAATAAAGATTCATGCTTCCGCACATTGCCTCGTCGTAAATTTAAACGAACGAATCCGATCACGTTATGTTGAATAACTTATGATTTGTAGAAGTTTTAATAAACCCGTATTTTTATAGTATGTGTAGTCTTAACTATACATCTAATTGTTGGTACTTACATGTAAAACCGTTAAATAGTTACTAGGGTGTTACAAGTTGGTAATCAGAGCTCATGGTTAAAGAGTAAGGTGTGTTCGGTTCGAGGCTCGATTGCAAATCCAGTAAGTACATGTATATCAATGGTCTAGTATGATTAAAAGTGTTGAGAACAACACATATGGTTATCGTGTAATACACGTTACGCCAATAAATTCGATATAGAGTAGATATAGTCAACGAAATTACGCGCGTTGATGCGTATAGTAGAAAAGCCTTGTATTATAATACGGGCGATTATTGAAGTTGACGTTACTAATTCTTGTAAATGTTTTAATTGAATGACACTCACATCTGAAGATAGCGAGAGTTTAACAAATTGCGGATATGACGGTGGGACGGTCCAAAGTATGACAAGTAAAGCATGCTCACCAAGGACCTAAATCGCGTAACGATCGCGAATAAGTTAACAGCAAGGAAAGCGTTTTAAACCAAGCATTATCAGGTACACGTTTTAAATTATAGCATGAATGGTAATATGCAACAAAAACATAGATATTGAAAGTTGCATATGTAGATATAAAACCTGGAAAAACCTGAATAGAATACCTATCCAGGATATTGTCTCCAAGAAAAATAAGTAGAGGTATTACTTACATGGGGTGTAATGTGAAAATTATAAAAAGGTCATGTATACTAGGTGTTGATCGCTTACTCTGGCCAAGTAAGTAGTGAACACGGGGTACCATGAACTTTTTATGATGGACATGCTTACATCCGATGTAGTAAGGACGGGGTGAGTGGGAAAAATTAAAAAGTACCCAAATGAATCAAATGAGCAAAATAATTGATAATAATGTAAACGCACAGCCGGATGAAGGAAGCGTATTACATTAGGATAATGAGCCCAAGTGAAGGGACAAACATTAATGTAAAATGATTAAGATATGCGTTGGGAGGGGGTGTACTTACACTCGAACCCGGGGAATGCAAATATGTCTCTTAACGGGCCATTTTTGTAAAAACGTCAAACTTGAGGACAAAGTCGGAATATAAATGTGAAGTGAAGTCTTAATGCATACGGGAAAGATTGCAATAATAAGGACTTCGGTAAAACACCTGGTGGATGGGTAAGGATTAAACACATACGTAGACCGAGAAACGGGAGCTCGGATGGAGAGTTAAAAGACTCGGGTTTTGAGTCACGACTAAAAGACGACAAGATGATGTAAATAGAAATTTTGATAAATCATGTTCAACTATTGTAAAGTTGAACGGGTCAAAACAAAGAATGAAGTTGACATCCATAAATGATAAAATTTCACATGAATAAGTCAAACGGGTCGAATATAATATAATGCCGGATGGCATGAGTAAACACAAACGGTATAACGGTAGCGTTAAAAGCAAAAGAATAATGAGCCCGGTAATGGGACATAATCGAATACGGATATATGTAAACTGGAGAATGGTGAGCATAAGATGAACTGACGCATAAATGACATGAGAAGTCATACAGTCGGAAAATTTCGCCTGAAAATACACAAATGAAGCCTTAGACTATGGTCAACGTCAACTAAAGTTCAAAAGCGAAAATATACGTTTCCAAACATAACAAGACAGGCTTTGAAGCTATATATGCATATATACATATATACATTTGAATAAAGACAAATAAAAGATGAATCTGCGGGATCATCGTAACCTTCGGGAATGCGATTAGTGATAAGGTCTACGGGACCAGAATGACCCTCGGGTCACGAATAGAAAGGGAAATAAACCTTAGGGTCCCCATTAAAAAGGGGTGAAGACCTAAGGAAATAGCCTACGAGGCTACGTGAGAGAACCTATGGGTTACTTAAACAAAGAGAGGGAACCAGTCGAGAATCCTCGCGTAAAACAAAGACTGTAAAAGAGTAAATGTCAAGTCGTCAAAATTGCTTGACATAAATTAAAGATAAAACGTTAAACTAAAACTTCAGTTTTAGTAAGAAATAATGTTTTATAACCATAAATTCTGATAGAAATTTGAATAGTAAATATTAAAGATACAAGTCTTGGCACTGATAGGTGCAAGACGACATATTCGAAAGGAATAATTTCGATAATGAAAAGTTATATCAATTAAACATGATGTGACTCGATCACGGTCCAGAAAAGTAATGTGAAATATAATCACATTGTATTTAGAGAAAAAAGGGGTATAAAATAATTGGACTAATAAGTTTAGTTAGTGAGACCGGTTAAGGTCAAAATTCAAATTATGAATTTGTTTAATATGATATTTATTATAAGAATAGCGTGGAATAAACGTAAATTATAAATTCATATAACCAAATGGATACTACCATACTTTTCTGGTAATACTAATAAATGGTTAAAAGAAAATGTGTAATGCTGAAAAGATTCGCGAGATCAAATGCAATGAGCTTAAACTCAATGAATTACGTAAGAAAGGTTTCGGGGACGAAACCTCTTTAAGGGGGGTAGACTTGTAACACCCCGAAAACGGGTTTGGTAATCAAACCACGCTAATAATAAAAGACGGGTAAAATACTGTTAGCGGTAAAAGTAACCCGGTAAATATTAGGATTTAAATAAATAAACCTAATATTTAATAAAACGTGAATAAATGCTTCTAAGGAAAATAAAGTTTATAAAAGGCCCGAGTTAACGGGACCTAAAATAAACTTAATCATAAATATTCCCGAACCTGCTAAGTTAACAAGGAATATTAAACCAAGTTAATAAGTGGGAATATTGTTGAAAATAATTAGGTTGTGACCTAATTAATAACTAACCAAACACGAGGGACCAAAACCGGGTATCTTGCAAATGGAATTATAAACTTAAAAACAAAACACAACACACACACTCTTGTGTGTGTGCGTGCGTGCGTGAGATGATCAGGAGACAAGCTCCATAGGAGCTAACCCTAAAACTCAACAAAACCTTCAAATTGGAGGATCAATCGAAGGCCAAATTCAGATTTGAATACATAGAAACGATCACCAAGTCAAGGGGATCGTAAGGTATGTCGAATTTCTAACATTCATGAAGTTGTGAAAATTGGTTAACTTTGCATGATGCGATCTATGCATGAATCGTAGAGGCTATGGCCGAATTTATGAAGTGTGATTGCTTAGGAACAAACCCTAAGTAGAAATTTGAAGTAAAATTGCTATGATTCGAGTAATTTGATGATTTACCACTTTTAGACAAGTGGGGTTTGATTATGTAGTGAAGATGATGATATACACATGTTTAAAATCATCATAGTTGATAGTAGAAACAAGATACTTGAACAATTTGCAAGTTTGAGTGTTGATCATACATGACTTGAAATGGGTTTTTATAATATGATGATGTTAGTTCCTAATTTATGATTGGAATCATCATATTAGATAGTAAAGATATAGTACTTGAACAATTTAGGTGTTTTGGTACATGAATCATAATTACCATGAATTGGGTTTGGTATGAAAAGATGGAATTATGAAAGAAACGCGAAATTAGCTAACTTGACTAATTACATAAGATATGGGATAAAACGATTTCTAATCATAATGTTGATTTGCCTTGATTGTGCATATTATATGATTAAAGGTAGTTGATTTTAGAAAGTCGAACTAACCAATGATGAAGTAGAATATAAATTTCGACATAAAATCCGTAAGATGAAATAGTCATAATAATGATGACTAATCTAACCGTCTTACGAATTATGATGATAGTTTGACTCTTGACAAGCTAGATGGAGGCTTGGGAAAGAAGCGGGTCAAACGGATCGTGTACGCGAAAAGAGCAATAACCGGATGCAAGGTAAGTGAAACTTACACCATTTTGTAGAATACTTATTTATTCTATAAGTTTTAAACTCGATAAAAACAATATTGGGAAATATGGATTTCCGACACAATTGATACGAGTCGGGACATACACAAAATTGATAAAAACCATGATAAATTGTAAATATGGGTAAATGGTAATATAGCCGTAAATGACAAGCATAAAATGAATCTTGAGATGTTACCATATGGGGTAACTCATAATAAGGATAGGGATAAAATGGTAATTTAGTCATGTGTCGATAAATATAAGTAAAAGTTATAAGACACCCTACGGCGTAAGCCGAAATGGGTTAAATAACGAGATGGTATATATATACCATTCTAAATTCAAATGCAAAATGTTTGGTCGTTTAGACCAAACGGGTCAAAGGGTGACTTTTAGTGCCATTTGACAAATGACGACTAATAAGTACGTGTCAAGTCTTATGCTTACAGGATAATAATGGTTTATGGATTAAAGGGCTACGAATTAGCATATTTTAGAGGCAAGGTATCGAAACGGGTCAATAAGTTGACCCAAGCCAGGTACGTGTAAATATGGTTGTGGATAACATACTTCATGGCCAAATATGTAGCGAAAGCCCTTCGTAGTAAGTGAGGGGCTAATGTTGACTAAAACGCCCTTGAAGAGTAAATTGGGCAAACGACCCATAAAGGTTGGTTAGGAACTTATATTATGATTTTTGTAACCTTTAGATGCGTATGAAAATCGTAGGCATAAACTATCAAGTGTTAAATGCCTTAAAATGTGTATTACCGCAAAAATAACATATTTGAGGGATAAAACTCGGAATAAATAGTCTATTACATTAAATCCACCACGTTCAAAGTTGTTGTGGAAGACTAACCAAAATGAACGAGTGTAATTATGAGGCATAAGGTAAATGAGCGAAGTTATGCTTAAAAGGACATAAATGCCCTTAACGGGTCAAAATAAGCATTTGAGTGTAAGCGGGTTTAAAATGCGTAGGAAACCCGTGGTTTGAGCCAAATATGATAGACAATATAGAAATTAGGAGATTCACGAGAATTTGGGATCAAACAAATAAGTTTGTTTGATAAATACATGAATGGGTCAAAATAGATAAATTTTAATTTAAGCCTAAAGCTTAAAACTCTATAAATTTGTCAATCCGGATGTCGGATGTTAACTCCATAAGATGGAGAATCAAATTACAATCACGTAGGAAGAAACGGTAGGTCAAAAAGACAAGCGGATTAAAAGTTATGAAGGTTTTCGTTTTAGAAAACGACAAACTTGGAAAATCCTGCAGAGGCCACCGTAAGTTACGGTAGCCACCGTAACTTACGGTAGCCTTAAAATCTTTACGCCACATACCCACTGCTTTACGGTGGAAAAATCAATATTCAGGGGCTACCGTAAATTACGGTAGCCCCTGTAATTTACGGTAGACCCTGTAACAAAATGTATTTTATTCAGTTTCGTTTCCCGGACTCGTTTAGTCATGTTTTAAACTCCGTATGACTAAAGCATTTCATGTTTATGAAATGTAGGTACATTTTGGATGCCGGAAGACGATCAAGCCCAACGAAGAACCGAACACAATAAAGATTCTTGCTTCCGCACATTGCCTCGTCGTAAATTTAAACGACGAATCCGATCACGTTATGTTGAATAACTTATGATTTGTAGAAGTTTTAATAAACCCGTATTTTTATAGTATGTGTAGTCTTAACTATACATCTAATTGTTGGTATTTACATGTAAAACCGTTAAATAGTTACTAGGGTGTTACAATGTAACACCTCGAAAATTTATGTCCAATAATGTATTGACACGTGTCATGAGCTTTAAACGTGTAAAAGATTACTTTAGAAGGACTAAAGTTGACAAACAAGAAAAGTATGTGAATAAAATGGTTCAAAGTGTCAACAATGGGTAAATATATCTTTCAATAACCCTACACGATGTTTATACCCTTAAACGGATGAAACATGGATCATACGAAGCTAATTGTAAAAGAAAGTGAGAAATTACAAACTATAGGGGTTAAAAGTGTCAACATGTTTAAAGTATACCTCTGAGTGACCTTTTAGCAAACCCGAAGCTTGGTAATGATTAGTTGTACTCACTAGAATGCATGATAAAAATTGCACAAGGTTTCGATTAAGTATGAGAAAGTTATGACAATATTCGTATTCGAGGGGTTAAAAGCGTCAACGTTGAAATTTAAGACTTTTCGGTGATCGTATGAATAACCGGGGACTTAACAAAGTTGGTTTATGACTTGGGGTCCTTAAAAGTCAAGTTTGGGGGTTAAAAGTGCAAGAAACCATGTTAAAATCAAGTTTGGAAGGACCAGGGGCCAAAATTGCAATTGTTGAAACTTTGTTGACCGGACATGACCCTCATACCAGGCGTAAACCCCCTGGGGATCCTTACGCGGGGCGCCTAAGGTGCCCAGATGCAAAAAAACTTGGCAGCTGCCTGTTCCAGCAAGTTGCACCGACTTAGAAGCTTGTTTTTCGATTCTATGGGCTTGTTTGATGGTTTTTAAGGGCCTAGGGACACTTGGAATGATCAGGGAACATTCATAGACTTTGTTGGAATGATCTTGGAGCTCTAGAAAACCTATATAAGGGCCACGAGTTCATTTGTTCAATTGCTCATTCATTTGATATCTTCACAACTTCACTTCTGGAGGTTCCTGGAGCTCAAGCACCCTTCCTAGTGATCATTAGTCGTGCTTAGGACCTTGGTAAGCATCATTAACCTTCCTTAATTCAGTTTTGCTTAGTTAATTAGCGTAAAGTCAAACCGTCGTAATTAAGATTTGACTTCGTCATTAATCTTAATTTGTCCAGTCAAATTTCAAATTGAAAGTACCTATGAGTTGGTAATTATGTGGGCAATAAACCCTTAAAAGGGCACCTTCTGATTCCCACTCTAACTAGGTCAATTGTCGAGTCAAAGTTAATCTTAAAAAGTCAACAGAAAGCTTATTTTCAAATTAATGCATAATTAGCAATGTAGAAGCTATGCAACCTGTTTTGTCATTAATATAACTTGGTAATTAATGTAAGAACATGTCTAAACATGTTCAACTCGACAATTTTCAATTTAAGCTCGGTTCGGAACCGAAAATCGCAAAAGTAGACTTTTGCTTTGACTTTCAGTTCTGACCCATTAGAGCATAGTTTAGAAATGCCTTAGAGCTTTATTAGGACCAAGTTATCTATAAATATAACCCTCTGTGATTATACAACTTGGTTCATTAGTTATCCGATTCATATGCATATTTCCGTTAAATGCCTAAATGTTGACTATTATGCCCAAATGACCTTAAAACGTGATTTTTGGAAAAGTGAAAGAATAGAAACCTTAGTTACTGATTTATAAACTTGTACCTAAAAATTTGATATTAGTTTGAGGTCTAGATTAAGAGTTACGCTCAATAGCGTAATTAGAAAGCTTTTTAGTAATTAAATGGCGTAATTAGCGTATAGCCTATCTAAACCCGATTTTTGATACCAAACTTGTTACCCACTGATATAAAATAATATTTTGGGATTTTTGGAGATTTTTATTTATTTTTAGGCTAAGCATAACATAGAGTTCTAAGCTTGGTCCGGTAATTGTCGGTTTTGCCCTTTTAAGCTATAAAATGAGTTTTACCAATCCTTTTGATACCAAACCTTTTTCTACTGATCCAATATGATAAATAGAATATTTTAAGCCTTCTGGAATAATAAAAATATCAGTTTTTCTTATAAAACCCGAAAATCGCTTAAAATCGCCTTTTTAATCGTTTTAAGCGCGTAGTTTGTATTAAAACCATTTTAGATATATAAGACTTGGTACCTACTGATGTTTTAAGTAAACACTTTTAACTTATTTTCCCTATACGGGCTTGTGATACGGTATTATAATAATACCGCTTGGTCGGGTGTGTAGTCATTTAAATCGGATTGTGATTAATGTATTTACATAACTCATTTTAATCTGTATTATTTGGTGTATGGCCTTTGGGGGTTAAATGACCATGTCCCGGATATCCTTGGCATCATTCAAAGAAATGGCCATGACCTAATCACGGGGTGTAGACGTACACCTGACAGTTGCATTATGTAAAAACTGGTAATCCACTTAAAGGAATCAATCTTGTGGGCATTATACATGTGGCGTGTCAGTTAATCTTCTCCGGCCCTACAAACCGGCCCTGACGGACGACAAATAAGTAAAACTATATACAAGATTATTTTTAATAATTATCCCAAGTTATAAAAGAATTTTTGTGCCATGTGCATTCAAATCAATTTTCTAAAACATTTTTAAAATGAGTCAGTTAATTGTATTTACCAGTGTAAACTGACGTATTTTCCAAAAAGGCTAAGTGCAGGTACTATACGTAATAGGCTGGCTACTCCAGGCATCAATAATCAAGTCTCGCAAGCTCTAGATGTTAAAGTCTGTTGAACAATTTCCTTTTTCTTTCGATCCGCCTGTGGATCTGTTTCAACTATTTTGTGATAATTAATATTACAATTTATTCGGTTGAAATATAAATCTATCTTTTGCTTCCGTTGTGCATTTAAATTGTGTTGTTTGACTATGATGATATCAACTACGTCACGATACTCCCCACCGGGCCCACCGGTAATATGTGAAAATATCTGGGTGTGACAGCACTATAGTGTGAAAGGGGCTTTATTCCACACCCTGCAAGTTAAGGGGGGGGGGGGGGGGGGGGTCTAAAAGCCCATGTGTGACGTGGCGTTGATAAAGCACCTCCCACACCCTCCAGCCTAATTTTGGTTAAAGAATGTCATAATCACAATTTAGACCTAATGTACGCACGTTATATTTAAAAGTTTTCTCTTATTGCATTTAGGCTTATTTTTTCATAAATGCTTATGCGAGACAAATTTTATAAACGTATAGCTATCTTATAATGACATTTAACCTAGATGATTGGATTATGGTATCATTTTCATATTTGTGCTTTTTTAGAATCCTTCGTTATTATATTGGGAAATTCGCTTCTAATAATCCCTAGTAGAACTTATTGGCCATTAGCAGTCTCACTTTTTTTTTTATTCCCACTGACAGTCCCACATATCAACTTTCTTTCCTCCGCCGGTCCTCAGTTTAAAAAGCTTAATGAAGTGAAGTTTTTTTTTCCAAATTACAAGCTGGCGTTTTAAGGCTTTTTATCAGAACGAGTATATGAGTCGATTGATGTAAAACTTATCTCGAAACGGTGCTCCAAACGACGAAACCGATGCGTCAATTTGGGTGTTTAAACTTCCGGTTAACAAAAATCAAGTCGTTTGTAGCACCGTTTCGAGGTAAGTTTTACGCCAATCAACTCGTATGCTCGTTCTGATCAAAAGCCCTAAAACGTCAGTTTGTAATTCGAAAAAAAACTTAACTCCGTTAAGTTTTTTAGCTGAGGACCGGTGGAGGAAAAATAGTTGAAAGCTGAGACTGTCAGTGGGAATAAAAAAAAGTGAGACTGCCTGTGGCTAATGACGTCTACTAGGGATCATTAGATCCCAATTTCCCTATTATATTTCATTCTAATTAAATTTAACTAAGTTGAATTTTTAAATTAAGTGTTATATACAGGAAAGTTTTTTTCTTCTTAAAATTTTACATTGTTTACAAAATTAGGGTGTTATATGTTGACGAAGTAAGTGTTCATTATCACTATGAAAACCAGAACATGTTTACTTATCCATTGTATTGTTTCTAAATCTGAATTAACCGTGACATATGATTAAAAACATTATTTTTATATTAATTTTAAAATTATTTTTCTTATTGTTGAAACGTAATTAAAAAAAACATCTCTAAGTGGCCCATGTGAAAGTGAGTTAATTGCTTTTTACAACATCATCAACTCAATGTCCTTTTCCATCATCATGTCTACAAAATTAGAGCAAGCGTTCCACTTATTTTTTTACTTGTTTATTAATATCAAAATTTACTATTTTGTATTGTGGCACTTTCATGGTATGTCATAGCCATTTACTATTTTGTATTGTGGCACTTTCATGGTATGTCATAGCCATTTTATGATAAGCAAATAAAGAACCACTCAAGACATTATAAAAAGTATCATGAAACAAACATATCTCTCGAATCATCGTTAAGAGTGCAACGGGTGACGTGTTTATTTTTCTAGGATTTTTCCGAAAAGGCAACGCTAGAAGCATATCACATGGCAATTAAGAGCTAGGATCCATTCTATCTTCTCTAATAAACCGGTCTTTATTTGCAAGATTTGTGACGACAACAAGATGATTGGGTTACAACAAGGTGATTGGATTATTCATAATAGGTCCGCTATGAAATCCCTAACGTGGAAAAATCATGCTAATTTCTCATTTTAATTTTTTTGTATGCCTTTGGCTTTCGCTAGCGTCTTGCTAAGGGGCTTGTTTTTAATAAAATTTGGCGTTCGAAAAAAAAAACAACCTATTTTAAAGTTCATTTTATTATATGAATAAGTGAACTCAAATTGAAAAAAAGTAAATGTACCATTTGTATATATAGTTTATTTACGAACTTTATTACTTACTTTAACCACTAGGTCTTGGCTTAGTGGCCACCGACACCCGTTTAAAACTGGCCCGAGGGCCCTTGAGGTCGCGGGTTCGAAACCTGGTAACCCCAGGCTCTTCGTTCCCCTCGAGTTGGCAGGGTATTCACCGCCAGACAGCGTTGTTGGGTCGCTAGCTTGGGAAGTGAGATCACTTCCGCGGTTAGGGGTATCGTGCATCTACCCTTTTTTTTATTACTTATTTTAAAGATAATTTCAATGTGAATATATATAACAAGTACAATAAAACATAGATTACAATGTTTTTTTTTTTTTAACTTGTTTAGCAGATTAAAGATGCTTTTTAATAACTTATCGATATTTAACTGTTTTATCAAGGGCACATAATATTTATTCCCAAAACAAAGGCCAAATTAGATGCATCAAAATTTATTAACTTAACCTAAACATGGTGAAATTGGGCATTTTCATACAAAATAAAAACCCAACGACATGAAGGTTAAAAAAGCAAAAAAAAAAAAAACATCACATAAAAATAAAAACAAAATTCTTCTCAAAAGGGTATCTTCGTCTTTCTCCTTTGTGATCACCAAACCATGGTGAGTCAGCATGACACCCCCACCATCAACTTCTATACAAACCAAAGTTACTCATCCCCCTCCCATCATATATTTTTATCAGAGAGGGTAATTATGTAATTTCACTTAATATTTTTATAGAATTTGCTAATTGGAAGCCACAAGTGTTCCAGTTTGCACAGTTGCAGATTTCTTGGAAGTCTCTGTTGCTGATTTCTTGGATGACATCTTCTTCCATCTTCTCTCTCTTGCTTCATCACACTCAATTTGTTCTTGCCTGCATTCTTGGCTACAAAATGGGGTGTTTCCTCTGCACAAATTACAAAAATACCCTTCAGAAATCTTGCAATAATAAAAACATTCACATGGTACAGGTCTTGAGGTGTAAAGTACAAATCTTGATTACTAAAGTACAAGTATTTCTCAACAGGGTGCGTGAATAGTAATTTCTCGACCCTTAAGAGTCGTTTTCTCTTTAGCAAGATCAGTTTACAATTTAAAAAGGGTTGTGACGCAGCTTGTTAGCTGTTTACAATTTTAATGAAGATTATCTTTATTATAAAAAATGTTTTTTAATTAAATGTGTTGAAATTCTGAAGTTATTTTGTCCAGGTTCAATGAATCTAGTCTCCCGTACAAATTTACAACATTTTTCACTTCGTACAACTCTTAATGCATAAAGTACAACACTTTTTGCACATGGTTTGTGTTCCAAGAAACTGATGATCCATTAATAATACAAACTATGCACCATGTACAACCTTTTATGCATAAGGTACAAGTCATTGATGCACATATTGGGTAAAAAAAACATATAAGAAACTGATTATACCTGTACATGAATATGTCACTATTATGACCCAAAGGCTTAGAGCAAAGGGAACAAGCTTCAAGAAAATGGGGCTCTTCACTTCCGGCGTGAAATAGCGCATCGTAACTCATTGTGTGTATAATTTAAAAGGAGACGTTGGAGGTTGCTAAAATGAGTGGGGTGCTTAGGTTAAGAATCAAGGGACTGTGGGAAGGAACTATTGCTGTGAAGAAACGATCATTTATAGACTTTAGGAGAGAAGTGTTTGGGATTGGGTGTGACGCAGAGCAGGGACTACAGGTGGTCTTAGTTTATAGATTGATGATACGTGTTGGTTAAAGTGTGGTCCACTTGTTCTAGAATGGTCCATCACGCACGAGATTATAGTTGTTTGAAAAACAGCTTTCCGGCCCAAAATCCAAGGGGCATGAATTTAATGGCAAACTGGTTTTTAATTATAATTATTTTGTTTTTAATTATTTAGAGAAATGACAAAATAGTTTTATAAGTTGGGTGTGTGTAATTTAATAAATGTAAGAATTATGATTAGGTAATTGTTTTCTAATCAAATTGGATTATGGTTTTATAAATTACATGAAAGCTTGAATTTCTTTTCCTTTAAAATACATACGTAATACATGACGTCTCAATTTTAATTGTTCGCAAACGTTTATTTCAATTTGCATCCTAAAATTGACTATTTTGTACTTTTATGAGTGTATAATATGCATTAAAAACTTGTACAACACGCGCTTTTACACTTTATTGCATGGTCCCGATAAGTCCATGCATCTTATATGGCATTGTTGTAATATTGTTGAAAAGAGGCATAATGTAGTAAAAAGGTTCCAAATTGCGCCATTGATGGGTGAAGCTCGAGTTAGGTATCGAAAAATTCATTAAATCATCTATTTCTATACGCAATATATAGTGTTTAATATCTATCAATAATATTGACACTTATTTGGAAATCGGTTTTACATGTTTAGCAACAACCATTTACTTTTTTGGCATTGTTTTGAAAATCAAAGCAGGCTAGTCGGTCTCACATCTTAGACCAAGAATCACCGGTATAGTCGGGTTGCTTATAAGTTATTTGATTAAACACAGATGAATCAACCAGTTTTTAGGAACCAGACAAAATTGACGCTAATCATACAAAATTGATTAAAAGCGACATAAAACATTGATATTGGCCTTCATTATTTTTAAGATGTGACCGATAGGTTGAACCAGTAAAATATCAAAAGTGTTACCAACCGGTTTTTAAAACTTGTTAGAAGAAACTAATATATGAAAACTATGTTCAATAATTAAAAAAAAAATATTTCGTTCAATTTTCATGGAATAAAAATATATAAAAAAATATGAATTATGAACAAAGAAAGGGTCAAATGTTTACCTGTCGTTTTCTATAATTCTAAATTCTCCCACATAGGGAATGACGAGGCCTGGGCCCTATTGCCACTTCTAAATTTAAGAAGTGCAAAACACCCCCTTTGATTATTCATATAATAATTTTTTATCTTTTTTATACTCTTTCTAAAAATTACGATACTCAATTTTGTTCGTCATACAAAACATGGTCTTTGGCATTTGAAAACATCGTAGGGGTACACATTCATGATTCAACCACTTCGAGAACCGAAATCGGTGAACATACCTTAATTGAAACTTGTTTGAAACCCATATACATAGAAACCGAAACAACCCATGGTTTTAAAACCAGTTTGTATTCCTCTCATTTGAAATCAATTTGAACCTAAACCAAACTAGTAAGAAATTAGTCAAAACCACTAAAGGACCCCATCTACAAACTAATCAAACCCCATACTGATTTGAAGCCAAAACCTGTTTTCACTTGTTGACCCACCCAAACCGGCTTGAACCCAAACCAAATAATGATTTGAACCCGATTCGTGCACCTCCAACAACATTGAGAACCATACAAACAATGACAATTTGATAACTTTGTCATTTGTGGAAGTTAGTAAAAGTCAAAGGACGTAAAGTGTAATATTTAATAAAACAAACGTGGGGTTCACCAGCCATTATTGAGACACTTGTCTAGTGGGCCAGCAACATTGGGCTTCGTCTTCAATGTCATTGTCTCCCCTGCCCGTGACTCATCTGCCCGTAATGGGCAAGAGGCATTCAATTATTATTAGCTTTATTTAATTTAGAAAATGATATAAGTGTAATACTAATGTACTCGTTTTAAATATGACTTTATACATTTTATAAAGAATACATGAAAGTAGTTATTTTTCTTCCTGTCATATATTTGTAACGTAAAATAGTTTCACTCAGAGAGCATTGTAGAACATCAAAATATACAAGAAATTAAAAATAAAAATTATATTTAATAAAAAACGCATATGTATAATAAAAGAGAAAACTACTAAAATAATCCTCGTTAACAATTTTTTTTTTCAAATACACACATGAAAAATTTAGCCTTCACCAAAGCAGTTAACTTTTATTTTCGCCAATTAGTAGTTGTCACATTAACGCCACCAAACTAAGACGGCTAGAAATTATTTTACACTCTAAGCTGCTAGTTAAGGTAAAGTCGACACTTTTGTAGGCTTAGCATGCGCTTTTGGCGACTTTTGTAGGCTTTATCTATGCTTTTAGTTGTTGATTAAGGCTTAGTCCATGTCGTTAGGACGACTAAAATTCAATGAATATTTTCTAAAATAAACTATTTTGGTAATTTTCCAATAATGAAAAAGAAAAGGATATTAAAGAAAGAAAACAAATATTGATTAGGAACCTTCTCGGCTTTATACAGAACAACGTCGTTTGCATGACTCATCACCAACATCAACGGTTGAGATCTTGTTAGTTCAAAGTCGACGGCCGCTAAGCACCAACTAAGATTCCATTTGATTATATGATATTTTTATATAAATTATTCAGGTTCTTGATCCTATGTGCTTTATGGTTTTCTTCATTCAACTTTTACAAACGGGTACATGGTACCTTTATACGTGAGTCAATATGATCTGTAGGTGTACTTTTATTATATGGTAGTCATTGTAAATATATAAATAATTTTACTTTTATAGGTTATATAAATCAATAAAATAAAATCGTTATATATTTGTTTTGTTCATAAAGAATTTGTATATAAACTGCTTAAGCCTAACATATATATTAGCCAATAACTCATTTACACCTAACGTCTTATAATATATCACACCAACTATTGGATGTAAAATGATTACCATCGTTTTTAGAAGTGGCGAAGATTGGCCAAAAGTTTTACGGGGAAGAAAAGTCATGGGACCCAAATTTTTTGCCTACTGTTATGTTTAGGGTTGTATGTTCAGGTCAGCTATTCGATTCGAGTCAAACAATAATATCTTCAAATAAAACTAAATAATGCGCACTCATTCAAATGACCCGTTCTTACACATAAAAAAACTAAATTTGAAGCCTCAAGTTTCATTTATATAAAAATTAGTTTGAGACTTTATTTAAACTCACTACAAGTTTAAAAACAATTATATATAAAAAATTACTAATAGCCCCATTTTTCACATTTTTTTTAACTCAACACAAAAATATGTATAAATTTTTTGGACAATAAACTTGGTAGGGGCAGGGAATTTTCAGGCAAAATAATTGGCGGGACGGACATATAATTTCAAAAATTTCGGACGAAAAATCAGAAAAATTACACTAGTAACCGAAATATTGGCGGAGACGGGTGCACCCCCTTGCCCTTTAAAAGCCCACTATCAATAAAATATAAAATCTTTTCAACTCATCAATTGTAATTCATCTTCGTTTTTTATCACTTTTCATATCATGTATTCGTGTAATTATCTAAAATTTTTAGGTGTTTCGAATGGATTCATATGTAAAATACATACGCATCAGACTATCACAGTAGATTTGTGCATTGTATTTGGAAAAATATTACAATCTAAACCCATAGATTAAAAAAAAATATTGACTAACTAATTAAATAAAAAATGTTAGGTCGTTTAAAAGACGTTGTTAACAAGAATTAGGCAATTATAAAATCATCATTATGTGGAAGTGAGTCATCCCAAGCATCTTCACATGTAATGTGACCAGTTGATGATTCATTCAAAAGTCACTTAAGTTGATTAGTACCCAACATTTTTTTTTCAACTCAATGATCACTCTAGAAAAGACCCTTCATTTATTTTATTGAAAGACAACACTTCTTTTGTTTTAATAATATTAGACTAAAGGGTATGGTGAGGCCCATCCCCATGAGGATGGGTCGCTACGTAGGCGTCACATCACCGGCTCGTGAAGGATGGGCCTCCTTCACTTTTGAGGGGGTGGAGGATGGAGCCCCACATAATTTATAAAAACAATTAAAATATATAATTTATTTGATTATTTAGAGAGAGAAAGAGAGAGAGAGGAGAGAGAAAGAAGAGAGAGAGAGAGATCATGTCCCGTCGAGTTCGAGCGTGGGCTGCCAGTCAAGCCGGGATGGGGCGAGGGGGGCGGTGTGGGGGACCGGCGCCGGGCCTAAGCCGGCCCCCATACCGCTTAGTCTTAGACCATGGGTGTGGTTTGCTTAGTTTCTTCGGGGAGTACCCGCCATGTAGGCGTCACAATACCATGGGTGGAGGACCATTCCCTTGGGGACTACCCAAGGGTATGGAGGATAGTCCCAAATCTGAAAATGGTGGCCCACAAGCCACAACAATTAAATATATATATATATATATCTCTCTATATGGTGGCCCACATCAAACATCCAGCCAATCAATTGGCTTGTCCCAAACGGTTGTTCTTGGACGCCAACGACGCTACGGAGGGAGGGGGCTGTGTGCGACTGAGGGGACGAGCGGAGCCGTGGGAGGGACGACCCCCACACCCCATGGTCTTACATTTGGCCTTCAACTGTATATTGACAGACACCCACTTAATATATTTGATACTAGGTTTTTACCCGGGATTGCTTTCCGGGCTCAGGAAAGTTATTTAGATTAATTACTATTTGTTATTAATACGACCACATTACATCAACCATCTCATTCGATTCAACAACATTGTCTTCAAATCACCGAATTAGATCATGAACTCATATTAGAGGTTGTTAAGATCTGAATTTCTTTTTTATTGTGTTTTTGTTTAAGAATTAAGAAGATGAACAAGTAATGCAGCAGAATTAAAATGGAAATAAACTTTGCACACAATCAAACAAGAGAAATGCTTTCAACACATATTTTAACATCTAGGAAAACATTGGAATAGGTACAAGTGGCAGTGATTGTGTGGTTGTTTGTGGTAGTAAAGTGTCATCATCTAGGACAACATTGGTTACCCTTCTACTTTTGGGTTTAGGAGAGGTTGGGGTTGTTTTGATGGATTGAGTGGTAGTGATTTGAGTGGAAAGTTGCTGATTAACAGTTGTTGGAACAACTGGTGTTTCAACCACTGAAGCGGTAAGACCCGGGTGCAAACACAGCTCGATTATTAGAAAATCATGCATAACATATATTGACAGAATATATAGATATATGTATAGATATTGTACCAAAACGTGTTATTTCTTATAGCTAAAAGACAACTATAAGTAAATATAAAAGATATTTAACATGCATAACATATATTGACAGAATTTATAGATATGTGTATCGCTTGATCATTTAAACATACCATTGCCAATATTACAATGCTGAAAATGAAAACAATAGCTGACTATAACTATCAGTGAATAGCCTATCAGTGGATTAAAACACTGAGCTTTAACAACAGTCATTATATAAACAATGATTCAAGAATCTTCCTTCTAAAAAAACAATATTTTAACCCATCAGTCATTTCAATCCCCTTCAACCTCCACAAAACACTATTTTAACCCAACAGTGGTTTTAAACCACCATTTTAACCAAACAGTGGTTTCAACCACAGTTTTCTGAACAGTAGTTCCAAACATTTGTGGACATCAATCTGTTGACCAAAGTCAACAGATGTATCAACCACTGGTTTATTTTCAAACATATGTTCCCAATAACAGAGCTTTGATCATTTAAACATACCATTGCCAATATTACAAGCTTTTACACTCTCAAACCTAAATATTTATTTACTTAATTTAAATAACAAACATGGTTAATAATTTTAACACAACTAATTATATAAAAACTACAAGTGTAAAACAGAGGTAACTATATAATAAACAAAGTTCAAAAAAGCAAACAACAATCAATAGAATACAACATACTAATTCCAAATCAATGCGTGAAACAGCATACAAAGATCTGACGGCTAAGTACTGTCCACGTCACAACCTCTGCTGAATAATGGATGACAGTTGTTAGGAAAGCACTGATGAATCAATATCAGTAGTTTACAGTGATCAAAATGAAAACAGTAGCTGACTATAACTATCAGTGGATTAAAACACTGAGCTTTAACAACAGTCATTATATAAAAAAGTAGTTCAAGCACGTTCCTTCTAAAAAAAACTATATTTTAACCCAACAGTCGTTTCAATCCCCTTCAACCTCTACAAAACACCATTTTAACCCAACAATGGTTTTAAACCACCATTTTAAGCATGTTCCTTCTAAAAAAAAAAACTATATTTTAACCAAACAGTCGTTTCAATCCCCTTCAACCTCCACAAAAAAACAATTTTAACCCAACAGTGGTTTTAAACCACCATTTTAACCAAACAGTAGTTTCAACCACAGTTTTGTTAACAGTAGCTCCAAACATCTGTTTTATTTTCAAACTTCTGTTCCTAATAACAGAGTTTTTATCATTTAAACATAACTTTGTCAATACTACAAGCTTTTACACTCTGAAACCTAAATATTTATTTACTTAATTTAAATAACAAACATGGTTAATAATTTTAACACAACTAATTATATAAAAACTACAAGTGTCAAACAACATACAAAGTTCATCCACCTGTTGACCCAAGTCAACAGATGTATCAACTACTGTTTAATTTTGAAACATCTGTTCCCAATAACAGAGCTTTGATCATTTAAACAGACATTTGCCAATATTACAAGCTTTTACACTCTCAAACATCAATATTCATTTACTTAATTTTAATAACAAACATGATTAATAATTTTAACACAACTAATTATATAAAAAATACAATTGTCAAAACAGCAAATAGCATTCAATAAAATACAGGATCCTAATTCCTAATCTATTGGTGAAACAGTAGTTTCGATAAGTAAAGCTCCTTTCGGACCATTGTAGTTGTCAACATGTTGGAGGTATTTCAGAAGTTCGTTGGTCAGATTAACTTCAATCATATCCCCCTAGATGCTTGTTATCAGCCACTTGTTGTCTTCAATTATATTAGTACTTCGGCGTGTGTCTACATAATCAACTACACGAGGATTATTGAAAACAAACATCTTCATCCAGCCTTCTTCTTCATATCTGAGCAAATCAGCAGTTAGCTCAGCAGACTTTCCAATAACAATCAAATGCAACCTCTTTGCGATGGTCAAAAAATGTCATTGGCAAGGATTGACTACAATACTCTCGGGAAAATGAAGCATTCTGAAAGTCTCACTAAGAACATCAAAAGCAACGATGTTCCTCTCACCTGGTTGATACCAATAATCTGAAACCATAAAATATATGGTTTTATCAGCATAAACTCCTGTAGACCATGAATAACGACTTGAACCATAATTGTTTACGATACCGAAATTTATTGTTCTCCATGACTCAGGACGTCGTGAGTAAACATGAGCAGCAGTTACATTACGGTAACATTTGATGTTCAGCACTTTCAGATCATTGAACTGATCAAAATAAATTCCACCAGTATCAGAGTTTCGATGATGATTGTAATTAAAGTAGTCATCACACAAAACCTTATACCGCCTGATAGTTGGATTCCAAAGAATCAACTGACAGCAAATCCCTTCATTGGAAACTAACAACAACCCATTAAATGAAGATAGAATACGTAAGAAGCTAGGGTGGACATTATTATGAAAACTTAAGGTTTTGCTTCTAACAACATCCAAATTACCACCAACTACGTCGTCAATGACAATTGACTTGTCTTTAAAGGATAGTAGTTTCTTTTGTACTGAATCTCCATTTCGGAGAGCATGCATCATCTGAAATGCATGACTTGACAATTCCCTATAAAAATTCTTGGAAAGACATTTGAAACGGCAAATATCTTCTGCAGAGAGCCTTGTGGAAATCTCGTCAACAATCACTTGAAATCCAAATTTTTCCATTCTGCAGAGAGCCTTGTGAAAATCTCGTCAACAAAATTTTTGAAGATGATTGAGTAGATGGATGAAAACGGTAATGATCAAAACCTCTGCCCAATGTATTTTATATACCCAATGAAGAAGGTTATGAATAAATACATCGTCAGACGAAAGAATATGATGCGACACTCATTAGGCTTTTAATGCATTTACATGGGAAAAATATAAAATTAAACACGTTATTATAATTACAATTAACCTATTCATTTACCTATAAGACGCCTTTACCATAAGACAGAAGTAATTGCTTAACGTGCATTAATTGCAAAGTACATATCCCAAGGCATTTTGAATTTAAAATTACCAGCCATTTCAAAACCACTGCTATGGTATATGTTTGCCAAAGGAAACATCTACTAAGTTATACTTTCTTGGCTATGGGCAGTAGTTTGCTGATCTGATTTGAAAGCAATTGTCATGATGAGTTTTCTAATAGCATTAATTACTGATTTAATTTGAAACAAATAGTCATCAAGAATTTTTTTTTATTTTTTAATTTAACTTTAAATTTTATCATGAAAACAATGTTTGAAATTAAATACTGTTAAACATCTATTTGGACATAAACAGATGTTTGAAATTAAATATTGTTAACATAAACAAAGATATAATATCTACAGTTTGGACATATAAATACTGTTAACATAAACAAAGATAGAATATCTACTGTTGATGCTGAACCACTTTTGTTGTTGGGCAGTGGTTCGTCTTTGAGTTTGTATAGGTTTGTCTTGAGAGATAAAGTATACAGAACTACTGCTACACTAAACACTGTTACATAAGAAACACTGATACATAAATACTAAAGTTGAATCCGCTGTAGAAGCTGTTATAACCACACCATAAGTGCTTGTCTTTAACAGGGCTTTGCCTTCAACAGTGCATAGGCCTCATGAGTCAATAAGCCCATCAGTCTTTATAGGGAGCAGTGGTTAATTATAACAGTCCTTAGCATGATCAGCTGTTATAACCACACCATAACCCTTTGAGAGGTAGACCATCAAACAAATCCTTGACACTATTAAACCTCTGTTGACTTACCAAACAGATCTTCAGACACAATTCAACATCAACATAATCTAATATTACTGAAACACTAAATAATAAGTAAAAATAAAACACAACATAGATTCATAAAATTAAATATATTCATTTATTCATGACCTTAAAACTAAAAGTTCAATAATTACATGACATACTGAACAATATTAAAGTTCAAATCTAAGAATAAGATCAAGAATTAATAAACTTTAGTTTCAACTATATCGATTGCTGAACCTCTCGATGTATCTCCTTCAGCATCGCCATGAACTGCACGTCTCTATCACCACACTCTATATTACTGACAACACAAATAAGAATAAGAAACTAACCTAAAATGCAAACGTCTTTTCTCAACTGTTGTACCACATCTGAGTTTTCACGATATTGGACGAATCTATACTTTCTATAAAAGAATAAAATCTTCCTGGCGCAAGAAAACCTGACTTTCGATTTAACGAAAATAAAAAAGAAGATAGCACATGTAACTTTTCAAGATAGAAGATACATATCGTCCGTTGAAGCTGCATCTCTGCCATCAAAGAAGGTAGCACATGCAACTTTTCACGATGTTGCAACAATGATACTGCAGCATCGATATTGAAAGGTTGATGTGGGATGCGAATTTACATTGAAATGATGATGTTGGAACAATGATACTGGAACGATAACATGTAAACATTATCAACAAACATTCGAACAAAGAAGTGTAATCGGAAATTAGCGGCTAAATCACGAGAAAGATGCATTTGAGAGAGAAAGATACGCTCACATATATGAGCGAGCGAGATTTGAATGTGAAACCAGATAATTATATCTTATTTATAGGATAAAAATATATATGGTTTGAATTTTGAATTTCAAAATTACTGATATTATCAGTAATTACTGATTTGATTTGAAAGCAATTGTGATGATGTTTATTGGGAACTGATGTTTATTGGGAACTGAAAGGTAAGTAGTGTATATCTTTATATCATGCTTTATTAAAGTAATTAAATATTAGAAATGATATGCAAAGTAGGAAAAAAAAAGAGAACGTCAATTTTAAATTACCATCTTGCATATTTTGAATTTCAAAATTTCAAACTTACTGATATTATCAGTGATCTGATTTGAAAGCAATTGTCATGATGACTTTTCTAATTTTTTTAACTTTAATTAAGAGATAATAACCGTCAGTTTGAAATTCACATTTTGCATATTTTAAAAGTCCAAAGCTCAAGAAATTAGCATTAATTATTGATTTGATTTGCAACAAATAGTCATCAAGTATTTTTTTTTATTTTTTAATTTAACAGTAAATTTCATCACAAAAACAATGTTGGAGGAACTCTTATCTCATCGCAATGTAACGATTAGGTAAAATGGTAATTTCATTTTAATTCTAGTTTTTATTTGATAATTTCAATATATCACTAATTAACACCATCAATTATAAAGATGTGAGCAGTGGCTGTTTTTTAGGAAAACCGTTGATGGTCAATATCAATGGATGTCAACAATAAAAAAGTGACCAGTGGCTATTTTTTTCCTATCAGTGGATACCGAACAGTTTTTTAAACACTGATGTTTGGTAAGTCAGTGGTTAACACGAAGATTGAAGAAACAGAGGTTGTATTTCAGCAGTGGATAAGTTTTAACAATCAACTGTTTCAACCAACACAGCGGTTGTAACAGGCTTTTAAACAGATGTTGGGGCTTAAATAGATGTTTCGCCTTATATATCAGTTGTCTGGACTTAAAAAAAAGTTTGAACTTAAACAGATGATTGCCAATAAACAGAAATTTGGCCATAAACAGATTTTTGGCCTTAAACAAATCTTCGAGCTAAAACAAATGTTTGCCCATAAACATTTGTTTGCAAAAAAAGACCAATTTCAAGAATACTATACACAAACAATCAAAATGAAAAGCTTAATAATCATCCAAGTATACTTTATTTTTATTTATTAGTATAAAAATGAAACAACTGTTCAGTTTATAGGACAGATCAAATCAATGAAGGGATTTGATAAATACTGTTACATATAAACACTGTTGGGATATACACTGTTACACATAAACACTGATGTCATAAAAATTGTTACATATAAAACACTAAGGTGATAACATTTATCAACCTAACAGACTATAAAACACTAATGTGAAAAACACTGTTACATATAAACATTGTTAACATAAACAAAGGTCTGAGCTTAAACAGATGTTTGCCCATAAACAGAAGTTTGGCCATAAACATATATTTGGCCATAAACATCTGTTTGCAAAAAAAAGACCAATTTCAAGAATACTATACCCAAACAATCAAAATGAGGAGCTTAAACATCATCCAAGTGTACTTGATTTTTATTTATGAGTACAAACATGAAACAACAATGCCTTCAAATCACTGGATTAGATCATGAACCCATATTAGAGGTCAAACAAAACAACAACCGGACCACATGAAAAATATCATTTCCACTTTTACTTGAATGCACTTAAATGATAGGTTGATTTGGGATTTTGTACTTGTTTAAAAAATAAGATGTTGACCAAAATTCAAACAGATGTTGACCAAAAATCAATCAAATGTTGGCCAATAGTGAAATAGATGTTGACCTTAAACAGATGTTTGGTTTAAGGCCAAACATCTGTTAATGCAAAACATCTGTTTAAGGACAAACATCTGTTTAAGTCCAAATATCTGATACAGAAGGCGAAACATCTGTTTAAGGTCAAACATCTGTTTATGGCCAAACATTTGTTTAAGGTCAAACAACTGTTTAAGTCCAAACCTCTGATATAAAAGGCCAAACATCTGTTAAAGGCCAAACATCTGTTTAACACTGAACAGATGTTTAACTTAATATGATCTACTGTCTTCTCACACTGTTTTCCTCTTAAAAACACTGTTCAACCTAACATGGGTTTCCATTATCTATTGACCAAAATGCAAACAGATGTCCAAACCACTGTTTGTTATTGTACTCTACAAAATTACATACAATTTAAAATCTAAGAACAACACCAAGAAATTTACGAACCTAACAGCAAAAATTTAGTGCTTTTAGCTTAAAATTTAGTGCTTTTAGCTTTAAACCCCATCAAAGTATATCTTCGACAATCGCCATGAACTCCGTGGAAGTACTCAATGCATCAACAACAGGATTTATAGAAACATGATCTCTCGTGAACAGACCAACATGCAGTACATGAAAACACTTCTTCAGCTGTGGAAGAGTAGCCCTGTCCTCATATACTTAATACTTAACTTTGTTCATAAAGAGCTGCTTTAAAACAAACTTTATGCTTCTTTAAATACAAAAAAGGCAGGAAAGACCATTACTCTTGTAAGATAAAACCTTATCTTACAGCAATAGCAGATGCTTTCTTGCGTTTAGTAGGACTACTGCGGCTTCTACATCATCATCATCTGCCCAGAGTCACATATAATCATCATTTAGTCACCAGCAAAAATCATTATAAATGTAGATTTAAAAATATTTCTTTATGTTTAATTTAACTTTATGCTTCTTTAATACAAACCTATAAAAACCCGCAGCAAAATGTATCAATTTCAAACCACTGTGATTAGACTGAAATATAAAGTGAGAATTATAGTATATCACTTAAAAATAAAAAACTAAAATATTCAAAATTGGAGTAGCAAAAAACACATACTTTAAACGATGTTGGAACAATGATACTGGAAACAACCGTAGAACAATCATCATCTGCAGCAGATCATTCACAATCATCATTTAGTCACAACTCATATAACAAAACTTCAGTAAAAATAAAAAACAAAAACACATACCATTATCAAGGGAAACCACATATCAACAAATTTTTTTCTTCTGAAAATGGGTTAGAGAGTGCTTCAGTCTGCTCTTATCCTTTACGAACAAATGCCGAGTATTGAGAAGAAGAGATACATATCGTCCGTTCAACTTACAACTCTCCCATCAAAGAAGGTAGCACATGCAACTTTTCACGATGTTGCAACAATTATACTGCAACATCGATATTGAAAGGTTGATGTGTGATGGGAAGCTTCATTGAAACAACGATGTTGGAACAATGATACTGGAACGATGATTATATAAGGAGCAGTGGTTAGTTATAACAGTCCTTAGCACATGGAACTTTAACAGGGATTTGTCTTCAACAGTAGATAGGCCTCATCAGTATTTAAGTCCATCAGTCTTTATAAGGAGCAGTGGTTAGTTATAACAGTCCTTAGCATGACCAGCTGTTATAACCATTCCATAACATTTCGAGAGGAACCAAGGGTCGGTCTATTTGATTGAGAGGAATAATTATATTACATCCCTGTTGAAAAATAGAATTGATAAATTTAGGGAAAGTGAGGTTGAAAGATGATAACCCAACAGTGGAGGATCTCATTCTACAGGTTCGATAAATTAAGGGTATTCTCATATAATGGTTCTTGGCTGCTTCCAAAGAATCCGCACTTTAGACATCTGTTGTTCTTCAAACATCTATTATCTATTCTATCTATTATATATAATAAATGAACGTGATTTGGTTCACGTGGCCCAAATAACTTTCATTTATTATATATAATAGATAGAATAGATAATGGATAATAGAAGTTTGAAGACAACAGATGTCCAAAGTGCCGCTTCATTGGAAGCATCGAGGAAGAATTATATGAGAATACCCTTAATTTATCGAACCTGTAGAATGAGATCTCCACTATTGGGTTAACATCTTTCAACCTCACTTTCCCTAAATTTATCAATTCTATTTTTCAACAGGGATGTAATACAATTATTACCTTATTTAAGATAACTTCAACTGCATCTTCTGATAAATCAACATTCATTTCACTCAAATGATCCCTTCAAATGCATCCAAAAATACCCAAAATAAAACTAATAAAACCATCCAATATTCTTGAGTACTCACCATTAATGTGATGATCAATATAAAATCAAACCGTAATAGCATACAAATCATAAGGAAATATGAAAGAAACAAACCAAAAAACTTGTTGGGCGATTAAAATTAAAAGGATATCATACGCAATATTCAGGTAATCAAAATGGCCATTTTTACCTTACTGGACAACAATAGCAAACAACATCAAACAATAATAGCAAACAACATCAAACAATAATAGCAAACAACATCAAACAACAATAGCAAACAACATCAAACAATAATAGCAAACAACATCAAACAATAATAGCAAACAACATCAAACAACAATAGCAAACAACATCAAACAATAATAGGAAACAACATCAAACAATAATAGCAAACAACATCAAACAACAATAGCAAACAACATCAAACAACAATAGCAAACAACATCAAACAATAATAGCAAACACCTGATGTTGAATCCACTGTAGATGCTGAACCACTGCTGTTACAAACAGATAATACCTCGGGAACTGGAAATGAAACCCTAATTTCAAAAAGAACAATCGCTGAACATACTCAAAGATCAATAATCAACAGATGTACTCATATCATCACCGTTAAGAAAAAAACCCTTAGTTTCTGAACATATTCAAACATACCAGTTCATGGCAGAAATCTATCCGCAGGTAAGCGGATTTCAACTTTGATGACCATCGATGACAACAACCCTAGAACCATATGATGAGATTACGAGTAGAAATTAGGGTTTAATTAAAACTTTGTATGAAAATAAGAAGAAATCAACACAGATCTATAAACATAGAAATCAAACCTCAAATAGAAGAACCTTGCAGACGAAGAAGATGAAAGAATCTTCCCAACTATAGCTCGGGATGATAATTACAAAAGCCAGATATTACCTCTTCATGGTATAATCAGACATGAAAATTACAAAGGATGAATGATTCATGATGAGATTATTTGGTTTGATCGTTGATTAAGAAAGGAGAAGAGTACAGGAGAAGGAGAGGAGAAGAAGATTCAGATTTAGGGTTTTGAAAAGTAAAAAAGGAGACGGTGGGAGTATAAAAGGGATGGAAGTGTGGTACTGTTGGGCGGGAAAACAGAACTGAGGATGCCCTAATTAAGTGACACGTGGCCCAAATAACTTTCATTTATTATATATAATAGATTTTTTATCATAATACTTTTATGCCTTATTTGTTTTCCCCTATGATTATAAAAAGTCTAATATATATAAACATGATCTTTAACTATGAGTACTATATCTTTAGATGGTTGTTGGTTATCTTATAATACGGATTACATTACATAACCCCGTTCCTGTCAATAAATCGGTCAAAACCCAAACTGATTTGAAACTAGGGCCAAACCAATAGGCTTAGTATCCTAGGCAAAAGCTGGGACCCCCAAAATATAATACATAATGAGTTGATATGCCACATTTAAATAAATCAAAACGTAATAAAATAATATATATTAATACTTAATAAGTTCAACTTAATTACATTACACAATCTAACTAATATGCATGTTTGTTACTACATAAAGTGTAAAGCCAGTTTTTAGCATTTTGATTAAGTGATTCTTATTAACTATTAAGTAACCCTTGATTACTTAAAAGAAAACAACCAATCACAATGGATCCATAATTCATATATCCATATACTAATTAGAATTAACATGACACGTAACTTAAATTAAGGTTTGATCCCCATCGAAGCATTGGTCCCATGTTCAAGTGTCCAACATGTTAGTTGTTAAACACTATTAATCATACCATTAAAATCAATGGTTATTCACCCGAGTCAAACTTAATCACCTTACCTATTTCGACGATCTATGGTGGTGCTCCACTTTGACATAGGGCTGTCCAAACTGCTCGACGATCGAAGATCGCTCGACGATCGCTCGAAAAATGCTCGTTCGATTCCCGCTCAGTTTGTAAATGAGCCGATCGGATCGGTTCGATTCAAATTCAATCCGAGCATGAGCAAAGCTCCGCTCGCTCGTCGATCGCTCGAATTATATTTATTAATAATATATATAATAGATTTTAGAGAAAATTTCACTTTTTGTCCTTTATGTTTGTACTGAATTTTGAAACGTGCCCTTTAAAAGTTTTAGTTTCAGTTTATGTCCAAAAAACACATGTTTTGTATCACTTTATGTCCTTTACACCAAACTGAGTTAAATTACTCAGTTAGGTTTATTTAATGCAAGGGTATAATTGGCATTTCATGTTTTTACTTTACTCATCGCCCCTTTATAACCCCTTTCTTCATCTTCTTCCTCAATTGGGTTAGGGTTTCAAATCCCTTCACCAAGAACTCCGGTCACCACCACCACCTACGTCCGGTGATCAAGAATCACCACTCGTTTCTCTCTTCCCAGCGACGGACCCATATCCTACAACCACCACCACCACCATCTCAAGACCTGCAACATCCAAGCCAGATTCATTCAAATCCATATTCAATCCCTAATCTAGATTCAAGCTACTAACCCCCAAACAAACCCCCAATATGGATTTAAACTACGAAACCCCCAATTCAAACACAACAAAAACCTCAAATTCAAACACAACAAAGATCCCTAACCCCCACATATTTACTCACCACCAACAGAAAAACCCATAGAGAGAACGATGAGTGGTCGACGGGATCTCGAGCTCAGGCGGCGGCGAACATAAACAACATACAGTCGAATCAGTGTGGATTGATGACGACGACGGGATCTGGTTGAATCAGTGAGGATCGAGCTCAGGCGACTTCGACGGGATCTGGCTGGATTAGGTTGTGTGGTGGCGGTTGTAGTGGTGGTGTTTCCGTGGTGGTGGTTATAGTGGTGGAAATGACTGAATCAGGCTTGGTGGTGGTTGCGTGGTGGTGGTGGTTACATGGTGGTGGTGGTTGCGTCATGGTGGTTGTAGTGGTCGTGGCCGGCTGGTGATGGTTGTTGCGTGGAGGTGGTTGTAGTAGTGGTGGTGGCTGGGTAGTTATGGTGGGGTGGTGGTGGTGATGGTCATGGCTAGGAGAGAGAGACAGAATGAGAGAGAGAAGAAAGTCTGCACTTTTAGAGAGAGAGATGGTTGGGTTGTGGGTTTTAGTTGTTTTTAAACAACAATACTCAACTCAACCAATATTGCCGAGACAACTTATCAGCAACACCATCACACCTCTATCAACCACATGATCACTATCCGAATAATCACTGCTGGAGTCCGAGTTGGACACGCTCAAAGCTAGGGCTAGCTGGACCGAGGAAGAAGATGTAGATGAAGGGATTTGAAACCCTAACCTAATTGAGGAAGAAGATGAAGAAAGGGGTTATAAAAGAGCGATGAGTAAAGCAAAAACATGAAATAACAATTATACCCTTGCATTAAATAAACCTAACTGAGTAATTTAACTCAGTTTGGTGTAAAGGACATAAAGTGATACAAAACATGTGTTTTTTAGACATAAACTGAAACTAAAACTTTTAAAGGGCACGTTTCAAAATTCAGTACAAACATAAAGGACAAAAAGTGAAATTTTCTCTAGATTTTATAGATTAAAAACCCAAAAAAATATAATAGCCCAAAAAAATTAAAAAGCCCAATAATATTTGGCCAAATTAATATTTAATATGAAATCTAACCCTAAATCTATTTCCTAAAACATATTCAGTTTCAGTCGTATCATCATATTCATATCCGCTGCTCAATAATATTCGCCGCTCAATTTCTCCGGTCCACAGTCACACTCACACACATCGTCATTCGTCGGACAATCAAACAAGTGAGTCGCTCCAGTCTTCATTCTGCAACAGATCGCCACTCCTGTGTTCATTGTGCAACAGATCATCGGACGGACTCGCTGCCAGCATATAATAACAATCTTCAATCTGCAACATATAATCGTTAAATCGTATGTTTCTGTTAATCATTGAGAGATTCCAACTTTGTGTGGTCCCCCACAGTTGATGAATGGAATCGTGCCGAAAGAGTTTGCAATCTACTTGTAGTGTTTTTAAAAGTTACTAATTTGTTTTTAGAGGATGAATGTACGATCATGATTCAAGATGTGAAAAGTAAGTTAAAATCACTTTTTGACAAGTATTGTAATGCATATAAGACATCTGAGGCTGCCATGAATAGCTCAAAAACATCTTATAATGAATCAAGTTCACACACGAATGATTTTTTTGCTTGATTTTTGTTGAATAGCTCAAAAACATCTGAGGCTGCCATGAATAGCTCAAAAACATCTTTAGTTAGAATTTGTTTTTGTTGAACGAAGCCTTATCATTCAATCGAGCAAAACCGAGCGAAAACTATCCGCTCGATTTTTTTTAGGATTTGATAAAAACCGAGCGAAACCGAGCCGGTCGATTCAAATTCAATCCGAGCATGAACATCACTTTTGCGCTCGGTTTTGCAAATTTGATCCGCTCGGATCGGATCGGTTGTAATTCAATCCGAGCATGAGCAGACCCTCGATCGGATCGGATCGGTTCATGAACACCCCTACTTTGACATGATCTACAAAGGTATATGGGGGGTAAAATGAATGTTTTTGAATCGAGGATGTCTTTGATTTAAGATTACAAAGGGGTTTAAAAGTTTAGTTCTTATATTACGTTTAAACTAAGTATATTTTATAAAATCATACTTTATTGTCCATTAAAAATAATATTTTGAAAATACGTTTACGTATAGATAATGTGGAATTTATGATACACGTATAAACCAAAATTATATGTTAAATTGCATTTTTATTCAAGATATATATTATTTTTACACAAAAGCTCATTTCTAATTTGATACTTCTTTCACAATCTTGTTATAGAAATTAACCCGTTTTCAAAACTCAATTTCATGAAATCATCATTTCGAACATAATTAATTCAACTATCATCAAATTTACCAAAATGATTTTCGGTTCCACCAAATGAATGTTTTAAAACGCTAACGAAAGTATCATAGAAAATTCTTAACTATCGTTAACAATTTCACAATTTTTTTTTTTACAATATTTTTGGAATGATAACTTGCAAACTCTCTAACTATAAATCACTCTTTTTATTTGTTCGAACAAGGTATCAACCACAGACTTATAATCTAACACGATCAAATACCCAAGCCTGAACGTTTATTACCCAATAACATATACACAGTCTGTTTACAAACTATGAAACCCTAACTCTCTAAACATTCACCGAAGATTATCAAATTGATAATATGTGTTGATTATATCCTCATACATGGGTTAAACATAAAAACCTTATTCATCTTTATTCAATCATGAATATGATATTAAACATCAAATCAGTAAAACTTACTTGTTAGAATAGAGTTTTGAGATAAGAATGATGAATCCACGATTCTCGATATGGTATCTTGTGTTGATGGATCACATTAGAGAGAATTTTTCACGGCGTTCCTAAGGAGTTTTTTTTAATCAATACCAATGATAAATTTATAATGATCATGAGTGGTGATAGGTTATGAAAACTCTATACATTCTCTTATTTTTTACGACAAATTTGGTTTGCTAACGGACCACTAGAGTATCATCCTGCCATCAGCGGAACCACCGTTTAGATCCATCTCAACTAGGTAATAATACCTATACACCAATTCAGGAGGAAATCCAATAAATCTGGAAAAAACCCTCGTGGGAATCGAACCGGGACATTATGGTACCTAAGCCTTACCCACCCCCAAGACGCCACTAGGCTATTATGTCATGGGCTATACACTCTCTTATTAAATAGTACCTAAAAAGAAATCTTAATTGCCCCCCTTAAACTATTCAATATTTACAATATCTACAATCAAGTAATATTCAGGGACTAGTCATGTCATATTGGTAACGTTACTCATATGATCCATAACACCACATCAACAAGTTATTTCTAACATTCTCCTGCTTGACCGGACGATCATTTTGTGATAAGCATAAGTAAGTTTGGCTAAGTTAAAACATTTATCAATGTTTCAAATTGAAATTGTAATAGAAAAATACAATCATTGAGTTATTGTCAACTCAAGACCCCCATTCATCATGTTACAACCCTAAATCAAGACATACGTAAATTTACAACCAAAATGACTGAAGTAAGCCCTTTAAAATTAATTTCTATAATTCTTGTCTATATGTCATTAGGTGCACATACATATTTATAGACATACAATTTTATATAACTAAGGAAAAATAATAACCAATCATTTATAGGTATGTATGATATGCTATTATCAAAGGCCGTAAAAACATGTCTTTATATGAGCTCTTAAAAGACTTTGGGTGGTAGACCTTAGTTATCGGATCTGCAAGCATATCATGAATATAAATGTATTCGATACAAATATTTAGGGGGTGTTAGGGATTGAGTTTGGAAAAGCCCAAGATCCTGGCTTTTGGAAATTACTTATTGACTTATTATCAATAAGTTATTTTCAAACTCAATCTCATACACCCTCTTAGTTTCCTCTACTTGTTCATAAACGGACAATAATTTTGTATCAAGATTTAATGCAACACCTCTCGAATTATTACTGTTCTAGAAAATATGGTAGCTGACTTTTCACAATAAGTCTTCAATAAAGTATTTATATGGAGTTAATAAGTTTATGAGTCTGATGATAAGTTTTTCAACAACATTTAGTGATAATTGCGTTGTTAATTAACAACATATTATGTCATTATAACTTAATTTGTTTTTATCAGTTTCTTATGACTCCTCCAAATTATGTCTGTTGACATAAGGATTTACCCCGAAATTGACATTTCGTTTTCTTTCAATGTAACAAAGTTAGAGTAATTAAACGGATTGAGTTCTCACTTCTTCTTTATATTATAGTCTCTCGCTTCTTAAAGATATTATTAGATGCTTCACAATAATCTAGACTGGTCTAGTGTTCAGCAACGTAGGCAATATCTAAACGAGTATAGACTTGAACCTACATAAGGCTTCTAATTAATGAAGCATAAAGAAATAATCTTATTTATCCTTTTATCCTCTAAATAAGAGCAATAATGTTTGTAACATGTGTACCGATCAATAACGAAGCATAAGCAATAATGAAGCATAACGCTTTTTCCAGGGGCGGAACCAGAGGGGGGTCAAGAGGGTCCGTTGACCCTCCGGTCACCGGAACTTTTTGAATTTTTATTTATAAATTTTGAGTTTTTGAAGAACAAACTTAGAGATGGACCCTCTAATTTGAACCAGTATAGAATATAAGCTTATGATGACCCCGTATAGCTAAATCGTTCTGGTTCCGCCACTGGCTTTTTCGATGGTGGTTTTAAGCACAAGCATTGCTTTTCCTGTCTTAATCTTCCACTTGTTTTAAGCACTGTTCATGTCGTTTCTGGGTGTCACCGTGTCCTCTAAGTAACAAACTAATTACTTATACTTATCTATATTCAATACTTTATCTAATATGAAAAAGATAAACTATACTTATCTATATTCAATACTTTATCTAATATTAAAAAGATAAACAAACTAAATAAATTTAATTATTAAAAACAGTAATAGTCGTCCCAATATACAAGTGATGCTTATCGTTTTTAACATGGTACACGCCGGGTAATTACCCGAAGGGTATTGGGCCAAGTATGTTACATAATTTTACAATCGGGTATGATAATAGGTAGGATTAGTCATACCCAACTCATTATCATCCGCTTATCCCTACCTGCAATTTTGCGATTTTAATTGTGTTTTTGCGTTATTGAGAAGTACGTGAATATGCGGGAGAAATTTCAGATTTTAAAAGCCCATAAATTGTAAATCTACCCATATGACTTGCAGAATAATTAAATAATATAACCTTTCTCCATCATAAATTGTGTACGTGTTTTATGAATTCAGTTGTAGGGTCAACAACTGAACTACTTTTCTAGTTTCAAAAAACACTCAATTGGACACTGTTTATTCAAAGTATAGTGGTACTCCTTACCAAAAAAATAACAATAATTGAACACTTTTATAATTACTCTAAAAACATTACAATTCTTGTTTTGAATCACTCTAAAGAAATGATAATAACCATCTTGGTATGCAGATTAAGTTTAATCTTTTATTTACAATAATAACACCTTGATTTTATATGTATACATCATTTAGAAGTTCTTCTAGATGTTTAATTGATAGTATATGAACATATATAGGATCATGATCAAGAGAAAACCCCCTTAAGTTGTGAGAACTTAGAGAACTCTAACTTCTCGTGCGAGTTTTATCTCCATTTTTTGAACACACATAAATTAAAGTATTCCAAAAGCAGTTGTAAAAAAAAGTCTTTTTACGCTGTTGTAACTCACATAAGCATTCATATTGATTGTAAAGATTTTTTTTTACGGGTGGTGTAAATCAATAAAACTATTTTTTTAGCTTGCTCTTTTCAAATTCGTACCTTTTTTAAATTAAAATGCATTTTTCTATTTTGTTGTATACAAATTTAAATGAATTTCATAAAGACTTTCAGATTTTCCTAAAGTTGTATATTATTTACACAATTAGGGTTTATGAAGAGATATGAACTCGGGCCCGAGCGGGTCTGGTTTGGCCCACACATGTTAGCCTAAAAGGTGCAGAGGACCGCTGCCTACGCGTACATTAGGCTAGGGACCACACTGCCACATTAGGAATTTTGTGCATGGGGAGACACATCCATGCACAAAAGTGGTTCACCTGGTTAGATACACTACAATCACCACCAATGGTTGGCACCTGGGGGACCACAAGGACATTCTTGATAATGACACCCCGCCAATTATATTCTCGCCATGTCAGACACATAATCGTCGCCACTAACGGTTGTCACCTGTGAGATCACAAGGATATCCTGACAATGACATCTCACCAATGATACCACACCACTTTGGCTATAAATAAGCACCCCATCCTCCTTGAGTATCATCGTCTTGCCCAAGGCTCACGATCGCCCTCAATAATCATATTTACTCTCAAATCATGTACTTATTCTTATGTCGAAGGATGGTCATAGGAAGCCCCCCTTTCCATTGACGAGACTAACGGCGTTGTCTGTTTGCAGTATCACCTTGCCTTGAAGAACTAGAAGGTATCAGATAATCACACACATGTGAAAATTCGAGTCTAAACATCAGCGTGGACTCATGTTTCTCCAGTTTATTATCTTGAGGAAGGAAAAATAAAAACGTTTGATGTCCACATAATAATAAAATATCAATAAATGAATAAAGAACGTTAAGTGGAATACTTGTTCTAATCTTTGTAGGCATGATGATGAAAAAGGACATTGAATTGATCAGGTTGTAAAAAGCAATTATGTCACTTCCACATCGGCCTCTTAGTGATTTTTATTTTACATAAAAGGTATTAAGATTTACAATGTACCCATCACCAACTTAATTCATGGGCATTAAGAATTAAGTATCAAATTATGTGTTCCCTGATAAAGTATCCCTTGGTACCATTCAATAATGATATACATGAAAATTCATGTAAACCAGAAGCAACAATGTTTATAATTTTGGCCATGGAAATAGCATGAGAAAAGAATTACCAATAAGATATTTGTGTTTGAAAAGCATTTTAATTCATTGAATTAGGGGTTGGCTAATAGAAAAGGAAAAAAAAAAAAAAAAAAATAGAAAAGGGCACTCCACTTCACTAAAACCAGCATCCTATAAAAACGTTGTTTTATGATTTTGGTGATGCAAGCAAGATCTTTATGAAAATCTCAGCCTCATGAACCACAAATCCTAAAGGACACTATAATTAAAAAATCTCAAACACTGATAACCAATATGTTTCACGATTTCATCTTTATCTTTCACAAAATGTTGAACCACTAATGTAAACAGTCTGCCCAAGTTTTCCACAATAAAAAAACAAATCAAATTCCTATTTTTAATCCTTATAGAAATTGACATCATCAAACATCACAAACTTTCTTGTCATTTTATATTGAACCCCATCAGGGGAGCTTAAGGGAGCATCATTTTCTTAAATTCAAGAAAATTAAACCTGATAAGAATGATATCAAATGTGAAGCATAGGCAGGACAAAGACTTAGCTGTAAGATTAAATATATTATGTTTAATATTTAATCTATAACCATTATAATCATTTACATAATATAGATCAAAATATATAATAACCTATTAAATAATTAGTTGGTAATTGTTGATGGACCATATTACCCTTATTAACTAATTAGGTTTCATCCTGGATGCTTATATAAGGAGAATTATGTAGAGGTCAAAAGGTTAGACAGTTACACACTTAATTAGATAACCTAATCATAACATCATCATCATCATCATCAACTTCCTCTCCCATAACCGATTCCCTTGTCAGTTTTCTTAGTCCCCATCATTAGTTAGCACCCTAAGGAGGAACCAGATCACACTGACAATTATGTCGAACGGGATGTCATCTTCTCTGACTGGATTCTCCACTGCACTGTCTGCTGTAACATGTATGTTTTCATGTTTTCCTTTATGTTTGAACAGAACCGAACCAACATGTGGTATCAGAGCATATGTTGATTAGTCAGTTCTGTTTTGTATCTGAAAATATGGATTAAATCTGGAAAACAGACTTGAAAACCATAACAGAATCCGTTTTCTGTCATCCGAAATATCATTCCGGATGTATCACGGATGAAGTTTTTCATATTACTGCATCCGAGATGCCATTCCGGATGATATAGATGTCATTCCGGATCATCTCGGATCCATTACGGATCAGACATTCATCTATTATAACTGTTCCGAAATCAAAAGTTCTGATTTCGGATGAATGTTTGAATTTTCTGATTTAGGGTTCATCATGAGTTCTTGATTAAGTTCGAAAAATTCCTTTAGTTTTGGAATGAATTCGGATTATTGGGTGTTTTTGTTCCTGTTTGATCCATTTTATCTACATAAATTTTCGAAAATATGTTTTTCTATTAATGGATATAATTTTCGAAATAAACAGATAAATATAATTAATATTTAAACAGGAAACTTAATCCTATAATCCCTAAGATTTCGGATTTAAATCTTATCATTATTTACTGCCTAAATTAAGGATGTAACAGCTTGCAGAACACATTTCGGATGATCATTACGGATGATCATTCCGGATGAACATTGTTCGCCCATTACGGATCAGCAACTGTCTGATCATTCCGGATGAACATTTGTTCGCCCATTACGGATCAACAACTGCCTGGTCACTTCGGACCATTTCGGACTAAGCATCACTGATCATCAAGAACAGACTATTTTGGATGAATCTCGGACTAAGCATCACTATCCGAAATCATCCGAAATCAACCGAAATGACTCGACTTACACGTTTTGGACACATCCGAAATCATTCGAAATCATCCATTTCGGGTAATCCGAAATGATTCGAAATTAGTCTTTTCGGATGAATCCAAGACATGATTCATCCGAAATCATGAGTATTCATAAAATTTGGCAGTTAATGTGAACTAAATTTTGGCTCGGGGCTCCGCCCCGAACCCCGTGCTAACAGGTGGTTTGCTATTAAATAATTGGTTTTTGTAATTACTTAATTAGTTAATCAGAATCAGATAATGCTTTACAAAACCAAAATGGCTTAACTTGAATGAGCTTCTGATGTATCATTTCTGGCCAAAGCTGATTTGATACATCTACTTATCATTCAAGTATTACGAAAGCTATGTTAAGTGTGCATCATAAACATGAATGTCTTAATATCTGGCCAAAGCTAATTTAATTCTTTCATAGATGGCATACTTAACAAGTGCATAACTAAAGTGATTGTCTCAATTTCTTGCCAAAGCTGATTTGTTACAACCACTTTGCACATATGCTTAAATGATTACACTTCTGGCCAAAGCTGATTTGTCTTTGTTTAAGTAGAATTTTTAACTAAGTCTATTATTTTGATGTTAGTAATAGACAATATCACAACTTCATAATGTAAAATGGTCATTATTTATGCCTGCCTTAGTTTAACATGCCCTTAGATCACATTAGAATTTCTTCCTTAGTATCATAACTAGCTCATCTTATTTCCACTATCAGCACCAAATCAGGGGATTCCACCTTTGACTGGTGATAACTTTGCTGCATGGAAGGATGCCCTCATGCTTACACTTGGATTACTGGACTTTGATTATGCTCTAAGAGAGAATAAGCCAGCGGACCTTACCACTCAAAGTACTGCTGCTGAGCAGATAGTTCATGAAAAATGGACTAGGTGTAACCGCATGTCTCTCATGTTCATGAAGCAGTCCATCAGTAATGCAATCAGAGGAGCCATTCCTGATTCTGAAGATGCTAAAACCTACTTGGAACATGTGGAGGCGCAGTTCAAAGGGACGTCTAAAGCACACGCTAGTACCCTTATCCTCAAGCTGGTGACAACTAAGTATGATGGGAGGAGCGGCATTCGCGAGCACATCATGATGATGAATGACATGGCCAATAAGCTGAAGGGACTGGAAATGGAGATCAGTGATGGTTTCCTTGTTCATTTTATCATCACTTCGCTTCCTTCATCCTTTGAAACATTCAAGATCAATTACAATACTCAGAAGGACAAATGGACGATGAGTGAGCTGGTCGCTATGTGCGTACATGAGGAAGAGCGTATGAGGATGGATCGCCTATTGATGTTGCAAACTTCACCACCTCCAACTCTAAGAAAAGGAAGAACAATCATCAGAGAAAGGATGCTTCAAAAGTCCAAAGGCCTAATCCTAATACAAGTGCACCCTCCAGCTCTAAGAACTCCTTAGGCAGAATCCGCTGCAAGTTCTGTAAAAAGGCAGGACATATGCAGAAGGAATGCCCTGACTGTAAGGAGTGGCTGGCTAAGAAAGGTAACGATTATTTTGTAATACTTGAGTCCTATAATTTAAGTGTTCCTGCTAATTCTTGGTGGTTTGATTTTGGTTCTATGGTTCATGTTACCAATTCAACTCAGGGATTCCTTTCAATCCGGAAGCTGGAAAGAAACCAAAGAACGCTTAAGGTTGGGGATGATCGAGAATTAGAAGTGAAGGCCATTGGAACATTACAATTAGTTATGAAAACTGGTTTATGTATTAAACTTTATGATACCTTATATGTTCCTGAGGTAACTCGGAACCTTGTATCAGGACCAAAGTTAGACATGGACGGTTTTATTGTTTCCCATGGTCATCGCAAACTCTCTATCCTCTATGATTCTGTTCTTTATGGTACTGGTATTCTGGATGGTGGTCTCTATAGATTAGAACTAGATGATGGCTTTTCCAAAACTTTGTTGTCATATAACATTAATGAATCACTCACAAAGATGAAAGAGAAACGAGACTTAGAGACTTCATCCATGTTGTGGCATCAGCGTTTAGGCCACATTTCAAAAGAACGATTAAATCGTCATGTAAAGGATGAAGTCTTACCTCCTCTCGATTTCTCTGATTTTGGAACATGTGTCAAATGTCTTAAAGGTAAAATGACATTAGCGAATAAGAAAGGTGCCACTAGGAGCTCTAATTTATTAGAACTCATTCATACTGACATTAGTGGTCCCTATCAAATCGCTGGCATAACAGGACATACTTCATTTATCACTTTCATTGATGATTATTCTCGTTACATGTACTTGTATCTAATTAAGGAGAAATCTGAATCTCTTACAACTTTTAAAGATTATAAGGCTGAAGTTGAAAAGCAATTAGATCGTCAGATTAAAGTTGTGAGATCAGATAGAGGCGGTGAATATTATGGAAGACATACTGATGTGGGTCAAGCTCCTGGTCCATTTTATGAGTTTTGTAAAGGCCAGGGGATTGTGAACCAATACACCATGCCTGGTACACCTCAGCAGAATGGTGTCGCTGAAAGAAGAAATCGTACCCTTATGAACATGGTACGCAGTATGTTAGCCAACACTAATTTACCATTATTCCTCTGGAGTGAAGCATTAAAAGCAGCTGTTCATATACTCAATAGAGTTCCTTCTAAGTCTGTCCCTAAAACTCCTTATGAACTTTGGACAGGAAGGAAACCGAGTCTTAAATATATGAAAGTATGGGGCTGCATTGCTGAAGCAAAACTTTACAATCCTTTCCTAAGGAAACTTGACCCTAAGACAGTTACCTGTTTCTTTATCGGGTATCCTGATAACTCTAAGGGTTATCGTTTCTATTGTCCTTCCCATGTCACCCGTATTGTTGAAACCAAGCGTGCTGCGTTCCTGGAGGATTTCAAGGTCAGTGGGAGCAGTACCAACCCTTACGAAGAATTGCAAGAAGTACAAGACGCGGGGGGGGGGGGAGACTCATCGCTTACCATTACTCCGATTACTCCTCTTGTACCCTATGCAACTACTGTACCTGAAGCTACTGCACTAACTGCAAATTCACCTCTACAATCAGAACCCATTATACCTCATGACGAAGGCACATCAAACGCTCAAAACCAAGACAACGCTGAACCCGATAATCCACTCAGGAGGTCATCTAGGCAAAGAAGGCCTACTAATTGGGATGATTATGTTACCTACCTGACTGAAATGGATCCCGGAAAGCTCAATGATCCTATCTCTTACAATGAAGCCATTAGCAGTGATCAGTCTTCTGAATGGAATAAAGCAATGATTGAAGAGCTTGAATCCATGAAGAAAAATGACGTTTGGGATTTGGTAGAATTACCCAACGGTGTGAAACCCGTAGGATGTAAATGGGTGTTCAAAACAAAACTGGATCCGAATAGGAACGTTGAACGCTACAAAGCGAGATTGGTTGCAAAGGGCTACACTCAGAAAGAGGGAATTGATTATCAAGAGACGTTTTCACCTGTCTCTCGTAAAGATTCATTAAGGATCGTCATAGCCCTAGTAGCTCATTTTGATTTAGAGTTACATCAGATGGACGTTAAAACCGCTTTCCTTAACGGAGATTTGGACGAAGATGTTTACATGAAACAACCTGAAGGCTTTAAACCTGAAGGTCAGGAGCATCTAGTCTGTAAGTTGAAGAAATCCATTTATGGGTTAAAACAAGCATCACGTCAGTGCTACCTCAAGTTTGATGAAGTCATGAAGAAACAAGGTTTTATGAAGAATCAAGTGGATCAATGCACCTACCTCAAGATGAGTGGGAGCAACTTTACTATTCTTGTCCTTTACGTAGATGATATTCTATTGGCAAGTAATAGTTTAGACATGTTGCATGAGTCGAAGCGGTTACTCTCGCATAACTTCGACATGAAGGATCTCGGAGATGCATCTTACGTCATTGGCATCGAAATTCACCGAGATAGAAACAAAGGGATCTTAGGATTGTCCCAGAAGGCTTACATAGATCGTGTCCTTACACGTTACAACATGCAACAGTGCAAACCCTCCGTCGCTCCAGTAGTTAAGGGAGATGTTTTCGGTTCATTCCAGTGTCCGACAACAGAGGTTGAGAAGGAGCAAATGAGCCAGATACCTTACGTGTCAGTAGTCGGGAGCCTGATGTATGCTCAAGTCTGTACTCGCCCAGATATCGCTTATATTGCTGGAATGCTAGGCCGTTATCAGACTAATCCTGGCCTAGATCACTGGAAAGCAGCTAAGAAGGTACTTCGATATCTACAAGGGACGAAAGACTATAAACTGACTTATAGAAGAAGTGATCATTTAGAAGTGGTGGGCTATTCTGATTCTGACTTTGCAAAATGCAAAGATGACAAGAAATCCACTTCAGGCTATATCTTTATGTTAGGAGGCGGCCCTATTTTATGGAAGAGTCATAAACAACAGTTGACCACAACTTCCACAATGATGGCAGAGTACATTGCTGTTTATAACGCAACCTGTCATGGAATGTTGCTTAGAAATCTGATCACTGGACTCAAAATCGTTAATTCCATTTCTAGACCATTGAAGCTATATTGTGATAATTCAGCTGCCGTTAGTTTCTCGAATAGTAACAGTTCGACTGGAGCTGGTTTATATCTCGATACAAAATATATGTTCGTACGAGAACGAGTTGAGGAAAATAATCTTTGTATCGAGTATATTAGTACTAAAGATATGCTTGCGGATCCGATGACTAAAGGTCTCCCTCCTAAAGTTTACGAAGAACATGTTCGGAATATGGGATTTACTAAAGACCTTATTTAAGCATATTGTACTAGCTTATGTTTTATGATTAATGAAATTTCCTCAGTTTGATTTTGTATGTCTCTTAGAATATGTTCAACCGGTATAGTGGCATATAAACAAATAAAGTTACAAATCAAACAAAGGGCTTATGCGTATTTTGATCATAACGATTAGGTTTTAAATTATGTAGAGGTCAAAAGGTTAGACAGTTACACACTTAATTAGATAACCTAATCATAACATCATCATCATCATCGACTTCCTCTCCCATAACCGATTCCCTTGTCGGTTTTCTTAGTCCCCATCATTAGTTAGCACCCTAAGGAGGAACCAGATCACACTGACAATTATGTCGAACGGGATGTCATCTTCTCTGACTGGATTCTCCACTGCACTGTCTGCTGTAACATGTATGTTTTCATGTTTTCCTTTATTTTTGAACAGAACCGAACCAACATTAGCAATTGGAGGAGTTTGAAACGAGTATTGATAATCACAGTCTCTAATACATTGACTGTAAAACCGTATTTCATTACCGTCGGTACCCTATTACTCACTACATGTTAGGTTTCGGGTATACACGTTAGTTTGTTGTAAATTACGCGTTGAGATGCGAATTGCTTTCCTATTATTTTAATTTGATATTTATCACCCAATGAATTACAAAAACTAGTAGTTGGATTCGTTAGTACATTACTCTATTACCCAAGGACAAATGAAAATGGAAATAAAAAGAAAATGTTTACGCGTTATGTATGTTTTAGCCTTTAGGTATTGCCGTACCCATCTTATATCCATAAAAACTTTTCTGATCTCATACCTGATCTTAACACTTGAATACATTTGACTTGTACGTCTAACAAAATCTGAGTTCTTTTGAAATCCCTATAACAAAATCCACAAATAAAGATATTCTACCCAAGTTTTTTCTATTTGCACAAAAAAAGTTGGAAGAAAACTAGGTTTTTATTTTAGTACAGACCATCTTTTATAATAACTTGTGTGGTGTTCCGTTCGTCATAGTTCACTGGAATTACCAAAATAGTATTTGAACTATGTTTATGACTATTTCTTTTACAAAACTCGTTCAAACTTGAATATGAATTTAAAAGATAACCTGTTGTAAAGAATTAGGAATAGATGATTTATCTCAAATATAAGATTTCTTGAAGTAAAGAAATTTATCGTTTATCTCAAATAGTGAAGTTGCCATCATCACTGTCGTCACCACCGTCGCAACCCATACTACCACTGAAATTGCCATCATCACTATCGTCACCATCGTCACAACCTATACTACCACTACCACGCCGCCGCCCCAACCCGTACCACATCTTAATTTCTTAAGAAACTTACAAACCAAAAATATTGTTTTGTCCAAACCAGATAAATCACAAATTCCAATTCTTCAAATTCTACTTTTTTAATCAAATTTTAATTCCGAGCCCAACTTTCTAAAATATGATCTACAAACTAGGAGAAAAAAATTTAATTCCGTGGCCTAATTCAATCTAGAGACTTGGAGAAAAAACATTTAAAATCTTAAACATTAATAGCAATAATACTTCATCATATCAACATCTCAAATAATCTGCCCAAGCAAAATACCATAAAGATATCAACTTCTTGAATATATGTTCAAATTTCAAGATAACCAAACTTGTTATCAAATGTGATACATTATAATCTCATAATCAGCATGGACACACAATAACGGAAAAACATTCTATCAAAAGTTTTTCCCGTTCACATAACAAAAGTCGAGAAAAAACTCTTATTTGTAGTTGAAAAAAGATCACAAAAGTGGTCACTAGTCACCACTCTTAACCGGTAAGAGCAGAGTTAAGAGCACTATGAACATCAACTCCAATCTGGGCTTCAGCTTTGTCCAAATCAGTTGATGCTGAGTTCAGCTTCTGAGTGAACTCGCTTAAACCCTTTTGTACTTGTGCTGGGTCGATTCGGTCAAGGGGAACAGCCTCAACAGCCAATATGTCTGCGTAAGAGTTTGAGTGCACGAAAGCGAATCCACTGCTGATGAAATATTTCTTCACGTCGTTACCTTCATGGACTGAAAGAAGACCTGGTTTGAGCTCTGCAATTGTCGGTACGTGTCCAGGTAAAATACCCATTTGGCCCGTTGTTGCTGGAACTATCACCATATCAACCTGTAATGTCATGAAAAGTGTCGTATATGTTTACAATATATATATTAATAAGAGAAATTTCTAGGTGGTTTTTCCAGATACTAAAACAAAGAGTAAATTACTTTTTGAGTCCCTGTGTTTTAGTGGTTTTAACCACTTGAGTCCAAAATTAAAAAGTTTAACGCCCTGAGTCCCTCCCTAGCCATTAATTTTATAACGTTTTGAGTCCAATTTTGTTCATTTATAATGGTTTGAGTCCAATTTTGTTAAAAAAAATTGGACTCAAAAGGTTTAAAATTTGGACTCAAAAGGACTCAAATGGTTATAAAAAAGCGTCTAGGGACTCAGGGCGTTAAAACATTTTCATTTTGGACTCAAATGGTTAAAACCACTAAAACACAAGGACTCAGAAAGTAATTTACTCTAAAACAAAATATCCCAACCAAACACACTGATGGCTACTACTGTCAATGCTAACTTTTACTCATTCACATACTTTATGTATCAATACTCAGTAGTCATTTTTATTTACTTTCATACTTCCAAAATATCTCGTGAAACAAACATTTGGTATTGTCCAAAAGGTTCTTTAAGAAAAAAAAAAGATGATAAAAAGAGATACGAATATGTTAAAATGAATAAAAAAGAAGCTGAACAAATCTAAAGTTTAAAAAAGGATGAACCACTAATTCTCAGAGAGTTGTCCGACCTTAATAGATTGGTATATCACTCTTTTTATAGTACAATAGAAATTACATATTAGAAAAAAATGGATACAAAAAAGTACAATACAGCTGCAGTTAGTCATTAGATACTGAATAGTAATACTGGATTGTACTTGGATAAAGCAAATCAACAAATTCCAGAAAGGCTCAAAACATAGCAATCAAGAAACGAGTTTGAGAATACATGTATTCCGAAACTACAATAAGAAGATTTCCATATCTCTAACCCTGATCAGAACTGTAAGGAGTCCATATTCTGTGACTTAATTTTAATAACTACTTTGTCAAACACATATAAACTACACAAACAACAGAGAAATAGAGAACATGAACAAGAACTTGAACTTTCATATTTATTGCAGAGATCCACAGAGGACTTTAAACTTGTAGAAACAAGTACACAAATAACCGAGAACACAAACAAGAACTTTCATATTTATTGCAGAAATTCACAAAGGACTTTAAACTTGTAGACAGAAAACACACTCACCACATTATTATACAGCCTGCACCTAACACACTAGTGAAAACCACAACAAAACCATCATTTTTTAGTGCAACTTTTTTAGAGGAACTGTAAATCAACTACTTAGTATAGACCTACAAATATAAATAAAGTAGACAAGCTAGATGAAATCAGCTTAGCCTTATGCATAGAATATAAGTAAAAATGTAAAATATTACCAGTCACCTCTGAAGCATCAGCATATGAGAAGCGACGTACATATCTAAATGGGTACGCGCTGAACACTGACGTAGTTTCAGCCTTTTCTTTCTAACGTTAAATCTATTGTTTGGCAAGGGTTACTGGGTATAATAACTTTCATGCTGTTTGGTTTAAATTTATAATTTTATTACTACTAACACACATAGACACTCCAATTAAACCTTAATGCAAAAATAATGATTTCAAATAACCATCAAGATAATCTTATAAGTTATATGTCATTACTCAAGTGTTTGTTTGCTACATAGACGTTCAGCATAGATCTTAATAATAGCAAACACGCTTTTCCATAAATGTGCCCAAGTTTGGTAGAGATAACTAGATAAGGACAGATGGTTACCAATTGATGAAAACTGTCAGACTGTTTGACGAGTGCTTACCATGGGGACTAGGAGATGATTTTTAATAAAAAAAAAAAGATGAATACGGCGATCCAGCAAATTTTCTTAGAAATTCATTTTATAAGTTCCAATATGATCGAGACACAGCTGATCTTGATAAACAAATAAAGGATCTCTTTCCATTAGATAATCAGGATAGTGCTTTGAAAAAGCTGACTGAAGTGCCAATGAGATTTTCTAAGCAAGAAGCACCCCATTTGGACCCTGATAAAAACAAGAAGATCAAAACTTCAATTGAGGTTCTAAAGAACCTGTTTGAGAAGCATGAAGTTGCAACATCTCCACTTAGTGAGCAAAAGTGAAAGTGTTGCACAAGACGAAAGAAATGGTTGTTCCAATCAAACAAATTAAGAAGTAAATGTGTTCGTTCTCTGCTTTCTTGCCTTTTAAGGTTAAGCTCAGAGCAAGAGTTCTGAAGAATCGGACATGTCATTAGAAATGCTGTTGAGGGGAGAAGTTGCTCGTGAAATCAGCAGAGTGAATGAACTGGTGTTAACAAAGTCCATGTTTAATAGTGTTTTTAAAGACATGAAGATATATAAAGGTAGTTTCTCTTTTTACATGTAAGTGGCAAGGGAAGATTCAAGATGCTTAAAGCCAGGGAAGAATGTCATGAACTGCAAAGCATAAGAGGTTTCCAGATTTTGACAAATGGAAATTGGGATGTTACAATTCTTGAGGTCACAAATTGTTTGACGGAGAGGGGACCGATACGACTCATTTTAGACTATTAAATAAACCATTTTATGTTTCTTCTACTTAGTTTTGTTGCCAGATATCCCTTGTTATGCCTTGAAAAAGAGTATTTGTACTCTTCTGTTAAAGGGTATAAGATGCCATTGTGATGTTTAAAGCCCATCTTTTGATCTACAGAATTAGAATTATGACTAAAGAGTTGCTCGATAAATGATTAGAGTGTTCTTTGTGTAAATTGATTTCTGAATTCTGATCCCATACTGATCTTTATCAGATACCATGAACCAAATGTAGTGCAAAAATAAATCAACAAAAAAGTTAAAATTTGCACTGTCAAAACCAAATGAAATCACTCATTTAGAATGTGAAAAATATGAACAAAGTCGACACACCATTTGTTGTACAGAAAAGCAAAAATAAAGCCCACAAAATTGTACAACTAGTGACCAGAAAATGAAACAATAAAACAATAATAAAAAAATAATACCAATAGCCAACTGAACTGTTAAAGCTCAGAACAACACAATCAATAAACGATACAAACGAAATTAACAACTTAAGACTGAACATCATTAAGAACTGAACCAACTGTGTTTATTAAATACAGCACACCTAAGCAAATTATCATTTCATACTATAAGTATTCAAAAGACACGATTCTATTTATCGAATGTCGCAGAGACCAAGGCTGTGAAACCAAACCATTACCAGGCAAAATGACATAAATAGACACATTCTTAATCCATTATGCAGCAAAAGCATGAACATATACAATGTGACCACACAAATCTAATTATCTAACTGCATAACATATTATACAACATAAAACTCCATAAAATAAACAAACAAACCAAATATTCCAATCACTAACAAAACAAAACCTACAACACATATCATAAATTAAAAACACAAACAAAACAACCACATTATTATTAACCATCAGAAACCCTAGAATATAAAAGAAAAAAACTGACCTCTGCTTTGGAGAGTTCAGCAGCGTAAGGAAGAACGAAATTGACGGTGAGTTTAGAGGGCAAAGTGGAAGGGGTAGGTGGGCGGGGCTCCATAAACTGGATCGGAGTCTTTGGTGGGTCGATGTTAGGGGCGACCTTCTTCCAGGCCTCAACGAAAGCAGCGTCGCCGGAGGAGGGATCGGTGGCGACCTCCGTGGAGTAGAGGCGGCGGATGGTGGTGGTGGTGGATCGGGTGAAGAGGCGATGAGCTGCTTGCCGGAACATGGTTGAAATGGTGGTTAGTGGGATCGAAAGGTTTGGATCTGGTTTGGTTTGGAGAGTAGTGTGATTTGGGGCAAACCGCACGGTAAACGCTAACTTTTGGGGGTTTCTATCAGGGTTGTTTTTAGGATAGCATTTCGGGTATATTTATTAAGGATTTTTTTTAGTATTTTTAAGAGGAAATAGGGCATGTTTGGCTTAGCTTATTTTCAACTTTTCCAAAAGTCCTTTTGCCAAAAATAAGTCAGAAAATCCTGACTTTTGGCTTTTGCAAAGGACTTTTGCCCTTCAAAAGGAAAGCCAAACACTTTCAAAAGTCCTTTTGCCCCTTCAAAAGTCTTTTTTTTCTTCAAAATAAGGAACCCCAAACACCCTCATAATCCGATAATATAATTATCAGGTGGTATTAACAATAATTAAGCTTGTACAACACATTTAGAACGCTCTCAAGAAAACCAAAAGTCGCCAGAGATTTAAAAACTAACCGTCGCCGGGAGGCTCGACGGAGGGAAGTATTTCGGTTTAGCGTTCGAGGTCGCCACCATCGGGCTTGACCTTTATCCCTAAGCGGATCTACCGATCTCCCAATCGCCGTCCGGGACTGGTATCATCACCACAACTGTCTGGGTATCGGAAACGTATTATTCCTGGTGGCTCAACGAAAAGGTAGAAAGTGGGATAGTGTGTGAGGTTTGATCTGAAACACATATTGCTTGTGGTTCTAAAATTACCTTCCACCCTATCTTGGTATTCCATTGATTCCATTCGCTACTGGGATAGTTTCCGAGAAGGCGATTTTGCAAACATGGGGAGGAGAATGTGGGGTGGTCAAGATCCATGGCGTTGGAAGATCAATGATAAGCTGCCGGTAGAAAGAAACAAAACAGTGGATGAGGAAGAGTGGGAAACAGTAAGAAAGAAGAAAGGTAAGGCGAAAGAAGTAGAAGAGCCGAGCAAAACTATATTTTTGACAAACCTACCAGAAGAGGTGTCCGACAAAGAGATCTAGCTGGAAGTAAGAAGGTGTGGATACTTGTCAGATGTGTATTTTCCCAGGAAAAAGATCTTAAAGGAAAAAGATTCGCTTTTGCAAGATTTAAAAAGATTAGGGATATAAACAAACTGGTTCAAGCTTTAAATAACATATGGTTCGGAGAGAAAAGAGTCAAGGCAAATGTGTCTAAATTCAAGAGAGATGAAGAAAAGGAGGACAGGGAAACAAGTATTCAAATGGAGGACGTCAGGAAAGACCTAGCAAGTGGGGGGGGGGGGGGGAGGTATGAGGAAATAGGAGAAAAGTTTGACGGACAGGGCCAGATGAACATACCAAAGATCCAAAAAATCTGGATTAAAGACTGAAGAAAATGCTCCTACGCTAAAGTTGTGACAGGGGAGAAAAGTATGAATAAGAGAGGGACAATAGTACTGTCAGAATCAACGGCAGCAGATACAACGGAATGGAGCAAGAGGACAATATGCATGGAGGCAAAGTCGATAAAGAATCTGTGTAGAGCAAAAGAGATACTGAGTTGTTTATTCTCACATACGATGGAAATAAGATATCTTGGAGGGCTAAGCATTCTTGTCACATTCGGTTCTCAAATGGTAACTACAGATTTTCTAACAAATTACAGCAAGCAATGGGGAGAATTTTTTAGTAGAGGAAAAGTTTGGAAAGAAAACATGAACCAGTACCAGAGAATTGCATGGGTAAGTATTTTTGGGGTTCCGGTTAGCTTAAGAACTAAAAACAATATAAATGCAATAGCAGGAAAAATTGGGAGGGTGGTGGAAGTAGGAGAAATTAGTAATGAAGACGGGGATCTATCTATGGCCCATATCGGTATCTGTCACGGCCCCCGTCCCGGTGTTACTTGGTCCAGGAGCCGCGGGATAGAAACCCGTGATATTTATTATTTGATTTGACAACGGAAGTTTAACAGGATCTTTAAAACTTGGAAATGCCCAATTATTTTATTTCACAAATTGGGACAAACCCCATAATTTACAGTAAAGGTAATTTCGCGAGGAAATCCCTTGTTTTACAAAACATGTTTGTTTATTTTACTGAGCCACCACTTCAAGCTTGTTAGTGCTCCGTAGCACGTTTTCCTTGATTCACAGTAGGTCACCTGAAACATGTTTAAAAATATTTTATCAGCGGGGAAATACTGGCGAGTCACTCAGGTTATATAAAATGACACATTAGTTATAAATTACAGCATAAGAGCGATTACAATGGCTACTATCTTATTTTTATCTGGCGCCGTGTCACACCCTGGTGACGATGGTCATACCACTATTGGATCTTTTCACCCAAGTAGTGATGATTGTCACTGTTAGGTTGGTGAATCTAACCATGAGAAATTAGTAATGTGCACAATACCCCACTTGCTTGTGTTTCAAGATAACCACGACTTATTCCCTGTAATTATAACTTTTGAAAAGAATTTGAGGTGTAGTAAAACAATTGATAAAAAGAGAATGACTCACTTTGCAGGTTTGATTGGGTTGAGTTTAGCCTACTGATTTAGCCTTGTAACCTAGTTTAAATGACAATGCATACGAAACTAGGTCAGTAACTTAATACAACATTTACGATAAATTTCACGAAATCAAAACCCTCACGACGAATGACAAAGTATAGCCCAAATACGGGCAGCACTTAAACATCCATCGGATTGGTTTCAATCGATCAGACATTGTATCGTAGCAATGATCGAGTTAATACCCTGTATTCGTAGCAGCGTCTTAACACCGTAAAACTCGTTTTTAAGCAGAATATGGACTTTTGAAACTAAAATTTCGAACACAGAAGCAAGTCCCATGCACAGGCTACTTATAGCAACATTTTAGGTTTTAAGCGGCCCGCGTAAACCTTAACATGAGTTTTACGCGGCCCGCGAGGGCCCCTACTCTATGTGTAGGGCTTGTGTGTCACAGGTAGGTCAGCCACGTGTGCGACAAGTGGCTTGAACACTTATCCGGAGAATTTTTAAGTTGTCGCGGCCCGCGTAGCCTTTCCTTATGGCTTACGCGGCCCGCGTGGAAACCAATTTTCTAAATTTCTTGATTTTTCATGAATATTAGGGTTTCAGGGGTCCGAGTTTTCACTTACGGGTCGTTTATGGACAATTTTGCAGGTCTTTACATCCTCCCTACCTTGTTTAAAATCTCGTCCTCGAGATTTACTGAAATAAGTGGGGATACTTTCGCTTCATTTTCGATTCCAGCTCCCAAGTGTATTCCGGTCCTCTTTTTGAATCCCACTTAACTTTGACTAGTATCAATCTTTTATGCTTGAGGAATTTAATCTTTCTATCTTCTATCTGAAGTGGTTTCTCCACGAACTTCAACTTTTCATTTACCTCTATGTCTTAAAGAGGGACTACCAGTGATTCATCCGATAAACATTTCTTGAGGTTAGATACATGAAATACATCATGTACTCCAGCTAGCTCTTCTGGTAGTTGTAAGCGATAAGCAACTGGTCCTATGCGTTGAATTACTGGGAATGGTCCTATGTATCTTGGACTCAGTTTTCCTTTCTTACCGAACCGAACTACTCCTTTCCAAGGAGAAACTTTCAATAGTACTTTGTCTCCAACCTGGAATTCTAACGGCTTGCGTCGATTGTCTGCATAACTCTTCTGGTGATCCCGAGCCGTTTTCAGTCTTTCCTTGATTTGAGTGATCTTTTCGGTGGTTTCTTGCACGATCTCGGGACCTGATAATTGACTTTCTCCTATTTCTGCCCAGCAAACTGGGGTTCTACATTTTCGTCCATACAGTGCTTCGAACGGGGCAGCTTCGATGCTTGAATGATAACTATTGTTATAGGAGAATTCAATTAGAGGTAAATGGTTGTCCCAGTTTCCTCCAAAATCTATCACACATGCTCTAAGCATGTCTTCCAGGGTTTGGATCGTCCTTTCACTCTGTCCATCTGTTTGGGGATGGTATGTAGTACTTAAATTCAATCGGGTTCCCATTGCTTCCTGGAAACTGGTCCAGAAATGTGAAGTGAAGCGACTATCTCTATCTGATACAATGGAGAGTGGGACTCCATGTAATGATACTACTTCGTCTACGTACAACTTGGCTAATCTTTCCATGCTAAAGGTTTCCTTCATGGGTAGAAAATGAGCTGATTTGGTTAATCGATCCACAATTACTCAAATTGCGTCGTTACCTTTTCTGGTTTTGGGTAACTTAGTAACGAAATCCATGGTTATTAGTTCCCATTTCCAAACAGGCATTTCTAAATGTTGGAGTAACCCTGAGGGTTTCTGGTGTTCTGCTTTAACTTGTGAACAAGTTAGACACTTAGATACATATCTAGCTATGTCCTTTTTCATTCCTATCCACCAGAAATTATTTTTCTTAAATCTTGGTACATCTTATTATTACCAGGATGCATGGTATACCTAGATTTATGGGCTTCCTCTAAAATTTTATCTCTTAAGTTTCCTTGCTTAGGTACCCAAATCCTTTTCTTGTGGAATCTCCAAATTCCATCATTTCCTTGTTCTAATTCTTTTATTCTTCCCTTCATTCCTTCAGCATCATCCTTGATTGCTGTTTCCTGGACATTCTTCAGTTGTTCCATTAGATCTAATTGTAAACTTAATCTAAGAGCACGAACTCGTCGTTGTTTCTCATGACACTTATGACTTAGGGCATCGGCTACTACATTTGCCTTTCCTTCGTGATATTGAATATCACAGTCGTAGTCACTTAGAATTTCCATCCATCTTCTTTGCCTCATGTTTAATTCCTTTTGCCCAAATATATATCTTAAACTCTTATGATCTGTATAGACAGTAAACTTACTTCCGTACAGATAATGTCTCCAAATCTTAAGGGAAAAAATTATGGCTCCTAATTCTAGGTCGTGCGTAGTATAATTTTCTTCGTGCTTTTTCAATTGCCTTGAGGCGTACGCAATTACCTTCTTGCGTTGCATTAACACACATCCTAATCCTAGCTTAGAAGCATCACAATAAACTTCAAAATCTTCTGTTCTGTCTGGTAAAGCTAGAATTGGGGCGTTTGTTAACCTTTGCTTTAAAAGCTAGAATTGGTGAACCTAACCGTGAGAAATTAGTAATGTGCACAATACCCCACTTGCCAGTGATTCAAGATAACCACGACTTAATCCCTGTAATTATAACTTTTGAAAATAATTTGAGGTGTAGTAAAACAATTGATAAAAAGAGAATGACTCACTTTGCAGGTTTGATTGGGCTGAGTTTAGCCTACTGATTTAGCCTTGTAACCTAGTTTAAATGACAATGCATACGAAACTAGGTCAGTAACTTAATACAACATTTACGATAAATTTCACGAAATCAAAACCCTCACGACAACTGAGAAAGTATAGCCCAAATATGGGCAGCACTTAAACATCCATCAGATTGGTTTCAATCGATCAGACATTGTATCGTAGCAGTGATCGAGTTAATACCCTGTATTCATAGCAGCGTCTTGACACCGTAAAACTCGTTTTTAAGCAGAATATGGACTTTTGATACTAAAATTTCGAACACAGAAGCAAGTCCCATGCACAGGCTACTTATATCAACATTTTAGGTTTTATGCGGCCCGCGTAAACCTTAACATGAGTTTTACGCGTCCCGCGAGGGCCCCTAGTCTGCGTGTAGGGCTTGTGTGTCACAGGTAAGTCCGCCATGTGTGCGACACGTGGCTTGAACACTTATTCGGAGAATTTTTAAGTTTTCGCGGCCCGCGTAGCCTTTTCTTATGGCTTACGCGGCCCGCGTGGAAACCAATTTTCTAAATTTCTTGATTTTTCATGAATATTAGAGTTTCAGGGGTCCGGGTTTTCACTTACGGGTTGTTTATGGACATTTTTGCAGGTCCTTACAGTATCGTCGTCAACACTGGTCAAACAATAAACACAGAGCTGGTAGTAGAATACAAGGAAACTATATTCAATTGCTGGATATCAGAGGTACTAGGTAGCTGGTCACCAAAATTCGTCAAAGATAAGTCGGTATTTGTGAATTTACCTGATGAAGATATGGAAGAAGATGATAATGATACCAAGATTTCTGATCTCGAGGAAAATTCTGAGGAAGGGCAAAACACAACAGATATAAACGGAAATATAGGTAATAATGTAGGTGAGAATTCCCCGGTGGATGGGGACGAGGAAAATATTCTGGCGAATGAAGAAGTACATGACATGTTGGTGATCGGAGACGGAGAAAACACACCGGCAAGCAAAAATGGTGTACCGGAAGTTACGACAGGTATGGAAAATGAAGCGTCGAAGGAAGGGGGAGAATCAATTAATGCAGGCACAAATTTCGGAGGGAATTGGAGAGAAGTCTTCGCTGATTGCATAAGAACCGAAGAGTCGGCATATGACAATTATCCGAGGAATCTCACAAATCACAACATTAATGATGTCTCTTGTGCGACCAACAGGATATTAAATTTCACAGCCACTAATATGGACGCGGGTGGGCCATTAGGTAGTGGGCCGGAAGGAGATAAAAACTCTGGTTTAAATAAAAGCCCAAATCAGAATGAAAAAGGTTCATCGAACAGAAATATTGGACCAGATGATGACCCTTTTAACTTGAAGGAACTTATTTAGGCCACCAGTAAAAAGAAAGCCACTGGGAAAAGAAAAAAGATGGCAACAAAATGTGCTTTCACCAACACTTACTCTACGACGTATAAAAGGTTGAGAACAAATGATGAATCGGTACTCACCGCGCAGACAACAAACGAAGAACTGATAGATCCGATTGACAGGACGTTCGATTTAAACGAATAACCAATCACGGAATCACATGAAGAAATAGAGGCAACACTAGAAGTGGGAAAAAAAGATTGGAGTAAGGGTATCCAGGTTTAGGTCAGAAGTTACCAGGATTGTTGAAGAGGAATTGGAGTTGAACGGTGAAACATGAATTTTTTGTCAATAAATATCAGAGGTATTGGGGGAGTAGAAAAGCCAACATGGATTAGCAGATTGATCAAAGAGTACAAATCGTCTTTTTTGTGTATATAAGAAACTCAAGTTTCGGATATAGACTCAGTGATTATTGGAAGATATTGGGGCTAAGTGGAGATGGAATGGGAGTCAGTGGACGCTATGGGAAGATCGGGGGGTTTAGTGCCGGCTTGGGATCCAGGGATCTTCTCAAAGTCAAGTGTTACAAAAAATGAAGCTTTCTTACTTGTTTCTGGCCGTATAGCAGGTATTGACATTAATATGAACATTGTTAATATCTACGCACCGTGTGATGTAATGCGAAGATGGAATTTATGGGGGGAGCTAAAATGGTTAAAAGAACAAAAAGAAGGTTATTGGATCATGGCTGGAGATTTTAACGAAGTAAGAGAAGAAGGGGATAGGATGTCCTCAAGATTTGATAGCCACATCGCGATGCTTGTCAACACTTTTATCGCAGAATCGGGATTGTTAGAATACCAGATGGGGGGATATAAGTTTACATACATGCCGGATGACGGATCCAGCCTAAGCAAAATAGATAGAATCTTAGTTTGTGACGAATTCATGAACAAATGGCCAACAACGAGATTTGAAGCTCTAGCAAGAAATTTTTCAGATCACAGCCCTCTTATGTTGATGTGCTCTTCACCGGATTTTGGACCAATTCCTTTCAGGTTCTATAACAGTTGGTTAGAACTACAAGGCATTGAAGAAGTGGTTTGTAAAGTACTGGGAGAACACAGAAACGGGGTAAACTCTTTAAAGGAAATGGCGATTATACTCAAGAAACTTAAAATAGATATAAAACAGTGGAGGAGAGAAAACAAACTAAAAGAGGAAAAGGAGATAAACGAGGAGAAGAAAACGGTGGAAGATATTGAGAAGATGGAAGAAATTCGAAGCCTTACAAGTATAGAGAAGGAAAGGAGAGTTCAAAGTAAATGGAAAATCAAGAAGTATGAGAAAAGGAGGCTGGAAGATTTAAAACAAAAAGCAAAGATGAGGCGGGCTAAGCTTGGTGATGAGAACTCAAAGTTCTTTCATGGAGTAACAAATTGTAGAAAGGAAAAAAACCGAATAAATGCTCTAAAAATAAATGGCATCATGGAATCTGAACCAAAGGCAATCAAGGAGCACATACTTGAAAGTTTCATGACACGCTTTAAGGAACCTATCAATAGAAGACCTTCCTTTGACGGTAGAGGATTTCTACAAATATCTAACGATCAGGCCAAATTTCTTGTTGCTAAGTTCTCGAAAGATGAAATAAAGGAAGTCGTATGGGCTTGTGGTAGTGATGTGTGCAAAATGCAACATATAAATTACATCAAATGTGGCATAAAACTAACCATTTTTTAGTACTAATGTTGGAAAAGGTGTGTTTTTGTCTTCCTTTTGTATTTTCAGGATTAAATGAGCTCAAATGAACAAAAGAAACAAAAAGGCAGCTAAATCTAACATAAATACAAGAAAAGGAACAAACGTGGCATGCCCGGACCCCCCGACAGCATCTTCCCAAGCAAAACAAGAGAACAGAAGGCTGAACACGCCCCGTGCTCAATGAGCACGGGAGCGTGCCCAAGTGTCAGCAGAAAAGACAAAGCTGTAGAAGCTTCTATCACCTACCACGGGGGCGTGCCCAGCGGACACGTGGCCGTAGTCAACTCTAAGATTCGCAGAATCTGGGGAAATCTTGATAGTACAGATACGCTTCTGCACACGGGGGCGTGGTCAACTAATGCAGACAAACTGCAATTAATGAAGAAAGAGAAGGAGGATGGACACGGGGCCGTGCCCGAGCCTCTGTTCAGCCTATAAATAGGGGTGCTTGGCTCATTTGCAAACCATTCATTGGCACACCACCTCTCTCACACTTCACCCACCACCCACCACCATCACAACACCATCATCCACCACCATCATCCACCACCATCATCCATTGTCCATCATGAGTGTGTGAGTCGTCTCGGGATCCAAGATTGATCGTAAGAGTTCTTAACAATCAAAGGCCATGTTTGCCTAAGTCTCTTACATCACTTGGTGAAGACAAGTGTCTAGTGTAATACTTTTTATTTTTAATCTTTTCGCACTTTTTATTTGGTTATGTATTAATGACTTTAATAACTAGTTTCTTATGTTGAAGGTGATTCTTCCTTATCGTCTGTCCGTGGTGTATTGGCATTATTTTACTGTCTATATAAAATAAAAGATTTTCACCATTCATATCTCCACGGTCTATATGGAGGTATGTTGGCTACCTGGTCGGGGGTTAAGGGAACGGTTTGGTAAGAGTCTTGCCTTGTTCAGTGTATAGATCCTGCAAGGACCTAGGTCAAATTTAGTAGGATCTCCTTCAATACCCGCCGGTATTGGATGGCGGGGGTCCAAACTCTTTGATCCCCTCATATGTAAACTACTATTAATACTTTAACCCGGCTACTTAGGACTGTATCCCTGCTGACTTAGACTACTTAGCCGAGGGTAACGTCACCTTCAAAAGAGGGGCCTACCATAATATGCATTAATAACTTAATTAATTATCTTTCAATAATTCGACCCTTTAGGATTGTATCCTTGCTGACTCAAACTACTGGGTTGAGGGTAACGTCACCTTCAAAAGAGGGGCCTACTACAATAACTAAGATAATCTCTTAAAAAGTGCAAAAGTGCGGAAATAATGAAAGGTTACACTAAACACGAGTCGGATCCAAGTGATTCATCTTGTCTATCTGTTTTTTCTTTTATTTTATTTTTCAGCATTTTAGTTAGTTTTTATTTTTCTAGTTAAAAAAAACCTTTTTCTAACTTTTGATTTGATTAGACGTTGAGGATAAACCGGTACTAAAAGCTCTTGTGTCCTTGGACGACCTCGGTATCTTGCCAACACTATACTACGGTCACGATGGGTGCACTTGCCCATATGTGTGTTTGGTGTTAGTAAAATATCGTGTTTAATAAATTTAAAACTTGGCTAACGTGTAAAAATGGCTTAAAATATACTTAAATATATGTCACACCACACGCGCATCAGGTAGTGACAAAGCTCCCGGGCCCGATGGATTCTCGTTCAATTTCATTAAAAAATTCTGGTCTCAATTGGAGAACTATTTTGCAGGAGCATTAAAGGAGTTTCACAAGAGAGGCCACATCGAGAGAGGGTGTAACCCCTCGTTCATAGCGTTAATTCCAAAATTGAGGGATCCAAAAAAGGTGAGTGAATATCGGCCTATATCCTTGATTGGGGCACTATATAAAGTCATAGCTAAAGTGCTTGCATTTAGAATTAAAAAGGTTATAAGTTCAGTAGTAGCACCGGTACAAACAACCTTCGTGGAAGGCAGATCAATTTTTGATGGACCTATAATTACAAGTGAAGTTATATCTTGGGGAAAAAAGAACAACCAGAAAATCTTTGTATTTAAAGTTGACTTTGAGAAGGCATATGATTCAATAAACTAGAAGTTTCCCTTAGCGAATTTAAAAGCAATGAAATTCCCGAAGTTGTGGAGGAAATGGATTGGAGCATGTCTAAAATTGTAACACCCCGTGTTTCTGAAGTCAAAGTCAAGGTCAAAGTCAACGACCGATTTCGCGCGACTTGACTAGTAATGAATTTCTTTTATGTGTTTATTTTAGCTGTATTATGTTGAGTAAGTGTCAATAATTACAACAATCGACGTATGTTATTCGCGATCTAATCGACTTACAACTGTGAACTATAGGAAGTAACAATGCGATAAAGTCAACTAAACGCTAATTAATCCAATTTAATCGACATCGAATCGCAATCGCAACTCGAAATACGCAATTTGGTTATTATACGTGTGTGTGCGCCTTATGTCTTACTTGTGCATGTTTATTTATGTTGTGTCGTGGTAATCAATCGAAACGCAATCGAAACTCGACTCGCAATCGAACTTAATCGCAATCAAAATGGTATGATAATTGGTGAAGAAGAGATAGTGCAAGATATGAGTAGTTGGAATTAAAAGTAATTTGACAAGGAAAATCTATCGCATCGCGACGCTCGCAATCGAAATCGAAACATAAAAAATCGTCGCGCCGAACACTCGAATCATGCGACCGATCGATCAGGCAACCAGCCGATCGACCAGCTGTCCGTACGGACTGCCGTCCGATCGGACAGGCTGTCCGATCGAGCTGCCTGGCCGAATGGCCAACCCTTTCCTCTTTGGGTAACCCTATAAATACCCATGTCACTTTCATTCTTTCTACTTTTGGAAACTCTCTGTCCAACCAGCTTGTGCTCCTCACCTTTTCTCAGATTTCTCTTGATTCCGGTAAGATCTCGACTTAAATCTTGTACTTTCTTGATCTACACGCACTCCTACACCTTTCTATCTTTTGAATCTTAACTTTTAACCGTGAAATCATCAAGATTCAAGGTGTTATAGGGTGACGTCATCATGTGTTCTTGAAGAACTTCATGTTTTGGCCTCATTCCACCAAGAACAACTTAGATCTAACCGATTTCCACATAAACAAACAAAGATCTTTCATAGATCTAAACATATTCACAATAAGAAGAATTGAAAGATGGTTTTCTAACTCTCTTTCAACTTTTTTACACTCAATGCCCTCAAAACCGATAGAATCGGAGCTTGTGCCGGCTCACTATTCATTATTGTGATGGTGATTGGTTCAGGATCCGTATTCTATCCACGAGACTATCGATTCTGGGTTAACCAAGAACAATCGCCCTGAACTGGTGAACCGACTGAACTTGGGTGGTTCCTGTTCAAACGGGTCACTAGACTTAGGATGAGGTTCTGTTGGTTAGCACGATATCAACACATCTTGATAAAACGACAAACGAACAAAACAGCCAAGTGTAAGACAGACGGAACGACCAGGACGGGATGCTGTCCGATCAGACCACTCTCCGAACGAACTGCTAACCGTACGGGTTGTCAACCGCACGGGTTGCTAGCCGAACGACTTGCACAATATTTGAAGGATTGAATGTTGAACGAGTTGTTGTCCGATTGGACTACCATCCGATCGGATTACCATTCGAACCATGAGACATTTAACTTCTACACTTAAAACAATTTTCAACATGTTCAATGCACAAGGAATGCCACCCGCATGAACAACCGTCCGATCGACCGACCTGAAAAGTAGAGATACTTCAATGTTTTCAAAATGCTACAACGAAAACTTCAAAAGTCAAGCCACATACACAAACACATCCTTCTCAAAGGAAGAAACAATCCACTCGAACAGTTATCTGACCGGACTACTGTCCGAACGGACTACTGTCCGAACGGCCAGCCATCCGCACGGCCAGCCATCCGCACGACCAGCCATCCGCACGGCCAGCCGTCCGAACGGACTACCATCCAAATGAACTACTGTTCGAGCCACTCGCACCTTGCCTCGTTTTACGCGTCACTTATCTTTATGCTATCAATCTATTCAGGCTAATCTTACTCTCTAAGCGCTCCCTTCAATCCATCATCGCTGTGAGTATACTCAATCCCTTTTTGCTTTATGCACTTTTTGGTGTTACATACGTTACTTATTCTAAATCACATCAAACACACTACGCAATACTTTAAACGCTAACCGTTACCGCATGTTATACGTGACTTAATGAATGCTTGTTTGTTATGTTTACACATGGAATGTTGTCAACCTGCCTTAGTAACGGTAGTACTATTAGTTTGGACTCAGCACCCGTTCACTCGAGGGTTGTTAAGGACAATTATTTGCATGGATTACAGTGGTGATCATGTATTACGAACTGCCTTGGGCAGTCAATCCGCAGTCATTGGTATCGATAGGTTCATGTCGATAACTAACATGCCTCATTTCACTCTGTGTACGTGCTGGTTATGCGTAACGCTTTCAAACTCTATATGTTATTATCAAACTTGTATGCTCACCTTTACACTATGTGTATTGACTGTTATTTTAACGTACGTGACAGGTACTTAGGATGCTTATCTGCTAGGAAATCGAGGCTAGAATAAGGCTCTAGAGGCCAACAAATAGATGTCTGTACAAATGAAATCAAGAGTCTCTAGAAGCAGATAAACAATTGCTCTATTTGATAAAATCTGAGTTGTCGGAATATAACTATTTGCCTAGATTTTGTCTGTAATAATTTGTTTACCTTTTGAGACATGGTATGGGACATGTTACTTTAAATTAATTGGTAATGATAATTGTTATGGAAACTTCTGGACAATCTGTTTCGCTCAGTGCCATACCCCGATGTTTCCGCCATCAGTTGGGGTGTGACAGATTGGTATCAGAGCCATAACTATAGGGAATTAGGCAAGACACGACCTAGTCCGGGTCGAAGTCTTAGAGACCTAGTCTATAGTTAGGAACCAACAGACCGAGTTGTGCATATCCGGTAGGGATTATGAACGAGCTTACTTCTCGCTATTCTCGCCTATACTACACTATCACTTCACTCGAATTTCCAGTTTTGAATAAGCGACTAAGTCGAGATTAGGTGTGAAAACCGCAAACTCTCGACTAAAATTGCTTGATTAACCCGCATTTTATTTACCAACGGGGGGAATTATGCCAAATCAGGAGTGAAATCCATATTTTGATGAATAATCTCCTCTACTCTATTTAAAAGAGGAGCGAAGTTGTTAAGACAGGGGTGAAAACCTAACCTTGGCGACTTGCTTCGACCTATACTTGGTTTTACAAAACTCTCACCAAAGTCTCGACGGACTCCAACGACCTGAAGTCATAATATGACTAACGGGATGCGTGCCAAGTTCCAAAGAATCGAGGCAAGAGCACAAGTCCTAAAGGTCGAAGAGTGGCGACAAGTCCTTGAGAATAGTCGAATCACTTTGGTTAGTCAATGTCTAATAGCCGTAGACGATCTATTTGAAGGTCCCCTATTCGTATGGATCTTCAACAGAATTGTCTTTCCAATCAAGAGTGCGGAATCCTCTTGATCAGAATATCACAGAAACAAGTAGAACACTGAAAACAGCAAATCACTTTCAACCAGGGTTTCTATTGATTATCGATTACTCAAGAATTACAATCAATCAAACCCTAACAACCACTAATTTCGTCCAAGCCCTAGCTCTCACGAAATTCTATCTCTCACAATGTTCTGGCTGATCAACTGATTAACCTAAACCCTAAAGCCTAACCTTGTTTATATAACACAAGGTTTGCTACTTGGGCCAGGATAACCTCATGGACTGCGAATTGGTCTAAGCCCAATTCGTTTCCCACATCCCCATAAGTATGGGTTTAGTTAGCCCAAACATTACAACTAACTATTACAAAGCTAAACCCGCTAACTGTTTATCGTTTAACTAATTACAAGATATCCAAAGACCAAAACTAAGCTGTTGTCACAAACATGCACCAACAAACTCCCCCTTGACAATAGCTTCATAAAATAACTTTGTCTTCAGTCATCTTGCAATCTTCATGTAGTCTTGCACTGTCTTTGGTCTTTGGATAGCTTCAGCTTCAATAGCCTCTGTCAGCAACAGACTCCCCCTAAGCTGATGCATCCAATCACCAAATCTTCAAAAACTTTAGCGTTTGAGTAAACTCCAGTTCAGCATATGTATAGCAATCTTCAAACTCTTCAACTTTGTCTGCAATATAGAAAGGAGGTTCTACCATGCATCCAATCAAACTCTCATCTTCACAACAACTTCTCACTTTAACTTCTCAGCAACACACTGCTTCAATCCGTGTACTATAAAACAAACATCTCGAGAAACCATAAGAATTTTTCAACATAAGTTAAACAAATTATTATTATTCAAGAGATAGTTAAACTATATTACAGATTAAGCATTTTCAACTTCATCACCAACACGCAAAACTTTTTAATCACACCCTATAACCCGTATGATTTAAAATTTTGAACTCACTTTCTAACACCGTCTCCCCCTATCAGTAACAATTCCTCCAAGAATAACAGTTTTTCGTACGTTAAGAACTTTAAACAGAAAAAGACACTATTTTTGGATTTTTATATTTTTCAGAAAGCAAGTAAATAACAAAAAGCAATAAACACTCTATTTTTTTGTGAGAATCACTGGTAAGAAGATCATATCAGCACAATCAAACTGTTTCACACTATTAGATAATTCTTTATTTAATTTTTCGTGAAAAGCAGTTCAAGACGATTACCAGTATGTTTATCCACTTAAACAAAATGCATGAACATTTCAAGTACCATTACCATATGATACGTTAAGGTAATTTTATTACTGATATATTAGTGTGTCCCACTTCAGGATATACCCCCACGATCAAGGTATGCACAAAGATTCATCGTAGTAGGTGAGTATACTGAATTCATCCTTTAAGATATCCTGACAATGTCTAGGTCTGCATATAATCTGTTTTATCATGTTTTAATTGCTTAACAATGAACACCCAAATAAATACTAATCAAAACCTGGAAATATAAACAACACACTCTATCATGCAAGTATCTTCCCTACCACATATTTCACAAGTCCAATCCAGATTTCTGAAATCTTAACTGGGAATAGGTTGAGAAGAGAACAGAATAGATCTTTAGGAGAGATGGTATAATATACAGATCAAATGAGTTTTTCTCAGTTTGATATAGGTTTATTGGGTTTCATTTGGGCACTAGAGGGCCTCTTTCGGGTGTATTAGATCTATAGCGCGACAACGTACAGCTAGGTCAGCATGTATCTGGATGCAGCAGAAGCTGTCGTTGCCTAGCACCTCCAGGTCAGCATATATCTGGATGCAGCAGAGGAGGTACACGACTTTTTTCAGAGAAGATTTCAGAATCAGATCAAAATTGTGTGTATCGGGACAACATACAGACATTCAAATAGAAATGTGCTAATTCCAAGTGACTTTCTTTCCTGGGGTCATGAACAATTTTAGTTCTGTACAGAATGACAGTCAAGATATCCCCAGATGAAATAACAGTATAAAGACCCAAAACTTCAGATTTTGGCAATCTATCAACGCAAGATTTAAGGTCATTAAACCATACACCACTGATGTGTTCCCCACTCATACTCAGTTGTATTTATGTTTATATCACATTGGTAAGTTGATTATTTCATGCTTTTTGCCTACTGGTACATCATATAATGAAGCTGCTATCACACTTAAGCAATTTAATATCATTTTCAGTGTGACAGTCTAACATGCTGATGTACTATCATTTCTTCTTTTTCACACAGTGATAACTCATTTTTTATTTTCTATTTTTTTTATGTTTTTGATTTTTCGATTTTTTTTTTTGATTTTTAAGAAAAGCAGTAAACTATTTACAAAAATTCTTATGAAAAACCAGTTATTCAGGATTCCTCATCCCGTTGAGTTCGACTAAGTGTTCAAAGCGAGCCCTGTCAAATGCTTTAGTGTAAAGATCTGCCAGGTTATCTTCGGTGTCGACTCGATGTAATTCAATTAGTCTCTTTTCAGCACAATCCCGTATAAAATGATGACGTATGTCAATATGTTTTGTGCGACTGTGTTTCACGGGATTATTAGTTATTGAAATCGTGGCATTATTGTCTATCATAATAGGAGTACGAGTGAAATCCAAACCGTAATCGCGCATCTGCTGTTGTATCCAAAGAACCTGAGAGCAGCAGCTACCCGCAGCAATATATTCAGCTTCACACGTAGATGTAGACACACAAGATTGCTTCTTGCACTGCCAAGAGACAATCCTGCCTCCCAAGAACTGACAACCACCTGTTGTAGACTTTCTGGTCGACTTGCATCCCCCAAAGTCTGAGTCAGTGTAAGCAACAAAATTCATATCACTATCAGCTGGATACCACAACCCAAATTTAGGTTTCCCCTTCAAGTAACGAATAATACGCTTCACCGCCTTCATGTGTGACTCCTTTGGATTAGCCTGATATCTGGCACACAAGCATACTGCAAACATAATGTCAGGTCTTGAAGCTGTCAAGTACATTAGAGAACCAATCATTGCCCTGTATTGAGTAGGATCAACATCTTCAGTACTTTCATGATCTGGGCCAAGATTGTGATTTTCGCAAATGGGTGTGTTAAAAGTAGAGCAATCATTCATTTTGAACCGATCCAAAATGTCATACACATACTTCGTCTGATGAATAAACATCCCATCCTCCTTCTGTTCAACTTGTAATCCCAGAAAGTAAGACAGCTCACCCATAGCGCTCATTTCAAACTTGCTCTTCATCACCTGCTCGAACTCTTTACACATACTCTCATCTGATAACCCAAAGATGATGTCATCCACGTACACCTGTACCAGCAGAAAATCTTCCTTCTTCCTCTTGATGAACAGTGTACTGTCAATCTGACCTCTTTCAAAACCATTCTTGATCAGATGTGTAGACAGTGTCTCATACCACGCCCTGGGAGCTTGATGTAACCCATACAAAGCCTTATCAAGTTTGTACACTCGATCTGGATAATCTGGATCAACGAACCCATCTGGTTGTGAGACATACACCACTTCTTGGACTTGCCCGTAAAGAAACGCACTCTTCACGTCTAGTTGGTAAACTTTGAAGCCCTTGAATGTTGCGAAGGCTAAAAACAAACGAATTGCCTCCAACCTTGCCACTGGTGCAAACACCTCATTGTAATCAATCCCTTCTTGCTGATTGAAACCTTTTACCACCAATCGAGCCTTGTTTCGCGTGACTATCCCTCTGTCGTCCTTCTTGCACTTAAACACCCATTTAGTGCCTATCTCTCTCTCACCTTTAGGAAGGTCAACCAACTCCCAAACTTTCAACTTTGCAAACTGTGCCAATTCCTCTTGCATAGCCTCAACCCATGAATTGTCTTTAAGAGCCATATGAATGTTTTTCGGCTCCTCTTGGGAAATAAAACAACTATACAAGCACTCGTTCACAATCCCCGTCTTCTCAATCGACACAAATAAACCAGAATTTGCTGCTATGCTTCTTCTCGTCTGAACACCTGCATTAGGATCTCCAAGTATCATGTCAACTGGATGATCTCTATTTGCTCGTGTAGTAGCAACGGTATCAACTTCAAGATTATCACCCAGGTTTGATCCAACCTCCCCTTGAATGTTCTGATCTGCAAATGGATTAATGAAATCCTCCCCCTCAATGGGTTCAGAGTCACTATCACTTGAATCAGGATCAGCAGCACCATGGGAAGTTTCCACAGCATCTGTCATATCAACATTCGATCTAGGCATGAACTCGCCTTCATCGTCTCCACCAATCATTGTTTGAATCAACTGAGAATCATCTGCATTTGGAAACTCAGGAATATTAAATGATTTAAAAGTGCTTTCATAATCATATAATATAGCAGGACCACTCGTTGATTGTTGAGGTTTGTATGTAGTAATTTCAACATTGTAAACAACCTCAATTTTACCAGTTTTTAGATTAAAAACCCTTTTATTCGGTGCGCCAGGTACGTAACCTAGAAAGTAGCCTTCGTCAGCCACCTCACCGAATTTTTGTTTATCTTTATTACGCACAATGGTGCAGGGTAATCCAAATGGTTCAAAGCCTTCTAAGTTTGGTTTCTTGTTAAACATTAATTCATGACATGTTTTGTTAAAACGTTTAACAGTCAAAACTTTGTTTAGGACGTAGCAAGCTGTATTCACAGCTTCTCCCCAGAAAAGAACTGGTAGCTTTGAATCTGAAAGCATCGTTCTAGCGGCTTCAATCAACGTCCTGTTTTTTCTCTCAGCAACTCCATTTTGTTGAGGTGTATAAGGAGCAGAATATTGATGTTCAATTCCCTTTCGAAGACAGTAGAGATCCAGAACTCGATTCTTGAACTCCGTGCCATTATCACTCCTTATCCTCTTTATCCTTGCATCATGGACGTTTTCCAATTTCGTAAAAAGATCTATCAGCATCTCCGCCGTCTCATGTTTTGTACCTAAAAAGAAAACCCATGAATAACGTGAGTAATCATCAGTGACAACTAAACAATAGTACTTTCCACCTATGCTCCTCACGTTCACTGGACCGAATAAATCCATGTGAAGTAATTCATAAGGGGCATCTATGGAATTTACTGTTTTAGACTTATGAGGTTTCTTATGTTGTTTTCCCTTTTGACATGGAAGACATTTATCTTCCACATGAAACCTCTGCATTGGAACCCCTTTCACTAGCTCATTTTTAACAAGGTAATTCATTTTTCGATAGTGAATATGGGCCATGCGTCTGTGCCACAACATCGATTCAGCTTCAGATGCTTTTGATAGTAAACACGCCACCACAGCAGTTGGATCCTTAGCACCCATGTCCATGACATAAGTGTCATTTCTCCTTGGCGCTCGCATCAGTATCCAATCGTCTGGAATCTTCAAACCTGGTTTCAACACTAATGCTTCATTCTTGGTAAAATGGACCGAGTGACCCTTGTCGCAAACTTGAGACACACTCATCAGATTGTGTTTAAGTTGCTCCACATAGTTCACTTTGTCCAGTGTGATCTTCCCATTGGTCACCTTTCCTCGTCCTGTAATTCTACCACCTTTAGCACCCGCAAAATTCACCTTTCCACCATCAAAATCTTCAAATTCAGTTAACAATCTCGCATCCCCCGTCATGTGCCTGGAGCAGCCACTATCAACATACCATAAGTTGATAATCCTCCTTAGCAGCTCCTGCACACACCAACCAAAAATTAGTTAGATTGGGGGACCCAAGCCTTAATGGTCTTGGGTCGTCCAAATTCACCAACTACTGGAACATCCATCCAATATCCATTACTCCTAACTGGAGTCTTGGATCTCAGACCTGTTGATGGAATTTGATTTTGGTTTCCACTAGGTCTTTGGTCCTGAGGGTTCCTATATATATTTGGACTATTTGACCTTTGGAAATTTTGATTTGGGTATCTTGAATTTTGATTCCAAGAAGCATTATTGTTGTAATTTCTAAAGCCATTGTTATAAAAAGGTCGACCACCATTATTTTGGTATCGATTTTGATATTGACCTTGACTTCTGAAATTATTAGAATTAAAATTGTTCATTCTTGGTGAACTGCTTCTAGGTCTCTCAAATCTGCCTGGTGGAGATCTAGGCTGAAATCTTGGTTGATTTCTTTGAAAACGAGGAACTTGTGGAGTTCCTTTATCAGCCTTATCTTCACCAACAGCAACATTTTCTGGTTGCTTAGCAGCAGATTTCTTTTGAGAATTTGATCCTTTCTCCTCACTATCACCTTTCTTCTCAGGTAATTTCCCTCTCTGTTTTTCACTCAGTTGTGCTTCACTCTTTTTGTTAGGACAGCAGCTTGCTACATGTCCCTTGACGTGACATTTGAAGCACGATCTCTTTCTCGAAGACTTCTTAGCTGGAGTCTCTGAGGTAGATCCCTTATCAGATGGTGATGATCCCTTAGATGAACCTTGTTCAGTTTGCTTTATTTCAGATTTTTCTATGCTCTTATTTTTAGCAAACTCTACATTCGATTCATTTTCAATAACAGCAGTTTCGTTTTTCATATCACTACCTTGAACAAAATTAATCTTTTTAACAAAAGCTTGATTTTTATTCTTAGGCGGTGAATTTTTCTTTTTCAAATCATCACTCTCAGATCCATCACCTTTACTTGATGTGGATGCGAAACTACTTGGGGTAGATGCCATAAAGGTTGCTAGCTCATCATCACTAGGCAGGAATGAATAGTCATGACTAAGAGGAGGTGGAACTTCATTAAATCCCTGGAAGCCCACACTGGTCTTGTCATTACTCTTCTTTAACCCACCCATCATGTGTTTCATAACAAAAGATGAATCTCTGAATTGACTCAATTTCTTTTCAAGTTCAACAATTTTGAGTTGTGCATCTGACAACTCTTTGCATTTATCAGAAATCTCTTTTGTTTTCTCAGCCATCATGTCATGAGCTAAGTCTATGACTTGAAGTTTTTCATTTAATTTGCAAGTTAAAGCTTCAATTTCAGCTTCACAACCTTTTATTTTCTTCAAGTATGACGATTCATTTCTTTTAACAAAAAAATTTGCTTCTTTTATGTTAGACATCTCACTTACCAGACTTTGGTTTTGTGTTGTCAACCTGGCAACCTCACCCTGTAGTTCACGACATCTCAAACATACTGAATTAGATTGTACCTCTTTCTCATGAACTTCTGAGGTTTCATCAGCAACAACCTGTTCAGCTTCACTCTCTTTCTCTACTTCAGCATCCACTTTGGCTTCAGCATTCTTCACTTCTGATTCAGCATCACTCACACTAGTTTCAGCCTCATCAACTTGCACTACTTCTGCTATGAATGCCTGAGTGGCATGCTCATTATCTTCCAGATGAACACTACAATCATTTGAACCTTCTCGAGATGTAAAGCTCGTAGCTTTATTCCTTTTGACATCTTCATTTCCTTGATACTTCTTTTCTAATGCATCCCACATATCCTTTGAATTAGTGTACTTCGTAAAGGTATTCTTGATGCTATCAGGTAAGGACATCTTTATAGCAGCTAAAGCTTTCTTCTCAGCTTCAACCACCTGTCTCTCAGATTCATCCATCTTGTCATAAGACAGCACTAAAACCCTTCCTTCAATACTACGCGTAGGAGCAACATAGCCATCTATCATACAGTACCACATTCTGGTATCTTCACTCTTCACAAATGCCTCAAACTCCTCTTTCCAGTCAGCATATTCTTTGACATTTTTCAGCTTTGGCCAATGTTTAACACTCTCACTAACCTTGTTCATTCTGACCATCTTTAAACACGTTTTTATCGTAACCGTACTGATAAAACCGTACAAAATTTCTCCGAAAACAGTGGTTACCAAATTACACCGTTAGAATCGTATCGAAAAGACGAATCCAATGATATCTAATGTCGAAAACCGATTTCGGGATTTTCCAGAGTCTTTTTTTTTTACCCTAAAAATCCAAGGAATTCAACTGTCCAAACGGTTCTGTCTAACGATCTACGGATCAATTTCTATTTGCAAAACTGTGAAATTTTATCGACGCTTGCCAACTGAAATTCCACCTCTTAAATTCGCTGGGTATCCTGTTAAATTCGCTGGTTAGCAGCTAAATTCGCTGAGCTGGTTAAATTCGCTGGTTATATCGCTGCCAAAATCGCTAGTCAATTTCTCGATTACGACGATCTGTAAAGTCGCTAAAAACCGTGATGATTTCGCTGTGGACAATCACACGGTTACCAAAGTCGCCTTTGGATTTAACGTCGCCGGTAAATTTGCTGGTTTCAGTTAATTTCGCTGATGATTGAGCTGATCAGTTAATTTCGCAGCCTGTTAATTTCGCAGATCCTGTAAATCTGGAAAGTTAATCTGATCAAATATTCTGAAGATTCTCCAACACAATCTGCAAAATCAAAACAACCTAATCAGCTCAAAATTTTCGAAAATTATGAAGAACAGATTGAAAACCACGAAGAACACGAAGAACAGTCTTCGAATCTTCAAGAAATTCAGCCAAAATTCTTCACACAAACAACCAAAAACTGTCCTGCAAACCCTAAAACCTGCACAAACAGCAAACAAACAATGCAGAAGATCAAAACAGCCAACAAATTCGAAAAATTATATCAAAAATTTCGAAAATTTCAAAACCCTAATTTTTCAGGTTTTCAAAATTTCTAAAATTTCTTCCTGTTTCTGCAGCCAACAATCCTGAACCGAGCTTTCAAGAGCCTAATGCTCTGATACCAATTGTAAGTCCCCTCTTCGTATGGATCTTCAACAGAATTGTCTTTCCAATCAAGAGTGCGGAATCCTCTTGATCAGAATAAGCAGAAAACGTGTAGGAACAGAAACAGCAAGACACTTTCAAACTGGATCTTTATTGATTATCTATCAAACTTGATTACAATCAATCAAGATCCCTAACCACACTCAAGTTCGTCCAAGACCTTTGTCTCTCACGAAAATACTCTCAAACAATGTTCTGGCTGATCAACTGATTAACCTAAACCCTAAAGCCTAACCTTGTTTATATAACACAAGGTTTGCTACTTGGGCCAGGATAACCTCATGGACTGCGAATTGGTCTAAGCCCAATTCGTTTCCCACATCCCCATAAGTATGGGTTTAGTTAGCCCAAACATTACAACTAACTATTACAAAGCTAAACCCGCTAACTGTTTATCGTTTAACTAATTACAAGATATCCAAAGACCAAAACTAAGCTGTTGTCACAAACATGCACCAACACTATTTCTCGATTTTTTTATGTGTTTGATTCTGAGCCCGCAACTGCAGACTCTGATGATTCGCCGATTTTATGTGATTTATGTGACTTATGTTTATTTGTTAAGCCTTTTGAGGTACTATTGGTTTCGATCTAACGCCTTTTGCTTCCGCTAATCACACAACACGCTATAGAGCGTTAACAAATCGCTAAACTATGGACGACCTTATGCTATGTTATACGCTTATGCTATACTACTAGCTATGCTATTCGCGATCGCCATTCTCAAACGTTCGCAGACTTTGAATGATAGGTTTCTGTATTCTGAGGCAGTCGGAATGCTCTACGTGTCTCTATATGCTCCTATGTGCCTCTGGTGATTACATGCTTCTGTGCTTCTGTGCTCTTTGTGTCCTACGTGCTTACGTGCCTGCGTGCTTATGTGTTTATGTGAATCCGTGATTATGTGTCTATGTGTTTATGTGATACATGTTACATTGTGTTCCTAAGCTTTAGTAAGTATTAGACTTGTGAGGTGAGATTCGATTATGATGTGTCTGAGACCTATGGCAATGTCTGTTGCAGACAATGTCAACTGGACTATCATCCCATCACACACCACTTTCTCGCCAAGAAAAGAGAGACAAACGTCTTGCTGCTATCATCGCTAAACAAGTAGCAAAAGCCGTGAGTGATGTCTACGAGAATGTCAGCAAATCATCTGAGGAGTCGAGAACTGAAACTCCTAAAGCTACTCCCAAAGCTGCTTTCAGTTTCAAGCAGTTCAAGTCTTATGGACCCAAGGAATTCACTGGCGAGGAAGGCCCTACAGCGTTGTTCCAATGGTTTGATTCCATTGGGGTCACTCTACGACAGAGCGGTTGCCCAGATGATCTCCGCACTCTAAATGCTACCGGCGTCTTCCAGTCCCACGCACTAGACTGGTGGACGGCCGAGAGAAACAAAAGAGGGAACGATGCAACCTACGGTCTGTCGTGGGACGAACTCAAGGAGGTCATGCTGGAAGTATTCTTCCCTCCTCATGAGCGCCAAAAGTTAGAAGATGAATTCTGGCACATAAAGCAGAAGGAAGGTGAAAATGCTGCTCTCACTGCTCGCTTCAAACAGCTCAGCATCATCTGCCCTGATCAAGTGAAGACTTCTGACATGGCAATCAAGAAGTATATCCGAGCCCTGCTTGACTGTGTTGCAGATTTCGTGCAAGCGGCTAAGACTAAGACGATCGAAGAGACCTACCTACTGGCCGCTGAAATCAATGACAAGCGGGTCAAGGCTGGTGTCTGGGATAAAACTTCGAAGCACCTGTATCAAGCTACCACCGCCGCTCCAACTGCCGAAACCGCCACCGCTCAACCATCAAAACCCTCACGCCGAAAGAAGAAGAACAACAACAGCAGCTCCAGCAACAAGAACTGTGCTGTCACTACCACTGCTGCTCCTCTCCAGGTAGTACCGGCCCAGCAGCAGGATCATCACCGTCCAGCACTGAAGGGGTAAGGTCATAAAAACCTTATAAAAAGGATTTAAGACCATACCACAAACTGGGTTTTTCAACCTTTTTAACCTTGCGCGGCCGCGCATGGGTCTTATTAAAGGAAGAAAACAGTCAGTAACTTATAATCACGCGCCCAAAGGATAACATGAATCCTTGCGCCTTCCCCAAATTAACAAAGGATCAAAACCTTTTGTTCAGATACCTCCGCCTAAGTATCCAGACTTGGATATTATTTTACCCAGACCTAGGAGTTATTCATCTGCGTCCACACAGTAAGGTGTCACACCGGATTACAACAAATAATCTAGAAGGAAATACAATCGTGCACCACCCAGACGGTTATAACCGTCTGGACACGTGTCATCACCATAAACAATTCTAAAATCACAACAAAGGCATGCAATTGGAGAGTAATCTCCACTTAATCTCTTTCCACGTGGCAAATCCCCAGCCATAGATCAAACCACGATCCGTGTGCACTCACATCGGATCGAGAAAACTTGACAAAGGATCAAAGAACTTAACGGAAGAAAAGATAACCGCTACGGTGTTAGCATCTTCCGTCATCTTTTCAATAACAGGTTTTCCCTCCCAAACTCCCGGTTATAAATAAGATAACTGTTCAGGTATAAACTCAGATTACTCTCACTCCTCAAATACTTATCTTCTCCGATACCAATACTTATTCTCACGCCGGAGTCGGGTCAAGGAGAGAACCCCCTTCTCCCCTTGACGAGGCTAACGGTGTTCTTTTTTGCAGAATCACCGGAGAAAGAATTCCATTACAACTGAATCAACCGAGAGAGAGAACCATTTAATTATCCAAAAAACTTTGTAACGCCTCTGAGCATTATCCATGAATAAAATTACAAAGTTTCTATTATTTTTGTGTTTACAAAGTGCATGCAATTTCTTTTTAGTAAGAGCGAAAACATTATGGTAGTTTAACACAAAGCTCCATGCACGGTCAGTGATCCCATCACAAACGACCATAAACTCTTACATGAGCTTCATACCAACTTTATTCGCCTTACTCAAAAAAAAAAAAAAGTAAATTATACTCATGCAAGATATTGTAAAGTCATTCAACAAAACAAATAGAAACCTGCTATTTTTAAGCGTACAAATACGCCCTAGAGAGTTTAGAGACGGCAGTGTTTAAAATCCTCGCGCCACAGCGCACCAACAAAACAAGGATCTACATCCTACAAAAAAAAATTGTTCAAAACAATCCTATTCAAAATCTTCTCCCCCATCCGGAAAGATTTCCTTAAGTTGCGCAACGTGATCGTCCGATTGCAGCGCCACATTTATCAACTCCATCACTGGAAGTTGTAAGTTATTAAACTCTGTCTTCATAGCAGCCAGTGCGCTGGCAGTATTAACGCCAAAGGTAGCAGACTTACTATCATCCCAGTTAACTTTCAAAGCGCTATTCACATGTTGGGAGCATTCCGCATAACCTTGCGCATAACCATCTCGTCGCGCAGCAACCATCAAATTAGCAATAGTTTTGTCCAGTTCTTCAGAGTTTAAAACAGACTCAGCAACCTATGAAATCAAATAAAGATAAGCATCAACACAAGCGCATACATAAACAAAAAAGAAGAAAGGAACTCACACATGCAATCCCGCGGTCTTTCAACCAGGCCATATCATTCTTCAAGGGTTCAAGCTCGCTTTCCGCTGAAACCCGTGCCATTTCTGAATTCTCCAGTTTCTCTTCAGCCTCAGTTAAACGGCGGGAGGTTTCAGTATTCTCGGAACGCGCAAGCTCCAGATCCTTCTTCAATTGTTCCTGGTCAGACACCAAAGCGGTAAGTTCCTCTAATTCTTTATCTCTAACGGCAAGAGTGGCTAAAGCTTGTACCTCCCGTTGCTCACTTCGTTCCCTATGAGAACGCGCCTCCATCAACATAGCTTCCATATCAGCTTTTTCTTTCTTCAATCTTTCTACCTCCGCATCTTGATTCTTCAGATTTTCAACCTCAGCCTTAAGGTTATTTATGATATTGCGAAGGTTTGCCTTCTCGGCATTATCTTTCTCACAAATTTTTCTCCAATTTTTGCGCTCCTCAGATAAAAGCGCAGCTTCAGCTTCAGCTTTTCTTTTCCAACCAGAAACTGACCATTCTTCAGTCTTGCGCTCCGCTTCAAATTTAGCTTGCTCAGTCTCTAATTTAGCCTTCAACTGAGCCACATGTTTTTCATCTTTTGCAAATTTCCTTTGTGATGCTACAAAAGATGCTCGCTCTTTATGCATGCTATACCCCTCACGCACTATACGATGGGTAGTAGAAACATGGGATGCAGTTTCTGCAAGATAAGATTGATAGGTCTGTTCATAAGGTTGATTTTCCTGAAATTTAACCTCGCCAGGCGGAAGTATCCCCTGCAACCAATCTTGGCATACACGCCAATCCGAGAAAGTATCTCCTTTCTTCACATTCCAAACAGGAATATGAGGATCAGCAGCATCTTTCTCCGCATACATCCGGTAATAATACTCTTCTAAAGTTTCTTTTGGACGAATTGGAGATTGTTTCTCAACACCAGCAGAAGAACCTGCCTCCTCAGTAGCGGCCTTTTCAGCATGCTCAGGAACAGTTTCAGAAGGTCTGCGAGGAGAAGATTGAATTGTCTCAGCAGTCTCCTTTTCCGGTGTCGGTTGATTATCATCATTTACCACACTCGGCTCAACAATCTGTTCAGTTTCTATGTTAATACCAACAGGCTCCTCAGCCTCAACAGTTTTCTCAACACCTTCCCCAGCCATCTCTGAAGACTCTAACGGGTGTGTAACAGTAGCGCGCGGTGGGGAAGGGGGAAGTTCTTTATCAACTACAGTTGGTACGTCCACAGGAACAGAAGAAACAGGAATTTCTGGAAAAACAAAAGTCTATAAAAATCCTATCCGCTCAAAAGAAAACAAAAAACACCAATACATACCAGGAATGGATTCTGAAACAAAAGCATCTAGGTTTCCCTTTCTAGTAATTTTCTTCCTCTGCACTTTCTTGGGAGGTTGACCCTCCGCATCAGCATCAGCTGGCTTTCTCTTACCGGCCTTCCTATGAACCAAACGCTTGGGACTGGAATCCAGATCGATAGGCTCATTTGGGTTGGAAGGAGGAATATCGGCAGAATCCTTCGGTTCTGGCTTCGGTTCCCGCATGGTCACTACAGGAGTAAGACCCTCCAACGAGTCAGAAACCACCACATAGTCACACCTGGAAACAGAAGAACGGCGCGTACCTTTCTTCTCTCCAGCATTTTTCGCCTTCAAAGGTTGAGTCTTAACAGTTTCACTCTTCTTCGGCGCAGAAGTAGACGTAGTTGCGCGTTTTTTCTTCTCGGGGCCTATGCCCAAATTCAACAACTCACCTACAAAAAAGTGCAAGACAGAGAAATTTACTCAAAGCAAAAAAGAAAAGAAAAACAGATATAAACTCACCAGCACCAGCCGCCGGTTGAACAGATAGGTCCGCGTCCTGCGGAAGCACAAAATTCTTCACAATACGGTGATACCAGAGCTCCTCTTCAGGTTTCTTCTTGATAGTCCCCATTCTTCCGCCTTCCCTCTTAAAAGCAACAACATATAGAGAAACAACTACATTGAAGGGAAAGCAGATCAAAAAAAAAAAAAAAAAAAACAAAACAAAAAAAAAAAAAAAACAAAAAAAAAAGAACAGTGACAAAACCCCAATACTTACTATGACCATCTTCAGTGTACACGGGTTTATCATCACGTTCCATCTTCCAGTTCAAACTCATGCCAGCTCCAACTAGGGCTTTCTCCGGCAAAGCAATATTGGGAACATCCTTCAGATCTTGGTACCAGTTCTCATCAACAGGAGTCTGAATTGATTCAATCGGAACATCGTCTTTCCCTCTTAGCGTCATCTTCATCGGAATCACTCCAGCTTTGATAAAGAAAAATTTCTGTTTCCAATCATGAAATGATTTTGGGGGCTGATGAAGAATTTTCTTTGCAGAAGCCCTCTGAACAAATGAGTAAAACCCTTGGGTACAGTGCATCTGATAAAAAACCCTAAATCGGGGAACGGTTGGCTCCACATGCATCGTTCGACATACAAATTCGAAATGACGAACCCTAACCATACCAATAGGGTGAAGTTGGGAGATATGCAGATTGTAGAATCCAAGAATTTCAAGGAAAAATCTCGTAACAGGCAAACGAAAGTTACCATCGCAGAAAAAATCCCAAAAAAGGGTAATATACCTTGCCGGAGCATTCGCTGCCGTTTGCCCTTCTTCAGGATACAAGGCACCCCAGTTCTCCGGGAATTTAAGATTCTGAATCAAACCCTCAAAAGAAGCCCTGGGCCACTTCAATGGTGGAAGTTCAGTTGACATCTCTTCAACAAGATCCTCTTGACGTTCTCCGGTTGACATAAGCAGGGGAATGATGAAAAGATTTTCTTAAGAACAAGGAACAGGGCAAAGTTTTCAAATAAAACAATGATTACAGAAAAGAGGTTACCCAAACGATTATATACCCATCGCAATAAATAGCATCGGTAACCGTCACAGCACTGTTCCGGGTATCACGGTTCCCCAAGAAACAGAAAAAGCAGATGTCAGAATATACACGCGTTTACACGCGCGCGTGTAAGACACGGGTAGTAAAAAACAACTGACAATGACAGGTTGTCAAAATCAATTTACTGTGCTAGCATCAAGTCAAAGATTTTCCATCAAAAATAAATCTTTACAAAATTCAAATCTTCTAACAGAAGCTTTCTTACCTTTTCGCGCCCAAAAACCATTTCCCTCTCATAAGTCCAGTGCTCCACTTACTTGCATAAGTACAACACTAGACTGGGGGGACTTGAAGGGGTAAGGTCATAAAAACCTTATAAAAAGGATTTAAGACCATACCACAAACTGGGTTTTTCAACCTTTTTAACCTTGCGCGGCCGCGCATGGGTCTTATTAAAGGAAGAAAACAGTCAGTAACTTATAATCACGCGCCCAAAGGATAACATGAATCCTTGCGCCTTCCCCAAATTAACAAAGGATCAAAACCTTTTGTTCAGATACCTCCGCCTAAGTATCCAGACTTGGATATTATTTTACCCAGACCTGGGAGTTATTCATCTGCGTCCACACGGTAAGGTGTCACACCGGATTACAACAAATAATCTAGAAGGAAATACAACCGTGCACCACCCAGACGGTTATAACCGTCTGGACACGTGTCATCACCATAAACAATTCTAAAATCACAACAAAGGCATGCAATTGGAGAGTAATCTCCACTTAATCTCTTTCCACGTGGCAAATCCCCAGCCATAGATCAAACCACGATCCGTGTGCACTCACATCGGATCGAGAAAACTTGACAAAGGATCAAAGAACTTAACGGAAGAAAAGATAACCGCTACGGTGTTAGCATCTTCCGTCATCTTTTCAATAACAGGTTTTCCCTCCCAAACTCCCGGTTATAAATAAGATAACTGTTCAGGTATAAACTCAGATTACTCTCACTCCTCAAATATTTATCTTCTCCGATACCAATACTTATTCTCACGCCGGAGTCGGGTCAAGGAGAGAACCCCCTTCTCCCCTTGACGAGGCTAACGATGTTCTTTTTTGCAGAATCACCGGAGAAAGAATTCCATTACAACTGAATCAACCGAGAGAGAGCTAACCTTTTATGCGGATTCAAACCCCCTAACTATCTCGGTTCCGACCATTTAGTTGGTGTTTCTTCAAGCACCAACTACTTATGCACCACCTGCAAAGCGTGCGTACACAGGCTCCCACCCAGCTTGCCCAACTTGCTCGTATCATCACCCGGTGGGTCTCGCCTGTCGATTATGCGCTCACTGCAACATGTACGGTCACTTCACTACTAATTGCCGTACTGGTCCACGCCAAGCCCCAGCTCAAGCCACTGCTCATTAAGCTCTGCTCCCAGCCCCGCAAGGCCAACAAGCGGCTCAGGCACTCGCGATCAATGCCCGAGTCTGCTTCGCATGTGGTGATCCCAACCACTTTGCGAACATGTGCCCGAACAGGGTTGTGAAACAAGAGCCCCAGCAACAACAGCAACACCAACAGCAACAGCCTCAGCAGCAGCAGCAAGCCGCACGCGCCAGAACTTTCAACATCATTGTGCCCCAAGCCCAGGCTGACAACAACCTGGTTAATGATACGTTCCTTGTGAATGGTATTTATGCTTCATGTTTGTTTGATACTGGAGCCGATAATTGCTTTGTGTCGTTCGAATTCGAGAAGCTACTTAGTCGTAAACGCTCCCATCTCCCCTCGACGTTCGATGTTGAAGTCGCTACCGGAAGAACTGTCGCCGTTAATTCTGTTCTTCGTGATTGTACTCTCGAGATCAACAATCACATCTTTCCGATCGATCTCATCCCGATGCAACTCGGAAGTTTTGACATCATAGTAGGCATGGATTTTCTTCACGAAAACCATGCTGAAGTTGTGTGTTTCGATAAGATGATTCGATTCTCGCTCGCGAATGGTGATTTACTATGTGTCTATGGCGAAACTGCTTCAAAAGGTCTCAAGCTCATGTTATGTGTCCAAGCTAGCAAGTATCTCCGCAAGGAATACAGAGCTTTCTTGGCTAACATTGTAGTAGCGGAGAAGGAAAAGAAAGGAAGACCAGGTGTAAATGATGTCCCAGTGGTTCGAGAATTTCCTAACTTTTTTCCGGAGGATCTTCCCGGACTACTGCCAAATCGTGATATCGACTTTCGTATCGACCTCATTCCTGGAGCCAACCCTATTGCCAAAGCTCCTTACCGACTCGCGTCGTCCGAAATGTGTGAACTCTCGAACCAACTCCTGGAATTACTTGAGAAAGGCTTCATTCGACCGAGCACCTCTCTTTGGGGCGCGCCAGTCCTTTTCGTCAAAAAGAAGGATGGGTCGTTCCGGATGTGCATCGACTATCGGGAATTGAATAAGTTAACTATCAAGAACCGCTATCCCCTGCCTCGCATTAACGACTTGTTTGATCAGCTACAATGTGCTACGTGTTTCTCGAAGATCGATCTACGTTCAGGCTATCACTAGCTACGCATTCAAGAGGAAGATATACCCAAAACCGTGTTTCGCACTCGATATGGCCACTATGAATTCGTTGTTATGCCCTTTGGTCTAACCAACGCACCCGCGGTTTTCATGGATTTGATGAATCGCGTGTGTAAACCGTATCTCGACCGTTTCGTCATCGTATTCATCTACGACGTCTTGATCTATTCCAGATCAAAAGCCGAACACGCGCAACATCTACGTTTGGTTCTCGAGCTACTCCAGGGGAATCGACTCTATGCCAAGTTCTCCAAGTGCGAATTCTGGTTGGAGGAGGTTCAGTTTCTGGGCCACATTGTTAATAGTCAAGGTATTCACGTCGATCCCGCGAAGATTGAAACAGTTAAGAGTTGGATCACACCTAAGAACCCGTCTGAAGTTCGTTCTTTTCTCGGACTAGCGGGCTATTATTGACGGTTTATCGAAGGATTCTCAAAGATCGCTGTGCCGCTTACCGCTCTCATGCACAAAGACAAGCCTTTTGTTTGGGGAATTGAACAAGAGTCTGCCTTCCAAACACTTAAGCACATGCTTTGCAATGCTTCTGTTCTCCCATTGCCCGACGATTTCATTGTCTATTGTGATACTTCCAACCTTGGTCTTGGTTGCGTCCTTATGCAGCGAGACAAGGTTATAGCTTATGTATCTTGTCAGCTCAAAATCCACGAGAAGAACTATACAACCGATGATCTCGAACTAGGCGCAGTTGTTTTTGCGTTAAAGATTTGGCGACACTACCTGTACGGTACCAAGTGTACGATCTTCACCGATCATAGGAGCCTGCAACATATCTTTAATCAGAAGAAACTTAATATGTGTCAACGCCGATGGGTAGAACTTCTCAACGATTACGTCTGTGAGATTCGTTATCACCCAGGCAAAGCAAATGTTGTTGCTGACGCACTCAGCAGACGGAGCTATCTTCTTAGCACTCATAACGTCCAAGCCCAATACGATCTCGACACTCTCATCCACGAAGCTCAGCATGCATGTTTTAATGAACACACCCTGAAGAAGGAAAGAATCTATCACGATGGAGCCCAGCTTGTGAACAAACCAAATGGGATATTCCACTTTCTGGACCGAATTTGGATCCCTAAGCAGACCGATTTGCGACAGATTCTGATGGACGAAGCCCACAAATCCCGGTATTCTATTCATCCCGGTGCTGAAAAGATGTAATAGGACCTTCGCTACAAGTACTGGTGGCCTGGCATGAAAATGGATATTACCCTCTACGTGGGAAAATGCCTGACCTGTGCAAGAGTCAAGGCTGAACACCAAAGACCCTCTGGCTTACCCGAACAACCGCCTATCCCTATGTGGAAGTGGGAGAGCATAGCCATTGACTTCATAACAAAGCTTCCACACACGTCATCAGGTCACGACAGCATCTGGGTTGTTGTTGACCGTTTGACCAAAACTGCTCACTTTTTGCCAATACGGGAAGACTACAAGGTAGAACGATTAGCCCGAATCTACACCAACAAGATCATTTGTAATCATGGGACGCCTCGCGACATCATCTCTGACCGTGATGCTCGGTTTACCTCACGACTGTGGGAAACGTTTCAAATGGCGCTCGGTATATCGCTTAATCTAAGTACCGCTTTCCACCCTCAAACCGACGGTCAGACTGAAAGAACGATTCGTACTCTTGAAGACATGCTCCGTTCGTGTGTCATAGACTTCGGTGGTAATTGGGATACATACCTGCCGTTAGTCGAATTCTCGTATAACAACAGTTATCATTCCAGCATCCAAATGGCACCATTCGAGGCTTTATACGGAAGAAGGTGTCGATCGCCTATTGTGTGGCACGAGATTGGTCATTCGCAATTAACCGGTCCCGAGCTATTGCAAGAAACGACGGACAAAATTTTCCAAATTCGAGACAATCTAACGAAAGCTCGGAATCGTCAGAAAAGTTACGCCGATAGACGACGCAAGCCCCTTGAATTTGATGCTGGTGACTACGTACTCCTAAAGGTTTCACCTTGGAAGGGGGTGGTCTGATTCGGCAAGAAAGGAAAGCTCGCGCCTCGATATGTTGGACCCTTTAAGATTCTCGAAAGGATCGGCAAAATGGCTTATAGACTCGAACTACCGGAGGAACTTAGCAACGTTCACCCGACTTTCCATGTCTCAAACCACAGAAAGTGCCTGGCCGACCACGGCTTACATGTTCCATTAGAGGATCTGCAAGTGAACGAAACATTACACTTCGTGGAAAAGCCTGTTGAGATCATGGATCGCCAAACCAAGCAACTCAGACGCTCGCGCATTCCTATTGTGAAAGTACGATGGGAAGGCAAACGAGGAGCAGAGTTCACTTGGGAACTCGAAAGCGACATGAAGGCGAAGTACCCGCAGTTGTTTGTTACGGCTTCGAACTAATTTCGGGACGAAATTCCTTCAACTAGGGGAGGCTGTAACAGCCCATGTTTCTGAAGTCAAAGTCAAAGTTAAAGTCAAGGTCAAAGTCAACGACCGATTTCGCGCGACTTGACTAGTAATGAATTTCTTTTATGTGTTTATTTTAGCTGTATTATGTTGAGTAAGTGTCAATAATTACAACAATCGACGTATGTTATTCGCGGTCTAATCGACTTACAACTGTGAACTATAGGAAGTAAGAATGCGATAAAGTCAACTAAACGCTAATCAATCCAATTTAATCGACATCGAATCGCAATCGCACTCGCAACTCGAAATACGCAATTTGGTTATTATACGTGTGTGCGCCTTATGTGTTACTTGTGCATGTTTATTTATGTTGTGTCGTGATAATCAATCGAAACGCAATCGAAACTCGGATCGCAATCGAACTTAATCGCAATCAAAATGGTATGATAATTGGTGAAGAAGAGATAGTGCAAGATATGAGTAGTTGGGATTAAAAGTAATTTGACAAGGAAAATCTATCGCATCACGACGCTCGCAATCGAAATTGAAACATCAAAACTCGTCGCGCCGAACACTCGAATCAGGCGACCGATCGATCAGGCAACCAGCCGATCGACCAGCTGTCTGTACGGAGTGCCATCCGATCGGACAGGCTGTCCGATCGAGCTGCCAGGCCAAACGGCCAACCCTTTCCTCTTTGGGTAACCCTATAAATACCCATGTCACTTTCATTCTTTTTACTTTTGGAAACTCTCTATCCGACCAGCTTGTGCTCCTCACCTTTTCTCAGATTTCTCTCGATTCCGGTAAGATCTCGACCTAAATCTTGTACTTTCTTGATCTACACGCACTCCTACACCTTTCTATCTTTTGAATCTTAACTTTTAACCGTGAAATCATCAAGATTCAAGGTGTTCTAGGGTGACATCATCATTTGTTCTTGAAGAACTTCATGTTTTGGCCTCAATCCACCAAGAACAACTTAGATCTAACCGATTTCCACATAAACAAACAAAGATCTTTCATAGATCTAAACATATTCACAATAAGAAGGATTGAAAGATGGTTTTCTAACTCTCTTTCAACTCTTTTACACTCACTGCACTCAAAACCGATAGAATCGGAGCTTGTGCCGGCTCACTACTCATTATTGTGATGGTGATTGGTTCAGGATCCGTATTCTATCCACGAGACTATCGATTCCAGGTTAACCAAGAACAATCACCCTGAACCGGTGAACCGACTGAACTTGGGTGGTTCCTGTTCAAACGGGTCACTAGACTTAGGATGAGGTTCTGTTGGTTAGCACGTTATCAACACATCTCGATAAAATGACAAACGAACAAAACAGCCAAGTGTAAGACAGACGGAACGATCAGGATGGGATGCTGTCTGATCGGACCACTGTCCGAACGAACTGCTAACCGTACGGGTTGTCAACCGCACGGGTTGCTAGCCGAACGACTTGCACAATATTTGAAGGATTGAATGTTGAACGAGTTGTTGTCCGATCGGACTACCATCCGATCGGATTACCATTCGAACCATGAGACATTTAACTTCTACTCTTAAAACATTTTTCAACATGTTCAATGCACAAGGAATGCCACCCGCACGAACGACTGTCCGAACGGGTGACAACCTGCCACGAACTTGAAGTGTCCAACCGAACGGGTTGCCGTCCGATCGGACAACTGATATTCGCTAATTTACACATATTTTAGTCCCCCATTTTACCCCTATTTTATGCGTTTTTAGCCATAAATCCGTCATTCGGATACTTAATATTGTATACTTTTGTTTACAGGCTTAAAACTGCATTCCAGACAAGATGATAGCAAAAATGAGGACTTTCCGTACAAAAGGACACAGCTGCGAAGATTCTGTTAAAAAAACTGACCTGGGCCTCTGGAACGGTCGTGCCACATGAGGAACGACCGTGCATCTCCGACACGTGTTGATCAGCTCGGTGATGAACGAGAGGTGCGACTAGGCGTTCTAGGAAAACAAGGCGACTCGGTCAAGAACGGGCGTTTGATCTTAGGAACGACCGCGCGTATCCGATGGACCAACAGAGTCTCGGTGATGAACGACCAGTGCGACTCGGCGTGCAACAAGACCTCGGTGAGGAACGACCGTGCAAATTTAAGAACGGTCGTGCCATTTCGAATCTGGTCAACGATCTGATGACGTCATGCAGTATGGTGTGCCCATCCCTAATAATTGCTTAAAGTGCACGGTCGTGCCACAGGAGGAATGACCGTGCAACACCGAAAAGATATAAAAAACAGAGCAGAAACAGTCTGTCGATATTCTGGAATTTTGGAGAGCAATTCAGGCGATTATCAGGCTCCGGAGGCTTCTGCTTTCACCCGGATTCAAGCCACATTGTCTCGTTTAGCTCGTTTACTATCCGGATCCTTAGTCTAGTGCTTGTTTATGGTTTGATTTTCTAATCTTTCCATGATTTTGTTAATCTTTCAAGTACTTAGATTATTGTTTATGTATTATTGTAGCCTTTGGGCAAAAACACAACAATCCCTTGCTTGATTACAATCATTAGTATGTTAATCTTTGTTTGTAATGACATTTTGAAGTATTTTCTATGTTAATCTTTGATGATTAGTTTGCAACCTTGTTATTGATATTGATTTCTTGATTATAAGTAATTATGTTGGATGATTGATGCTTGGTTAGTTAAGATAGTTGAAAAATGAAGCTTAATTAATCTTGTATTAGTAAACTTTGAACTTAGTTAACTAGTTTAGCTTGGTTTAAATGTATGCATCATGATATTAGAAATGATTAGTGATTTAATAAAATGTAATTATTGTTAATCAAGAGAGCTTGCCGTCACGTAAGGACCTTAACGGGTTAGATGGTGTCGTTATAAATTCTTGCTATGATTTGTTAGCTTAGTTAGTAGTTTAGGCCAAAATTGCTATCTTAGTGAATTATTGTGCAAGATTTGTAAAATGAACTCGGTTGTGATTTAATCTAGTTTATGCTTGTCTCGGTGGTTGCATTGTGTTTATCGGTGTCGCTTTCCTTGATTAAGTGCGGTTAGAAAACTCCTAACGGATGACTAACTTATTTTTAAGAGATTTTCATAGACATTTATCAATTGCACGTTAAAGAACAAATTTAGGTGGCTAAAGTGTGTTTATCGTTTTAGCTTTCTGAATGATTGTCATGTTAGGATTCCCGAAAGGGATACTAATTGTCTTAAATTGGAGAATTGATCGAATGCTTCTAGTGCCATAACCGACTTAGTTGACATGCTTTGGTTGTGTATAAAGCAAGGCTATTTATCTATTATTTATTATGTTTTCATTATGTATTCGTTTACGCTTACTTTAGTTATTTAAAATCAAACAACTTATGTTTTTACCGATAGTTTAGTGACAAAGGTCTAGTATTATTTCTCCGCCCATTTCCGTGGATCGATACTTGGTTCTTACCGATACTTTACTACATATATGACGGGGTACACTTGCCTCTTTCGTGTGTGTTTTGATGTAAAAGTAATAATCACTATTATAAATTTAAAACCAAATCGTGTGTAATTTCATAGTAAAAATATGTGTAGTCACGCACACGTCAAGTTTTTGGCGCCGTTGCCGGGGAATGGCGAGTTTTAGGAACGACCCGAGTCATTTGGTTATTGGTGTATATACTTGTTAATATTTGTGTTAATTTCTTGATTATTTATTTGTTTATTTATTTGTGAATATTTCTTGTTTTTATGTGATTTATTCGTTTTCGCGTTTATTTTTGTCCATTTATTTATTTGATCCGGATTTATTTATTCACTTATTCTTTGGGTTTTCGGCACCCTAAAGCCATTTTTTGTATTAGTCTATTCATTTATTTATTGTGTTGATTTTTTTTTATAAAATTTCGGGCCCATTTTCGGATTTTTATAAAATTTTCAGCCCATTTATAATAATTTTCTGCTTCTATTCAGCTGAAAAAAACAGCATTATTTTATTAATAAAATATTCACTGTGTCAAATTTTCGTTTGCAGGTTAATGTCCTATACCCCCGCTCCAGAACTTGTTGAACCGTCAGACGAGCCCGAACGTGATCTTAGGAGACGTCTACGCGCGAGAGGTCGGGCGGTTGGGCTACTGCTTGCCAGTGGTGAGCCGGAGCCGGTGGTACCTGTTGAAGCCGATGGATCAGGAGGAGACGAAATCATGGCAGACGATGAGTGACCGTTGAATGAGACGAATCAGCCTGGAAGAACAGGCCTGGAGCCGAGTATCCTTCAACCTACTATTGATGTACCTACTTTTGAAATTAGATCTAGTATTATAAATATAGTACAAAATTCAGTACAGTTTGACGGACGTGAGCACGAGGATCCCGGGAGGCATATTGCTGCTTTTCTCCATGTTTGTTCCACGTTTAAGATTACAGGTGTTTCGGAGGATGCAATTCGGTTGAGGTTGTTTCCGTTTTCGTTACGTGACAAAGCTAGAGCTTGGCTTATGTCACTTCCAGCCGGGTCCATCAGGACCTGGAATCAGTTGGCGGAACAGTTTATGCAGAAATATTTCCCACCTGAGAAAACGAACAAGCTACGGAACCGAATTGTATCTTTTCATCAGGACGAGGGTGAGTCGTTGCATGCAGCTTGGGAGAGATTCAAGGATTTGTTGATTGATGTGCCACATCACGGTTACTCCAAGAGACAGCTGGTTTTAACGTTCTATCAGGGGCTCAGTTACAATACACAGGAGCGATTAGACGTGAACGCGGGAGGCGATCTGGGAACTAAGACGCCTAATGAAGCGTATGATATTATTGAGAAAGCCGCGTTAAAATCCAGCTCGCGTCGGGAGGGAGACAGAGGCCGGGCATCATCATCATTATCTCGCGCAGGGGTCCATGCTGTAGACGACTATACGACCATTACTGCACAGATCTCGGCTCTCGCATCGAGATTCGACAGGTCCCAGATGATTGCGCATGCGGGCTCGGGATGTGACCAGTGTGGAGTGTCACACGAGCCTGGGGCATGTTTTCAGGGAGTCGTATACGAGGGCCACGAAGAGGTAGATTTCGTGAGTAATCAAGTAAGGCCGCAGAACAACCCTTACAGCAACACCTATAATCCTGGTTGGAGAAATCACCCAAATTTTGGGTGGCGAGCAAATGCAGGTAATCAAAATCCTTTGGGATTCACTCCGCGCGCTCCAGCGCAACAGGGTCAGGGACAGGGTCAGCAGTTCCAGCAATACAACCAACCGTACCAACAACGTCCATATTCATACCAGAATCAGGGCTCTGGGAGTAGTTCCCAGCAGCAGGCCCCTCAGTCTAGTTCTAAGCTGGAGGACATGATGGCTTAGCTTCTTACTAGCTCCTCGAGCACGAATCAGTTAGCTGAAAAACGCTATCAGCAGAGCGAGGATCGTTTTCTCTCTCATGAGGGAGAAATGAGGAGTCATAAAGCCTCGATTCAGAATATAGAGAATCAGGTTGGTCAGCTGGCACATATGATGTCTAAAAGACCCCAGGGTGGTCTTCCGGGTAATACCGAACCTAACCCGGGCGGGCATAGAGATGTGAACGCTGTGATGACCAGAAGTGGAAAACCTACCGGACCCGTCATATCGGACTCAGTGCCGATCACTGAAGCGGTCCCGACAGACACACCGGACGAGGTGCATGCCAGGCTACGCCCAGCAAGTACAGCACAAGTCCAGGAGCCGGTCAAGGGTTACACGCCTCCTGTGCCTTATCCAGGAAGATTGAAGAAGCAGAAGATTGATGAACAAAACGGTAAGTTTCTCGAAATGTTTAAGCAATTGCATATAAACATACCGTTTGTTGAAGCTTTGGCACAGATGCCAAAGTACGCAAAGTTTCTGAAAGACATCCTCTCAAACAAACAAAAGCTCGAGGACATGTCTTGTGTGGTTATGAATGAAAGCTGCTCTGCTATTCTCCAGAATCGCCTGCCTATAAAAATGGGAGATCCAGGCAGCTTCACACTTCCTTGCCTTATTGGCAATATGTCTGTCAGTAATGCGTTAGCAGATCTAGGAGCGAGTATAAACCTTATGCCCTATAAGGTTTTTACAAAGTTGGATCTAGGTGAGCCGTCACCTACGAGGATGAGTATTTGACTTGCGGATCGTTCTGTCAAGTATCCACGCGGGTTTGTAGAGAATATGCTTGTTAAGATTGACAAGTTTGTATTTCCCGTGGATTTTGTTATCCTGGACATGGATGAGGACTCGAGAGTGCCTCTGATACTCGGACGCCCGTTTCTGAATACCGCCCGGACCATTGTGGACGTGGCGGCGGGCCAAATTACACTCCGAGTGAACGATGAGCATGTGACGTTTGACATTAAACGTTCTATGCAGCATCCTCAGAGTCAAGACGACGCACTCTATTATGTCGACATCGTCGACACTTATGTGAGCACGCATATCCAGGGTACGATCGAGGAGATGGATTCGGACACACATCTGTTGTGTGGGGACCTAGATGGCATTACGCAGGAGGGCCACGATTTAGAGCAGCCAGTCTATCAGATTGGTGATGATGGTCCCCAGAGTCCGGATCGTTTCACAGAAATTGATCGAGCAAGTGGAGTGAAGTCGAAGCCATCAGTAGAAGATCCTCCTACCTTGGAGCTTAAAGAGCTCCCACCGCACCTGGAGTACGCATTTCTGGATGAGGAGCGTCATTTGCCTGTCATTATTTCATCTGGATTGGCGGTAGAAGAGAAGAGCAGACTGCTTAATGTGTTGAAACTTCATAAGAAAGCAATCGCTTGGAAAATCATGGACATAAAAGGTATAAATCCTTCCTTCTGTACACATAAAATTCTAATGGAGGATCAGTTCAAGCCGTGTGCGCAGCACCAGAGGCGGCTGAACCCAAACATGCAAGAAGTCGTTAAAAAGGAAGTGATTAAGTTGCTAGATGCTGGTATGATCTATCCCATTTCCGACTCTGTTTGGGTCAGTCCTGTGCAGGTAGTGCCCAAAAAGGGGGGTATGACTATGGTCACGAACGATAGGAATGATCTCATTCCAACCAGGACGGTCACGGGATGGCGGGTTTGCATCGATTATCGCAAACTCAACGACGCCACTCGCAAGGACCACTTCCCGCTTCCATTCATTGATCAAATGTTGGAGCGTCTGTCAGGGAAGTCATATTATTGTTTTCTGGATGGGTTCTCTGGTTACTTTCAAATCCCTATCGCTCCTGAGGACCAGGAGAAGACCACATTTACCTGTCCCTTTGGTACATTCGCCTACCGGCGTATGCCATTTGGGCTGTGTAATGCGCCGACCACTTTCCAGCGATGTATGGTTGCTATTTTCCATGACATGATCGAGGATTCCATGGAGGTTTTCATGGACGACTTTTCGGTTTTTGGGGATTCCTTTGATCAAGGTCTGGAAAATTTGAAAAAGATGCTTAAGAGGTGTGAGGAGACAAATCTGGTCCTGAACTGGGAGAAATGCCACTTCATGGTGAAGGAGGGCATAGTTCTGGGACACAAAATTTCTCACGTGGGCATGGAAGTCGATCCTGCTAAAGTCGACGTTATATCACGACTTCCGCCCCCTACCTCTGTTAGAGCTATACGGAGCTTTCTCGGTCATGCCGGGTTCTATCGGCGATTCATCAAAGATTTTTCAAAAATCGCCAGACCCATGACCCGTTGTTGGAGAAAGATGCTCCGTTCGTGTTTGGAGATGATTGCTTGAGAGTTTTTGACCTTCTCAAGCAAAAGTTGATAGAGGCCCCCATTTTAGTCGCGCCTGACTGGAGTCTGCCATTTGAGATTATGTGCGACGCCAGCGACTACGCTATAGGGGCCGTTCTGGGTCAAAAGAAGGAAAAGCACTTCCATCCGATCTATTATGAGAGCAAAACTCTTCACGACGCTCAAGAGCATTACACCACGACTGAAAAAGAGCTCTTGGCGGTCGTTTTCGCATTCGATAAATTTAGATCGTATTTAGTGCTTTCGAAAACTGTTGTATACACTGATCACGCAGCCATTAGATACCTCTTCAGCAAACAGGACGCTAAACCGCGTCTAATCAGATGGATCCTGTTGCTGCAAGAGTTTGATATAGAAATACAAGATAAAAAGGGTGCTTTGAATGTAGGAGCTGACCATCTATCTCGGCTAGAGCACGGAGACATCGAGGACTCACGTTGGGATTCAATCAATGACAATTTCCCGCACGAGTCTTTGATGGGTGTTGAGATATGCGATGAGTCGCCATGGTTCGCTGACTTTGCGAACTACCTTGCTTGTAGAATTCTGATAAAAGGGTTGACTCATCAGCAAAAGAGGAAATTCTTTTCAGATATCAAGCACTACATATGGGACGACCCTTTTCTATTCAAAGTGGGTGCTGATCAGGTGATCAGAAGATGTGTATCAGGGACTGAGGCGACCGATATTCTGCGCCAGTGTCATGAGGGACCTAATGGAGGCCACCACGGAGCCAACTTCACCGCGAAGAAGGTGCTGGATTCCGGGTTTTACTGGCCGACCATTTTCCGTGACGCGCAGAGTTGGGTGAAAGCGTGCGATGCTTGTCAGAGGGCGACGAACATATCGGCACGCGATGAAATGCCACAGAACTGGATACAGGTTTGTGAAGTCTTTGATGTTTGGGGGATAAACTTCATGGGACCATTCCCCCCCTCACGTGGAAACAAATACATACTCGTGGTTGTTGATTACGTATCAAAGTGGGCGGAGGCGCAAGCCTTACCCACTAACGACGCCAGGGTAGTTGTGAGGTTTCTTAAAAGTTTTTTCGCCCGATTTGGCGCTCCGAAAGCGCTCATTAGTGACCGAGGGACTCATTTCTGTAACACACAGCTTGAAAAGGCTTTGTCCCGATACGGTGTGCATCACCGTTTATCCACCCCCTATCATCCGCAGACAAGCGGGCAGGTGGAAGTCACGAACCGTGGGCTTAAGCGCATCCTTGAGCGGTCTGTTGGTGCTAACCGCAAGGAGTGGTCGGACAAGCTTGATGAGGCATTATGGGCATTCCGTACAGCTTATAAGACCCCTATAGGGACCACCCCCTTTAGGTTGGTATACGGAAAGGCATGCCATTTACCGGTCGAGTTGGAGCACAAGGCTATGTGGGCTTTGAAAACCGCGAATTTGGACCTTAAGACCGGAGGTGAAGCCCGGTTTCTCCAAATTCATGAATTGGAAGAATTGCGATAACAAGCCTATGAAAGCTCCGTACTTTACAAAGAGCGCACGAAGAAACTTCACGACAAACGCTTGAAGGACCACAAAGAATTCCAAGCGGGTGATCTTGTTCTTCTGTACAATTCACGGCTGCGCTTATTTCCTGGGAAGCTTCATTCACGCTGGACAGGACCGTACACAGTTAAAGAGGTATTTCCGTACGGTACTGTTGCAGTAGAGAACGCGGATGGCGTTACATTCAAGGTAAATGGTCACCGGTTAAAGTTGTACGTTGCCGGGCCGATAGAGTCGGCGGTGGAGGTAATTGAACTCCAAACCCCGCACATATCATAAGTGTGGGGAGGAGAGAGTCTACGCTACTGACTCGCGGATAAAAAATGTAGCAAGAGCGTATTTTGCGCTTTAGGGGTAGTTTCGTCTTTTTAGGAATTTTTGTAGTTTTAGCGTAATTTTAGGGTAGTTAGGTAGTTTACGTTAGTTTGTTTAGTTTCCATACGTACCGGGCAAAGGTTCTGTATTGCAATATTGTTAGAACAGTTGGTGTGTCGAAAAAATGGCGAAAAACGGCCAAAACGGTTGCTGGAAAAAGCTTCTGCAGAAAATTCTGTATCTGCACCTGATGCACGACCGTTCCTCGGGTCGCACGACCGTGCGTCTCGGAGGACCGGCACGTTGAGCTTCTGCAGAAAATTCTGTATCTGCACCTGATGCACGACCGTTCCTCGGGTCGCACGACCGTGCGTCTCCGAGGACCGGCACGTTGGATCACACCCTTGGTGCATATCCGAGAACATGCTGCAGGGTTTGAGCGATGTCGGTACCGCACGACCGTTCCATACCAGGAACGACCGTGCCACAGGCTAAGGGCATTTTTGTCATTTGGCATATTATAAATACCCCCATCTGCTCCCAAACCCTTCATTCGCGAACCCTAGTCGCTGCAGGCCGTTCCAGAGCGATTCTTCATCATATCGCACGGTTTTTTCGCATGATCTAACACCCTTCTTCGCACGGTACGTTCCTAGTTGTAGATTTCTTGTTTTCTTGCTTTCTAGGTTAGATTTCTTCCGATTCTTCAAGGAATTTTTAGGGTTCTCTTCATAAACAAATCGAAACCCTAACCCTTGTTGAATCGAAGTATCGTGAACACCCGGTTGACTTTCAGACCCCTGTTGGCCCAATACTTGTTGATATTTTGCGAAAATCAGGTTGTTCTAAGTACAGGGGTCGAAATCTGCAGACACAAAGTCGCACGGACGTTCCTCGTGTGGAACGGTCGTGCCTCGCTGGCTTGTTCATGATATCTGATGTTTGTTCGGTGTTGCACGGTGGTGCCACAGATCGCATGCCGTGCAGTTCCGGCTAATTTGGGGCTTGGCCTTTTAGTTCTCGGTGACGCACGACCGTGCGTCTCGAAGAACGACCGTGCCATTTGCCCAGTACAGTTAGACAGTTTCTTCATAATTTGCTGCTCGGCTGTTTTCAATTCATTTCTCTCCTGTTTCTGTCTTTCTAACAATGTTCCCCATTACAGATGAACCATCCCTTCCTTCAGTTTGACCCCAACATTGAGAAAGAAGCTTTGTGCATACCGAAGCGCGACGCATTGTGGGTGAGACGGGGGCAGTTTGGAGTCCCCCGATGGTTAGATTGGGAAGTAATGCAGGAACTCAATCAGTATAACAGATTAAACGACATGATGAGTCGCCCGCTTGCAAATCTGGTCGCTTGCAACCGACCCGTTTACCGGGAGTTAACAATTGAATTCTTCGCATCGTATGCCTATGAAAGGCCGGTTGCACATACACAGCCCGAATTCCGCTATAGGGAGCGGGTAACCTTCAGGTTATGTAGACGATGGCATACGTGGTCGGTTGGTCGTTTGGGACGAAGGCTCGGGATTTATACTAGGGACGACATGGATGATCCCAACGTCTTCAACGATCAGTTCAACTTCCCTAATGATGCAGCGCGGGATGAATTTTGGGCAGAAAATGCCGTTGGGGAACCCTACAACCCGAGGATGTCAAAGGCCTCGCGACTCAGAGACCCTTTGGTGCGAGTGATGCACCATGTATTTAGCCATTCGATATGCGGTCGCATGGACAGTCTTGGTAACTGTCCAACTCCTGATTTGCTTTTTCTTTATGCGTTGGTTGACAAAGCACCAATCAACCTAGCCGCACGAATGGCTGAGTACTTTGTCAAGTGTTCGGGGCGGACTCCGAACAGTGAGATACATGGCGGTTCGTATGTGACCGAAATAGCGTACAATGAGCGCTATATGACGCCGGGGGTGCTTCAGGGTCTCACTTTGATTACCGAGGGGGTTCATGTCGATATTCGGTCACTGAAGTTCATGGGGGTGATTGCTGAGCTTGATAGGGGGGATAGGTTGAAGGGATTGAACAACGAGGTCTGGGACCCGTTGCCTCCAAATGAGGAGGAAGCTGAGGATGAAGAAATGGAGGAGCAGCACGAGCACCAGCCACCGACACCACCACACTCGCCGTAGCACCATGCATTTCATCAGCATGAGGACTGGCCCACGTTCTACCAGCAGTTCCAGGATATGCGTGTGACGCAGGAGCAGCATGGTACCTACTTCGACGAGATTAGATCTAGCCAGGACCAGATCCGGGCTAACCAGGATCAGCTTCGGGTCACACAGGACCAGCTTAGGCAGAGCCAGGATGCTCTATACCAGGGGGTGAGTGAGGGTTTTTCATATCTTTTCGGGGAGATGCATCACGCATACCCCGACTATTTTCAGCACCCGCCGCAGTTCCCACCGTGGAACCCCCCTGGCTATGGCGATCAGGGCCCATCTGGCACAAGACATGATGATGATGATGAGTAGTTGGCGGTGGTGATAGCATTTGGTGGTGTTTTCTATTTCAGTACTTTATTTACTTTTGGGTGTTTATTTTGACTATTATTTAAAACACCCCGGTTATGTATTTCAGACAATTTCCTTTGTGTTTTGTTTAGATTTTAGTATTTATGTATATTATGGTTGTTTTGTGATTTTTCTATTTCTGTTATGTTTTGGGTGCACATGTGACATACTCGCAGGTTTTATCTATCGGATCTTGGACCGGAGCACGTACCAGATGCAGCTTCGGAAGTCTCGTGGCATAAACATCATCATGAGGGGAGTATTTTTATCCCTTTCTCTGTATTTCGGGTCTCGCATTGGGGACAATGCGAAGTTCAAGTGTGGGGAGGGGGTTAACTTTGTTAACTTTGTTTGTCCTCATATAAAAAAAAAACAGAAAATCAGAAAAATCATTCAAAAATACGTGTGTTTTGTATATATTTTAGTAAATAAACCGGTTGGTTGTGTTTTAGAAAGCATCGGACTTGATAAAAACTCGACAAGTATAATATTTTTGAAAAAGGAAACCGGAAAGCGTGAAAACAAAGAAAGACTTACGTGATAGTTTTCACACTTTTACCCATTCCTTCCGTTACGTGAGCATAATTGAGCCTTGATTGTTATATATTTGTTCATTTCGGATATAGGAGTGAGCCAGATGTTATGTGCAATTTAGAACTTGTCACTAGTATACTTGTTAAGACCATGAACTTGTGAATATGTGTAAAAATGATAGAGGCACTTAGATTACCCCTTTGTTGTGTACCTTGTTCTTTGTGTTGTGCTTCCCGTTCACCTTATATTACCCTTTAGGATTAACCATGTCGAGCCTTCCCGTTCACCTTTGTTTACCCACATTATCGCCCACTTAACCAAATTTAGCCTTTTTATGTTTTAAACCTTTTTAGTGTTAAAACTCGGTCAAAATAATAGTTTAACTAGCTTGTTTTTGTTTATATTTCATTGTATAGTTTAGTTTGCTAAAAAAAAAAAGAAAAAAAAACCAGAAAATAAAACACCCTAAAATAGGGTGAAGTTGATAAAAATCAAGCAATTTTGAATGCTTAAATGTTAAAAGTTCGTTGATAAGCTTGATTGCGCAATAGTAGCCTTTTAAGGCGTTTGTATGTATAGTTGTATTATTTTCTTGCTAGTTAAACGCTACTACCGAGTTTTAACCACTTTCGCCATTTTAAATGTCCACTTCCATACCCTTCGCCCAAGCCTAACGTTACAACCCGTAAAGACCTCTTGATTTACACTTGTTTGCATGTTAGTTGGTGGAGACGAGATCTTATGACAAGCTTATGATATTGCACATTTCATTGACTAGGCGTTGAGTGTTTACACATACACATTTTATGTATGTTTCATAAATAAAACCGAGTGTGTGTGAACATTGTGAGTTGTGTGAAGATTAACTTGTGAGTCAATTAAATGTGAAGTCACGGATTTTTGGTTGTCGCTTTATAATTGCTTATGCTTGTTGGGTTGAGTCTTTTGATGTTGTCTTTCGACAAACCGGCTAACCGCTTTTAGTAGTTTTCAAATAAAATATTGTGTAAATTATCGTTCTTGTTTATTTCTACCTTTTATTGTATTTTAGTTTAGCTTGCTTGAGGACAAGCAAGGTTCAAGTGTGGGGAGATTTGATATTCGCTAATTTACACATATTTTAGTCCTCCATTTTACCCCTATTTTATGCGTTTTTAGCCGTAAAACCGTCATTCGGATACTTAATATTGTATACTTTTGTTTACAGGCTTAAAACTGCATTCCAGACAAGATGATAGCAAAAACGAGGACTTTCCGGACAAAAGGACACAGCTGCGAAGATTCTGTTAAAAAAATTGACATGGGCCTCTGGAACGGTCGTGCCACATGAGGAACGACCGTGCATCTCCGACACGTGTTGATCAGCTCGGTGATGAACGAGAGGTGCGACTGGGCGTTCTAGGAAAACAAGGCGACTCGGTCAAGAACGGGCGTTCGATCTTAGGAACGACCGTGCGTATCCGATGAACCAACAGAGTCTCGGTGATGAACGACCAGTGCGACTCGGCGTGCAACAAGACCTCGGTGAGGAATAACCGTGCAAATTTAAGAACGGTCGTGCCATTTCGAATCTGGTCAACGATCTGATGACGTCATGCAGTATGGTGTGCCCATCCCTAATAATTGCTTAAAGTGCACGGTCGTGCCACAGGAGGAACGACCGTGCAACACCGAAAAGATATAAAAAACAGAGCAGAAACAGTCTGTCGATATTCTGGAATTCTGGAGAGCAATTCAGGCGATTATCAGGCTCCGGAGGCTTCTGCTTTCACCCGGATTCAAGCCACATTGTCTCGTTTAGCTCGTTTACTATCCGGATCCTTAGTCTAGTGCTTGTTTATGGTTTGATTTTCTAATCTTTCCATGATTTTGTTAATCTTTCAAGTACTTAGATTATTGTTTATGTATTATTGTAGCCTTTGGGCAAAAACACAACAATCCCTTGCTTGATTACAATCATTAGTATGTTAATCTTTGTTTGTAATGACATTTTGAAGTATTTTCTATGTTAATCTTTGATGATTAGTTTGCAACCTTGTTATTGATATTGATTTCTTGATTATAAGTAATTATGTTGGATGATTGATGCTTGGTTAGTTAAGATAGTTGAAAAATGAAGCTTAATTAATCTTGTATTAGTAAACTTTGAACTTAGTTAACTAGTTTAGCTTGGTTTAAATGTATGCATCATGATATTAGAAATGATTAGTGATTTAATAAAATGTAATTATTGTTAATCAAGAGAGCTTGCCGTCACGTAAGGACCTTAACGGGTTAGATGGTGTCGTTATAAATTCTTGCTATGATTTGTTAGCTTAGTTAGTAGTTTAGGCCAAAATTGCTATCTTAGTGAATTATTGTGCAAGATTTGTAAGATGAACTCGGTTGTGATTTAATCTAGTTTATGCTTGTCTCGGTGGTTGCATTGTGTTTATCGGTGTCGCTTTCCTTGATTAAGTGCGGTTAGAAAACTCCTAACGGATGACTAACTTATTTTTAAGAGATTTTCATAGACATTTATCAATTGCACGTTAAAGAACAAATTTAGGTGGCTAAAGTGTGTTTATCGTTTTAGCTTTCCGAATGATTGTCATGTTAGGATTCCCGAAAGGGATACTAATTGTCTTAAATTGGAGAATTGATCGAATGCTTCTAGTGCCATAACCGACTTAGTTGACATGCTTTGGTTGTGTATTAAGCAAGGCTATTTATCTATTATTTATTATGTTTTCATTATGTATTCGTTTACGCTTACTTTAGTTATTTAAAATCAAACAACTTATGTTTTTACCGATAGTTTAGTGACAAAGGTCTAGTATTATTTCTCCGCCCATTTCCGTGGATCGATACTTGGTTCTTACCGATACTTTACTACATATATGACGGGGTACACTTGCCTCTTTCGTGTGTGTTTTGATGTAAAAGTAATAATCACTTTTATAAATTTAAAACCAAATCGTGTGTAATTTCATAGTAAAAATATGTGTAGTCACGCACACGTCAACAACCATCCGATCGATCGACCTAAAAAGTTGAGATACTTCAATGTTTTCAAAATGCTACAATGAAAACTTCAAAAGTCAAGGATACACAAACACATCCTTCTCAAAGGAAGAAACAATCCACTCGAACAGTCATCCGACCGGACTACTGTCCGAACGAACTGCCATCCGCATGGCTAGCCGTCCGAACGGACTACCATCCGAACAAACTACTGTCCGAGCCACTCGCACCTTGCCTCGTTTTACGCGTCACTTATCTTTATGCTATCAATCTATTCAGGCTAATCTTACTCTCTAAGTGCTCCCTTCAATCCATCATCGCTGTGAGTATACTCGATCCATTTTTGCTTTATGCAGTTTTGGGTGTTACATACGTTACTTATTCTAAATCACATCAAACACACTACGCAATACTTTAAACGCTAACCATTACCGCATGTTATACGTGACTTAATGAATGCTTGTTTGTTATGTTTACACATAGAATGCTGTCTACCTGCCTTAGCAATGGTAGTACTATTAGTTTGGACTCAGCACCCGTTCACTCGGGGGTTGTTAAGGACAATTATTTGCATGGATTACAGTGGTGATCATGTATTACGAACTGCCTTGGGCAGTCAATCCGCAGTCATTGGTATCGATAGGTTCATGTCGATAACTAACATGCCTCATTTCACTCTGTGTACGTGCTGGTTATGTGTAACACCTCGTAATTTCATGTCCAATATAATATCGACACGTGTCATGAACTTTAAACGTGTAAAGGATTACTTTAGAAGGACTAAAGTTGACAAACAAGGAAAGTATGTGAATATAAGGGTTAAAAATGTCAACAATGGATAAATATACTTCACAATAACCCTACATGATGTTTATACCTTTAAATGAATGAATCATGGATCATACGCAGCTAATTGTGAAAGAAAGTGAGAGATTACAAACTACAGGGGTTAAATGTGTTAACATGTTCAAAGTATACCTCTGAGTGACCTTTTAGAAAACCTGAAGCTTTGTAGCGATTAATTATGCTCACTTGAATGCATGATAAAAATTTCACCAAGTTTCGTTATCGTATGAGAAAGTTATGATAAAATTCGTATACGAGGGGTTAAAAGCGCCAACGTTGATAATTAGGGCTTTTCGAGTGACCATAAAGTTGACAAGGACTTCACAAAGATTGGTTAAGTCTTGAAGTCCTTAGAAATCAATTTAGAGGGCTCATAGTGCAAAAAGAAAGGTAGAAACAACTTATATATGGACCAGGGACTAAAACAGCAATTTCTGAAAATTGAATTTCGGTCACAAGGGGCGTCGCGGGACGCGTAGGGTCCTTAGGGGACCTACACGTCACGCGAGGGGTCTTCTGATGCAGAAAAAATATGGCAGGTGTCTGCCCAGCCCGTTTAACCGACTTACTACACTTGTTTTCAATACCATGGGCTGCACTAGCATGTTTTTAGGCACTAGGGACACTTGGGATGCATCAAAGATCAATTGTAGACTTGTTTGTCATGATCATGATGAATTAAAAGCACTATATAAAGACCCACAATGTGCAACTTTGATCACTCATTCATAACTTCATTTGTGGAACCTCCTGGAGCTCAAGAGCCTTCCCTAAGCATCTCTAGTCGTAATTAGAACTTCGGTAAGTATCCTTGACTTTCCTTAATCGTGTTTTACTTAGTTAATTAGCTTAAAGTCAAACCGTTGTAATTAAGGTTTGACTTATCGATTAATCACTAATGGTCTGATGTTTAGCCAAATTGAAAGTAGTTATAAGTTGGTAATTATGTGGGCATTAAACCCTTAAAAGGGCACCCTCTGATTCCCGTCCTAACCATGACATTTGTCGGGTCAAAGTTGTTTATAAAAAGTCAACAGAATCTTAATTTTCAAATTAACGCATAATTAGCAATGTAGAAGACGTGTAACCTATTTTATCACTCATATAACTTGGTAATTAGTATAAGAACTGGTCTAAGCTTGTTTGATCCGACAATTTTCTGTTTAGGCTAGGTTCGGAACCGAAAGTCGCAAAACTTTGACTTTTGTTTTAACTTCAGTTCTGACCCATATTAATATAATTTAGAAATTCCTTAGAGCTCCGTTAGGACCAACTTGTATGATAGTATAACCCTCTGCGTTTATACTACTTAACTCGTTGATTGTCTGATGTCTCCGTTAAATGCCTAATGTTGACCAATATGCTTATTTGACCTTAAAACAAGAATTTTGGAAATGTGAGAGGACAATAATCTTTGTTACTGATTTATAAACATTTCCCAAAAATTTCACATCAGTTGGAGGTCTAGATTAGGAGTTATGCTCAATAGCGTAATTAGAAAGCTTTTTATTAATTAAACGGCGTAATTAGCATAAAGCCTATCTAAACCCAATTTTTGACACCAAATCTTTTACTCACTGATGTAATATAATATTTTGGGATTTTTGAAGATTTTTAATTATTTTTAAACTAACCATAACATAAGGTTATTGCCTTAATTCGGTAATTACCGATTATACCCTTTTGCTTGTAAAATGAGTTTTACATAATATTTTGACACAAATTCAATTGCTACTGATTTTATATAATAAATGAAATATTTTGAACTTTATAACCTGATCAGAAAACTCAGATTTCCTGTTTAACCCGGAAATCGCTTAAAACGGCTTTTTACGCGTATTTAACACATAGTATGGGTTTAAAACCATTTTGTCATATAAGACTTATCACCAACTGATATAACCTATTAAATTAAGTTGTTTTACTGATTATTTCAGACCCGAATCTTAGAATTATAATTAATCTCTTTTATAATCTTTTAAATGACCAAATTACCCCTACGGGGCTTAAATTGAGATTAAACTCGTTTTGGGCATAATGGAAGGTATCCTACTGATATCACAATATATTTAAGACATATTAACTTAGGAAACCTGTTCGTGACTCTTCCGGTTACCCGTTATGCGTTATTCGCGTTCGGTTCGGTTTATGTAACTAGTTTGCATAAATTAGCCGAAACGGGTCAAACCTTATCATTTTTATCTCAAAATCTAGAATGTGTTTAGTTTACCCATATTATACAAGTCTTCAAACTTGTTGGGTCTAAATCACATTCTATTCCGGTCTTCTCTTAATCATGCGTTCGAACCGTATCTTCCTTTAAAACTAACCGGTCTAAGTTTAGGCTTAATTAAAGACCCGTCAGGATTCTAATAGGTTATTATAAACCTTCCTTCCAGAATAGGAGACCCGGTAAAAGCTACGTGCACTTGCTTGTTGTGATTATTACTTGCAAAGGTAAATACTTTTAACTTATTTTCCCTTGTACGGGCTTGGGGTACGGTATATAAAATACCGCTTGGTCGGGCATTGAATCTTTAATCGTATGATGGTTAATTTATTGAAATGACCCGTTTGAATTGTTTTGTTTGCTTAAAGCCTTTGGGGGGTTAATGACCATGTCCCGAATATCCTTGGCATCATTTTACGAAATGGCCACGACCTAAGCACGGGGTGTAGGCGTACACCCGTCAGTGCCTAAATAAATAATGTGGTGTGTCTATTGATCTTTAACCCGGAACGAACCGGGCTACTGAACGCATAAGAAACATGTAATTCTTTTACAATTATTATATTTAAATAATTATCCCAAGTTATAAAAGTTTGTGCCACGTGCATTCAAATCAATTTTATTAAACCTTTTCAAAACGAGTCAGTTAATTGTATTTACCAGTGTAAACTGACGTATTTTCCCAAAAAGGTTAAGTGCAGGCACTACTCGAAATAGGCTGGCTTTCTCCTTGCATCCACAATAAGTCTCGCAAGCTTGGATGACATAAAACTGTTGAACAATGTTTCCTTTTTATTTGATCCACCTGTGGATTATTTTCAACTATTTTGTGATACTTAATATTACAATTATATTCGGTTGAAACGAATCTATCTTTTGCTTCCGCTGTGCATTTAAATATTGTGTTGTTTGACTATGATGATATCAACTACGTTACGATACTCCCCATCGGGCCCACCGGTGAAACGTGGAAATATCGGGGTGTGACTTTATGCGTAACGCTTTCGAACTCTATATGCTATTATCAAACTTGTATGCTCACCTTTACACTATGTGTATTGACTGTTATTTTAACGTATGTGACAGGTACTTAGGATGCTTATCTGCTAGGAAATCGAGGCTAGAATAAGGCTCTAGAGGCCAACAAATAGTTGTTTGTACAAGTGAAATCAAGAGTCTCTAGAAGCAGATAAACAATTGCTCTATTTGATAAAATCTGAGTTGTCGGAATAGAACTATTTGCCTAGATTTTGTCTGTAATAATTTGTTTACCTTTTGAGACATGGTATGGGACATGTTACTTTAAATTAATTGGTAATGATAATTGTTATGGAAACTTCTGGACAATATGTTTCGCTCAGTTCCATACCCCGATGTTTCCACCATCGGTTGGGGTGTGAGAAAAATCGAGCTGGGCTTCAGTTCTGGTGAATGGATCTCCTACGTCAGAGTTTAAATTGCAAAGAGGATTAAGACAAGGTGATCCACTATCACCTTTCTTATTTATCCTAGCTATGGAAGCGTTGGACGTCATTATGACTAGGGCAGTAAAAAGAGGAGTATTTAAGGGGGTAAAACTTCCAAATGAAGGTCCATGCATATCCCAACTTTGCTGCGCGGATGACGTAATATTTATGGGAGAGTGGTCTGAGACAAACATTAAAAAACTGAACAGAATTCTGAGATGCTTCTATTTGTGCTCAGGATTAAAAGTGAACTTAAATAAATCCAAGTTATATGGAGTGGGGGTTGACGAAGAGGAAATCGATAGTATGGCTAATAGTTTAAAGTGCAGGAGAGGTGATATGCCGTTTTGCTTTCTTGGCCTAACGATAGGTGCAAATATGAAGAGAGTAAAATTTTGGAAACCAATAGTGGACAGTTTCAATAATAAACTTTCGGCCTGGAAGGCTAAAAGTTTATCGTTCGTTCGCCGGTAGATTGATTTTAGCAAAAGCAGTGATGGGAGTTTTACCGAATTACTACTTATCGATGTATTTAGCACCAAAAAAGTGATACAATAGTTAGAAGCAATCCGTAGAGACTTCGTATGGGGAAGAAAAGATGGGAGAAACAAAATTCGGTGGATAGCATGGAATAGAATGGTTAGAGCAAAAAAAATATGGAGGATTTGGAATAGGCGATTTGGGAAGTGCCAATTTAGCGTTATTGGTAAAATGGGGATGGAAATTTAAGATGAATCCGGAAGCATTATGGGCGAAGGCTATCAAGGCAATTCATGCAAACAATAGGAGTCATAAATACATTCCAGTCAAGAAAGGAATCCGGGTCTGTGGAAAGACATAGTATCTTCATTTAAAGAACTGGAAAATAAAGGAATAAAGGTGGAAGAAAGATTAGTGGCAAAATTGGGAGATGGAACAAAGGTGAAGTTTTGGTTGGATAATTGGACAGGAATGAAGCCGTTCAAAGACTGGTTTCCTGATTTATTCAAGATTGCAAAGAATAAACAAGCTCACGTGGCAGATTTTGCTATAAAACTAGCAAACGAAGTGCAGTGGAACATACACTGGATGAGACCTTCAAACACTGATGATGAATGGCTACAATGGTCGGGTATGCTAAATGAGCTAAACAAAATAAAATTACTCACAGGAAAAGACCGATGGGGCTGGATGAATGAGAAGTGGGACGAGTTCTCAGTGGCGGCTGTAAAGGAGCATATAAACAAACAAATGGTGAATGAACAGGAAGAGCGATGGAAACATTGGATTTCGTGGCTACCTGCAAAAGTAAATTACTTCACTTGGAGGATGGCATTAGGAAGGATCCCGGTTAAAACAGAACTGAGGAGAAGAGGAGTTGAGTTAGATAACATCCTATGCTCTAGATGCGGATCAGTTGAAGAATCGACAGGTCACCTTATTAGTGAATGCATGAGATCGGTTCCTGTGTGGAGAAAAGTAATCGCGTGGCTGAAGTTACCATCATCGACGAACACTAGTACGTGGGAGAAGGCAGTAACGTGTGCAGACGGTTTAAAGGGATCATCGGAATGGAAGAAAATTGTAATATTGATTATACAAGCGACCATGTGGCATCTTTGGAAAGCAAGGAACGAAAAGGAGTTTAGAGGAACCACAAGATCAGCAGACAACGTAGTGGACGAAATTAAAGCAGACACGTTCTTGTGGCTGAAAAGTAGATCGAGATTGAAAGACTTAGCATGGGAAAGATGGGAGGATTTCAATATAAGAGACATTGTAAAATAGTAGTAAAAGAATTGGGGGATGGGGGATAAAATAATTGTGTAATTTTAGTTGTAATCTTTTGAGTTTTACAGTATATGCTGGCCCTATTCTATAATCATAGAATTTTATCGTTCAAAAAAAAAAAAAAAAAATCAGGTGGTATTTTCTAAGATACAAATTCACACAAAAAAAGGTTTTATAAATAATCATTGTAACTGATCAATTAATAAGTTATATTAATAAGGTTGATATTCCCAAGTCATTCAATATAAAGATTTTATAATTAGAATTAAAAAATCTATATATATATATAAACTAGAATTACCACCCGCCGCAATGCGGCGGGGGATTCATTAGTTATATATCATGTTAGATGAAAGGCAAATGTTTCTCACATGACCACGAGCCTATGTGTAAAACCGAGAAAAAAATAACTAAGTTGATCTCTGACTCGCACGTTGCGACAGACCTATCAAACGGGAAAAATAGACGCGCTGCGACGGACATGTCAAACAGGAAAAAAATAGATGAAAAAACGTTGAACCCCACACGCACGTTGCGGCGTGTTAACTTGGAAATTTAGAACGACACGTTAAACAGAGAACTTATGAAAGATGAAAAATATATAAGAGACTAAAGTTGAAAGTAAAAAAAGTGTTGAGATTAAATTGTGAAAAATGAAAAGTTTTGGGTTGAAAGTAAAAAAATTAAAGGGGTTAAATTGCAAAAGATGAAAACTTTTGAATTAGAAGTGAAAAATCAAATTAATCAAAGGGGTTAAAATACCAAAGATTGAAAATTTAGACTTAAATTGCCAAAGATTGAAACTTTAGAGTTAAAAAAGAAAATCAATTTCAAATTATGAAAACAAAAGAGATAAATAGATTTAGTTCAATTGATGTTTAATAATATTATTTGCAAAAGATGTAAACTTTTGAATTAGAAGTGAAAAATCAAATTAATCAAAGGGGTTAAAATACCAAAGATTGAAACTTTAGAGTTAAATTGCCAAAGATTGAAATTTTAGAGTTAAAAAAGAAAATCAATTTCAAATTATGAAAACAAAAGAGATAAATAGATTTAGTTAAATTGATGTTTAATAATAATATTATTATTATCTAATAAAAGAGATAAATAAAAAAATAAGGGTGAAAAATTACCATAGAATGACATGTGCCAAAAAAAGATTTTTGTTTATTAGTATAGAAAGATATATGAGATGAATTTGGGTCACATGTCATGTTATGGTGGAGCTAGAGACTGATTTTGGAAGGGAACCACTATTAGGTAATGTGGAGGCGGGATCCGTTTATTAATGGGTACCGTGCCTTGCTCTATACCCAGTTATGACCCGACTATATAATTGTTCTCAAAACCTAAATCTTTCATTCTTCTCCTTCACGCCGCTTTGTGGATACTCATACGCTCTTTGTAATCCATCAATCTGTGCAGTTAATCGATTCAATCCCTTAGTATCGAAATCCTTTCACTTCCGCTCTGATCATCATTAAACATGTAAGTTTTATTTTCAATCTTTAACGTTCAAGAACATTTCAATTTCTGAAAAAAAAAAAACATTGGTTCATCCCCACTTAATTAAGGGTTCAAATATTATAGTAGACATGTGTAGATTTAAGATTTGTATTAGAGATGTAAATAATTTAAAGAGTAAAATGCATGGATAGTCCGTGTGGTTTAGTAAAGTTTCACTTTTAGTCTCCAACTTTCTAAAATTAGACGTATGTTTCATGTGGTTTGCTCGTTTGTTACTCGGATAGTCTCTTGAGTAGATGACTGTTAGTTTGTCCAGTTAAGTATATATGAATTGACTAATATACCCTTATTATAAAACCTAATAACTTAACTCTGAACCTCACTTCCATGCCCTCCCTCATGTTCTCCGGCAAACCTGCACATTTTCCAGCGAGTTATTGTTAAAAACCACATTATACAAGCATGCCATGATAATTTAACAATGTATTCCATTTCCTTTAAATTGATAATAGGTTTGTAGCTCAAGTTACCAATCGTAACTTAAATTGATAAAAGTAAATAAACATGTTGGGGTGCAAACAACAAGACGTCGTTGACACAGTGTACTACAAATTACAAATCATAGAGGGAAGGTAAAGAAACAATAATCCAGATCTTAGCATTAACAGGTTTCATGATCCGTAGCTCGACCCGATCATTAACAGTAACATATGTGACCAAATTAGCCGCATCAGCTGCAACGGATTCGTCCAATCCACTGACACCGACAGGGCGAATTAACAGATGATGATGGTTGACAGTGAACCTCCGATGTAGGGTCCAATTTTGCAGTACATGGCGCAAGTTCTATAGTTTTAGATGCAACCATCCAAACATATAACATTTCGAAACAAAACCCATTCCCTACTCCTAGCTTTCAAAAGATGAATCTAAACAAATGAAATAACAAAGGCATAATTCTCATTTATACCTCAGTACAACACATTACCCTTCAATTTATTAACTTAGTTCCCTCTGTTTACATGAGAAATGGGTACAAACAACAAGAAACCCAAATCCCTCTACATACGAAACCACATATACCCTTCTAAAAAAACTTGCATTTTTGTAGAATGAGAAGACGAGCGATGGAACTGATGATAACGGTAGAGCTTGCTGGAATTTACATCGGACGGCGGTGGTGGTGCCGTGTTGGGAAAACAACGAAGAAGGAGAAGGGTGTGAGTTTTAGGTCAGAGGCTACTGAAGATGGTGGCAGTGATGGTGTTGTTGGTGGTGACGGAGTGATCAAAGGCCAAAAGCTTAACCGGGTCATCTAGCAAGTTAAAAAAAAAAGATATTCACTGAAAAAGGTTCTACCTTAATCTCAAAATTGTAACGTACACAACATAGAGAGCAAATAGGTAGAGAGAGAAGAACCAAACAAATCTCTCAAGTAACACAGCAAATTGAGTGAATTGGTAGAGATGGAATGAAACAAACAAGTTTCACATCAAGACCGGCCAGTCAACTTGAGCCAATATTTCTTCCACCATGGTGGCGGCCTACCTTCACCACCAATCAACTTTTCAGAAGCAGCACCACTACCAGTTTCCGGGCTCAAACTCCGGGCGACACCACCACCACCACCACCACCTGAGAGATCTTCTCCATCCAAGGATCTGATAGCGAAGTAATCATTCCTATTTGTATCCCTCCCAAACTCTTGGTCGTAATCCATATACGGCGCAGCACCAACAGCCTTAAATGGCATGACATTACTAAAAGGACTGAATAGCATTGTGCACCAACAGCAACAACTGATCCCGATGTCACCATCAGACTCCTCTAGTTCATTGCTTTCTTCACCTCTTTGCTCCATTATGTATGTGACACCATCATTTCTTTCTACCTTAACAACATCCTCTCCGGTGATAGTAATAGTAACCCCACCGTCACCGACCATTTGCTCTTTCTCATCTCCAATTTCGCCTCCTGTTTGCTCCGCCATGATACAGCTGATTTATTTATTTTTGTTATTTCTTGCAATTTTTGTGGATCTGTTAACGCTACTATTTATAATAAGTTGAATTTACTCCTCGTACCTAACAAGCTGTGCAATAATGATTCCAATCACCCGAATTTGGCACATGGTTCTATAAGTCTATTTAACTAACGCTAATGGATGTAGGGGACGTCCCCGACTCGTAGTGGCCCGTTGGGGAACGTTCACACCGCCCCACTTAGGATACATGGTATGGTGTCCATCTTCTTTTGGTGGATAATCCGCCACGTAGGCGGCACATCATAGTCCTCCCAATGATGGTCCATCCCACAAATTTAGTGGAATTGGAATGATGATCCTATATGATCCTATCTCACCACTTTTTTATTATATTTTAAAATTGGAAATTTTGTTTTTGTTTTTTTTAAACAGTAACATGCCTAAAAAGGGGGGATTTTTTGTCTTGACATGGGCCGTCTCCAACGTCTAGGTCTCGACGGTCAAGACGGGGACGGAGGGGGGCGGCACGGTGTTTGGACCGTCGCCGGTCCTGGACGCTCCGGGGACGTACCCCATACCCTCTAGCCTTAGCACCGTCACGTCCCTATCGGCCTCCCCAAGACACCGCCGACGCTCCACTATTAAAAAATCATGCCGTTTTAACTGCTATAATCAATGTTTTTTTAATTAATTTCAATATAAATAAAAAAATCTTCCCTATTTTAAACCAATAACAACCAAACTCTATCTTACTTTCATACATTCTCAACCTTTTTTTTTTTTTTATAAAACCCTCTCATAATTTTATAAAATTTCAACCTCTCTCCCAAAAAGAGACACAATGTCTTCGTCTTCGTGGTGTTCGTCATCTTCGGAGGAAGGAGATCAATTTTTTGTAAACGTCATAATGAAGGCGGCACAGATGATCGATGATCATTGAGGAGGAAGGAGAGGAAGAAATCACGTCACAACCGCGGACTAGGCAAGCGGCCATAAACAGAGACCGAGAATGTTAGATACTTGTATTTATTTCTATATCGTTTTTATATTTGTATGCCTTTATTATATTTTTGTGTAGTAATTATTTTTTTATGTTGTTATTATGTACGTATAGGAGCCCACGATAGATTGGTGGCCGATTACTTTGCTGACGAACCGTTGTACACGGATGCGATGTTTAGATGTCGCTTCCGAATGAATCGCCGATTGTTCTTACGGATAGCGGATCAACGACATTGAAATTAATGGCATATGGATTACAGACCCAAATCGCATAAAGGTTGAGGCTAGGAAGTATTTCAAACACTTGTTTGAAGAACCAATGAGGAACAGACCGCGCATAAGTGAGCTCGGCTTCAAAAGGATCTCAGATGCTAGTTCTGAGGAGTTGATCGCGCCCTTCTCGGTTGAAGAAATCAAGTTGGTCATCTGGCAATGCGGTTCGGAAAAAGTGCCCGGTCCAGACGGTTTGACTTTCAATCTAATAAAGACCCACTGGAACATTCTTCAACAATCAATCAAAGACGCACTAGATTTTTTTCTACATAAACGGAAGGCTGAATAGGGGCACAAATTCCTCATTCATCACCCTTATACCCAAATGTGCCGACCCCAAAAATTTCAACCAATTTAGACCAATTTCTCTGCTGGGTGTGATCTACAAAACTATCTCAAAGTTGCTGGCAAACCGTATAAAAAAGGTCATTAAGGATTTGATTAGCGAAACACATACGACATTTGTTGAAGGCAGAAATATTCTTGACGGCGTTCTCATGGTCAATGAAATAGTAGCTTGGGCAAAAAAGAACAAAAAAGATCTAATCTTATTCAAAGTGGATTTTCACAAAGCATATGACTAGCTTAATTGGGCATTTTAAAGGACGTGATGCATCAAATGGGCTTTCTTGAGAGGTGGATTTTTTTGGATAAATGGTTGTTTAAATTCGGGTAGGGCATCAGTATTGATAAACGGTTCACCAACAAAGGAGTTCGACATAAAGAGAGGTTTGAGACAAAGAGATCCCATAGCTCCGTTTCTTTTCATTATCGCTATCGAAGCTATGCATTTGGTTATGGTCAAGGCTACGAATAATGATACTTTCAAAGGCGTACAGTTACCGAACAAAGGCCCCGCTCTGACCCATATATTTTTCGTAGATGATGTTTTATTTTTGGGTCACAATTCCAGGGAGGATTTCACCAATTTAGCCTATATCATAAGATTGTTCCAGCTCACTTCAGGTTTGAAAATTAACTTAGAAAAAAAGTAGGGTCTATGGTACTGGTCTTCATCAGGGTGAGGTTCAAAGTATCGCAAATGTGTTGAGGTGCTCGTATGGTTCCCTTCCCTTCTCTTACTTAGGACTTCCGATAGGTGCGAGTATGAAGAGAGAGGCCCTCTAGATAAATTTATCTCACGGCTTTCCAATTGGAAAGTTAGACATCTTTCTTTTGCAGGTAAACTCACACTAATCAAATTTGTACTTGGAAGCATACCAACATACTACCTATCACTGTTCAAGGCTCCAAGAAAAGTAATTCCGAAGATGGAGTGAATTAGGAGGATTTTTTTATGGGGAACTAACGACTCAACAAACAAAATTCGATGGCTAGCATGGGAGAAAGTGAAGGATTCAAAAGACATAGGAGGCTTAGGGGTGGGCAGCATAAAGGACATGAACACAACTTTACTAACGAAATGGTGGTGGCGAATGAAAGCGGAAAAGAACAATCTTTGGGCAAAGGTCATCAAAGCAATTCATTCCAGAGGTAAGGTACAAAAAACCGTTCCGCTTTGCAAGTCAATAAAAAGGCCATGGAGATCAATAGTGGCACTTCAGAATGAATTGCAAAAGGAAGGTGTATTTTTCCATTCCAAGTTGAAGGCAAAAATTGAAAACGGCAAAAACACACGATTATGGCTAGACAACTGGTCAGACGAAGGCGTTCTATGTGACGGTTTTCCTTATCTGTATAAGGCTGCACTAAGGAAGCAACATATTGTTTATAAAAGCTGGAATCAACAAAATGACCAATGGGACATAAAGTGGAAAAGAATCTAGTGGAGCGACATTCAATTGCAGCAAAAGGACTCTCTAAACGCACTTCTTCAGCAAATTCATATCACTGAAAGCAATGATAAGTGGCAACACTTCGCATCAGGCATCATCAGTCAACATTGACTCTATTTGGAACCCTTGGGTTCCAAGGAAAGTCAACTTTTTTGCATGGCACGCACTCCTAGGAAGAATACCGACTAAAGCGGCTTTAAAGAAAGAGGATTCAACTCAACTGAGGAAGACTGCTTATGGTGTAATACGGGCAAAGACGAGCCTGATCATATTTTGTTACACTGCCAACTCGCTAAGTTAATTTGGTGTCACATAGATGTTTAGGCTCAGCTTCACCGGCAAAACACACCTGATAATCTCCTTGACACGCTTCGACTGGGAGAACTGATGGGTTCTAGCCCAACACATAGGAAATACATTTCGGCGGTTATATTAACAATTTTTTGGGTTTTGTGGATAAAAAGAAACCAAAAAATATTCAACCAGATAGAAATCCAGATAAAATTATGTTGTTTCAGTGGGTAGAGAACAGGTCCAGGAGTCAGTGCTTAACGTGGGAGAATCGGCGAGTGTTCAATATTTGAGCATATGTTTTAGGGGGTTCTGTTTTGCTGTACTGTTGTATGCACTTAGCTGCTTGCTAAGACCTGTATAATTGTTATTTTGTTTATGTGGTTTTGAATAAAATGTATCCCATTTCGCTGGAAAAAAAAAGAATATAATTTAATAAGAACTAATATTTCTTGGAAAATATAAATGTTTTCTTTTAGTTTTTGTTCCATTTTTTTAAAAATTAATCATCGACACAAGAGTTGGGGCAGTCCGCAAAAAAGTTAAGGCTATTTTAATGATTTAAAAAGGCTATTCTTGTAATTTTGTTGGTTATGAGGCTAATTTGGTGATTTTCCCTTATATTAATTTGTTTTTTTGAAAGGCTACCCCACTCACACCACTCCTATGTTAGTACTAAGCTACAACCAAGTGGCATAATTGTTATTAATTAAACATGGCCACGACCATGTGCTCACTAGAAGGCCGCATTAATGTTGAGAAAATTATTGAGGTACGCGGAGTTTTTGACGCAGAAGTTGCTAAGTCCCCGCAATACCAGCCCTGGCTAATATATAAACAGTAGCGAGAACAAGCAAATTTGCAAAGTAACATCACATATATCTCTTCCGACTCATGGCGGAGCAAAGAAGCGGGGCGTTACTATTGGCACGGCCGAGGATGTTGAAGGGCTAGAACAAAGAGGTGAACTGGGAGATGAGAAAGACCAAAAGCTTGGTGAAACATTCAACGGATTACGTAGCACTGGTGAGGATGTTATAGAAGAAGAAGGCAGTGAACTCAAGGAGTGGTTTTGGATGAACGTCGCTATTCCAAAAGGATCAAAAGGAATGTGGAACTCAAGGATAATGGGGTTTTGGCTGAAAGGCGTTATTGCATAGAGCCCATGACGACGATTTTGGTAGTTTTAGTGTTATCAATGTGACTAGTGATATTGGATTACTTTGTCGATCAAGTCGAATCTTAAATAGGATAAGGTATGTTGGGCCTTAATTGTGCTGGTTAATTGTATACTTGGGCCCATGAGTAGTTAAGTGCAATAATCAACTTGGGCCGTTTTCCATTTCATGTGTATTATTGTCTAACATGCTTTTCCAATAAGTGTTTGTATGGGCTAAGTGCATTGATCCAATAAAAATTCAATCCTTTATATCACTGTAGGTGTTACGGTGAATGGCATCAATTTAAATTGATAGAATCTAATTTAATTAGATGTCAATATAATTTATTTTGATAAAATATTGGATTTGAATTTTTGGAGATAACCACCCAATAAACCGTCGCTTATTTTTAGGCAATGAAACTGATTTTGATCGAACGCTCTCTGGTACAACGTATTCTCAACAAAAACTTTTTCTGCAAATCTGATTCTTGAAGAATAAAGTTTAATCCGTTCAAACTTTTGATAGTACCATCAAATAGTTTGTTCTGATAGTGAACACACGACTCTTTGTTCAATCCAAGTTGCCTTCGAATTGTTATCTTATTTTCTTGTTCATGTTCTTCGCTTTAACCAACAGACGATGGCGGGTTCCCCATGTAGGTCGTTTAAACTTAAACGACATCTTCTTAGTGTGAATGAGAATGTGGAAGACGACCTAGAGTTTGGGAGGGATACAAATAGGAATGATTACTTCGCTACCATTCGATGTCGACTATGAAGGCAAAGATCTCTCAGGTGGTGGTGGGACTCGGCAAGTGTCGGCCGGGGTTTCTTCTGCTAATGATGAAGATTTTATTATTGTGGAAAGTATTTTCCTCTTTATGGCTATTATTCTAGATCCCGTTTTCATGCCTTAGTTTATGGCTAGATTAATGGTTTCCTTTTCTTGTTCTTGTTTCTAGTTTATAAGCTTGTATTATGGAGCCTTGGATGATATAACAAAACTACAATATTCGATATCCATTTATATGGTATCGGAGCGGGTAATATACTGCTCTACCATCAAACCCTAACATCTTCGACCGCCAAGAACAATGGCCGGAGAAGATGAATCCGCGATAGCCAAAAATCAAAACCAAAACCAAAATACCAACCACTCCTCTCCGTACTATCTCCACCCCTCCGATTACCCAAGACAAATGCAGGTAAACGAGCCCCTCAACGACAATAATTACCTGGATTGGTCTCAAGAAATGGAGAACTTTCTATTTGCCAAGAACAAAATAGGCTTCGTCGACGGTTCATTAACAAAACCGGAGACGGCCGACCCAAACTACAAGACATGGCTCCGGTGTGACGCAATGATAAAGGGGTGGCTCACCACGGCCATGGAAAAGGAAACCCGAACAAGCGTGAAATATGCAGCTACTAGTAAAGAGATGTGGAAAGACTTGCGGGAGCGATTTGGAAAAGAAAGCGCACCGAGAGCATACGAGTTAAAACAGCTTCTCAGCCTAACAAAACAAGACGGAAACTCCGTTTCGGCTTACTACACACGGCTGAGGGCTATCTGGGACGAGATCAGCTCGGTTTTTCCCGCGCTGAGATGCTCTTGTGAAGGATGCAAATGTGGCGTTAGCAAGACGGTTTGTGACTTGAGAGACAAAGAAAGGTTGTATGAATTTCTTCTTGGGCTCGATAATGATTACTCCACCATTAGAACCCAATTTCTTGCTATGAAGCCAACCCCAACACTTGGAGAAGCTTACCGTCTCGTCTCCAAGGACGAGCAGCAGAAGACGGTTACCGGAGGAAGAAAAATGAACCCCGATAACACATTAGCCTTTCAAACTCATGTTAAACGAGATGGGCCCGGTAATTCCAACAAGGGGCAGTCAAGAAATGCTAAAGGAGGGAAGAATGAGAAGGAAGGCCACTGCGATTTCTGTAACAAAGATGGGCACAAACGCGAAGGTTGTTTCAAGCTTATAGGCTACCCGGAATGGTGGCCCGGGAAAGGAAAAACCGAAAAGCCAAGCCCGAAAGCAGCCTGTGTCGAAGAAAGTCCTCTCCCGGGGCTAAGCAACGAGCAATACCAAAAATTTTTAAACATGTTTGGGAACAAAGAAGCGGCCAAAACCCCTTGACGGAAAACTTTGCAGGTAACGTTAGACACGAAGGTAAGTGGATTGTTGATTCGGGTGCTTCAGTGCACATAACACACAGACAAGAATGGATTGAAAACGAAGTGAGAACTTTGAATGAAAAGCCGGTTTCTATTCCTAACGGTTTACTCATTCCCGTAAAAGGAAGAGGGACTTGCATTTTACCAAATGGTCTAAAAGATGAGAATGTTTTGCACGTTCCAAAATTCACGTGTAATCTCTTGTCGGTTAGTCGGTTGTCACAGGACCTACAATGTGCAGTAACGTTTTTCCCAACATTTTGTGTGATGCAGGACTTAGCAACGAGGAGGTTGATTGGAGCGGGTGAATGCACGGATGGTCTTTACGAGATGGACATGGTGGGTAGTGAAAGGAAGGCGTTAATGGTAACTATGGATACTTGGCATAGGCGTTTGGGGCACGCTTCACGTGAGAAGCTTTCTCGTTTAGATTTTATTGAATTTCCTTCAAAAACTAGTATGTCGTTTTGTGATTCTTGTGTTAAAGCAAAACATAAAAGATTGTCGTTTCCTATTAGTTCTATTAAAACCAAAGATTTTTTTGAGCTTTTGCATTGTGACATATGGGGGAAGTATAGAACGCCTTCACTCACTCAAGCAAGATACTTTCTCACCATTGTCGATTATAGCAGGGGCGTTTAGGTATTTTTATTGAAACATAAAAATGAAGCGAGTGATTGTATTATTTACTTTCATCAACACATCAAAACCTAATTTTCAAGGTTAGTCAAACGTATTCGGTGTGACAATGGAGGATAGTTTACCTCTAATCGCATGAACAAGTTTTATGCCGAAAATGGCATCATTCTTGAAACCACATGTCCACACACGCCTCAACAAAACGTTGTTATGGAGAGAAAGCATCGTCATCTTCTCGAAACGGCACGTTCTATTAGGTTTGAGGCTAACCTACCAAAGAGATTTTGGGGGGAGTGCGTCTTAACCGCTGCTCACATTATCAATCGTCTTCCCTCCAAAGTCATAGACAACAAGATGCCATATGAAATGATCCACAACGAAAAGCCGAATTTTGATCTTTTAAGGGTGTTTGGGTGTCTCGCCTACTATAGAAACACCGACACGAATGGTGACAAGCTCGAAGAAAGGGGGAAGCCGGGGGGTATTTCTCGGTTATCCTATCGGAATAAAAGGATACAAAATATTTGATGTACAAAGGGGTAAAATCATTGTTTCAAGAGATGTCAAGTTCATTGAGGACATCTTTCCTTACAAAGGTGGCCAACACAACCGTGTGTCGAAAGACGATGGTGTTTTTGGGTTCCCACCTTGGTACTATGGAGACCACAATGAAGAATGCAATATTAATCAAACACCAACTTCTGCTACAGACAATGAAAATGAGAACAATGATGAGATACAAGTGACTGAGCAAAATGTGGTTGAGGATGACATGGATCCAATCAGACCCGTGAATCCCGAACCAGAAAATGATGAGGCCCAGCAACCGAACCCTCCCGACATGGAGGCTGAGGCCCAGCAACCCAACGACATGGAGGCCGAGGCCCAGCAACCCAACGAGGCCGAACCTCTTAAACGACAACCGAGAGAAAGAAGGGAACGCGCTAGATCAAAACGACTAGAAGGGTATGATGTCTTACTACCACCGTCCCTCGACCATGCCGCACCTACTTCCGATCAACGCTCCTCTACGGTACATTCCATGTCCAACTATGTTTGCTATAATAATTTTTCACATTCTCACAAAGCCTTCTTGTCGGCCATCGATGAGCCAAGAACCTTTAAACAAGCTGTGCAGAATGAAAACTGGAGGGTAGCTATGAAACGAGAAATAGAGGCACTTGAAATGAACGGAACGTGGACTCTTGAAGACTTGCCGAAAGGTAAGAGGGCCATCGACTCCAAGTGGGTTTACAAGGTTAAGTACAAGCCCAATGGAGACATTGAAAGATACAAAACTCGCTTGGTTGCTAAAGGTTTCACACAAATGGAAGGGATCAATTTTCATGACACGTTTGCTCCGGTTGCCAAGTTGGTTACCGTTCGAACCATTTTGGCAGTCGCAGTCAAATGAAACTGGATGGTTCATCAATTAGATGTGAACAATGCATTCCTGCATGGTGATTTAAATGAAGAGGTGTACATGAAGATACCTCAAGGTTTTGATAAAGGAAAGGAGAACAAAGTGTGTCGGTTAAGAAAGTCTCTTTATGGGCTCAAACAAGCCTCGAGAAATTGGTATCATAAGTTCACCACAACACTTGTCGAAGCCGGTTTTAGACAGTCAAAGGCGTACCACTCCTTATTTATTTTCAGGAGGAAGGAGATATATGTTGCAGTCTTAATTTACGTTGATGACGTGATTTTGGTTGGCAATGATGCTACTAGAATGAGCGAGATAAAATCATTTCTGAATGAACGTTTTAGCATAAAAGATCTTGGAAATCTTAAGTATTTTTTGGGGATCGAGGTCGCTCGAACGGAAGAAGGTATGGTACTTAGTCAAAGGAAGTACACTCTCGACATTATTGAAGATGCCAGTATGCTTGGATGCCGGCCAAGTCCGATACCTATGGAACAAAGTCTAAAGTTGGAAGCAGGAAATGAGGAAGATCGGGTTGATCCGAGTCATTATCGGCGGCTTGTCGGGAGGTTGCTCTATCTCCAGGCCACCCATCCCGACATTGCCCATTCGGTTAGTATCCTAAGCCAGTTTGTGGCGGATCCTCGTACAAGTCATCTCAAAGCCGCTACAAGGGTCGTTAGATATTTGAAGGCAACCGCCGGGCAAGGCATCCTATTGCCGAAGACAGGGGGAAACAATCTCGTGGCCTATACCGATTCCGACTGGTTAGGTTGTCCCTTCACTAGAAGGTCAAGAACCGGGTACCTTCTTCTCCTCGGGGGTGGTCCCGTATCTTGGAAGTCAAAGAAGCAGTCGGTTGTATCTCGATCCTCTGCTGAAGCCGAATATAGAGCCATGGCCACAACCGTTAGTAAAATTCTTTGGATACGGTGGCTCCTCAAGGATCTCGACACTGCCCAAACAGCTCCAACTACCGTCTTTTGTGACAACATTACAGTCAAACACATTGCGAATAATCCGGTCTTCCACGAGCATACTAAACATGTCGAAATGGATTGATATTTTGTCCGCGAACGTGTCGAGTCGAAGGAAGTTGAACCGGTTTACATCAACACCAGACATCAAGTGGAGGACTTGTTTACCAAGGCTCTCGGATTGAAACAGTTGGAGGCTTTACTTGGCAAGTTGGGCGTTCGGAATCTTCACGCTCCAACTTGAGGGGGAATATTATTGTGGAAAGTATTTTCCTCTTTATGGCTATTATTCTAGATCCCGTTTTCATGCCTTAGTTTATGGCTAGATTATTGGTTTCCTTTTCTTGTTCTTGTTTCTAGTTTATAAGCTTGTATTATGGAGCCTTGGATGATATAACAAAACTACAATATTCGATATGCATTTATAGATTTAGCCATGAAATTGAACCAGGAACCAGCTGGTAGTGGCGCTGCTGCTGCTTCTAAAAAGCATTTGGTCAAGAAGGGGGAAAAGCGACCACGATGGTGGAAGAAATACTGACTGAAGAATGACTTGACCATATAAAACTTGTTTGTTTGATTTCCATATATTTGTTCTCTTACTTTTGGAATAGAATTTCAATGAATATACATTCGCTTTATTCTACTTATCCATGTGTTTTCTTATATGTTAATATTCAATCTGGTCTTTTTTCTTCCAACTAATAATTAAGATCATGTTAAGTTGTTAACACTCACCAACAATGCAAGCTAGTTAATATCTAATTAGGGTAAATTAATTTTTGAGTCCCTGTGTTTTATGAGTTTTTACTAGTTGAGTCCAAAACCAAAAAGTTTAACGACCTGAGTCCCTATAAGCATTTTCTTTAACCATTTGAGTCCAAATTTCTAACACTGTTAGAATTTTTTGGTTAAGTATTGTTAAATGACCAAAATACCCTTATAATTAAAAAATTAAAAAAAATCTTTGTCTCTCTTGTATCCCCTTATCTCTTTCTCTCTATAAATTCTCACCTTATCTCTCCCTCTCATCTTTCTTTCTCTCTCTAGACCACCATCAACACCACCACCGTCACCATCACAGCCACAGCCACAACCACCTCCGTCTCCAACCACCACATCAACCACAAACCTCTAGTCCTCCATCAACACCACCACTGTAACCTCGAATACTGCTGATGATGATCATGTGAGCTATTGGGAATTAAGACGAAATGATTTAGGGGAAATGATTTTGTGGGTTAATGAAGTTCATTTGGGAAGCCATCAATCATTATCCATGGGACTGAAGAACTTATTCCACCGGTTTGGTAACGGAACAACCTTAAAACTCCACCAAGCTTCTCCATATCACCATACGCAGCCGCCGCTCCACCGGCGATCTCTCCGTTTCCGGTTACGGCAGGTGGATGATCGGTGGTTTCTTCGACCTCGATCTCCGATGACATGTTGATTATATATATTGATTTTGATTTCAGATGTAAATTGAATCGGTGAAATTATATGTTGAAGAATGAATTGAAAGATTCATGCGAGTTAGGGTTTTGAACGGAAAAGAGACGACGGGGTCGGTGTTGGCTCGGTGGTTGTAACGTCCTGCTTTTTCGTAACCTCCCTTATTTAGAAAGCAAGTCTTGTATTTCTATTTTCGTAAAGTTGTTTCTCTTGTAATCGTATCCTATTTCGAATTATTTTAAAACCAAGACTTTGATCGTAATAAAAGTGATCTTCTATATGAAATATACATTCGTTTAATACATGATTCGTGATTCGCATAAACGTAATTTTAACTCGCAAACAACGATCGTGTATTCGTAATTTCAAATCGACCATACATACAAACGCTTGATTATTCGATTACAAGACTAACATATATATTTTTCACTTATTTGATACCTAAACATATATTATACATACTTGATTTCTACATAGTCACATGTTTCCTTCTTTTTCTTACTTAAAAACATGTATACTATGCATTTAGACCTTGTTACATGTTGGATACATATTAAACAACATGTAACTCATTAATAAACAAAAAAAATACCCAACTAATGATGTCAAAAAAATAATAATAAAAGTAACAAAGCTGGCTAAAAATATAAGTTGTGGTTAGTTGTCTTTTTTTAATGCTAACTCCCAACTAAATATCATAAATGCTCAACTAACCCAACAATAACCTTCCCCTATAAAACCCAAGTGCTATCCAAGTGTCACACCCTCAAATTCCACGTGCGGAGTATCACCGTGGGGCGTGTGACTGCCCAGGATCCAGCCATCAATTACATAGAACATTTAACACAAGTAAAATAAATACATAGTAGGTTTGAAATAAAGTTCCAAAACATAGCAAGCTTAAAAAAATAAGATTCTAGCATTTGGCGGAAGCGTTAACTTCATAAGTAGCTTAAAAACATAAGTTCAAAAGTAGAAATCCAACAACGGATTCTAGACGACCACCACAGTGCTCCAAGCAAACCCTAACGCAGCATCTACGGACCTACAAGCATGCAGCAGCGTGTCAACAAAAAGTTGGCGAGTTCACATTTTCGAAAAGGTTTTCTCGTTTTATTCCAAAAACATCGTTTTACATAGTTACCCTGAAATCAACATATGCAGTGGGGTGCTACCCCATATAATTGTATAAATGAACAATTCGATCCACTAAACTATGCAGTACCAAAACTTTGACGTAATTGTTATTTGCCCTTTTGATCAATGCCTACTGTCATTGATCAGAGTTCCTAGATAGTAGTTCACGCCCGTCATCCTCCAGAGGCACGGTGTGAGGTTGTCAAACCTAATAGCGCTATCAACTAGTATCCCGTTCGTCTCGCACGACGATTAATCGGCATAAGAGAATAAGGGACTTTCTGGTAGAGTTTCGTTCAGTGTATGAAGTTCCCAAACCACCGGGAATAAGCGAAGTTTCCGTCCCAACGGAAATATATGAAGTTCCCAAACCCACCGGGAAGTGCATGCTTTTTAGATGTAGTGTGAACTCACCTTAGATTGCTCGGTAGATAATACTTTATCCTAAACTGGGTCAACCGCGTCCTATAACGATTACCCATCGTTAGGACCGTATGCAAGTAATTCACATATAACAAGCATTTCATACACGTAGCAAGTAATCACGTATTTCACAGTAGTATACAAACAGTAAGTAGTTTACGACCAACTGTGGGCTTGGAATATTATTCATGATAAATAGTGTGATTCGTCTCCTGCACATGAATTCCCTATTACATGTGTGGCCCACTATTTGTGCTTGTGAAGCCCAAAACACAAAAGGGTTTGTATAATTCAGCAAAACAATAGTGTGCGATTAGAACAAATTGTGCGACCACATAAAAGTGTGCGAATCAATAAAGTGGGGGCCAGCTATAATTTGTGCGATTGGTGTGATGCTATTTAGTTTGGAAAAAGTGTGTGCGACTAGCATTTAAGAAAACAGTGGGACCAGCTTTTACTTGTGCGATCAGATTATATAGGAAACCAATTTTGTGTGATTCAACTTAAAAGAAATTGTGCGATCAATAGTGGTAGGGCCCGGCTTAATTAATGTTTATTCAGAGCATGTCGGTTATTTAATAAAGTGTGCGTTTGAGTGCAGATGTGCGACCGACCAGATTTGTACAATTGGAAGAGTGGGCCAGGTCCTTTTTGTGCGATCACATGTGGTATGGTCAAAACCAATTTTGTGCAATCAGATTTTATGCAGCCTTAACACTTATTCTTTCCACTATCTTGGATCAACCGAATAAGACAAAATGTTTATCATGCCATTTTCAAATCATGTAAAAATCATGTGGGTTGTACCTTGTGTATGACTACTTGTTCATTCCACGGATATTCAATGTCAAGCTTTTATATAACAGTCATCTTCACTTCATTCATGTGGTTTTCACATCCAACTGTTGTATTTAAAATCTACTCAATTATCTCCTAAATCCATTAACAAGGGTTTGTCATTATCATTAATTCACAAAGCAATAACAGGAAAGAAATCCTCATAACATCTCATCCTATAAAAAAACACCCTAACAATAACACAATCACTAAGAAATCATTCTTTTTTATCTAACAATCTTACCAAACACGTATGACCAGGTTGTACGTTACGCAGAACTGATTGTACCCACCATGAAAACACCACATCAAGCATTCAAAGGAAAAATCTAGATTTCTTCGTAAACTCATACTGTTATGGTGATTTTAGTGGACAGCGGTGACATCATCCTCAATACATAACAAACAATCACTCGCACATTCAAACATGCAAAAACCCAGTTTCACTCTTTTAGGTGCGAATCGGGGCAAACGTTAATCAAGTTACGACAAGCAAGTTTCACACAAAATCATCATTCATCAGTGTTTAGCAGCTATTCATGTATAATGTGTATCACATTCATCACACACAAACATCATTGTTCAAACATGGTAATATACTGACTATAAAGATGTACGAGAGTGTGGAAAGATTGAGAGTAAGTGTGACAACCCTCAAATTTGCATGTAACCATACAGTTTATTAATGATAATAAAAGTACTTGATGACTGTGCTGAATCAATTAACTGCTCTTTGATTTCTGTGATATACTTACATGTGCGTGTTAGCATACTAGTAGTATACAGAAAAGTTACTAAATAGTCCGGTATATTTTCCTGTGTGTTAGGAATAAATTTCGTTACAAAAATATATGTATAAGACGCTATACGGTGAAATTAAACGCTTTAACGGAACGATACGTAACCGAACAACCAGACATTACCCGGGACACCAAATATTGTCAGGAATATTATGTTATCATTTTTAATTAATTACGGTCACAAAAATCCCCATACACTATAGAAACATGGCATACACCCACTATTCTTGATAATACCCTTAACCTTCTAATTTAATACCTATTAGTTAACAAAATTTTCACTTTACCCCCCCCCCCCAACCAAAAATCTGCCATGATTACATAAATATCTTGTTTAGATTATGGTAAAGGTGATCTTTACTTCTATTGGCCAAGAATATTATGCATGATGACACTAGGTTTCAGATAGCTCATATTTCCAAGGAAGTTCATCATCACCACCAAACCCACACTCAACCTTCTCCCTCCTCCCTCTTATTTTCGGCTCACACCCCCCCCCCTCTCTCTCCATAACCGATTTCACCATCACCACTTCAACCATTTTCATCTTCTTCATCACACAAGTCCATTCAAGCTTCAAGAGGATCCAAGGAGGTTGCAAGGTTGAAGGAGCATCAAGAGAGCTTGTTCTAGTCACTTCACCATACTTTTTCTCACCATCATCCTTACATTAAGATTTCCATCCTAGCCTTGTGCTAGTGGTATGTCCCCTCACACCTTTGTTCCACCTTGATTCTTGCTATGTTTTGTTTGAATGTTCTTGTCACCCAAAAGCTTAAACACTAAAATGTGAACTTAAAATTCTGCCTAAAAACCATATATAAAAAGGGTTGTGTGAGGTTGAAATCTGAATGGTTTAGGGTTGGTTAAAGCATGATTGAAGTTTTAACATTTGTTCATCAATAAACCATGGTTAGGACCTTTGTGGATGCGTTTTAGTGACCTCTACATGTAAACAGCTTGCTGATTGAAATTTCCAGCCCAATTCAACGGGCTGTAACTGGTTCATTTTTAATCGAAAAATTGAATTTCTGGAGTCTAAATTGTGAAATTTTGAATATCTGAATAAATGGAACTGGAATCGCAATTTTCCGAGGTCGTTCACTATTTTTAAAGTATTATTTTAGACAGCAGCTCAAAGCTGAAATATTTCTGCTGAAAAAGTGTGTTGTAATCAGAGTCCAAACTTAAAACCTGAGCAGAATCAGCTCATGGAATTTTTACTGTAGATGGTCACGGTTGTTTCTGTGACCCTCCAACTGGAATTTCGACGATCCGACTTACGATTGATTTTTAGTGAATTTTTCCGTAAAACTGCAATCGGAAAGTACCAAATCTGATTGCAGTCGAGTAAAAGAATTTTTATACAAAATTGGTAATGAACTGATATCCGAAATTTTTACACAACAAATCGTGGGTTATATATGACCTTCTGTAAAAATTTGAGAATTTTTGGAAAAGGTTAACTATTTTATTAAAATGCTCGAAAACAGTCCAGTTTTGGATTAATAAAGCTGAAACGACATAAAGAGTGATTTGCGTGTCTAAATGTCGAGTAGGTTATCCGAGAATGATAGAACATGTTATATGTCAATAAAAGTGTTATGTGCAATGTTGTATGTTTGTCTATGAGTGGGGAATAGATGGGTAGGTTATATGGGCATGAACCGTTAAAGTGATGCATGTTATGTGATAGATACGTGTAGGAACTTTGTGTCCTATTTGAAATCACTAATAAACTAAGTGGTAATCATACTAGGACGTGATTGACCGACCTCGACTATTAGCTATAATTGAGAGTCAAACCGAGCAACCAAGGTGAGTTCACACTCTTTCTAAGGCATGGGATTCCCAGGGGTTGGGAATGGGATTAAATAACTACTTGTACTATCATTACTGTTAAACTACTTTTTACTGTCCTCGGATTGAAGGGCACGTACGTAAAACCTACGTACACTCATACTTACTACTGTCCTCGGATTGAAGGGCACGTACGTAAAACCTACGTCCACGATCATAAGACCATCAACTCTATCACTTTAAGTCCCTCATTTATCGACTTAATCGCCGAGGCCTATGGCGAGCGGGTCATTAGTTAATAGCGCTATTATGTTTAACAAACCTCACACCGTGCCAGTCGGACGAGCGTGTACTAATGGACTATGGGCAAAGGGTCAATGCTGATAGACATTGACTTAGGGCACCTCTTATATTTTCGTAGCAGTCGATACGCGTGGTCTAGTAACACATGGGAAACCCCCACTAATCTTCGCAAACATGTCAGAAAGACCGCGATGCAAACTTATACGATACATGGTTTTCAAAACGAACAGATGATTTACGAAACGAATGCTATAACTAAACAACCAACTGTGAATTCACTCAACTTTGTTGTTGACTCGTTGTTACATGCCTTACAGGTCGCTAATCATTTGGAGCTTGCACGAGGAAGGAGTTGTTGTGGTGTGTGGACGGCTATGTCCAGTGTTTAATGTTTAAAACATTATGAACTTATTAAACCTATGTGTTGGACTTTAAACTTATGAACTGCGAACTTATGTTTTGAACTTTACGTTTATGCTTCCGCTGTCTAAATTAAAAACTTGGTTAACTAGCTTTTGGTCACCAATCGTATTGTGATTGTCTTTATCTACTTAAGTACGTTGTTCAGTCTGATTGGTGGCTCGATCCTGGTCATGTCACGTCTCCAAGCGGTGAAACCCAGCATGGTGGATTTTGGGGGTGTGGCAGATTGGTATCAGAGCCATTGGTTATAGTGAACTTGGTTTTAAAAAGGGAAAAGCTTTTTGATAAAACCAGACTATAACCTGTACAGTGCTCAACGATCCACAACGACGCTTCGCTCCACGTGCAAGACTCGACACCATAAGTGGTATGATTTATGTTATATTGTCGGTTAGATAGTTCTCACTGTGCATTAGATAATATGGTAATTGCTATTTGAACCTTGCATGCTTACTCCCCACTATCGTCCCATACTTACGCACTTTCGCGACACTTTTCGCACCTACGTTATTTCGTTGTGAAGATCATGGGTGGACGTTTAAACCTAACTCAAGCTCAGCTGACGGCTCTGATCAACGAACGAGTTGCTGAGGCACTCGCAGCTGTCCCTGCAGGAGGTCAACATGCTCAGCCTCCTGTGTGCACATTCAAAACATTCATGGACTGCCGACCTACTACTTTCAGTGGCACCGAAGGAGCAGTGGGCTTTCTTCACTGGTTTGAAAAGCTTGAGTCAGTTTTCGAGATGTGCGAATGCCCCGAAGACCGTAGGGTGAAATATGCTACCGGAACACTTGAAGGAGCTGCGTTAACCTGGTGGAAGGCACAGGTTCAACTACTAGGACTGGCGGTTGCTAATGCCACACCCTGGAATGGTTTTAAAGAGCTGATCAAGGAGGAGTACTGTAGTCGGGATGACATCCACAAGCTAGAAGTGGAATTTTACAATCTGAAGATGACGGGGTCTGAGATTGAGGCGTATACTAAGAGGTCAAACGAGCTGGCCATCCTATGCCCAACTATGGTGGACCCTCCCATCAAACGAATTGAGCTGTACCTCAAGGGCCTTGTACCAGCAATTCAAAGTCACGTAACTTCAGCCAACCTGGGTACCATTCAGCAAATTATCAAGTTGGCTCATCGTCTCACCGACCAGGCGGTGGAGCAAAACAAGCTACCCAAACGTATCAGTGCTACAGCTACTTCTGATGTACTTACCGACAACAAGCGAAAATGGGATGGAAACTCCAGTAAGGGTTTTGCTTCGGGTCAGTCTCAGCAGCGAAGGACTGACGACTACTCAGCAATCCTCCGGTAATCAAGGACAGGGTGGGTATCGAGGAAACCACCCAAAGTGCAACAAATGTAACAGACACCATAGTGGTCAGTGCAACAAAGGTCGTTGTCAGAGATGTCACAAGTTGGGTCATGAAGCTAGGGATTGCAGGAGCCCGCGTCCTGCGAATCAGAATCGCCAACAACAACAAGCCCCACAGAACCACCAGCAGCAGCATCAGCAGGGAAATAAAGGATGCTTTCAGTGTGGCGCTGAAGGCCACTTTAAGAAGAACTGTCCCCAACTTAACCAAAATCACAACAACAACAACAACCAGGGAAACGGGAACAACAATGGAGGTAACAACGGGGGTAACAACAATGGTAATGGAGCAAGAGGTCGTGCTTTCGTGATTGGTCAGGGTGATGCAAGGAACGATCCCAACGTTGTGATGGGTAAGTTTCTTCTGGATGACTTCTTTGTTACTGTTTTATTCGATTCGGGTGCCGATACTAGTTATGTGTCCTTAAAAGTTAGCCAAATGCTTAAGCGCACTCCAACACTTTTGAACACCAAACACGCGGTAGAGCTAGCAAATGGTAAAAGTCTTGAAGCCACACACGTAGTTAAAGGTTGTAATGTAACACCTGTGCCTCCATGGCCATCAAACAAATACCAAACCAATGAAATATTATATTTCATACTTGGGATTTGTAAAAATATGTGTATCATTTGCACATATCAATTCTTGTTCAATTTCAAACTCTAAATCGCTTTCTGGAAGGTTATACGCGCACCGATGCGTAAATATAACCAGTTTAATGCAACAAACACTCCGGAATAGTGACATAGGCTTAACATACCTTAAATAACCTTTACATAACTTAGAAATAAGTTTTGAAGGCTTTGGTATGGCAAAATCAAGTTAAATCGCTTACAGGGACTAAAGTTGACAAACTGCGAAAGTATGCCAATTTGAACTGTAACAGACATTCCGAAACATGACCATAAGTTAAACATACCATAAATATCCTTTACATAGCTTAGAAATAAGCTTTGAGGTGTTCGGTATGCTAAATAAACTTTTGGGTCATTCAGGGACTAAAAGTGTCAAAAAGTGCACAAGTTTGCATTTTTGCGCATAACTTACGTTCTGAATACATCCGGACATCCAAAAATTTATGTAAGCATGACTATATTATGCTTTAGTGTTTGGATTACCAAAAATCCATTCGTTGCGTCATTTGGATCGTTTTTCGCGCTTATGCGCATTCCGTCGTAATTAAGCGAACATCGCGTTCGTACGACCAAACGAACCAACACCCGGCATATTTTTGAGTATGTTTCATGTCCAAAATGTTTAGACATCATTTTAGGGCCTTAAAGTTGGCTTTACGGGCCTTAGAAGTGTCGGAAATGGCATAAACACATAACAGGGACCAAAACTGTCATTTATGAAAGATGTTTGCTTATACATCGAATCTAGTCCTTCCCACTTGTTGCACATGGTTTTGGGAATCTATGGGCTGGTATTTTGGGCACATGGTATTACAATACCATGGGTGCTAGTGTATGGCCAAGATTGAAGCACTTTTTCCAAGAAACGATCCTAACGGTTCGGGAAATCCTATAAATACCCCACCCCCCATGCTTCAAAATTACAAGAACTTTGATTTGAGAAACTCTAAGTTGAAACTATTGTTTCATACCTGAGATTTTTGAATCGAAGTTAGCATTCGGGGACCCTTCGTAAGTATTCTTTCGTTCTTTTATTGCTTTTCGAGTCTTTCGAGTCTGAAAGTCAAACTTTGTTTGACTTTCTACATTGACCAGTTATGGTCAATGCGAAGTTCGTTTGAACTTCGCAACATGAGTGTAATCACGTTGGTTATAGTCCCTTGGGACTATGCCTACTGATTACCACGTTGTCTAGGGTCGTAGGGTAAGCGATCTAATAAATCGCTTATACCTTCGAACCCGACCCAGTTTGGTCGATCATTAAGATCCGACCAAATACCTTAGGTGACCATAGTAGGTAGGGAATAACCTCCCGAGGTTATACCCTATGGTCGCTTCGTTTGAATAGTTGTATGATAGGTAGTTTATATGCCTTAGGTAAATTACCAGAATACACTTTTCATGTATAATTGGTAATTAAGCTTATGTAACCTAAACTTTTGTAAATAACTGATTATACAACATAATTAAACACGTTTAGGCATATAAATACTTGTCATAGGACTAGTTAGACGTCTCGAACGCGCTTTGCGCGCACGACGCGTTAAAGTAGCGTATGTTACCTTAATGGGTCGCGATGGGTCGAAAGCACTTAGGTTTGGTTTCATTGTAGTATGTAGGACTTGTTAAACCATATCATATGAGTTCCAATACTCATTTGGTTTACCAAGCCTCATCCTATCCGATCTCCCGATTTAAGTCCGGTTTATTTATATAGTTTTAGATTGTCGACTGATTCCGTGCTCTCTCTAGCTTTGTTTGGTTGTTGTTCAAGACCTCTAAGCATTCTCAGGCGAGTACATTATTCCCCTATTTTACTGCTTTCAATTGTTTTGGGGTGACTCATATGTGCTAAATGTTTTCAAGGCTTTAACAATGATAACAAAACGATTTTCGATGTTATAACGATGGTTTCTAAAACGATTAAGACGATTTATACAAAACTAATAACGATTTCAATAAAGTGAACAAACTTGTTGGTTGGGTTACATAACAAATGACATTCATTAGCAATGATCAAGCCGACCAGTATTAGGTTATGGTACCATAGGATCTGACAAATCCCGTTAGTTACTACACCCGTAGTTATGTGTGGGTGTTGTGGGTAGCGACTGAATCTGTAATTGTTAATTTACTCTTTGGTAAGGGTTTATTAATGCGAGTTGTTAATCTATCCTTTGGTAAGGGTTTATTAATGCGAATTGTTAATCTATTCTTTGGTAAGGGTTTATTAATACGAGTTGTTAATCTATCCTTTGGTAAGGGTTTATTAATGCGAATTGTTAATCTATCCTTTGGTAAGGGTTTATTAATGCGAGTCAAGAAGGTTTGAATGTTATTAGTGAGACGACCATTTAAGTAGTTTCACGACCTAAAACGAATTTAACGATTGGGTAAACGATTGGATTTCACACGATGTTTTAACGATTGGGTAAACGATTGGCTTCAAAGCGAGATACGATATCATTTTGGTTATACATATTACATTATTTACATTGGACTTGAACATTACTTTGGTGGTTTGGTTTGATTAAGTGATTAAGTAACGATGCGTATGTAATATGATACAAACATGGTGGATACGCCGCTGGTACTTCCTATATATAAGTGGTTGTATGGTATTACATATTGTAGTGTTATTTGAATCATTTCAGTTTGAGACATAGAACATTTTATACAAGTAACATACTTTTCACAAGACAATTATTTACAAACAACTTATCTTATACAAACTCATTTTACATGGTTATTCATTTAATCATGCATTATTCTCTTATTTATACATATCACTTGAACTTATTATTTTTCAAATGATTTACAAAGACAAAGCAAATTACAAGGTTCATGACTAAACATTTTCTTAAAACAGAAGTCATGAATCTTATTTTCACAAAACCTATGTACTCGCCAGCATTTCTTTGCTGACCTCGTTTTCACATATGTTTCAGGTATTGTTGAAAGATATCGATTGATAGGATGCATGCTCACATAGGACTGGACAAGGCCTTAGTGACTCAATAACAATGATAGACTATGTTTAAATTGTGTATTTAGATTTCCAGACAATGTAATTATTCAATGTTTAATAAAACGAAACACTTTTTGGTATCCATGGTTATGAAACATTAATTCTGTTGCAACACGCCCCGATGTTTCCGCCGTGATTTGTTGTTTTACGCGGTCGGGGTGTGACAGAAAGATGGTATCAGAGCCAATGGTTATAGGGAATTAGGTTATTAGTAATGCTTTGACCTAGTCTATAACCTTCTTAGGACCCTAACGCGAGTTTACTTGCGTTTAGTCATAAAACAATACCGTCACCTATCCTTAGGCGACGACCACAACCAGAACAAAAATTTCAAAACCGCTTTGAAAACTAATCATCTGTTCTAGGATGATTGATTACAAGGTTTTGAACCCTCTGTTATATGGTTTTGAACCCCTTTGAATTTTCAAAATCTCTTCAAGGTTTTGGGTTTTAAATAATGTGAACACGTGCAAACTGGAAGGGTGAATGCCTGTATTCTGGGTTTTCTGTCTAGGCAAGCACTTCGTATATATCTCATCAGACGCGAGACCAGTTGTGCTTACCTGGGAATTCTTGGGATGAGTGTTCACTTATAGGCGAGCATGTCTTCGCGATACATTATTTTTGACCTATTTACTTTGATTAATCACCGAGGTCGTTTGTTGCTTTGTAGTAACAAACAAATGACCACCATCCTTGCTTTCATCAGATTTGTTCCATCTCATTCTTTTCGTCTAATTCTCTCTCTCGTTTCCTTTCATGTTTCCTCTTTTAGACAATGCCTCCTCGACGCGATGCTCAAACCGATGCTCGGACTTTCACTATTGAAGAACTCGCAGCCCTGATCTCTCAGCAGGTGGCTGCTGTGCTTCCCGGGGTTGTAACCCAAGTCCACGAGATATACAACAACGGCAATAATAACAACAACAATAACGCACAGTGTAAATACAAGGATTTTAACCAGGCTAAACCACTCAAGTTTAGTGGTTCCGAAGGAGCGACTGGGCTTCTTCAATGGTTCGAGAGCATTGAGAATACTTTCCGCCACGTGCAGTGTCCTGACAATCGCAGGGTCGAGTTTTCTTCGAGTGTGTTTCAGAAGAGGGCTCTCACATGGTGGAACGGGATTATGAGGGATCGTGGTGCAGAAGTTGCTCTAGCACAGACGTGGGCTGAACTTAGGGCCTGTAAGGATCGTGTTCACGACCTAAACGAGTCGGTTCAGAGGAATTCCATCAAATACAGGTGCGGAAAACAAGTATTTGAAGTGTAAACAGCTTAATCTTCACTTTAACACTGATTATATTGATAATCGATCACGAATACAATCAGTTCTCACACCGGCAGCACTTCGGTATGGAAATATCACAAATGTTACTCTTGATTTCGCTTGACCTTGACTTCCTATATATAGAGATTGAGATTTCGCTTCAGCATGACTCAAGCGAAATCTTAACATGTTGATTTCGCTTGAGCTGCTTCAAGCGAAATCCTTTACATACACATTCCTTCAAGCGAAATCTTGCTAACTCTCTCTCATTCTCTCGTTCTACGTGCCCTGATCTATTCTAACTAGTCTAAGACTCGATACAAGACGAAGTCGACAGATGTAGTGTACCAACAGACTCCCCCTCAGATGTTGACGAGTCGACTATCGAGTCACAACAATGCTGTGTCTTTATATCTTCAGTCTTGATCAGTCTCTGGGCTTTCTCTTCACTCAATCTTCAGACTCCCCTTCTCGATTTACTGGCATTCTTTTGTTCTTCAGTAACAGCTTCAGGATCGTTGTCTAATCTACACAGGCTTTCAGAATTGATTTTCAGGATTGAAACTTGGCTACCTGCACAATCTTAACCCAGATATAAATTTTCTAATTTTATCACAAATCAAATACCTGTGCACCAACAGATATAATTATAATATCTCAGGCTCTCTCTCAAATATCTATGATGAACCACTTGAAGAAGGTTAGATTTAACAAAAACAATTAGATTTGCACAAACACTCCCCCTCAAATGCTGCTCATCATGTTTAGCACTTGGAATTTCGAAAATCAGTTTTCCAACATCAGTTGTCGAAAATCTTTTTATCTTTTTCAAAAATTATGCTAAAACACACACAAAATCTTTTTGGATTTTCTGAGAGACTAAAAATGCAGAAATAAAATATTTACAAACAATATTTTTGCGAGTTTGTGCAAGAGGATCATATCAGTTTTTAAGACAAATCACCAACACCGTTAAGCTTCATTTCATTTTAAGTTCTAAACGATTCACTTAGATTGTCAGTATACTTGTCCACTTAAATTTTCACACAAAGTTCAATTGATCCGAGATACGATATTAATGTTTTAAGCACTTGAACTTATCCGTGTGTCCCACTACTTGAATATACTCCCGTATCCAAATCCCAATATTCAGTCTTACAGGTGAGTATACCATAGATGATATCTGTCAGGGGAATAAATTATAGTACGAGGGCCGTGAGAGCTCAGGTCGATCTTTCGATACGCAGAGAGATGACGGCTTCGACTTTTGGTGTGTCCCCTTTAGAGGATCTTTTGCATTACAACAGCAGCGACTATCAATTTTATTGTTTCATCAGCTTGCTGAGGGCGATGCTATGTTTCAAGCATTTGCAGAAAGCATTATCCGGGGACTAGGTCAGAAATTTCTTTCAGCAGAAGTCCCGGGATAATACCCCAGATATCACTGAGCATAAAGACCTAGTATCTCAGAATAAGGGACCTTTCAAACAAGATTTCAGGGGTTACCTATATATCCAAGTTTGTGTTAACCCACAGAACAAGCAAGTTTGAAATTTATGTTTATATCTCGTCACAATTTACTAAATGTGCAAAAATCTACTGGCACATCATCAGTGAGACCGTTTATCACATTTTTACTTTCCAATTCTTTAGCGTGCCGTGATAGTCCACTGATGTACTATCATTTCCTCTTATTCGCAACACAACTCATTTTGAATTTTATCATGTTTTTGGCTTTTTCAAATTTTCAAATGTTTTTGGATTTTCTAAAAATTTCTTACTCCCCCTAAAATCTAAAATATGTTTCAATTTTCGATTTTCTGGGAAAAATTTGAAAAACAAGCTGTACAAGAAACGTGACAACATGATGAGAATTGCTTCAAATCGCCATCCACTCACTTGGCATAAACAATTAGAACTCCCCCTATCACAAAACTATTTTCTCATTATGATTTCAAAACACTTAAGTTTGTTTTAACCAAAATGATTTTTCCGGAAAATAAGTTTTGATGATATAATCATTTGTAGGTTTGGGGTGTGGTTCATCACATTGTCTTTCAAAATACCAATTGTAAGTATGGTCCAATCAAGTTCAACTTAATGACCTTGATTAACCTTTTTCATGTAAGCATTTTCTATACCAATTGTAAGAATTACCACATGTAGGAATGTTACGTCTACATCACCATTTTATCAATCATAATGCCGATTCCTGCTTCGCACTTACCAACCTGGAAGCTCCGGCGTAGTCCTTCAACCTGCAAACATTCAAACACTATCAAAATCTTTCAACCAAAATCTTCAAACATTAGAAAGATGCCGATTCCTGATCCACGATTACAAACTTGGGATCTCCGGCATAGTCCTTAGACTATCATGGGAAACATACTTCCATCCAAGTCTTCTCAGACTTGATGGCTTTCAGTTCTTGCACAGTAGGGTTGTAAGTTGCCTTTTTAGTTGCATAAAATTCTTTAACCCCCTTAACTTTCCCATTCAACATTTTCCCAAAAATTTTCTTAACACTTCCATTGAATGTTTTCTCGACATCAAACTTAGTTTTCTCTGTGTAAAACTGATTCGAGATATCAACCTTACCCACTTTCTGTTTAACTTCTTCAAATTTCAGTGATGGAAACTCATCATCATTCACTGAAATTTTCACCTCAACCTGTGGCTCTTCTGGTTTTGTGGAACCAGATTCATTGCCATCATTCGCATCAATTTTCTTAACGACCCACACTTGGTTGTCATTCTCTTTCTTTTTATAAAAATTCTTTTTAGAACACTCACAAACCTCATAAGTTGAATTTTCAAAAATTTTAAGTCTGTCGGTTGGTGGTTCAACATCAACAACCTTTTGTTTCAATTTCTGAGAAACTCCCTGTTTTGTTTTGGCATTTTTCTGGCAATTCCATGCAATGTGACCAGTTTCATTGCACTTGTAACAGGTACGAGTCTCTCTTTGATAAAACAATTCAGTTCCATTCTTCTTCTTTTCAGCAAGAAAATCTTGATTTGATTGTCTCCAAAATGGTTTCTTCTGTTCCTCTTCTGTACTTCCACCTGACACAAATTCTGTTTTTGTTTTAGAATTTTTCAAATTTTTATGATTTTCTGGTGGAATAAAACCAAGACCTTTCTTTTTGTAACTACAATTTTGATTTGTTTTCTTTTGAAAACTAGAATCAGAATTGTAATTCTTTTTTCCTTTTTTCTTGTTTAATCTTTGTTGAACTCTAGAAGTGTATTTTTTAGGTTTTTCAATAGATTTTAGATCCTTAATTTCAGAAAAATTAATTTCTGTCATTTTGAAATCCTTTTTAATCATGTCAAAACGAACACTTCTAATCGGAAACTCTTTGTCAGAGTATAATTTGTCCGAATCATTTAAAGTATATGCAACTTCAAATGTTTCATCATCCAAATTTACTTTTGATAACAAAAATTCTTTACTATAAGACCGTTTAACCGACGACTATGAACTGTTGACCGACGAACTCGAACTTTTGACAGACGAACTTGAACACCCAGACTCAGACTTTGACTCAGACTCCTCCTCAGTGTCTAACACCTGATCGACCACCTTTTTGATTAACTCAGACTCATGATCAGTATCGGATGAGGTAAATGTGACATCAATGTTATCTGGTAAAACGTCAGTTGTATCGGTTTTTAGCTTTATATTGACTGCTTTTTCAAGTTGCTCCTCGTTCGGTTTTCTAGGAGAGTACCCTTCCCAAATTGGAGGCGGACACTTGTTATATCTAACAGTCGGTTTCTTACCACTATCTTTCTTTTCCATCTTTGGCTTATCGTCTTGAAAAGCTTCCATACCTGCAACAGTTGGGTAAATACGATCAATGAGATAATCAGAACTAGAATAACTTTGTAATAGACGTCTAATTCTCTCATTCTCAATTTTTTCTGTCTCCAACTCTTGCTTCCATTTAGCACTTTCTTCGATGTAAAAATTAATTGCTTTCTGCTTTGTCATCATCACAGCATTCATCATCGTAAGAGCTTGTTCTCTTTCTGAATTTGTCTTTTGGAGACCAGTTACTGTTTTGTTCAAGACATCATAAGATTCTTTCACATAATTGAGATTGAACAGTAACTGCTCTTTCTTCTTCTCATACTCAGCAATTATCTCATCTTTTGCTGCACATTCCTTGCATGCTTCCAAACACTTCTCGCAAGGCTTTACAACTTCAACAATCTTCTCAACTTCGATTGTTTTAACTACCTCAATAACTTTTTCTACTTCAATCACCTTTTCTTCTTCTTTTTCAACCTCAGTAATCTTCTTAACAACACTTTCCACATTCTGAACATCACCATCAGATTCAGTTTGTTGTTCTTTAGCAGCTCTTTTCTCCTTTAGTTTCTCTACTCGATCTGCAAAATAGAAATGAAAACTTTCAGGAGAAAGATGAGATTTGGCAACATTAACATATTTTTCTTCCTCATCATCACTGCTGCTATCAACTGATGTTTGATCAAACTCTACAGATTTTCCAGAATCAGCATCTGATACACCAGAATCAGACGAAGTTTGATCAAATACAACTTCTTTTTCTGAAATAGTAACATTTTGAACACTCTCATCAGAATTTTGTAGACTTTCATCCGCATTTTCTGAAATTTCTCCAGATCTTTCTGAAAGTTTATCAGTACTATCTAACTCTTCATCTGTTGACACAAACTTTTCATCTTCACTTTTCACATTCTCTCCAATAGATCTCATCCAAGTAGCAAACAAATCTGGCTCTCGGATGATCTTGGCAATGAAAGCTTTGAAATCACCCTTTTCATCAACAAACATATCCCAGCTGAAGCCTTCAGGTAATTTCTCATCATCTTGATCAACTATGCATGCTTTCCTATCAGAAGATATGTAATTGTTCCAGTTGAAGTCTACCAAACATCCTCTTTTTGAATCCTCAATCTTCCTACCATGAGCCGTCTGTGAATCTTGTGATTGACCAACTTGCTGATAGATGGCTTTTCGGTAGTAATCGTCTTTTCCGAACGGATTCTGAACTCCACTAGCTTCCCTGTTCTTGCACTCCCGCTTGAAATGGCCTTTCTCCCTGCAACGAAAACAAGTAACTTTAGATTTATCAAAACCTAAAGTAGATACACAAGCATCAAGAAAGTCATTTCTCCCGGTAATTGTTTTGAATTTCTCAGCTCGTCGAAGAACACTTGCGAGACACCATTTTATATCCATAAGTTCCATCTCTTCGGCGTCTATTTGATCGTAATCCTCTTTGGTAAGCATAGGATTGCCGATCCGACCAGCAACAAGACCTTCATAGGATAACAGAACTGAACCCAAAAGTGCCATATGGTCTTTAGCAGTGTCTTCAGAAAAACTTTGACCTTCTGGAAGATTGAGAGCTATGTTGCATTGAATCATGTATCCATTTCCTGTTTTTGTACTCTGAGACTGAAAACTCGTGTTAGTCTCTTTCGGATTCACACTCGGAAATGATGAAAACCCGCTGCTATTCTTGTTCAAACTCTGATCAGTTTTCTCAGATGAATCACCAACACTTAAAGCAGTTTGAATTTTCGGACTTCTCTCAGATTCTGAAACCGGAATGCTACCTTTGTAGTACATTTTAATATCCTGTTGACCACTCGGACTGTTCATCCTAGCTATTTTCTGTTGCTCCAGATCTTGAATTTCAATTTTCTCTATAAACTGTGAGATTGTCAATCCATCATACACACCAGTATTCTTCAAGATCATTAAATACGTTCCCCACTCCTTTTGAGGTAACGCATCCGCCAATTTATCCACCCACTCCTCACGACCTTTTTCAACACCTAACATAGATAAAGATCGCACCAAATGACAGTATCTCTCGATTAGCTTTTTAGTATCCTCTCCCGGCAAACTACAAAACAAATCAAATTCTTTCTTTAGTAACGCTTTCTTGCTTTTGATCATGTTTTCGCTTCCCTCGAACTTGACCTTTAGTGCATCCCAAATTGACTTAGCAGTTTTGTCGTGCTGTAACAGAATGAATATATCTTCTTTTATCGCCTGCTGTAACAAACTAATCATCATTTTCTCAGCTCTATACATTGCTCGTTCTTGATCAGTGAACTCGGATATTTCTTTGATGACTTGCAAATCTGTTCGAGGCAATGTGTACTTCTTCAATATGCATTCCCACGATCTGAGATGATTTGCCTGAACCCAGTTTTCAAAGCGATCTTTCCACCCGTAGTATTCTTCAATACTCATCAGTTTTGGGGGTTTCTGAGTGGTTCCCGTCTCGTTTTCAAGATTCATGGCTTGAGCAATCGTAGCTGGTGATGACGGTGTTGCAAACGCATTATAGAACCCGGAATCCATACTGACTTAACACGTTACTCAATAACAGATTCTTTCAAGCGAACTGGTAACTTTGTGTCTTTCAAGCGAACTGGTCAAGTGAACAGTCTTTGAAGCGAAATTGTCAAACTAGTTGAAGCGAAATCCTTGAAGCGAAATGGTTCAAGCGGAACTTTCAAGTAACAACTTTCTGAAGCGAAATCCTGAAGCGAAAACCTTGAAGCGAAATCGTTCAAGCGAAAACGTTCTGAAACAACTTTTCTGAAGCGAAAGACTTGAAGTGAAATCCTTGAATCTGTTTGAAGCGAAATGTAAAGTCTCGCTTGAAATTTCAAGCGAAATCGTCCAATGAAGCGTTGTTCTTCAAGCGAAATCCATTAGAAAGTCGATTTTGATCACTTTTAGGTCGAATTTTGCTGTGAAACTTTCAAGGGTTTGTTATCTTGTATTTTTAAACAATCTGTGAGAAATTGAACAGTTTTTGACCGTGAAAAATTTCTGAACTGATGAAAGAAGGTGTAGAAATAAGAGATATTGATTGATTTCGGCTGAATTTTGTAGAACTCCTCCTCCTGAGCTCTGATACCAATTGTAAGGATCGTGTTCACGACCTAAACGAGTCGGTTCAGAGGAATTCCATCAAATACAGGTGCGGAAAACAAGTATTTGAAGTGTAAACAGCTTAATCTTCACTTTAACACTGATTATATTGATAATCGATCACGAATACAATCAGTTCTCACACCGGCAGCACTTCGGTATGGAAATATCACAAATGTTACTCTTGATTTCGCTTGACCTTGACTTCCTATATATAGAGATTGAGATTTCGCTTCAGCATGACTCAAGCGAAATCTTAACATGTTGATTTCGCTTGAGCTGCTTCAAGCGAAATCCTTTACATACACATTCCTTCAAGCGAAATCTTGCTAACTCTCTCTCATTCTCTCGTTCTACGTGCCCTGATCTATTCTAACTAGTCTAAGACTCGATACAAGACGAAGTCGACAGATGTAGTGTACCAACAGGGCCCTTATGATGAGGGAATTCTATCCTCGTCATGAGCAGCGAGCTTTGGAGAAGGAATTTGATGAGTTGAAGCAAGATAGTGGTGAGCACAGGGCGTATACTGATAGGTTTGAGGAGTTGAGTCTGCTTTGCCCGACAATGGTTACACCACTCGACAAGGCTATCGAAAGGTACATTGACGGCCTACCTGACACGGTACAAGACATCCTTACTGGTAGTAGCCCTACAACACTCCGTCAGGCGATCGAGTTAGCTGCGACATTGACTGAGTCGCAGATTCGGAAGAATAAGTTACACAGAAAGGGTGACAAGGGTAAGAAGCAGGAGTCTGACAAGGAGGATAGCAAGAAAGGTCAAAACAAGAAGGATAAGGAAGTTGAGACTTCGAAGAAATCAAAGAAGCGGAAGGGTGCCCAAAATTTTGCTGTTACAGCACAAACTGCTCAGAACTTGCAAAACCCACCGGCACAGCCAGCTGCAAAGAAGGCATATGCTGGTACCGCACCACATTGTGCCCGTTGCAATGGTCATCACGTTGCACAACAAGATTGCAAGAAATGCATAACGTGTGGTAGACTTGGGCATTTGGCCAATATTTGTCGTCTGGGACAAAATCAGGCTGCTCAGGTTCAAGCTCAGGTTCAAGGGAATGCTGCGAGATTCCCACTGGGTTCATGTTTCAATTGCGGAGAGATTGGTCATTTCCGCCACAACTGCCCAAGACTGGTGAATGCAAATGCTAAGGCAAACCCGAATGCGAACGTCAACGTCAATGTAAATCCAGCACGTGGACGAGTGTATAACATCAATGAGGCAATCAATGATGAAGAACAAGTAGAATTTTGAAATTTCTCTGGTTGTTATCTTGTAACACTTAAAGACAATGCGGTTGTTATATAAATAAAAATTTGTGGTTTTTATTTTCAACTAATGCAATTGTATGAATGTTTGATCCAACCTTATGATGTCATCACAAAGACGAAACTACTCGTGTGGTTCTGTCATTTTTATGATCACTTGTGATCTCCCTAAGAACCTCAAACACTAGTTTCTCTTAAATCTAAAGTATCTTATCATCTTGCACCGTTCGAGATGCAAGAATTATCAAAACAGCTTCAGGAGTTGTCTGATAAAGGATTCATCCGTCCGAAATTTTCACCTTGGAGAAACTCCTGTCCTCCTTGTGAAAAGAAAAATGGATCTTTTCAAAAGTATATCGATTAACGTAAGCCTAGTAAGCTTATCATCAAGAATCGATATCCCCTACCTTAAACCAACGATTTCTCCGATCAGCTGCATAGCGTTTCATATTTTCCGGGATCGATTTGGGTTTTGGGTATCATCAACTTTGTATTCTCGAAGAAGATATTCCCAAAACGGTTTTCTGCACGAAGTATGGCCATTAAGAGTTTACAGTCATGCCTTTTGGGTTGACAAATGCTCCAGCCATCTTCAAAGACTTAATAAATAGAGTCTGCAAGCCTTATTTGGATCAGTTTGTCATTGTTATTAATGACATCTTGATCTATTCATATCACGAGCCGATCCCGATCAACACCTTCGTTGACATTGGAACCCTTAAAAAAGGAACAAACTTTTCGCTAAATCCTCCAAGAGGAAATTTTGGCTTAAAGGAGTTCAGTTTTTGGGTCATGTAGTCAACAAGCAGGGTATTCATGTGGATCCATTGATGCAATTGAGAATTGATTCCTTGTATGCATTAAATACCCGTGTCCAAAGATAACAAATTTAAAGGTCAATTTAAACAATTATGCGAGTATACGATTATGCGATTATGTGATATGTTTTTATGTGTTCTCCTCTATGTTTTTGTGTGGTACGATTTTCAAATCCTCATAGAATCTTTCATATCTTCATATGAGGGATTCATAGTAGGATATTCAAAAGGTACTACCTTAAATCCTTATGGGCTTCTACGTGGTAGTTAAGACCCTTGGGTTATATAGTACCATTCCATGATTCGATAAGAGACCTTTGAGTGGTCTAGAAAAAGATTGATTCACAATTTGGTTAAAAGACGACATCTAGTGATGTAGCTGGACAGACTCCTTGATAGTCTATTTAGATCATTTATTGATTTAGTCAAAAGGACTCTAGGGCGGTCTAGTCACACTCATCACAGGATTGTTCATTTGGTTTTACCCTACATATTATAAAATAGACTGTGTGAACTGTGCAAGGAATTGTCTAATTATGGACACGTACATAATTGTGAGATTCAGTGCACGATAATCACAGTAAGATTTATTATGTGTAAGAACCGATAGTGACAAAAATAACGAAATGAGAACGATGTAATGGAGGTACGGTGGACGCACCAATGACGCTTCATATACTTGTATATAAGTATCCCTCTTACATTGCAAGCATAATGTTATTAAGGTTACTAGAAATTCAGAACCCTAGCCAATGTTGTTCGATCTTTTCAACTTCATGTTTTAAACTCTTACAAGTTTCCTCTAAATAAATTTCGGGACGAAATTTCCTAAAGTAGGGGAGACTGTAACACCTGTGCCTCCATGGCCATCAAACAAATACCAAACCAATGAAATATTATATTTCATACTTGGGATTTGTAAAAATATGTGTATCATTTGCACATATCAATTCTTGTTCAATTTCAAACTCTAAATCGCTTTCTGGAAGGTTATACGCGCACCGATGCGTAAATATAACCAGTTTAATGCAACAAACACTCCGGAATAGTGACATAGGCTTAACATACCTTAAATAACATTTACATAACTTAGAAATAAGTTTTGAAGGCTTTGGTATGGCAAAATCAAGTTAAATCGCTTACAGGGACTAAAGTTGACAAACTGCGAAAGTATGCCAATTTGAACTGTAACAGACATTCCGGAACATGACCATAAGTTAAACATACCATAAATATCCTTTACATAGCTTAGAAATAAGCTTTGAGGTGTTCGGTATGCTAAAATAAACTTTTGGGTCATTCAGGGATTAAAAGTGTCAAAAAGTGCACAAGTTTGCATTTTCGCGCATAACTTACGTTCTGAATACATCCGGACATCCAAAAATTTATGTAAGCATGACTATATTATGCTTTAGTGTTTGGATTACCAAAAATCCATTCGTTGCGTCATTTGGATCGTTTTTCGCGCTTATGCGCATTCCGTCGTAATTAAGCGAACATCGCGTTCGTACGACCAAACGAACCAACACCCGGCATATTTTTGAGTATGTTTCATGTCCAAAATGTTTAGACATCATTTTAGGGCCTTAAAGTTGGCTTTACGGGCCTTAGAAGTGTCGGAAATGGCATAAACACATAACAGGGACCAAAACTGTCATTTCTGAAAGATGTTTGCTTATACATCGAATCTAGTCCTTCCCACTTGTTGCACATGGTTTTGGGAATCTATGGGCTGGTATTTTGGGCACATGGTATTACAATACCATGGGTGCTAGTGTATGGCCAAGATTGAAGCACTTTTTCCAAGAAACGATCCTAACGGTTCGGGAAATCCTATAAATACCCCACCCCCCATGCTTCAAAATTACAAGAACTTTGATTTGAGAAACTCTAAGTTGAAACTATTGTTTCATACCTGAGATTTTTGAATCGAAGTTAGCATTCGGGGACCCTTCGTAAGTATTCTTTCGTTCTTTTATTGCTTTTCGAGTCTTTCGAGTCTTTTGTTTGACTTTCTACATTGACCAGTTATGGTCAATGCGAAGTTCGTTTGAACTTCGCAACGTGAGTGTAATCACGTTGGTTATAGTCCCTTGGGACTATGCCTACTGATTACCACGTTGTCTAGGGTCGTAGGGTAAGCGATCTAATAAATCGCTTATACCTTCGAACCCGACCCAGTTTGGTCGATCATTAAGATCCGACCAAATACCTTAGGTGACCATAGTAGGTAGGGAATAACCTCCCGAGGTTATACCCTATGGTCGCTTCGTTTGAATAGTTGTATGATAGGTAGTTTATATGCCTTAGGTAAATTACCAGAATACACTTTTCATGTATAATTGGTAATTAAGCTTATGTAACCTAAACTTTTGTAAATAACTGATTATACAACATAATTAAACACGTTTAGGCATATAAATACTTGTCATAGGACTAGTTAGACGTCTCGAACGCGCTTTGCGCGCACGACGCGTTAAAGTAGCGTATGTTACCTTAATGGGTCGCGATGGGTCGAAAGCACTTAGGTTTGGTTTCATTGTAGTATGTAGGACTTGTTAAACCATATCATATGAGTTCCAATACTCATTTGGTTTACCAAGCCTCATCCTATCCGATCTCCCGATTTAAGTCCGGTTTATTTATATAGTTTTAGATTGTCGACTGATTCCGTGCTCTCTCTAGCTTTGTTTGGTTGTTGTTCAAGACCTCTAAGCATTCTCAGGCGAGTACATTATTCCCCTATTTTACTGCTTTCAATTGTTTTGGGGTGACTCATATGTGCTAAATGTTTTCAAGGCTTTAACAGTGATAACAAAACGATTTTCGATGTTATAACGATGGTTTCTAAAACGATTAAGACGATTTATACAAAACTAATAACGATTTCAATAAAGTGAACAAACTTATTGGTTGGGTTACATAACAAATGACATTCATTAGCAATGATCAAGCCGACCAGTATTAGGTTATGGTACCATAGGATCTGACAAATCCCGTTAGTTACTACACCCGTAGTTATGTGTGGGTGTTGTGGGTAGCGACTGAATCTGTAAATGTTAATTTACTCTTTGGTAAGGGTTTATTAATGCGAGTTGTTAATCTATCCTTTGGTAAGGGTTTATTAATGCGAATTGTTAATCTATTCTTTGGTAAGGGTTTATTAATGCGAGTTGTTAATCTATCCTTTGGTAAGGGTTTATTAATGCGAATTGTTAATCTATCCTTTGGTAAGGGTTTATTAATGCGAGTCAAGAAGGTTTGAATGTTATTAGCGAGACGACCATTTAAGTAGTTTCACGACCTAAAACGAATTTAACGATTGGGTAAACGATTGGATTTCACACGATGTTTTAACGATTGGGTAAACGATTGGCTTCAAAGCGAGATACGATATCATTTTGGTTATACATATTACATGATTTACATTGGACTTGAACATTACTTTGGTGGTTTGGTTTGATTAAGTGATTAAGTAACGATGCGTATGTAATATGATACAAACATGGTAGATACGCCGCTGGTACTTCCTATATATAAGTGGTTGTATGGTATTACATATTGTAGTGTTATTTGAATCATTTCAGTTTGAGACATAGAACATTTTATACAAGTAACATACTTTTCACAAGACAATTATTTACAAACAACTTATCTTATACAAACTCATTTTACATGGTTATTCATTTAATCATGCATTATTCTCTTATTTATACATATCACTTGAACTTATTATTTTTCAAATGATTTACAAAGACAAAGCAAATTACAAGGTTCATGACTAAACATTTTCTTAAAACAGAAGTCATGAATCTTATTTTCACAAAACCTATGTACTCGCCAGCATTTCTTTGCTGACCTCGTTTTCACATATGTTTCAGGTATTGTTGAAAGATATCGATTGATAGGATGCATGCTCACATAGGACTGGACAAGGCCTTAGTGACTCAATAACAATGATAGACTATGTTTAATTTGTGTATTTAGATTTCCAGACAATGTAATTATTCAATGTTTAATAAAACGAAACACTTTTTGGTATCCATGGTTATGAAACATTAATTCTGTTGCAACACGCCCCGATGTTTCCGCCGCGATTTGTTGTTTTACGCGGTCGGGGTGTGACATGTAACCTTGTCTTAGCTGGTCAGACTTTCCCTATCGATCTTGTTCCTATCACACTGGGAAGTTTCGACGTCGTTATTGGAATGGATTGGCTATCTCGTTATCAAGCGGAGATTGTTTGCAAGGAGAAAATCATCCGCATTCCTCGATATGGTGAAGACCCTCTTGTGATTCGTGGCGACAAGAGTGGTGCTGTCGAAGGCATCATCTCTTTCCTTATGGCCCAGAAATGTCTACGAAAGGGCCACACTGCCATTCTAGCGCTCGTCACTGACACATCCACGGAAGAGAAGAGAATTGAAGACATTCCTATTGTGCGCGATTTTCCTGAGGTATTTCCTGAGGAATTGCCTGGTCTTCCGCCTCACCGCCAAGTTGAATTTCAAATCGAGCTAGCTCCTGGAGCAGCACCAGTAGCTCGAGCACCATATCGTCTAGCTCCATCAGAACTCGAAGAACTGTCCACACAACTACAAGAACTCTTGGAAAAAGGTTTTATTCGTCCTAGCTCTTCGCCCTGGTTAGCTCCAGTCTTGTTCGTAAAGAAGAAAGATGGTACCTTCAGGATGTGTATTGACTACCGCGAACTCAACAAGGTGACTGTGAAGAATCGCTATCCTCTTCCACGTATTGACGACTTGTTCGACCAGTTGCAAGGGTCGAGCTATTACTCCAAGATTGACTTGAGATCGGGATACCATCAGCTGAGGGTCCGAGATGAGGACGTCTCCAAAACAGCATTCAGAACTCGTTACGGCCATTACGAGTTTCTGGTTATGCCTTTCGGGCTGACGAATGCACCATCGGTCTTCATGGACCTCATGAACCGAGTGTGCAAGCCTTACCTGGATAAGTTCGTTATTGTGTTCATCGACGATATCCTGATCTATTCTAAGAGTCAGGAGGAACACGAGCAGCATCTACGACTTATGTTGGAACTTCTTCGAAAAGAGCAATTGTATGCCAAGTTTTCAAAATGTGACTTCTGGCTTCGCGAAGTCCACTTTCTAGGCCATGTGGTAAACAAGGATGGGATTCATGTTGATCCATCGAAGGTTGACTCAATCAAGAACTGGCCTGCACCCCGCACACCAAAAGAAATCCGCCAATTCTTGGGTTTGGCAGGATATTACAGAAGGTTTATCAAAGATTTCTCCAAGATTGCGCAACCTCTCACTTCACTGACTCAGAAGGGCGTCATCTATCGTTGGGGTGATGCACAAGAGTCCGCATTTCAACATCTAAAGGATAGACTTTGTAGCGCGCCTATCCTCTCATTGCCCGAAGGCACCGATGATTTCGTGGTTTATTGCGACACTTCCATCCAAGGACTTGGTTGCGTATTGATGCAACGTGACAAGGTCATTGCCTATGCATCGCGCCAACTTAAAGTTCACGAAAGAAACTACACTACTCACGACCTGGTGCTGGGAGCAGTTGTTTTCGCTCTTAAGATATGGAGACATTACCTGTACGGTACCAAGTGCACCATTTACACCGATCACAGGAGTCTCGAGCATATCTTCAAACAAAAGGAGTTAAACATGCGTCAACGCCGATGGGTTGAGCTCTTGAACGATTATGAATGCGCAATCAAGTATCATCCGGGCAAAGCCAATGTTGTGGCCGATGCCCTAAGTCGAAAGGATACCATACCTAGGCGTGTACGTGCTCTACAGCTTACCGTCCAATCTAACCTTCCCGCTCAGATTCGTGATGCTCAGGTTGAAGCATTGAAAGCAGAGAACATCAGGGCTGAGTCCCTACGAGGATCGAGGCAGCGGCTAGAACAAAAGGAAGACGGCGCTTACTATGTAACAGGGCGCATCTGGGTCCCACTGTATGGAAACCTACGCGAGCTTGTGATGGATGAAGCACATAAGTCTCGTTATTCAGTACATCCTGGTTCGGATAAGATGAACCACGACTTAAAGACCACATACTGGTGGCCTGGCATGAAAGCCCACATAGCAACCTATGTCAGCAATTGCTTGACTTGTGCGAGAGTCAAGTCTGAATATCAGAAACCATCAGGCCTACTTCAACAACCGGAGATCCCAAAATGGAAATGGGAGCAAATTTCCATGGATTTTGTGACCGGCCTGCCCAGATCTCAACGCGGAAACGATACCATTTGGGTGATCGTAGATCGACTGACCAAGTCTGCACATTTTCTGGCTATCAAAGAAACGGATAAGTTTTCTACTCTTGCAGACATTTATCTAAAGGAAGTGGTATCAAGGCACGGAGTGCCAACCTCTATTATATCTGATCGTGACGCACGTTTTACTTCTGAACTGTGGCAAGCAATGCACAAGTCCTTTGGCTCACGTTTAGATATGAGCACCGCTTATCACCCGCAGACGGATGGGCAATCTGAACGCACCATCCAAACCCTTGAAGACATGCTTAGGGCATGTGTAATCGATTTTGGTAATGGCTGGGAAAGGCACCTCCCGCTGGTGGAGTTTTCGTACAACAACAGCTACCACACCAGTATCCAAGCCGCTCCGTTTGAGGCATTATACGGACGCAAATGCCGATCACCTCTCTGTTGGGCAGAAGTTGGTGATAGCCAAATCACTGGCCCAGAACATGTGGTAGACACCACCGAGAGAATTGCTCAGATACGACAGCGAATGGCGGCAGCTCGTGACCGTCAGAAAAGTTATGCTGATAAAGGAAGAAAACCACTCGAGCTCCAGGTCGGGGATCGAGTGCTACTCAAAGTCTCACCTTGGAAAGGTGTAGTCCGTTTTAGCAAACGAGGCAAACTCAATCCACGTTATGTCGGACCCTTCGAAGTCATTGAGAAAATTGGCAAAGTCGCCTACAGGTTGAATCTACCTGAAGAACTCAGCGGAGTTCACAATGTTTTCCATGTGTCGAATCTGAAGAAGTGTCTGTCAGATGAGACCCACATAGTTCCTCTGAAGGAACTCACTATCGACGACCAGCTGCGATTCGTCGAGGAACCTGTAGAGATTACGGATCGAGATGTTAAGATCCTCAAGCATACCAGAATACCTCTGGTCCGAGTTCGTTGGAATGTTCGTCGTGGCCCAGAGTATACCTGGGAACGAGAAGACCAAATGAAACTCAGATATCCCTAGTTGTTCGGAAACAGTGCAACCACTACTGAGGCTGAAGCTACTGCAGAATTTCGGGATGAAATTCCAAATCAACGGGGGGATGATATGACACCCCAGGAAAACGAGTAAACACCGCAACTTAACTAGCTTCCTCAGTAACTACGCACTAAATTTCGGGACGAAATTCTCTTAACATGGGGAGAATGTGACAACCCTCAAATTTGCATGTAACCATACAGTTTATTAATGATAATAAAAGTACTTGATGACTGTGCTGAATCAATTAACTGCTCTTTGATTTCTGTGTTATACTTACATGTGCGTGTTAGCATACTAGTAGTATACAGAAAAGTTACTAAATAGCCCAGTATATTTTCCTGTGTGTTAGGAATAAATTTCGTTACAAAAATATATGTATAAGACGCTATACGGTGAAATTAAACGCTTTAACGGAACGATACGTAACCGAACAACCAGACATTACCCGGGACACCAAAATATTGTCAGGAATATTATGTTATCATTTTTAATTAATTACGGTCACAAAAATCCCCATACACTATAGAAACATGGCATACACCCACTATTCTTGATAATACCCTTAACCTTCTAATTTAATACCTATTAGTTAACAAAATTTTCACTTTACCCCCCCCCCCCCAACCGAAAATCTGCCATGATTACATAAATATCTTGTTTAGATTATGGTAAAGGTGATCTTTACTTCTATTGGCCAAGAATATTATGCATGATGACACTAGGTTTTAGATAGCTCATATTTCCAAGGAAGTTCATCATCACCACCAAACCCACACTCAACCTTCTCCCTCCTCCCTCTTATTTTCGGCTCACACTCCCCCCCCCTCTCTCCATAACCGATTTCACCATCACCACTTCAACCATTTTCATCTTCTTCATCACACAAGTCCATTCAAGCTTCAAGAGGATCCAAGGAGGTTGCAAGGTTGAAGGAGCATCAAGAGAGCTTGTTCTAGTCACTTCACCATACTTTTTCTCACCATCATCCTTACACTAAGATTTCCATCCTAGCCTTGTGCTAGTGGTATGTCCCCTCACACCTTTGTTCCACCTTGATTCTTGCTATGTTTTGTTTGAATGTTCTTGTCACCCAAAAGCTTAAACACTAAAATGTGAACTTAAAATTCTGCCTAAAAACCATATATAAAAAGGGTTGTGTGAGGTTGAAATCTGAATGGTTTAGGGTTGGTTAAAGCATGATTGAAGTTTTAACATTTGTTCATCAATAAACCATGGTTAGGACCTTTGTGGATGCGTTTTAGTGACCTCTACATGTAAACAGCTTGCTGATTGAAATTTCCAGCCCACTTCAACGGGCTGTAACTGGTTCATTTTTAATCGAAAAATTGAATTTCTGGAGTCTAAATTGTGAAATTTTGAATATCTGAATAAATGGAACTGGAATCGCAATTTTCCGAGGTCGTTTACTATTTTTAAAGTATTATTTTAGACAGCAGCTCAAAGCTGAAATATTTCTGCTGAAAAAGTGTGTTGTAATCAGAGTCCAAACTTAAAACCTGAGCAGAATCAGCTCAAGGAATTTTTACTGTAGATGGTCACGGTTGTTTCTGTGACCCTCCAACTGGAATTTCGACGATCCGACTTACGATTGATTTTTAGTGAATTTTTCCGTAAAACTGCAATCGGAAAGTACCAAATCTGATTGCAGTCGAGTAAAAGAATTTTTATACAAAATTGGTAATGAACTGATATCCGAAATTTTTACACAACAAATCGTGGGTTATATATGACCTTCTGTAAAAATTTGAGAATTTTTGGAAAAGGTTAACTATTTTATTAAAATGCTCGAAAACAGTCCAGTTTTGGATTAATAAAGCTGAAACGACATAAGGAGTGATTTGCGTGTCTAAATGTCGAGTAGGTTATCCGAGAATGATAGAACATGTTATATGTCAATAAAAGTGTTATGTGCAATGTTGTATGTTTGTCTATGAGTGGGGAATAGATGGGTAGGTTATATGGGCATGAACCGTTAAAGCGATGCATGTTATGTGATAGATACGTGTAGGAACTTTGTGTCCTATTTGAAATCACTAATAAACTAAGTGGTAATCATACTAGGACGTGATTGACCGACCTCGACTATTAGCTATAATTGAGAGTCAAACCGAGCAACCAAGGTGAGTTCACACTCTTTCTAAGGCATGGGATTCCCAGGGGTTGGGAATGGGATTAAATAACTACTTGTACTATCATTACTATTAAACTACTTTTTACTGTCCTCGGATTGAAGGGCACGTACGTAAAACCTACGTACACTCATACTTACTACTGTCCTCGGATTGAAGGGCACGTACGTAAAACCTACGTGCACGATCATAAGACCATCAACTCTATCACTTTAAGTCCCTCATTTATCGACTTAATCGCCGAGGCCTATGGCGAGCCGGTCATTAGTTAATAGCACTATTAGGTTTAACAAACCTCACACCGTGCCAGTCGGACGGGCGTGTACTAATGGACTATGGGCAAAGGGTCAATGCTGATAGACATTGACTTAGGGCACCTCTTATATTTTCGTAGCAGTCGATACGCGTGGTCTAGTAACACATGGGAAACCCCCACTAATCTTCGCAAACATTTCAGAAAGACCGCGATGCAAACTTATACGATACATGGTTTTCAAAACGAACAGATGATTTACGAAACGAATGCTATAACTAAACAACCAACTGTGAATTCACTCAACTTTGTTGTTGACTCGTTGTTACATGCCTTACAGGTCGCTAATCATTTGGAGCTTGCACGAGGAAGGAGTCGTTGTGGTGTGTGGACGGCTATGTCCAGTGTTTAATGTTTAAAACATTATGAACTTATTAAACCTATGTGTTGGACTTTAAACTTATGAACTGCGAACTTATGTTTTGAACTTTACGTTTATGCTTCCGCTGTCTAAATTAAAAACTTGGTTAACTAGCTTTTGGTCACCAATCGTATTGTGATTGTCTTTATCTACTTAAGTACGTTGTTCAGTATGATTGGTGGCTCGATCCTGGTCATGTCACTTCTCCAAGCGGTGAAACCCCGCATGGTGGATTTTGGGGGTGTGACAGATTGGTATCAGAGCCATTGGTTATAGTGAACTTGGTTTTAAAAAGGGAAAAGCTTTTTGATAAAACTAGACTATAACCTGTACAGTGCTCAACGATTCACAACGACGCTTCGCTCCACGTGCAAGACTCGACACCATAAGTGGTATGATTTATGTTATATTGTTGGTTAGATAGTTCTCACTGTGCATTAGATAATATGGTAATTGCTATTTGAACCTTGCATGCTTACTCCCCACTATCGTCCCACACTTACGCACTTTCGCGACACTTTTCGCACCTACGTTATTTCGTTGTGAAGATCATGGGTGGACGTTTAAACCTAACTCAAGCTCAGCTGACGGCTCTGATCAAAGAACGAGTTGCTGAGGCACTCGCAGCTGTCCCTGCAGGAGGTCAACATGCTCAGCCTCCTGTGTGCACATTCAAAACATTCACGGACTGCCGACCTACTACTTTCAGTGGCACCGAAGGAGCAGTGGGCCTTCTTCACTGGTTTGAAAAGCTTGAGTCAGTTTTTGAGATGTGCGAATGCCCCGAAGACCGTAGGGTGAAATATGCTACCGGAACACTTGAAGGAGCTGCGTTAACCTGGTGGAAGGCACAGGTTCAACTACTAGGACTGGCAGTTGCTAATGCCACACCCTGGAATGGTTTTAAAGAGCTGATCAAGGAGGAGTACTGTAGTCGGGATGACATCCACAAGCTAGAAGTGGAATTTTACAATCTGAAGATGACGGGGTCTGAGATTGAGGCGTATACTAAGAGGTCAAACGAGCTGGCCATCCTATGCCCAACTATGGTGGACCCTCCCATCAAACGAATTGAGCTGTACCTCAAGGGCCTTGTACCAGCAATTCAAAGTCACGTAACTTCAGCCAACCTGGGTACCATTCAGCAAATTATCAAGTTGGCTCATCGTCTCACCGACCAGGCGGTGGAGCAAAACAAGCTACCCAAACGTATCAGTGCTACAGCTACTTCTGATGTACTTACCGAAAACAAGAGAAAATGGGATGGAAACTCCAGTAAGGGTTCTGCTTCGGGTCAGTCTCAGCAGCGAAGGACTGACGACTACCAGAGTCCGGATCAGCAATCCTCCGGTAATCAAGGACAGGGTGGGTATCGAGGAAACCACCCAAAGTGCAACAAATGTAACAAACACCATAGTGGTCAGTGCAACAAAGGTCGTTGTCAGAGATGTCACAAGTTGGGTCATGAAGCTAGGGATTGCAGGAGCCCGCGTCCTGCGAATCAGAATCGCCAACAACAACAAGCCCCACAGAACCACCAGCAGCAGCATCAGCAGGGAAATAAAGGATGCTTTCAGTGTGGCGCTGAAGGCCTCTTTAAGAAGAACTGTCCCCAACTTAACCAAAATCACAACAACAACAACAACCAGGGAAATGGGAACAACAATGGAGGTAACAACGGGGGTAACAACAATGGTAATGGAGCAAGAGGTCGTGCTTTCGTGATTGGTCAGGGTGATGCAAGGAACGATCCCAACGTTGTGATGGGTAAGTTTCTTCTGGATGACTTCTTTGTTACTGTTTTATTCGATTCGGGTGCCGATACTAGTTATGTGTCCTTAAAAGTTAGCCAAATGCTTAAGCGCACTCCAACACTTTTGAACACCAAACACGCGGTAGAGCTAGCAAATGGTAAAAGTCTTGAAGCCACACACGTAGTTAAAGGTTGTAACCTCGTCTTAGCTGGTCAGACTTTCCCTATCGATCTTGTTCCTATCACACTGGGAAGTTTCGACGTCGTTATTGGAATGGATTGGCTATCTCGTTATCAAGCGGAGATTGTTTGCAAGGAGAAAATCATCCGCATTCCTCGATCTGGTGAAGACCCTCTTGTGATTCGTGGCGACAAGAGTGGTGCTATCGAAGGCATCATCTCTTTCCTTAAGGCCCAGAAATGTCTACGAAAGGGCCACACTGCCATTCTAGCGCTCGTCACTGACACATCCACGGAAGAGAAGAGAATTGAAGACATTCCTATTGTGCGCGATTTTCCTGAGGTATTTCCTGAGGAATTGCCTGGTCTTCCGCCTCACCGCCAAGTTGAATTTCAAATCGAGCTAGCTCCTGGAGCAGCACCAGTAGCTCGAGCACCATATCGTCTAGCTCCATCAGAACTCGAAGAACTGTCCACACAACTACAAGAACTCTTGGAAAAAGGTTTTATTCGTCCTAGCTCTTCGCCCTGGGGAGCTCCAGTCTTGTTCGTAAAGAAGAAAGATGGTACCTTCAGGATGTGTATTGACTACCGCGAACTCAACAAGGTGACTGTGAAGAATCGTTATCCTCTTCCACGTATTGACGACTTGTTCGACCAGTTGCAAGGGTCGAGCTATTACTCCAAGATTGACTTGAGATCGGGATACCATCAGCTGAGGGTCCGAGATGAGGACGTCTCCAAAACAGCATTCAGAACTCGTTACGGCCATTACGAGTTTCTGGTTATGCCATTCGGGCTGACGAATGCACCATCGGTCTTCATGGACCTCATGAACCGAGTGTGCAAGCCTTACCTGGATAAGTTCGTTATTGTGTTCATCGACGATATCCTGATCTATTCTAAGAGTCAGGAGGAACACGAGCAGCATCTACGACTTATGTTGGAACATCTTCGAAAAGAGCAATTGTATGCTAAGTTTTCAAAATGTGACTTCTGGCTTCGCGAAGTCCACTTTCTAGGCCATGTGGTAAACAAGGATGGGATTCATGTTGATCCATCGAAGGTTGACTCAATCAAGAACTGGCCTGCACCCCGCACACCAAAAGAAATCCGCCAATTCTTGGGTTTGGCAGGATATTACAGAAGGTTTATCAAAGATTTCTCCAAGATTGCGCAACCTCTCACTTCACTGACTCAGAAGGCATGGGATTCCCAGGGGTTGGGAATGGGATTAAATAACTACTTGTACTATCATTACTATTAAACTACTTTTTACTGTCCTCGGATTGAAGGGCACGTACGTAAAACCTACGTACACTCATACTTACTACTGTCCTCGGATTGAAGGGCACGTACGTAAAACCTACGTACACGATCATAAGACCATCAACTCTATCACTTTAAGTCCCTCATTTATCGCTTAATCGCCGTGGCCTATGGCGAGCGGGTTATTAGTTAATAGCGCTATTAGGTTTAACAAACCTCACACCGTGCCAGTCGGACGGGCGTGTACTAATGGACTATGGGCAAAGGGTCAATGCTGATAGACATTGACTTAGGGCACCTCTTATATTTTCGTAGCAGTCGATACGCGTGGTCTAGTAACACATGGGAAACCCCCACTAATCTTCGCAAACATTTCAGTAAGACCGCGATGCAAACTTATACGATACATGGTTTTCAAAACGAACAGATGATTTTCGAAACGAATGCTATAACTAAACAACCAACTGTGAATTCACTCAACTTTGTTGTTGACTCGTTGTTACATGCCTTACAGGTCGCTAATCATTTGGAGCTTGCACGAGGAAGGAGTCGTTGTGGTGTGTGGACGGCTATGTCCAGTGTTTAATGTTTAAAACATTATGAACTTATTAAACCTATGTGTTGGACTTTAAACTTATGAACTGCGAACTTATGTTTTGAACTTTATGTTTATGCTTCCGCTGTCTAAATTAAAAACTTGGTTAACTAGCTTTTGGTCACCAATCGTATTGTGATTGTCTTTATCTACTTAAGTACGTTGTTCAGTATGATTGGTGGCTCGATCCTGGTCATGTCACGTCTCCAAGCGGTGAAACCCCGCATGGTGGATTTTGGGGGTGTGACAGATTGGTATCAGAGCCATTGGTTATAGTGAACTTGGTTTTAAAAAGGGAAAAGCTTTTTGATAAAACCAGACTATAACCTGTACAGTGCTCAACGATCCAGGTGTGTGTCGGCTGTTTGCTTAAGTACCCACATCCATAGCACACTCATGTGTGATTAGGTTAAAGGGTGGGCTTGCATTGGGCGCTTAATTGAATGTGCAACAAGTGACAAATGCAGTGGCCCAATGAGTGACAGGTGTGGCCTGACATTCTCTAGGGAGTGTACGAGATTGGAGAGTGTATAAGAGGGTGTGCGGTTTATGTTTATATAAATACCAATATTAATAACAACAATGATAATAATCTATATCCACATAAGATTCATATAATTGAAAAGCCCTTTTTATATTAATTTCTCTCATCCTATAAATGGGAGTACAACATAAATAGTATCAGTACAAAACGGATCGTGCGGGTTGTCACATCATCCCCATGTTAATTGAAATTTCGTCTAGAAATTTTGCGTGCACCAAAAGTGTTTTCACGGGGTGTCACATCTTTTCCCCGCTAGTTTGGAATTTCGTTCCGAAATTCCGTTGTAGCCTCAGTGCTGGAGGTATGGTTTGCGAATAACTGGGGATACTTGCATATCATTTGGTCCTCCCATTCCCAGGTAAACTCTGGATCACGGCGAGTTCCATCGGACGCGAACAATAGGTATCTTGCTGTGCTTGAGGGTTTTGACCACACGATCCACAATCTCGACCGGTTCCTCAACGAAGCCTAACTAATCGTCAATTGTGAGTTCTTTAAAAGGAATGATAAGGGTTTCATCTGACAGACACTTCTTCAGATTCGACACGTGGAACACGTTGTGTACCGCACTCAGGTCTTCAGGTAGATTTAGTCTATATGCCACCTTGCCGATTCTTTCGGTGATTCAAACGGTCCGACATATCGCGGATTAAGCTTGCCTCTTTTGCCAAAACGTACCACACCTTTCCAAGGTGAAACTTTGAGTAGAACCCTGTCACCAACCTCGAACTCCAAGGGTTTCCTACGCTTATTCGCGTAGGTTTTCTAACAGTCGCGAGCTGCCGCCATGCGTTGTCTGATCAGGGCAATCTTTTCTGTCGTGTCGACCACGAGTTCCGGGCCGGTAATTTGGCTTTCGCCAACTTCCGCCTAACACAAAGGAGAACGACATTTACGTTCGTACAATGCCTCAAATGGAGCTGCCTGAATGCTAGTGTGGTAACTGTTGTTGTAAAAGAATTCTACCAGTGGTAGGTGTCTTTCCCATCCATTGCCAAAATCAATAATACATGCTCGAAGCATGTCTTCGAGTGTTTGGATGGTACGTTAGGTTTGACCATCAGTCTGTGGGTAATAAGCAGTGCTCATGTCTAAACGCGAGCCAAAGGATCTATGCGTAGCTTGCCATAACTCGGAAGTCAAACGTGGGTTATGATTGGAGATGATGGAAGTTGGCACTCCGTGCCTGGCAACTATTTCTTTCAAATAGATGGTTGCGAGTTTCGAATACTTATCTGTTTCTTTGATCGTGAGAAAGTGTGCAGACTTGGTTAAGCGATCTTTGATCACCCAGATGGTATTGTTTCCGCTTTGAGACCTTGGCAAGCCGGTAACGAAGTCCATGGAAATCTGTTACCATTTCCAGATGGGCAACTCAGGTTGCTGTAGTAGTCCAGACGGCTTCAAGTACTCGATCTTGAGTCTGGCACAAGTCAAGCATATACTGACGTACTTTGCGATGATCACTTTCATGTTTGGCCCCCAATACAAGATCTTAAGGTCGTGGTACATTTTATCAGCTCCAGGATGTATCGAGTAGCGAGACTTATGAGCTTCATCCATCACAAGCTCTCGAAGATTCCCATAAAATGGAACCCAGATACGTTCCATGAAGTAGTAGACGTCGTCATCTTTGCGTTCAAGTCTTTTTTCCATACCACGTAGTGATTCTGCTAGCAGGTTTCCTTCCTTTAGTGCCTCGGTTTGAGCGTCACGAATCTGTTCAGGGAGGTTCGAGTGAATAGTGAGCTGAAGCGCACGCACACGCTTTGACTTAGTGTCCTTACGACTGAGGGCATCGGCTACAACGTTTGCCTTGCCTAGATGGTACTTGATAGCGCACTCATAATCGTTCAGAAGTTCGACCCATTGGCGCTGACGCATATTTAACTCCTTTTGATCCAAAATATGCTGGAGACTCTTGTGATCAGTGTAAATCGTACATTTGGTACCGTACAAGTAATGTCTCCATATCTTGAGTGCGAGCACTACGGCTCCTAGTTCCTAGTCGTGCATAGTGTAGTTCCTTTCGTCAATCTTGAGTTGTCGCGAGGCGTAAGCTATGACATTCTTATGCTGTATCAATACACAACCAAGCCCTTGTATAGATGCATCACAATAAACAACGAAGTCGTCGGTGTCGTCAGGTAACGAGAGGATAGGTGCACTACACAGTTTTTCCTTCAGCTGCTGGAATGCAGATTCCTGAGCATCACCCCACTTATAGGCGACACTCTTCTTAGTTAGGGTCGTAAGAGGTTGTGCGATCTTCGAGAAACCTTTAATGAATCTACGATAATAACCCGCCAAACCCAAGAATTGACGGATTTCAGTCGGAGTTTTGGGTACAAGCCAGTTTTTAATGGAGTCGACCTTAGCTTGATCAATATGAATCCCTGCTTCGTTGACCATGTGACCAAGGAAATGGACTTCGTGAAGCCAAATGTCTCATTTCGAGAACTTGGCGTAGAGCTGTTCGTTTCGGAGGAGTTCTAGAATAAGACTTAGGTGTTGCTCGTGTTCCTCTTCGTTCTTCGAGTAGATCAGAATGTCATCAATGAATACGATAATAAACTTATCGAGATAGGGTTTACACACTCGGTTCATAAGATCCATGAAGACCGCAGGTGCATTGGTTAACCCGAATGGCATAACCAGAAACTCATAATGGCCGTAACGAGTTCTGAATGCTGTTTTGGAGATATCTTCGTCTCGGACTCTCAACTGGTGATAGCCCGATCTCAGATCGATCTTAGAATAGAAGCTTGACCCTTGCAATTGGTCAAATAGATAATCGATACGAGGGAGTGGATAACGGTTGTACCTTGTGTATGACTACTTGTTCATTCCATGGATATTCAATGTCAAGCTTTTATATAACAGTCATCTTCACTTCATTCATGTGGTTTTCACATCCAACAGTTGTATTTAAAATCTACTCAATTATCTCCTAAATCCATTAACAAGGGTTTGTCATTATCACTAACTCACAAAGCATTAACAGGAAAGAAATCCTCATAACATCTCATCCTATAAAAAAACACCCTAACAATAACACAATCACTAAGAAATCATTCTTGTTTATCTAACAATCTTACCAAACACGCATGACCAGGTTGTACGTTACGCAGAACTGATTGTAACCACCATGAAAACACCACATCAAGCATTCAAAGGAAAAATCCAGATTTCTTCGTAAACTCATACTGTTATGGTGATTTTAGTGGACTGTGGTGACATCATCCTCAATACATAACAAGTAATCACTCACACATTCAAACATGCAAAAACCCAATTTGACTCTTTTAGGTGTGAATCAGGGCAAACGTTAATCAAGTTACGAAAAGCAAGTTTCACACAAAATCATCATTCATCAGTGTTTAGCAGCTATTCATGTATAATGTGTATCACATTCATCACACACAGACATCATTGTTCAATCATGGTAATATACTGACCGTAAAGATGTACGAGAGTGTGGAAAGATTGAGAGTAAGCTTCCGAGAATGACGAGTGATGATTTCTTTCGACTCCGAAAGCTGTCGTAGAACACTGAGAAGGGAGAGTGATGAGGTTACCGGAAGTTTAGAGAGAGAAGGCTTTAGAGAGAAAGACTGGGAGGAATGATTCTTGGGATTGATGTAATCATGAAAATGTTCAAAATGTTTTCAGGTATGTGTCAGTTGTTTGCTTAAATACCCACATCCATAGCACACTCATGTGTGATTAGGTTAAAGGGTGGGCTTGCATTGGGCCTTTAATTGAATGTTCAACAAGTGACAAATGCAGTGGCCCAATGAGTGACAGGTGTGGCCCGACATTCTCTAGGGAGTGTACGAGATTGGAGAGTGTGTAAGAAGGTGTGCGGTTTATGTTTATATAAATACCAATATTAATAACAACAATGATAATAATCTATATCCACATAAGATTCATATAAATGAAAAGCCCTTTTTATATTAATTTCTCTCATCCTATAAACGGGAGTACAACATAAATAGTATCGGTACAAAAAGGATCGTGCGGGTTGTCACATCATCCCCATGTTAACAGAAATTTCGTCCCGAAATTTAGCGTGCACCCAAAGTGTTTTCACGGGGTGCCACATCAATCCCCGGTTAGTTTGGAATTTGGTACCGAAATTCCATTGTAGCCTCAGTGCTGGAGGTATGGTTTGCGAATAACCGGGGATAATAGCGTATCATTTGGTCCTCCCGTTCCCAGGTAAACTCTGCACCACGGCGAGAATTCCAACGGAGGCGAACAATAGGTATCTTGCTGCGCTTGAGGGTTTTGACCACACGATCCACAATCTCGACCGGTTCCTCAACTAAGAGTAACTGATCGTCAATTGTGAGTTCCTTAAAAGGAACGATAAGGGTTTCATCTGACAGACACTTCTTCAGATTCGACACGTGGAACACGTTGGGTGCCGCACTCAGCTCTTCAGGTAGATTTAGTCTATAGGCCACCTTGCCGATTCTTTCTGTGATTTCAAACGGTCCTAAATATCACGGATTAAGCTTGCCCCTTTTCCAAAACGTACCACACCTTTCCAAGGAGAAACTTTGAGTAGAACCCGGTCCCCAACCTGGAACTCCAAGGGTTTCCTACGCTTATCCGCGTAGCTTTTCTGACGGTCGCGAGCTGCCACCATGCGTTGTCTGATCAGGGCAATCTTTTCTGTCGTGTCGACCATGAGTTCCGGGCCGGTAATTTGGCTTTCGCCAACTTCCACCAACATAAAGGAGAACCGCATTTACGTCCGTACAATGCCTCAAACGGAGCTGCCTGAATGCTAGTGTGGTAACTGTTGTTGTAAGAGAATTCTACCAGCGGTAGGTGTGTTTCCCATCCATTACCAAAATCAATAACACATGCTCGTAGCATGTCTTCGAGTGTTTGGATGGTACGTTCGGTTTGACCATCAGTCTGTGGGTGATAAGCGGTGCTAAACATGAGCCAAAGGATCTATGCGTAGCTTGCCATAACTCGGAAGTGAAACGTGGGTCACGCTCGGAGATGACGGAAGTTGGCACTCCGTGCCTGGAAACTATTTCTTTCAAATAGATGGCTGCGAGTTTCGAATACATATATGTTTCTTTGATCGCGAGAAAGCGTGCAGACTTGTTTAAGCGATCTATGATCACCCAGATGGTATCGTTTCCGCTTTGAGACCTTGGCAAGCCGGTAACGAAGTCCATGGAAATCTGTTCCCATTTCCAGATGGGCAACTCAGGTTGCTGTAGTAGTCCCGACGGCTTCTAGTACTCGATCTTGACTCTGGCACAAGTCAAGCATTTACTGACGTACTTTGCGATGATCACTTCCATGTTTGGCCACCAATACAAGATCTTAAGGTCGTGCTACATTTTATCAGCTCCAGGATGTATCAAGTAGCGAGACTTATGAGCTTCATCCATCACAAGCTCTCGAAGATTCCCATAAAATGGAACCCAGATACGTTCCATGAAGTAGTAGACGCCGTCATCTTTGCATTCAAGTCGTTTTTCCATACCACATAGTGATTCTGCTAGCAGGTTTTCTTCCTTTAGTGCCTCGGTTTGAGCGTCACGAATCTGTTCAGGGAGGTTCGAGTGAATAGTGAGCTGAAGCGCACACACACGCTTTGGCTTAGTGTCATTACGACTAAGGGCATCGGATACAACATTTGCCTTGCCTAGATGGTACTTGATAGCGCACCCATAATCGTTCAGAAGTTCGACCCATCGGCGCTGACGCATGTTTAACTCCTTTTGATCCAAAATATGCTGGAGACTCTTGTGATCGGTGTAAATCATACATTTGGTACCATACAAGTAATGTCTCCATATCTTGAGTGCGAACACTACGGCTCCCAGTTCCAAGTCATGCGTAGTGTAGTTCCTTTCGTGAATCTTGAGTTGTCGCAAGGCGTAAGCTATGACATTCTTACGCTACATCAATACACATCCAAGCCCTTGTATAGATGCATCACAGTAAACAACGAAGTCGTCGGTGTCGTCAGGTAATGAGAGGATAGGTGCACTACACAGTTTTTCCTTCAGTTGCTGGAATGCAGATTCCTGAGCATCACCCCACTTATAGGCGACACTCTTCTGAGTTAGGGTCGTAATAGGTTGTGCAATCTTCGAGAAACCTTCAATTAATCTATGATAATAACCCGCCAAACCCAAGAATTGATGGATTTCAGTCGGAGTTTTGGGTACGGGCCAGTTCTTAATGGAGTCGACCTTAGCCGGATCAACATGAATCCCTACTTCGTTGACCACGTGTCCAAGGAAATGGACTTCGTGAAGCCAAAAGTCGCATTTCGAGAACTTGGCGTAGAGCTGTTCGTTTCGGAGGAGTTCTAGAATAAGACGTAGGTGTTGCTCGTGTTCCTCTTGGTTCTTTGAGTAGATCAGAATGTCGTCAATGAATACGATAACAAACTCATAATGGCCGTAACGAGTTCTGAATGCTGTTTTGGAGATATCTTCGTCTCGGACTCTCAACTGGTGATTGCCCGATCTCAGATCGATCTTAGAATAGAAGCTTGACCCTTGCAATTGGTCAAATAGATCATCGATACGAGGGAGTGGATAACGGTTCTTCACAGTTACCTTGTTCAGTTCGCGGTAGTCAATGCACATTCGAAAAGTTCCATCCTTCTTTTTAACAAAGAGTACGGGGGCTCCCCAGGGTGACGAGCTAGGACGAATAAAGCCTTTATCTAACAGTTCCTGCAATTGCGTAGATAGTTCCTCCAATTCGGATGGGGCTAAACGATAAGGTGCACGAGCTATAGGTGCTGCTCCAGGGGTTAGCTCGATTTGAAATTCGACTTGTCGATGAAGTGGAAGACTAGGTAATTCTTCAGGGAATACTTCGGGATAATCACGAACGATAGGAATATCTTCAATCTTCCTTTCCCCTGCATGAGTATTGGTAACGAGAGCTAGAATGGCAGTATGCCCTTTTCGTAGACATTTATGGGCCTTTAAGAATGAGATGACGCCCGTAACGGCACCACTCTTATCACCTTGATTAATGAGAGGCTCGCCGACAGAACGAGGAATGCGAACAATCTTTTCTTGATAGAGTATATCAGCTTGATGTTGGGATAGCCAGTCCATACCTATAACAAAGTCGAAACTTCCAAGAGTAATCGGAAAGAGATTGATAGAGAAAGCTTGGTCGGATAGAACAAGTGTACAATTCTTAATGATGTAAGTAACCTCGATGTTTGTACCATTGGCCAATTCGACAACATGCTTAAAGTTCAAATAAGTTGGCGGAGACTTAAGCTTATTGCTAACACTTAACGATACGTAACTAACATCGGTTCCAGAATCAAAGAATATGGAAACAAAGAGATCATCGAGTAGGAACTTACCCGTTATCACGTTGGCGTCGTTCCTTGCTTCCCCTGCACCAATCACGAATGCGCGTCCCCTTGTGCCGTTGTCACCATTGTTGCCATTTCTTTTGTTGTTGTTGTTGTTGTTTTCCCCGCCCTGATTGTTGTTGCGATTCTGGTTCAGCTGCGGGCAGTTCCTCTTGAAGTGTCCCTCGTCCCCACACTGATAACACCCTTTGACATTTCCCTGCTGTTGTTGCTGCTGGGATTTCTGGTTCCGCTTTACTGGATGAGGACTCCTACAGTCCTTAGCTGAATGTCCCACCTTGTTGCACCTTTTACAACGGTTCTTCTCACAAGGCCCATAGTGGTGCATGTTGCATTGGTTGCACTTGGGTCGGAAACCATGATAACCACCAGCTTACTGATTAGGGCCCTTGTTTCCATCGACCTTTCTTTGCTGGTTTTGAGACTGAGATGAGTTAGAACCCTTGCTGTTATCCCATTTGTGCTTGTTGTCTCCAGAAGCTTCAGTAGTAGGGTTAATCCTTTTAGGCAACTTTCCTTGTTCGACAGCCTGATCGGTGAGTCGGTGTGCTAGTCGAACGACTTGCTGGATAGAGGGAAGGTTGGCTGTTGTTGCCAAGCTTTGAATTTCAGGGACCAAACCCTTCAGATAAAGCTCAATCCTTTTGTAGGTAGGCTGCGACATGTTGGGGCAGAGAGCAGCCAAGTCGTTAGATCTCTTGGTGTAAGCTTCAATTTCGGATCCCACCATCTTCGGTTCATAGTACTCAACTTCCAGCTTATGGGTCTCATCACGATGGTAGTACTCTTCCTTGATTAGGTCCTTGAAATCGTTCCAAGGAGTGGCATTGGCACCTGCCAATCCAAGCATTTGCATTTGCGCATTCCACCAGGTGAGCGCATTTCCTTTGAGAGTACCAGTAGCAAACTTCACTCGATTGTCAGTAGGGCATTCGCACATCTCGAATACCGATTCAGTCTTTTTAATCCAATGCAGAAGGCCTACAGCTCCTTCAGTGCCATTGAAGGTAAGAGGCTTGCAGTCCATGAAAGTTTTGAATGTGCAAACACGTGGCTGAGCTGGTGCAGGCGGTACCACCGCATAAAATGAAGTAAATAGGTTAAAGAATGGTAAGGCAGTTCGAGAGTAGGATCCAAACATCCTAGGATGACTGGTTTACCTCCAGGGTGGGCGGCGAAAGCTGCAGTCACAGTGTTGATCAAGTTCATAAACTACTCCTGAGTCATGTTGATGTTGCCCCTTCCGCTTCCGCTCATTGTCTTCACATCCAGAAAACAAAGCATGAGAACAACGCCAAAAAGATTACGAGAAGTGAGGTAAGAAGGTGTATAACTGTGACATGTGAACCTCTAAGCATCGCTTAGACTAGAACCATATAAGTAGCATAATATGTCACTAAGTACACCATCACGTAATACTTCAAGCAAGTAGTAAGCATGCATATATTATGCTGAATAGTCTTAGATTAAGCATGTAGTAAGTATGCATTCACTTATGCAAGTAGTAAGTAAGCATTCATTTATGCAAGTATTAAGTAGGCATACACTTATGCTGAGTAGTCTTAACACGCAGAGTCTTGCACTTGGAGTGTGGTGTCGTCGCGGACCGTCTAGTATAAAACATGCTATAGTTTGGTTTTTCTAAAAAGACTTTTTCTTTTAAAACCAAGTTCACTATAACTGATGGCTCTGATACCAATCTGTCACACCCTCAAATTCCACGTGCGGAGTATCACCGCGAGGCGTGTAACTGCCCAGGATCCAGCCATCAATTACATAGAACATTTAACACAAGTAAAATGAAAACATAGTAGGTGTGAAATAAAGTTCCAAAACATAGCAAGCTTAACAAAATAAGATTCGAGCGTTTGGCGGAAGTGTTAAGTTCATAAGTAGCTTAAAAACATAAGTTCAAAAGTAGAAATCCAACAACGGATTCTAGACGACCACCACAGCGCTCCAAGCAAACTCCAACGCAACATCTACGGACCTGCAAGCATGCAGTAGCGTGTCAACAAAAAGTTGGCGAGTTCACATTTTTGAAAAGGGTTTCTCGTTTTATTCCAAAAACATCATTTTACGTAGTTACCCTGAAATCAACATATGCAGTGGGGTGCTACCCCATATAATTGTATAAATGAACAAATTGATCCACTAAACTATGTAGTACCGAAACTTTGACGTAATTGTTCTTTGCCCTTTTGATCAATGTCTACCATCAATGATCAGAGTTCCTAGATGGTAGTTCACGCCCGTCCTCCTCCAGAGGCACGGTGTGAGGTTGTCAAACCTAATAGCGCTATCAACTAGTATCCTGTTCGTCTTGCACGACGATTAATCGGTATAAGAGAATAAGGGACTTTCTAGTAGAGTTTCATTTAGTGTATGAAGTTCCCAAACCACCGGGAATAAGCGAAGTTTCCATCCCAACGGAAATATATGAAGTTCCCAAACCCACCGGGAAATGCATGCTTTTTACATGTAGTGTGAACTCACGTTAAATTGCTCGGTAGATAATACTTTATCCTAAACTGGGTCAACTGCGTCCTATAACGATTACCCATCGTTAGGACCGTATGCAAGTAATTCACATATAACAAGCATTTCATACACGTAGCAAGTAATCACGTATTTCACAGTAGTGTACAAATAGTAAGTAGTTTACGACCAACTGTGCGCTTGGAATATTATTCATGACAAACAGTGTGATTCGTCTCTTGCACATGAATTCCCTATTACATGTGCGGCCCACTATTTGGGCTTGTGAAGCCCAAAACTCAAAAGGGTTTGTATAATTCAGCAAAACAATAGTGTGCAATTACAGCAAATTGTGCGACCATATAAAAGTGTGTGAATAAATAAAGTGGGGGCCAGCTATAATTTGTGCGATTGGTGAGATGCTGTTTAGTTTGGAAAAAGTGTGTGCGACTAATATTTAAGAAAACAGTGGGACCAGCTTTGACTTGTGCGATCAGATTATATATGTGACATCTGTGCCTCTACGACCTTCATACGAATACAAAACCAATGAAATCTTGTGTTTCATACTTGGGATTTGTATAAATATGTGTATCATTTCCACATATCAATTCTTGTTCAATTTCGAGCTTTAAATCGCTTTCTTGAAAGTTATACATGAGCTGATGTGTAAACGTAATCAGTTTAACGCAATAAACACTCTGGGACAGTGACATAGGCTTAACATACCTTAAATAACCCTTATATAACTTAGAAATAAGTTTTGGATGGTTTGGTGTGTCGAAATCAAGTTTATTCGATCGCAGGGACTATTCTCGTCAAACCACGAAAGTCTGCCGATTCATATAGTAACGAATATTCCGGAACTTGATCAAAAGCTAAACCTACCCTAAATATCCTTTACATAGCTTAGAAATAGGCTTTGAGGGGTTCGGTTTGCGAAAATATGCTTATTTGATCAATAGGGACTAAAAGCGTCAAAAAGCGCATAAGTTTGCATTTACGCGCATATCTTATGTTCTGAACATATCCGGACATCCAAAAATTTTTGTAATCATTTAAAATATTTTATTTTAATGATTGGAATGCAAAAATACCACTCGTCGAGTAATTTGGATCGTTTTTCGCGTCCGTTCGTGTTTCGTCATAATTAACCTAACAACGAGGCCGTACGACCAAACGAACCCACATCCGAGATGTTTTCAAGCATATGTTCCATATGCGTTGACATCATTATAGAGCCTTGAAAATGGGTTAACGGGGCTTAAACGTGTCGAAAAACAAGTTTTAAGCATGCAGGGACCTGTTCTGCCATTTTTGGAAACTTTTCAGAAACAGGCTCCCTCATGCCACGTGCCAGACCCATGTGCTTCTGGCGCATGGCGTGACAGTGCCCTTTTTCAGTAACTCAGTTTTCAGCAACCAGCTTGAATTTCAGGGTCTTTTGTGCAACATTTTCAATACCTTGAGCTGGTATTTGGACTCCCATAGTATTATAATCAGTGGGTAACACATGGATGGCCAAGATCAAAGTTCAAAACACTTGGAAAGATCTTAATGGCACTTGAATTCCTATATAAACCCATGAATTCTCATAACCCAACTTGCTTATTTGTTCTCAATTTTGCTCTAAGTTGAAGCTCTCACTTGTGGAGCTTCATACCTGAGTATTTTAAGTTCAAATCTTCAAAGCTTGGACCTTTTGTAAGCTTCTTTCATGCTTGTTTATGTTTATCAAGTGTGAAAGTCAAACAATGTTTGACTTTCTACTTTGACCAGTTTATGGTCAACACAAAGTTTGTTTGAACTTTGCAACGTGAGCGTAATCACAATGGTTATAGTCCCTTGTGACTATACCTACTGATTACCACGTTGATTAGGCGTAGTGACTAGTCATAGTTTCGGTCAAAATACGTATTAATGCATATTTTGCAACGAAACTATTTTCGGATATCTAAACCCTTTGTTTTGATATCAAACTTGTTTACTAACATAGTTTAACATGTTCTAACATGTTTTACTCGTCACTTTTAGTTTAGTGCTTATATAGGGTCGTAAGATAAGCGGTCTAAACAACCGCTTAGACTTTCGAACTCGACCCGTTTGGTCGATCATTAGGATCCGACCAAACATGTTTAGTGACCATAGTTGCATAGGGAATAACCTTTCGAGGTTATACCTTATGGTCACTTAGTTACTTAGTTGTATGATAAGTAGTTTATATGCCTTAGGAAAATGACCAAAATACCCTTTTTATGCATAAATTCACTTTAAGCATATGCAACCTAAATTTTGTCACTTAATCTGATTATGTAACATATTTACGCATGTTAGGGCATATAATACTTGTCATAGGACTAGTTAGGCTACTCGTTTGCGCTTTTGCGCAAATGACATGTTAAAGTAGCGTAAACTACCTTAACGAGTCATAACGGGTCATAAGCACTTAGGATAGGTTCCGATTTAGAATGTTGGCTTTGTTAAACCATATTATATGAGTTCCAACATTCACTTGGTTTACGAGACCTCATTCTATCCGATCTTCCGATTTAGGTTCGGTTTATTAACGTAGTTACCTATATTAGGTGCCGTTTGATTCCGTGATCCTTCGAGCGTTACTTGGTTGTTATTTCAAGACTATTAAGCAATATTAAATGAGTACATAGTACCCCTATTTTACTGTTTTCAAACATTTTTGGGGTGATACACATGTGCCTACTTGTTACTTTCACGCTTTTCGTGCTTTCATTACATATACATGCTATGTTTATTAGTACGCATATAGTACATGATTTCCATTATGCTTTGTATGTATGTTTACTTAGCATGCTAGCACATTGAATTACATAACATTCCTACTTGGTTTGTTTACTTAGCATACATTTTCACATGATATTGCACCTATGGGATTGAGTAATGTAACACCTCGGAAATTCATGCCCAATAAAATAAAGACACGTCATGTTATGCAAACGTGTTATAAATATGGATCCAGATAAAGATGTACGGTAGGATTTAAAAACGTCGACATGTTAATTTATACCTCTGAGCGACCTATTAATAAGTCCCTAACCAGGATATATTTTATCAACATTTGAATTTTTGTTATAAATCTGGAATCCTAAATAACAAATAAATGGCTACAAACTTAAACAAGGATTCAACTTCAATTTCTTGGTTTTTTCGTCAATTTAAATCTCCCACATAGTGCCAAAGAGAGTAATTACATGCCATGACATGCAATGGCTGGAAACATGGTCCCTATACTGACTAAAGTGCATGAGATTCGAAGTTGAAAAGGGTGAATGGTCATAGCTTGAATAAAAACAAATTTTTGTTATCTGATGAAGGCTTACGGACCGCAAAGGTCTAAGCCTTATGGTTCGTAAGGGAGTGGAGCTGGGCGATGAAATTGAAGGTTGGTTACGGACCGCAAGGACAAAAGCTTACGGTCCGTAAGGGAAGCTTACGGTCCGTAAGGCTCTAATGCTTACGGTCCGTAAGCGTTGCATCTGGGCGAAATTGTTGACAGCTGCCTGTATAACCGGTTACACCGACTTATATGGGTGGTTTATGAACCCAGGGGCTCCTATATCTGGTTTTTAGCATTGTAGGACACCTGGGGACATCTTGTAACCTTCCTAGAGTATGTTGGCATAATCCTAAGCTCATGGGGTTCACTATATAAGAAGATGGAAGTTGCAACATTTGGGCATTGGCACTTGCAACATTCACAACTGATTTTCTGGAGCTCTCTGATCAGCAAGCCATCTTCCTAGTGATCCCTAATCATAATTAGGACAATTGTAAGTAGCCTTAACCCTTTCTAATCTAGTTTAGCTTAGTTAATTAACTAAAAGTCAAACCATCGTAATTAAGGTTTGACTTCATGATTAATTAAAATATACCCAGTCTAATCACGAATTAAAAGTACCTTTAAGTAGGTATTTAGGTGGGTAATAAACCCTTAAAAGGGTACTTTCAGATTCCCACTCTAACTATGTTATTTGTCGAGTCAAAGCTTACTTTAAAAAGTCAACAACATGTGTATTTTCAAATTTAAGCATAATTAGCAATGTAGGGTACATGCAACCTGTTTGATCATTTATATCACATGGTAATTAATGTAAGAACATGTTCCAACATGTTCGACTCGACAATTCTCAGTTTAAACCCGGATCGGAATCGGAAGTCGCATAAATTGACTTTTACTTTGACTTTCAGTTCTGACCCGTTCATACATGTTTAAGATCTGCCTTAGAGCTTATTTTGGACCAGGTTTCATATAAGTATAACTCTCTGAGATTATACAACTTGGTTCAATACTTATCCGATTCATATGCATGTTTCCGATTAATGCTTAAAAGTTGACTGTTATGCCCTTTTGACTATAAAACGTGATTTTTAAAACGGTGAAAGAGTAGAAACATTAGTTACTGATTTATAAAATTGCACCTAAAATTTGATATCAGTTTGAGGTCTAGATTAATAGCTATGCTCATTAGCGTAATTTGAAAGCTTGATGATAATTAAATGGCGTAATTAGTGAATAGCCCATTTAAACCCACTTTTTGATATCAAACTTTTTACCCACTGATGTAATATAATATTTTGGGATTTTTGAAGATTTTTATTTAATTTTTGGCTGAACATAACATAGGTCTCTAGGATTGATTCGGTTATGACGGTTTTGCCCTTTTTAGCCATAAAATGAGTTTTTCAAATCCTTTTGACCCCAAACATTTTTCTACTGATTTCATTTATTAAATAAGATATTTTGAGCCTTCTGGAATTATAAAATATCAGCTTTCTTTTAAAAACCCGGAAATGGCTCCAAATCGCCTTTTAAGCGTTTTTAACGCATAGTATGTACTGTAACCATATTAAACACATAAGGTTGATACCTACTGATGTTTTTAGTATATTTGGAGATAATAACAGTAAGTAAAAGTTTGTGAACTCAGGTTTCCAGTTTTGACCTTTTTAGCCCTTGTGAAATTACCAAAATACCCCTAAGGAGCATAGTTTGGTTTTAAATGATAAGTTTCACATATGAGTCATACCCTACTGTTATAACATGTTAAATTAAGTATATTTGCTGATAAATCATACCTGTAACTCATATTTTCAATTAAACTCTTTTACAATCATTTAAATGACCAAAATGCCCTTATGAGGCGTAAATTGAGTTTGAATTTGTTTGGGGCATAATAGAGGATATCTTACTAATATTATCATACATTTAAGGCATATTAACTCAGGGAACTTGCATATGACTCTTATGGTTACCAGTAACGCCCTTTTTCGCGTCCGGTTCGGTTTATGTAACTAGTTTGCATAAATTGACCGAAACGGGTCAAACATTATCAACTTTGTCTCAAAATCCAGAATGTATTTAGTATACCCATATTATACAAGTCTTCAAACTTGTCGGGTCTAAATCACATTCTATACGGTCTTCGCTTAATCGTGCGTTTGAACCGTATCATCCTTAAAACTAACCGGTCTAAGCTTAGGCTTAAATAAAGACCCATTAGAAATCTAATAGGTTATTATAAAAACCTTTGTTCCAGAATAGAAGAACCAGTAAAAGCTACCTTCACTTGCTAATTGTGATTTATACTTACCAAGGTAAATACTTTTAACTTATTTTCCCTATACGGGCTTGGGGTACGGTATATAAAATACCGCTTGGTCCGGCATTGAATTCTTTAATCGAATAGAGGTTAAATTTATTGATATGCTATGTTTTGAATGTGTTTTGTTTGCTTAAAGCCTTTGGGGGATTAATGACCATGTCCCGGATATCCTTGGCATCATCTTACGAGATGGCCACGACCTGAGCACGGGGTGTAGGCGTACACCTTTCAGTGCATAACTCAATAATGTGGTGTGTCTATTAATCTTTAACCCGGTCTACGGATCGGGCTACTGAACGCATAAGTAACATGTAAATCCCTTACAAGATTATATTACATAATTATCCCAAGTTATAAAATGTTTTGTGCCACGAGCATTCAAATAAATTTTCAACTCTTTTCAAAACGAGTCAGTTAAATTGTATTTACCAGTGTAAACTGCCGTATTTTCCAAAAGGTTAAGTGCAGGTACTACTCGTACTAGGCTGGTTGTCTTCTAAGTGTCCACAATAAGTCTCGCAAGCTTGGACGACAATAAAGCTGTTGAACAATATCTTATTTTATTTTGATCCGCTTGTGGATCCGTTTCAACTACTTGTGATATTAAATATTACATTTATTTAAAGTTGAAACGAATCTATCTTTGCTTCCGCTGTGCATTTATATATTGTGTTGTTTGACTTATGATGATATCAACTACGTCACGATACTCCCCACCGGGCCCACCGGTGACACGTGGAAAGTCGGGGTGTGACAGGTTGGTATCAGAGCCAACACTGAGTGAATTAAACACTAGCCTTTTGTGTTTAATCTCAGTTACACATGTTGCACATTCCTCGATCCTCGAGTCTAGACAAATGACATAGGATGAATTCTGTTTTTGTTTAAAATTTTGTCTTTCACTATATATATATGTGCTCGTCATTATCATTGTTTATGTTGACAGGTTCAAGATGCCGCCGAGATTCCTTAGAGGTAGAGGAAGAGGAAAGGGGACATTTCGTGCCCCAAATGACGATGAGGCCGGACCTTCCCACCGGCGCTCACCATCGGTCAACCTGAGCCCTAGTCCCCAGGAACCCTGGAGGATGTACATTGAACCCGGGAGACGATCCGTCTCCCTAAGCTCATCACCATCTTACCTAAACTCCTTCGGACCTCAGTCCGAGAATGAACCACATAATTCTTTCATACCCCTCCTTCGTTCAAACTCCCACCATTCATTTAACGACCCCACACCTTATTTCCAGAGCCGGTTCAACCCGGCAAACCAACAAGAAGAACCAGCGGGTCACAACCCGTTGGGGCCTGAAGATCACTTCTCCATGGATATGGAGGAAGATGATGATCCTGTCGAACCTCAAAGAGGGACCCCTACTCATCCAATAGAGATCTCGGATGGGTCCTCTTTTCACGGATCGCCTTACCGCGGTCCAGACAGCTATCAAGAGAGGTTCAACTGGATCGACTGGTATTTTACACCTCCATACCACTACTCGCCCCAGCAGCAGCTACAACAACAACAGCAGGATCCTTCTGAGGATTCTCGCTTTGTGGCAGTAACACCGCCACCACCACCACCACCAGTTCAGCAACCGCCTCCGGATCCACCGAGGCGGAGAAGGGGATCAAACGCGCGGATGTCCGCGCGAGGAGGAGTGCATATCAGCACCCCTCAACCCTCGAGTGGCAGCCGTTACCCGCCACTCCACGAAGACCCCGAGATACTGTCTCTGAGGTGAATTCTGCGCCTGTAGCGCCACCCTTGGGTTTTGACAACCCAATCCCTGCATACGCCGGTACAGCGGCGTATAACCCATTTGAGCTACCAGGTCACACCAACTACAACTATGCCAATGTGGACCCGTACCAGGAGGCATGGAACTATAACACTCTTCACCCAGAAGGGCCTTATGGAACTTCTTGGGGCACTGGGTACCCACCTTACGGGTATCATCAGCAGCCGCCTCCTCAACCTCCACTATATCAGCCGCCTCCGCAGATATCTCCACCACAGCATCAGGAGATTCTGCAGAATATTAGAGAGGTACGACATGAATTGCGAGAAGACCGAAGGCACAACCATGGGATGTTCAAGACCTTGGCAAACTTGATCAAGGGAAAAAGCAAGAAGGATCGTTAAATCCTTCATTTATTGTTTAGTATTCTACCCCTGCGTGGGTATATCTTTTATTCCGCCCATGCGTGGGCATGTCCTTTCGTTAACCCCTGCGTGGGTATGTTTATTTTGTTTCGCCGCTGCGTGGGCCTGGTATTTTGTAAAAGACCCGTTTAGGGCAAACTTGTACTAGTTTAAATTTTTAATGGTATGGTTAGTTCGAATTTTCATTTTTAAATTATATACATGAATATGATAAGTGAATAAATGGAAATAACTTTTATTTTGTAAATTTACCATTTTAAATAGAATAATAAGGATCTTAAAAGAAAAGGTAAAACCTAGCTTGAATGTCATATTAACGACCTGGCCATATATGGTAGAACCTGTGTAAAAAGATTCAAATCTCTGTTAGCATCTGCAAACATGTTAACATTCTTGGCTAATGTGATCCGAAAAATCACACATGTCACCCTTTAAAATTACCCAAATTTATATTTATATGTATATATCTGATTGTGACATAATGCCTACGGGTTATAATTAATGTCATATAAAACAAAAGGCAGCTGTAGTTTATAAACCCCCTGCCAAGAAAAAGGATTGATTTTTATCTTATTCAAACTTTAATCCTAAAAGATCTAAATTTATAATTTAGAAAATTTGTCTACGTGACTAGGCCTATGTGCTATTATTAATTTATGATTTTTGGATTATGATAAAGATCCTGAATGATCATATATTTGTTAAATTAACTAAAATGGCTATTAAAACCATGGTTAATAATCGTCAAGAACGATAATACTGTTTAGGCTTCTAAATAAACCTTGTCCTTATTTCCTTTATGTAGCAATTAAAACTACATGGGCAAGTCAGAAGAAATAAACAGTCGTCCAGAGGAAAACCCTGAAGATGTTAAAATACTGGTAACTGGTGCGGAGCTGCAAGCATTAGTAGATAATGCTGTTACCAAAGCAATAAATAGGCAGTATAGTGAATCAAGCGGGACCCGAAGTAGGGCCCGATCCGCACCACATTCCAAGCCAAAGACACACTCAGAGGCTCATAGCAAACCACCTTCTAAGAAAGATGTATCTAAGAAAGATGAGCTCAAGAAGGATGATGATGATCATCACTCCTCGAACCAACACAGCGTCCCGTCAAGGAAGGTCGGGCATAAACAGGAACCACGTGGTAAGTCCTGTACATACAAATATTTCGTCTCATGTAAACCCCGGGACTTTACTAGGGAGAAGGGAGCGATTGACTGCATGACCTGGTTGGACGAAATGGATACGGTTGTGGACATCAGTGGTTGTGCTGAAAGGGATGTAGTGAAATATGTATCCCAATCGTTCAAAGGAGAAGCCCTGGCGTGGTGGAAGTCTCTCATACAAGCTGCCGGAAAGATCCCACTCTATAACTTGTCATGGGATCAGTTCGTTGCTCTTATTAAAGAGAATTATTGCCCGCAGCACGAAGTTGAGAGAATCGAATCGGATTTCCTATCATTGGTGATGAAGAATTTAGATTGCCAAGCGTACCTCACCAATTTCAATACCCTATCTAGGCTGGTTCCCTACTTGGTAACCCCAGAACCTAAGAGGATTGCTCGCTTCATCGGGGGTTTAGCCCCTGAAATTAAAGCAAGTGTTAAGGCATCAAGGCCTGCAACCTTCAAATCAGCAGCTGATCTATCACTATCTCTTACCTTGGATGTAGTCAGGTTGAGAGCACTCAGGAACTCAGAAGAAGGTAAGAGGAAGCGTGAGGACGATACCTCACGAAGATCAGAAAAGAAACACCGAGGAAATAACGACCACAAAAAAGGGTCGGGATCTAAGAAGGATGGGCAACAATCGGGGGATAAGCCCAAATGTAAAACTTGTAAGAAGAACCATTTTGGAAGGTGTCGACTTGAGTCGAAATCCCAGTTTCACTCGAGACCCTGTGGGATTTGCAAATCTACGGATCATAAGACTTTGGAGTGTAAGAAGCTGAAAGATGCAACATGTTACGGTTGCAATGAAAAAGGGCACATCAAGCCCAATTGCCCAAGGACCACCAAGAAAACCGAGGATGGGAAAAAGACCAATGCCAGGGTCTTTAAGATGGACGCTAAGGAGGCTATTCAGGATGACAACGTGATTACAGGTACTTTTCTTGTAAATGATGTTTTTGCTAGAGTATTGTTTGATTCTGGAGCAGATAAGTCTTTTGTGGATAATAAGTTTTGTGAGTTGTTAAAATTGCCTGTAAAAGCCTTAAGTGTGAAGTATGAAGTGGAATTAGCTGATGGAACCATAGAAACCGCCTCAACTATTTTAGATGGATGTGTTATATCCATTAGGAATCACTCTTTTCCTTTGTCCTTACTTCCCTTTAAGCTAGCCGATTTTGATGTAGTAATAGGCATGGATTGGTTATCGCATAACCAAGCCCAGATTGTATGCAACAGAAAGCAAGTGGTAGTTAAAACTCCGTATGGGGAGTCACTTACCATTCAGGGGAATACTCAGCATGGACTGCCCGAGCAAGTGTCCATGCTCAAGGCATCTAGATGCTTGAAGAAGGGTTGTGTCATTTATATGGCACAAGTTACTATTGATGAGCCAAAACCCAAGATTGAAGACATCCCTGTCATTTCGGAATATCCTGAAGTTTTTCCCGAAGAACTACCTGGTTTACCACCAGATAGGCAAGTAGAATTCCGAATTGACATCATCCCGGTGCAGCACCAACAGCAAGAGCGCCTTATAGGTTAGCACCAACGGAGATGAAGGAGTTAAGGACGCAGTTAGATGATCTGCTAGCCAAAGGTTTCATTAGACCCAGTTCATCCCCTTGGGGAGCGCCGATCTTGTTTGTCAAGAAGAAGGATGGATCGATGCGTCTATGCATCGATTACCGTGAGCTTAATAAAGTCACTATCAAGAATAGGTATCCTTTGCCCAGGATCGATGATCTGTTCGATCAGTTACAAGGGGCAAGCTACTTTTCTAAGATCGATTTGAGGTCAGGCTATCATCAGTTGAAGGTTAAAGATGAAGATGTACACAAGACAGCGTTTAGGACTCGTTATGGACATTACGAGTTCCTAGTGATGCCCGGGCTCACTAATGCACCAGCCGCATTCATGGATCTCATGAATCGCGTCTGCAAGCCTTATTTGGATAAATTCGTCATCGTCTTTATTGACGATATCCTTATTTACTCAAAGAACCAAGCTGACCACGAGGAACACCTTCGTTGTATTCTCAAACTTCTACATCATGAGAAACTCTACGCCAAATTTTCAAAGTGCGAATTTTGGCTTCGAGAAGTCCAATTCCTTGGAAATGTGGTAAGTGAGCGTGGTATCCAAGTGGATCCCGCTAAGGTAGAAGCAGTTATGAATTGGCAAGAACCAAGGACGCCTACTGAGATTCGTAGCTTCCTGGGTTTAGCAGGATACTATAGGCGATTCATCGAAAACTTTTCAAGGATTGCTGCGCCCCTAACTTCGTTGACACGTAAGAAGGTTAAGTTTGATTGGGGCCCTAAGCAGCAGGAATCCTTTGACATTCTGAAGAAAAAGTTGAGCAATGCACCAGTGCTAACATTGCCCGATGGTATAGAAGAATTTGTAGTGTATTGTGATGCGTCACACACTGGTATGGGCTGTGTACTCATGCAGAAAGGCAAGGTTATTGCCTACGCTTCACGACAGCTAAAGGTACATGAGAAAAACTACACCACCCATGACTTGGAACTGGGTGCCGTTGTATTTGCATTAAAATTATGGAGGCATTACTTATATGGAACCAAGTGTGTGATCTATTCAGACCACAAAAGCCTTCAACATTTGTTCAATCAAAAGGACTTGAACATGCGACAAAGACGATGGATGGAAACTCTAAATGATTATTATTGTGAGATAAAATACCATCCAGGCAAGGCAAACGTAGTTGCTGACGCCTTAAGCAGAAAAGAAAGAGTGAAGCCGATAAGAATCAATGCCAAGCGCATTGAAATAAAGAATAGTTTAAACGAAAGGGTGTTAGCTGCACAGAAGGAAGCTGTGTTGGAGGCTAACTATCCTGAAGAAAAGTTAGGAGTAACTGAGGAACAATTATCCTATGACAAGGACGGAATGTTAAGATTGAATGGACGAATATGGGTTCCAGTTTTTGGAGGACTTCGAGATGTTATCCTCCAGGAAGCCCACAGTTCCAAATATTCTGTTCACCCTGGAGCTGATAAGATGTACCAGGATTTAAAGGCAAACTACTGGTGGATAGGCTTGAAAAAGTCTGTAGCCGCCTATGTAGCCAAATGTTTGACATGCGCACAAGTCAAAGCTGAGCATCAGAAGCCGTCAGGTTTGCTACAACAGCCTGAACTCCCCACGTGGAAGTGGGAGATGGTGACGATGGATTTCATCACCAAATTGCCAAAGACAAGGAAAGGTAATGATACAATATAGGTTATAGTAGATAGACTGACTAAGTCAGCACATTTTCTACCCATCAAGGAGACTTATAGCTCCGATATGTTAGCCCAGTTATACATGGATAAGATTGTAGCTCTACATGGCATACCTGTGTCTATTATCTCTGACAGAGATACTAGATACACATCTCATTTCTGGAAAAGCTTCCAACAATCTTTGGGCATACGTTTGAATTTTAGTACGGCTTACCATCCCCAGACAGACGGTCAGAGTGAGCGTACTATTCAAACGTTGGAAGACATGCTACGTGCATGTGCGATTGACTTGGGTGGTAGTTGGGATAAGCATCTACCATTAGTCGAGTTCTCCTATAACAATAGCTACCATACTAGTATTAAGGCTGCGCCTTTTGAGGCATTATATGGTAGAAAGTGAAAAACACCCATTTGTTGGGCGGAAGTAGGAGAAGTTCAATTATCAGGACCAGATTTGGTCTTTGAAACGACGGACAAGATTGTCCAGATTCGCGATCGTTTGAAAGCTGCCAGGGATAGGCAGAAAAGTTATGCGGATCCAAAGCGTAAGTCTTTTTACTTTGAATTAGGTGACAAAGTGTTGCTTAAAGTATCACCCTGGAAGGGAGTGATGCGATTTGGCAAGAAAGGAAAGCTAAGCCCGAGATACATAGGACCTTTCGAGGTTATCGAACGCGTTGGGTCAGTTGCCTATAAGTTAAACTTGCCTGAAGAGCTCAGTGCTATCCACAATGTTTTTCACATCTGCAATCTAAAGAAGTGTCTAGCTGATGACTCGCTAATCATACCGCATACAGATGTGCATATAGACGAGAGTCTGAAATTTGTGGAAAAACCATTGTCAATCGAAGATCTACAGGTAAAGAAGCTTTGAAGGAAGCATGTGCCTATTGTGAAGGTCAAATGGGATGCCCGTAGATGTCCCGAATATACTTGGGAGGTAGAGTCTACTATGAAGGAAAAATACCCTCATTTGTTCCAGTAAATCTCGTGGTCGAGATTTCTTTTAAGGGGGTGAGGATGTAACACCTCGGAAATTCATGCCCAATAAAATAAAGACACGTGTCATGTTATGCAAACGTGTTATAAATACGAATCCAGATAAAGATGTACGGTAGGATATAAAAACGTCGACATGTTAATTTATACCTCTGAGCGACCTATTAATAAGTCCCTAACCAGGATATATTTTATCAACATCTGAATTTTTGTTATAAATCTGGAACCCTAAATAACAAATAAATGGCTACAAACTTAAACAAGGATTCAACTTCAATTTCTTGGTTTTTCCATCAATTTAAATCTCCCACATAGTGCCAAAGAGAGTAATTACATGCCATGACATGCAATGGCTGGAAACATGGTCCCTATACTGACTAAAGTGCATGAGATTCGGAGTTGAAAAGGGTGCATGGTCATAGCTTGAATAAAAACAAATTTTTGTTCTCTGATGAAGGCTTATGGACCACAAAGGTCTAAGCCTTACGGTCCGTAAGGGAGTGGAGCTGGGCGATGAAATTGAAGGTTGGTTATGGACCGCAAGGACAAAAGCTTACGGTCTGTAAGGGAAGCTTACGGTCCGTAAGGCTCTAATGCTTACGGTCCATAAGTGTTGCATTTGGGCGAAATTGTTGACAGTTGTGACAACTCGAGTTTCCAAGATTCCATTTCTGCATTTATTGCACGTTGACTGTCTAGATAATTGCTTACACGAATTATTTACCTTGTAATTGTACACGCTGAATTATAAGTTGAGATGATTGTTTGAATTGTTATGTGATAAATGTGTAAAGTACTTGATTGCATGAATACTTGTAAACTGTTTAAGATTTGAGGAACCCGACGAAACAAAGTGTTTCGCCATCTGCCACTCCGACGAAACAGGATTGTTTCGCCATGAGTCATCTCGACGAAACGAATGTTGATTCGTCACAACCTTCTCGACGAAACGGAAGTGTTTCGCCGGCCCGTGATTCGCCGAAGCCCATTACGAGCCCAGAACGTTAAATCGTGTATATTAGCGTGTAACGACTTCTGTTTTCACACCTTTGGCAAATAAGAAACCCTAGAACTCTCTGTGCGACGGCAACCTTGAATCCTTGAAGCCCTCTAGATCAATCGAGTTATTGCTCCATTTACGGTTAGCGTTTAATCCTTGCATGATCATTAGATTGTTATCTTTGCTAACTATTAACTAAAAACATGATTCATTGATGTTATGTAATGCTTGACCTTATGTTTGAATTCTACGTTGATTGTGATAATGATCATTATGAACGATAATGAATCTGGTAAACACGGGTCGGATGGTAATGATATAAAACGTTGAATCTGTTAGCACATAGGGTTCTTGTTGTTAATTTAATTGGGGTATTGTTCAAATGATATAGGTTGGTTAATATTGAACTTGATCATCACATGAATAGACGGTTTAGGATTAACATGTGCGGATCTGTTGCGATTGAATGATATGCTGAATGACTGTATGATTTCTGTATGATAATGATCGGCGGATTAGGGTTTTTCTGTATAACTGATATCATGACGTAAGTGACTGGTTAGACGAAACGTAACTCACGGCGAAACGGACGCGACAAAACGAATACGTTTTGTCATGAGTAAGTACGGCGAAACAGATGTGTTTCGCCAAGGGTAAATACGACGAAACAAGGGGTGTTTCGTCGAGTGGTCAAACTGCACAGTAACTTAACTAAATTCTGTTAAGAATTAACCCAGTTAGTTAACTGCCGTTAAATGTTGAACGTAACTTGAATGAACTTGAATGCGTAGTATGTGCTACTTGGTGATCTTTGATGCGATGCCTACTATGAATATGCTCATACGTGAACTTCATGAATATAAACTGATTATGTACACGTGCGTACTATAGGACATGATTGATAAACTGTGAGAACATACATTAGCATACCGAGCAAACCAAGGTGAGTTCACACTCTTACCAAGGCATGGGATTCCCGGGGTTGGGAATGGGTTGAATGATACTTGTACTTACATGGTTAATGGGATTACTCCTCGGGAGAGGAAGGGAAATTGTAGATACTACTAGACTAGTGATACTTATACTTCTCTTCGCACACACGCCGGGTAAGGCTGCGATAATAGAACTAATCTTCGCACACATGCCTGGAATGGCTGCGAACCATACTCTAAACTTCGCACACATGCCGGGTGGGCTGCGATACAACTATACCTAGTCTAGAATACATGGGAAACCCCCACCAAACTTCGCAATCATGCCTAGAGGGCCGCGATACATTTACATATGATACATGATTACTAAACGAGCATACGACTTACAATACGAACGCTATAACTGAACAAACCAACTGTGAACTCACTCAACTAGTTGTTGACTCTCTGTTACATGCCTTGCAGGACCTTAGGTACTTATGGAGCTTGCACGGGAGGCGCGGTCGTTGTGGGCACGGATTGTGGATGTTATGATAAACCTTCTTATGACATTTCAACTTAATACTCATGATGGGTTTTTACATTATTGCTTCCGCTAAACATTGAAACTCTACTTTTGGTTTGGACACCTTTCATATTACCTGGTTGAATTGCATTTACTATTATATTGTTCAATATGATTGGTGGCTTGATCCTGGTCATGTCACGCCTCCAAGCGGTGGTACTCCGCGTGTGGATTTTGGGGGGTGTGACAGATTGGTATCAGAGCCATTGGTTATAGAGAACTTGGTTTTAATAAGGGGAAAACGTTTTTATTAAAACCAGACTATAACCTGTACAGTGCTCAACGATCCACAACGACGCCTTACTCCACGTGCAAGACTCGACATCCTAGGTAATATGATACATGTTTTATTGCCTACTTGCTATAATTACGTAGAACTTTGCTCATGGTATGCTTAGATACACATAACCTCTAGTGCTTGAGAATACTTGTGTGCTCACTCTCTTCTGTCATCACACTATTCGCGAACCTCTCTTACTTATGTTACCTTTGCTGTGAAGATCATGGCTGGACGCATTAACATGACACAAGCCCAGTTGACGGCTCTCATTAACGAACAAGTTGCTGCGGTAGTTGCAGCCGCACAAGCAGGAGGTATACCTTGCAGTTGTAACTCACACTAGGATATTTAGATCCTACATTCCTAAACCAACTCTTGTGTTTAACCTTGTCCTGATTCTTATACACAACAGGTCAACCACCTGTTTGCACTTTCAAAACCTTTATGGACTGCCGACCAACTACTTTCAGCGGCACTGAAGGAGCCGTAGGTCTCCTCCACTGGTTTGAGAAACTAGAATCTGTGTTCGAAATGTGTGAATGCCCTGAGGCACGCAGGGTGAAGTATGCTACCGGTACTCTCGAGGGTTTAGCCCTCACATGGTGGAAAGCTCAGGTCCAAATGCTGGGGTTGGTTGCTGCTAACGCCACCCCATTGAACAATTTTAAAGAGATGATCAAGGAGGAATACTGCAGTCGTGACGACATTCATAAGCTGGAAGTCGAATTCTTCAACCTCAAGATGACGGGGTCAGAAATTGAGGCGTTTACAAAGAGATCGAATGAGCTTGCATTACTGTGTCCTACTATGGTGGACCCTCCAATTAAGCGTATCGAACTTTATCTTAAGGGTCTAGTGCCAGAGATCCAAAGTCATGTGACTTCAGCAAACCTTGCCACCTACCAGCAGGTTGTTCAGTTGGCTCACCGTCTCACTGACCAGGCGGTGGAGCAGGACAGGTTGCCTAAACGTATCAACGCTATTACTACCGCTACCATTTCAGCTACACTTGCTACTCCCAGTGACAACAAGCGGAAATGGGAGGGGGATTCCAGCAAAAGTTCAGCTATGGTTCAGTCTCAGGCTCAGCAATGCAAGACTAATGATTACCAGAGTCCGAGTCAGCAATCTTCTGGTGGTCAGGGGCAGGGTGGATATCGGGGAATTCACCCACTGTGTAACAGGTGCAACAGACACCACAGTGGTCAGTGTCGCAAGGGCCGCTATGAGAGATGTCTCAAGATAGGTCATGAAGCTAAAGATTGCAGGAGCTCAAGGCCTGCGAATCAGAATCAGCAACAACAGCCACCAGCTCCACGGAACCAGCCACAACAACAACAGCAAGGAAATAGGGGATGTTTTCAATATGGGGCTGAAGGCCACTTCAAGCGGGATTGCCCCCAGTTAAACCAGAATCAGAACAACAACAACAATAATCAGGGCAATGGGAACAACAATGGGGGAAACAACAACAACAATGGTGCTAGGGGTCGTGTATTTGTGATTGGTCAGGCTGATGCAAGGAACGATCCTAATGTGGTTATGGGTAAGCTTCTTCTCGACGACTTTTATGTTACTGTTTTATTTGATTCGGGTGCGGATACCAGTTATATGTCTCTGAAAGTTAGTCAAATGCTTAAACGCGCACCAACACTTTTGAACACCAAACATGTTGTAGAGTTAGCTAACGGTAAAAGTCTAGAGGCCACACACATAGTTCAGGGTTGTAATCTTATCCTCGCTGGTCAGACTTTCTCTATCGATCTCATTCCTATAACTCTGGGTAGTTTCGACATCGTCATTGGTATGGATTGGTTATCTCAACAGCAAGCAGAGATCCTATGCAAAGAGAAGATCATTCGCATTCCCCGTTCTGGCAAGGAACCTCTCGAAGTTCAAGGCGACAAGAGTGGTGTCGTGAGTGGTATCATCTCCTTCTTGAAGGCACAGAAGTGTTTGCGAAAGGGCCACACAGCTATATTAGCCCTCGTCACAGATACATCGACGAAAGAGAAGAAGTTAGAGGATATTCCAGTCGTACGCGACTTTCCTCAAGTGTTTCCTGAAGAGTTACCTGGGCTACCGCCTCATCGCCAGGTCGAATTTCAGTTCGAGCTAGCTCCAGGAGCAGCACCTATAGCTCGAGCACCTTATCGCTTAGCTCCAACCAAACTGGAAGAACTGTCTAAGCAACTGCAAGAACTCTTGGAAAAGGGTTTCATTCGTCCTAGCTCTTCGCCTTGGGGGGCTCCAGTACTATTTGTGAAGAAGAAAGACGGTACCTTCCGCATGTGCATAGATTACCGCGAACTGAACAAGGTGACTGTGAAGAATCGCTATCCTCTTCCACGTATCGACGACTTATTCGACCAGTTGAAAGGGTCGAGCTACTACTCCAAGATAGACTTGAGGTCAGGTTACCATCAACTGAGAGTCCGGGATGAGGACGTCTCCAAAACAGCGTTCAGAACACGCTACGACCATTACGAGTTTCTGGTCATGCCATTCGGGTTAACAAACGCACCTGCAGTTTTCATGGATCTTATGAACAGGGTGTGCAAACCTTATCTTGACAAGTTTGTTATTGTTTTCATTGACGACATCCTGATCTATTCGAAGAGTCAGGAGGAACATGAGCAGCATTTACGACTTATTTTGGAACTCCTTCGAACGGAACAGCTGTACGCCAAGTTTTCAAAATGCGACTTCTGGCTTCGTGAAGTCCACTTCCTAGGCCACGTGGTAAACAAGGATGGGATTCATGTTGATCCATCCAAGGTAGATTCGATTAAGAACTGGCCTGCACCTCGCACACCAACAGAAATATGCCAATTCTTGGGTTTGGCGGGTTATTACAGACGGTTCATCAAAAACTTCTCAAAGATCGCACAGCCGCTTACACTACTGACACAGAAAGGTGTTGTTTATCGTTGGGGTAATACACAGGAAACAGCGTTTCAGCACTTAAAGGATAGACTTTGTAGTGCACCTATCCTCTCATTGCCTGAAGGCACAGACGACTTTGTAGTCTACTGCGACGCATCTATCCAAGGTCTTGGATGTGTGTTGATGCAACGGGATAGAGTCATTGCTTATGCTTCGCGCCAACTTAAAATTTACAAACGGAATTACACTACACATGATTTAGAGCTGGGAGCCGTTGTTTTTGCACTCAAGATATGGCGACATTACTTGTATGGCACTAAGTGCACCATCTACACTGATCACAGGAGTCTCGAGCATATTTTCAAGCAGAAAGAGTTGAACATGCGACAATGTCGATGGGTCGAATTACTGAACGATTACGAATGTGCTATAAAGTACCATCCGGGCAAAGCCAATGTGGTGGCCGACGCCCTCAGTCGAAAGGATACTACGCCTAGGCGTGTACGAGCATTGCAACTCACTATTCAGTCTAGCCTTCCTTCTCAGATACGAGATGCTCAGGTAGAAGCATTGAAACCAGAAAACGTCAGGGCTGAAGCCCTACGCGGCTCAAGGCAACGGTTAGAACAAAAGGCAGACGGCGCCTACTATGTAACAGGACGCATTTGGGTCCCACTTTATGGCAACTTACGCGAGCTGGTAATGGATGAAGCTCATAAGTCTCGCTACTCGGTACATCCAGGTTCGGATAAGATGTATCATGATTTGAAAACTACATATTGGTGGCCTAGTATGAAAGCTCACATAGCAACTTACGTTAGCAAGTGTTTGACTTGTGCGAGAGTCAAAGCGGAATATCAGAAACCTTCAGGCCCACTCCAACAACCTGAGATACCACAGTGGAAATGGGAACAAATTTCCATGGATTTTGTTACTGGCCTACCTAGATCTCAGCGCGGAAATGACACTATTTGGGTGATCGTGGATCGACTCACAAAGTCTGCACATTTCTTGGCTATTAAGGAAACATACAAGTTCTCTACCTTAGCTGACATCTACTTAAAAGAAGTGGTCTCAAGGCACGGGGTGCCAACCTCCATTATCTCTGATCGTGACGCACGTTTTACTTCAGAACTGTGGCGAGCAATGCACAAATCTTTTGGCTCTCGATTAGAAATGAGCACAGCTTATCACCCTCAGACGGATGGACAGTCTGAGCGCACTATCCAGACTTTAGAAGAGATGCTTCGTGCGTGTGTAATCGATTTCGGCAACGGCTGGGAAAAACATCTCCCATTGGCGGAGTTCTCGTATAACAACAGTTACCACACCAGCATTCAAGCCGCTCCATTTGAGGCATTGTACGGACGTAAATGCCGGTCACCTCTTTGTTGGGCAGAGGTGGGTGATAGTCAAATCACAGGTCCAGAACTCGTAGTTGATACTACCGAAAAGATTGCTCAGATACGACAACGCATGGCGGCAGCTCGCGACCGTCAGAAAGCATACGCCGATAAAGACAGGAAACCACTCGAGTTCCAGGTTGGGGATCGAATGCTACTCAAAGTTTCACCCTGGAAGGGTGTGGTTCGTTTTGGCAAACGAGGCAAGCTCAATCCGCGATATGTCGGACCATTCGAAATTATTGAAAAGATAGGCATGGTGGCCTACAGATTGAACTTACCAGCTGAACTCAGTGCAGTTCACAACGTTTTTCACGTGTCGAATCTGAAGAAGTGTCTGTCAGATGAGACCCTCATAGTTCCTTTGAAGGAGCTCACTATCGACGAACAGTTGCATTTCGTCGAAGAACCAGTTGAAATCACGGACCGGGATGTTAAGGTCCTCAAGAACACTAGAATACCTCTTGTTCGAGTTCGTTGGAACTCCCGTCGTGGCCCAGAGTTCACCTGGGAACGAGAAGATCAAATGAAACTTAAATATCCTCAGTTATTCGGAAACAGTGCAACCACTACTGAGGCTGAAGCTACTACAGAATTTCGGGACGAAATTCCAAATCAACGGGGGGATGATGTGACACCCCAGGAAAACCAGTAAACGATACAACTTACCTAGCTTCCTCAGTAACCGCATGCTAAATTTCGGGACGAAATTTCTTTCAAGTTGGGGATAATGTGACAACTCGAGTTTCCAAAATTCCATTTCTGCATTTATTGCACGTTGACTGTCTAGATAATTGCTTACACGAATTATTTACCTTGTAATTGCACACGCTGAATTATAAGTTGAGATGATTGTTTGAAATATTATGTGATAAATGTGTAAAGTACTTGATTGCATGAATAATTGCAAACTGTTTAAGATTTGAGGAACCCGATGAAACAAAGTGTTTCGCCATCTGCCACTCCGACGAAACAGGATTGTTTCGCCATGAGTCATCTCGACGAAACGAATGTTGATTCGTCACAACCTTCTCGACGAAACGGAAGTGTTTCGCCGACCCATGATTCGCCGAAGCCCATTACGAGCCCAGAACGTTAAATCGTGTATATTAGCGTGTAACGACTTCTGTTTTCACACCTTTGGCAAATAAGAAACCCAAGAACTCTCTGTGCGATGGCAACCTTGAATCCCTGAAGCCCTCTAGATCAATCGAGTTATTGCTCCATTTACGGTTAGCGTTTAATCCTTGCATGATCATTACATTGTTCTCTTTGCTAACTATTAACTGAAAACATGATTCATTGATGTTATGTAATGCTTGACCTTATGTTTGAATTCTACGTTGATTGTGATAATGATCATTATGAACGATAATGAATCTGGTAAACACGGTTCGGATGGTAATGATATAAAACGTTGAATCTGTTAGCACATAGGGTTCTTGTTGTTAATTTAATTGGGGTATTGTTCAAATGATATAGGTTGGTTAATATTGAACTTGATCATCACATGAATAGACGGTTTAGGATTAACATGTGCGGATCTGTTGCGATTGAATGATATGCTGAATGACTGTATGATTTATGTATGATAATGATCGGTGGATTAGGGTTTTTCTGTATAACTGATATCATGACGTAACTGACTGGTTAGACGAAACGTAACTCACGGCGAAACAGACGCGACGAAACGAATACGTTTCGTCATGAGTAAGTACGGCGAAACAGATGTGTTTCGCCAAGGGTAAATACGACGAAACAAGGGGTGTTTCGTCGAGTGGTCAAACTGCACAGTAACTTAACTAAATTCTGTTAAGAATTAACGCAGTTAGTTAACTGCCGTTAAATGTTGAACGTAACTTGAATGAACTTGAATGCGTAGTATGTGCTACTTGGTGATCTTTGATGCGATGCCTACTATGAATATGCTCATACGTGAACTTCATGAATATAAACTGATTATGTACACGTGCGTACTATAGGATGTGATTGATAAACTGTGAGAACATACATTAGCATACCGAGCAAACCAAGGTGAGTTCACACTCTTACCAAGGCATGGGATTCCCGGGGTTGGGAATGGGTTGAATGATACTTGTACTTACATGGTTAATGGGATTACTCCTTGGGAGAGGAAGGGAATTTGTAGATACTACTAGACTAGTGATACTTATACTTCTCTTCGCACACACGCCGGGTAAGGCTACGATAATAGAACTAATCTTCGCACACATGCCTGGAATGGCTGCGAACCATACTCTAAACTTCGCACACATGCCGGGTGGGCTGCGATACAACTATACCTAGTCTAGAATACATGGGAAACCCCCACCAAACTTCGCAATCATGCCTAGAGGGCCGAGATACATTTACATATGATACATGATTACTAAACGGTACATGATTACTAAACGAGCATACGACTTACAATACGAACGCTATAACTGAACAAACCAACTGTGAACTCGCTCAACTAGTTGTTGACTCTCTGTTACATGCCTTGCAGGACCTTAGGTACATATGGAGCTTGCACGGGAGGCGCGGTCGTTGTGGGCACAGATTGTGGATGTTATGATAAACCTTCTTATGACATTTCAACTTAATACTTATGATGGGTTTTTACATTATTGCTTCCGCTAAACATTGAAACTCTACTTTTGGTTTGGACACCTTTCATATTACCTGGTTGAATTGCATTTACTATTATACTGTTCAATATGATTGGTGGCTTGATCCTGGTCATGTCACGCCTCCAAGCGGTGGTACTCCGCGTGTGGATTTTGAGGGGTGTGACAACAGCTGCCTGTATAACCGGTTGCACCGACTTATATGGGTGGTTTACGAACCCAGGGGCTCCTATATCTGGTTTTTAGCATTGTAGGACACCTGGGGACATCTTGTAACCTTCCTAGACTATGTTGGCATAATCCTAAGCTCATGGGGTTCACTATATAAGAAGATGGAAGTTGCAACATTTGGGCATTGGCACTTGCAACATTCACAACTGATTTTCTGGAGCTCTCTGATCAGCAAGCCATCTTCCCAGTGATCCCTAATCATAATTAGGACAATTATAAGTAGCCTTAACCCTTTCTAATCTAGTTTAGCTTAGTTAATTAACTAAAAGTCAAACCATCGTAATTAAGGTTTAACTTCGTGATTAATTAAAATATACTCAGTCTAATCACGAATTAAAAGTACCTTTAAGTAGGTATTTAGGTGGGTAATAAACCCTTAAAAGGGTACTTTCAGATTCCCACTCTAACTTTGTTATTTGTCGAGTCAAAGCTTACTTTAAAAAGTCAACAACATGTGTATTTTCAAATTTAAGCATAATTAGCAATGTAGGGTACATGAAACCTGTTTGATCATTTATATCACATGGTAATTAATGTAAGAACATGTTCCAACATGTTCGACTCGACAATTCTCAGTTTAAACCCGGATCGGAACCGGAAGTCGCATAAATTGACTTTTACTTTGACTTTCAGTTCTGACCCATTCATACATGTTTAAGATCTGCCTTAGAGCTTATTTTGGACCAGTTTTCATATAAGTATAACTCTCTTAGATTATACAACTTGGTTCAATACTTATCCGATTCATATGCATGTTTCCGATTAATGCTTAAAAGTTGACTATTATGCCCTTTTGACTATAAAACGTGATTTTTAAAAAGGTGAAAGAGTAGAAACATTAGTTACTGATTTATAAACTTGCACCAAAAATTTGATATCAGTTTGAGGTCTAGATTAAGAGCTATGCTCATTAGCGTAATTTGAAAGCTTGATGATAATTAAATGGCGTAATTAGCGAATAGCCCATTTAAACCCACTTTTTGATATCAAACTTTTTACCCACTAATGTAATATAATATTTTGGGATTTTTGAAGATTTTTATTTAATTTTTGGCTGAACATAACATAGGTCTCTAGGATTGATTCGGTTATGACGGTTTTGCCCTTTTTAGCCATAAAATGAGTTTTTCAAATCCTTTTGACCCCAAACGTTTTTCTAATGATTTCATTTGTTAAATAAGATATTTTGAGCCTTCTGGAATTATAAAAATATCAGCTTTCTTTTAAAAACCCGGAAATGGCTCCAAATCGCCTTTTTAAGCGTTTTTAACGCATAGTATGTACTATAACAATATTAAACCTATAAGGTTGATACCTACTGATGTTTTTAGTATATTTGGAGATAATAACAGTAAGTAAAAGTTTGTAAACTCAGGTTTCCAGTTTTGATCTTTTTAGCCCTTGTGAAATTACCAAAATACCCCTAAGGAGCATAGTTTGGTTTTAAATGATAAGTTTCACATATGAGTCATACCCTACTATTATAACATGTTAAATTAAGTATATTTTCTGTATAAATCAGACCTGTAACTCAGATTTCCAATTAAACTCTTTTACAATCATTTAAATGACCAAAATGCCCTTATGAGGCGTAAATTGAGTTTGAATTTGTTTGGGGCATAATAGAAGATATCTTACTAATATTATCATACATTTAAGGCATATTAACTCAGGGAACTTGCATATGACTCTTATGGTTACCCGTAACGCCCTTTTCGCGTCCGGTTTGGTTTATGTAACTAGTTTACATAAATTGACCGAAACGGGTCAAACATTATCAACTTTGTCTCAAAATCCAGAATGTATTTAGTATACCCATATTATACAAGTCTTCAAACTTTTCGGGTCTAAATCACATTCTATACGGTCTTCGCTTAATCATGCGTTTGAACCGTATCATCCTTAAAACTAACCGGCTAAGCTTAGGCTTAAATAAAGACCCGTTAGAAATCTAATAGGTTATTATAAAAACCTTTGTTCCAGAATAGAAGAACCAGTAAAAGCTACCTTCACTTGCTAATTGTGATTTATACTTACCAAGGTAAATACTTTTAACTTATTTTCCCTATACGGGCTTGGGGTACGGTATATAAAATACCGCTTGGTCTGGCATTGAATTCTTTAATCGAATAGAGGTTAAATTTATTGATATGCTATGTTTTGAATGTGTTTTGTTTGCTTAAAGCCTTTGGGGGATTAATGACCATGTCCCGGATATCCTTGGCATCATCTTACGAGATGGCCACGACCTGAGCACGGGGTGTAGGCGTACACCTTTCAGTGCATAACTCAATAATGTGGTGTGTCTATTAATCTTTAACCCGGTCTACGGATCGGGCTACTGAACGCATAAGTAACATGTAAATCCCTTACAAGATTATATTACATAATTATCCCAAGTTATAAAATGTTTTGTGCCACGAGCATTCAAATAAATTTTCAACTCTTTTCAAAATGAGTCAGTTAAATTGTATTTACCAGTGTAAACTGACGTATTTTCCAAAAGGTTAAGTGCAGGTACTACTCGTACTAGGCTGGCTGTCTTCTAAGTGTCCACAATAAGTCTCGCAAGCTTGGACGACAATAAAGCTGTTGAACAATATCTTATTTTATTTTGATCAGCCTGGACGACAATAAGGCTGTCTTCTAAGTGGATCCGTTTCAACTACTTGTGATATTAAATATTACATTTATTTAAAGTTGAAACGAATCTATCTTTGCTTCCGCTGTGCATTTATATATTGTGTTGTTTGACTTGTGATGATATCAACTACGTCACGATACTCCCCACCGGGCCCACCGGTGACACGTGGAAAGTCGGGGTGTGACAAGTAAATTCTTTTATTCCCCATACATAACATTAAACACGAACCACTGGAACTATTGAACTATTTGGAACTACTGGAACTATTTGATCTATGTGAACTATTTGATCTATTGAACGATTGGGTTATGGTAAGTGATTTCAATAACGAGGCGTGTGTAATATGATAAAAGCATGGTGGATATGCCGCTGGTACTTCCTATATATAAGTGCTTTTATGATATTACATATCGCAGCGTTATCTAAACCACTTTGACAGAAATGAAGACATGATACATTTATACAAACGACATACTTATACAAGACATTGTTTTACAAACGACATATCTTATACAAACTTATTTTTTACTTGGTTATTTATTTAACCTTGCATTATTCTTTTATAACATCTGATTTCCTTATCGAATTTCATAGGATTTTATAAAAGAAAACGTTTTACAAGATTCATGACTATCTTTTGTTCAAACACTTCTTTTTACTTACAAGTCATGAATCATACAATAATAAAACCTATGTATCTCACATGCATTTTTATGCTGACGTACCTATTTTCACATGTGTTTCAGGAGCTATTGCATGATGATGTTCGTGACACACTTAGGCGGACTTGGCCTTAGTGACTTAAAACTATGAAAGACAGTTTTATTTATGTTATGTTCCTGTAAATTCTTAGACAATGTAAACACTTTAATTAATGAAATCAAACTTTAAATTCCATGTGTTGTGAAACAATGATTATGTTTCGACACTCCCCGACGTTTCCGCCGCGGTTTGTTGTTTTACGCGGTCGGGGTGTGACAACACAGGAAACCAATTTAGTGTGATTCAACTCAAAAGAAATTGTGCGATCAATAGTGGTGGGGCCCAGCTTAATTAATGTTTATTCAGAGCATGTCGGCTATTTCCTAAAGTGTGCGTTTGAGTGCAGATGTGCGACCGACCAGATTTGTACAATTGGAAGAGTGGGCCAGGTCCTTTTTGTGCGATCACATGTGGTATGGTGAAAACCAATTTTATGCGATCAGATTTTATGCAGCCTTAACACTTATTCTTTCCACTATTTTAGATCAACCGAATAAGACAAAATGTTTATCATGCCATTTTCAAATCATGCAAAAATCATGTGGGTTATACCTTGTGTATGACTACTTGTTCATTCCATGGATATTCAATGTCAAGCTTTTATATAACAGTCATCTTCACTTCATTCATGTGGTTTTCACATCCAACAGTTGTATTTAATATCTACTCAATTATCTCCTAAATCCATTAACAAGGGTTTGTCATTATCAATAACTCACAAATCATTAACAGGAAAGAAATCCTCATAACATCTCATCCTATAAAAAAAACACCCTAACAATAACACAATCACTAAGAAATCATTCTTGTTTATCTAACAATCTTACCAAACACGCATGACCAGGTTGTATGTTACGCAAAATCGATTGTACCCACCATGAAAACACCACATCAAGCATTCAAAGGAAAAATCCAGATTTCTTCGTAAACTCATACTATTATGGTGATTTTAGTGGACAGTGGTGACATCATCCTCAATACATAACAAGCAATCACTCACATTCAAACATGCAAAAACCCAGTTTCACTCTTTTAGGTGTGAATCGGGGCAAACGTTAATCAAGTTACGACAAGCAAGTTTCACACAAAATCATCATTTATCAGTGTTTAGCAGCTATTCATGTATAATGTGTATCACATTCATCACACACAAACATCATTGTTCAAACATGGTAATCTACTGACCGTAAAGATGTACGAGAGTGTGGAAAGATTGAGAGTAAGCTTCCGAGAATGACGAGTGATGATTTCTTCCGACTTCGAAAGCTGACGTAGAACACCGAGAAGGGAGAGTGATGAGGTAACCGGAAGTTTAGAGAGAGAAGGATTTAGAGAGAAAGAGTGTGAGGAATGATTCTTAGGATTGATGTAATCATGAAAATGTTCAAAATGTTTTCAGGTGTGTGTCGGCTGTTTGCTTAAATACCCACATCCATAGCACACTCATGTGTGATTAGGTTAAGGGGTGGGCTTGCATTGGGCCTTTAATTGAATGTGCAAGTGACAAATGCAGTGGCCCAATGAGTGACAGGAGTGGCCCGACATTCTCTAGGGAGTGTACAAGATTGGAGAGTGTGTAAGAGGGTGTGCGGCTTATGTTTATATAAATACCAATATTAATAACAACAATGATAATAATCTATATCCACATAAGATTCATATAATTGAAAAGCCCTTTTTTATATTAATTTCTCTCATCCTATAAATGGGAGTACAACATAAATAGTATCGGTACAAAACGGATCGTGCGGGTTGTCACATCATCCCCATGTTAACAGAAATTTCGTCCCGAAATTTAGAGTGCACCAAAAGTGTTTTACGGGGTGTCACACCAAGCATTTTTCACTTTCTTTGCACTCCCTAAACTCTCTCAAAGTCGTCCATAATCAGCTGTGAAATCAGAGTTCGAGCAGAATTACATTGCTTCACTAAAACAAGCATAACTTCCTCATTTCTTGTCCGATTCACTCGATTCTTTTTCCTACATGCTTGGATTAACCTTAGCTTCGTTTCCATTGCTTTTCCATAGAGAACCAGGCCCTGGAACGTCGCCAAAAGGGCTCCAAAGTTGACTGATTTTTCTGTTCTTGTTTCAAACATTTATAAACTTGAGGAAACTCATCACAAACCTATGTCCTTATGCTTATAACCACTTCCATGGTTAGTTATGCTTAAAACCAATGTTGAGACATTCAAAATCAGAGGTATAAATCTCACAAACTTTCTGTTTTGTTCAAGGGTTTAACCCACAGGTGATGTTCAAGTTCAAGACTTGATGGTTGTGTGATTTAGGATTAGCTTGGGCTATCCTACCTGTAAATCCACACATTGCTTGATGTTTTCTCATAGATTAGTTAGTCATATTCTATTATTACTTGTAAGTTCATGACCCTTCTTGAATGTTCATAACATCAAGTGTAGTGGTGAACACTTAGAGGTGCCTAAATGGAAGACTTTTCTTCCTACCTCCTACATGAATTCTATGACACTTAAGAGGTTCTTAAATGGAGGATTCATCCTCCTACCTCATGCTTGATCTATTTGATATATTAACATATTACATAGCCTAAATATTATCTAAGTAATCAACCTTGATGATGAACTAATGTTCACTTTTTAAAGTATTGGTTACATCATCTAAAACATCATATGTGTTAAAGATGATTACTTTCGCATATGTACTTTCCATATTCCTTTTAAATCCCGAATCTCGACTTTAAACATACCTAGAACTGTAACCCTCATACGTTCATCCTCCCAACCTCATACACTCGTCAACGCTTGGATAATCGGAAGACTTAGCAATTTTGTGAGTATACTCCCATTTTACCGTTTTCATACTTTTGGGTGTAACATGTTTTTATATACAAAACACACTTAGTATACATATTCTTATGCAACAACATAAACAACAATCCAATACATGCTTACTATTGTTATGCTTGATTCATGTTTTCTGGGTGATTCTTATGTGATGAACTTGTCATTAGCTTCGTACAAGCCTCCGCTTAACATGTATAGCGCTATAGGAGTAACGCACCACCCGTGAACGAGAGGTCATGTTAGGTTTATTCATTCATACTTGCGTAAACAGAGGGTTGACTTGTAAATCGCATGCCAGTTTAATACGTTAATCTTGATAACTAGGTTTGCCATGTGGATAGTTCCTTATCATTTTTATACTTATATACTACGCACCAAACTTGCATGCTCGCCAATACTTTTTGTATTGAACTATACTTTTAAAACATGTTGCAGGTTTAGCGATGATGTTGGTGATGCATGGAATCTAGTAGGATGCTTAGATACACACTTTAAATTTGTATTCTTTTTGTATTGTATTTCGTTACTCATGTTGTATTTATTTTAAATCTTTGTAATTGACTCTTTAGAAATGAAATAGAAACTTATTATTTAAATACTTGTCTCAAATAGTGTTATGAAGTCTCTTGCAATCTATTTCGTTTCACTCCGATGTTTCCGCCATCGGTTGGGGTGTGACAGATAAGTATCAGAGCCATAACTATAGGGAATTAAGAAAATTGCCATGCTTTTTACCTAGTCTATAGTTCTAGAGCTTTATTCTTATGTTTTGCTTGAACCACTTGCATGATACTTTATTTGCTCCTTATTTATTTTCTTTTGACCTTTTAAACAAGTATGTCAATTTTGTGTTAATATTTGCTATATTATGTGTTGATACTTGCTTTATTGTTCTACTCTTTATGTGTTATTCTCGACATGCCGTCTTATGTGTTTATACTTGTTCGCACGTTTCATTATTTTAAATCCAAAAACACTCGAACCCACCTGTCGCGAACCCCCGACCCGGTTTGACCCGTTTCTGGAGCCGTGGGACAGAAAATCCCGTGGTATTCATTTAATTGAGTTAACAACGGAAGATTTCATCAGGATCTTTTTAAAACTGAAATTTCCAGATTATTTTATTTCACAGCTCGGGATAAACCCCGTTAATTTACAATCATATGATTTCACGGAGAAATCTTTATTTTTCTAAAACATGTTTCTTTATTTTATATTGAGCCACTTCCTTAAGCTTGTAGTGCTACGCGGCACTTTTCCTGGATCACAACAGATCACCTGAAACATGTTTGAAAAAGGTTTTGTCAGCAGGAAATACTGGTGAATCATTCGATTTATTAAAATGACACGTTTGTTATAATTTACAGTATTAAGAGAGATTACAATGTTTCAGATATCAACCAACTACCCACAGTATTTGTCACTCGACTCGTTTCGGTGACTATGGTCATATCACTATTGAGTCCTGTCACCCAATAGTGACGAATATCACTATTTAGGTTCGCCCACCTAAAGTGATAAAAACAGCAGTAATGTGCACAATACCCCACATACCGGCTGTAATTTGGTGATTACATAAACTTAATCACTGTAATTATAACTTTGAAAATAAACATGCTTTTGTAAACAAATTTGATAAAAAGAGAATGACTCACATTGCAAATTTATTTGAGCAAAGCCTAGCCTACTGATTAGCCTTTTAACCTAAGTTTAATAACATGCACACGAACTCGGTTAGTAACTAATACAGCATTTACGATAACTCACGAGATTAAACCTTCACTACGAATGACAAAGTGCGATACTTAAACATCCATCGAATTAACGACGAATGACAAAGCATAAACCCTAATGTGGGCAGCACTTAAACATCCATTGAATAGTTTAATCGATCGGACATTGAATCGTAGCAGCGATCGAGTTAATACCCGGTATCGGAGCAGCACCCGACTAATTAAAGTTGTATTTTCGACTTTAGAGTAGTCTGACTTCGTTCTTGAAAGTCGTAATCGACACCAACAGACTGTGCAAGTGACGGGCTATTTATAGGTAAAATTAAGACCTGTCGCGGCCCGCGTAAACCTCAACATAAACTTTACGCAGCCCGCGTGGCCGCCCAGTCTATGAGTAGCTTTGACCAGTCACCAGTAGGTGTGACACATAGGCGACACTTGGACCCGGAACACTTATCCGGTCAAACATGAGTTGACGCGGCCCACATAAGATACCATTAAGTCTTACGCGGCCCGCCTGAAACCCAAATTTCTGGTTTTCTTGATTTTGAATGTGGTTTAGGGTTTCAGGGGTCCGGGTTTTCACTTACGGTTATTTTAAGGATAATTTTGAGAGTCCCTACATTCTCCCCACCTTATTTAGAATCTCGTCCTCGAGATTCATTGGAATAAGTGAGGATACTTTCGCTTCATCTCCGATTCCAGCTCCCAAGTGTATTCAGGTCCTCTCTTTGAATCCCATTTAACTTTGACAAGTACTAACCGTTTGTGTTTAAGAAATTTCACCTTTCTATCTTCTATTTGAAGAGGTTTCTCAACAAATTTTAACTTTTCGTTTACCTCTATATCCTGGAGAGGTACTATTAAAGATTCATCTGATAGGAATTTCTTGAGGTTGGATACATGAAATACGTCATGTACTCCAGCTAATTCTTCTGGTAGTTGTAAACGATAAGCAACTGGTCCTATACGTTGGATCACTGGAAATGGTTCTACGTATCGTGGACTTAACTTTCCTTTCTTACCAAATCGAACTACTCCTTTCCAAGGTGAAACTTTCAATAGTACTTTGTCTCCTACTTGGAATTCCAAAGGCTTCCGTTTATTGTCTGCATAACTTTTCTGGCGATCTCGAGCAGTCTTTAATCTTTCCTTGATTTGAGTAATCTTGTCGGTCGTCTCTTGCACTATTTCAGGACCTGACAATTGATTTTCTCCTATTTCTGCCCAACAAACTGGAGTTCTGCACTTTCTTCCATACAGTGCTTCAAATGGGGCAGTTTCAATACTTGAATGATAACTATTGTTTTAGGAGAATTCGATCAAAGGTAAATGGTCATCCCAGTTTCCACCAAAATCTATTACACATGCTCAGAGCATGTCTTCTAGAGTTTGGATTGTCCTTTCACTTTGTCCGTCTGTCTGAGGATGATATGCAGTACTTAAATTTAGTCGAGTTCCCATTGCTTTTTGGAAACTTGTCCAAAAATGAGAAGTAAAACGACTATCCCTATCTGAAACAATGGAGAGTGGAACTCCATGTAAAGATACTACTTCGTCTACATACAACTTGGTTAACCTTTCCATACTAAAGGTTTCCTTCATAGGTAGAAAATGAGCTGATTTGGTTAATTGATCCACAATTACCCAAATTGTATCATTACCTTTTCTGGTTTTGGGTAACTTAGTAACAAAATCAATTGTTATAAGTTCCCATTTCCATACCGGCATTTCTAATTGTTGTAGTAGACCTGAAGGTTTCTGATGTTCTGCCTTAACTTGTGAACAAGTAAGACACTTAGAAACTTATCGAGCTATATCCTTTTTCATTCATATCCACCAAAAATTATTTCTTAAATCTTGATACATTTTATTGTTTCCTGGGTGTATTGTATACCTAGATTTGTGGGCTACTTCTAAAATCTTATTTCTTAAATCTCCTTGTTTAGGTACCCATATTCTTTTCTTATGGAATCTCCAAATTCCATCAGCTCCTTGTTCTAATTCTTTTATTCGTCCCTTCATTCCTTCAGCAGCATCCGCTATTGCTGTTTTTATACATTCTTCAGTTGTTCCATTAAATCTAATTGTAAATTTAATCTGAGAGCACGAACTCGTCTTTAGTTCTCATGATACTTACGACTTAAGGCATCTGCAACGACATTTGCCTTTCCTTCGTGATATTGAATATCACAATCGTAGTCACTTAGGATTTCCATCCATCTTCTTTGCCTCATGTTTAATTCTTTTTGCCCAAATATATATCTTAAACTCTTATGATCTGTATAAACAGTAAACTTACTTCCATACAGATAGTGTCTCCGAATTTTCAGGGCAAAAATTATTGATCCTAATTCTAAGTCATGCGTTGTATAGTTTTCTTCATGCTTTTTTCAATTGTCTAGATGCATACGCAATTACCTTCTTGCGTTGCATTAGCACACATCCAAATCCTAATTTTGAAGCATCACAGTATACTTCAAAATCTTCAGTCCCTTCTGGCAAAGCTAAGATTGGAGCATTGGTTAATTTCTGCTTCAAGATTCTAAAGGCTTCTTCTTGTTTAGGTCCCCATTCAAACTTAACGACTTTACAGGTTAGCTTAGTTAATGGTACAGCTATTTTGGAAAAATCCTTAATAAACCGTCTATAATATCCGGCTAAACCTATAAAACTCCTAATTTCCATTGCGGATTGTGGAACCTTCCATTTGGTAATTGCCTCTATCTTAGCAGGATCTACGTGAATACCTTCATGATTCACCATGTGACTTAGAAATTGCACTTCCTTTAGCCAGAATTCACACTTCGAGAATTTGGCATAAAGCTTTTCTTTTCTTAACAAAGTTAAGAGTGCATGCAAGTGTTGACAATGCTCATCCTAACTTTTGGAATAAATAAGTATATCGTCGATGAAGACAATTACAAATTTATCCAAATACGGTTACAAATCCTATTCATCATGTCCATGAATGCTGCAGGTGCATTCGTTAATCCGAAGGGCATGACTGTAAATTCGTAATGACCATACCTAGTTCTGAAAGCAGTTTTAGGTATGTCTTCTTCTTGTACCTTCAATTGATGATATCCAGAGCGTAAATCGATCTTAGAAAAATATCTAGCTCCTTGAAGTTGATCAAAAAGATCATCAATCCTAGGTAATGGGTATCGATTCTTAATTGTAACCCTATTCAATTCTCTATAATCGATACACATTCTCATCGAACCATCCTTCTTCTTTACAAACAACACTGGTGCTCCCCACGGGGATGAACTAGGTTGTATAAAACCTTTACTTAGTAATTCATCTAATTGCTTTTTCAGTTCTAACATTTCTGTGGGTGCTAACCGATAAGGTGCCTTGGCTATCGGTGTAGTTCCTGGAATTAGATGAATTCTAAATTCTACCTCCCTATCTGGTGGTAATCCTGGTAACTCTTCTGGGAATACATATGGGTATTTTGAGACTACAGGAATCTCCTTAAGTTCTTTACCCTTAGTACTAATGATTACCGAAATCATATATACTATTCCTTGCTTTCGTTCATAGTTAGCAACTTTCATTACTGATATGAACTTCATGGGTTTACGTGGTTTATCTCCTGTAATCATGATTACTTCTCCGGTAAGTGCCTGAATTTCTATAGAGTTCTTATCACAAAGGATTCGAGCATGGTTGGTTATTAACCAATCCATTCCTAACACCACATCGAATTCAGCTAATTTCATTGGTAATAGGTTTGCATGAAAATTATGACCGTAAAGTTCTATATTCTCTTTTTGCAAAACCTTATCTATTTTAATAAAATTCCCATCTGCTGTTTCGACTGTAAAAATCTGCCTAAGGTTGGTTAAGGGTAAATTAAGAGCTTGGCAGAATGAAGTATTAATAAAACTTTGGTTTGCACCAGAGTCAAATAATACTTTTGCGTAAATGTTGTGAACTAAGAACGTACCAGCTATCACGTCAGGAATTAGCTCAGCTTCCTCAGTAGTTAACTGGAAGGCTCGAACATTCTTCTTGGTAGCTCCGTCGGCTGGCTTGGTTTTATTGTCTGCTGGTTTAACCAATTTAGGGCATTCTGTTTTGAAATGCCCATTTTCTCCACAGTTAAAGCAGATTATGGTTTTTCTTCTGCAGCTTTCTTCACGATGTCCTACACTTTTGCAAAAGTTGTAGGTTATATTGCATCTTCCATAATGTTTCTTTTTGTAATTCCTGCAGAACTGAGGAGTTGAAGATTGCCCTGTTCCTCTTCTCTTGAAGCTGTTATTATTACTCGTAAGAAATCCTTGGGTAATTTTCTGAGCCAGTTCATTTTTCCTATTTTCATCTCTTGTGTGCACCAGTTCGTCAGTTAGGGTATTAGCTAATTCCACTGCATCGTCAATAGTGCGAGGTCTCGCAGCTTTAACGATATTGCGGATTTCGCTAATTAATCCCCAAATATAACGAGAAATGAGTACCGGTTCTTGTGAAGCCAGCGTTGGTACCACTCTAGCATATTCAAAGAATGTCGAAGTATATCCTCGACAGTCTACACCTATCATCCGATGGTTTAGGAACTTATTTGCCATTTGTTCATTTTCGTATTCGGGACAGAATTTTCTTTCTATAAGATTCTTAAATTCCTCTCAATTCATGGCGTAGGCCATATTTCTTCCTTTGGCTTGAAGTACCATGTTCCACCATTCTAGCGCCCCTTCCTTGAAAAGATTTGATGCGTACATAACTTTGTCGTTTTCGGCACATTTACTGATTATAATCACTACCTCGGTTTTCTCGAACCAACTCAGTGCTGCAGTCGCCCCTTCATTGCCTGCAAATTCAGCGGGTTTACAAGCAAGGAATTCTTTATAGGTGCAACCAGGTGTTGCAGCTTTCATTTTCTTAGGGAGCGGAGCTTGGCGTGGTTCATTATCATGATTAGTATGATTACCGCCTCCATTTACGCTATTACTGAAGTTATTTTTAGAAATACGCTTGCTGGGAATTATTTTTTGAGGTTCCACAGGTTTCTGTACAGCAGCAACTATTGCTAGAATAGCATTAGCTATCCCTTGAGCAACGATATTTTTGATATCTTGCCTAGTCATAAATTGATCCTCTGGGTGTTGTTCAGATTGATTAATCTCATTAACTGGTTCATTATTAGCATTTTCCATCTGATAATGAATATATTTTATTAGTATCGAATAAATAAGAATTATATACAAAACAATCATACAAAGTTCACAACACACATATAACCAAAACTATTGATTTCTCGATTCCCATTGTTATATATAATATACGTGATATTTTAATAACGACGTTCCCTCTCGTTGTATTTCCAGGAGATCTGTTCTCCTACTTCCCTGATCCTATTTCCGGCATCCATAGCTCCTCGCCAAAGTGGCGGAGTTCAGCTAAATTTTCATTGCTCATCGGTGGGTTTGGTATAGGTTCTGGGTCAAACTGAGGGAGAAAGGAATAAGGACTGTTGAGCAGATTTTGGAATTGCCAATCATTAGTCCACCATTCATCCATTCCTAGAGGCTGGGTATGGATTATAGGTTCTGGGATTGCTGGTTCCAAATTAATTGGAAGTTGAGTTTCAATAGGATGAGTAAAAACATTTTCATTGACAGGCTTAGTAGTATTACAGCTTGCGAATATAAAATCTAGCTCTTCCTGCAATGTCATTTCCTGGGTTTGCTTAGAGCTTTCTCCAATTTCTATCTGGTTTTGTTTAGAACCTCCTCCAATCTCCATTTCTATTTGCTTAGAATATTCTTCAAACTGTATTCCCATCTGCCTAGATTCTTCCCCGACTTCAATCCCTTTCCCTTTCTCTAAGGGATTTTCTATTTTGGGAATCTTTCTAGTGGCGGGTTTCCTTCTGCGCACACGTCTCCATCCCACAAATCTCCTCATTTTCTTAGGATTAGGTTTTTCTGTAGGTGGAGCATTGAATTCCATAGGTTCTTCTATATCTGGTATATACCTATTGAAATCTCTGGAAACCTCTATTTTTACCGGATAGAGATTTAAATTCTGAAGGGCTTCAGACAAGTCACTCATACTGTTTAACACATATGCAAAATACAAAAAAAAATTACTGAGTTAAAATTTTATAACAAAATTTTCATAAATAACCTTTAAATATTATTGCATACCGTGTGACTAACTTGATACAAAAGACAATTAATAATTAAACATATTATGGTTTACAGTAAACTTATTTATTCACTAGATAAGGTTTTTGTAGGTGATAAGGATACTAAAACTTGATTTAGGTGTTTAAAGATTTGCATTTACTGCTACAGTAGCTAGCATATAGAGATCTGCCCATACATTCGTACCCGTACGCGAGCGGAATCCGAGGAATTCGCTTACGTGGGTCCCATAAATACTTAAGCATGGACTTGCTTATGTACTACATTCTTATACGCACACATTCTTATTTTCAAATTAATGTATACCCCGATTCATACACAACTAGTACAAGCTATGCGTATCATGCGACGATCAAAATAATCGCGGGTGCACACGGGATTGTAGTGATAGGCGCATGAGAATCATAGAGTGTACTACTGTGTATGGTAAGACACGGAACGTAAAATGACACCGAATACGAAACTGACATAGCATGGTTAAAGAATGGTGGATACGCCGCTGGTACTTCCTATATATAAGTGTTTTCACCACGTTACCAAACTCTCGTAAAACGTGCCATGAGAAATTCAATGTTTTGCAGACCTTTGGACCTAATACAAACTTTAGACAACTCACAAACACATTATAACCGATTATCCACGACGAGACTCCATTCTTAACACACTATTTTCGTCTATCCAATACTTATGCCTTTCTTATACTTGCGTTCATTAAGAGTCAATCGTTCACTTCCATACTCCTATTACTCTCCGTTATTCTTTTTCTTATATACAAACCTCGTTTACTATTAAGTCTGTTTACACATTCGAATGCTAAAATACTTTCTTGGTTAGAACTATTTTCCATTCTTTATTTATGGGCAAACATTCTTAGTTGGCCGTTACCTCCAAAACCATTTTTTATTTAAAATACCTAACTTTCTCGTTTTTCTCCGATAAAGAATTCTCTACAAAACTGAGATTGTCAATGCTCTTTAAATCCAACGAAACATTTTTCTTACAACCAACAGTGCGACCACACTTTTCATCAAAATACATATCATTTTATACGAAAGCTTCCTTCTTAGCTAACTCATTTTATAATAACTCGTCATTGAGTTATTCAAATTTGTTTAAACTCGCTTGTCTATACACACACATGCACGTTTTACTTATGCTCAATGCCTCGAATCATTTTAGACAAACGAACCCTTTTTACAAACCTATCTTTTCGTTCCTCTAAACTTCATACTTTTCAACACACATCAAACTTCAAATCTCGATTTTAGTCCATCATTTTAACCAAAACGCTTTTTCAAAGGTCTTCCTTTTGAATAAATTTCGGGACGAAATTTCCTAAAGGAGGGGAGACTGTAACGTCCTGCTTTTTCGTAACCTCCCTTATTTAGAAAGCGTGTCTTGTATTTCTATTTCGTAAAGTTGTTTCTCTTGTAATCGTATCCTATTTCGAATTATTTTAAAACCAAGACTTTGATCGTAATAAAATTGATCTTCTATATGAAATATACATTCATTTAATACATGATTCGTGATTCGCATAAACGTAATTTTAACTCGCAAACAACGATCGTGTATTTGTAATTTCAAATCGACCATACATACAAAACCTATGTATCTCACACGCATTTTTATGCTGACGTACCTATTTTCACATGTGTTTCAGGAGCTATTGCATGATGATGTTCGTGACACACTTAGGCGGACATGGCCTTACGGACAAATATTCCTTCATCAGGAATTACAAAGTGATTTAAGGATTTTGTTTGGGATGAACTTCCCTTCTCGTTGGATGACCTATCTAATTTAAGATAGATGTTTGAAAGCTTTTGCTTACCCATACTGTAACTAACAATTAATTAGTTAATAAACACATAATCACAAAATGAGAATCAAGAAAAATTTAAGTATTTCTAAATACTTAATAGGCTTAAATCAGTGGCTCTGATACCACATTTTTCTGTCACGAACCCCCGACCCGGTTTAACCCGTTTCTGGAGCCGTGGGACAGAAAATCCCGTGGTATTCATTTAATTGAGTTAACAGCGGAAGATTTCATCAGGATCTTTTTAAAACTGAAATTTCCCGAGTATTTTATTTCACAGCTCGGGATAAACCCCGTTAATTTACAATCATATGATTTCACGGAGAAATCTTTATTTTTCTAAAACATGTTTCTTTATTTTATATTGAGCCACTTCCTTAAGCTTGTAGTGCTACGTGGCACTTTTCCTGGATCACAACAGATTACCTGAAACATGTTTGAAAAAGGTTTTGTCAGCGGGAAATACTTGTGAATCATTCGATTTATTAAAATGACACATTTGTTATAATTTACCGTATTAAGAGAGATTACAATGTTTCAGATATCAACCAACTACCCACAGTATTTGTCACTCGACTCGTTTCGGTGACTATGGTCATATCACTATTGAGTCCTGTCACCCAATAGTGACGAATATCACTATTTAGGTTCGCCGACCTAAAGTGATAAAAACAGCAGTAATGTGTACAATACCCCACATACCGGCTGTAATTTGGTGATTACATAAACTTAATCACTGTAATTATAACTTTGAAAATAAACATGCTTTTGTAAACAAATTTGATAAAAAGAGATTGAATCACATTGCAAATTTATTTGAGCAGAGCCTAGCCTACAGATTAGCCTTTTAACCTAAGTTTAATAACATGCACACGAACTCGGTTAGTAACTAATATAGCATTTACGATAACTCACGAGATTAAACCTTCACTACGAATGACAAAGTGCGATACTTAAACATCCATTGAATTAACGACGAATGACAAAGCATAAACCCTAATGTGGGCAGCACTTAAACATCCATTGGATAGTTTAATCGATCGGACATTGAATCGTAGCAGCGATCGAGTTAATACCCGGTATCGGAGCAGCACCCGACTAATTAAAGTTGTATTTTCGACTTTAGAGTAGTCTGACTTCGTTTTTGAAAGTTATAATCGACACCAACAGACTGTGCAAGTGACGGGCTATTTATAGGTAAAATTAAGACCTGTCGCGGCCCGCGTAAACCTCAACATAAACTTTACGCGGCCCGCGTGGCCGCCCAGTCTACGAGTAGCTTTGACCAGTAACCAGTAGGTGTGACACGCAGGCGACACTTGGACCCGGAACACTTATCCGGTCAAACATGAGTTGACGCGGCCCACGTAAGATACCATTAAGTCTTACGCGGCCCGCCTGAAACCCAAATTTCTGGTTTTCTTGATTTTGAATGTGGTTTAGGGTTTCAGGGGTCCGGGTTTTCACTTACGGTTATTTTAAGGATAATTTTGAGAGTCCTTACACCACCCTACCAACGAGACGACTTCACCAAAATAGGCGTGAAACCCACAATTTGGTGAACGACTCTCAATCCACCTATTCTTTTCACACGAAATTCGCCACCAAGTTAGGAGTGAGATCCTCATCTTGATGGAGAATTTCCATTTTCAAATTCTAGTGGACCCTTGTCAAAATGTTGAAATTAAATTTTACCCGACGAGTACAAACCACACTTAGGATACGAAATCGCCAAGTTAGGGGTGAAACCCGCACCTTCTCGACTAGTTCCACTCCTCGTTTTTTTATAAATCCCACCAAGTCTCGAAATTTCGATTGATTTGGGACATGTAGTAACCGGAAGGATAAATACTGTTAACCGACTTGTCGGCGAGAGTATTCCACCTATTAGGCCAAAGCATGCTCCTCAATTTCAAAAGACTTTTTGACCACTTTGGTTAGTCAAAGTTCCATTTTGGAACCATCCAAATTTTAACCAAACATGTGTTTCTATTATTTATCTTATACGATGCAATCTTTCAAATTCAAACTTATTTCCGATATTCTCTTTTCACACACACAACATATTAAATCATTTCATACATTTATACATATGCATGATTTCATAAAATTTTATTTATATTTCTTATAACAACAAATGGAGACATATCATCAAGATAGGAGTGAATTCCATACCTTAACGATTAACTCCACTCTCTCTTTCTTAAAACGACCTCACCAACGAGTTAGGGGTGATTCCCTTGCCTAGGTGATCGTTACCAAAACTCCCTCCAAAGTATTTTATCATGCAAACCCGATCATGTTTTATACCTTGATCACTTATCGTTATTCAACCTACCTACTTTTATCAATTTCAAAATACATTGTTTTGTCAAACATACTTCCTATCCTGCAATCTATTTTCACTCAAATCATATACACGGGATTCTTAATCATGTCTTAAACCGTTTTATTACCCAATTTTCAAAACCTTACGAGATGCGACCTATCAATTTAATCGGTCCAATGAATCTCTTGCCCATGAACTTCATATTCGACTTAATCACTAAAACACACTCACGTTATATCACCATACTAAAAACTTTCATTCTCAATTGGAAATCAAACCAACCTTTCTCATACACTTATAAGATCTTATAGATGTTATATGATCGTTTTACCAAGGACTCTTTTCAACATCAACAAATCATTTGTTAGATTTTTTTTAAGGATCGACGTTTTCACAAGAACTTCCAAAATTCAAAATTTCTTGTTTTGGTGCAAATGAAGCGAACTTATTATTTTCGAAAACTTTTCTACACCGCTTAATTCGTCATTCAAATTTCAAAATATGTGGGCAAGAAGACTTCATGGGGACCGATAACCTTCAACATACGTAAACTCTTTTAAAACAAAAGTAGCATTTCCATTCGTTACAAAACACGTTATGCATAACCAATGAATACTTTATATTGTCCTACATCTACAAACTATATTCTACCTTCCAAATTCAAACTCGATCTATTTTGATTCAATAAACTCAACATTTCGCTTAAACAACTATACATGTATATCACCAAACATGTTTTAATCGATACCACGCGACGAAATCGCTTATGTCATTCGTTTTAAGTATTCGAATTTCTCAAACGTTTTATATGCCCAAATTCGTTATGCTCCAACATACACTATGTACGTAATTTCCTTATTCGTACCTACACTTATACTCATACGTTTTATGCTTATATGTATTATACTCGTACTACTCTTACGTTTTATGCCTATACTTATACTTACGTAAAAAATCATACTTAAAGTTATATTTATGCTCATACTTTCATTCTTACTCATGATACATACATTCGTACCCGTACGCGAGTGGAATCCGAGGAATTCGCTTACGTGGGTCCCATAAATACTTAAGCATGGACTTGCTTATGTACTACATTCTTATACGCACACATTCTTATTTTCAAATTAATGTATACCCCGATTCATACACAACTAGTACAAGCTATGCGTATCATGCGACGATCAAAATAATCGCGGGTGCACACGGGATTGTAGTGATAGGCGCATGAGAATCATAGAGTGTACTACTGTGTATGGTAAGACACGGAACGTAACATGACACCGAATACGAAACTGACATAGCATGGTTAAAGCATGGTGGATACGCCGCTGGTACTTCCTATATATAAGTGTTTTCACCACGTTACCAAACTCTCGTAAAACGTGTGAAGAAACACTGACCTTTCGGTAGTATCCGATGAAGACTTCAAGTATCAATGATCCGAACCGGCAAACTGCAAAACAGAAACACCGTTAGGACTCGTTACAGGAATGGGGTTATTCCTGTAACCACCCTCCGGCGTGAGAATAAGTCTCGGGTTTGGGAGTATAAAAGTGTAAAGAGAGGAAGAAGTTGTATTGAGAGTTCGATGATCTGTACCTTGCACGTTTACCCCTACTTATATTTTATGATTAGGGTTTTCCTTAGCTTAGATGAACTCCTATAAGTTAGGGATTTGCATGATCTTCCCAAAAAGTTGGAGATTTAGTTACGTATCCTATCCGTACAGAATGGAATATTCTAGAACGAATATTTATAAGAGTTTATTTACAATAAAATAATAGGTAACGACCGGGTTGGACTATCCGATTGGGGTCATACCTCGTCATGTCCCCCCAGTCCGAAGTTATGAAATGTAATTCATGAAATCGGACTAGAGAGAAAAAGAAAGTATATCCTATGTAAGAAAAATCCATGGTGCCATAAATGTGATATGAGAAAATGGCGGCGATGTGACAGGATGTAACAGTTAAGCCATCATTGGGGTAACAACTTGGGTTACCCTGTTCTGACGCGTATGTCTGTACATTTCCCATTTTGAATTTTGTAAAGTTATCATATAAATAGCATCCTTTTGACGAGGGTTGAGTTCCAATTTCTAGAACACCCTCTTTCACTTCCCCTCTTTCAAACGAAATGGCCTCTAAGAATGTAGAATCTTCATCTTCTGTCCCCGCGGGCTCTGAAACCCTATTCTGCAAATGGGGAGTTGTATCCTACAACAACCTTGTGCAAGATTATGGGATCGGGGCTGAGTGGAACCCCCTATTACCGTCAAAAACGGACACAACCTTTCCACTGAGAAAAGGGAAAATCACATTATTCCGTGATTTTTTCAAATTCTGCAATTTCCGGTTGCCCATCACTAAATTTCTCAAATCCGTGCTTGATTACTACCGCATTCACCTTTCCCAAATACATCCACTAGGGTTAGTGAAACTTCGTCAATTTGAATTTGCGTGTGTGGCTTTAGGGCACATACCGGAACTCATCGTTTTTAGGGCTTTCTTCGTGCTTGTGTGGAAACCCCCATTCTTTACTTTCGATCGAAGAGACACTGAGGTTTCTTGTCTGAGGGAAATCCCTACCAGCTCCCGGGACAAAGATTGGAAAAAGAAATTTTTCTATATTGACAGCTCTGTAATTCCTGGCGATATGTATTGGAGAAACATGGGGCCGAAGGATAAAGTGAAGGACGACAGTCCTCCTGAAGATGCTTATATTGCAAATGCCCTATACACAAGATTGTGCAATCGCCCTTTCGAATGTACAGTGATTCCAGAAGGGGCCCTGGTAATGGCGGGAATGAGCCTGTTGTGGCGTGATATCAAACAATATCCCTCATTTCAAAGGGATGATGAAGGTATGCCTGATGCTTTGTTAATCTTGTATATTACTATTTGCTTAAATATCCCCTTTGCAGGAGAATGGAGCTTATTTGATTTTGTCGATCCTCCGCGGCACCTGGCATTGAGGGTCGCCGACCGCGTACTTATTTGATTTGATTTTGCTACCCGCCCTTCCTGCAGATCCTGCTGCCTACCTTGCCTTTGCTAGCATCAGCGGGGGTACTAACGTTGTGAATCCGGAGAACAAACCCCTCTGGGTAAAGATTACCGGGAGGAAATATATAGCGGCTGGAGTGACCACGTCCTCTGCTAGTGGTACGGCGACTACCAAAGGTGAAATGGTTTCTGCAACTGAAATCACCAGTCCTACCCATGTATTGAAAAAACGAAAGACATTTCATGCTCCAAAACTGCCCGCGTTTGAAGCCATACAGGCCGCCTATGCCATACCAATTGGTATGAGTTTTGTGCCTTTGGTTTATTAATTAAACGCTTTATGCAACTTACGTGTGTTTTCAATACAGGGACTACTGGCGCGGTTCAGACTTCCCTTGTGACGGCCATGCCCTTGTCATCTATGGAGGTGGTACCTCCAACTGATAGCAACCAAACGGAGCCCACGCCATCGCTGAGTCCGTCTGTCGTCGTTAGCTGTGCGATGCCGCCGCCCACTTTTACCGCTGCTGTGATCGTAACAGCGAGTCCTGTTTCCGCATTGCTAGCTTCCAGTGTCACCCTTTCCCCTGTATCTGCCTCTCCTTTGACTATTTTTTAAACTATTGGGAAGGAGATCCCTGCTACATCCTCTACTCATGAGGCGACGAGTGCTGGGGACCGTGCCGCTGGTGACACTGGCGGGTCAAGCAGTGGTATTGCCGACGATGGGACCCGCTTGGGAGATGATCTATACTTACCTACCATCAACTGGGATCCCAACAACCGGGACAAACGCTATCAACCTCAGTGGAAAATTGGAGAATCGTCTAGGCTAATCTTCCCCCCAGTGGTCCAACATTGGGTTGAGCGGACTTATCCCCCCGCGGAGGTGGCATATGTAGAATGGCTGAACAATGAGAACTTGATGAATTCTGTCATTGTGGACTCTGTTAGCCAACCAAGGAGGCATACGGAGATCCACCGCCGGTGGATGCATGACAATAATGAGCTCCACCGAGCCCAAGCCGTTATTGAGGAACTGAAGGATGAGAAATACCGTCTGAAGAGTCAACTCCAGGCTGCGGGATTGAGGGAGAGTCGGTTTGTTTCGGAGAAAAACAAGGCTGAGGATGATTTAAAGAGGGTTACTGCCCATCTCACCGAAGAGCGGCTTGTGTGGGCTCGGGATATAGCGGAGAAGGACCGGGTGATTGTGTGACAACTCGAGTTTCCAAGATTTCATTTTCGTATTTATTGCGTGTTGACTTCGACTGTTTAGTTGTTTGATTTGTTTAACTTGTAACTGTACGTTGAATTATAAGAGAAATGAATGATTGAATCTCTATGTGATGATTATGTGTGAAGTACTTGATCGTATGAACTTGTTATCTGTTTAAACCTGACGAAACAGATTTCTGTTTCGCCATATGCTTCACCACGAAACAAGTGTGTGTTTCGTCACACTTCTCCGACGAAACAAAGCTGTGTTTCGTCAGCCCAGTTTCGCCGAAAGCCCAGTTCGGGCCCAACATGTTACGTGAAGTATTTATCCTGTATTTCGTTCATTCGTCACACTTTAGCAAAAACAGAAAACCCTAGAACTCTCTTGTGTGTGACGGCAGCCCTGTGTTTCTTCAAACTCTCTCTAGCGAATCAAAACCATCATCTTTGATACCTCGGTTAGTTGATTTCTGAATACATAATTGCATGATTACTTGATCGATGAAACGGTTGTGAATGTATGTCTTTGCATTTGTTTTGATTGATAGGTTCATTCTAGAAAGTCGACCATATGATGAATACTTAGGGTTTCATGAATCTTTCATTGATTATGCTTGATAGCGGTTGTTAGTATAGGGCTGATTATGTATATACCGGATAATTCTTGTGATAGTATAGCCAACATAACCAAATGATTATCGATTGTGCATATGTATTGATTTTGTGAATTGTATAATTTTCTAGCAAATGGTTATGCATAGGGTATGGATTACATGAGTGTGGTTTTGTGATGGTTACATGATTTTACTGATGATGACGATCGGTAATACTGATGACGAATGTTAGCAGGGATTAGGGTTTCTGTGATGACTGCGTAACTGATACTTGTTCACAAAACGAAATTTACGGCGAAACAGGAGGGGTGTTTCGCCAAGGGTAATCGACGAAACAGGACTTTGTTTCGCCAAAGGAATGAACGACGAAAGGGATGGGTTTCGTCGAAGAGGGCTCACGGCAAAACAAAAGGTGTTTCGCCGATTTGAATAATTTGCACAGTAACTAAACTATTTCTGTTAAACTTAACTGAGTTAATTAATGACCGTTAGATGCTATGCATGACTTGTACGATATCGTTTTCGTGCTATGTACTACTTGGTGAACATTGATTGTGCTTATACATAAACTTCGTGAATATGAAACTGATTATGTACACGTGCGTACTTTAGGACGTGATTGATTAACTATGCGAACATACCTTAGCATACCGAGCAAACCAAGGTGAGTTCACACTCTTACCAAGGCATGGGATTCCCGGGGTTGGGAATGGGTTGATTAATACTTGTACTTACATGGTTAAAGGGATTATTCCTCGGGAGAGGAAGGAAGTTGATAGATACTGCTAGATTAGTGATACTTTTACTTCTATTCGCACACACGCCGGGTAAGGCCGCGATAATAGAACTAATCTTCGCACACATGCCTGGATTGGCCGCGAACCATACTCTAAACTTCGCACACATGCCGGGTGGGCCGCGATACTACTATACCTAGTCTAGAATACATGGGAAACCCCCACCAAACTTCGCAAACATGCCTAGAGGGCCGCGATACGAATGCATACGATACATGATTACTAAACGAACGTACAAACTACAAAACGAACACTATAACTGAACAAACTCACTGTGAACTCGCTCAACTAGTTGTTGAGTCTCTGTTACATGCCTTGCAGGACCTTAGGTACATATGGAGCTTGCACGGGAGGCACGGTCGTTGTGGGCAAGGATTATGGGTGTTATGTTAAACACTATGACATTTGAACTTGATACTTATGATGGGTTTTTTTTTTTTTACATTATTGCTTCCGCTAAACATTGAAACTTTACAATTGATTTAAACACCTTTCATATTACTTGGTTGGTTTACATTTATTATACATTGTTCAATATGATTGGTGGCTTGATCCGGGTCAGTCACGCCTCCATGCGGTGGTACTCCGCGTGTGGATTTTTGGGGGTGTGACATATTGGTATCAGAGCCATTGGTTATAGAGAAGTTGGTTTTAATAAGGGGAAAACGTTTTTATTGAAACCAGACTATAACCAGTACAGTGCTCAACGATCCATAACGATGCCTCGCTCCACGTGCAAGACTCAACATCCTAGGTAATAAGGTTTATGTTTATTGCCTACATGCTAGAATTACGTAGAACTTTGCTCGTGGTATGCTTAGATTACATTGCCTACTATTCGTTACTGCTTGAGAATACTTGTGTGCTTACTCTCTTCTGTCATCGCACGATTCGCGAACCTCTCTTACTTATGTTATCTTTGCTATGAAGATCATGGCTGGACGTATTAACCTAACACAAACCCAGTTGACGGCTCTCATTACCGAACAAGTTGCTGCGGCAGTTGCAGCCGCACAAGCAGGAGGTATACCCTGCAGTTGCAACTCACTCTAGGATCTTTAGATCCTACTCTCGTAAATCAACTCTTGTGCTAAATTTTTGTTTACTCATACGCACACGACAGGTCAACCACCTGTTTGCACTTTCAAAACTTTCATGGATTGCCGCCCTACCACTTTCAGCGGCACGGAAGGAGCAGTCGGACTCCTCCACTGGTTTGAAAAGCTTGAGTCAGTATTCGAAATGTGTGAATGCCCTGAGGCACGCAGGGTGAAGTATGCTACTGGTACTCTCGAGGGTTTAGCTCTCACATGGTGGAAAGCTCAGGTGCAGATGTTGGGGTTGGTTGCTGCTAACGCCACCCCATGGAACAACTTTAAAGAGATGATCAAGGAAGAATACTGCAGTCGTGACGACATTCATAAGTTGGAAGTCGAGTTCTTCAACCTTAAGATGACGGGGTCAGAAATTGAGGCGTTTACAAAGAGATCGAACGAGCTTTTTTTACTGTGTCCTACAATGGCGGACCCCCCGATTAAGCGTATCGAACTTTATCTTAAGGGTCTAGTGCCAGAGATCCAAAGTCATGTGACTGCAGCAAACCTTGCCACCTACCAGCAGGTTGTTTAGTTGGCTCACCATCTCACTGATCAGGCGGTGGAGCAAGACAGGTTGCCTAAACGTATCAACGCTACTACTACCGCTACCACTTCAGCTACTCCTGCTACTCCCAGTGACAACAAGCGGAAATGGGAGGGGGATTCCAGCAAAGGTTCAGCTATCGTTCAGTCCCAAGCTCAGCAACGCAAGACTAATGATTACCAGAGTCCGAGTCAGCAGTCTTCTGGTGGTCAGGGGCAGGGTGGATATCGGGGAATTCACCCACTATGTAACAGGTGCTACAGACACCACAGTGGTCAGTGTCGCAAGGGCCGCTGTCAGAGGTGTCTCAAGATGGGTCATGAAGCTAAGGATTGTAGGAGTTCACGACCTGCGAATCAGAACTAACAACAACAGCCACCAGCTCCACGAAACCAACCACAGCAACAACAGCAAGGAAATAGAGGATGCTTTCAGTGTGGGGCTGAAGGCCACTTCAAGCGGGACTGCCCTCAGTTAAACCAGAACCAGAATAATAACAACAACAATCAGGGCAATGGGAACAACAATGGGGGATACAACAACAATGGTGCTAGGGGTCGTGTATTTGTGATTGGTCAGGCTGACGCAAGGAACGATCCTAATGTGGTTATGGGTAAGTTTCTTCTCGACGACTTTTATGTTACTGTCTTATTTGATTCGGGTGCGGATACAAGTTATATGTCCCTAAAAGTCAGTCAAATATTAAAACGTGCACCAACTCCCCTAAACACCAAACATGTCGTAGAGTTAGCTAACGGTAAAAGTCTAGAGGCCACACACATAGTTCAGGGTTGTAATCTTATCCTCGATGGTCAGACTTTCTCTATCGATCTCATTCCTATAGTTTTGGGTAGTTTCGACATCGTTATTGGTATGGATTGGTTATCCCAACAGCAAGCAGAGATCCTATGCAAAGAGAAGATCATTCGCATTCCCCGTTCTGGCAAAGAACCTCTCGAAGTTCAAGGCGACAAGAGTGGTGTCGTGAGTGGCATCATCTCCTTCTTGAAGGCGCAGAAGTGTTTGCGAAAGGGCCACACAGCCATTATAGCGCTCGTTACGGATGCATCGACGAAAGAGAAGAAATTAGAAGATATTCCAGTTGTACGCAACTTTCCTCAAGTATTTCCTGAAGAGTTACCCGGATTACCGCCTCATCGCCAGGTCGAATTTCAGATCGAGCTAGCTCTAGGAGCAGCACCTATAGCTCGAGCACCTTATCGTTTAGCTCCAACTGAACTGGAAGAACTATCGAAACAATTGCAAGAACTCTTGGAAAAGGGTTTCATACGTCCTAGCTCTTCGCCCTGGGGAGCTCCAGTGCTATTCGTGAAGAAGAAAGACGGTACTTTCAGAATGTGCATTGACTACCGTGAACTGAACAAGGTGACTGTGAAGAATCGCTATCCTCTTCGACGCATCGACGACTTATTCGACCAGTTGCAAGGGTCGAGCTATTACTCGAAGATTGACTTGAGGTCCGGCTATCATCAACTGAGAGTCCGGGATGAGGACGTCTCCAAAACAGCATTCAGAACTCGCTACGGCCATTACGAGTTTCTAGTCATGCCATTCGGGCTAACGAACGCGCCTGCGGTTTTCATGGATCTTATGAACAGGGTGTGCAAACCCTATCTCGACAAGTTCGTCATTGTTTTCATCGACGACATCCTGATCTATTCGAAGAGTCAGGAGGAACACGAGCAGCATTTACGACTTATTTTGGAACTCCTTCGAACGGAACAACTGTACGCCAAGTTTTCAAAGTGCGACTTCTGGCTTCGTGAAGTCCACTTCTTAGGCCACGTGGTGAACAAGGATGGGATTCATGTCGATCCATCCAAGGTAGATTCGATCAAGAACTGGCCTGCGCCTCGTACACCAACAGAAATACGCCAATTCTTGGGTTTGGCGGGTTATTACAGACTGTTCATCAAAGACTTCTCAAAGATCGCCCAGCCACTTACACTACTGACACAGAAAGGTGTAGTTTATCGTTGGGGTAATACACAGGAAACAGCGTTTCAGCACTTAAAGGATAGACTTTGTAGCGCACCTATCCTCTCATTGCCTGAAGGCACGGACGACTTTGTGGTCTACTACGACGCATCCATCCAAGGTCTTGGATGTGTGTTGATGCAACGGGATAAAGTTATTGCTTATGCTTCGCGCCAACTTAAGATTCACGAACGGAATTACACTACACATGATTTAGAGCTGGGAGCCGTTGTTTTTGCACTCAAGATATGGCGACATTACCTGTACGGTACCAAGTGCACTATCTACACTGATCACAAGAGCCTCGAACATATCTTCAAGCAGAAAGAATTAAACATGCGACAACGTAGATGGGTCGAACTACTGAACGATTACGAATGTGCTATAAAGTACCATCCGGGCAAAGCCAATGTTGTGGCCGACGCTCTCAGTCGAAAGGACACCACGCCTAAGCGCGTGCGAGCTTTACAGCTCACTATTCAGTCTAGCCTTCCTTCTCAGATACGAGATGCTCAGGTAGAAGCATTAAAACCATAAAATGTCAGGGCAGAAGCCCTACGTGGCTCAAGGCAACGCTTAGAACAGAAGGAAGATGGTGCTTACTACGTCACAGGACGCATTTGGGTCCCACTTTACGGCAACTTACGCGAGCTTGTAATGGATGAAGCTCATAAGTCTCGCTACTCAGTACATCCTGGTTCGGATAAGATGTACCACGATATCAAAACTACATATTGGTGGCCTAGCATGAAGGCCCACATAGCAACTTACGTTAGCAAGTGTTTGACTTGTGCGAGAGTCAAAGCGGAATATCAGAAACCATCAGGTCCACTTCAACAACCTGAGATACCACAATGGAAATGGGAACAAATTTCCATGGATTTTGTTACTGGCCTACCTAGATCCCAACGTGGGAATGATACTATTTGGGTGATCGTGGATCGACTCACAAAGTCTGCACACTTCCTGGCTATTAAAGAAACAAACAAGTTCTCTACATTAGCAGACATCTATCTTAAAGAAGTGGTTTCAAGGCACGGGGTGCCAATCTCCATTATCTCTGATCGTGACGCACGTTTTACTTCAGAACTGTGGCGAGCAATGCACAAATCTTTTGGCTCTCGTTTAGACATGAGCACAGCTTATCACCCTCAGACGGATGGGCAGTCTGAGCGCACTATTCAAACTCTAGAAGACATGCTTCGTGCATGTGTACTTGACTTTGGCAACGGCTGGGAAAAGCATCTGCCACTTGTGGAATTTTCGTACAATAACAGTTATCACACCAGCATTAAAGCTGCTCCATTTGAGGCATTGTACGGACGTAAATGCCGGTCACCTCTTTGTTGGGCAAAGGTGGGTGATAGTCAAATCACAGGTCCAGAACTTGTAGTTGATACTACAGAAAAGATTGCTCAGATACAACAGCGCATGGCGGCAGCACGTGACCGTCAGAAAGCATACGCCGATAAAGACAGGAAACCACTCGAGTTCCAGGTTGGGGATCGAGTGCTACTCAAAGTTTCACCCTGGAAGGGTGTGGTTCGTTTTGGCAAATGAGGAAAGCTCAATCCGCGATATGTCGGACCATTCGAAATTATAGAGAAGATAGGCAGGGTGGCCTACAGACTAAACTTACCAGCTGAACTCAGCGCAGTTCACAACGTCTTTCACGTGTCGAATCTGAAGAAGTGTCTGTCAGATGAGACCCTCATAGTTCCCTTGAAGGAACTCACCATCGACGAACAGTTGCATTTCGTCGAAGAACCAGTTGAAATCACGGACCGGGATGTTAAGGTCCTCAAGAACACCAGAATACCTCTTGTACGAGTTCGTTGGAACTCCCGTCGTGGCCCAGAGTTCACCTGGGAACGAGAAGATCAAATGAAACTCAAACATCCCCAGTTATTCGAAAACGGTGCAACCACTACTGAGGCTGAAGCTACTGCAGAATTTCGGGATGAAATTCCAAATCAACGGAGGGATGATGTGACACCCCAGGAAAACCAGTAAATCTTCGCAAACCTGCTCGGGGAGCCGCGATACGAAACAGGTAAACAACGTCACACAAATTAGCTTCCTTAGTAACCGCATGCTAAATTTCGGGACGAAATTTCTTTCAAGCTGGGGATAATGTGACAACTCGAGTTTCCAAGATTTCATTTTCTTATTTATTGCGTGTTGACTTCGACTGTTTAGTTGTTTGATTTGTTTAACTTGTAACTACTGTATGTTGGATTATAAGAGAAATGAATGATTGAATCTCTATGTGATGATTATGTGTGAAGTACTTGATCGTATGAACTTGTTATCTGTTTAAACCTGACGAAACAGATTTCTGTTTCGCCATAAGCTTCACCACGAAACAAGTGTGTGTTTCGTCACACTTCTCCGACGAAACAAAGCTGTGTTTCGTCGGCCCAGTTTCGCCGAAAGCCCAGTTCGGGCCCAACATGTTACGTGAAGTATTTATCCTGTATTTCGTTCATTCGTCACACTTTAGCAAAAACAAAAAACCCTAGAACTCTCTTGTGTGTGACGGCAGCCCTGTGTTTCTTCAAACTCTCTCTAGCGAATCAAAACCATCATCTTTGATACCTCGGTTAGTTGATTTCTGAATACATAATTGCATGATTACTTGATCGATGAAACGGCTGTGAATGTATGTCTTTGCATTTGTTTTGATTGATAGGTTCATTCTAGAAAGTCGATCATATGATGAATACTTAGGGTTTCATGAATCTTTCAATGATTATGCTTGATAGCGGTTGTTAGTATAGGGCTGATTATGTATATACCGGATAATTCTTGTGATAGTATAACCAACATAACCAAATGATTATCGATTGTGCATATGTATTGATTTTGTGAATTGTATAATTTTCTAGCAAATGGTTATGCATAGGGTATGGATTACATGAGTGTGGTTTTGTGATGGTTACATGATTTTACTGATGATGATGATCGGTAATACTGATGACGAATGTTAGCAGGGATTAGGGTTTCTGTGATGACTGTGTAACTGATACTTGTTCACGAAACGGAATTTACGGCAAAACAGGAGGGGTGTTTCACCAAGGGTAATCGACGAAACAGGACTTTGTTTCACCAAAGGAATGAACGACGAAAGGGATGGGTTTCGTCGAAGAGGGCTCACGGCGAAACAAAAGGTGTTTCGCCGATTTGAATAATTTGCACAGTAACTAAACTATTTCTGTTAAACTTAACTGAGTTAATTAATGACCGTTAGATGCTATGCATGACTTGTACGATATTGTTTTCGTGATATGTACTACTTGGTGAACATTGATTGTGCTTATACATGAACTTCGTGAATATGAAACTGATTATGTACACGTGCGTACTTTAGGACGTGATTGATTAACTGTGTGAACATACCTTAGCATACCGAGCAAACCAAGGTGAGTTCACACTCTTACCAAGGCATGGGATTCCCGGGGTTGGGAATGGGTTGATTAATACTTGTACTTACATGGTTAAAGGGATTATTCCTCGGGAGAGGAAGGAAGTTGATAGATACTGCTAGACTAGTGATACTTTTACTTCTCTTCGCACACACGCCGGGTAAGGCCGCGATAACAGAACTAATCTTCGCACACATGCCTGGATTGGCCGCGAACCATACTCTAAACTTCGCACACATGCCAGGTGGGCCGCGATACTACTATACCTAGTCTAGAATACATGGGAAACCCCCACCAAACTTCGCAAACATGCCTAGAGGGCCGCGATACGATTACATACGATACATGATTACTAAACGAACGTACAAACTACAAAACGAACACTATAACTGAACAAACTCACTGTGAACTCGCTCAACTAGTTGTTGACTCTCTGTTACATGCCTTGCAGGACCTTAGGTACATATGGAGCTTGCACGGGAGGCACGGTCGTTGTGGGCAAGGATTATGGGTGTTATGCTAAACACTATGACATTTGAACTTGATACTTATGATGGGTTTTTTTTTTTTTACATTATTGCTTCCGCTAAACATTGAAACTTTACAATTGATTTAAACACCTTTCATATTACTTGGTTGGTTTACATTTATTATACATTGTTCAATATGATTGGTGGCTTGATCCTGGTCAGTCACGCCTCCATGCGGTGGTACTTCGCGTGTGGATTTTTGGGGGTGTGACAGATTACTCATGCTAAAACCGTGCAGGAGGAGCTAGAGCGTAAAGCTGTTAGTGAGGCTCGGAAGGTGAGATCCGAAATGACTGCTCTTGTGGATAAATTTCAAATTGACACTGATTTTGTGTCACAGGTTCAGGAACGCTATCAAGCGTTAAACGTTGAGATGGAGGCTTCGAATGCCACGGCTCAGGCAAGACAGGCGGAGTTGGAAGAGCGGGAAAGGCAACTTAGGGAACTCCAAAATCGTTGTGATTCCCTTCTACTTGAACGGAATACCCTTGACCGTTCTTCCACCACACGCCTAAAGGAGGTGGAGAGTGCTTTGGATCAAGCAAACGTTGAGGTGGAAGGATTGACCAGTCAACTGGCCGCTTTACGGGGTGATAGGAATTGGCTAATAACTACCGGGCTTGTAGGAGCGTTTGAGTATTGTCGCCAATCAGCGCCCTTTACCTCTCTGATAGACCGTCTTTCCGTTGCTGCCTATAAGTCTGGCCACCACAACGGCGTTTACCAAGGATATTTTGATTGTAAACAAGCAGATAGGATGTCTTCTGACTTTTACATGGCTAGGGGCAAATTTGAAGGTGAAATGGCTGATGCGCTGGAGGCGGTATACAACGAGCCGCTGTCTGTGTATGCTGACCTAGTGAATAAGGTGAATGAGGAAGGCACAGAATCTCTGCGTATGATGCTGGACCCCGCGGAAGAGTCTGAGGAAGCATAAGTATTTTTATTTTGCTCACGTGTTCTAAACATTTATGGCTTTTGTAATGACACTATTTAGCCTTGGTTTTTGTGAACATATCCACGCAACTTGTCAGATATTAAATGCTAACTCATGATGTATGTAGCCACCTTTCTTCTGAAAGACGGCGATTTGACCTGTAATGATTATTTGCCATTAATACTGCTGTCGTCATCTCTGTCAAACCTGTTTGCCCCTCTATAAATTTTGTTTCTTTTTTCTAAATTTGGTAACTCAACGATATGAGTCGTAGAAGCTATAAACAAAGACTCTCCGACATTTTCCGTCGACTAGATGCTGCCGATGGCCTGATTCAACTACAAACTCTAGTGACAAAACCAATGGCTCGGAGGAGAAGAGGACCTAATGTCGTTCCTACCCGGGCCAATCGTGCATGCCGGGGTATTGTGTATGAGGATGTTGTCCCAGCTGACATTGACGTGGCACCACTATCAGCCGATGATCTGGTGCAACTTGTTTCAGCCAACCGTGCCCAACATTGCCCTTTGGTGTACAAACGTCGTTGTGGTGGTCGTGTTAAAAAAAATCCTGCTGATAACTAGGGGGTGATATCCCCACCGGTAATTGGAGGGTCAGCTGATGACTTGACCATTGATCCCCTTGTGTTGGATTGTGGTAAGGTGCAGCATACCCCTGCAGAGGTAATGACGACCTGTTCCCACAAGTAGGTGTTTGAACATGTTCCTTTTTTGGTTCCCATATGTTGGCTTTTTAACGATAGGGACAAGTACTTGGTTTTGTGTAAGATAGTTTGTATGTATGTTTTGTTAAAATACCTATCTTTTGGTAGCGGTTATTGCATCTATTACCAAGATTCCCGCTTTTAGCGATGTATGTTTTGACCCCATGACTTATGTGAATGAAAATATTTTCGTGTTTAAGGGCCCTGTTGCTTATAGTTTTGTGCAATTTGCTTGCAATGGCAATTTTATTACATTCTTTCGCAATGAGAAGGAACGAAACAACTTTTATTGAACTCACAACTTAAATGAAAAGAAGCGACATCGCTGTGGATGGATTACACTTGTTTATTGAAAATGAAAACGAAAAAGAAAAATTGATCTTGCTGTTAAGAGCGGGGCGTTACAGGTAACATTTTTTTAACTGAGCAATGTTCCAGCTACGGGGTATGGCGGTTCCGTCTAGCCTGGTCAATCGATAGGCCCCTTTGCCCAGATCTTCTTGAATGACGTAGGGGCCTTCCCAGTTGGGCCCTAGCTTTCCTGTGGGCTCCGCCCTACTGGCTTCATTGTCTCGTATGACATAATCGCCCTTTTTAAATGTATTTTTGTATTTTGCTTCGTTGATAGCGGCGGATTCGCGCCTTTGCTCAAGTGCGTCTAGACCCTCCCTTAGCAACCTATCGTTGTTGTTATCACCCGCGGTAAGGCGACGTAGTGACGGTAGCCCTACCTCAGCGGGTATCATCGCTTCCATACCATAGGTTAGGCTAAAGGGTGTTTCATTATTACTAGTCTTGGGCATTGTTCGGTGCGCCCATAGGACGTTTGGCAGTTCTTCAACCCAGGAGCTTCCCTCGGAGTCCAATCTTCTCTTTATGCCATCTAGCAAACTTCTATTCGCCCGCTCTACCTGACCGTTTCCTTGCGGGTGCGCTACAGATGTGAAAATCTACTGTATCTGGAGTTCAGCACACCATTCTTGCAAAACTTTGTCAGTGAACAGTGTACCGTTGTCGCTTACCAAATATAGTGGCAATCCAAACCGGCATACTATGTGTTCCCAAAGGAACTTTTTGGCATTATCCGCCGTGATCTTAGCCAAAGGTTTGGCCTCTACCAACTTAGTAAAGTAGTCGATTGCCACGATTAAGTATTTTAACCTTCCGGGTGCCAACGGGAATGGTCCCACGATATCCACCGCCCATTTCTGAAAAGGCCAGGCCGCGGTGACCGGGATCAGGTTATTTTTGGGCCTAAATGTTTGGGAGCGAATTTCTGACAGCTACGACATTTTCTGAGTTCCTGTACCGCGTCTTCGTGCATCCCGGGCCAGTAGTACCCGGCGTTATGGATTTTAGCTACAACTGCCCTAGGTCTGGCGTGGATGCCGCATATGCCCGCATGAATTTCTTGAATCAGGTACTTGGCCTTTATCTGGGAAACACACCGTAGAAGTGGGCCCAAATATGACTTCCGGTATAGAATGCCACCATTTACTTCATATTGCAACGCCTTTGTTTGTATTTTCTGAACAACGCCCTTACCGGGGGGCAACTCCCCCTTAGTAAGGAATTTTAACGTTGGAGTATACCAACAGGGTTCCTCCGCTGTCACTGCGGAGATGGTCCGTGGTTCAATTGAAGGAATTTGCAACGTTTCTATTTTCACTTCTTTTTCCATGCCTGAAGTGGCGAGCTTACTTAAAGCATCTGCTATCTGGTTTCTTCCCCGATGAACGTGGTTGAGCGTGACATTTTCAAAAGAAGCCATGAGCTCCTTTGTTTTTGCTAGATATCTTGCCATCGATTCATCCTTAGCTTCATACGTTTCGTTGACCTGGTTATTAACCAGCAAGGAGTCAACATACGCCTCGACCCGTGTAGCTCCCATAGATTGAGCCATTCTTAAACCGGCAAGCAGTGCTTCGTACTCTGCCTCATTGTTGGAGCATTCGAAGTCAAAACGTAAAGCGTACATTAGTCTAATCTCCTCGGGGCTTATCAGCATTAAACCCGCTCCAGATCCTTTCTCACTCGACGATCCATCAGTGTAAAGCTTCCAGGTCTGTCTGGCGATGCTAGATTCCGGGATGTCTTGGATGGCGGGATCCAATATGGCTTCTCCTTCAGGGATTTCTGCTAAGAAGTCGGCATAACTTGCCCTTTGACTGTTGTTCTCTTTCTGTATTCAATATCTAAAGCGCCTATCTCGATTGCCCATTTGGCCAATCTTCCAGAGATTTCCGGCTTGTGTAGGATTTGCTGTAGCGGGTAATTCGTCAAGACTTGCACGCGATGTGCACGAAAATATCTTCTCAATCGCCTAGTGGCGTGTACCAGGGCCATGACCAATTTTTCTAAGGTTGGATACCTCGTTTCTGGTCCCGCCAGTACTCGGCTTATGTAATATATGGGAGTTTGCTTCCCATCCCTTTCCACCATGAGTACCGCGCTTACTGCAGTATGAGCTGTTGCCAAATACATTTTTAGTACCTCATTGGGAGATGGCGCTGTAAGCGTGGGTAAGTTTTCGATAAAACGCTTCATATCTTGCAGGGCTTCTTCAGTTTCACCGGTCCATTTGAAATTCTTTTTGTTGAGGCAGTCTTTTAATGTTTTAATGAACGGTAAAGATCTTTCTGCGTGTCTTGCTAAGAAGCGGTTGATCGCCACTAAGCGCCCGTTTAGCGCTTGTGCTTCCTTCAACGTTCTAGGGGAGGGCATTCGCTTTATAGCGGCTACCTTATCCGGGTTAGCTTTGAAGCCTTCCCGGGTAACTATCACGCCCAAAAACTTTCCTTCTTCTACCCCAAACGAACACTTCTTGGGGTTGAGCTTTATGTTGTATTCTCTAAGCTTTTGGAAGGTTTCCTCGATGTCTTCCAACATTTGCTTCTCCTCTCTACTCTTGATCATAAGATCGTCTACATACACTTCCAGATTTCTGCCGATCTGGGTTTCGAACAACAAATGGAGACATATCATCAAGATAGGAGTGAATTCCTTACCTTGACGATTAACTCCACTCCCGCTTTCTTAAAACGATCTCACCAACGAGTTAGGGGTGATTCCCTTGCCTAGGTGATCGTTACCAAAACTCCCTTCAAAGTATTTTATCATGCAAACATGATCATGTTTTATACCTTGATCACTTATCATTATTCAACCTACCTACTTATATCAATTTCAAAATACATTGTTTTGTCAAACATACTTCCTATCCTACAATCTATTTTCACTCAACTCATATACACGAGATTCTTAATCACGTCTTAAAACGTTATATTACCCAAATTTCAAAACCTTACGAGATGCGACCTATCAATTTAATCGGTCCAATGAATCTCTTGCCCATGAACTTCATATTCGACTTAATCACTAAAACACACTCACGTTATATCACCATACTAAAACTTTCATTCTCAATCGGAAATCAAACCAACCTTTCTCATACACTTATAAGATCTTATAGATGTTATATGATCGTTTTACCAAGGACTCTTTTCAACATCAACAAATCATTTGTTAGAATTATTTTTAAGGATCGACGTTTTCACATGAACCTCCAAAATTCAAAATTTCTTGTTTTGGTGCAAATGAAGCGAATTTATTATTTTCGAAAACTTTTCTACACCGCTTAATTCGTCATTCAAATTTCAAAACACGTGGGCATGAAGACTTCATGGGGACTGATAACCTTCAACTTACGTAAACTCTTTTAAAACAAAAGTAGCATTTCCATTCGTTACAAAACACCTTATGCATAACCAATGAATACTTTATATTGTCCTACATCTACAAACTATATTCTACCTTCCAAATTCAAACTCGATCTATTTTGATTCAATAAACTCAACATTTCGCTTAAACAACTATACATGTATATCACCATACACGTTTTAATCGATACCATGCGACGAAATCGCTTATGTCATTCGTTTTATGTATTCGAATTTCTCAAACGTTTTATATGCCCAAATTCGTTATGCTCCAACATACACTATGTATGTAATTTTCCTTATTCGTACCTACACTTATACTCATACGTTTTATGCTTATATGTATTATACTCGTACTACTCTTACGTTTTATGCCTATACTCATACTTACGTGAATAATCATACTTTAACTTATATTTATGCTCATACTTTCATTCTAACTCATGATACATACATTCGTACCCGTACGCGAGCGGAATCCAAGGAATTCGCTTACGTGGGTCCCATAAATACTTAAGCATTGACTTGCTTATGTACTACATTCTTATACGCACACATTCTTATTTTCAAATTTATGTATACCCCGATTCATACACAACTAGTACAAGCTATGCGGATCATGCGACGATCAAAATGATCGCGGGTGCACACGGGATTTTAGCGATAGGCGCATGAGAATCATAGAGTGTACTACTATGTATGGTAAGACACAGAACGTAACATGACACCGAATACGAAACTGACATAGCATGGTTAAAGCATGGTGGATACGCCGCTGGTACTTCCTATATATAAGTGTTTTCACCACGTTACTAAACTCTCGTAACACGTGCCATGAGAAATTCAGTGTTTTGCAGACCTTTGGACCTAATACAAACTTTAGACAACTCACAAATGCATTATAACCGGTTATCCACGATGAGACTCCATTCTTAACACGCTACTTTCGTCTATCCAATACTTATGCCATTCTTATACTTGCGTTCATTAAGAGTCAATCGTTCACTTCCATACTCCTATTACTCTCCGTTATTCTTTGTCTTATATACAAACCTCGTTTACTATCAAGTCTGTTTGCACGTTCGAATCCTAAAATACTGTCACAACCCCCGATCCCTGATCCCCGGGAACGGGCGGACATGATCACAGAGTTTGGTGGTATAAGTTTGTTTAATCTTGCAGCGGAATTTACATCAGGACCGTAGTTAGGAAATGTTTATCAGAGTAAAACCACCATAATTAATATTATTAAACACATGGGTAAAACCCAAGTTTCTTATTACAATACATTTATAGGGACAAACCCTATTTTATTGAATTTAAAACATCGTTTATTAGGTAACTTTTATAGCCACATTTTTCCCAAGCCTTCAGTGCTCTCCAGCTGGCTTTCATTAATTGGCTGTTCACATTGTGTTACCTGTAATGTGTTTTAAAAACATTTGTCAGTCGGAAATACTGGTGAGTGAATCCCAGTTTAATCAAGAAACATTTTTATCAATTAAAATAGTATTGAGAGCGATCACATTGTTTATTTCTACACAATTACTCATTCAGTATTTGCCACTCGACCGGATCTATGGCTATGGTCAAATTACCCATTGGCTAACTCGTTGTCCAATGGTAATGTACTGTCGTTCCCGACTTACTACTACTCGTAGTAATAAATTTTGTATACAAAACCCCATAATACCGGCAGTAATTGAAGAACTACAAAGACTCAATCACCGCTTAATCATATTGTAAAACAATTAAGGTTTTGTAAAGTATTCCAAAAACGTTAACAAAAAGAGGATAAACTCACATTGCTGTTTTAGGCTTTTCGTAAGGGTTTCCTGGCTATAATCTATAGTTTATACAAATATACATTGGTCAGTATCATAGCCCTTTGAAATTATTAATAATACCCTCCCCGAGACGGCATTCCAACAACTACGTCGGGCAGAACCACGACAGTTGTTACGGAACCCTAAATCAATCGGGCAGCGTAACTATTACGAAACTGGGGTTATAATACTTACAACGGAGCAGAACCTCGCTAATTAGGGGTATAATACCCAAAATATTATGTCTATAACTTCAGAATTCGAGATTGAGAGAAAAAAATGAGCGACGGAAACTAAAAACTGTTGCCTGCTATTTATAGTTGTGTAATCTGGTCTCCACGCGGCCCGCTTGAGTTAAGGCTAACCCTTAGGCGGCCCGCGTCAACCTATAGCTTAGCTGGGTCAGCTACTAGGTTTGACACGATGTCGGCACGTATCGACCTCTGGTGCAATCGCGTGTTATGAGTTCGCGCGGCCCGCGTTCCTGTACGCTTAAGTTAAACAGGCCCGCATGAACTAAACAAGTCAACGAAGTCAAAGTCTTGTCCTCATTCGGCCCACTTGAGCTTGAGGTGGGATCTTATGCGGCCCGCCTCAGCCCTAACTTCAGATTTTTATTTTATTTTATAAACTATAACATATATCGAGTTCGGTTTTCACATACGGGGTGTAATATAATACATATTGGGACATTTTATAGTATATTAGAGAGTCGGAAATAATTATGAGGGTGTTGGTTTTACCGAGGGTTGTTACATTCTCCCCACCTGGTTTTAGAGCTCGTCCTCGAGATCTACTGAAACAAGTGCGGATATTTCCTTTTCATTTCTGACTCAAGCTCCCACGTGTACTCAGGTCCTCTTTTGGAGTCCCATTTCACTTTGACCAGAACTAATCTTTTATGTTTGAGATTCTTGACTTTCCTGTCTTCAATTTGTAGAGGTCTTTCTATAAACTTGAGTTGTTCATTTACCTCTATATCCTTAAGAGGCACTATCAATGATTCATCAGCTGAACACTTTTTAAGATTAGATACATGAAATACATCATGTATTCCTGTCATTTCCTCTGGCAGTTGTAGCTGATAGGCTACAGGTCCTATTCTTCTAATAATCTTAAAAGGTCCAACATACCTGGGACTTAACTTCCCTCGTTTGATGAATCTTACTACTCCTTTCCAAGGAGAGACTTTCAACAACACTTTATATCCTACTTGAAATTCCAACGGCTTGCATCGATTATCAGCATAACTCTTTTGCTGATCACGTGCCGCTTTCAGTTGTTCCTTGACTTAAATAATCTTATCAGTTGTTTCCTGTACTATCTCAGGTCCAGATAGTTGTTGTTCACCAATTTCTGCCCAACAAACTGGGGTTCGGCACTTTCTCCCATAAAGTGCTTCGAATGGTGCAGCATTGATACTTGTGTGATAACTATTATTATAAGAAAATTCTATTAAAGGTAAGTGATCGTCCCAATTACCTCCAAAGTCAATTACACAAGCTCTAAGCATGTCTTCCATCGTCTTAATTGTTCTTTCACTTTGTCCATCTGTTTGAGGATGATAAGCCGTGCTTAGTTTTATCTTGGTTCCCATTGCTTTTTGGAAACTTGACAAAAAATGAGATGTAAATCGACTATCTCTGTCAGAAACAATTGATAAAGGAATACCATGTAAAGAAACAATTTCATTTACATACAATTTAGATAATTGTTCCATACTAATGGTTTCTTTCATTGGTAAGAAATGAGCTGACTTGGTTAATCTATCTACAATCACCCAGATTGTATCATTTCCTTTTCTATTTTTGGGTAATTTAGTAACAAAATCCATTGTTATTAATTCCCATTTCCAAACTGGCATTTCTAATTGTTGTAACAAGCCTGAAGGTTTTTGATGTTCAGCTTTAACTTGTGAGCAAGTTAAACATTTAGAAACATAAACTGCTATGTCCTTCTTCATTCCTATCCACCAGAAATTTTTCCTTAAATCCTGGTACATTTTATCACTTTCTGGATGCATTGTATATTTAGACTTATGGGCTTCTTCTAATATACAACTACGCAGGTTTCCTAATTTAGGTATCCACATTCTCTTTTCATGAAATCTCCAAATTCCATCTGTTCCTTGTTCCAATTCTTTTAGCATACCTTTTAATTTTTCAAAATCATCCTTGATTACCGATTCTTGTGCTTCTCTTATCTGATTATTTAAATCTACTTGCAAATTTAATTTAAGAGAACGTACCCTTTTTGGCTTTTCATCATATTTTCTGCTTAAAGCATCGGCCACTACATTTGCTTTTCCTTCATGATACTGGATATTACAATCATAGTCACTAAGAAATTCCATCCAGCATCTTTGTCTCATATTCAACTCTTTCTGTCCGAAAACATACCTTAAACTTTTGTGATCAGTAAATATGGTAAACTTACTACCATAAAGGTAATGTCTCCAAATCTTAAGAGCAAAAATTATGGCTCCTAACTCTAAATCATGGGTTGAATAATTCTCTTCATGATTTTTAAGTTGTCTAGATGCGTAAGCTATAACCTTTTGGCGTTGCATCAATACACATCCATAACCTAATTTAGAAGCATCACAATAGACTATGAAGTCTTTAGTTCCTTCTGGTAATGCTAATATGGGTGTATGGGTTAATCTTTGTTTAAGAATTCTAAATGCTTCTTCTTGTTTTAATCCCCATTCAAACTTAACAGATTTACAAGTTAACTTAGTTAAGGGAATGGCTATTCTAGAAAAATCTTTAATAAATCTTCTATAATAACCGGCCAATCCTAAGAAACTTCTAACCTCGGTTGGTGACTCAGGGGTTTTCCATTTCATAATCGCCTCGATTTTTGTTGGATCTACATTAATTCCTTCATGATTGACTAAATGTCCAAGGAATTGTACATGTTCTAACCAAAATTCGCACTTTGAAAATTTAGCATAAAGTTTTTCCTTTCTTAACAGACTTAAAAGTGCGTGCAAATGTCTTGCATGATCCTCTTTATTCTTAGAATAAATTAGAATATCATATATGAATACAATTATGAATTTATCCAAATATGGCTTACATATTCGGTTCATCATGTCCATAAATGCAGCTGGGGCATTGGTTAAACCAAATGGCATGACAGTAAATTCATAATGACCATACCTTGTTCTAAATGTGGTCTTAGGAATATCCTCTTCCTGTACCTTTAATTGATGATATCCTGACCTTAAGTCAATTTTAGAGAAAAATCGAGCTCCTTATAGCTGATCAAACAGATCATCGATTCTCGGTAATGGGTACCGATTCTTAATTGTGACTTTGTTTAATTCACGATAATCAATGCACATACGCATTGAGCCGTCCTTCTTTTTAACAAACAATATCGGCGCTCCCCACGGCGATGAACTTGGCTGTATGAATCCTTTTTCCAATAATTCATCTAATTGTTTCTTCAATTCTTACATTTCTGCAGGTGCCAGACGGTAAGGTGCTTTGGCAATCGGTGATGTTCCTGGTAGTAGGTGAATCCTGAATTCAACTTCTCTATCTGGAGGTAGTCCTGGTAATTCTTCTGGAAAGACATCTGAAAAACTGAGATACTACTGGAATATCTTTTAGTTCTTTTCCTTTAGTGTTAGTGATTATAGAAATCAAATACACTACAGAACCTTTTCTTATACAACTTGCAGTTTTCATCACAGATATGAATTTTGTGGATCTAGAGAACTTATCTCCTTTAATTGTGATCTTTTTACCTTTTGGTGAATTTATTTGGATTAACTTTTGATCACATAAAATACTAGCTTTATTGGCTATTAACCAATCCATTCCTAAAACAACATCGAATCCTACCAGATTCATGGGATAAAGATTTGCAATAAACTTTTGATTTAAAATTTATATGCTTGCTCCCTGCAAGATTTCAGAAATCCTAATGGTTTCTCCATTGGCTGTCTCTACTAAACATTCTTGTGGAAGTTTAGTTAATGACTGATTAAGAATTTTTTAAAATGATGTATTAATAAAACTTTGGTTTGCACCAGAGTCAAATAATACTTTTAGCAAAGACATCATTAACTAAAAACGTACCAGCTATGACATCTGGAATCATCTTGGCTTCTTCTGCAGTTAGAACAAATGCTCTAGCATTTTTAGTATTCTTGTTATCTGGAGCTGGAGCTAATTTTGGGCAATTCAGCTTGATATGACCTGTTTCTCCGCAATTGTAACATACCCTGATGTTAGCTTTCTTCCTGCAGTTTTCTTCCTTGTGTCCCGACATTTTGCAAAAGTTACAGTATATGGAACATTCCCCAGAATGCTTTCTTTTGCAGTACCTACAGTAAGGTGCAGAGGTAGAACCTATATTTTTCCCACGGTTAGAATTTCCAGAACGAAATTCTTGAGTTAACTTCTGGGTTAGGTTCCTTCTTTGATCCTCTTCTCGGGTACGGACTAATTCATCAGTCAAGGTATTGGCTAGTTCTACAGCTTCCTCTATAGTTTGTGGTCTAGCTGCCTTGACTACATATCTAATTTCCCCAATTAATCCCCAAATATAACGGGAGATTAATACTGGTTCTGGTGAAGCAAGATTTGGCACTATTCTAGCATATTCGAAGAATAACTTAGTGTACCCTTTGCTATCCACACCCGTCATCCTAAGGTGTAAAAATTTGTCTGCTATCTGTTCCTTTTCATTGGGTGGGCAGAATTTCCTTTCTACCTTGTTCTTAAATTCTTCCCATGTCATATTGTAGGTTTGATCACTTCCTCTTGATTGGAGGATAGTGTTCCACCATTCTAATGCTGCATTCTTGAACAGATTAGAAGCAAACAATATCTTATCTTCTTCAGCACACTTACTTATTCTTAAGACTGCCTCAGTTTTCTCTATCCAGCGTAGAGTTGCAATGGCCCCTTTGTTGCCCGAGAATTCCATTGGTTTACAAGACCAGAATTCTTTATAAGAACAACCATAAGGCATGGTTCTTCTTCTTTTGGGAATGGGCATTTGAAGTAAAGGTCCATTGTTCACGCTGTTTTCTGGTTCACTTGGTCGCTTACTGCTATGCTTACTTTTATTTTCAGCATCCTTAACAGTTTGAAGAATAAATGGCATTGCATCTATAATTCCTTGTGCCACTATGTGTTGGATAGCACTATTATCCACTTGGTTTCCATTATTATTGTTGTTCGGGTTCTCATTATTCATATTATCGTCATTCTGAATATTATCATTCTGGATTTCTGGATTATTATCCAAATTGACTTGATTTTCTTGGTCAGCCATCTGGATTTTAAACATTTATCCCGTTATGAATATCACAAGATAACATTTAATATAATTAATCATACGACACTCAGTTTTGCCAAAAACGTAGATCATTGCTACTTTACTCTTTTCATATACTTATGCGTCTATTACACACTTGTACATAAATAAAAGATTACAATACCAGCAGAAATAAAATAGTAATATGCATCCGTACACACATATTTTATTTTATTTTTATTTTATTATTACTACCGCTTTCTCCATTCTAACATTCACGGATACGGATTTATCCAAAAATCCATATTACGTTCATCGTATTTCCATACGAGACGCTCTCCCACCTGACGAATTCTCTCACTGCTTTCTAAAATTTCCTCCCCAAAAGTCCTAAGCTCTTGGACGTTTTCTGCACTCATTGGGGGTGCAGGTTCTAGGACTGGGTTTGGAATCTGGGGTGCGGGTTCCTGATATGGAGGTGTAGGTGCCTGAAATTGGTAAGGATTTTCTAAAATTTCCCTAATATAATCATCTTGGTAATAGGGATCTAAAGGGTCCATACCTGGATAGGCTCCTATGTTCTGTATGTCTTCATGGATAGGATAACGTTGCACAAAGTCCCTATTATCGTCCCACCATGGGTCGTAATTCGGGTCTAGAGGGTTTGGTGCAGGTATCCTAGGGATTTCCTCTGGATTGAAGTCAGGCATCTCCACTTGGTTATCGAGATTTTCTATCTCCATGGGCTGATTGGGAATTACAGGTAACGGTTGTGGGGTTAGTTGTTGTTCCAGACTTGGGTCAGCAGCAGTTTGTGGCTAAGATATGAAAATTAGCTAGGCTTCTATACAACATATCTTGTGTTTGGGCATCTGTCCTATGCTTAGCAGCCGCTAAAACTCTTTGCTGTTGCAACTTTCGCATTCTCTTCCTACGAGCAAAAGCTTCTTTACTGAACCATCCTCGTTTCTTATTAGGAAATGGCTCTTCAGATTGAGCTCTAAAGGCAAATATTCCATCCTCCTGATCAGCAACGTACCCTGAGAGGGCAGGCTGTGAAGAGGTACCTTCACTCTTAGGGGAATCAGATAACTGACGATTCAGATCTGAGGGTCCTTGATCACTCATACTGAAAACTAATAAATAGTCAAATAACATATAACAAATAAATACAGTTACGCATTTATTTTCGTAATTTATTTCCTAACACAAAATATATAATTTAAGTGTCAGCAGAACAATTCTTTGGCTCAGACCAGTGGCTAAGCTCTGATACCACCTTCTGTCACAACCCTCGATCCCTGATCCCCGGGAACGGGCGGACATGATCACAGAGTTTGGTGGTATCAGTTTGTTTAATCTTGCAGCGGAATTTACATCAGGACCGTAGTTAGGAAATGTTTATCAGAGTAAAACCACCATAATTAATATTATTAAACACATGGGTAAAACCCAAGTTTCTTATTACAATACAATTATAGGGACAAACCCTATTTTATTGAATTTAAAACATCGTTTATTAGGTAACTTTTATAGCCACATTTTTCCCAAGCCTTCAGTGCTCTCCAGCTGGCTTTCATTAATTGGTTGTTCACATTGTGTTACCTGTAATGCGTTTTAAAAACATTTGTCAGTCGGAAATACTGGTGAGTGAATCCCAGTTTAATCAAGAAACATTTTTATTAATTAAAACAGTATTGAGAGCGATCACATTGTTTATTTCTACACAATTACTCATTCAGTATTTGCCACTCGACCGGATCTATGGCTATGGTCAAATTACCCATTGGCTAACTCGTTGTCCAATGGTAATGTACTGTCGTTCCCGACTTACTACTACTCGTAGTAATAAATTTTGTATACAAAACCCCATAATACCGGCAGTAATTGAAGAACTACAAAGACTCAATCACCGCTTAATCACATTGTACAACAATTAAGGTTTTGTAAAGTATTCCAAAAACGTTAACAAAAAGAGGATAAACTCACATTGCTGTTTTAGGCTTTTCGTAAGGGTTTCCTGGCTATAATCTATAGTTTATACAAATATACATTGGTCAGTATCATAGCCCTTTGAAATTATTAATAATACCCTCCCTGAGACGGCATTCCAACAACTACGTCGGGCAGAACCACGACAGTTGTTACGGAACCCTAAATCAATCGGGCAGCGTAACTATTACGAAACTGGGGTTATAATACTTACAACGGAGAAGAACCTCGCTAATTAGGGGTATAATACCCAAAATATTATGTCTATAACTTCAGAATTCGAGATTGAGAGAAAGAAATGAGTGACGGAAACTGAAAACTGTTGCCTGCTATTTATAGTTGTGTAATCTGGTCTCCACGCGGCCCGCTTGAGTTAAGGCTAACCCTTAGGCGGCCCGCGTCAACCTATAGCTTAGCTGGGTCAGCTACTAGGTTTGGCACGATGTCGACACGTGTCGACCTCTGGTGCAATCGCGTGTTATGAGTTCGCGCGGCCCGCGTTCCTATACGCTTAAGTTAAAACGGCCCGCATGAACTAAAGAAGTCAGCGAAGTCAAAGTCTTGTCCTCATTTGGCCCGCTTGAGCTTGAGGTGGATCTTATGTGGCCCGCCTCAGCCCTAACTTCAGATTTTTATTTTATTTTATAAACAATAACATATATCGAGTTCGGTTTTCACATACGGGGTGTAATATAATACATATTGGGACATTTTATAGTATATTAGAGAGTCGGAAATATTTATGAGGGTATTGGTTTTACCGAGGGTTGTTACAAATACTTTCTTGGTTAGAACTATTTTCCATTCTTTATTTATGCGCAAACATACTTAGTTGGCCGTTACCTCCAAAACCATTTTTTTATTTAAAATACCTAACTTTCTCGTTTTTCACCAATAAAGAATTCTCTACAAAACTGAGATTGTCATTGCTCTTTAAATCCAACGAAACATTTTTGTTACAACCAACAGTGCGACCACACTTTTCATCAAAATACATATCATTTTATACAAAAGCTTCCTTCTTAGCTAACACATTTTAAAATACCTCATCATTGAGTTATTCAAATTTGTTTAAACTCGCTTGTCTATACACACACATGCACATTTTACTTATGCTCAATGCCTCTAATCATTTTAGACAAACGAACCCTTTTTACAAACCTATCTTTTCGTTCCTCGAAACTTCATACTTTTCAACACGCATCAAACTTCAAATCTCGATTTTAGTCCATCATTTTAACCAAAACGCTTTTTCAAAGGTCTTCCTTTTGAATAAATTTCGGGATGAAATTTGCTAAAGGAAGGGAGACTGTAACGTCCTGCTTTTTCGTAACCTCCCTTATTTAGAAAGCATGTCTTGTATTTCTATTTCATAAAGTTGTTTCTCTTGTAATCGTATCCTATTTCGAATTATTTTAAAACCGAGACTTTGATCGTAATAAAATTGATCTTCTATATGAAATATACATTCGTTTAATACATGATTCGTGATTCGCATAAACGTAATTTTAACTCGCAAACAACGATCGCGTATTCGTAATTTCAAATCGACCATACATACAAACGCTTGATTATTCAATTACAATACTAACATATATATTTTTCACTTATCTGATACCTAAACATATATTATACATACTTGATTTCTACATAGTACATGTTTCCTTCTTTTTCTTACTTAAAAACATGTATACTATGCATTTTAGACCTTGTTACATGTTGGATATATATTAAACAACATGTAACACATTAATAAACAAAATTATCCCAACTAATGATATCAAAAATAATAATAATAAAAGTAACAAAGCTGGCCAAAAATTTAAGTTGTGGTTAGTTGTCTTTTTTTAATGCTAACTCCCAACTAAACATCATAAATGCTCACCTAACCTAACCACAACCTTACCCTATAAAACCCAAGTGCTATCTAAGCATTTTTCACTTTCTTTGCACTCCCTAAACTCTCTCAAAATCGTCCATAATCAGCTGCGAAATCAGAGTTCGAGCAGAATTATCTTGCTTCACTAAAACAAGCATAACTTCCTCATTTCTTGTCCGATTCACTCGATTCTTTTTCCTACATGCTTGGATTAACCTTAGCTTTTTTTCCATTGGTTTTCCACAGAGAACCAGGCCCTGGAAAGTCGCCAAAAGGGCTCCAAAGTTGACTGATTTTTCTGTTCTTGTTTCAAACATTGATAAACTTGATTAAACTTGAGGAAACTCATCTCAAACCTATGTCCTTATGCTTATAACCACTTCTATGGTTATTTAGGCTTAAAAAAAGGTTGAGACATTCAAAATCAGAGGTATAAATCTCACAAACTTTCTGTTTTGTTCAAGGGTTTAACCCACAGGTGATGTTCAAGTTCAAGACTTGATGGCTGTGTGATTTAGGATTAGCTTGGGCTATCCTACTTGTAAATCCACACATTGCTTGATGTTTTCTCATAGATTAGTTAGTCATATTCTATTTTTACTTGTAAGTTCATGACCCTCCTTGAATGTTCATAACATCAAGTGTAGTGGAGAACACTTAGAGGTGCCTAAATGGAAGACTTGTCTTCCTACCTCCTACATGAATTCTATGACACTTAAGAGGTTCCTAAATGGAGGATTCATCCTCCTACCCCATTCTTGATCTATTTGATATATTAACATATTACATAGCCAAAATATTATCTAAGTAATCAACCTTGATGATGAACTAATGTTCACTTGTTAAAGTATTGGTTACATCATCTAAAACATCATATGTGTTAAAGATGATTACTTTCGCATATGTACTTTCCATTTTCCTTTTTAAATCCCGAATCTCGACTTTAAACATACCTAGAACTTTAACCCTCATACGTTCATCCTCCCAACCTCATACACTCATCAACGCTTGGATAATCGGAAGACTTAGCAATTTTGTAAGTATACTTAACCCATTTTACCGTTTTCACACTTTTGGGTGTAACATGTTTTTATATAAAAAACACACTTAGTATACATATTCTTATGCAACAACATAAACAACAATCCAATACATGCTTACTATTGTTATGCTTGATTCAATTTTTCTGGGTGATTCTTATGTGATGAACTTGTCATTAGCTTCGTACAAGCCTCCACTTAACATGTATAGCGCTATAGGAGTAACGCACCACCCGTGAACGAGAGGTCATGTTAGGTTTATTCACTCATACTTGCGTAAACAGAGGGTTGACTTGTAAATCGCATGCTAGTTTAATACGTTAATATTGATAACTAGGTTTGCCATGTGGATTGTTCCTTATCATTTTTATACTTATATACTACGCAACAAACTTGTATGCTCGCCAATACTTTTTGTATTGAACTATACTTTTAAAACATGTTGCAGGTTTAGTGATGATGTTGGTGCTGCATGGAATCTAGTAGGATGCTTAGATACACACTTTAAGTTTGTATTCTTATTGTATTGTATTTCATTACTCATGTTATATTTATTTCAAATCTTTGTAATTGACTCTTTATAAATGAAATGGAAATTTATTATTTAAATACTTGTCACAAATAGTGTTATGAAGTCTCTTACAATCTATTTCGTCTCACTCCGATGTTTCCACCATTGGTTGTGGTGTGACAGTGGTGATGCGACGGGTTTTGGATGCATAAAGGCCTCTGTTGTTAACCCTTTCAGCATAAAACTCCACGCTGTTTTCTAGGAACTAAAATCTCTTCTGAACTAGTGATGTCAGCTCCTTGATTCTCCTTTTCTTCTCACCTGCACAATCAGGTTTATTATCCCATTAACTAAAAAGTTGTAATATCTAACAACAATTGAAATAAACTTATAAACGTTAAAACATAATAAGAACTTTACCAAGAACGTTTTTGGGTACGGGTAGCTCAACTGAGACGCCATTTTGGTCAGCAAGCTTAAAAAGATACAAAAAAGTTGTTCATGTTTGTGTTTTTGCATTGTAGATTAAAGAACACGGGATTACTGATTAACTGTCTGCAAATTTTATTACCCCTCATGCAATCAAAATTAGGAATGCCAAAACCAACAGTGTAGAAGAAATCCCTACAAAACAACTGTAGAAACCGGAAGCACATATTAACCCATTAAATATGTGTTTTGATCAATTTTGGAGAGTTTGTAGTTCGGTCTCGATCTGGATGAGAGTTGTTGACGGACGGTGAAACGACGCCGTTGTGGCTGTTGTCGGTGCCGGATTTCTTTTTCCTGTGGAATAAGTTCTTCAGTCCCATGGATGTGACAGTTGAATGATGAATTTGTGAAGGATGAATTTGAACAATTAAAAGGATTTGGGGATCCTGGGAATATATAAAAGAGAGAGAGTGTGTGAGAAATCTAAAAATAATTTATTTTTTTAACTATAAGGGTATTTTAGTCATTTAACAATACTTAACCAAAAAATTCTAACAGTGTTAGAAATTTGGACTCAAATGGTTAAAGAAAATGCTTATGGGGACTCAGGTTGTTAAACTTTTTTCTTTTAGACTCAAGTGGTTAAAACCCATAAAACACGAGTTCCTGATTAATTTTTAAGATTTATGTGAAAAAATATCTATTTGTAATTGGTAATCAGTTTCAGTCTTTCAGATGATTGTATTGTGATCTTTTATTTTATTTTTCTTGTTTCTAAAGTTTTTTTATACTTATTATCTTATGCAGCCAGTAATAGACTCAAAGAACAACCATTGTCCAATCTACAAGTAAAGGTCGTGTTTGTTTACCATACAAATAGAAGATCCAACTTTCGGCTTTGTTTTACCTCCAGCTAGTTTTTTCCAAACAGGACGTTGTTCGTAGTAATTAAGCCTTTTCCATTCCAGTAAGCATGATTGCAAAAGTCGCTAGGCGCTCCCTAGTCGGATTTGAGAGTACACGAGAGTACTCGGCCTAGGCGGAGATTACTCGGAGAGTAATTAGCCTAGGCAAATAGTACTCGGGCCTCGGCAGCCTACCTTGTAGCGAGTACTCGGGGAGTACTCGAAGCCTAGGCAGGACTTTTACAACCATGCTAGTAAGTGGGCGATATGCCTATTGAAGTATTAATTGAGAGTTTGCGGCTTTCACACCTATTCTTGACCTAATCACCTTGCCTTACATAAGGAATTTTGAAAATTGAGCGAGTTGCCAGTCTTAGGAAAGACTGACCTTGCGCGGAACTATAGTATGCGATGTTTGCGTAAGTGTGTAGTGTACAACGAGTGTAAGAGAGAATAGCAATTAGGCTCGTGCAAGACCTCTACCAGGTATGCACAAGTCGGTCTGTTGGTACTTAAGCTATAGACTAGGTCATTTCTAAAACATCGACCCGGACTAGGTCGAGTCTTGCCTAATTCCCTATAGTTATGGCTCTGATACCAATCTGTCACAACCCAACCGATGGAGGAAACATCGGGGCGCGACACTGAGCGAAACAGATTGTTCATGAGAAATCCATAACAACTATTATTACCAAATATTTAGCATCACGTCCCATACCGTAACATATCAAGCAAACAAGGTATTACAGACCAAATATCTCAAAAACAAGTAATTGTTCCGACAACTCAGAATTTAAATTGTTTGTTTCTAGACTCTCCTACTTGATTTCCACAAAAGCAGGCATCCTAGCATCTCAAACACCTGTCACATACGTTAAAATAAAGTCAATACACATAGTGTAAACGTGAGCATACAAGTTTAATAGTATAATAGAGTTCGAAATGGTTTACGCATAACCAGCATGTAACAAGTTTAGTGCGAAGCTAGTAGGTTATCGACAATGAAATATGCACAGACTAGACTGCGAGTTGTAGAATGCGCAACACATATCACCACTGTGACACGTGAAGAGGTAACCTTAACAACCCCTGTCCACGACAGGTGCTGAGTCCAAGCAAATAGTACTATCGTTGCTAAGGCGTCAGGCAACAATCACTGTGTTAACATAACATACAAGCATTCATCGAGTAACACGTAACATGCAATAACGGTCAGCGTATAAATAGTGTTTGCGTTATGTGTCGATGTGATTTAGAATAAGTAACGTATGTAACACCCAAAAGTGCGTTAAGCAAAAAGGGATCGAGTATACTCACAGCGATGATGGATTGAAGGGAGCGCTAGAGAGAGTCAGCCTAGTTACAGAACGATAGCGTAACAATAAGTGGCACGTAAAACGATGCAAGCAATAAAAGTGTCGAAGTGTCATGATGTATGTAAAATGCAACATATAAATTACATCAAATAAGGCATAAAACTAACCCTTTTTAAGTACTAATATTGGAAAAAGAGTGTTTTTGTCTTCCTTTTGTATTTTCAGGATTAAATGAGCTCAAGAACACAAAAGAAGCAAAAAGACATCTAAATCCAACATAAATACAAGAAAAGGAACATAAGTGGATTGCCCGACCCCTCAACGGCATCTTCCCAAGCAAAATAGAGAAGGCAGAAGACTGAACACGCCCCGTGCTCAGCCAGCACGGGGCCGTGCCCAAGAAGCAGCAGAAAAGACAAACCTATAGAAGCTTCTATTTCCCACCACGGGCCGTGTCCAGCGGACACGGGGGCGTGTCGAAAGTACTGCAGGCGCATTAATTGTAATTGCGAATTACAATTAATGAAGAGAGAGAGTGTCAGACGGGCACGGGGCCGTGTTCAGCGGACACGGGGCCGTGCCCAGCTCTCTGTTCAGCTTATAAATAGGAGTGCTTGGATTCATTTCAACTCATCCCTTGGCACACCACCTCTCTCACACTTCATCCACCACCCACCACCATCACAACACCATCATCCACCACCATTATCCATTTTCCATCGTAGAGTGTGTGAGTCGTCTCGGGATCCAAGATTGATCGTAAGAGTTCTTGACAATCAAGACCATGTTTGCCTAAGTCTCTTACATCACTTGGTGAAGACAAAGTGTCTAGTATAATACTTTTTATTTCTAATCTTTTGCACTTTTTATTTGGTTTTGTATTAATGACTTTAATAACTAGTTACTTATGTTGAAGGTGATCTTTCCTTATCGTTTGTCCGTGGTGTCTTGGCATTATTTTACTGTCTATATAAAATAAAAGATTTTCACCATTCATATCTCCACGGTCTATATGGAGGTATGTTGGCTACCTGGTCGGGGGTTAAGGGAACAGTTTGGTAAAGGTCTTGCCATTGTTCAGCGTTTAGAGGTCCTGCAATGGACCTGGGTCAAATTTAGTAGGACCTCCTTCAATGCTTCACGGAATTGGATGGCGGGGGTCCAAACTCTTTGATCCCCTCATAAGTTAACTACTATTAATACTATAACCCGGCTATTTAGGACTGTATCCCTGCTGACTCAGACTACTTAGTCGAGGGTAACGTCACCGCCAAAAGCGGGGCCTACCATAATACTGCCTTAATAACTTAATTCATTATCTTCCAATAATCCACCCTTTTAGGATTGTATCCTTGCTGACTCAAACTACTGGGGTGAGGGTAACGTCACCTTCAAAAGAGGGGCCTACTACAATAACTAAGATAATCTCTTAATTATGTGCAAAAGTGAGGAAATAATCAAAGGTTATACTAGATACGAGTCGGAACCAAGTGATTCATCTTGTCTATCTGTTTTTCTTTTTATTTTTTATTTTTCAGCATTTTAGTTAGTTTTTATTTTTCTTAGTTAAAAACATTTTTTCTAAACCTTTTATTTTGATTAGACGTTGAGGATAAACCAGTACTAAAAGCTCTTGTGTCCTTGGACGACCTCGGTATCTTACCAACACTATACTACGCTCAACGATGGGTGCACTTGCCCATATGTGTGTTTAGTGTTAGTAAAATATCGTGTTTTATAAATTTAAAACTTGGCTAAAATAAGTGTTAAAAAGGGCTTAAAATATACACCTAATATATACGACACTTCGCACGCATCATGTCATCCGATCGGATGGCAACCCGATCGAATGGTGATCTGATCGGTTAGCCATTCGGTCGGCGGCCACTCGTTTGGGATGGATGTGTTTGTGTATGAAGGCTTTGAAGTTTTCGTTGTAGCATTTTATAAACATGGAAGTATCCCTACCCTTCATGTCATCCGTTCGGACGGTCATCCGGTCAGATGGCCATCGGCTCGGATGGCAGTCCGAGTGGAGGTTACAAACCGTTTAAATTTGTTTAAGTGTAGAAGTATATATGTCACCCGATCGGATCGTCGTTCGATCGGATAGAAATCCGATCAGACGGTGGTCCGTCCAGTGACTTGCTCGTTTTGGAATTTGTTAAGTTTGAAAGTTTGCGGTTTGATCGAGACGGTATGACACCGTGTTAAACAACCAGAACTCCACCAAGCCCTAAGCTATCTGATCGTACGGGAATCACCCCAATCTAACCAGTTAACTGTTCTTGACAGTTTGTTCATGTTCAACCCGAAGTCGGTTGTCTCTTCGGTAGAAATCAGATCTTGAACCGATACATCACTAAGAATGAGTAGAAGGCCTGAACTAGCTCTGATTCTATCGGTTTTGAGTGCATTGAGTGTAAAAGAGTTGAAAGAAAGCTAAGAAACCATCTTTCAATCCTTTAATCTTTGAAAAGTTTTAGATTTATGTGAAAACATTATTAAATCTTGTGGAAATCCCTTAGATCTGGGTTGTTCTTGGTGGAATGAAGCCAAACTATGAAGTTCATAAGAACTCCATGATGACATCACCCTAGAACACCTCAAATCCGCTGATTTCATGGTTAAAAGCGAGGATTTAAAGATGAAAATGATGAAGAAATGCATGTAGATCATAGAAGTACAAGATTTGAGCTAGAAACTTACCGAAATCGCGAGAAATCGAGAGAAAAGTGTGTTGAAGCGAGCTGGTCAGAGAGAGGGCTGTCACATCAATGAAAGTTGATGTGACAGGGTATCTATAGGGTTTCCAAAAGAGGAAATGGTGCACGCAAGTGACGGATCTGATGGCCATCCGATCTGATGGTCATCCGTTCGGATGACCATTCGATCGAATGGTCATTCGATCGAGTGGTGTCGCGGGTTGGTTTTCGTGTTTTCGTTTCGTGCGTTGAGCGTTGGATGCGATTCGAGTGAGTGATGCGATAGTATTACCCACAAATAACCTAACTACTATATCTAACATACAATCACTATAAATAACTTGCGTTTAGCGTTTGTGATTAAATTGCGATGTAATAGAATTGCGATTGCGATTGCGATTAATTACCACAAAACATAAATAAACATGCACAAATAACATATAAATAGCACACACACGTAAAACAATATCAAGAACGCATAATTCGGGTTGCGATGCGATTAGCGGTTAAAATGCGATGAGGTAGCGATTTATTAACAAGTACTCCACATAATACAACAAATGCGATTAAAATAGATTATCGATTATAAATCATGAGTACAGTCAGTAATTGAGCAAGGAGAGGCAGATCGCAATTGGCAATCTTTTATTCCTTTGACTTTGACTTGTACTTTGACTTTCGAAACACGGGGTGTTACATAGAACTTCAAGAGTCTCACTTTCAGATGTTTTCACCAAATGAAGAAGGTTTTAACATTTAGATTTAAAAGCTTTTTTTTCTAAAAAAATCCCCCTACAAATGCAAAAAAAAAAGAAAAAGAGTAAATTATATAACTGCCACAAAAAAAAAAAGTAAAGTATTTAAGAGTGGATGGCATTCTTAGGGGACCCGGGGTGGGGAATCTTTCCCAGTGATATTTGAGTTTGACGCGTGATGGAAACAAACAAACCACCGCACCCATAAAAGTTAACGCGTGAATCAATATTTCTGTGATAAATTTGACGCGTGATAAATGGAAGGATGTGAGAGGGTCTGAGGGTTTATTGTTGGGTGTTGTGAGTGATGGGCATTTCCACTAAAAAAGGTTGTGAGTGATGGATTAATAGTTGATGACATTGCAGAAATTGATTGAATGTTGTAAGTGATAATTGGGTGGTGAGTGATAACCACCCCTACCCCCTTATAGTTAAAAGTAAAATGAAGCCTAAAGCATGGGCTGTAGAATCATGATATGGTTTATAAACTTTTATATAAAATGAACTTTTTGCTTGCTGTCATTCATTTAACATATTCCGGTTGCATAAAAGCAACCATCATCTCGCAGATGATCACTGCATGGTGCTCTATTATGCCCATTTATGCGTTTGATTGTCATGATCTGTTTCAAGTTCAAAAACACATGTCGGGCTCGAAGACTAAGAAAATGGTGGTACAATCCATCATTCGTGTGGCGTGTTGGTCAATTTGGAAGGCCTGTAACGAGCTGATTTTTGCGAATAAAAGGGTGGATCCAACAAGGTTGAAGGAGGAGATTAAAACGCTTAGTTTTTTATGGGTAAAAAACCGTTCAAGAGTTGCGTCATTCGATTGCAGTAGCGAAGCTTGAGATTTCCGACCGAGTGGGCGGAAGTCACCAGGCCTAAAAATTTCTATAGAACCAGGGGGTCGAAAACGTATATTCAAAAATTTCTATACGAAAACTACATACTCTCCTCTACTGAGCGAAAAGTCCGGGGGTCGCCCCTCCTGCCCTACTTAAGCTGCGCCCAAATTCGATTGGGACTGTTGGATTAAACGTAATTTCTAGCATGTATGTGTTGTAGTGTTTATAGCCGTTGTATTTGGTTCTAATAAAATCTGCCGTTAAAAATACATTTACAAATATAATAAAAATAATGATGAAATTTGCATATATTTTATCTTTACACTATGGGGTATGGGGCGGGGCTTGGAGCGTGGGTTGGGTACAAACGTCCAAGTCACCATCCCGGGTGGGCTTGGGTTTCGGCGTGGCTCCATTGGCGGGGGTTTCAGCCCGGGCGTGGGGCGGGGCTACGAACCTGACATGGCGGGATCTCATTGGCCAACAAAACTAGCCGTTTGGGTTTGTGTATCAAAAAAAAAATTTGATGTGGCTTGGCCACGCCACCCCAGCCACGCCCACCATACCCCTATGAACTTGGGTTTGTGTATTGAGTGCCCCATAATCCACGTGTCAACCCATGCCCCAAACCCCCACCCCACCATACCCCACGTTCTTAGTAGTAAGTGCAGAATATTTATTTTAAGAAAAAGTTAACATAAAACTAAATAAGTTAGTGGAAGTGTGATAAATTCTAAACAAAAAAGGTTATCCTATCCTCATTTTCGTAATAAAAAGTGTAGATATGATTACAATGAATATTAATATTGGTAGATCTAAACAAAAAAGGTTATTCTATCCTCATTTTTAGGGCCGGCTCTGGGCCAAGCAAACCCATGCCACGCCCGAGGCCTAAAATTTCAAATGGCTTGAAAAGTCTTTATAAGCTTGTATATATTTATTAAATTATATATTTAGTATATTCATCCGTTTATTATGCAAAAAAAATATTGGTGGTGTAGTGACAAAAACCATCTCAAAATAATTTAAAGTTCTCAAGTTTGAGTCTTTGCTCCATCACTAAGTTTTAATTTTTGTGATTCATTTACCCTTAACCATAATTTTGGGTCCAATTCTTTTCGTCTCCCGAGGCCTAAATTTTTTCAAAAGTTTTCGGGGACGGCTCTGCTCATTTTCCTAATAAAAAGTGTAGATAACCCATGGCATTATAGCCTAGTGGTATCTTGGGGGTGGGATAAGGTTTATGACCATTAGGTCATGAGTTCGATTCCCACAAGGGGGGTTTTCCCAGATTTATTGGGTTTACTCCTAAATTGGCGTATAGGCATTATTGCCTAGTGGAGATGGATATGATCGGGTGGTTCCGCTGGTGGCACGATGATACTCCAGTGGTTCGTCAGTGATTCAAATTTGTCGTTAAAAAAAATAAATAAAAAAAAAGTGTAGATATGATTACAATGAATATTAATATAAGGTAGAAATTGACTTCCCAACGACCTTCGTCTTCGTCAATGTGAACAAAAATTTAAAAATGTTTTGTTGTGGAAACTGGAAAGAAAGAAGAAGCTTGACTTCCTTGGCAGCTTAGGGTGAGAGGGACACTCCCCTCTTAGGGAAGTCCTCTCTCTTACGCACAACCAATCAGCACGTGTCCCGTCAATTCCCCTCTTAAGTCTCCTCACACCCTCAATTTGATGGCGGCACTCCCCTCTTAGGGGACTTGCTTTTTTTATTCAAATAGAAAAAAAAAAGGAAAATGTTTTGATTGGTTGAAAAGAGGGTGGCCCACCATCTCCCTCCCTCCTTCATGCGGTAACCTCTCACCGCTCCCCCTCCCCAAGTTGATGGCGGCGGTGTTCCCGCTAGGGGACTTGGGTCACCGCATGCCTCCTCGCATGGTGCCTCGTTTACCCTTTTGTTGTACATGTAGGAACTTTTTTTTGGAAGGGGTAATCTACACAATCAAGGGCGGACTTAGAGTGTCAGTAGGGGTAGCACGGGCTACCCCTCAACCTCGTCTCCGTAATGTAAAAATACCCCTTAACTCCATTTCCGTAGTGTAAAAATACCCTCAACTCCGTTTCCGTTATATAAAGGATACCCCTGATTCTGAAAAAAAAAATAGAATACCCCTAACTTTTTAGACTGGTTCCGTCACTGTACACAATGGTAGAAATCTGGACTTACATTACAAGGGGATCATCATTAGCATTAGTGATCTGTCTTGAATGGTTTTGATGTTGGCTAGAGATCACCGTTACAATTAGCCATCTCTAGCTTTCTATTATAAATGACTGGAGAAGTTGTTGCATGGAGAGCTAGAGATCGCCAATAGTGATGGTGATCCCTAGCAAACATCAAACCCTTTCGAAGAGATCACCGGTGTTACTAGTGATAACCCCTCTTACAACGCAAGTCCATTTTTCAGTTCTACCGGCCCTTGTGAGGATCCCCTTCCAAAAAAAAAATCTAGTAATGCCTCTTGTTAGTGAATTTACTAATTATTTATTTTTGCTCTAATATAAAATAAAATTAGTACACTAAACACGTAACTAATTAAAGAAAGTCTCATCACTTGGGTTATAAATAGGAGCACGAAATAGCTCATCCTTAGAGACACAAACACACACACAAAAAAGAAAAAAAAAGAGCCAAATCAAACATATCTTCCAACTCATGGAGGAGCAAAGAGACGGAAAAGTTAGAGATGATCAGAACAACCTACACTCCGGTGGTGGCGATGGGGTTACCGACGACGATGCTGGGGCTACCGACAATGATGTTGACGAACTAGACCAAAGAGAGGATGTCGAATATGAGCAAGATCAAACGGTTGGTGATGGTGGTGTGACAATTAACAGGTTACTCGCTGAAAAGGATGTTAAAAAGCAAGAAAGCAACGAGCTAAAAGACTGTGATGATTATCTTCATAGATTCATAGAATTCATCAAAAGTTTTATTTCTGGTTTATCTTTTCTTCTATTCTGTTGTCTCATGTGTTTTCTTCTCTGTTGCATCACATGTTATTATCTCTGTCGTTTCACATGGTTTGTTTACTTCCACCGCAACGAACTCCGCGAGTTTGGTGATCATATCCAAAGATGGGCACAGGAGTTTATACCTCAGGCTATTTCCATGTGGAATCAAGAAGACCGGGTGATAAGAGGTTATTTCGAGAGGACCACTCTCCAATTAAAAATAAACGACAAACAAACTGGAACAATTTTCTTCTTGATTTCTTAATGCAAAATGAAAGACAATTTATAGGGAAATACTGTAACTAAACGTGATCCTAAATTAATGCAGGAAATGTGAAAATGGAATGAGTGGGTCCTAGATACATGCATGCACGTGGGAATTTAAAACAACTAAATTAGAAGTGGTCTTCTCTTTATGCGGCTAGACGTGGGGCTCCACTTTCAATCTTCTTAACTGAATCGGTTGTTGGGTTAATACCGGGTCGGGTTTGCGGTTTTGGTTCAGATGGTTTCTGGATCATATCAATACCCCGCCCATGAAAATTGACCTTGTCCTCAAGGTCCGAAATCTGTGCTGCAGCCGAGCGAGAAGGAGACGGAAGCGACCCCTTTAAGGTGATGGTGTTGCAACCTTGCTGAAAGGTGAGTGAAGGAACTGAGAAGTCGGCTGTAACTGGGCCCAATGTGCGTAACCAATCGAACCCAAGAATAACATCAAATCCTTTGAATGGCAAAACAAACAATTTAACCGTAAAGGAAGCCATGTGGAGTGTAAGAGGAACATCCTGGCAATAACCAGTGCATTGTAGGGGATCGCCATTCCCGATAAGGACTGGAAAGGGCGGCGCAGGTTGAACCACAAGGCGCAAATCAGCAGTTATGTCGGGCTAAATCAAGTTATGAGTGCTTCCGGAATCAACAAGAATTTGAACCCGTTTTTCGTTGATATAGCCGGTGAGACGTAAGGCGGTTGTAGGCGCCATGCCATAGAATGTTGTAGCGGATAGTGCAAGATAGTGTGGTAGGTTTGGTGCCTCCTCAAGAATGTGAACATGTGGTGCCACAGGAGGGTTGGTTGCTTGCACGTCATTGTCGGCTATGAGCAAGAATTGTGGTGGATCACATTTGTGGCCGGGGTGGTACTTGGCGGGGCAACGAAAACAAAGACCCGAAGCGCGGCGCTGTTGGAGTTGTTCAGGAGATAATCGGGCAGTAGGTAAAGTGGTGGTTGATGTCACGGGAGCCGGTAATAACGGTAAGTTGGGTGGTGATGTTTGGCTGGAGGTGGCAATTAATGGGTCTGCAGCAGATTGTGGTGTGGAATTGGATGACGAGAACTGTGAATAACCAAGTTTATCTTCAACTCGTTTAGATAAACCATATGCTTGGTGCAAGGAGGTGGGGCGTAACACGGCTAACTCGGCTTGGATTTCCGGCCTAAGACCAGAAAGATAGCAATTAAGGAGGGCCTCGTTAGAAAGGCCTACTACCTGGTTGCAAAGTTTCTCGAAAGCAACTTGATAGGCAGTAACAGTGGTGAGTTGTTTGAGCTTGAAGAGGGTAGCTTGGTGGTTTTCATAATCGGAAGGCCCAAATCGGAGTTCGAGAGCCCGGGAAAATTCTGCCCACATTCCTAGAAGCCGATTGTTGGAAAGGTATTTATACCAACTCAAGGCGTCCCCAGTGAAGTAAAACTGGGCCAAAGAGAGGCGTTGGGCAGGTTGTATGGAGTAGTAATCAAAGTAGTTGGTTGCTTGAAAAAGCCAATCGAGAGGATTGGAACCATCAAAGGTAGGCAAATGGATTTTTGGTGGCCGCATGGCGGAGTTGTTCGGTGGTGGATTGGGTGGCGGAGGGGTGTTCGGCGGTGGGTGGTTCGGCGGTGGGGTGGTCGGCGGTGGGGTGGAAGACACAACAAGGGAAATGGCAGTGGGAAGATTGGAGATGGCTTCGGCTAGGCTCGTGAGGGCGGAGTTGAGGGTGGTGTTGAGGGCGGTAAAGTGGGTGGTCATTTGGGCGGCGTTGGCGTCAAGACGATCGAGAACGGGTTGCAGGCCGTCATCAATGGTGGATGTGGAGGTATCTTTCTTGGGAGCCATGGTGAGTTCAAGATGAAAGCACCAATTGATAAGAGGTTATTTCGAGAGGACCACTCTCCAATTAAAAATAAACGACAAACAAACTGGAACAATTTTCTTCTTGATTTCTTAATGCAAAATGAAAGACAATTTATAGGGAAATACTGTAACTAAACGTGATCCTAAATTAATGCAGGAAATGTGAAAATGGAATGAGTGGGTCCTAGATACATGCATGCACGTGGGAATTTAAAACAACTAAATTAGAAGTGGTCTTCTCTTTATGCGGCTGGACGTGGGGCTCCACTTTCAATCTTCTTAACTGAATCGGTTGTTGGGTTAATACCGGGTCGGGTTTGCGGTTTTGGTTCAGATGGTTTCTGGATCATATCACCGGGATACAAAGGACTCTGGTGATCGTGTCCATAGATTGAGACCGAACATCGTTGAGCTTCAGGATGGTGACACCGGGGATGAGGGGGACCGAGAGTTTGGGCGAGATACAAATAGGAATGATTTCTTCGCTGTTACTGCTGAAGAGTCCAACGGCTTTACCTAAGTAATCTAGATTGGGATGGGTCTTGTAATTTCAATTTTATTTCCCTGTAGTGAGTGCCTTGGTGTTCTTGTTCTTTCTTTTGGTGTCTTGCTTGTAACTTTTGACTAGTTTTTTGCTGGTCTTTTTTTCAATAACACCCACGCCGTGAAAAAAAAAACTTTTTTGTTAATAATCAAGGCTTTTGATAAGTAAAATTATAAGACTAATGATGAATTGATGATCACGAATGATTTGAAAGTTTTATTGTTAGAAGTAAATAATATAAGTTAGATGTTGCTGTTTGAGTATATATATTTTTTCAATTTGAAAGGATCAAAGTAATGAATTTTCAAAGTTTGTTTGAAATATTTGTATTTGAGTATATAATAAATAATAAAATAGAAAAAGATAAAATTTTGTTTTAAACGAGAGATATTAAAAAGCTACTAAAACATAAAAAATTATATAGATAAAACGAGAAAAAATTAAATGAGATATTAAAAAGCTACTAAAACATAAAAAATTATAGGGTAGGGATAGTGTACATTAATTCAGAAGTATGAGAATTGTATTATAATACTATATATAACATTATATAACACCATATAAACACTGTATAACACCATATAACACTATGTAACACTATATAACACTATATATCTATCATAGACATGCTATCAGACAAAATATAGTGTTATATTTGTTATATAGTGTTACATAGTGTTATATGGTGTTACATAGTGTTATACGGTGTTTATATAGTGTTATATATAGTGTTATAATACACTTCTCAAACTTCTGAATTAATGTACAAGATCCTCTACCAAAAATTATATAGATAAAACGATAAAAGAAGTAAAAAAGAAAAGAGTTTATAAGGGACTGTTTGGTATGTCGTAATAGAATAGATGAGGGAATGGACGAGGTAATGGAATGAACAAAGGAATGAAATGGATCGTTACATTCCATTGTCTTATTTGGTTACCATGCAGGAAATGAATAAATCATTACATTGTGTTGTTTGATAGGTAACAAAAGAGCAATGAATTAAATCGGTGATGGGTGGTGGCGGTGATCGGTGGCGGCCAGTGGCGGCGGCAGCGATGGGTGGCGGTGGTTGGTGGTAGCAATAGTGGGTGGCGGTGGTCGGTGGGTGACTGTTGTTAGCAGTGACGGCGGCGATGGTCGGGGTTGGCGGTGGTCGGGTGGCGGCGATGGTGGTGGCGACGACTGTGGGTGGTGGTGGTTGACGGTAGCGGGTGGTGACCGCGGAGGATGGTGGTGGTGGTCGGCGAAGGGTGGCTGTAGTGGTCGGGGTGGCGGTTGTCGGTGGTTGTGGGTGGCGGCGATGGTGGTTGATGGTGGTGGCGACGATGACGGTGGGTGGTGGTGGTCGACGGTAGCGGGAGGTGGCCGTGGAGGATGGTGGTGGTGGCCGGCGGAGGGTGGCGGTAGTGGTCGGGTGAAGTTGTTGTCACACCCCAACCGATGGCGGAAACATCGGGGTGCGGCACTAAGCGAATCAGATTGTTCAGAAGTTTCCACAACACTAAATGTTTCAATGTAAAATTTGTCAAGTTTCAAAATAGAATTGTCTAAAACATAGAACCGTAGATCACAATCGTGCAGATGTATCAAATACAAAACATTTATCAAAGTTCTTGATTAAACTAGGCGAGTTTCTAAGTATCATCCTAGCTTGTTTCTTGGATCCAGCATCCTATCAGCCTGTAACATGTATTAAAATAATGTCAATACAATAATGTATTGACGAGTATACAAGTTTGAATATAAGTATCATAATAGTTAAAAAGAAACTCATATCCGTCATGTAAACATAGAAAAGTTTCAGCCATGTTAGTTTACACAGTCCAAGTGATAGCCCAAGAATCCCAACGCGTTTAAAAGCTCTTCCCCGAGAATAATGGGAAGATAAATGTCTCCTCCTAACAATACCCCGAGAATAATGGGGAGGTGCATTACTCCTATAGCGCTACTATTGTTAAGGCGGAACTACACACAAGGATTAAACGTTCACATAGCATAAAGTATCAAGAATCCAAAAAGTATTAAGTTTCACGTTCACAGAGGATAGAGTATGATTCCAAATAAGTTTCAATTATCAAATGTCATGTTTATAGAATACATATTGCATCCCAAAAGTGTTTAAAACAAAAAGAGATCGAGTATACTCACAGTGGGTGCTAAGTATCGACACCAACTATTGGATTGAAGAGAGCACTAGAATTAGCTTGATTATAGTTTAACAGTGTGAGCGTTGAACAGAATGTCGAATCGTGCAAGTGTCGAAGAAAGGTGTCTGACTGGTCTCTTGATAGGATGGCCATCCGGTCGGACGACCGTTCGGTCGGACGTTTCCAACTTTTGAAGTTTTTGTTGTAGTATAGATTAAAGTCATTCGATCAGACGGTCATCCGATCGGATGACCGTTCAGTCGGATGACTGTTTGATAGCCTCAAATATTGTTTAAAATAGTTTAAGCGTTGAAGGTTACAAGGGGACAGGTCGTTCGGTCGGATGACCGTTCGATCGGAGGGTCGTCCGATTGGATGGTCATTCGACCGGTGTGATCTTGTTCCTTTGCATCCTTCGTAAAATTTCTATGTTCGAGTTTAACGGAAACGATGCGGTAACGTATCAGGACAATGGAAACCCATTATGGTTCAGCTCGGCTGATCGGATGGGAACCACCCCGTTCGATCAGACGGCTGTTCCTGACTGAGTCTCATGTCTGATCCGTAATTTGGTTATCTCCCTGATGATAATCTGTTTTCAAGCTAACTCAAGACTACAGATGTAACACACCGTGTTTCCAAAGTCAAAGCCAAAGTCAAGATTGAAGTCAAAGGAAGCAAAGATTGCTAATTGCAATCTGTCACTCCTTGCTCACTCCTGTTTTGACTTCTTTAACTTGTTGATAGTCTCTTTATGTTTTTACGTTAGTTGTATTATGTGGAGTACTTATTAATAATCGAGGTTTAATCACTATCTAATCGATGTTTATCGCATGTTTATTCGCAATCGCACTCGCAACTCGAATTACGCGCTCTGGATATTGTTTTATGTGTGTGTGCTACTTATGTGTTACTTGTGCATGTTTATTTATGTTATGTTGTGGTGAGTAATCGAAACGCAATCGCAACTCAATCACAATCGAATCGCAAACGCTAAACGCAAGAGTAGTTATCCTAGTTAACTTGATGATTGTATGTTAGATATAGTAGTTGGGAATAAAAGTAATTTGATGAGAAACTCTATCGCATCGCAACGCTCAACACGCGAATCGAAACAGCAAAACTCATCGTACCGAACACTCGAATCGAGTTGCCACTCGATCGAGCTGCCACCCGATCGGGCTGCCACCCGATCGGGCTGCCACCCGATCGGGCTGCCACCCGATCGGGCTGCCACCCGATCGGGCTGCCACCCGATCGGGCTGCCACCCGATCGGGCTGCCACCCGATCGGGCTGCCACCCGATCGGGCTGCCACCCGATCGGGCTGCCACCCGATCGACCAGCCACCTTCCCCCACTTTCCTTTTATGGAAACCCTATAAATACCCCCATATGTCAACATCACTTGATGTTGACAGCTCTCTCTCTCTCTCAACTCGCTCCAGCCGCTATTTCTTTAGATTTCTCACGATTCTTGTAGGTTTCCAACCTAAATCTTGTACTTTCTTGATCTACACGCACTCCTACACCTTTCTATCTTTTGAATCTTAACTTTTAACCGTGAAATCACTAGATTTGAGGTGTTCTAAGATGATGTCATCATGGTGTTCTTATGAACTTCATGTTTTGGCTTCAATCCACCAAGAACAACTTAGATCTGGACGATTTCCACATGAATTAACAAAGATCTTGCTTAGATCTGAACATATTCATAGTGAAAAAGGGATTGGAAGATGGTTTCTAACTTTCTTTCAACTCTTTTACACTCAATGCACTCAAAACCGATAGAATCGGAGCTAGTTCTGACCTTCTACTCGTTCTTAGTGATGTGTTGGTTCAAGATCTGGATTCTATCCAAGAGATTACGGATTTCGGGTTGAACATGGAACACCGTCTCGAACAGTTAACTGATCGGACTAGGGTGGTTCCTGTCCGATCAGGTCGCTAATCCTTGACGAAGTTTCTGTTTTTTAATACGTTATCATACCGTCTCGATAAATCGCAAAACTATCAAAACAACCAAGTGAAGAAGACGATCAGGTCGCCCGGGACGGATTGCCGTCCGATCGGATTGCCACCCGACCGGACAGCCACCCAATCGGCTTGCACCTTGGGTCCCACACTTAACTTTTATTTCAACATTTTGAGGTTTTGAACATCGAACGGATTGCCGTCCGATCAGATCGCTTAAACAATTTTCAACTTGTTCAATGTATTATTAGTTCCAACGGATTGCCACCCGATCGGTGAACTTGTTCTCTGAGAAGTGACTCGCCGAACGGATCGTCATCCGATCGAGCTACCGCTCGATCGAGCGACCTGAAAAGTAGAGATACTTCTCTGTTTTCAAAATGCTACAACGAAAACTTCAAAAGCCAAGCCATCATACACAAACACATCCATCCCAAGCGAGGTAGCAATCCAATCGAATGGTCACCCGATCGGATGACCATCCGAATGGATTGTCACCCGATCGACTGGCCATCTGATCAGATTGCCATCTGATCAGATTACCGTCTGCTCCATTGTCACTCTCCACCATTTTCCGCGCCGCTTATCAATATTGCTATCATTTCTGATCAGGCTAATCTCTCTCTAAGCGCTCCCTTCAATCCATCATCGCAGTGAGTATACTCGAACCCTTTTTTCTTTACGCACTTTTGGATGTTACATACGTTACATATTCTAAATTACATCGGCACACTACTCAATACTTTAACGCTAACCGTTACCGCATGTTCTACGTGACTTAATGAATGCTTGTTTGTTATGTTTACACATGGATTGCTGTCTACCTGTCTTAGCAACGATAGTACTATAGTTTGGACTCAGCACCTGTTCACTCAGGGGTTGTTAAGGACAATTAGTTACATGGTTCACAGTGGTGAATATGTATCGCGAACTGCCTTGTGCAGTCAACCCGCAGTCATTGGTATTGATAGGATCATGTCGATAACTTACGTGCTTCATTTCACACTGTGTACGTGCTGGTTATGCGTAAACGATTTTGAACTCTATTATGCTATATTAAACTTGTATGCTCACACTTACACTATGTGTATTGACTTTTACTTTAACGTATGTGGCAGGTGCTTAAGATGTTTAAATGCTTGGCTTGCTGTGAAATCGAGGCTAGGAAAGGTCTAGAAACAAATAAACGAAATGTCTGTATTTAAATTCTGAGTTTTCGGAACAGAAAAATTTGTCTTGAATTTGCCTGTAATAATTATGCTACCTTTTATGTCATGGTATGGGACGTGATGTTTTAATTAATTGGTAATCGTAGTTGTTATGGAAACTTCTGGACAATCTATTTCGCTCAGTGCCGCGCCCCGATGTTTCCGCCATCGGTTGGGGTGTGACAACAGAACACGTCTACAGCCCGTTTGTATCCAGATTTCATCGTGTTTGAGTAATTAAATTAGGAAAACGTGAATTATCCGAAAATGCTTAGACTATGCAAAGATTTGTAGTGAAAAGCATAAAAATCTCTTAGATTTGGACTAGATTCTTGACAGAATGACATAACATAGTCGATTGTACAAACAACCATGATGACGTCATCCTCAGGAGTCCAAATCTCAGTGATTTCATGGTGAAAAGCAGGATTTTAGTGAAGATCTTGTGTGAAAGCTTGTATAGATGAAAGTTGTACAAGAATCTTGAAGAAAACTTACAAGAATCGCTTGAAAATCGAAGAAAAGTGCTCTAGAACGTGTTGGAGGCTTCAGGGTCGGAGGAGGCTGTCACATCAGTGAATAGTGATGAGACAGCGAGTATTTATAAGTGTTAGAGACAAGTAAGGCGGTGCAGTGTGGATCGGATGGTTGTTCGGTCGAATGGCCCTCCGATCGGATGGTCATCCGATCGGATGGTCCCCCGATCGGATGGTCCTCCGAACAGCCGAGACCCGTTTGCTAGATTTCAGATTTCGATTGATTCGCGAGCCAGATTAAGCGTTGCATTGCGTATCAATGTGGGTAAACATTACATGCTATTAGTATGTTATTAACACAAAGTTTCCGAGATTCAAGTTTACATTGCAATTATCAATCAAGTATCGAGTTTCGCGTTTTAAAAGTATCAAGTCTCAAGAGTCAAGAGTCAAGAATCAAGTGTCAAGAATCAAGAATCAAGTGTCAAGAATCAAGAATCAAGTGTCATGAATCAAGAATCAAGTTTCTAGTTTCCCGCTAAGTATCAAGCATCAAGTATCAAGATTCAAGTATCAAGCATCAAGTATCATAGAATAGCACAAAGTTTCAAGTTTCAAAAGTACGGGGACTAAACTTGCCAAAAGACTAAAGTTTAGGGACGCCGGGCATTACAGTCTCCCCTTCTTTAGGAGAATTCGTCCCCGAAATCTAAGAGGAAGACTGCTCGAAGAGCTGTGGATACTTGGTTTTCATTTCACTCTCGAGTTCCCAAGTGAATTCGGCGCCACGCTTTCCTTCCCATCGCACCTTGACTATGGAAATTTTGCTACACCTTACCTGCTTGGTCCCTCGGTCCATGATTTCGATAGGTTTCTCCACAAAGCGTAGCGTCACATTTATTTGCATGTCGTCTAAGGGAACTTGGAGTTCCTCATTTGCTAAACACTTTCTTAGATTAGATACATGGAACGTTGGATGCACATTGTTTAGTTCTTGTGGCAAATCGAGTCTGTAAGCCACCTTGCCAATCCTTTCGAGAATCGTGAAAGGGCCCACATAGCGAGGAGCAAGCTTTCCCTTTTTACCAAATCAAACCAATCCTTTCCAAGGAGATACCTTGAACAGGACTCGATCTCCAACAGCAAATTCCAGAGGCTTACGCCTTTTGTCAGCATAACTCTTTTGTCTGCTCCTGGCCTTGAGTAGATTATCACGGATCTGAAGAATCTTATCCGTTGTCTCTTGTATAAGCTCAGGGCCAGTAAGTTGCCTGTCACCGACCTCATGCCAACTGAGAGGAGATCGGCACCATATAAAGCTTCGAAAGAAGCCATCTGAATACTGGAATGATAGCTGTTATTGTACGAGAACTCTATCAATGGTAAATGTACATCCCAGTTACCACCAAAGTCAATGACACAGGAACGGAGCATATCCTCTAGGGTTTGGATAGTACGTTCAGTCTGTCCATCCGTTTGAGGATGAAAAGCGGTACTAAGATTCAAATGAGAACCCATAGCGGATTGAAATGTTTGCCAAAGACGTGAAGTAAAGCGACCATCACGATCGGAGATTATGTAGAGAGGTATGCCATGATGGCATATAATCTCATCGGTATAGATTCTAGCAAGTCTCTCCACTTTAAAATCTTCGAGAATAGGAAGAAAGTGGGCTGTTTTGATTAAACGGTCGATTATAACCCAAATACTATCATGACCGGCAGGTGTACAAGGAAGTTTAGTTATGAAGTCCATAGCGATGTTATCCCACTTCTAAACAAGGGTTTTAGGCTGTTTAAGTAGACCCGAAGGTCTTTAATGCTCAAACTTGACTTTTGAACAGGTGAGACATTTTAAGACGTACGCAGCAATGTCCTTCTTCATACCAGGCCACCAATAAGTCATACGCAAGTCATGGTACACCTTATCCACACCTGGATGAACAGAGTATCGGGACTTATGAGCCTCGTTCATTATGATCTCACGAAGATTGTCGCGATCTGGTACCCAGATGCGATTGAGGTAGTATTGCAGTCCATCAGGCTTCGTTACAAGTTGGTCTACAGTTGCGCCTTGTATTTCGAAAATTAGACTTCCTTCGTTAGCTGACGAGTATTGAGCGTCATGAATGCAAGTATGAAGATCGCTAGAGATATGATAACAACGAATAGTATTAACATGAGCCCTACGACTAAGTGTGTCGGCCACGACATTCGCCTTGCCAGGATGATAGCGAATCTCGCAGTCGTAGTCGTTAAACAATTCTACCCAATGCCACTATCGCATGTTCAGCTCCTTTTAGTTAAAGATATGTTACAGGCTCTTATGGTCCGTGAAAACCACACACTTAGTACCGTACAGGTAGTTTCGCCAGATCTTCAACGCAAAAACAACTGCCCCAAGCTTCAGATCGTGAGTAGTATAGTTTTTCTCATGTATCTTCAGCTGACGAGAGGCACAAGCAATGACCTTGTCCCGTTGCATAAGGACGCATCCAAGGCCACGGTTCGAGGCATTACAATACACCACAAAGTCATCATTTCCGTCAGGAAGAGTAAAAACAGGAGCATTGCATAGCAAGTCCTTAAGAGTTTGAATGGATTCCTCTTGTTCGGGACCCCAAACAAAAGGTTTCTCTTTCCGAGTCAAAGAAGTGAGAGGAACGGCGATTTTTGAAAAGTCCAAGATGAATCGACGATAATAACCCGCCAATCCCAAGAAAGAACGAATCTCAGATGCAGATTTAGGCGTACTCCAGTTCTTCACTGCTTCGATTTTAGAAGGGTCAACATGGATTCCTTGCTTACTAACAATGTGTCCTAAAAATTGTACCTCGTTGATCCAAAACTCACATTTAGAAAACTTAGCGTATAAGCGTTCGGTACGTAGAAGTTCAAGTATTAAGCGTAGATGACGTTCATGATCAGCTCGAGTTTTTGAATAAATAAGAATATCTTCAATGAAGTCTATAACGAAACGATCCAGATAAGGTTTGCAAACACGATTCATAAGATCCATGAACACAACGGGTGCGTTGGTCAAGCCAAAAGGCATAACCACGAACTCGTAGTGTCCATAGCGAGTACGAAAAGCTGTATTGGGGATATCTTCGTCGAGAACACGGAGCTGATGATATCCAGACCTAAGGTCGATCTTGGAGAAACAGGATGCGCCTTGTAGTTTGTCAAAGAGGTCGTCGATACGAGGAAAAGGATAACGATTCTTAACGGTGAGTTTATTAAGCTCACGATAGTCTATACACATGCAAAACGAACTATCATTCTTCTTGACGAAAAGTACGGGAGCACCCCAAGGTAAGGTACTCGGACGAATAAAGCCCTTGTCGAGGAGTTCCTGAAGCTGACTAAACGGTTCTTGCATCTCAGAGGGTATAAGACGGTAAGGAGATTTTGCGACGGGTGTAGCACCTAGAATGAGATCAATGCAAAAATCGACGGATCGAGGGGGAGGAGGACCAAGAAGATCTTCGGGAAAGAAATCAGGGAAATCACGCACCACTGGAACATCATTTACGCTCTTTCCCTTGCCCTTTTCTTCCACAATGTGGGCGAGAAAGGCAAGGTACGGCTTTCGTAAGTATTTTTTCGCTTGTGTGCACGACATTACCTTTAGTCCTCTCGAAGGTCGGTCTCCATAGACGTGCAAAGTTTCACCAGAAGGAAGAGGCAATCGAAAAATTTCTCGCAACAAGCAATCTCAGCATGATTCTTACGCAACCAATCCATGCCGATTATGACATCAAAACTACCCAATCGCATGGGTATGAGATCAATAGTAAAAACGTGATCGTTAAGAATCAGAGAACAATCACGCAAGATAGAATCAACTAGAATCGACTTACCATCGACAATCTCAACAGAGAACGACTTAGGTAACTTAGAGCGTGCACAATTTAACAAGGACTCAAATTCTATGGACACAAAGCTCTTATCGGCACCAGTATCAAATAAGATCGAAGCATAAAGATTATTGACGAGGAACGTACCATTAACGACATCATTATCGTTACGAGCCTGATTTGCATTGATGTTGAACACTCGTCCTCGAGCGGTTTGTTGTTTCTCTTAGTTCAGCTGGGGGCACTGGTTACGGAGATGAGTAGTATCTCCACACTTGTAGCATGCTCGAACTTCGTTTGCTGTCCTGGGGTTATGTGGGGCTGGTAGAGCAGGTTGAGCTGGTTAAACTGGCGGCACTTGCTGAATTAGTTTGATCTGACGGCAGTAAGGAGTCGTGTGACCATAGCGGTTGCAATTGGTGCACAGACGACAAGAAGAAGTGGTCGGATGATGAAAGTTACAAGTGGCACACTTGGGATGTACCCCAGTGTACGACTTCTTGTTCTCCGGAGCTGGAGGGTTCGCAGCAGCAGCAGTAGCAGTCTTGACAGCAGGGATTGCAGCAGGGACAATCGCGTTGCACGCTGAACCCTGAGTTTTTCTCTTCTTGTTTCTGCTGCCACTTGGCTGTTGGGTGATTTGGTTTGCAGGCTTTGAAGGGGCGGAGTTTCCAAATTGCTTATCACGAACACGGTTGTTGTTTAAACTTACGGAAAGACGATAAACTTCTTCAATAGTTCCGAGCTGAGCTGCTTTAATTGAGTCACACATGGCAGAAGGCAACCCATTAATGTACTTGGTTATCATGCGCTTTGGAGTAGAAACCAAGTGAGGCACGATCACGCTGAGTTGCTTAAAACGGGTAGTGTAAGCCATATTATCTGGACTACCGCCAGACAGGGAAGTTGAAAGATATTCTCGTAGTATCTCAATTCTCAGACGTTTTTCTAGAAGAATTACCTGGACTACCGCCAGACAGGGAAGTTGAGTTCAGAATTCACCTGCTACCAGGAACAGCACCGATTGCCAAAGCACCTTACCGATTGGCACCAGTAGAGATGCAAGAACTGAAGAAACAACTGGATGAACTTCTGGAGAAAGGATTTATACAGCCGAGCTCACCGCCATGGGGAGCACCTATCTTATTTGTCAAAAAGAAGGACGGGTCAATGCGTATGTGCATTGATTACTGAGAATTAAACAAAGTCACGATTAAAAATTGGTACCCATTACTGAGAATCGATGATCTGTTTGATCAGTTGCAAGGAGCTCGATTCTTTTCAAAGATCGATTTACGTTCAGGATATCATCAACTGAAAGTATAGGAAGAGGACATTCCTAAGACCGCATTTAGAACAAGGTATGGCCATTATGAATTTACTGTCATGCCATTTGGTCTAACCAATGCCCCAGCCGCATTTATGGACATGATGAACCGAATATGTAAGCTATATTTGGATAAATTCATAATTGTCTTTATAGATGATATTCTCATTTACTCTAAGAGTAAAGAGGAACATGCAGCGCATCTGCATGCACTCCTTACATTATTGAGAAAAGAAAAGCTTTATGCTAAATTCTAAAAATGTGAGTTTTTGTTAGAAGAAGTGCAACGTCTTGGATATTTAGTCAATCATGAAGGAATTCATGTGGATCCCACAAAGATTGAGGCAATTACTAAATGGAAAGTCCCTGAATCACCAACGGAGGTTAGAAGTTTTCTAGGACTCACCGGTTATTATAGACGATTTATCCGAGATTTTTCTAGAATAGTCATTCCCTTAACGAACCTAACCTGTAAATCAATTAAGTTTGAATGGGGACCAAAACAGGAAGAAGCCTTTAGAATTCTTAAGCAAAGATTAACCAACGCACCCATACTTGCGTTACCAGAAGGAACTGAAGACTTTGTAGTCTATTGTGATGCATCTAAGTTAGGTTATGGATGTGTGTTGATGCAACGTCAAAAGGTTATAGCTTATGCCTCTAGACAACTTAAGAATCATGAAGAAAATTATTCAACCCATGATCTAGAATTAGGGGCCATAATTTTTGCCCTAAAGATTTGGAGACATTACCTTTACGGTAGTAAGTTTACTATCTTCACTGATCATAAGAGTCTAAGATATGTTTTTGGGCAAAAAGAATTAAATATGAGACAAAGACGATAGATGGAATTTCTTAGTGACTACGATTGTAATATCCAGTATCATGCTGGAAAAGCTAATGTAGTAGCTGATGCTTTAGGTCGAAAGTGTCATGAAAAACCAAGAAGAGTACGTTCTCTTAAATTAAATCTGCAGATAGATTTAAATGAACAGATTAGAGAAGTACAGAAATCAATAATCATGGACGGTACTGAAAAATTGAAAGGAATGATTAAGGAATTAGAACAAGGAATAGATAGAATTTGGAGATTCCATAAGAAAAGGGTTTAGATACCTAAACAAGGAAACCTACGCCACCGAATTTTAAAAGAAGCCCATATGTCTAAGTATACGATACACCCTGGAAGTGATAAAATGTATCAAGACTTAAGAAAGGATTTCTGGTGGATATGAATGAAAAAGGATATAGCAGCCTATGTTGCTAAATGTTTAACATGTTCACAAGTTAAAGCTGAACATCAGAAACCCTCAGGTTTGTTGCAACAATTAGAAATGCCAGTATGGAAATGGGAATTGATAACAATGGATTTTATTACCAAATTACCAAGACACGAAAAGGTAATGATACAATCTGGGTGATTGTAGATAGATTAACTAACTCCGCTTATTTCTTACCAATGAATGAAACTTTCCGTATGGAACAATTAGCCAAGTTATATGTAAATGAAATAGTTTCATTACATGGAATTCCTTTATCTGTTGTTTCTGACAGAGATAGCCGTTTTACTTCTCATTTTTGGACAAGTTTCCAAAAAGCAATGGGAACCAAGTTGAATCTAAGCACAACTTATCATCCTCAGACGAATGGACAAAGCGAAAGGACAATTCAGACAATGGAGGATATGCTTAGAGCTTGTGTAATTGATTTCGGAGGAAATTGGGATGATCATTTACCATTAATAGAATTTTCATACAATAATAGCTATCATACCAATATCAATGCTGCACCATTCGAAGCACTTTATGGACGAAAGTGCCGAACTCCAGTCTGTTGGGCAGAAATTAGAGAAAAACAATTGTCTGGACCAGAAATAGTACAACAAACTACAGACAAGATTATTCAAGTCAAGGAAAGACTGAAAGTAGCATGCGATTGACAAAAGAGTTATGATGATAACAGGCGAAAACCCTTGGAATTTCAGGTAAGAGACAAGGTATTATTAAAAGTTTCTCCTTGGAAAGAAGTGGTAAGATTCATCAAAAGGGGAAAGCTAAGTCCCAGGTATGTTGGACCTTTTAAGATTTTTAAAATAATAGGACCTGTAGCGTACCAGCTACAACTGCCAGAAGAAATGGCAGGAATACATGATGTATTTCATGTATGTAATCTCAAAAAGTGCTTAGCAGATGAAACATTAGTGGTACCTCTTAAGGACATAGAGGTAAATGAGAAGCTTAAGTTTGTAGAAAGACCTCTACAGATTGAAGACAGGAAAGTCAAGAATCTCAAGCACAAGAGATTGGTTCTAGTCAAAGTAAAATGGGATTCCAAAAGAGGACCATAATACATGTGGGAGCTCGTATCAGAAATGAAGAAGAAATACCCACACCTATTCCAGTAGACCTCGAGGACGAGTTCTAAAACAAGGTGGGGAGGATATAACATCCCTTCATAAAATATTTATAACATCCTTATATGTCCTAAAATACACCCCATATACGTAAAATGGCCCTAATTACCTTTATTTTTATTAAAATTAAGAAAAACCAAATCCAGGGGGCACTCGCGGGCCACAAAGACTTAGTCTTCGGCTTAAGCGGGGCGTAACAGCTGGCCACCCGCCTGCACCCCCTGCTGCCACGTGTTAGGTGGTGTGTCGAAGCTATGTGTATGACCGGAAAAAGCTATGCCCTACATACCCTACGTCGCGGGGCACGAAGACCCCTTGTATATCCTTCGCGGGCCGCGAGGAAGCCGAGATCAGCTACTATAAATTGGGAGCATCGGCACTTCATTTCCGATGTTCAAAACTCGTGATTCTCTCTCAATTTCTGTAGTGTAGACATAATATTCGGGCATTAACCCCCTAATTAGCAAAGCTCTGCCTCGTTGTAAGTATTTTAACCCCCAATTATGTATTAGATACGTTGCCTGATTCATCTAGGGCTCCGTAATGGCTGTTGAGGCTCTGCCCGACGTAGTCGTTGGAGTTTCTGTCTCGGGGAGGGCATAACTAATGTAAATTGGGTTATTATACTAACATGTGTGCATTTTTTAATTAATAGTTATTAACCCAGAAGTCACAAGGAAAATACCTAAATTAGCAATGTGAGTAATCTCCTTTTTGTAAACCTTTTTGTAAATTGTTTTTACAAAACCTTAAATGTGTTCAAATATAATTAGCAGTGATTAAGTCTTTGTAATTCTTCAATTACTGCCGGTATGTTGGGGTTTTGTTTACAAAATGTGGAACACGTTACCATTGGACAACGAGATAGCCAATGAGTAATATGACCCGCCAGTCAGGATTGACAGTACTGAATGAGTAATTGTGTAGATATAAACATTGTAATCGCTCTCAATACTGTGAAATGATAAAACCTGTTTTGATTAAACTAGGATTCACTCACCAGTATTTCCCACTGACAAAATATTTTTAAACATGTTTCAGGTAACAAAATGTGAAAGCCAAATAAAATCCAGCTGGACAGCACTGAAGGCTTGGAAAAGTGCCTATAAAAGTTACCTAAATAAAGAAGATGTTTTATTTGAATAATATAGGGTTTATCCCTATAAACAGATTATAATGAAAACTTGGGTTCTTCCCATGTATTTATATTTATAAAATATGGTGGTTTACTCTGATAAAATATTTTCTAACTACGGTCCTGATGTAAATTCCGCTGCCAAACTGATAAACACCGATACCACCGAAACAGGCTCGCGGCCGCCCGTTCCCAAGAGATAGAGGCCGGGGGTTGCGACATATATCTTCCCATTATTCTTGGGGAAGAGCCTTTAAACGCATTGGGATTCTTGGGCTATCACTTGGACTGCGTGAACTAACATGGCTGAAACTATTTATTGTTTGCATGACGGATATGAGTCTTTCTAAACTACTATGCTACTATATGCTCAAACTTGTATGCACGCTAACATTTTTGTTGATATATTTTAATACATGTTGCAGGCTGATAGGATGCTGGAATCAAGAAACAAGCTAGGATGATGCTTAGAAACTCACCTAGTTAAATCAAGAACTTTGAATCTTATTGTTGTGATGTAATTTGACACCTTATGTGGTGGTTGAACGTGTTTGACCTTAGACTATGTTTTGAATTTAATTAATTACTATTGAAACTATTAGTGTTGTGGAATCTCTTGAACAATCTGAACGCTTAGTAAGGCGCCCCGATGTTTCCGCCATCGGTTGGGGTGTGACAGATTGGTATCAGAGCCATAACTATAGGAAATTAGGAATAAGTAGAAATACTTTGCCCTAGTCTATAGTTCTAGGAGACTTGACTCTTATCTGTTGTTTAAGACTTATGCACTCTACCGTACTTGCTTCCTAGCAGCACATATTCCTGTTAAACCTACATGGCTTTCCTAAGGCTGACACAATATACACTTGGGCACTTTGAAAACGCTGCTGGTCAGTGTTTGTATTTTGCACGAGATTGCCCCTCAAGTCAGGAGTGACATCCGAACCTTGGAGGAAAATTTCCATATCATATTCTAGTAGGTCTTATCTTTTGATAAGCACCGACACTATTAGGGTACAAAGTTGTCAAGCTAGATGTGAAACTCACATCTTGATAACTAGTCCCACTCTTTGATTTTTCTGTCTCGCTGAGGGCTCGAAATCTCCAATCAATTAGGGACGTGAAATGACCTAAAGGACAAATATCATAGGCCTAACTTCGATGACGAATTGGTCTAAGTAAGTCAAGACACGCTGCCCCAATTCGAAAGGGATTCGGTTTACCTTGGTTAGTCAACGTTCCTCTACCCAAATCCTATGTTTTATGATCCTATCTTTTATGTAATCCTGATTTGCATGTGGTTTTAAACTTGATCCTTTGTTCATTTCGAAACTTTTACACTACTCTCACGTATGCCCGCAATCTAAACGATAATAATCTTTCAGGGTCGAACTAATCTACGATGCTTTTGAAATTTTGATCTATGTGAAACATGTACTATTGTGGGAAGCCAAACATTGAACATGACACCGAAGTACGAGGTGGAAGTAATGTGGTCGAAACAAGGTGGATATGTCGCTGGTACTTCCTATATATAAGTGTTTCTGCCATGTTACCAAATTCCGTACCACGTGTCATGAGTGAATCGGTGTTTTGTGACTCACGAAGATAGTTGTTTGATAGTGAGACTTATACTATGTGAAACTATTTGGGTAATCTATGTGGAATGTGATATGTGGGTGGCAGAGCACGGTGCATGACTCCGAAGTACGAGATGAAAGTAATATGGCCAAAACATGGTGGATACGCCGCTGGTACTTCCTATATATAAGTGTTTCCACCATGTTACCAAATTTCGTACCACGTGCCATGAGTGAACCGGTGTTTTGTGACTCACGGAGATAGTTTTCTTGGTAATGAGACTTGCTGAACGACCTATACTATATGAATACTATGTGAAACTATTTGGGTAATCTATGTGGAATGTGATATGTGGGTGGCAAAGCACGGAGCATGACACTGAAGTACGGGGTGGAAGTGATGTGGCCGAAACATGGTGGATACGCCGCTGGTACTTCCTATATATAAGTGTTTCTGCCATGTTACCAAATTTCGTACCATGTGCCATGAGGGATTCGGTGTTTTGTAACTCACAAGGATAGATGTTGGATGATGGATGTGAAACTACTTGTTTAATCTACGAATACTCTAATATGTATGTGTTGTTCTGAGTGGCAAAAATACGAAACGTAGCCTAGCACCGAAGACGAGACGGACGTGACATGTCTAAAACATGGTGGATACGCCGCTGATACTTCCTATATATAAGTGTTTCTGGCATGTTACCGAACTTTCGTACCACGTGCTATGTGAAATTCATGGTTTTGCAGACTCGTGATGGAAATGTTAAGTCTACTTGATTGATCTATGTGAAAATGATGGAGTCTATTGTTATGGTTGGCGAAACATGACACCGATGGCTAGACGGAGGGGGCATGACTGAAACATGGTGGATACGTCGCTGGTACTTCCTATATATAAGTGTTTCTATCATGTCGCCAAAATTTCGTAACACGTGCCATGTGGAATTCGTTGTTTTAAAGGATGTTGAATGATAATCTACGTGAAACTATTTGATGGACCTACGTAATGGTAAAGTGTATTGTTATGATTGGTAAAAGTGACACGTAACATGACACTGAATACGAGGCGGATGTGATGTGCCCAAAACATGGTGGATACGCCACGGGTACTTCCTATATATAAGTGTTTCTGACATGTCGCCAAACCTTCGTACAACGTGTCGTGCGAAAGTCGTGGGTTTACAGACGTTGAATCTATTGAACTACGAGAAACTTAAGTCTTTATGCAATCATGCGTGAAACTATATACTACGAGAGTTTGTGATCTAGACTTATACGATCCTTTTCTTGGATCTTTAGATGTCTTTCCGTAAGCCATCCGATTCTGTCAAAAGATCCAGAGCCAACTCTCAGAAAAAGATGATGTCCTTCATGGCCGATCAGATCGCTCGCATCGTGCCTAAGATTGTCACTGAGATCCAGGGATCAAACACTCCACCATCCTCTGTTGACTCTAAGGCAGAAAAGCCAAAGTCTGCGAAATTCAACTATAAACACTTTGTCTCCTGCAACCCTAAGTCCTTCACGGGCATTGATGGGGTAACTGCGATGTTGGAGTGGTTCGATAGTATCGAGGTTACCTTCATCAACAGTGAGTGCCCAGAACACTTGAAGACTAGGAGCGCAACAGGCGTGTTTCAAGGCAGAGCCTTAGAGTGGTGGACCAACGAGAGAAACATTCGCTCCAACGAAGAAGCTTATGCCCTTCCATGGCCTGAGGTGTGAGAACTGATCATGCTCGAGTTCTGCCCTCCCCATGAACAGCTTAAGCTTGAGGAAGAGTTCTGGTATCTCAAGCAAGTTGGAGATGATAATTTAGCTTACACCACCCGTTTTAAGCAACTCAGCTTGATCGTGCCTCACTTGGTTTCTACTCCGAAACGCATGATAACCAAGTACATTAATGGGTTACCTCCTGCCATGCGTGACTCAATTGAAGCAGCTCAGCTCGGAACCATTGAAGAAGTTTATCGTCTTGCAGGAAGTTTGAATAACAATCAAGTTCGTGATAAGCAGTTCAACAAGTCTTCTGCCCCACCCAAACTAGCTAATCAGATCACCCAGCAGCCAAGTGGCAGCAGAAACAAGAAGAGAAAATCTCAGGGTTCAGGGTGCAACACGATTGTCCCTGCTGTAAACCCTGCAGTCAAGACTGCTACTGCTGCTGCTATAAACCCTCCTGCCCCTGAAGCCAAAAAGCAGTACACTGGGCCTCATCCTAAGTGTACCACCTGTAACTTTCATCATCCGGAAAATTCTACTTGTCGTCTGTGCGCCAATTGCATTCGCTATGGGCACACGACTCCATACTGTCGTCAGATCAAACCAGTTCAACAGGTGCCTCCAGTTCAACCCGCTCAGCCAGCTCTACCAGCCCCGAAGAACCGTAGGCCAGCAAACGAAGTCCGAGCATGCTAGAAGTGTGGAGATACTACTCATCTCCGTAACCAATGTCCCCAGCTTAATCAAGAACAGCAACCAGCAGCCCGTGGGCGCACCTTCAACATCAACGTTAACCAGGCTCGTAATGAAAATGACGTCGTGAATGGTATGTTCCTCGTCAACAATCTTTACGCTTCGATCTTATTTGATACTGGTGCCGATAAAATCTTTGTGTCCGTAGAATTTGAGTCTTTGCTAAATTGTGCACGCTCAAAGTTACCTAAGTCGTTCTCTGTTGAAATTGTTGATGGTAAGTCGATTCTAGTTGATTCTATCTTGTGTGATTGTTCCCTGATTCTTAACGATCACGCTTTTAGTATTGATCTCATACCCATGTGTCGCAACCCCCGTCCCCTAACAAACCCGGGAACGGGCGGCCACGGCCAGTTTCGGTGGTATCGGTTGTTTTATCCAATTTGGCAGCGGAATTTACATCAGGACCGTAGTTAGGAAATATTTTATCAGAGTGAAATACCACGCTTTTAATATAATAAACAAATGGGAAAATCCCAAGTTTCAAATACACATGTTTTCCATAGGGATAAACCCTATTTTATTTAATAAAACATCTATTCTTTTTAGGTAACTTTATTGCCACTTTTCCAAGCCTTCAGTGTTGTCCAGCTGCCTTCTATTTGGCTTTCACATTTTGTTATCGGAAACGCGTTTAAAAACATTTTGTCAGTGGGAAATACTGGTGATTGAATCCCAGTAAAATCAAGTTTAAATAAAAACCATTGTACAGTATTGAGGGCGGTCGCGCAATTACATTTGTTTCCAAGTCATATCAATTACCCCCTACGGTACTGTCAACCCGACTTGTGGTCATGTTACTCCTCGCAAGGTAGTAAAAATTTTTGTATACAAAACCCCAACATACAGACGATAATTGTATCCTTAAAAATACTCAATAACTGTTTAATATATAATTAACCGCGTAAGGTTTTGTAAAAACAGTTTCAAAAAGGAGATTACTCACATTGCTGTCTTAGATTTTCTATAAGGATTTCCTGGAGATTATCTATAATTTATAAAAATGCACACGTGTTAGTATAACAACCCATTTTAACATTAGTAATACCCTCCCCGAGACGGCATTCCAACGACTACGTCGGGCAGAACCACGGCAGCCGTTACGGAACCCTAGATCAATCAGGCAGCATATCTAATACGTATCCAGGGGTTATGATACTTACAACGGAGCAGAACTTCGTTATTTAGGGGGATATTGTACCCAAGTATAGTGTACACTACGTAGAAATTTAGAGAGAAAAGAAATTTTGGGACGAATTCGACTGAAGGCCGATGTGTGCAATTTATAGGGTTGCATTTGGGTTTTGTCGCGCCCCGCGTAGCCTACCTCCATGGCTTACGCGGCCCGCGAGGCTCCCTAGGGTAGGCCCTTGGGTTGCTGAGTCGGACCGTAGACTCCATACGTGACCCAACACGTGGCGGCACCGGGTGTCGCCCTATTCCCATGCTGTTGCGGCCCGCGAGGACCCTATTTTTCTTGTTTTTAATTAATTTTTATAATATTAAAGGTATTCAGGTCCTGTTTTCACGTTTGGGGTGTATTTTAAGACATATTGGGGTATTTTAAAATATATTAGGGTGTCAGAAAAATTTCAGGAGGGTTGTTATATCCTCCCCACCTTATTTTAGAGCTCGTCCTCGAGATCTACTGGAACAGATGTGGGTATTTCCTTTGCATTTCTGATTCAAGTTCCCATGTGTACTCTGGTCCTCTTTTGGAGTCCCATTTCACTTTGACAAGAACTAATCTTTTGTGCTTGAGGTTCTTAACTTTCCTGTCTTCAAACTATAGAGGCCTCTCTACAAATTTTAATTGCTCATTTACATCTATATCTTTGAGAGGTACCATCAGTGATTCATCAGCTAAGCATTTCTTGAGATTAGATACATGAAACACATCATGCATTCCTGCCATTTCCTCTGGCAGTTGTAGCTGATAAGCTACAGGTCCTATTCTTTTAATAATCTCAAAAGGTCCAACATACCTGGGACTTAGCTTTCCTCTTTTGATGAATCTGACTACTCCTTTCCAAGGAGAGACTTTTAATAATACTTTGTCACCTACTTGAAATTCCAACGACTTTCGCCTGTTATCAGCATAGATCTTTTGTCGATCACGTGTTGCTTTCAGTCATTCCTTGACTTGAATGATCTTGTCGGTTGTTTCTTGTACTATTTCAGGTCTAGATAGTTGCTTTTCTCCAATTTCTGTCCAACAAACTGGGGTTTGGCACATTCGTCCATAAAGTGCTTCAAATGGTGCAGCATTGATACTGGTGTGATAACTGTTATTATAAGAAAATTCTATTAATAGTAAGTGATCGTCCCAATTACCTCTGAAATCAATTACACAAGCTCTAAGCATGTCCTCCATTGTCTGAATTGTCCTTTCGCTTTGTCCGTTCGTTTGAGGATGATAAGCTGTGTCATGACCCCCGACCCGGTTTGACCCGTTTCAGGAGCCGCGGGACAGAAATTCCCGTGGTATTTATTTAATTGAGTTTAACAGCGGAAGTTTATCATCAGGATCTTTTTAAAGCTAAAATTTTCCCGATTATTTTATTTCACAACTCGGGATAAAACCCGGTAATTTACAATCATATGCTTTCACAGTGAAATCTTAATTTTTACAAGACATGTTTCTTTATTTTATACTGAGCCACTTTCTTAAGCTTTGCAGTGCTTTACGGCACTTTTTCCTGGATCACAACAGATCACCTGAAACATGTTTGAAAAAGGTTTTGTCAGTGGGAAATACTGAGTGAATCATTCTATTTACTAAAACGACACATTTGTTACAATTTACAGTATTAAGAGAGATTACAATGTTTCAGATATCAAACCAACTACCCACAGTACTTGTCACTCGAACATCCATCGGTAGCCTCTTCGCCCGATGGTGTCTGTGACTATGGTCATATCACTCATTGGCTAACTCGTTGTCCAATAGTGACGGTTATCAAGTAAAGTATACAAAACCCCACATACCGGCTGTAACTTGGTGATTACATAAACTTAATCACTGTAATTATATCTTTTGTAAATAAAAATGCTTTTGTAAATAAATTTGATAAAAAGAGAATGACTCACATTGCAGATTTAACACGGACAGAGTCTAGTCTACAGATTAGCCTTGTTAACCTAATTTAAATAACAATGCACACAAAACTGGGTTAGTAATCAATACAGCATTTACGATAACTCACGAGATCAAACCCTCACAACGAATGACAAAGTGCAATACTTAAACATCCATCGAATTAACGACGAATGACAAAGCATAACCCTAATGTGGGCAGCACTTAAACATCCATTGGATATATTGATCGATCGGACAATGAATCGTAATAGCGATCGAGTTATTACCCTGTTTTGCGGCAGCGATTTAGTAACTCGTGTGTGTTTTTTGTAATATATAGAACGTAAATCGGTGTGTGTTTCGAATTTGTACGTCGTTTAAATTCCAAAATTCAAGTGCCAATGTCTACTATTTATAGGTGAATTTTGACCAGGCTTGCGCACCGTAAGACCAAATCCCTTACGGTGCGCAAGGGATACTTTTTCACCCTAGGTCAGCCACGTCTGAGACTAGCCTTGCTGCGTTGAAAATATCTTAAATTTCTATTTTGACAATGTTTTCTGTGGATAATCGTAACTAGGGTTTTACCCCCCCCCCCCTGAGTTTTAGGGTCCCTAATCCTGATTCTGATTGTTCCGAAAATTTTAGGGTTTGTGTAATTACTTGGGTGTCTCAATTAGGGTTTCCTATTGGACAAATTATTTTAATACATATGACTTTTGATGAGAGTTGTTACATTCTCCCCACCTTAATAAAATCTCGTCCTCGAGATTTACTGGAATAATTGAGGATACTTTCGTTTCATTTCTGGTTCCAGCTCCCAAGTGTATTCAGCTCCTCTCTTTGAATTCCACTTGACTTTAACTAGCACTAGACGTTTGTGCTTGAGAAACTTTACTTTTCTATCTTCTATCTGGAGAGGTTGCTCAACAAATTTTAGCTTTTCGTTTACCTCTATATCTTGAAGAGGTACTACTAAAGATTCGTCTGATAGACATTTCTTGAGGTTGGATACATGAAATACATCATGTACTCCAGCTAAATCTTCTGGTAGTTGTAAACGATAAGCAACTAGTCCTATACGTTGGATCACCGAAAATGGTCCTATGTATCTTGGACTTAGCTTTCCTTTCTTACCGAATCGAACTACTCCTTTCCAAGGAGAAACTTTCAAGAGTACCTTATCTCCAACTTGAAATTCCAATGGTTTGCATCGATTATCGGCATAACTCTTTTGACGATCACGAGCCTTCTTCAGTCTTTCCTTTATTTGTGTAATCTTATCAGTTGTCTCTTGCACAATCTCGAGACCTGATAATTGACTTTCTCCTATTTCTGCCCAACAAACTGGAGTTCTGCACTTTCTTCCATACAGTGCCTCAAATGGGGCAGTTTCAATACTTGAATGATAACCATTGTTATAGGAAAATTCAATTAAAGGTAGGTAATCATCCCAATTTCCACCAAAATCTATCACATATGCTCAGAGCATGTCTTCTAGAGTTTGGATCGTCCTTTCACTTTGCCCGTCTGTTTGAGGATGACATGCAGTGCTTAGGTTTAGTCGAGTTCCCATTGCTTGCTGGAAACTTTTCCAGAAGTGAGAAGTGAAATGACTATCTCTATCCGAAACTACGGATAGTGGAACTCCATGTAAAGATACGACTTCATCTACATACAACTTTGTCAATCTTTCCATGCTAAAGGTTTCGTTCATAGGTAGGAAGTGAGCTGATTTGGTTAATCGATCCACAATTACCCAAATCGCATCATTACCTTTTCTGGTTTTGGGCAACTTAGTAACAAAATCCATTGTTATGAGTTCCCATTTCCATACTGGCATTTCTAATTGTTGTAGTAGACCTGAAGGTTTCTGATGTTCTGCCTTAACTTGTGAACAAGTAAGACACTTTGATACATATCTAGCTATATCCTTTTTCATACCTCTTCACCAGAAATTATGTCTTAAATCTTGGTACATTTTATTGTTTCCAGGGTGTATGGTATACCTAGATTTATGAGATTCCTCTAAGATTTTATTTCTTAATTCTCCCTGCTTCGGTACCCAAATCCTTTTCTTATGGAATCTCCAAATTCCATCAGATCCTTGTTCTAATTCTTTTATTTGTCCCTTCATTCCTTCAGCATCATTCTTGATTGCTGTTTCCTGAACATTCTTTATTTGTTCCATTAAATCTAATTGTAGATTTAACCGAAGAGCGCGAACCCGTCGTTGTTTCTCATGATACTTACGACTTAAGGCATCTGCAACTACATTTGCCTTTCCTTCGTGATACTGAATATCACAGTCGTAATCACTTAAAATTTCCATCCATCTTCTTTGTCTCATGTTTAATTCTTTTTGCCCATATATATATCTTAAACTCTTATGATCTGTATAGATAGTAAATTTACTTTCGTACAGATAATGTCTCCAAATCTTAAGGGCAAAAATTACGGCTCCTAATTCTAAGTCATGAGTCGTATAGTTTTCTTCGTGCTTTTTCAATTGTCTAGATGCGTACGCAATCACCTTCTTGCGTTGCATTAGAACACATCCTAATCCTAGTTTTGAAGCATCACAATATACTTCAAAATCTTTAGTTCCTTCTGGCAAGGCTAGGATTGGAGCATTGGTTAATTTCTGCTTCAAAACCCTAAAGGCTTCTTCTTGCTTAGCTCCCCATTCAAACTTAACGGCTTTACAGGTTAGCTTAGTTAATGGTACAACTATTTTGGAAAAATCCTTAATAAACCGTCAATAATATCCAGTTAAACCTATAAAACTTCTAATTTCCATTGCGGTTTGCAGAACCTTCCAATTGGTAATTGCTTCTATCTTAGCAGGATCTACATGAATACCTTCGTGATTCACCATGTGGCCTAAAATTGCACTTCTTGTAGCCAAAATTCACACTTCGAGAATTTGGCATATAACTTTTCTTTTCTTAACAAATTTAAGAGTGCGTGCAAGTGCTGACAATGTTCGTCCTGACTTTTTGAATAAATAAGTATATCGTCTATGAAGACAATTACAAATTTATCCAAATACGGTTTACAGATCCTATTCATCATGTCCATGAATGCAGCAGGTGCATTCGTTAATCCGAAAGGCATGACTGTAAACTCGTAATGACCATACCTAGTTCTGAAAGCAGTTTTAGGTATGTCTTCTTCTTGTACCTTTAATTGATGATATCCGGAGCGTAAATTGATCTTGGAAAAATATGTAGCTCCTTGAAGTTGATCGAACAGATCATCAATCCTAGGTAATGGGTATCGATTCTTAATTGTAACTTTATTCAATTCTCTATAATCAATACACATTCTCATGGAACCATCCTTCTTCTTTACAAACAACACTGGCGCTCCCCATGGGGATGAACTAGGTTGTATGAATCCTTTACTTAGTAATTCATCTAATTGCTTTTTCAGTTCTAACATTTCAGTAGGAGCTAACCGATAAGGTGCTTTAGCTATCGGTATAGTTCCAGGAATTAGATGAATCCTAAATTCTACCTCCCCATCTGGTGGTAACCCTGGTAACTCTTCTGGGAATATATCTAGGTATTCTGAGACTACAAGAATTTCCTTAAGTTCTTTATTCTTAGTACTAATGATTACTGAAATCATATATACTATTCCTTGCTTTCTTTCATAACTAGCAACTTTCATTACCGATATGAACTTCATGGGTTTTCGCGGCTTATCTCCTGTAATCATGATTACTTCTCCAGTAGGTGTTTGAATTTCTATAGAGTTCTGGTCACAAAGGATTCAAGCATGATTGGCTACTAACCAATCCATTCCTAATACAACATCGAATTCGGCTAATTTCATAGGTAATAGGTTTGCAGAGAATTTATGACCTAAAATTTCTATGTTTCCTTGTTGCAAAACCTTATCTATTTTAACTGAATTCCCATCTGCCATTTCTACTGTAAAAATTTGCCTAATGCTGGTTAAAGGTAAGTTAAGAGCTTGGCAGAATGAAGTATTGATAAAACTTTGGTTTGCACCAGAGTCAAATAATACTTTTGCGTAAACGTTGTGAACTAAGAACGTACCAGCTATCACATCTGGAATGAGTTCTGCTTCTTGAGTAGTTAGCTGGAATGCTCGAACATTCTTCTTGGTAGCTCCGTCGGTTGGCTTAGCTTTGTTGTCTGCTGGTTTGACCAATTTAGGATATTCCGGTTTAAAATGCCCAGCTTCTCCGCAGTTATAGCAGACTATGGTTTTCTTCCTGCAGTTTTCTTCACGATGTCCTACCATTTTACAAAAATTGCAGGTTACACCACATCTTCCAAAATGTTTCTTTCTGCAATTCCTGCAAAACGGTGGAGTTGAATATTGCCCTGTTCCTCTTCTCTTGAAGCTGTTATTATTACCCATACGAAATCCTTGGGTAATTTTCTGAGCTAGTTCCTTCTTTCTGTTTTCATCTTGTGTGCGTACCAGCTCATCTGTTAGGGTGTTGGCTAATTCTACTGCACCGTCAATAGTGCGAGGTCTCGCAGCTTTAACGATATTGCGAATTTCACTAATCAATCCCCATATATAGCGAGAAATGAGGACCGGTTCTGGCGAAGCCAGCGTTGGTACCACTTTAGCATATTCAAAGAATGTCGAAGTATAACCGCGACAATCTACACCCGTCATACGATGATTTAGGAACTTATTTGTCATTTGTTCTTTTTCATATTCGGGACATAATTTTCTTTCTATAAGATTCTTAAATTCTTCCCAATTCATGGTGTAGGCCATATTTCTTCCTTTGGCTTGAAGTACCGTGTTCCACCATTCTAGCGCCCCTTCTTTGAAAAGATTTGACGCATACATAACTTTATCGTTTTCGGCACATTTACTAATTATAATCACTGCCTCGGTTTTCTCGAACCAACGCAGTGCTGCAGTTGCTCCTTCATTGCCTGCAAATTCAGTGGGTTTGCAAGCAAGAAATTCCTTGTAAGTGCAACCAGGCGTTGCAGCTTTCATTTTCTTAGGGAGCGGAGCTTGCAGTGGTTCATTATTGTTATTAGTATGATTACCACCTCCGTTTATGCTATTACTGAAGTTATCTTCAGAAATACGTTTGCTTGGAACGATTTGTTGAGGCTCGATTGGATTTCTAACAGCAACAACTATTGCTGGAATAGCATTAGTTATTCCTTGAGCAACAATATTTTCTATATCCTGTCTAGTCATATATTGATCCCCCGGTTGTTACTCAGATTGATTAATCTCATTAACTGGTTCGTTATTAGCGTTTTCCATCTGATAATTAATTTATAAATAATTAGTATAAGAAATAATCCAATATAACAATTATACACAAAATGACCATACTAATTTTTCACAATACACATATAGCCAAAACTATTGATTTCTCGATTCCATTTTATATATTATATTATGCTTCTATATACAACCGTTTTATTGTTTAATTTACACATACTGATTTCTATTATTACTATTACACCACCACAGTTTCATAATCCTACAATCTTTCGTCATTTGTTTTTCTAAAAACGAAGCTCCCTTTCATCATATTTCCAGGCAATTTGTCCCCGTATCTCCCAGATTCTGTTTCCCGCATCCATTAATTCTTCGCCAAAATGGCAGAGTTCAACCATATTCTCGTTACTCATCGGTGGATTTGGTAGAGGTCCTGGATCAAATTGCGGAAGAAAGGAATAAGGACTGTTGATAATGTTTTGGAATTGCCAGTCATTGGTCCACCACTCGTCCATACCTTAGGTTTGGGTGTGGATTATTGGATCTGGAATTGCTGGTTCTTAGTTTATAGGGAGTTGATTGTTGACAGGATTAGAATATAAATTATTATTAATAGGCCGGACAATATCACAGCTTGCCAAAGCATGATCTAATTCTTCCTGAAAGGGTAACTTCTCAGCTTGTCTAGAGCTTTCTCCAGTTTCCATATGTATTTGCCTATAACCTTCTCTACATTCCATTTCCATTTCCTTAGAATATTCCTCAAACTTTATTCCCATTTGTCTAGATTCTTCCTTGACTTTAGTCTCCATTTCTTGCTATCTAGAACTTTCCCCGGGTTCAATCCCTTTTCCTTTTTCTAAAGGATTGTTTATTTTAGGCAGTCTCTTAGCTGGCTTTCTCTTATGTACACGCCTCCCCCGTACATATCTCCTTCTTTTCTTAGGTTTTGGCTTTTCCAGAGGTGGAGCATTGAATTCTATAGGTTGTTCCACATCAGGGAAGTACCTAGTAAATTCTTTAGAAACTTCTATGTTTACAGGGTAAAGGTTGAGATTTTCTAGGGCTTCAGATAACTCATTCATGCTGTTTAACATATATGTAAAAATAATAAATTAAAATTTTGTAACAAATTTTACAAACAACTCTCAAATATTATTGCATATTCTGTGACTAATTTAATACAAAGAAATTTGACAATTAAACATACTTGGTTTTATTTATTTACTAGATGATAAGGTTACTAATACAGAGTCATGTTATTTTAAAGATTAGTGTTTACTGCTACAGTGGCTAGCATATAAAGGTCCGCCCATTTTTCATCTAATTTGTCTTCCCAGGGTGATTTACTGATTAATTCCTGGGTTTCCTTTTTAACTTTCTTTTCTTGAGATTTCTTTATTTTCTCCTTACTTTTCCTAATAATCAAATTTCTTTTATCAGGAGAAAGTGGTTCCTCGTATTGGGCTTTTCGAACAAATATTCCTTCTTCAGGAGTTTGGGAGGAACTTCCCTTCTCATTTAATGACCTATCTAATTTAAGATAGATGCTTGAAAGCTTTTGCTTACCCATACTGTAACTAACAAATAATCAGTTAATAAAACACATAATCACATAATAGTAATCAGGAAAATTTAAGTATTTCTAAATACTTAATTAGCTTAACTCAGTGGCTCTGATACCACCTTATTTCTGTCACGACCCCCGACCCGGTTTGACCCGTTTCAGGAGCCGCGGGACAGAAATTCCCGTGATATTTATTTAATTGAGTTTAACAGCGGAAGTTTATCATCAGGATCTTTTTAAAGCTAAAATTTTCCCAATTATTTTATTTCACAACTCAGGATAAAACCCGGTAATTTACAATCATATGCTTTCACAGAGAAATCTTAATTTTTACAAGACATGTTTCTTTATTTTATACTGAGCCACTTTCTTAAGCTTTGCAGTGCTTTACGGCACTTTTTCCTGGATCACAACAGATCACCTGAAACATGTTTGAAAAAGGTTTTGTCAGTGGGAAATACTGAGTGAATCATTCTATTTACTAAAACGACACATTTGTTACAATTTACAGTATTAAGAGAGATTACAATGTTCCAGATATCAAACCAACTACCCACAGTACTTGTCACTCGAACATCCATCGGTAGCCTCTTCGCCCGATGGTGTCTGTGACTATGGTCATATCACTCACTGGCTAACTCGTTGTCCAATAGTGACGGTTATCAAGTAATGTATACAAAACCCCACATACCGGCTGTAACTTGGTGATTACATAAACTTAATCACTGTAATTATATCTTTTGTAAATAAAAATGCTTTTGTAAATAAATTTGATAAAAAGAGAATGACTCACATTGCAGATTTAACATGGACAGAGTCTAGTCTACAGATTAGCCTTGTTAACCTAATTTAAATAACAATGCACACAAAACTGGGTTAGTAATCAATACAGCATTTACGATAACTCACGAGATCAAACCCTCACAACGAATGACAAAGTGCAATACTTAAACATCCATCGAATTAACGACGAATGACAAAGCATAACCCTAATGTGGGCAGCACTTAAACATCCATTGGATATATTGATCGATCGGACAATGAATCGTAATAGCGATCGAGTTATTACCCTGTTTTGCGGTAGCGATTTAGTAACTCGTGTGTGTTTTTGGTAATATACAGAACGTAAATCGGTGTGTGTTTCGAATTTGTACGTCGTTTAAATTCCAAAATTCAAGTGCCAATGTCTACTATTTATAGGTGAATTTTGACCAGGCTTGCGCACCGTAAGACCAAATCCCTTACGGTGCGCAAGGGATACTTTTTCACCCTAGGTCAGCCACGTCTGAGACTAGCCTTGCTGAGTTGAAAATATCTTAAATTTCTATTTTGACAACGTTTTCTGTGGATAATCGTAACTAGGGTTTTACCCACCCCTGAGTTTTAGGGTCCCTAATCCTGATTCTGATTGTTCCGAAAATTTTAGGGTTTGTGTGGAATTACTTGGGTGTCTCAATTAGGGTTTCCTATTAGACAAATTATTTTAATACATATGACTTTTGATGAGAGTTGTTACAAGCTGTGCTTAGATTCAACTTGGTTCCCATTGCCTTTTGGAAACTTGCCCAAAAATGAGAGGTAAAACGACTATCCCTATCAGAAACAATTGATAAAGGAATTCCATGTAATGAAACTATTTCATTTACATAAAACTTGGCTACCTGTTCCATACTGAAAGTTTCCTTCATTGGTAGAAAATGAGCTGACTTAGTTAGCCTATCTACAATCACCCAGATTGTATCATTACTTTTCCTTGTTTTGGGTAATTTGGTAACAAAATCCATTGTTATCAATTCCCATTTCCAAACTGGCATTTCTAACTGTTGCAATAAACCTGGGGGTTTCTGGTGTTCAGCTTTAACTTGTGAACAAGTTAAACACTTAGAAACATAAGCTGCTATATACTTTTTCATTCCTATCCACCAGAAATTCTTTCTTAAATCATGATACATCTTATCACTTCCTGGATGCATCGTATACTTAGACTTATGAGCTTCTTCTAATATACGATGATGTAGGTTTCCTAATTTAGGTATCCACATTCTTTTCTTATGGAATCTCCAAATTCCATCTGTTCCTTGTTCTAGTTCTTTAAGCATTCCTTTTAATTCTTCAGCATCATCCTTGATTACTGATTCTTGTGCTTTTCTAATCTGTTCATTTAAATCTACTTGTAGATTTAATTTAAGAGAACGTACCCTTTTTGGCTTTTCATGATACTTTCGACTTAAAGTGTCACACCCTGACTTTTGCGGAAGTGTGATTATGGTGTGACTTTCTTAATACTATTGCATTCAATCATAACAACAACTATATGATAAAAACCATAGATTTGTCATCCATTAAATAAGTTTAGAAACATAACATTCATTATTTTAAAACATAGGCTTCAAATTCAAGTTTTACAAACCATACGAATTGTTTATGAGTTCACTAAGGACTCATCAAAAGATATTAAATAAAACCAAGGTTTGGAAGACGTGTCTCGTCCAGGAATAAGACACACTGACCAAACCCAAGGACCATGGATAACATCTTTATTCCTAACGCAGCATAAAACTTCCAACGCTTGCCAGATCCAATTACTAATTCCATGAAATACATGTATTTTGAAAACATCAACAAAAGTTGAGGAAGTTCGTGTGTTTGTTTGTGTGTATGAATAAACCATTGAAATCGTTGTAAGTATGTATGTAAGTTTATAAATCCCAGTATGAAAGCAACAAGGAAAAACAGATCACCAATGGTTTGCAAGGCCATTGATATGTGTGACGTGATGCAGGAAGCTCAAACCTAGCAAATTTTGCACCGGGCTTCCGGCTGTAAGACATAGTCTACCCATGGTCCAACCCTGGTCCAACATGGGCAGGGCTCGCTACACCCAAATAGATCTATCACTCATGTCCCTCGGTCCTACAATGAGGATTGATGTCCTTAAACGTTATGCCCACCACTCACATGATCTAAGTGTACCCTTCCTTAGCTAACCATACCAAATAATAATGTTTGTAAACAGTTGTAACATGTACTTCACCCCCGAAGTTATAAAACTGAAAACAGTTAAAGAAAAGGGGGAACACGAAACTCACAATCTTGTGTCTTCAACAATCGTAACTCGAGCTTCTCCTGTGGACACGACTACCTACAACGTACTAATGTCTAAGACGAACGGGTCGCGCCTTGACTTAGTATTAACGTTTCTGAGTCACGTTTCTTTTGATATTATTCCAAGTTACATAATTATTTGTTAAAATAATTAATATTTTAATTTAAATTATATTTATTAAATTTTTGGAATAATTGTTAAACAATATTATTGTAACTTAATACTACCCAAGTATTCATACTTGTATTCCCTTCCCAAGGATGTGTGTATTTGTTTTCGTAATCTTGTATTTGTATATTTTTGCCATGCATTGGTGTCGTATTCCGGTGTGTATTAATACGTGTGAGAATATGTATTTTATTGTATTCATTAAGTATTCATATACTTAAATTTATATTAAACTTTCCGGAATATTATTTATAATAAAAGTCCACCAATATATATATATTCCCAATATATATATATATATATATATATATATATATATATATATATATATATATATATATAAGAAATATTACTTATAAAAACTATTTATAATTTTTCTTTTGCAAAAATATTTGTAGTTCCAAAATAATATATTTTCAAGTCTAACTTAGAAAATATTTATAAACTTATTTTTATCCAAAAATAATGTATTTTAAGTTTACTCAAGAAAATATATATTTTTCCAAAAAATAATATATCTTCTTATATCTGCAAGGAAAATATATATATTTATACTTGTCAAAAATGCTATATTCTTCCCCTGTCAAAATATGATATACTCTTGTAGTGATTGTGAAAACCATATTTTCATTTCTTTGTGTCCGAAATATTATTTACCAAAATATACTTTGTGAATATATTTTCCGGAATATTTTGTAAGTTACATTTCTTGTTTGGTTTCGCCAATATTTTGTGTGTAACATATATACTTATTCCTTGAGACTTGGTAATATTTTTGGATGGTAATTCTTGGTTTATTTCTGAGTTATATTATTTCAAGTCCTAAAATAATATAACTATTACACAAAGTATACAAATAATCACACATGTGTGTCTTCAATGTATATATATTCTAAATATATATTTAGCCACTTTTATTTATAAAAACTAACCTCCAATATTTGTATTTTTGTAACAAAAATTATGGCAAAGTTTATATGGAAAACTCATGGTTAAAATACACTTGTAAATATTTGTTTAAAATATTTTTCTAAGTGTTAATATTTTTAGAAAATTTTGCCGTAGTTTCCCCTAAAATGGAGGTTTCCATGCTTTCAAGCATATCATTTTCTTTTGTAAAAATCATCACAATCAATTCACAATCATCAACATACAACCTTTACTTACCAATTTTTCCAAAATCATGCATTTTCTACTACTTAAAGTGTGATTGATTCTTTAAAAACTTCATTTTTAAAGAATCTAGATCTTTATAACTTATAATCATATTTTCTAAAAATGTTTCTTCTTGGATTTTTCTTGTTACATAAGTGTTTCTACACCTTATTAACCACCAAAAATAAGGTTTATTTGTTTAAGAACCAAGTTTAACTGAAACTTGTATTTTTAACTTGGTTTCTTGAAAAATCATCCATGAAATATGAGATCTACAAGATTTATATCTTACTTTAATCATCATTTTACAAGAAAACATTTTATTCATTCAAGTTCATGACTTTTGTGAGGATGATCCATTAATTTTTAACACTTTCATCCTCTCATCTTGCTAGATTATGTTTTTAATCATGATCTAGCAAGATCATATGATGATATACATCATTTTCATAAATAATCAATCATCAAGTGTCACAACAACACTAAACAACATGATTTCTTTAAGTTTCCTTATAATTTCAAGCTTATGTTCATGTTTCATCTTCTTATTTCTTAGTGTTCTTGATGATTAACATTATGTTTCTTCTTTTAACCACTTAAAATGGAAGTAAAATAGAAAGATCATGGTTCTTACCACTAGCTCAAGGCTAGGGATGATCAAGAGGATAAATGAAGTGGATAAAAGCAAACGGTGAAGGTTCTTCAACTTCCGAAAGCTCCTAGCTTCCTAACTTAGCTTCTTACACCTCTAGATCACCTTGGAATGTATGGAAGAAGGTTGAAAATGGAGGTGGTGTGTGGCCGTAGGTATGGAGGGAGGAGAAGGAAGGAGTTTTGCAAAGTGTGGAATGAGGAATGAAGGCATAATCTTGAGGGTGTTACTTATAACCAATGACACAAGATCTTTCATGGATTTTATGCTTAATAAAGAGAGAACACAATCTATTTTTATAACAAATAAAATCAATTGTGGGTCCCACATTATGGGCCGTGAACTAGGTGGGGGGGGGGGTACTAGACTAGGTTTTAACTAGTTAGTTTCATTCTAGTTCAAATCCAAGTGTTTAGTTAGGGTGTTTAGTTATTAGATATTTTTATGGTGTGTTACGGTGTTCGGGGATCATAACTTGCTTGATAATATTAAAACAGTGCTTTTAGTGTAAATTTTATGTTTCGGGTAGTGTCCGGTTGTTCGGTTGGCTACTAGTTCGTTAAGGTGCTAAACTTTGCAGTTTAGTGTGCTTTAAGTACCCTTTTATGACAGTTTTGATTCCCAACACTTAGGAAAGTATTCAGGACCATTTAATCATATTTCTGCATGATATTAGGTTGTTTAAATGTTTTATTTTGCTGAATTCTGCAGAATTCTGCAGTTTGTGTGACTTTTAGGCACTTTCCGGCATTTAAACTATCTCTTGGAAGACAGTTTTATGATCCTTACTTTCCTACACACTATACTAGTGTAAGACTTGGTTTCTAGCTCATTCTGTGTCTCAATACAAAGTCTATCTATCTGCTGAACTCTGTCAGCATTTTTCTGATTTGTCTGATAACTGTGCTAACTGTGTTTCATGCATCGTCTAAGTCAATAAAGTGCTTATGCAGTAATGATATAACATTAAGCAATATGTGATGCACATGTATGTATATGGAGGTAATCAGAAAGCAATTCAAGTCATAAATTTTTAATCAGCATAATCATTAATCATTAATTATTGTCTAATTAATTGTACGGATGCATGCAAATTTGGCAGTTGTCACATTCTCCCCCTGTTAAGAAAATTTCGTCCTCGAAATTTATACTACCTTAACTCCTTAGGGTTACATTATGGGTGTATGTATATGAATAATATTGAGGTATATAACCACAAAACCGAATCAAATCTTATTCACATCAGGTGAATCCAAGGATATATTACAACAACAAGAACCCAATGGTTAAAAGGTATGTGTTCTAGAATTTGATGTCAAAGGACACGAGATGTATAGTTGTATAATCTAGTGTAACTTAGTTAACAGGGGTGCAACAAAGGAGTTTTGACCAATGGATTTTCAAACAATCGGTCACAATATGCAAATGAGTTTTCAAAAACCATAGCATCCGCTATATGAACTCAAAATCAACAACTCGAATATGATAGTAACATGAAAATGATCTGTCAACTTTCGAATAAATAAATGGTAAGGATTAGTGTGTTGACATTCTTGAATTGCAAAAATACACCGAATGAAATACAAGCGAATCTGGTGTATCATTGTCTTAATTCGTAGTTGCATTAGGAATGTTTAAATGACAAGTCAAACAAAAGTATGTGTAGTTTTGCGTGAAACGGTTGACCATGATTAGCACAAGCTACAAATTTGTAATGACACCACAAGGTGTCGTAATTGACATATTTCAATAATAGAGGTGGCCGAACAAGTTCACCGTGCTTGAGATCAAATGAAAGTGTAATGAAACAATCCCGAGGATTTGATTCAAACGGCATAGTAGGACCTTTCAATTGAATATAGAACATCAAAGAGCCATTGTTTCCGATCGAAGATGAAAAAGTAATAAGTACCGCAAGGCATTCGATCGACAATGAAAGAATCGTTAGGAGGTACACCATGATAGGAAATGAATCTATGTACCATTGTCTTAACACACAACTGTGTTGAGACCGCTTTATTCGTGATAAACAAAACAGATTTGGAGCAAGTTAATAAATAAACAATTAAATCCATGTATGAGGTGCGTAACCAAATTAGCGCAAGCTTCAATTTTGTGAAAGCATCACCACAAGGTGTCGAAACCAACAAACGACTTAGTGGAGTCGTAGACCAAACAAATCTACTACGACTCGAAACAAAAGAACTTTTACAAAAATAAATTTGAATATGATGATCTCAATACATCATATGGCGTATTGAATTGAATATGCAAAATGGACAAGTTCAAGTGATTGAACCTGGTTTCAGCCCAACCTGACAATAAGCGTATGTGTCGACAAGGGAATCTCAGCATGATTACGAAGATAAACCATGAATGTAACTTGAAAGAAAAGAAGTTTCAAGAAGGTGTGTTGACTTGATAGCAAAGGAGCCAACAATTACAATAATGTAGGTTATTCGAATCATAAACCAATAATTAGCTTTAGCAAAATAATATTTGAACTTCAATGAAGCGTTTATTCGAAATGATACCACATGCATAACAAATGGTGCATGTGTAGCATATGAGTTTCCAAGAAATGAAACAATGAGTATTTGCTATAATGAAGAAAATTGTTATGATGCAACTATCATTAGGAGAAGTAGAGGTGCAAAATTCTACTTGTTAGAAGCAATAGTGGAAATTTCAATGTAAGAAAGTTGAGTGCTTTACCTGTTTGGTTAACTGAAATAGCATATATGTCAAAATAATGGGTTTTGCTTGGGTTAACAGATGTGGTTCCTAAGTGACAACCTTTAACGAGTTTTGACCTAAGTCCCCAAAGGTCTTAAGTGCACGATTCCTAAACCTTCAAAGTTCTGTATTCTGTGCGTAACTATTTTGTGTATCGTGTATAAAACACAGTATTAGCGTATGTCTAAAACAAATGGTTGACCCACTGTGCTTTGGTATACTTTCTTCTTGAATCCACAGCTAATGATACTCGATCAACGATCAATCTTGGAATAGTAGTTGGATCCTCACAGTTAGTTAAATGAATAATTCGTTAATCCTCAGCAGGAGTTACCGACTTTTGTTAGTTAGCTCGTTCGGCTCCTGGTAGCTGATACTTATTTGAAAATCACCGTCCTTCTCCTTGACGAACAGTACTAAGATTCCTTAGGGCAAAAAGCTTACCTTATAAGTCCCCAATCTGGAAACTTCTGAAGCTGCGTTGACAAATCTTGTATCTCAGAAAGGGCAAGTCGATAGGGTGCCTTGGTTACAGACGTGGCGCCTGGAACCAATCGATGCGAAATTCGACTTGTCGTTGAGGAGGTAATCCTGACAAGTCTTCGGGGAAGACTTCAGGTTATTCCCTTACCACAGGGATATCTTCGAGCTTAGGTCCTTCGGCTTCCTTATCCACGACATGAGTTAAGGAGGCAATACACCTTTTACGCAAAACTTTCGTGCCTTCATATTGTTGGCAATTTGTAGGGGCGTATTCTGCTTATCTTCGCGAATCACGATCATTTCTTCATTTGCCATCGGGGTGCGGATAATCTTCTCCTTAGGCTTTTACTAGCCTCCCATTAGTTGGTTTTATCAAGTATAGGATATCTACCCTATTTGCTACTAACCCAAGTATATTCTTAAGCCCTAGATGAACGAGGTTATAGTTGGTACTAGAATTAGTTAGCATAGACGCAAGGTGTCGGTTAGTAGGTGTAACGACTCTCATCAAAAGTCATAATTATTAAATTAATTTGACTAATAGGAAACCCTAATTGAGACACCCAAGTGATTCTGTGCAAACCCTAAGATTTTCATAATTTTCAGAATCAGGATTAGGGCCCCTAAAACTCAGGGGGGGTAAACCCTAGCTGACGATTATCCAAATTACGTGCTGTCCAAGTTGAATTTTTAGAAAGTATCGACTCACCTGAGCTAGTCCCACGCGTGGCTACCCTATAGTAGCTTTGTGTCCCTTACGGACCGTAAAGCTGTGAGTCTTACGGTCCGTAAGCAGTCATACGGACCTCAACATTGATAAGCTTACGGTCCGTAAGCTAGTCAAATTTTGTGTATAAATAGCAGACATTGGCATTCGAAATCTGGACATTTTACGACGAAAGAATTCTCAATTATACACCGAGTTTTCTGCTGTATACTTCAATTAACACACACAGGTCTCTAATTGAAGCTGCAATCAGGGTATTAGCACAATCGCTGCTACGATTCATTGTCCGATTGATCTAAATATCCAATGAATGTTTAAGTGCCGCCCACATTAGGGTTATACTTTATCGTTCGTCATTAATTTGACGGATCATCGTTAATTCGATGGATAAAGTATTATACTTTGTTGTTCGTTGTTAATTCAACGGATCATCGTTAATTCGATGGATGAAGTATTGCACTTTGTCGTTCATTGTGAGAATTTGATCTCGTGAGTTATCGTAAATGCTGGATTGATTACTAACCCCAAATTGTGTGCTTGTTATTGAAATTAGGATAAAAGGCTAATCAGTAGGCTAGGCTCTGCCCGTATAAATCTGCAATGTGAGTCATTCTTCTTTTCTCACAGTTTGTGAGTTATTTTATCAAATATTTTACAATACCTCAAAATTATTTTCAAGGTTATAATTACAGGGACTAAGTCGTGGATATCTTGAATTACTGGTTAGTGGGGTATTGTGCACATTACTAATTTTCTCCCAGTTAGGTTCATTGACCTACTCGGGATAATCACTGTTAGGTTCATTGACCTACAGGGATAATCGTCACTATTTAAGTTCATTGATCTAATAGTGGTATGACCATCGTCACCATTGTGACTTGTCACCATTGTGACAGAATGCCAGATAAAAATAAGATAGAAGCCATTGTAATCGCTCTTATGCTGTAATTGATAACTATGCATCATTATGCAAAATAGAATGATTCACTCAGTATTTCCCGCTGACAAAACCTTTTTCAAACATGTTTCATGTGATCACATATGATCTAGGAAAAGTGCCATATAGCACTACAAGCTCAAGGAAGTGGCTCAGTATAAAATAAAGAAACATGTTTTATGAATATAAAAAGATTTCTTTGTGAAATCAAACTATTGTAAATTACCGGGTTTATCCCGCATTGTGAAATAAAATAATCGGGAAATATTTACATTTTAAAAGATCCTGATGAAAACTTCCGCTGTAAAACTCAATTAAATAAATACCGCAGTATTTTCTGCCGCGGCTCCTGAAACGGGTCAAACCGGGTCATGGGCCGTGACAGAAAAAGGTGGTATCAGAGCCATTTATTGAGCCACTTATCGAGCCACTGATTTAAGCCAATTAAGTATTTAGAAAATACTTAATAATTTTTATTAATTACTATTTTGTGATTATATGTTTATTTATCTGACTAATTTTTATATAGTATGGGCAGATTTTTATATGTTAACAATATTGTATTGCTCTATCATCGTTAATCGAAAAACATTATAAATTTACTTGATTATATATGGAATTACCTAATTTACAAATATAGTATTACTATATTGCAGTAAAGAAATTATGTTTGAAGTATACTCTTATTTAAAATTATTGTTTAGTTATTTATTATTAATAATTCTATTATTAATAATAATATATTAATAGTAGTAGTACTAAGATTATTTTTAAATACTAGGGATTTTTATCAAAGGCAGATATTGGATAGCCTAGCCTTAGTTAGGCATGGACTGATCACCTATGCTTAAACAAGGCAGCACTAACCAATATCCACCATGATAATGACTAATTAATATATATAAATTAAGTCATCATACTTATTTAGTATGTAGATTTTTATATGTTAACTACTGTAATAGTAAATATAAATCTTTAAATATTCTGATTTAAAGTTTAGTATTTTTATTATCTACAGTCAAGAAAATTTATAAATAAATTACAAATAAAACCTAGTATGTTTTAATTTGTATTTGTTTTGGTAATATGAAATACTATTTAAAAAAAAAAAGTTATTCTATAAAATTTTGTTATGATTTAGTAAATTGTGTGTATTTTGCTAAACAGCATGAGTGATTTGTCAGAAGCCCTTCAGAATTTAAATCTCTATCCAGTAAGAATAGAAGTTTCCAGAGATTTTAATATGTATATTCCAGACATAGAAGAACCTATAGAATTTAACGCTTTACCTTTCGAGAAACCTAAGCCTAAGAAAATGGAAATTGGGGAAAGCTCTAGGCAAATTGAAAAGTTACCATCTCAAAAAGAACTAGATTTTATAATGGCAACCGATGATACTATTGAGCCTGTTAATGAAAATAATTTTATGAACTTAGAACCATCTATTCCAAACTCTTCAAATTATTGGAATATAGACGAATGGTTGGATAATGAAATACTGTTACAAAACCATCCCTATAGGCTTTTCCCTAAGTACCATCCAGAACCTTTAATCAAATTTACCAATAAGTAATGAGAATAGGATTAAACTCCATCATTTTGACAACATGGATGCTGGGAATAGAATCCAAGAGATTTTGGGACAGATCTCCTGGAAATACGATGAAAAGAAACGCCGTTACTAGAACATCACCTGATAAAGGATAGGGAATTATGAACTATGGTTGTGTAATAGTAACAGTAAAATCAGTATGTGTAAAATAAATAATAAACCGGGTGTATATAGAAACAAGATATAAGGAAATTTTAGAAAAATACAAATTTTGTTTGTATATTCGTTTATGTGATTATGTGCAACTAAATTGTGACATTGAATTATTTCCTTTATACTAATTATATATCTATAAATTAGATATCAGATGGAAAACGCTAATAATGAACCAGTTAATGAGGGTAATCAATCTGAACACCAACTAGGGGATCAATATGTGACTAGGCAAGATATAGAAAATATCATTGCTCAAGAAATAGCCAACACTATTCCAGGAATAGTTGCTCAAGGGATAGCCAATGCTATTCCAGCAATCATTGTTGCTGTTAAAAATCCAATTGAACCTCAACAAGTTATTCCTAGTAAACGCATTTCTGAAGATAATTTCAGTAATAGCGTAAATGGAGGTAGTAATCATGTTAATCATGATAATGAACCACGGCAAGCTCCGCTCCCTAAGAAAAGGAAAGTTGCAACGCCTGGTTGCACTTACAAAGAATTTCTTGCTTGTAAACCCACTGAGTTTGCAGGCAATGAAGGAGCGACTGCGGCACTGCGTTGGTTAGAGAAAACCGAGGCAGTAATTGCCATAAGTAAATGTGCTCAGGATGATCAGGTCATGTACACATCAAACCTTTTCAAAGAAGTAGCGCTAGAATGGTGGAATACGGTGTTACAAGCAAAAGGAAGAAGGATGGCGTATGCTATGAACTGGGAAGAATTTAAGAGTCTTGTAGAAAGAAAATTCTGTCCTGAGTATGAAAAGGAACAAATGGCAAATAAGTTTCTAACCCACCGGATGGTAGATGTAGATTGTCGAGGGTATACTACGACATTCTTCGAATATGCTAGAATGGTACCAACCCTGGCTTCGCCAGAGCCGGTACTTATTTCTCGTTATATTTGGGGATTAATTTCCGAGATCCGTAATATTGTCAAAGCTGCGAAACCTCGTACGATTGATGATGCAGTAGAATTAGCCAATACTATGACTGACGAGCTAGTACGGACAAGAGAAGAAAATAGAAGGAAGGAAGTAGCCCAAAAGATTACCCAAGAATTCAGTTCGGGTAACCATAACCATTTCAAGAAAGGAGGGAATGGGAATTCTTCTACTAGTCCATTTTGCAATTTTTGCAAAAGGAAGCATTTTGGAAGATGCAAAGGATATTGCAATTTTTGCAAAATTCCGGGGCATCAAGAAGAAGACTGTAGGAGGAAGAAATTTTCAGTTTGTTACAACTGCGGAGAAGCTGGACATCTTAGGCCAAATTGTCCAAAACTGAATAAACCATTTGACAATCAAGCTAAATCGTCAGAATGAGCAAAAAGGAATGCGAGAGCCTTTCAGCTGACTACTCAAGAATCCGAGATGATTCCAGATGTGATAGCCGGTATGTTCTTAGCTTACAACGTTTACATGAAAGTATTATTTGACGTTGGTGCAAACCAAAGTTTTATAAATACTTTACTCTGCCAAACTCTTAACTTACCGTTAATCAGCATTAGATAAATTTCTATATTAGAAACGGCAGATGGAAATTCAGTTAAAATAAATAAGGTTATGCAGAACATAGAAATAAGTTATAAGTTTTCTGCAATCCTATTATCTATGAAATTAGTTGAATTCAATGTTGTGATCATTATCTGTGATCAGAATTTCTTAGAAATTCAATCAACCATCGGAGAAGTAATTATGATTACAGGAGATAAACCATGTAAGCCTATGAAGTTCATATCAGTAATGGAAATTGCTAATTATGAACGAAAGCAAAGGAATAGTATATATGATTTTAGTAATCATTAAATACTAAAGATACAGAATTTAAGGAAATTTCTGTAAATTAGAATACCCAGATGTATTTCCAGAAAATTTATCTGGATTACCATCAGATATTAAGATAGAATTTAAGATTTCTCTAATTCCAGGAATTTTACCGATAAGCCAGGGAACCTTATCGGTTAGCACAATATAGGTTGTTAAGAAAAAGTATGGTTCGATAAGAATGTGTATTGATTATAGGAAATTGAATAAGGTTATAATTAAGAATCAATATCCATTAATTAGCATTAATGATCTATTCGATCAAAATCCAGGGAAATAGATATTTTTCTAAGATCGACATACGTTACGGATATTATCAATTAAAAGTATCAGATGAAGATGTACCTAAGACTGTTTTCAGAACTAGCAATGGTCATTACTAGTTTACAGTCATGCCCTTCGGATTAAAGAATGCAACTGCAGCATTCATGGACATGATAAATTGGGTCTGTAAATTCTATTTGGATAAATTTGTAATTATCTTCATAGATAATATACTTATTTATTACAAAAGTAGGAAAGAACATTGACAGCACTGGCATGTACTCTTAACTTTGTTAAGAAAAGAAAAGCTTTACGCCAAATTTTCGAAAAATGAATTTTGGCTGCTAGAAGTGCAATTTTAGGTCATATGGTGAATCATGAAGGTATTCACTTAAATCTTGCTAAGATAGCTGTGATTACCAAATGGAAGATTCTGCAAACCGCAATGGAAATTAGGAATTTTTTTTTTAGGTTTAGTATTATAGACAGTTTATTAAGGAATTTTCAAAATAGCTATACCCTTAACTAAAGCTAACCTGTAAAATAGTTAAGTTTGATTAGAGAAGAAGAAGCCTTTAGGAACTGAAGATTTTGAAGTATACGTTAATGCTTCAAAGCTATGATTTGGATATATGTTAATGCAACGCAAAAAGGTAATTGCGTATGCCTCAAGGCAATTGGAAAAGTATGAAGAATATTTTATCACGTATAATTTAGAAATTTAGAGCCATAATTTTTGCTTTAAGATTTGAAGATATTATCTGTATGGAAGTAAGGATACTATCTATACAGATTATAAGAAGTTAGAAAAGAATTTGAGGCAAAGGAGATGGATGAAAATCCTAAATAACTACAACTGTGATATTCAGTATCACGAAGGAAAAGATGAAAACGGCAAGAGATAGTCATAAGAATTATGCAGATAATAGATAAAAGCCGTTGGAGATCGAGTTGGAGACAAAATATAATTGGAAGTATCTCCTTGGAAAGGAGTAAGAAAGGAAAACTAAGTCCGAAGACATATAGGATCATTTCCGGTAATTCAACATATTGGATTAATTGTTTATAGTTTACAACTACCAGGAAGGTTAGTTGGAATACATGATATATTTCATGAATTCAAGAAATGTCTATCAGATGAATTTTTGGTAATACATTTCTAAGATACAAAGATAAACAAATAGTGTTAAGTAAAGTAGGATTCAAAGACAGGATCCTAATATACTTGGGAACTGGAATCCAAAAAAGGAAGAAAAAGTATTCTCAATTATTCCAGTAAATCTCGAGGACGAGATTTTTATTAAGTTGGGGAGAATGTAACGACTCTCATCAAAAGTCATAATTATTAAATTAATTTGACTAATAGGAAACCCTAATTGAGACACCCAAGTGATTCTGTGCAAACCCTAAGATTTTCATAATTTTCAGAATCAGGATTAGGGCCCCTAAAACTCAGGGGGGGGTAAACCCTAGCTGACGATTATCCAAATTACGTGCTGTCCAAGTTGAATTTTTAGAAAGTATCGACTCACCTGAGCTAGTCCCACGCGTGGCTACCCTATAGTAGCTTTGTGTCCCTTACGGACCGTAAAGCTGTGAGTCTTACGGTCCGTAAGCAGTCATACGGACCTCAACATTGATAAGCTTACGGTCCGTAAGCTAGTCAAATTTTGTGTATAAATAGCAGACATTGGCATTCGAAATCTGGACATTTTACGACGAAAGAATTCTCAATTATACACCGAGTTTTCTGCTGTATACTTCAATTAACACACACAGGTCTCTAATTGAAGCTGCAATCAGGGTATTAGCACAATCGCTGCTACGATTCATTGTCCGATTGATCTAAATATCCAATGAATGTTTAAGTGCCGCCCACATTAGGGTTATACTTTATCGTTCGTCATTAATTTGACGGATCATCGTTAATTCGATGGATAAAGTATTATACTTTGTTGTTCGTTGTTAATTCAACGGATCATCGTTAATTCGATGGATGAAGTATTGCACTTTGTCGTTCATTGTGAGAATTTGATCTCGTGAGTTATCGTAAATGCTGGATTGATTACTAACCCCAAATTGTGTGCTTGTTATTGAAATTAGGATAAAAGGCTAATCAGTAGGCTAGGCTCTGCCCGTATAAATCTGCAATGTGAGTCATTCTTCTTTTCTCACAGTTTGTGAGTTATTTTATCAAATATTTTACAATACCTCAAAATTATTTTCAAGGTTATAATTACAGGGACTAAGTCGTGGATATCTTGAATTACTGGTTAGTGGGGTATTGTGCACATTACTAATTTTCTCCCAGTTAGGTTCATTGACCTACTCGGGATAATCATTGTTAGGTTCATTGACCTACAGGGATAATCGTCACTATTTAGGTTCATTGATCTAATAGTGGTATGACCATCGTCACCATTGTGACTTGTCACCATTGTGACAGAATGCCAGATAAAAATAAGATAGAAGCCATTGTAATCGCTCTTATGCTGTAATTGATAACTATGCATCATTATGCAAAATAGAATGATTCACTCAGTATTTCCCGCTGACAAAACCTTTTTCAAACATGTTTCAGGTGATCACATATGATCTAGGAAAAGTGCCATATAGCACTACAAGCTCAAGGAAGTGGCTCAGTATAAAATAAAGAAACATGTTTTATGAATATAAAAAGATTTCTTTGTGAAATCAAACTATTGTAAATTACCGGGTTTATCCCGCATTGTGAAATAAAATAATCGGGAAATATTTACATTTTAAAAGATCCTGATGAAAACTTCCGCTGTAAAACTCAATTAAATAAATACCGCAGTATTTTCTGCCGCGGCTCCTGAAACGGGTCAAATCGGGTCATGGGCCGTGACAGTAGGGAACGTACTGATAACCATGTTTAGATCCTGGTGTGCTTCCCTAGCTCCGATGTTGAACACTCCTTCTCGTGCCTGCTTGTTGTTAGGATAATACTTCCTGAAATGCCTTTTGTCTCCGCAATTAAAACAACCTTGAGCACGTTTTTGTTCATCACTAGTTCTACCTTGATAGTTGTTGATGCCGTTGCTTCCTCTGTGATTCCCGCTACCATCTAGGCTTCCGTTTCTGCGTTTAGTACTTTGCCAACAAGTCTCCTTGGGATGCCCTCTCTTGCCACAGTCATCGCACTTTCCATATTTACATCGCCCGACATGATGACGTAGGCAATTGTCGCACTTAGGTAGGATACCCATGTACACTTTTCCCTTTTTGGCCGTCTTCTTGTTATTCGCCCGATCACCTTCTTGGAAATCAATGAGCTTCCTTTTGTTCTTTCCAGATGACTCTACCGGAGTTTCCTTCTTCTCGTCAGGGGTTGAAAGTCTTTCCAATCTAAGTGCTTCCTTAGCGAGCGCCAAACTCATGATGCTTGCATGAATAGTTGTTGGTGGCGTTGATGCCGTCATTAAACTCAGGGCTTGAGGCACCAGTCCCCAAATGAATTGCCCCATTCTCTTCAATTCTGGTTCCACCAGGTATGGAACAACTCGCGACAAATCATGAAGTCTTTGCACGTACTCCACCACCTTTGGACCTTCCATCATCAGGCTCCGAAATTCACCTTCCAGCTTCTGGGTCTCCATCTGAGAACAATACTCCCTATGCATCATTTCCTTCAGCTCACCCCATGTCAAAGCATATGCTGCAGTCTCGCCCATTATTCGAACTCAAAGGTTCCACCATAACAGAGCCTCATCTTGAAACAATCCAGAAACGTATGGGACTTGTTGCTCTGGCGTACAACCGCTCATTCGTACAACAGAATCCACGTTCTCCACCCATTTCACAAAAGCTATGGCACCTCCAGTCCCGTCAAAGTTCAGAGGCTTGCAGTCTAAAAACTGCTTGTAGGTACAACCTGTACTCAAGCAATCATCATCACAGAAAGCATTAGCAAGGCACACTTAGAATTGTCCAAATGTATTGTAATGTGTCTTAGGTGACTTAAACATTACCGTTAGGTGGGTTATTCCCTGAGGTACTTTCGCTGTGTTTGTAGCGAAGAACCTCGTGCCGAGCTATGGCCTGTGAGACATGCGCTTGCCATTCTGCCTTAGTCAGCCGAATGATTTCTTGATGAGATATCTTCTACGAAGAACTTGGGTTGGTCAGGTCTCATTTGCTCAGGGGGGTGTAAATAGTTTTTTAGAGGTCATATGTACATACACATAATGAATTATCATATCACCCAATCAAGCAACAGCATAATCATAGCATAAACAAGTAGATGAGAGTATAACAGACAAACATGTAAATGGGAACATATTTAATGAGAACATAACAAGCAAACACATAACATCATAATTATAGCACACACAAGCAGATCAACAACGTGCTTAGCGAAGACATAGCGACTGAGCTCCCATTATTTACCGACCACAATCACATTGTCTACAAAGTGTATTACATCAAAAGGGACACAGGGTCACCCTACCCTTGTCCAACAAATCTATCAGTGCATCAAAATCGCGAGGTCAAAAGTAGTCTTCAGAAGTCTCCACAATCTCGGCTCATTTGTAGTGTCTTTACCCCAAAGTAATGCAATCCGCATAAAACCGAAAGCCAATTATACTGCTGACTGAGGTGGAGAAGGGAAGAAAAGCAAACTGCCTTCGTGTGCTAGCTCCTCCTCGAGCTTGTACACACGTCGAGGTAATTAACTGATCTGCTGCTCGATAGTAAAGAAACGAGTATCGAAGCCTGGGAAAAGTGTAAGAACAGCAGGTGCGAGTGCAAAAGGAGACAATGATGAATGTGGATGATCAAAGTATACTGGCAATAGACAGGGTGGAGGACGTGGTGTCAGCTCAAGCTCCAAAACTCTACGACTCATAACCTCAAACTGTAGCTGATGTGACAGGAGCAACTCATTCTGTGTGTAGCCTCCATAATGTGAGGGATGGTAGGGGTCTGAAATCAGCATAGTGTATGGTAGGAACCATCGGAATGGCTCGTCCATTGGTGAAGTATTGAAAGGAGCAAACGGTGCGGCCTGTGAGGTCGGGGAAAATGCTATTGTAGCAAAAGGGTCGTCATGTGGGTGCTGACCTGGAGTACCTTCTCGGTGTGTGGGTATGTCCTGAAAGAAAGAGGGTATGTCCTGAAAGAAAGTGTTAGGCATGTCGGTGCAATGGACGTCGGTCTCCATAGGGGGGAAAAGGAGCAACATCAGGGGTGCGGGTGCAGGAACAAATGTCTCAACAAAAGAGAAGACCATCAGGTGCAGGTACTGGGTCAGGTATAATGGGTGCAATGTCTGGTAAACCAAAAGAAATAGGGTCATGATCAAGCAAGGGCTAAGGATTAGTAGGTGCAACCTTAGGCTGAACCAAAAGGAACAGGAGCTGGCTCAGGAGTAGGCTCTGGGTCGTGTGAAGGTGTGGGGTCTCATGCAGGTGATAGTGCAGCAGTCATAGCGGCGTCGTCATCTAACTAAGTAGCAAAAACTGCAGTCCGGCCGTCGGTAATTCTGCAGATGTCACAGACTCAAAGGAGTCTGAAATCGAGTGTAAAATGGAAGCAGAGGATACTTCAATGACAGGAATCTCAGGAAGTAGAATAGCAACGTCATCCTCAGCTATCTCTCCATCACCCTGGGCGTCAATAGGAGGATCATCAACAAACAAGTCAACATTATAATCCAATGAATCATCAAAAGGCAGATCCTCGGGAGGAATGACCACAAGGGGTACGGCGTCGAGGATCGGAGTCATGATAGGCTCACCATCAGAATGATGGGGTGGTCATGGACCGAATCAAGAGTGACAAAAAGATCCTCGTCAGGGAAGCCATCAGCAAGGGTAAATCATCACCAAGATCTGATAGCGCGAATGGTTGGAAGTCATCCTCATCCTTGGTCAGCATGTCAGGGTCACTCTCAGTGTCTGACGTAAATATCTCTGGCGCAGGTGCATTCTCATCATCTGTGGCGGTGGCCATAGGGTCGTCAATGTCTGATAACTTGCTTTCTAAAAAAGGTGACATGTGTGCCGGTACATAATAATCATAGCATGTATATCTATAGTAATCACTAACACTTAGTGTATTGCAAGCAAAGATAATTCATCATGTAATCATGTATTCACATTATCTTTCATGAAACTTTCTATCCTTCCTAGTCTCCCAGACTAAACCAACCAGTCTCCCAGACTAAACTACCTAGTCTCCCAGACTAAACCACCCAGCCTCTCAGACTGAAACACCTAGTCTCCAGACTTAACCACCCAGTCTCTCAGACTGAAACACCTAGTCTCCCAGACTAAACCACCCAGTCTCTCAGACTGAAACACCTAGTCTCCCAGACTAAACCACCCAGTCTCTCAGACTGAAACACCTAGTCTCCCAAGCTAAACCACCCAATCTCTCACACTGAACCACCCAGTCTCTCAGACTGAACCACCCAATCTCTCAGACTGAACCATAAACATAAATTTGAAGTGTATTTTGTGTCTTTTGTTTGTAAAAAAAAGTTTGTTATCCTGGATCTGGGCGTTTTGTGTATGCAATGAAAACAGGTTGTGAAAACATTTTCGTGAGAGCCCTAATGATTGTAGTCTAGACTCGAGAAGGAATCCTAGTTCGCTACAATCGAAGCTCTGATACCAAGCTGTCACACCCTGACTTTTGCGGAAGCGTGATTATGGTGTGACTTTCTTAAGACCATTGCATTCAATCATAACAACAACTATATGATAAAAACCATAGATTTGTCATCCATTAAATAAGTTTAGAAACATAACATTCATTTTTTTAAAATATAGGCTTCAAATTCAAGTTTTACAAACCATACGAATTGTTTATGAGTTCACTAAGGACTCATCAAAAGATATTAAATAAATCCAAGGTTTGGAAGACGTGTCTCGTCCAGGAATAAGACACACTGACCAAACCCAAGGACCATGGATGACATCTTTATTCCTAACGTAGCATAAAACTTCCAAAACCTGCCAGATCCACTTACTAATTCCCTGAAATACATGTATTTTGAAATCATCAACAAAAGTTGAGCAAGTTCGTGTGTTTTTTTGTGTGTATGAATAAACCTTTGAAATCATTGTAAGTATGTATGTAAGTTTATAAATCCCGGTATGAAAGCAACAAGGAAAAACAGATCACCAATGGTTTGCAAGGCCATTGATATGTGTGACGTGATGCAGGAAGCTCAAACCTGGCAAATTTTGCACCGGGCTTCCGGCTGTAAGACATAGTCTACCCATGGGCCAACCCTGGTCCAACATGGGTGGGGCTCGCTGCACCCAAATAGATCTATCACTCATGTCCTTCGGTCCTACAACGAGGATTGATGGCCTTAAGCGTTATGCCCACCACTCACATGATCTAAGTGTACCCTTCCTTAGCTAACCATACCAAATAATAATGTTTGTAAATAGTTGTAACATGTACTTCACCCCCGAAGTTATAAAACTGAAAACAGTTAAAGAAAAGGGGGAACACGAAACTCACAATCTTGTGTCTTCAACAATCGTAACTCGAGCTTCTCCTGTGGACACGACTACCTATAACGTACTAATGTCTATTAGACGAACGGGCCACACCTTTACTTAGTATTAACGTTTCTTTTGATATTATTCCAAGTTATATAATTATTTGATAAAATAATTAATGTTTTAACTTAAATTATATTTATTAAATTTTTGGAATAATTGTTAAACCATATTATTGTAACTTAATACTTCCAAAGTATTCATACTTGTATTCCCTTCCCAAGGATGGGTGTATTTGTTTTCGTAATCTTGTATTTGTATATTTTTGCCATGCATTGGTGTCGTATTCCGGTGTGTATTTATACGTGTGAGAATACGTATTTTATTGTATTCATTAAGTATTCATATACTTAAATTTATATTAAACTTTCCGGAATATTATTTCTAATAAAAGTCCACCAATATATATATTTAAGAAATATTACTTATAAAAACTATTTATAATTTTTCTTTTGGCAAAAATATATGTAGTTCCAAAATCATATATTTTCAAGTCTAACTTAGAAAATATTTATAAACTTATTTTTATCCAAAAATAATGTATTTTAAGTTTACTCAAGAAAATATATATTTTTCCCAAAAATAATATATCTTCTTATATCTCCAAGGAAAATATATATATTTATACTTGTCAAAAATGCTATATTCTTTCCTTGTCCAAATATGATATACTCTTGTAGTGATTGTAAAAACCATATTTTCATTTCTTTGTGTCCAAAATATTATTTACCAAAATATACTTTGTGAATATAGTTTCCGGAATATTTTGTAAGTTACATTTCTTGTTTGGTTTCGCCAATATTTTGTGTGTAACATAGATACTTATTCCTTGAGATTTGGTAATATTTTTGGACGGTAATTCTTGGTTTATTTGTGATTTATATTATTTCAAGTCCTAAAATAATATAACTATTACACAAAGTATACAAATAATCACACATGTGTGCCTTCAATGTATATATATTCTAAATATATATTTAGCCACTTTTATTTATAAAAACCAACCTCCAATATTTGTATTTTTGTAACAAAAATTATGGCAAAGTTTATATGAAAAACTCATGGTTAAAATACACTTCTAAATATTTGTTTAAAATATTTTTCTAAGTGTTAATATTTTTAGAAAATTTTTCCATAGTTTTCCCTAAAAATGAAGGTTTCCATGCTTTCAAGAATATCATTTTCTTTTGTAAAAATCATCACAATCAAATCACAATCATCAACATACAACCTTTTCTTACCAATTTTGCCAAAATCATGCATTTTCTACTACTTAAAGTGTGATTGATTCTTTAAAAACTTCATTTTTAAGGAATCTAGATCTTTACAACTTATAATCATATTTTCTAAAAATGTTTCTTCTTGGATTTTTCTTGTTACATAAGTGTTTCTACACTTTATTAACCACCAAAAATAAGGTTTATTTGTTTAAGAACCAAGTTTAACTGAAACTTGTATTTTTAACTTGGTTTCTTGAAAAATCATCCATGAAATATGAGATCTACAAGATTTATATCTTACTTTAATCATCATTTTACAAGAAAACATTTTATTCATTCAAGTTCATGACTTTTGTGAGGATGATCCATTAATCTTTGACACTTTCATCCTCTCATCTTGCTAGATTATGTTTTTAATCATGATCTAGCAAGATCATATGATGATCTACATCATTTTCATAAATAATCAATCATCAAGTGTCACAACAACACTAAACAACATGATTTCTTTAAGTTTCCTTATAATTTCAAGCTTATGTTCATGTTTCATCTTCTTATTTCTTAGTGTTCTTGATGATTAACATTATGTTTCTTCTTTTAACCACTTAAAATGGAAGTAAAATAGAAAGATCATGGTTCTTACCACTAGCTCAAGGCTAGGGATGATCAAGAGGATAAATGAAGTGGATAAAAGCAAACGGTGAAGGTTCTTCAACTTCCGAAAGCTCCTAGCTTCCTAACTTAGCTTCTTACACCTCTAGATCACCTTGGAATGTATGGAAGAAGGTTGAAAATGGAGGTGGTGTGTGGCCGTAGGTATGGAGGGAGGAGAAGGAAGGAGTTTTGCAAAGTGTGGAATGAGGAATGAAGGCATAATCTTGAGGGTGTTACTTATAACCAATGACACAAGATCTTTCATGGATTTTATGCTTAATAAAGAGAGAACACAATCTATTTTTATAACAAATAAAATCAATTGTGGGTCCCACATTATGGGCCGTGAACTAGGTGGGGGGTAGTAGACTAGGTTTTTGTTGGTGCACTTATGTCTGTACTTTGTCTGTATTTTGTTTTGTTATCAAACGATGTCTTTGTTAGTCTTGTAAGTTTGACCAAGTCAACCATCCTCCTGGTTTGACTTGGTCAAACAGTCTAACATTGGTTGAAAGATGCTGGAGTCGAAGGATGTGTCATCGAAGGATACTTTAGATCCTTCGATGAGCTCGAAAGATGAACCTTCGATGGATGATAGATGGACCTCGAAAGATGTCATCCTTCGAGGTACATGTGGATCCTTCGAGCTGTTTGTGGTCGATAGATGATCCTTCGATCAGTCTATCTGATCCTTCGACCAGATCTGCTATGTCGGGTATATATACCCATGTGTTGTGTTCATTTCAGTTAGAGGTGAGACAAGTGAGACAAGAGAGAACACACACGAGAGAGAGAGTTTACAGAATACATTTGTAAATCTTGTGCTGTAACCGAACCTTTCATTCGTATTAATACATGTGGTGTTAATCGGTGAAGTTTGTGTGTTGTGTTTATGCTTGCTCTATCTCGGTTTGCATGCTAGCTTGGATTCCGCACTTGCTAGTGTGTTATACATAACAAGGAATAGGTTTGACCTCAACCTCCGAGAGGGACCTACAAGTGGTATCAGAGCCGTGGCTCTTTTCCTTGTTAAAAAACCGAGTTTTTACGAGACTTTGGAGTGTTTGGATAAAACTCACTTGGTTTAGCACCCGTTTTTACTGTTTTTCTCGCTTTTTCAGACGTTAAAACGTGTTCTAAACTATCCGGGTGTGTTAAAGGGCGGTTTGGGTAACTTAAAATCTGTTTTTAAGTTATTTGGTATTTTCCGGCAAAAATTCCGGCATACTCCTACGACCGGTTTCTGAATAAGAAATAATATTTTATTGTTCAAATCTAAATTGGTGAAAGGTAGGGTCTGACCATATCTTCTGTCGGGTCTGACCATACTTTCTGTCGAAAGTTTTTACCAAACCCATCAACTTTTTCACCAACCTGTCACTCTTTGTCAACTGTGTCAGAGTGGTTCGAAAGATATCCTTCGAAGTCGAAAGATTATCTTTCGATCATAGGAGGTTCGATAGATAACCATCCTTCGAACATCCTTCGAAGTCTGTGACTTATCCTTCGATTCAAGGAATCTATTCGAAGGATATATCTTTCGATCTTCAGGTCTTATTCGAAAGACAAGGATCCTTCGATTGGAGAGTCTTTCGAAATCTTTGTTCGAAACTCAACAGTGATCTTTCGAACACTGTTGATCCTTCGAACAAGTGTTGATCTTTCGATCCTTAGTCTGTTTAAGTTTAACAAGTTTGTGTTTTTCAGGTCTTTCGATCAAGAATCCTTCGGCTGGTTGTTACCCTTCGAGATATTAACATAGTTTGTGAAAATTAAAAATTTTAAAAAGGGAAAACTTGTTTTTCAATTTTTTAAATCAATTTTCACTTAATATATTAATTTTTATAAAATGGGAACAACGGTCAGTGGGATCCAACCGCATGGACTCAAACAACTTTGACTCCAAAATCATCAGTTGCAAACGATCAGTGGGATCCAACCGCGTGGACTCAAACAACCTTGACTCCACAATCGTCAGCTACGCAATCTACGCCAGATTTCAACAAAACTGCATGGATGCAGGCTATTGCCCCACCTCAAGCTGCAATGATAACTGCAAATCAATGGGCATTGGTCACAAATCAAAGCAACAGCATTCAATCTATGATGCAGAATGATAGTGAAACTGGCACAAGCACGAAACCGCCAAAGCTAAATCACATCAATGATTGGGGATGGTGGAAAGAAAGGCTGAGAACTTATGTTCAGGGGCAAGGTCAAGATCTATGGATGTGCTTCTTCACCGCATTTGACAATGATTTGGAAGTTGCAGGATCTAATCCACAAACTTACAGCACCATGTCTGAAGATGATAAGAAGAAATTTGAGTTAGAAAAGAAAGCATTCATGATTCTCACACAAGCTCTTCACAGAGACATTTACCACCAATTTGTTTACTGCACGACTACTAAAAGCTTGTGGGATATGCTCACGTTACGATGTGAAGGAAATGCTCAATCTAGAAAGATCAAGCAAGAATTACTGAAGAAAGAGTTTGAAGGATTCACGTGTATGGAGAATGAGACTTTGGCAGAGTTATCTACAAGGTTTCATCACTTGTTGAGCGAGATGTTTGCCTTTAGAGTCACTGCCTCTCCACAAGAAATGGTGAAGAGATTCGCTGATAGCTTACCTGCAAAGTGGTGCAGTTATCTTGAAATTCTCAAAGAAAATGGTGTTCTAGACACAATCACCGTTTATGAGTTAATTCAAAAACTGGAGAACAAGGATGTAGAAGAAAAGCTTAAGGCAAAAAGAACACTAACTTCTCAAAATCCAGAGATGTACTTTGGGATTGCAGGAGGTATCAGTGGAGAAAAACCAGCCTCTCAACATGCGAAGCTTCAAACAGCCTTCATCTCAAACACCGGACCTTCCACAACAAATCAGTTTGATCCTTCAGCATACACCACGATGCATTCAAGCAGAGCCCAGCAGCAACAACCGCAACAGCAAGGATTTTATGGGAGCTCTTCAAACCTTCAAGCCACTTCCAATCCGAACACAGTCAGATTAGACACTTCCAACTTTTCCAAAGTCAGTGTCGAAGTAGCCAAGGAGCATATGGAGATGTTGAACACCTTGGTTAGTGCTTATAGTGGATTGGTAGCAGGTCAGATTGGGAATATCAATCTAACCAATGAAGATTATCAGCAAGTGGATAGAGAAGAGTTTGAAATGATGGATATCAAATGGGCTCTTGCCAGTGCAATTCGAAGAGCAAAGGAGTTTATGGAAAGGACGGGAAGAACCAACTTGAATAGCAACAACAACACCAAGTATGGTTTTGATAAGAATGCTGTCACTTGTTTCAATTGTGGTGAAAAGGGTCACTTCAAGCGGGAGTGTGAGAAGCCACCTAAGCAAGGAAATCAGAATCCCTTCAGGAATCAAGGACAGTCACAACAGATAGTTCCCGTTGGAGGAAATGCATCTGGATCCACAAACACAAATTCCCACAGAGGATTAGTTGTTCAAGCTGATGAAATCTGCAATTGGAATCTTCAGTTTGGAGGAGGAAATGGTGGAACAGCATTTTTTGCTGAAGTCGTAAAAGATTTAAATCACGCCAGTGGTGGAGAATCTTCCACCAATGGTGATGAATCTTCTGAAGATGAAAACACTTCTGGTTATAGTGGAAGCTCAGATGAAGAATTCTCCACTTCAGGCAATGATCATGTGGATGAGACATCAAGAGCGTCAGTTGATGCAGATGTTGATGAGCAGTTGGAAGAAACTGCAGCAGGAACTGAAAGAAGATCTATTTTGGTGGTTCAAGCTGCTCACTCTTCGTCTTCTCTTCATTCAGCCTTTATGGCTAATGTCGACAGTTCATCGAGTCAGGTATGTGTCGATGAACCCACTGTAGTTAGCTGTGAAAATTGTGATAGTTTAAATGTTAAATATGCTGAAAAGGAAAGTCAATTTGAAATCACACACAAACACAATCAAGAATTGATTGTAGATCTTTCTAAAGCAACTGAAGCTAACTTGTTTTTAACCAGAAATGAAAAGGAATTTAAAGCAACAATTGCGTCATTAAGACATGATGTTTCAGAATTACAAAAGGCTGTTTTGCGAAAACAACATGCTAACAATAATCTTATTGACACAATTGAAAAGCAAATGGTAGAGTTGGCAACAGCTCGATGTGAATGTGAGACAATTAAGCAGAAATTGGAAAGCTATTCCAATTCCCGCTATGTATTGGATCACATCATCGACGTTCAAAAGAAAAAGGGGGATGCAAAATGCATTGGATTCAAATCATGTCCTCCCCCAATGAATCACAATTACTCCAAATTGCCTGATGACGAGGATATGCCCCGTTTTGAACCCACTGTGCCACTCGGTCTAGATGACTTTGCAGCAGGCCTCGGGTTCACAACTGGTACATCATCCTCGGGTCAATCAGAATCTGAATCTGAGAATGTGACAGATTCATCGTGTGTTAAGGAACAGAGTCCTCCCATTGTTGAGGATGCTGATTCTTCGGATGATGAATCTGAAAAAAGTGTGAAACAACAGTCTAACTCGGTTACAACAGATATTCCAATCGAGAATCACATCCTGTGTGATCCACCAGTGAAACCGAGTAAGACTGAAATGTCAAAACCAATGGAGTCCCTTGTATCTAGCCGTGAAGAGAATAACTTGTTGTACACGCTCAAAGGAGATAGCAAAATCTACTCTAATAAAGATTTTCCAATTAAAAATGTAAATCAAGATTTAATTGAGCAAATTTTTGAAGGATGCACTGATAAGTTTTTGGGGAACAAGAGTGGCAAAGTTACCGTCACTCAATGTGATCCGATTCCGTGTGAACAAATTAGAAAACAATACGGAAACCAAAAACTACCAATTGAGCGAAAACAACAAGTCAACTCCGGAAAGGGTAAGGTACAGGGAAAGAAGGCTCAGAACAAGAATGTTCAAGCGCCTAAGGTTCAACAGTCTAAGGCTGCACAACCTAAGGTTCAACAACAAAAGGTGCAAAACAAAAGAGCTCCTGTTAAGAAACGAGAACCGAAAATGAATTTTGTTGGGTCCACGGGTTCAGACAAACTTGAAACATTTCAGGATAAATCTAACGTTGATTTTGTAAAACAAGTTAGAATTTTAAAACGAAATGATCAGAATAATTACACCCAACACACCAACGGATGTGATTTAGGTCCAAGCACGTCTAGATCACAAAGTTCATTGTCTAGTTCTTCGTCTGGTCATCAACAGTTTTCTCCGAAGTTTGTAGAGCGGAGAACATGTTTTGAATGTGGGACAGTTGGGCATATTGTAAGATATTGCCCACACGTGCAAAAGCTGAAGTCAAAAACGAGTGCTCCCCAAGAAATCGATTACCGAAAACGATCAGTTTCCCCGAAACAAGACCCACGTGTCTTGAAAGAAAGGGAAAAGAAGTTAAAGCAAAAGAATCAAAAGGTGATCGAAAAGGCTTTAAACCCAGAAACTGTTGAAAGGAAACCAATTTTGTCACAACCGTTGAAACCGGAGATTTCTAAATCTGTAAATAATACACTATCCGGTAAACAAAAAGAAATTTGGAAACCTAAAATTGGCAAAGTTTCAGGGGGAGCCACTCAAATTCCGGGTTATCGGGAAATCGAAGTCACAATCTTCGATCATGCCGGAAGACCCAAGTCTGTGAAGGCTTGGGTCCCCCTCTCCAACTAATCTCTGAATGAGTGTGTAGGATATTCCAGGAGGAACTTCGATAGTCGTAAGATTGTTGATAGTGGAGCGTCCTTGCACAAGATAGGCGACAGAAGAAATTGTTGCCTTTGATGGAGAGAAAAAGGAAAGGAGAAACAGAGTTGTCTGTTGAAAGAAATTGATAACTTCGACAAAGTGAATATCATTCCAAAAGTTTGATTGTTCAAGGCTTTAATCGGGTCCCCGGGATAGATTCACGTAAAATGTACGCACCTGCAGCACGTCTGAAGTTCACAATCGACAAGATAAACGTGCAGTGTACATTTCTTCGTGGTGTGATAGAAGAAAATGTGTTTGTTGAACAAACCAACGGGGTGTGCGGATGCCTTGGCATGGATTGAACAACCGCACACTACTTCTGAAAGAGAAAGACAAAGACCTTCGCTGGTGCAATGTGGAAAACCAGCCGGACCCAAAGGTTATGATCTTGTTGCTGTGAAGAGATTCCTCAGTAGCTACAAAAATCGGCTTTGAAATCCACACCGAGTGGATATCCAGTTTGGGAGAGCACTCAGATTCCTTGCAATGCACGGAGCAGTTGCAGGATACGGTTTTAAATTTCTAATCTCTCCTTTACTTGTCGATATTTGAGCTACTTTATAAATTGTTATCCTCTCGTAGCACTCTTTGGCCAGACAATGTTGTCATGGTCCGTACCGCAAACCGACATGCCAACTGATTTTTCCAAAATTTGATAAATCATTTCTGATTCAAAATTTATTTTGTTAAACGGCATTGAGGTAAAACATGAGTTAACCAACATCGGAAAATCATTTTTGTAAATACCGTTGTGTTTTAAATTTATCTTAGTTTGTTGATTTTAGGGGGAGTAAATCCAAAATTTGAAAAATCCAAAAACATCGAAAAATTTCAAAAACACCAAAACAATAGAAAAGCAAAAATTGAGTTTCCTGGCGAAAAAAAGAGAAAATGATAGTACATCAGTGGTCTGTCCAAACCTCTTTAAACCCTAAATGAAAAACGATAAGCAGCTCTATATAAGATGTATCGGTAGGCTCACAATCATTTTAAAGTGTGCAGGGTGATATAAACTTAATCGACTGAAGACCAGGTGGGAACCATTCATTGGCATATGGTCTTGGTACCGAAATTTCGTTTGAGAGATTGCCGAGGTTCTGAGATATTCGGTCTTTATGCTGCTTATCATCTGGGTATCATGGTTGTGTCTTTTACCGAAAAAAAAATAACGGGGACGCAAGTCTAGATCTTCCATGATACTATACATACGTGTACATACTGCATACGACCTCAATAAGTGATCAACAATCACATGTCCCCAAATAAGTGATAATATATCACAAATTCTTTCCGGGAGTCAAGTTCGTCTCTCTGCTGTACGAAAGTACTGATCTGTTCACGGACTTGCTCCTGTGCCCTCATGCATCGAAAATCAAGTTCCTCCTCAATAAGTGATTATATCACATAGGGCTTGTTTTCAAATCAAAATAAGTGAGAATCTCACATCATATACGGTCAAACAGATGATAATCGGTATACTCACCGGTAAGATGAACCCTCGTGCATACCTTGATACGGGAATGTGTCGTGATGTGGATGAACACCGGTCGGTAAGTATAAATCATACCTTAACGTATCCCCTCGACATGATTACATCTGATAAGTTGAGCTTATGTGGACAACAATACCGATAATTGTTATAGGATGCTTATCTTAATGTTAACTAATTGTTATAGGATGCTTACCCTCGAAACTCCCAAAAAGAATGTCTGTAAATATTTGTTTACTGCTTTCGTTTCTGCATCTTTGTATATATTTATTTATTGCTTTCCGTCTTTACTTTTGAAAAATGAAAAATTCGAAAAAGATTTTAGGTGTGTTTTAATATAAACTTTATAAAATCCAAAAAGATTTTGCTTCTAGTTTATTTTTGATTGACTGATGTTGGAACTCGAGTCTATCCTACCCAAAATCCTGATTATAAGCCGGAAAACAATTGCACCTTCATAAATGGTCGAAGTTAACACATTTTGAAAGTTAAAGGATTAAAATTGTACATCTTCTAAACTTTCAAACTGTTGTCGGTTGGTGTTTGATTGAGATTTGATCTCATATGTGTCTTTTGTTTAAATGTTAACTATATTCCAAGCGGTTGTTCTCATTATGCGTTTAGCTTTCTTGCATGTGCAGATGCTAAAGGTGAGGAGAACATGGTCGATGACAAGCTTCGGAATGAAGACACGACGTGAAGGCACTCAAGTGATGAAGATGATCGAGTTGCCGCTGACCATCATCAACACCACAAGGATCTCAACCCATAAAGAACTAGTATTTCACGAGCATAACTCAAGGGGGAGCTTATGTTAAGGGGGAGTTTGTCAACTCACTTCCTACATGAAACGGGGAGTTTGTTGGTACACTTTCTGCCTTCAAGACGTGAAGACTTTAAAGATCCTCCGACATTGAAGACTTGAAAGGACGTCAAAGAATTGAAGACACGAAGATCGAGACAAAGATCAAGAATCAAAATCGAGACAAAGTTACAGCCAAGGGGGAGTTTGTTGGTGCACTTATGTCTGTACTTTGTCTGTATTTTGTTTTGTTATCAAACGATGTCTTTGTTAGTCTTGTAAGTTTGACCAAGTCAACCATCCTCCTGGTTTGACTTGGTCAAACAGTCTAACATTGGTTGAAAGATGCTGGAGTCGAAGGATGTGTCATCGAAGGATACTTTAGATCCTTCGATGAGCTCGAAAGATGAACCTTCGATGGATGATAGATGGACCTCGAAATATATCATCCTTCGAGGTACATGTGGATCCTTCGAGCTGTTTGTGGTCGATAGATGATCCTTCGATCAGTCTATCTGATCCTTCGACCAGATCTGCTGTGTCGGGTATATATACCCATGTGTTGTGTTCATTTCAGTTAGAGGTGAGACAAGTGAGACAAGAGAGAACACACACGAGAGAGAGAGTTTACAGAATACATTTGTAAATCTTGTGCTGTAACCGAACCTTTCATTCGTATTAATACATGTGGTGTTAATCGGTGAAGTTTGTGTGTTGTGTTTATGCTTGCTCTATCTCGGTTTGCATGCTAGCTTGGATTCCGCACTTGCTAGTGTGTTATACATAACAAGGAATAGGTTTGACCTCAACCTCCGAGAGGGACCTACAGTTTTAACTAGTTAGTTTCATTCTAGTTCAAATCCAAGTGTTTAGTTAGGGTGTTTAGTTATTAGATATTTTTATGGTGTGTTACGGCGTTCGGGGATCATAACTAGCTTGGTAAAATTAAAACAGTGCTTTTAGTGTAAATTTGATGTTTCGGGTAGTGTCCGGTTGTTCGGTTGGCTACTAGTTCGTCAAGGTGCTAAACTTTGCAGTTTAGTGTGCTTTATGTACCCTTTTGTGACAGTTTCGATTCCCGACACTTAGAAAAGTATTCAGGACCATTTAATCATATTTCTGCATGATATTAGGTTGTTTAAATGCTGTATTTTGCTGAATTCTGCAGAATTCTGCAGTTTATGGGAGATTTAGGCACTTTCCGGCACTTAAACTATTTATAGGAAGGCAGTTTTATAATCCTTACTTTCCTACACACTATACTAGTGTAAGACTTGGTTTCTGGCTCATTCTATGTCTCAATACAAAGTATGTCTATCTGCTGAACTCTGTCAGCATTTTTCTGATTTGTCTGATAACTGTGCTAACTGTGTTTCATGCATCGTCTAAGTCAATAAAGTCCTTATGCAGTAATGATATAACATTAAGCAATATGTGATGCACATGTATGAATATGGCAGTAATCAGAAAGCAATTCAAGTCATAAATTGTAAATCAGCACTATCATTAATCATTAATTATTGTCTAACTAATTGTACGGATGCATGCAAATTTGGCAGTTGTCACATAAAGCATCAGCTACCACATTGGCTTTTCCAGCATGATACTGGATATTACAATCATAATCACTTAGAATTTCCATCCATCGTCTTCGTCTCATATTCAACTCTTTTTGCCCAAAAACATACCTTAAACTCTTATGGTCTGTGAAAATAGTAAACTTACTACCATAAAGGTAATGTCTCCAAATTTTCAGAGCAAAAATTATAGCTCCTAATTCTAAATCATGGGTTGAATAATTCTCTTCATGATTCTTAAGTTGCCTAGATGCATAAGCTATAACCTTTTGGCGTTGCATCAACACACATCCATAACCTAACTTAGAAGCGTCACAATAGACTACAAAGTCTTCAGTTCCTTCTGGTAACACTAGTATGGGTGCATGGATTAATCTTTTCTTAAGAATTCTAAAGGCTTCTTCTTGCTTTGGTCCCCATTCAAACTTAATGGATTTACATGTTAGCTTAGTCAAGGGAATGGGTTCTTCAACTTCTGAAAGCTCCTAGCTTCCTAACTTAGCTTCTTACACCTCTAGATCACCTTGGAATGTATGGAAGAAGGTTGAAAAATGGAGGTGGTGTGTTGGTGATGTGTGGCCGTAGGAAGGGGTGTAATCGAGCCGAGCCGAGCCCGAGCCCGACTAGATTCGAGCTCGGCTCGTGATGTTTTAATGAAGCTCGAGCTCGAACTCGGCTCGGTTCGAGTCTACTAATTTGAGCTCGAGCTCGGCTCGTGAGTAAAATATAAAGCTCGAGCTCGGCTCGTTTTGGCTCGAGGTCGTTTCAGTAACCCTTAAAAGAGCCAAAGCTCGGCTCGAGCTCGGCTCATCAATGTTATTTTATTTAAAATCTATTTAAATGAGTAGAAATGCATATAAAGAAAAAACCAACATACAAACCATACAAAGATAAATAAAAAAAACACCATATTAAAATTGATTACGAGACAAAGATAAAGTAATGTCAACCACATAAAGCTACGAGAGTACGAGACCAAGTATACTTTAACAAAAAAATCAATTGTTAATAAACAAAACTTCTCATCTTCTAAAATATCCCCAAAAGTTTGTGGCTTTTATATTATTACCTGAAACATCAAATAAGAACTTGTTAATAACAAGAAACAAGCTGGTAAAAAATAAGTAAAATGATGCTTACATTGAAAAAGAATAATGTACAAACTTACAAAGAAATAATGTAAACATTGAAAATCAAGATGATCAAAGTGATGCAAACGATCTCATAAATGTGTACCTTCGTTTTAGTTTTGTTTCCGACTAGGTAGTAAAACCTCAAAGGGTGTCTCCTCCTTCTACAAAAACAAACTCAACATCTTAAAACAATGAAATGACAAATTCTAATAATCTTTCAGGTTTTAAAAATGTACCTTGACCTTCTTCTTTACTCCATAAAGTTGTCTAATCCAGTCCCCTCCACAAATTAGCATTTCTACAGTGTTAGGCGCCAATGTAGATCGATATGAATCAATAACCCTTCCACTAGCACTAAAAGTCGATTCAGATGCAACCGTAGAAATTGGAACTGCGAGTATATCCATTGCCATCTTTGATAAAACTCGATACTTGAGCTTGTGAGTGTTCCACCATTCTAAGATATTGAAATTCGATCCACCATGGCCTTGAAGTACACCTTCTTCCAAATATATTTCTAGTTCAGATTTAACTGGTCTTTCAAAATCTGCATCTTTAAGATATTCATCAAATGCATCCCATCCCGATCCAATTGATTCTTCATTAGCTTTTGAACTACCGTTCCCTCTAGAAGATCCACTTTTATTGCTTGCATTTTCCTTCATTAACCATTTTTTTGTGTCGTTGGTAAGTTGTTGTAGATCCACTTGAGTATTTAACCATTTTTTTCTTGCAATGCACACACTCAACTTTTACTTCTCCACTTGGAAGAGTAACTTCAACAAAGTCCTCCCACACCAACGAGGTCTTTTGACGTTTAGCCTTTTGTGACCCCTCATTGTCTTCAGCATGATCTTTACCATCATCTTCTTCAGCATGGTCTTCACCATCATCTTCTTCACCATGACCTTTGTTTACATCTTGGTCATTTGTTTCATTAAGGTTCTCCTCAGCCTCAATATATTCAGATGGTTGAGACGAAGACGATTGATTTTCACCCCCTTTCTGCATTGGGCTCATCGGATCTGTTTCACAACAGTAGAGAGGCCAATTTAAGATAAAGTACAGCCACTATCATAATTTTTTTTTCATTCTGGTTATTAAATAAGTAACTACATTAAACCACAAAAACTGTTGCCAGTATCATAAATTTTTTTCAAGCTAAAATTTTTAAATAACATTAAATCATCATTAGCACAGGAATTAAGTACGTTTCCAACCCTGCAATCTGCTCTTGTTGTTGCTAGTTTAAATAATATAGTAATAATATGTATTCTATAAATTTTTTTCAACCTAAATTTTTTAAATAACATTAAATCATCATTAAAAAAGGAACATTTGAATGAATGAGGACTACCAAAACAAGAAAGAAACATATGAACGATTGCTCTGATTAACCGCATGCAATTGTATTGTCGTTTGGTTAGAGGCATGCCAAAACAAGAAACAAAGATGAAACAAATAAACAAGAAATGTCTAAAATTATGAACGATTGAATGAATGAGGACTAAACAAGAAAAAACATATGAACGATTATTGTCTACAATTCTATAAACAAACATAAAATCAAATCTCTAATATTAACACACCTGATACGTTGATGACAGATGACGGGATGAATGAAGACGAATGAACGAGCTTGAGTGGAATTGGGTGGGAAACTGGAACGTCAAAACAGGGATGGGTAAAGTAGATTAGGGTAAAAGACTAAAAGGCTTTTTTTTTTTTTTTTACTATAAATCTATTACAAGTAATCAAATGGGCCTAATTTATGTCGATCTGGGCTTGGATTGGGTTACAAATAATCATATCATATATAATATATTTTATAAAACTCTATTTTTAGTTGGGCTCGTTTAGGCTCGTGATGCCCAAGCGAGCTTTGTATTTCAGGCTCGAGCTCGAGCTCGATAACTAAACGAGCTGTAATTCAGGCTCGGGCTCGTTAAGGCTCGGCTCGTTCGAGCTTTTAGCCGAGCCGATCACGAATAGCTCTCGAGCCTTTGGGCTTGTTTACACCCCTAGCCGTAGGTATGGAGGGAGGAGAAGGAAGGAGTTTTGCAAAGTGTGGAATGAGGAATGAAGGTATAATCTTGAGGGTGTTACTTATAACCAATGACATAAGATCTTTCATGGATTTTATGCTTAATAAAGAGAGAACACAATCTATTTTTATAACAAATAAAATCAATTGTGGGTCCCACATTATGGGTCGTGAACTAGGTGGGGAGGGGTAGTAGACTAGGTTTTGACTAGTTAGTTTCATTCTAGTTCAAATCCAAGTGTTTAGTTAGGGTGTTTAGTTATTAGATATTTTTATGGTGTGTTACGGTGTTCGGGGATCATAACTAGCTTGGTAATATTATAACAGTGCTTTTAGTGTAAATTTGATGTTTCGGGTAGTGTCCGGTTGTTCGGTTGGCTACTAGTTCGTTAAGGTGCTAAACTTTGCAGTTTAGTGTGATTTATGTACCCTTTTGTGACAGTTTCGATTCCCGACACTTAGGAAAGTATTCAGGACCATTTAATCATATTTCTGCATGATATTAGATTGTTTAAATGCTGTATTTTGCTGAATTCTGCAGAATTCTGCAGTTTATGTAAGTTTTAGGCACTTTCCGGCACTTAAACTATCTCTAGGAAGGCAGTTTTATAATCCTTACTTTCCTACACACTATACTAGTGTAAGACTTGGTTTCTGGCTCATTCTTTGTCTCAATACAAAGTCTGTCTATCTGCTGAACTCTGTCAGCATTTTTCTGATTTGTCTGATAACTGTGCTAACTGTGTTTCATTCATCGTCTTAGTCAATAAAGTCCTTATGCAGTAATGATATAACATTAAGCAATATGTGATGCACATGTATGTATATGGCAGTAATCAGAAAGCAATTAAAGTCATAAATTGTAAATCAGCACAGTCATTAATCATTAATTAATGTCTAACTAATTGTACGGATGCATGCAAATTTGGCAGTTGTCACATAAAGCATCAGCTACCACATTGGCTTTTCCTGCATGATACTAGATATTACAATCATAATCACTTAGAATTTCCATCCATCGTCTTTGTCTCATATTCAACTCTTTTTGCCCAAAAACATACCTTAAACTCTTATGGTATGTGAAAATAGTAAACTTACTACCATAAAGGTAATGTCTCCAAATTTTCAGAGCAAAAATTATAGCTCCTAATTCTAAATCATGGGTTGAATAATTCTCTTTATGATTCTTAAGTTGCCTAGATGCATAAGCTATAACCTTTTGGCGTTGCATCAACACACATCCATAACCTAACTTAGAAGCGTCACAATAGACTACAAAGTCTTCAGTTCCTTCTGGTAACGCTAGTATGGGTGCATGGGTTAATCTTTGCTTAAGAATTCTAAAGGCTTCTTCTTGCTTTAGTCCCCATTCAAACTTAATGGATTTACAGGTTAGCTTAGTCAAGGGAATGGGTTCTTCAACTTCCAAAAGCTCCTAACTTCCTAACTTAGCTTCTTACACCTCTAGATCACCTTGGAATGTATGGAGGAAGGTTGAAAATGGAGGTGATGTGTTGGTGATGTGTGGCCGTAAGTATGGAGGGAGGAGAAGGAAGGAGTTTTTCAAAGTGTGGAATGAGGAATGAAGGTATAATCTTGAGGGTATTACTTATAACCAATGACACAAGATCTTTCATGGATTTTATGCTTAATAAAGAGAGAACACAATATATTTTTATAACAAATAAAATCAATTGTGGGTCCCATATTATGGGCCGTGAACTAGGTGGAGGGGGGGTAGTAGACTAGGTTTTAACTAGTTAGTTTCATTCTAGTTCAAATCCAAGTGTTTAGTTAGGGTGTTTAGTTATTAGATATTTTTATGGTGTGTTATGGTGTTCGAGGATCATAACTAGCTTGGTAATATTAAAACAGTGCTTTTAGTGTAAATTTGATGTTTCGTGTAGTGTCCGGTTGTTCGGTTGGCTACTAGTCCGTTAAGGTGCTAAACTTTGCAGTTTAGTGTGCTTTATGTTCCCTTTTGTGACAGTTTCGATTCCTGACACATAGGAAAGTATTCAGGACCATTTAATCATATTTTTGCATGATATTAGATTGTTTAAATGATGTATTTTGCTGAATTCTGCAGAATTCTACAGTTTATGTGAGTTTTAGGCACTTTCCGGCATTTAAACTATCTCTAGGAAGGCAGTTTTATGATCCTTACTTTCCTACACACTATACTAGTGTAGGACTTGGTTTCTAGCTCATTCTATGTCTCAATACAAAGTTTGTCTATCTGCTGAACTCTGTCAGCATTTTACTGATTTGTCTGATAACTGTGCTAACTGTGTTTCATGCATCGTCTAAGTCAATAAAGTCCTTATGCAGTAATGATATAACATTAAGCAATATGTGATGCACATGTATGTATATGGCAGTAATCAGAAAACAATTCAAGTCATAAATTGTAAATCAGCACAGTCATTAATCATTAATTATTGTCTAACTAATTGTACGGATGCATGCAAATTTGGCAGTTGTCACATAAAGCATCAGCTACCACATTGGCTTTTCCTGCATGATACTAGATATTACAATCATAATCACTTAGAATTTTCATCCATCGTCTTTGTCTCATATTCAACTCTTTTTGCCCAAAAACATATCTTAAACTCTTATGGTCTGTGAAAATAGTAAACTTACTACCATAAAGGTAATGTCTCCAAATTTTCAGAGCAAAAATTATAGCTCATAATTCTAAATCATGGGTTTAATAATTCTCTTCATGATTCTTAAGTTGCCTAGATGCATAAGCTATAACCTTTTGGCGTTGCATCAACACACATCCATAACCTAACTTAGAAGCGTCACAATAGACTACAAAGTCTTCAGTTCCTTCTGGTAACGCTAGTATAGGTGCATGGGTTAATCTTTGCTTAAGAATTCTAAAGGCTTCTTCTTGCTTTAGTCCCCATTCAAACTTATTGGATTTACAGGTTAGCTTAGTCAAGGGAATGGCTATTCTAGAAAAATCTCGAATAAATCTTCTATAATAACCGGCCAATCATAAGAAACTTCTTACCTCGGTTGGTAATTAAGGGGTTTTCCATTTCGTAATTGCCTTGATCTTGGTGGGTTCCACATGAATTCCCTCATGATCGACTAAATGTCCAAGAAATTGTACCTGTTCTAACCAAAATTTGCACTTTGAAAACTTAGCGGATAGTTTTTCTTTCCTTAACAAACTTAGAAGTGCGTGCAAATGCTTTGCATGTTCTTCTTTACTCTTAGAGTAAATGAGAATATCATCTATGAAAACAATTATGAATTTATCCAAATATGGCTTACATATTTGATTCATCAAGTCCATAAATGCAGCTGGGGCATTGGTTAAACCAAATGGCATGACAGTAAATTCATAATGGCCATACCTTATTCTAAATGCGGTCTTAGGAATGTCCTCTTCCTGTACCTTTAATTGATGATATCCTGACCTTAAATCGATTTTGGAGAAAAATCGAGCTCCTTGCAATTGATCGAACAGATCATCGATCCTTGGTAATGGATACCGATTCTTAATCATGACCTTGTTCAGTTCATGGTAGTCGATGTACATACGCATCGATCCGTCTTTCTTTTTAATGAATAAAATCGGTGCTCCCCATGGTGATGAGCTTGGCTGTATGAATCCTTTTTCCAACAATTCGTCTAATTGTTTCTTCAGTTCTTGCATTTCTGCGGGTGCCAAACGGTAAAGCGCTTTGGCAATTGGTGTTGTTCCTGGTAGCAGATGGATTCTGAATTCGACTTCCCTGTCCGACGGTAGTCCTGGTAATTCTTCTGGGAATACATCTGAAAACTGAGATACTATGGGGATATCTTTTAAATCTTTTCCTTTAGTGTTAGTGATTATGGAAATCAAAAACACTAATGATCCTTTTTCTTATATAACTTGTTGTTTTCATCACAGAGATGAATTTCGTGGATTTGGAGGGTTTATCTCCTTTAATTGTGATCTTTTCACCTCTTGGTGAATTTACTTGAATTAACTTTTGATTACATAAAATACTGGCTTTATTGGCTATTAACCAATCCATTCCTAATACAACATCATATCCTGCCAGATTCATTGGGTAAAGGTTTGCAATAAACTTTTGGTTTAAAATTTCTATTCTTGCTCCCTGCAAGATTTCAGAAATCCTAACGGTTTCTCCAATCCTTGTCTCTACTAGACATTCTTGCGGGAGTTTAGTTAATGATTGATTTAGAAGTTTGCAAAACGCAGTATTAATAAAACTTGGTTTGCACCAGAGTCAAATAATACTTTAGCAAAAACATCATTACATAAAAACGTACCGGCTATCACGTCCGAGATCATCTTGGCTTCATCTGCTATCTGAACAAATGCTCTATGACGTGACCATGTTGTCCCGATCAGTCAAAAACCCAATTAAACCTAGGTAGCTAGGGTAAGTCGGGTATCGAATCCACGAAGAGCAGGTGGTCAGTATTGCACGACCCATTCGATTAGTTAGACTATTTACAAATAATGTACAAGATGATTATGAAGATTACTATTTTTCTTTATTTGTTTGGTTTTTAAAATAAATCGGAATGAACCGACAAATTGATGTTATCGAAAACAATGATTTATTAACTAAACTTGTAAACTAAACTACTTAATCGAAAACATGAATTAAGAATACGGATCACACCCGGTTTCGGTAATTGTAAGTCCTAGGGTTCCTACATGTTTTAATTCAACTCAATTGCATACGATTAGCGGATTTAGTGTACCGTGACTTAGGTGCCAATAACTATCAACGTCCCGAAGAACGGACAACAATGCACTTTGTAATCAACAAAAGTAAATCCTAACCACAACAACGCATAACTACACATAACCATTTCACAAAGTCATAACTTTTAACATCGTTCGACAATTTACGAATACGAAACAAATGTAAACTATTGTCAATGGTTTCAAGAATCAATACAAGTTGTCACAAAGTCGAATCAAATAACAAATGCATAAACCCTAGAAAATACAACTACCTACACCGGGGTGAAACCGAAGAGACTAGCCGCTCATGGTTGGGTGGACGCGATCACCGGCCAACGAACACGAACACGGAGCCATGACCTTGAGTCTTCAAGAGTGGTGGATCGGTATGTGCGGATGACTAATGATGGATGTTGTCGTGATGAGTTTGAGAGCCAAAGGAGGGTATACGGCTGCCCCCCTCTGTCGATGATAGATGCTGTTGTTATGAGAGCCCCCCACTAAAAAAATAATGATTCCTCCAAATATTGATGAAGTGTTTAATGGCCCAATATTTGATGATAAAGAAAGTGTATTGTGGCTGCCAAAACTCTTCGTAATGTATGTGTTGTTGGGCCGATTTGGGAGCCCAAAAAGTGTTGTAACTTGCTGCCCATTATCGACAATAAAGATGTGATGTTAATGCTCCTCAAAAAAATCTTTAATGGCTGCCAATTCACGTGATGTATGATGATTTTTGAGAGCCCAATATAATAATTGTTGCTGCCAAAACTTCGTAATAATCAAGTCCCCACAATTCGATGATGATGATATATGATGATAATGATGATGTTAACCATTCTCCTTTTATTCAAATATATGCATGAAATTGGCTGCCAAAAAGTGTGTTAAATATGTGCATCCAAAGTGATGTTGACCAAAAATCCTTTCTTCAATTGTAATTGGCGGCTGCCCATGTGCATGTATATGTTTAGGATTTTAAACCCTTTACAATTCTTGATAACCACCTCCATGCAAAGTCCACTATTAATGATGATAATGTTTCCTTTTTATAATTAAGGTTAAACCCTTTAACCTCTTTTTCCAAACGAGCACATGTACTGCTTTTTATTTAAACACTCTAACGTCGTTGAATTACGCGTTTTACCTGCAAAGAATACAAACACTCGCAATAACATATTCCAAGCATAAAATCACATAAAACGGATTAAATCGCGTAAGATAAACACTTTAGCACCCATGTTTCACACTCTCCATCACATCCCCACACTTGTCATTTGCTTGCCCTCAAGCAAATCTGTTTTTCACTTTCACGTGGGTCGAACGAAAAACACACTCCCTATTCCCGAGACTAATGTGAAGGTCTATTGTCATGCCCGGTTCAAACCTTTTACAATTTTCGACCTATTTAGCCATAAATGATTAATCATGTAAAAAATGGTTATCTAAAATTAACCCGCCATTGAAACTAATAATTCATGCACATCCCTCACAATGTTCTCTCCTCTCGGTTTAAAATTTGGCTAATCAGATAATGAATTAGCACTTTCTAAGTAATCACTCAAAACCGATTAGAACACGTACCCGCATAGGCTTGCAACTCAATCATTCTCCACCACTGAACATAAATACCAAGCACAAGTCAAAAGGTCTTTATAAGTGTTGTAACGGGGTTAGGCTAAGGGTAGGAAGTAGGATATTAAAGTGGCTAAGGTGATGAAAATTCGATTTTTATTACAAACCACTAAACTAAACAAAACTAAATATAAACATCAACTATGAGGCAACAACTTTCGCCTTTTATTCAACAACTACTAACACATCTTTTTGTGTTTTTCTCAATGCTTTTTCATTTTTTTCCATAACATTTTCTGAATTTTTGCTTTTTTTAATTTTTTTATATGAATAAATCACAACTATACAAACAAATAATCCTACAATCGAATCTTCATCACACGGATTTAAAAAGAAAAGGCTTATGGTTATGGGCTAAATGGGTCGTCAAACGAAAGGTTTAGTCTCAAAGTTGTCTACTAAGGGATAAATTTTTGGGTAAGGATAGAAAAATGGTTTTAAAGGAAAAGGTTTACCTAATGTCTTAATCATTCTCGTGCTTGTATTCGGTCTATGGTCTCAAGCGTATCAAAAGTCGCAAGTTCTACAATACGTGACTAATGGTCCACTCAAACAAAGAAACATAAATATGTAATTCTATGATGTAAAAGTGGCTCAAAACCTCACATATATAAAGGGTATGGTATGTGACATGCATAATATGCTAGTTTCTTAGGCGGATTATTGCCAAATAACCACCCGCTAAATACCCGTCATGCTATTAATTTGAACTTGACCAAGACAAAAGACCAAATGGGTTGTGTCATCCCTCGTTAACTTAGTTAATTGTGCTTTTTAGATCGCTTCAAACAAAGACATTTTTGAAAAAAAATTTGAAATTTTTTCCCCATCCCCACACTTCAGGTAAACATTGTCCTCAATGTGTAGTGTTTAAATGAACGGGTCAAAAATCGAAAAACTTTTACTACTCCCCCATCCCCACACTTGAGGTAAACATTGTCCTCAATGTGCAAGAACTAGAGTTTTTAAAACGCACAAGGGATGTGACACGGCTAACCTCCCCAAAATTCTACCCTGGAAAATAACATACAATTACAATCCACTTATTACTAATCTAAAATCAAAAGTAAAAAGGAAACGTATGCACCTGATTTTTGAGCTCATTCCTCGTGTGCTCTTCATCCTTCAACAAAATGGTCGTCTCACGAACATGGTGTACCTACAAATCTTAACCCTTGTGTAGAAGCATGCTTCTCACAACCATTAAAATTTATTAGCTACCTAGTTCTACCACTTTAATGAAAATATTACCAAGTCATACGTTAATTCACTTTGATTTATGTGGAAAAAAAATTTACAATAACAACAAACCTAACTCACTTTCGTAGGAATCACGGTTGCATTTAGCTTATGCAACAAGCCTTTTAAACCACCCAATAGCTCGGAGGACGAGTAGGTCTCATGAGGGTTATATAGGGAACACACCCACAACGTTCATTTAACTAAGAAAATAAAATAAAACGAAAATAATACAAACTCTACAACAATTATACTTGATTTGCCTCTCATGGTGGTCGAAGTGCACATTTGCCTACCGAGTTTCCAACATACGCTCGGTAGTTGGCATGCCGGATCCATTCTCTTTTTATTTTACGCGACATGCGTATTAAACTACTTTGGGGTCGTTTCTTGACGAATTGTCCAATGTCTTGCAAGGCCACCCTTCGAATCCTTATACCCGCACCCGCATCCCCAACTTTGTTGGTTGGAGTGATAAGTTTAGGAGAAGGAGAAATATGACTTTGAGCTTCTTTCGGATCCGATTCGTCTTGCGGTGTCATGTCTTCCGCTCGGTTCAAACATTCATTTTCTTGCTCTAGAAGATCTATAACCTCTTCCACCACATCACCATCAACCAGGGTACCATTAGCCAAAACCTCTTGGTCTCGCCTAAGTTGGGCCATCTCATCGGTTAGTTGACCAACATGAATAACCAAAGCCTCAAATGATTTGTCTCTCAACTCGTCTTTCTTTTTCATTTTTATCATCATGTCCATAATCATATCGAGCTTAGAGTTTAACGAATCTTGAGGCTCCTCATATATCGGCTGAGGGGAGTCATGATAATAGTCATCATACTCCTCCTGGTAACTCGGGAAATGTGGCAAGTCGGGTTCATAGTTGTTGTAACCCTGCTCTTGCTCATAATAGTAATCCATCTCCGAATAGTAATATTCTTGGTAATCTGGTGGTGGTGGTCTATCGTATGGATAGTGTGCGGATGGACCATTGAAATCTTCATAAGCTGCCCTCCTATATTCATACAATCCGCTGAGGTAGTCTTCCCGATTCTTGTTGGCTTGAACTTTTTCGTAGAAAACAGAGCAATCCTCTAAATAATGCTCTTCGCTTCCGCAACACTCACAGGGATCATCATCTACCCAGTTCATATTGAAAAGTAATTCCTGCAAAACATGTACCTGCACACACAAGCTCGACCACCCAAAGTAAAATCACAAAACTACAAGAAAGAAAACTAACACTAAAATCGAACAAGTAATGAAATACTAAGCGCACTAGCTCCCTGGCAACGGCGCAATTTTGACGTGACCGTGTCGTCCCGATAAGTCAAAAACCCAATTAAAGTCGGGTATCGAATCCACGAAGAGCAGGTGGTCGGTATGGCACGACCCGTTCAATTAGTTAGACTATTTACAAATAATGTACAAGATGATTATGAAGATTACTATTTTTCTTTATTTGTTTTGTTTTTAAAATAAATCAGAATGAACCGACAAATTGATGTTATCGAAAACAGTGATTTATTAACTAAACTTGTAAACTAAACTACTTAATTCAAAACAGGAATTAAGAATACGGATCACACCCGGTTTCGGTAATTGTAAGTCCTAGGGTTCCTACATGTTTTAATTCAACTCAATTGCATACGATTAGCGGATTTAGTGTACCATGACTTAGGTGCCAATAACTATCAACGTCCCGAAGAACGAACAAGAATGCACTTTGTAATCAACACAAGTAAATCCTAACCACGACAATGCATAACTACACATAACCATTTCGCAAAGTCATAACTTTTAACATCGTTCGACAATTTACGAATACGAAACAAATGTAAACTATTGTCAATGGTTTCAAAAATCAATACAAGTTGTCACAAAGTCGAATCAAAGAACAAATGCATAAACCCTAGAAAATACAACTACCTACACCGGGGTGAAACCGAAGAGACTAGCCGCTCATGGTTGGGTGGTCGCGATCACCGACCAACGAACACGAACATGGAGCCATGACCTTGAGTCTTCAAGAGTGGTGGATCGGTATGTGCGGATGACTAATGATGGATGTTGTCGTGATGAGTTTGAGAGCCAAAGGAGGGTATACGGCTGCCCCCCTCATCCAGAAATCCATATTGCGCTCGTCGTACTTCCAGATGAGTCGCTCTCCCACCTGTCTCATCCTTTCACTACTCTCTAAAATTTCCTTACCAAATGTCCTGAGTTCTTGTACATTTTCTGCACTCATTGGGGGTGCAGGTTCTAGGACTGGGTTTGGAATCCGGGGTGCGGGTTCCTGGTATGGGGGTGTGGGGGTGTGGGTGCCTGGTACGGGTATGGATTCTCTAAGATCTCCCTAATGTACTGATCACTATCGTAGTAGGGATCTAGAGGGTCCAAACCTGGGTATGCCCCTAGATTCGGCATAGGGCACGTCTTCTTGCATGTGGTAACGTTGCACATAGTCCCTATTGTCATCCCACCATGGGTCGTAATTTGGGTCTAAGGGATCAGGTGCTGGTACCCTAGGTATCTCTTCCGGGTTAAAATCATCCATTTCGACTTGATTTTCAGGGTTATTTTCTATTTCCATTTCTATTGGCTGAGTGGGAAATAGTGGTTGTGGTTGGGGTGCTATCAGTTGTTCTAGGTTAGGGTCAGCTGTAGTGGTTGCTAGGATATGGAAGTTGGCTAAACCCCTATTAATCATGTCCTGGGCATGGGCATCTGTCTCTCTTTTAGCGGCTGCTAGGACTCTCTGTTCTTGCAACTTTTTCATTCGGTTCCTACGCTCATGTGCTCCCCAACTAAACCATCCTCTCTTTTTCTGAGGGAATGGCTCTTCAGAATGAGCCTTAAACACGAATACTCCTTCTTCATTATCAGCAGAGTACCCTGAGAGGGCAGGCTGTGAAGAGGCATCTTCGCTTCTAGGCGAACCAGACAACTGACGATACGCATCGGATGGTCTTTGGTCGCTCATACTGTAAACTAACAAATAGTCAAATAACACATAACAATAATATACAATTATGCACGTAGTTCTGTAATTTATTTCCTAACACTTTGAATTTTGGTGTCAGTAGAACACTTCTGTGGCTGAATCAGCGGCTTAGCTCTGATACCACCTTCTGTCGCAACCCCCGTCCCCTAACAAACCCGGGAACGGGCGGCCGCGGCCAGTTTCGGTGGTATCGGTTGTTTTATCCAATTTGGCAGCGGAATTTACATCAGGACCGTAGTTAGGAAATATTTTATTAGAGTGAAATACAACGCTTTTAATATATTAAACAAATGGGAAAATCCCAAGTTTCAAATACACATGTTTTCCATAGGGATAAACCCTATTTTATTTAATAAAACATCTATTCTTTTTAGGTAATTTTATTGCCACTTTTCCAAGCCTTCAGTGCTGTCCAGCTGGCTTCTATTTGGCTTTCACATTTTGTTACCTGAAACGCGTTTAAAAACATTTTGTCAGTGGGAAATACTTGTGAGTGAATCCCAGTTTAATCAAGTTTAAATAAAAACCATTGTACAGTATTGAGGGCGGTCGCACAATTACTTTTGTATCCAAGTCATATCAATTACCACCCACGGTACTGTCAATCCGACTTGTGGTCATGTTACTCCTCGCAAGGTAGTAACAAATTTTGTATACAAAACCCCAACATACCGACGATAATTGTATCTTTACAAATACTCAATAACTCTCTAATATATAATTAATCGCGTGAGGTTTTGTAAAAACAGTTTGCAAAAAGGAGATTACTCACATTGTTGTCTTAGATTTTCTAGTAAGGGTTTCCTGGAGATTATCTATAATTTACACAAATACACACGTGTTAGTATAACAACCCATTTTAACATTAGTAATACCCTCTCCGAGACGGCATTCCAACGACTACGTCGGGCAGAACCACGACAGCCGTTACGGAACCCTAGATCAATCGGGCAGCGTATCTAATATGTATCCAGGCATTATGATACTTACAACGGAGCAGAACTTCGTTATTTAGGGGGATATTGTACACGAGTATAGTGTACACTACGTAGAAATTTAGAGAGAAAAGAAATTTTGGGATGAATTCGACTGAAGGCCGATGCGTGCAATTTATAGGGCTGCATTTGGGTTTTATCGCGCCCCGCGTAGCCTACCTCCAGGGCTTATGCGGCCCACGAGGCTCCCTAGGGTAGGCCCTAGGGTTGCTGAGCCAGACCGTAGACTCCACACGTGACCCGACACGTGGCGGCACCAGGTGTCGCCCTAATCCCATGCTGTTGCGGCCCGCGTAGTTAGTAGCCAAAGGCTACGCACCCCGCGAGGACCCTATTTTTCTTGTTTTTGATTAATTTTTTTAATATTAAAGGTATTCGGGCCCTGTTTTCGCGTATGGTGTGTATTTTAGGACATACTGGGGTATTTTAAAATATATTAGGGTGTCCGAAATATTTCAGGAGGGTTGTTATACCATGTGATTGGGTAGCTTTGATGTCATAATCGGCATGGATCAGTTGCACAAGAATCATGCCGAGATTGCTTGTCGTGAGAAATTTGTTCGATTGCCTCTTTCATCCGGTGAAACTTTGCACGTCTATGGAGACCGACCTTCGAGAGGATTGAAGTTGATGTCATGCACACAAGCGAACAAATACTTACGAAAGCCGTACCTTGCCTTTCTCGCCCACATAGTGGAAGAAAAGGGCAAGGGAAAGAGCGTAAGTGATGTTCCAGTGGTGTGTGATTTCCCTGATGTCTTTCCCGAAGATCTTCCTGGTCCTCCTCTTCCCGGTGCTACACCCGTCGCTAAATCTCCTTACCGTCTTGCACCCTCTGAGATGCAAGAACTGTCTAGTCAGCTTCAGGAACTCCTCAACAAGGGCTTTATTCATCCAACTACCTCACTGTGGGGTGCTCCCGTACTTTTCTTCAAGAAGAAGGATGGTTCCGTTCGCATGTGTATAGACTATCGTGAGCTTAATAAACTTACCGTTAAGCATCGTTATCTTTTGCCTCTTATCGACGACCTTTTTGACCAACTACAAGGCGCATCCTGTTTCTCCAAGATCGACCTTAGGTCTGGATATCATCAGCTCCGTGTTCTCGACGAAGATATCCCCAAGACAGCTTTTCGTACTCGCTATGGACACTACTAGTTCGTGGTTATGCCTTTTGGCTTGACCAACGCACCCGCTGTGTTCATGGATTTTATGAATCGTGTTTGCAAGCCTTATCTAGATCGTTTCGTTATAGTCTTTATTGATGATATTCTTATTTATTCGAAAACTCGAGCTGATCATGAACATCATCTTCGCTTAATACTTGAGCTTCTACGTACCGAACGCTTATACGCTAAGTTTTCTAAATGTGAATTTTAGATCAACGAGGTGCAATTTTTGGGAAACATTGTTAGTAAGCAAGGAATCCACGTTGACCCTTCTAAAATCGAAGCAGTGAAGAACTGGAGTACGCCTAAATCTGCATCTGAGATTCGTTCATTCTTGGGATTGGCGGGTTATTACCATCGATTCATCTCAGACTTTTCTAAAATCGTTGTTCCTCTCACTTCTTTGATGCAGAAAGAGAAACCTTTTGTTTGGGGTCCCGGACAGGAGGAATCATTTCAAACTCTTAAGGACTTGCTATGCAACGCTCCTGTTTTGACTCTTCCCGACGGAAATGACAACAAAGTCATTGCTTATGCCTCTCGTCAGCTAAAGTTGCATGAGAGAAAGTATACTACTCACGATCTGGAGCTTGGCGCAGTTGAAGATCTGACGACACTACCTGTACGGTACTAAGTGTGTGGTTTTCACAGACCATAAGAGCCTGCAACATATCTTTGACCAAAAGGAGCTGAACATACGACAGAGGCGTTGGGTAGAATTGCTTAACGACTACGACTGTGAGATTCGCTATCATCCTGGCAAGGCGAATGTCGTGGCTGACGCACTTAGTTGTAAGGCTCATGCTAATACTATTCGTTGTTATCAAATCTCTAGCGATCTTCATGCTTGTATTCATGACGCTCAAGACTCGTCAGCTAACGCAGGAAGTCTAATTTTCGAAATTCGAGGCGCAACTATTGACCAACTTGTAACGAAGCCTGATGGACTTCAATACTACCTCAATCACATCTGGGTACCAGATCGCGATAATCTCCGTGAGACCATTATGAACGAGGCTCATAAGTCCCGATACTCTGTCCATCCAGGTGCTGATAAGATGTACCATGATTTGCGCATGGCTTATTGGTGGCCTGGTATGAAGAAGGACCTTGCTACTTATGTCTCAAAATGTCTAACCTGTTCGAAGGTCAAGGTTGAGAATTGAAGGGGTAAGGTCCCAAAAAATACATAACAAGTACCTATGACCATGCCGCAACCTCACTTTTTAGCCTTGCACCTTGCGCGGCAGCGCACTGGTCTCACAAGAAGAAAAGCTTAAAATACCAACAGTCAACACTTGCGCACCCAAAGGAAATCATGAAACCCTGCGCCTTGCTTACATAAAACAAAGGTTAGATACTTCCGCTTAATATCCAAACTTGGATATTATTTACCCAGACTTGGGATTTATTCACCTGTTTCCACACGATAAGGTGTCACACCAGATTACAGCAGTAATCTTCTAGAAGAAATACAATCATGCACCACCAAGACGGTTACAACCGTCTGGACACGTGTCATTATCTCAGTCATCCCTGAATTCACAACGAAAACATGCAAGAGGAGAGTAATCTCCACTTAATCACTTTACACGTGGCTAATCCCTAGCCGTAGATCTAAACCACGATCCGTGTGCTATCACGTCGGATCAAGGAGTGTTAACGGAAGAAAACGTAACCGCTTACGTGGTTAGCATCTTCCGTCCTCTTTTCACTAACGGGTTTTCCCGCCTAAAAACAACTCCCGGCTATAAATATGAGAGACAACTCTGGTATGAATTCAAGTTACTCACACTTCTCAAATACATCTTCTTCTTCATAACCAATACTTATTCTCACACGTGAGTCGGGTCAAGGAGAGAACCCTCTTCTCCCCTTGGCAAGGCTAACGTTGCTCTTTTTTGCAGAGTTATCGGAGAAGTAGATCAGCTGGACCTGAATCAATCAAGTGGAAACCAACCTTTTTATGCGGATTCAAACCCCCTAGATATCTCGGTTCCGACCATTTATCTAGTGTTTCTTCATTGGCGCCCACCGATTCCTCTGTTTCTTTCAGTTTTCATTTCGTTTCGATTCAGTTCTTTTCATCCTCTGTTTTAAGCATGACAGAGAATTCATTATCTCACCCATCAGATCCTCGATCTGAGTCCAAGGGTTCTATAACCCAATGTACCCAAATTGACGGAATCATGGGAATAAACGAAAACAACAGTCATCCAGACAAAAAGAATTTTTTAGACCCAGTCGCAGAGAAGTCACCAGAATATTGGTTCAACAGATGCCAGGCTGCTTTAAACACAATCGTTATGCAAATCGCCAGATCCGAGTCCCCAAACGTCAGATCTGGTAAAGAAATCAACACTATAGCATTGGACCCACCAACACCCGGTCGGGGGGACATCCAATCTAGTATTGAGATACAATCCAGAAGTAGCAGCCATCAGAAAGATAAACCAAAACAAGTAAACATGATTCAATAAGGTCCGTCGCGAAGGACAAATAAACGAAACTATAACCAACATTGGAGGGAACAACAAGTCATATTTCCCGTTGTCCCTGGAGGCCCTCAAGAGGAGCGACCAGTAATTATCACTGGTATCTTTGGTCACTATCGAACGGACTATATGTTTATAGATCCGGGAAGTTCGATGGACATCATATACGAACAATGCTTCAAACAGCTGGAACCAGAAGACAAAGCACGTCTAGAACCGGTTGATTTTTCCCTTACCGGATTCTGCAATGAAGCTGTAATCCTGTTAGGGCAAATAGCGTTCCCTGTGACTTTATCGGATGGCGAGCATTCACGAACAGTCACAGTCAATTTCATGGTCATGCCGGCAACATCACGCCATGATGTCCTGCTCGGAAGAAGGTCACAAAGAGAATTCAGCATGATCACTTCTATCCCACATGCTGCATGTGGATTTCCAACGGAAACCGGAGTTGCAATTCTATACTCAAGCAAAGAAGTCATGTACGTGGACGACGAGCCACCGGCAAAGGTAGTCAAACCTTCAGCATTAAACGAACCGGAGAAATGGGTCCTGAACAACGAATACCCAGAGCAGACCATCCTGCTAGGACATGCTATTTCACCGGCAACACGAATACAACTGAAAGAATTGTTGTCTAACAACAAAGATATATTCGCTTGGTGCCCAGCAGACATGACTGGGGTTCCACGCGACGTAGCGCAACATTGTCTGAATATCAAACCATCAGCAGAACCCGTCGCTCAGGTGAGGCGCAGCTTTAGTGAAGAAAATGCAAAGGCCATGGACGAACAAGTGGCAGAGTTACTCAATGCGGGAATCTTGCGCGAAGTAAAATACCATACATGGGTTGCCAACCCAGTAATGGTACAGAAACATAATGGCGGATGGAGAATGTGCGTCGACTTCAAAGACCTGAATAAAGCGTGCCCAAAAGATTGCTACGTGCTTCCAGAGATAGACAAAAAAGTCGACTCTCTAGCATCATTCAGATGGAAGTGCTTTCTCGACTGTTACAAAGGTTATCATCAAGTCCACATAAAGGAAGAAGACGAAGATAAAACCGCATTCCGCACAGATAAAGGCATCTTCTGCTACACTAAAATGCCCTTTGGCCTGCGCAATGCTGGCGCAACTTATCAACGCTTAATGGACACAGTTTTCAACAGCGACATTGGCAAGACGGTTGAAGTATACATGCATGACCTAGTCATCATGAGCCATGAGGAAGACTCAATGCTCAACAATATTCAGCGCACGTTCGACTCTTTGCGCAACGTGAACTTAAAACTCAACCCAACAAAATGCTCCTTCAGCATGGAAGAAGAGAAATTTTTGGGCTTCATAGTCACAAGAGATGGCTTTAAAGTAAACCCAGAAAAAGTACAGGCTATCCAGTTAATGCCCTCACCCGCAACAATAAAAGAAATGCAAAGACTCGCCGGACGCTTAGCAGCCTTGAACAGATTCTTGGCTAACCACGCGGCAAAATCTTATCCATTTATCAGTACACTGCGAAACTACGGGAAGAAAACCCCCCTTCAGTGGACACCTGAAGCAGAAGCAGCATTCAACCAAATGAAAGAATGTTTAATTCAGCTACCAACGCTGACTGCGCCAAAAGAAAAAGAGCCACTAATCTTATACCTATCAGTCGCGGAAGTAGCGGTAGGTGCAGTATTAATGGTGGAACGAGAAAACATTCAGACTCCAATCTACTACATTAGCAAGATGCTCACCGGCCCAGAAACTCGTTACTCAATGATAGAAAAATTGGTTCTAGCACTCGTGCACGCATCCCGACGCTTGCGCAGATATTTCTCAGGCCACGTCATCACGGTTCTCACAAATTCTCATTTAGGCCAAATCTTGTCCAAACCCGATGTGGCGGGAAGATTGGCTAAATGGGCCATTGAGCTGGGAGGATACAATATCTTCTACAAGCCAAGACCAGCAATCAAAGGGCAAGTTCTAGCAGACTTCGCCACCGAGGTTCCAATAGACAAAGTACAAGAGTGCGAGGCAATCCAGAACCCTATACCCGTTTTTGACGATAGAGTCTGGACCTTACACACAGATGGTGCTTCCAATGATGACGGAGCAGGAGCAGGTCTCCGATTAGTCAGTCCGGACAATCACGACCTCACGTATGCCATACGCTTAGACTTCCAAAGCACCAACAATGAAGCAGAATACGAAGCGTTTTTAGCAGGCCTTCGTCTAGCGCTCAAAATGGGGGCAAGAAACCTTGAGGCCAATGTTGATTCAAAACTAGTAGTCGAGCAAGTTAACGGTCACTACGATGCAAGAGGAGAAGCTATGGCATTATACCTTGAACAAGCGCGGATGTTAATCAGCCAATTCTAGACATTCAGGGTTAACCATATAAACAGAAGCGAAAATAAGCACGCATACGCGCTTAGCAAATTGGCCGCTACCAGCTTCAAGCACTTAGCAAAAGAAGTGCGCATAGAGGAATTGTCTAACCCGTCGATCCATCTCAAGCAAGTAACGTTATAGAGGTCGGTAATCCATCCTGGATGTCTCCGATCATCTTATACCTACAACACGGAAAACTCCCGGAGGGAAAAGCAGAGGCTCGAAAACTTCAATACAAAGCGATAAATTATGAAATGGCGGATGGCGTCCTTTACCGGAAGTCATTTATGGGACCATTATTACGCTGTGTTGATAAAACAGATGCCCAATACCTGGTCAGAGAAATCCATGAGGGTTTATGCGGAATACACGCGGGACCACGCATGGTTGTGGCAAAGATAATGAGCTCCGGATACTACTCGTCAGGGATGCATATGGACGCAGTTGATTTATTAAGAAGATGCGCAGCCTGTCAATGCCACGCACCAAAGACGCTCCGACCAAAAAATCCGCTAATACCCGTCACCTCCGCCTGGCCATTCCAACAATGGGGCATCGATCTTGTCGGCCCATTTCCTGACGCGCCAGGCGCAGTAAAATTCATCATTGTGGCGGTCGATTACTTCACCAAATGGGTGGAAGCTAAAGCCTTGGCCTCAAACACAGCAATGGTAATCCGCAAATTTATATGGGAACATATCATTTGCAGGTTTGGATTACCATTGCGCATTATCTCTGACAATGGCACAAACTTCGCCTCAGAAGATCTTCAAAAATGGTTCAAAGAAATGAAGATCGAACATAACTTTGCCTCCGTCGCGCATCCACAAGCGAACGTTCAGGTAGAAAGTGTAAACAAACAGATCGTCGACGGCATAAAAGCGCGACTGGGGACAGCACGCAGAGGGTGGGTCGACGAACTCCCCAGCATCCTCTGGGCGCATCGAACAATGCCAAAAACTAGCACAGGCGAAACTCCGTTCAGTCTAGTCTATGGGTCTGAAGCCGTCATCCCAGCTGAGATCGGCCTACCATCACCGCGCATGATAGCCATGGAAAAACAGAATAATGAGCAAGAACGAAGATTGGATCTAGACCTCCTCGAAGAACGGCGCGAGAATCCCGCTATCACAGAGGCCAGGTACAAATCCAAACTCGAAAAATACTACAATGCGCGCGTCCGCGTATGCACATTTGTTCCGGGTTATTTCGTCTTGCGTTATAATGAAGCATCAAACGCTGAAAAACCGGGCAAATTAGCGCCAAGATGGGAAGGACCATACGTCATTAACGAGGTCCTAGGCAAAGGGGCGTATACTCTAGAACGCGCAACAACTGCGCAGGTGTTACATATAGGACAAATCATTCACAGGCAATGTATTTCCTATTTACATTTGTATTAACAAGCTTCACGCTTTATCAATACAAGCACTGTTCTCATACTTGTTACTGTTTATTACAAATTGCTTGAAATTCCTTTGGTTGGCGTGAAAACAATATGGTAAACATTGTACACCTCATGAACAGTCTAAAAAACAAGGCAAACTAGAACGCCTTTTAGACAAACGTTCACACATGAGCACAATACCATTTTTCATTCACCCCACCTACCCAAAAGCAATTAAACACATGCAACGTATTGTAAAAAACATACAAAAATTGCAAAACACAACAGTGCATCATAATACATATCATCAAGTAAAACACTTCATAACAAGACCATGACAATGATCTTCAAAATTCTAGTACCAAGACTGGAATATTCACAAAACAAAAGGAAATCTTGTTTCAACTAGTAGCAGGACGTTCAAACAACAACCATTCACATCAAATCACGACAGTGATTTTCAAAACCTACCCTATTCAACAATAACATCTTCATCAACAACCGGAGCAGGACTGGTTCGACGCTTCCGACGGCGACGGTACACCAACTCACACTTACCAGGTTGAAGAGTTGGGAAACGAGCCATCAAAGCTTCAACCGACAACACACCAGCTTCATCCCCAGTCTCCGGTAGGCGAGGCTCAGCACTAACTCCGGAGAAGGGATCAACAGCAGACGTCACCTTACCGGTTCTGGTAATTGTCAGCGATGGTGAGTTAGCAAGCAGTAAGAGGCTTTCGGCGGCATCGTAGAACCTCAAGATATCAAGAAGGTGACGGGTACGGGCAGAACCCTTCATCTTCATTCTCTCCAAATAAGGGAATGAAATAAGCATTCTAAAAATATATAAAGGGGAATAAGACTCCGGGGGAAGGGAAACTGGATCATCATGATTAACTGTCAGGAAAACGTCCCATCTGAACGGCGCTACAGGAACCAAGGTCATATCTCCATTAATGAAGACTGACAAGCGCCTTTACGTATCCAAAGGTAAAAAGGCAAAATATAAATTTTTATTTCAAACTTACGTCACCACACGTCAAGACATGATTGCAGAGGAAAATAGTCACAAATCCTTCTAAAAAACCCCTTTAATAAAATTCAATCTTCTCATGGAAGATTCCTTATTTTGCGCGCCCAAAAGCAATTCCCTCTTATAAGTCCAGTGCTCCACTTATTTGCATAAGTACAACACTAGACTGGGGGGACTTGAAGGGGTAAGGTCCCAAAAAATACATAACATGTACCTAGGACCATGCCGCAACCTCACTTTTCAGCCTTGCACCTTGCGCGGCAGCGCACTGGTCTCACAAGAAGAAAAGCTTAAAATACCAACAACAGTCAACACTTGCGCGCCCAAAGGAAATCATGAAACCCTGCGCCTTGCTTACATAAAACAAAGGTTAGATACTTCCGCTTAATATCCAGACTTGGATATTATTTACCCAGACTTGGGATTTATTCACCTGTTTCCACACGATAAGGTGTCACACCAGATTACAGCAGTAATCTTCTAGAAGAAATACAATCATGCACCACCAAGACGGTTACAACCGTCTAGACACGTGTCATTATCTCAGTCATCCCTGAATTCACAACGAAAGCATGCAAGAGGAGAGTAATCTCCACTTAATCACTTTACACGTGGCTAATCCCTAGCCGTAGATCTAAACCACGATCCGTGTGCTATCACGTCGGATCAAGGAGTGTTAACGGAAGAAAACGTAACCACTTACGGGGTTAGCATCTTCCGTCCTCTTTTCACTAACGGGTTTTCCCGCCTAAAAACGACTCCCGGCTATAAATATGAGAGACAACTCAGGTATGAATTCAAGTTACTCACACTTCTCAAATACATCTTCTTCTTCATAACCAATACTTATTCTCACACCGGAGTCGGGTCAAGGAGAGAACCCTCTTCTCCCCTTGGCGAGGCTAACGGTGCTCTTTTTTGCAGAGTTATCGGAGAAGTAGATCAGCTGGACCTGAATCAATCGAGTGGAAACCAACCTTTTTATGCGGATTCAAACCCCCTAGATATCTCGGTTCCGACCATTTATCTAGTGTTTCTTCAAGAATCAAAGACCTTCGGGTCTACTTGAGTAGCCTAAGATCCCTGTTTGGAAATGGGATAGCATTGTGATGTGTGTAAAATGCAACATATAAATTACATCAAATAAGGCATAAAACTAACCCTTTTTAAGTACTAATATTGGAAAAAGAGTGTTTTTGTCTTCCTTTTGTATTTTCAGGATTAAATGAGCTCAAAAACACAAAAGAAGCAAAAAGACAGCCAAATCCAACATAAATACAAGGAAAGGAACATAAGTGGACTGCCCGACCCCTCAACAGCATCTTCCAAAGCAAAATAGTGAAGGCAGAAGACTGAACACACCCCGTGCACAGCCAGCACGGGGCCGTGCCCAAGAAGCAGCAGAAAAGACAAACCTATAGAAGCGTCTATTGCCCACCACGGGGCCGTGCCCAGTGAACACGGGGGCGTGGCGAAAGTACAGCAGGCGCATTAATTGTAATTGCGAATTACAATTAATGAGGAGAGAGAGTGTCAGACAGGCACAGGGCCGTGCCAAGCGGACACGGGGCCGTGCCCAGCCCTCTGTACAGCCTATAAATAGGAGTGCTTGGTTTCATTTCAACTCATCCCTTGGCACACCACCTCTCTCACACTTCATCCACCACCCACCACCATCACAACACCATCATCCACCACCATCATCCATTGTCCATCATAGAGTGTGTGAGTCGTCTCGGGATCCAAGATTGATCGTAAGAGTTCTTGACAATCAAGGCCATGTTTGCCTAAGTCTCTTACATCACTTGGTGAAGACAAAGTGTCTAGTATAATACTTTTTATTTCTAATCATTTGCACTTTTTATTTGGTTTTGTATTAATGACTTTAATAACTAGTTACTTATGTTGAAGGTGATCTTTCCTTATCGTTTGTCCGTGGTGTCTTGGCATTATTTTACTGTCTATATAAAATAAAGGATTTTCACCATTCATATCTCCACGGTCTATATGGAGGTATGTTGGCTACCTGGTCGGGGGCTAAGGGAACAGTTTGGTAAAGGTCTTGCCATTGTTCAGCGTTTAGAGGTCCTGCAATGGACCTGGGTCAAATTTAGTAGGACCTCCTTCAATGCTTCACGGTATTGGATGGCGGGGGTCCAAACTCTTTGATCCCCTCATAAGTCAACTACTATTAATACTATAACCCGGCTATTTAGGACTGTATCCCTGCTGACTCAGACTACTTAGTCGAGGGTAACGTCACCGCCAAAAGCGGGGCCTACCATAATACTGCATTAATAACTTAATTTATTATCTTCCAATAATCCACCCTTTTAGGATTGTATCCTTGCTGACTCAAACTACTGGGGTGAGGGTAACGTCACCTTCAAAAGAGGGGCCTACTACAATAACTAAGATAATCTCTTAATTATGTGCAAAAGTGCGGAAATAATCAAAGGTTATACTAGATACGAGTCGGAACCAAGTGATTCATCTTGTCTATCTGTTTTTCTTTTTTTTATTTTCTTTTCAACATTTTAGTTAGTTTTTATTTTTCTTAGTTTAAAACATTTTTCTAAACTTTTTATTTTGATTAGACGTTGAGGATAAACCGGTACTAAAAGCTCTTGTGTCCTTGGACGACCTCGGTATCTTACCAACGCTATACTACGCTCACGATGGGTGCACTTGCCCATATGTGTGTTTAGTGTTAGTAAAATATCGTGTTTTATAAATTTAAAACTTGGCTAAAAATAAGTGTTAAAAAGGGCTTAAAATATACACCTAATATATACAACACTTAAATGCGCATCAAGTTTTTGGCGCCGTTGCCGGGGACACAAGGATTTTAAGAAAGTTAGGAATCAACGGCCTAATCATTTTTCTTTTTATTTTTCATTTTTTTAGGATTTTTCTTAGTTTTTCAGCTACTGCAGAGCTCAGCACGGGCTGTGCCCGGTCAGACACGGGCCGTGCCCAGCATCATCACTGGCAGTTTTTATTTTCTGAGTTACAGAGAGCTGAACACGGGGCCGTGTCGGTGCAACACGGGGTCGTGTCCAGTTCCCAGTAACTGGGATACAGAAAACGATTACTGTACCTCTGACCACGGGCCGTGTTCATTGAGCACGGGGCCGTGGTGAACATTCTGACCAGCGTTCTTTTCTGTTTTTGTTGCAGGACTTGGAAACCAGGCGCCACATTTGAACCTCCTACGTAGTGCATGAGCTCCAGTTCTAGTAGAGACATAAAAGAACCCCTAGAAGAACCCGAACACTTTCTCAGAAAAAGACTTAAAGCTAAAAATCAAGAGAAGGCTTCGGGGGACCCACTTCCAATGACGGACCAACGTACCCTCATGGATTCCCTACGGCCCACCGTAGGCAATCTCGGCGCCGCTATCAATGCACCGAATGTCGAGGCCAACAACTTCGAACTTCGGCCGCATTTGATACAAATGCTCCAAAACTCCGCAACCTTTCATGGGCTTGCGGACGAGGATCCCCATCTACATATTACTAATTTCTTGGAAATATGTGATACTTCTCGGATCGATGGGGCATCAAACGACGCCATTCGCCTTAGGATGTTTCCATTTTCACTAAAAGACCGAGCTAAGGCTTGGCTTAACACCCTCCCAGTTGGCTCGGTAAACACCTGGGATGAACTAGCCCAAAAGTTTCTATATAAATATTTCCCTCCTGGTAAAACGGCTAAACTAATGACTGAAATTAATACATATTCACAAGAGGATGGGGAATCCTTATATGAAACTTGGGAAAGGTTCAAGGAGCTTCTAAGAAAGTGTCCTTATCACGGTCTAGCGGTATGGCAACAAGTATCCACCTTCTACAATGGGTTGTTGCCACACACAAGACAAACACTTGATTCAAGCTCCGGGGGACTTTTAGGTAATCGTCGCCCAAATGAAATATATAATCAAATTGAGGAAATTGCTCAAACCAATTTTCAATGGCACACTCCCCGAGGTAATAAATCTATTGCCCCGGGCGCCCATAAGGTTGATGAAAGCACCTCTTTACAAGCCCAAATCGAGGCCCTCTCTTCAAAAATCAAAAAGCTAGAAATGACAAAAACGGCCTCGGTTATGGCTTGTGAAGGGTGTGGTGGGTCACATGAAAATTGGAGTTGTATGAAAGAATTAGATGAACAAGCGGAAACGGTAAACTACATTGATAATAGAACTAGGCCGTCAGGTCCTCCAACGGGTACCTACAACCAAGGATGGCGTAACAACCCAAATCTTGGTTGGAGAGATCCCGACAATAGTAGTAACCAACAAAACCAATGAACTAATTTTCAACAACCACAAAATTTCTCTCAACAACAAGGTGGAAGAGAAAGGCTTGAAGATACTGTATCTCGCCTCATCTCTGACACTGAAAAGAAAAACTCGGATCGATTTCAACAATTGGAATCAAATTTTAGAAATCAACAAGCTAGCATTCAAAACGTTGAAAAACAATTAAATCAACTAGCTCAAAATTTCTCCGAGAGACCACAAGGCGCGTTACCTAGTAATACCGAAACCAACCCGAAGGCACAAGTACATCTCATCACATTAAGAAATCGAACCGTGGGTCCCGAGGATGCTCCATTGCCGCCAAATGAAAGAAGCCATTCTAGCCAGCCTGTGACTCCTCCTGCGCCAGAAAAGGCTTATCTACCAACTCAAGAACCCACCAAGACTCCTCCAATTCCGTACCCCGGTAGGTTAAATTGTCAAAAGACCGATGAGCAATTCGCTAAATTCAAAAATTTACTAAAACAATTGCATGTTAATATTCCTTTTATCGAGGTCCTAACCCAAATGCCTAAATACACAAAGTTTATGAGGGATTTCCTCACAAACAAAAGGAAAATTGAATCATTGCAATTAGTTAACTTAGGCGAAGAATGCTCCGCCTTAGTGCTCAACAAACTTCCACAAAAGAAAATCGATCCCGGAAGCTTCACAATTCCTTGCTCGATTGGGGAATCTCCCGTTCGTAATGCATTAGCTGATCTTGGGGCTAGCATTAACCTCATGCCCACATCAATGTTCAAACGACTCGGCCTAGGAACAACAAGCCCTACAAAGATGAGCATACAACTCGCCGACAGATCCGTCAAATTTCCACAAGGTGTCGCTGAGAATTTGTTGGTAAAAGTTGACAACTTCGTTTTCCCAACCGACTTTGTCATCCTAGACATGGAAGAAGACACCGATGTCACTCTCATCCTCGGGAGGCCATTTCTAGCCACCGCCCAAGCGGTGGTAGACATGAATGACGGAACGTTAACATTGAAGTTTGGGAATGAGGAGGTGAAGTTTGAATGTGGAAAAAGAATTAAGGACGAAGACCCGGTCAACTACATGCAAGTCATAGACTCAAGCTTGGATGATGCTCTCCGACGGTGTAATATGGGATGCAATACATCCCACTTGGGTGACATATGACCAGCTTTGGGTCTAGCCAAGGACCCTTATAAACGTGGCGCACCACGGAGGCATTCCGCGGAACTATCCTTAGTTTAATTTAGATTAATTTTTATGTTTTCTAGTTAGTTTTAATTTTCAGGAATAAAACACACTCATCGTGGTAAGGGATGAAAAGGGGAACGAGAAAAATGACCTCATGCACAAGAACAAGGCAACCCGACAATTCTCTCCATTACAGAAGGTTCAACACGGGTCGTGCCCAGTTCAGGTAACTGGACACGGGCCGTGTCCACCCAACATGCCCCCGTGTCCAGACTTCTGTTTCTCTTGATCTAATTTTGTTACTGGCACTTGAACACGGGGCCGTGCCCGGACAACACGGGGCCGTGTTCAGCGCCCAGTAACACAAAATTTTGGCTTTTTAACACCATTTTACACATCTAATCAACCTAAAAATTTATTTTTGGGACACATTGAGGACAATGTGTAATTTAAGTGTGGGGGGGATGCTAAAACCTTGAATTTTGCAAGTCCTAAATACAAGCCTTACACAAAACTCTATTGGAACCGCTAATCACCCCAAATTTTTTTCAAAAATTTCATTTTTTTTACTTGTCTAGGTTTAACTCGGGACATTCAAGTTCTCAAAAAGGTTATATTTTTACAAATTTACAACCGATAGCGTAGTGATAAAAAGAACCAACATAAGAAAATTATGAAACGGCATGGCAAACTTAGTCAAAATTTGATTATATATACTTGATCACATAAAAACCCATTCCCACAAAAGTGAGTTTTGAGCCTTTATTGAGCATACAATTACATATCATTAAACTAAATGCTCATTTTTCGTTTCTTGTGTGAATAGCCGCTTGGTTCTTACGACTCTAGAACTTGCCATGACGATACATTCCCGGTCCTTATCAACTTAAACCCGAGTAAGTAAATGATGGAGGCATTAGGACTAACCCTTTTTATTTCTACACCATTATTTTTCCTTTTCTTTTACCACCTTCCCAAAAATCCCCCTAGTTAACCCCTTTGAGCCTAAACCTTTTCATTTCATCACCCAAACCAAAACCCTTTTACCCACCAAAACCTTTTTCATTTTTTTAACCCTTTGTTTTAGTAACAAGTTCGGTTTTTCGTAGGATCAAAAAAAAAGTGTATTGATGATGAAGCAAAAGATAAACAAACAAGTTCATCAAAAACAACTTTGTTTGAATAAAAGCTTCATCAAAATAAAAAGTTACAAAAATAGAAAGTCTTACGAAAACCGACACTTGTTACGCTTTTCGTTTTTTTTTTCTACTAACCACTAACCCAACCACCTACCTTTAACCCTAGCCTAACCCTTAACCCACAAAGTCCTCTTGATATTTACAAAGGTATAAAAGTTAAAAAGGAGGAGGATTGATTGCTTGGCAAGCTTATGGTAGGAATAAGTTCCATGCCGCTCTCGAGTGATTCACTAAAAATACACCTTCGGCCGAGTGTGAGTGATTTCTCCCGTGAGGTATGTGAACTTGTATATAAATGAAATTTTAAAAAGGCATGTTATGCCCAAATAAGTAATTTTTCTTACGAAACGTTCTAAATAAGTCATTACGAATAGGATTGTAAATAGATAAAGATAAAACCCAAAAAGATCTTGGATTCCCAACACTCTACGACAAGCCAAAACCTTCTCTTCTACCCATTCCATTTGGGAGTGTAAGCCACATATTAAAGAGTTTTGCTTGAGGACAAGCAAAAGTTCAAGTGTGGGGGTATTTGATGTGTGTAAAATGCAACATATAAATTACATCAAATAAGGCATAAAACTAACCCTTTTTAAGTACTAATATTGGAAAAAGAGTGTTTTTGTCTTCCTTTTGTATTTTCAGGATTAAATGAGCTCAAAAACACAAAAGAAGCAAAAAGACAGCTAAATCCAACAGAAATACAAGGAAAGGAACATAAGTGGACTGCCCGACCCCTCAACAGCATCTTCTAAAGCAAAATAGAGAAGGCAGAAGACTGAACACGCCCCGTGCTCAGCCAGCACGGGGCCGTGCCCAAGAAGCAGCAGAAAAGACAAACCTATAGAAGCTTCTATTGCCCACCACGGGGCCGTGCCCAGTGAACACGGGGGCGTGGCGAAAGTACAGCAGGCGCATTAATTGTAATTGCGAATTACAATTAATGAGGAGAGAGAGTGTCAGACAGGCACGGGGCCGTGCCCAGCGGATACGAGGCCGTGCCCAGCCCTCTGTACAGCCTATAAATAGGAGTGCTTGGTTTCATTTCAACTCATCCCTTGGCACACCACCTCTCTCACACTTCATCCACCACCCACCACCATCACAACACCATCATCCACAACCATCATCCATTGTCCATCATAGAGTGTGTGAGTCGTCTCGGGATCCAAGATTGATCGTAAGAGTTCTTGACAATCAAGGCCATGTTTGCGTAAGTCTCTTACATCACTTGGTGAAGACAAAGTGTCTAGTATAATACTTTTTATTTCTAATCTTTTGCACTTTTTATTTGGTTTTGTATTAATGACTTTAATAACTAGTTACTTATGTTGAAGGTGATCTTTCCTTATCGTTTGTCCATGGTGTCTTGGCATTATTTTACTGTCTATATAAAATAAAGGATTTTCACCATTCATATCTCCACGGTCTATATGGAGGTATGTTGGCTACCTGGTTGGGGGTTAAGGGAACGGTTTGGTAAAGGTCTTGCCATTGTTCAGCGTTTAGAGGTCCTGCAATGGACCTGGGTCAAATTTAGTAGGACCTCCTTCAATGCTTCACGGTATTGGATGGCGGGGGTCCAAACTCTTTGATCCCCTCATAAGTCAACTACTATTAATACTATAACCCGGCTATTTAGGACTGTATCCCTGCTGACTCAGACTACTTAGTCGAGGGTAACGTCACCGCCAAAAGCGGGGCCTACCATAATACTGCATTAATAACTTAATTCATTATCTTCCAATAATCCACCCTTTTAGGATTGTATCCTTGCTGACTCAAACTACTGGGGTGAGGGTAACGTCACCTTCAAAAGAGGGGCCTACTACAATAACTAAGATATTCTCTTAATTATGTGCAAAAGTGCGGAAATAATCAAAGGTTGTACTAGATACGAGTCGGAACCAAGTGATTCATCTTGTCTATCTGTTTTTCTTTTTTTTATTTTATTTTCAGCATTTTAGTTAGTTTTTATTTTTCTTAGTTTAAAACATTTTTCTAAACTTTTTATTTTGATTAGACGTTGAGGATAAACCGGTACTAAAAGCTCTTGTGTCCTTGGACTACCTCGGTATCTTACCAACGCTATACTACGCTCACGATGGGTGCACTTGCCCATATGTGTGTTTAGTGTTAGTAAAATATCGTGTTTTATAAATTTAAAACTTGGCTAAAAATAAGTGTTAAAAAGGGCTTAAAATATACACCTAATATATACAACACTTAAACGCGCATCACATTGCTATGGACTTTATAACTAAACTTCCTCGTATACCTGTTTGGGTTATCATTGACCGTTTGACTAAATCAGCTCACTTCCTCCCTGTTCGTGAGGATTATAGAGTGGAGAGACTTGCTCGAATCTATACTGATGAGATTATATGCCGTCATGGCATACCACTCGACATAATCTCCGACCGTGATGGTCGCTTTACTTCACGTCTTTGGCAAACATTTCAATCCACTATGGGTTCTCATTTGAATCTTAGTACGACTTTTCATCCTTAAACGGATGGATAGACTGAACGTATTATCCAAACCCTAGAGGATATGCTCCGTTCCTGTGTCATCGACTTTGGTGGTAACTGGGATGTACATTTATCATTGATAGAGTTCTCGTACAACAACAGCTATCATTCCAGTATTTAGATGGCTCCTTTCGAAGCTTTATATGGTCGCAAGTGCCGATCTCCTCTCAGTTGGCATGAGGTCGGTGATAAGCAACTTACTGAGCTTATACAAGAGACAACGGATAAGATTCTTCAAATCCGTGATAATCTACTCAAGGCAAGGAGCAGATAAAAGAGTTACGCTGATAAAAGGCGTAAGCCTTTGGAATTTGCTGTTGGAGATTGGGTCCTGCTTAAGGTATCTCCTTGGAAAGGAGTGGTTCGATTTGGCAAAAAGTGAAAGCTTGTTCTTCGCTATGTGGGTCCTTTCACGATTCTCGAAAGGATTGGCAAGGTGGCTTACAGACTCGATTTGCCACAAGAACTAAGCAATGTGCATCCAACGTTCCACGTATCTAATCTTAGAAAGTGTTTAGCAAACGAGGAACTCCAAGTTCCCTTGGACGACTTGCAAATAAATGAGGCAGTTCATTTTATGGAGAAACCGGTCGAAATCATGGACCGAGGTGTCAAGCGACTGAGGCGCAGCAAAATTTCCATTATCAAGGTTTGATGGGAAGGGAAACGTGGCACCGAGTTCACTTGGGAGCTCGAAAGTGAAATGAAGGCCAAATATCCACATCTATTCCCTCAGTCTTCCTCGCAAATTTCGGGGATGAAATCTCCTAAAGGAGGGGACACTGTAACGCCCGGCGTCCCTAAACTTTAGTCTTTTGAGAAGTTTAGTCCCTGTACTTTTGGAACTCGAAACTTTATGCTATTCTATGATACTTAAATCTTGATACTTGATACTTGAATCTTGATACTTGATACTCGATGCTTTATACTTGATACTTAACGGGAAACTAGAAACTTGATTCTTGACTCTTGACTCTTGACACTTGATTCTTGACTCTTGATAATAGTAAACGAGACACTTGACACTCGTGGAACGAGGAACCTTGAGGCTTGTTGAACGAGAAACTTGAAACTTGACAATTATTAAATAGACTTGAAACATGGAAACTTTTGTATTAATTATATAATCGTGTTATGTGATAATCTTACACAATAATACGCAACGCAACGCTTAATCTAGCTCGCGAATCGAACCGAATTCAGAAATCTAGCAAAACAGGTCTCGGCTGTCCGGATGGACATCCGATCGGAGGACCATCTGATCGGAGAGCCCTTCGATCGAAAGGCCATTCGATCCATCGTGCACCGCCTTAGTCACTCTCACACTATAAATAGCCTGTCACATCACTTGATGTGACATGCTCCTCCGATCCAGACTCATTCTCTCGTTCTAAGGCACTTTTCTTCCATTTTCACGCGATTCTTGTAAGTTTTCTCTTAGATACTTGTACAATCGTGATCACTACACAATCCTTCATCTTATTCTTGGTCAAATCATGGGTTTTCACCGTGAAATCATCAAGATTTGGGCTCTTGAAGGTGATGTCACCCTGGTTTCGAGAGGTGTGACGTCACCTTAGCAAGACCAGCCCAGATTTAAGTGGTTTCACATGTTTTCTACACGTTTTTACTACAGATCTATACTAAATCTAAACTTTTCTATCTGATTAAATATTTTCTCCAACTTTTATTTACTTCTCAAAACTCGAATAGCACATAAAGATCGTAGATTTATGAACACATACCAATCCATTACAAAAAGCTAATTTTCTAATACCAACAATATATCATAGAGCTATGGATCATCAATCATCATCCAGCTAAGTTCTCCAAATGCAAGTGTTTCATAGTTTCAACTACTCATAAGCTTATATAACAAATAAAGCAAAACAATCAAAACATTTGAAAAAAAAAAAGTTTACTTTTCCATTTAAAATGCAACTTATCACCAGACATTAAGACAAACACAGGATAGTAATCAGACATTTTCAAGAATGTTTCTTATTCAACATCTTGATCAAATCATCAAAATCCAATCGAAGACATATACCCATACCCAAAACAATCTGAACAATATGCCCAATAGAATCAGAACAGTAAAAACCATGAAACCTACAACAACAATCAATCCAAAAAGCCTTGGTGTAATCGCGCACCCTCTCTTCATTGTCGACTAACAATTTATCCTCCTTATAATTAATCTACTTCAATCATAGTATAATTCCATTCATATATATAAAAACTTCCTTTCAAAAATATAAGCGGGCAGTCAGTTAGTAACATATACCCGAAAACACGTTAAAAAGTTACGCGGTCGGAACAGCAGCAGCATCCTCCCGTCCTTCAATCCGCCCACCTGCTTCTTCCGCAAGCTTCTTCTTATTCTTCTCAATCGCATTCGCCACTTCCGCCGGCATATAATTCTCATCATGCTTCGCCAAAACCTCACTCGCAAAAAAAATAACACTCGACACTCACTTGGAAATTAAGATCCTTCACTAATTCCCTATCAAGAGTTCAAGCAGTATCACCTCAAAACTATACACATTTCAATAATACAAACATGAGGACAAAATATTTATAAAAAAAATCTAGTAAGTGTTTGCTGGTTGAGCTGGACCATACTAAAATATGACTCGTTACCCAACCCACTCATCTTGCCACCCCTAATTTTTAGGTAATAAAACAATGTATATACATCCTAATATCAAGAATAATCTGGTGATGTTAGCAAAACGACTTACATGTTCAGTGTGTAGCAGATACTTCCCGTCATAATGTCACCACCACGTGATCCTTCCTATCCACGCCTTTGACTTTGTCAGAGACTTTAATCCGAGGTCACAACCGTAGACTTCTAAGGATTTCAAATAAAAAAATGGATAGATTTGAACGATTACTTGACTTACATGAGAAACAAAAGCCAAACAAACCCAAATGTGGAAATCTATTTCAAACCATGCCTTGCATATCAAGAGAGAAATCACAGGAGCCAAGTAAAACATATATTGTTTGATATAACGCACATGGCGCGTATAATGCCTAATACTAATTGAAAAGGGTAGTGAGGGGCTGACTTTGTGGTGATACAAATTATAGCTAATTATTGCCACCCTTTCAACCTCCAAACAAAATGTAGCTATTCAAAAATCTTCAACTGAGAATGTCCACCTGATCCAAGAGGCAAGAGATCCAAAGTTAGTCTATGATTTGAGTTTGATGTCGCAGAAAGTAATGCAGTGGCTAAGCTATCAGGAACTGGGTAGTATTACATTTAGCATACTCGTTCTGATAACCAACCACATTTTTATAAAACTAATGTTAGCCTATATTAAAAAACATGAAAACTGGCATTAAAATTTTTATCATAAAAACAATCTATGACCAGTTACTTACTTAAATGGGTCGATTCAAATTTGTATATTATATATCTAGTGGCTCAAATGGCTTAAAAGTAAAACTCAGCTAAAAGAATGTGTCGAATGTCATATGATTCATTCTGTATTCCTATAACAAAGTATTCTGGACTTACAGAACCCTTTCGAAAATCGTTAACCATGTTGACGCATGCCTCATGGGTTGCTTGTATGGATGGAACACTCCCTCCACCACTTAACACACTCCCTGAGATCACAGGATAATTGTAACAAAATAGAGGTTACATAAAATGATGTGTTTAAAATAAACTTCCCTGACACTATATAGACAATACTAACATTTCACAATTATAAACATGGACCGAAACGATCGGCTAATTAAATTAATATTAATTTCCACAAAAGTATTCCCAGCAGTTCAGAACTTTAAGTATGGATTGAACAGGTCCGTTGACTCAGAGCTGAGTAAAATTTCTCTTAACAGAGGTATTTGTTTTCTTAATAAAATTAATAGCCGTTGGTCTTTCTTTGGGAAAAATATACAAGTAATTGTACATTATAACAGTGGGTTCATCAACACCTAAGATAAAAAAGGTTGTCCATCAAAAAGTGAACAGATAACTCCACGCATAACAGTACATGCAAGACTTTTTACTCCACTCAAGATATCATCTGTCCTATAAACAAAAAAAAATTACCATCTTAGATAAACAACGTTTTTGGATCGATGTTTGAATTGTTAAGATGTTTTGATACTATTTTACCGTCTTGCACCCTCTGAGATGCAAGAACTGTCTAGTCAGCTTCAGGAACTCCTCGACAAGGGCTTTATTCATCCAACTACCTCGCTGTGGGGTGCTCCCGTACTTTTCGTCAAGAAGAAGGATGATTCGTTTCGCATGTGTATAGACTATCGTGAGCTTAATAAACTTACCGTTAAGCATCGTTATCTTTTGCCTCTTATCAACGACCTTTTTGACCAACTACAAGGCGCGTCCTGTTTCTCCAAGATCGACCTTAGGTCTGGATATCATCAGCTCCGTGTTCTCGACGAAGATATCCCCAAGACAGCTTTTCGTACTCGCTATGGACACTACGAGTTCGTGGTTATGCCTTTTGGCTTGACCAACGCACCCGCTGTGTTCATGGATTTTATGAATCGTGTTTGCAAGCCTTATCTAGATCGTTTCGTTACAGTCTTTATTGATGATATTCTTATTTATTCGAAAACTCGAGCTGATCATGAACATCATCTTCGCTTAATACTTGAGCTTCTACGTACCGAACGCTTATACGCTAAGTTTTCTAAATGTGAATTTTAGATCAACGAGGTGCAATTTTTGGGACACATTGTTAGTAAGCAAGGAATCCACGTTGACCCTTCTAAAATCGAAGCAGTGAAGAACTGGAGTACGCCTAAATCTGCATCTGAGATTCGTTCATTCTTGGGATTGGCGGGAAATGACAACTTTGTGGTGTATTGTGATGCCTCGAACCGTGGAATCCTTCTTTGATGCAGAAAGAGAAACCTTTTGTTTGGGGTCCCGAACAGGTGGAATCCTTTCAAACTCTTAAGGACTTGCTATGCAACGCTCCTGTTTTGACTCTTCCCGACGGAAATGACAACTTTGTGGTGTATTGTGATGCCTCGAACCGTGGCCTTGGATGCGTCCTTATGCAACGGGACAAGGTCATTGCTTATGCCTCTCGTCAGCTAAAGTTGCATGAGAGAAACTATACTACTCACGATCTGGAGCTTGGCGCAGTTGAAGATCTGACGACACTACCTGTACGGTACTAAGTGTGTGGTTTTCACAGACCATAAGAGCCTGCAACATATCTTTGACCAAAAGGAGCTGAACATGCGATAGAGGCATTGGGTAGAATTGCTTAACGACTACGACTGTGAGATTCGCTATCATCCTGGCAAGGCGAATGTCGTGGCTGACGCACTTAGTTGTAAGGCTCATGCTAATACTATTCGTTGTTATCAAATCTCTAGCGATCTTCATGCTTGTATTCGTGACGCTCAATACTCGTCAGCTAACGCAGGAAGTCTAATTTTCGAAATTCGAGGCGCAACTATTGACCAACTTGTAACGAAGCCTGATGGACTTCAATATTACCTCAATCGCATCTGGGTACCAGATCGCGATAATCTCCGTGAGATCATTATGAACGAGGCTCATAAGTCCCGATACTCTGTCCATCCAGGTGCTGATAAGATGTACCATGATTTGCGCATGGCTTATTGGTGGCCTGGTATGAAGAAGGACGTTGCTACTTATGTCTCAAAATGTCTCACCTGTTCGAAGGTCAAGGTTGAGAATTGAAGGGGTAAGGTCCCAAAAAATACATAACAAGTACCTAGGACCATGCCGCAACCTCACTTTTCAGCCTTGCACCTTGCGCGGCAGCGCACTGGTCTCACAAGAAGAAAAGCTTAAAATACCAACAACAGTCAACACTTGCGCGCCCAAAGGAAATCATGAAACCCTGCGCCTTGCTTACATAAAACAAAGGTTAGATACTTCCACTTAATATCCAGACTTGGATATTATTTACCCAGACTTGGGATTTATTCACCTGTTTCCACACGATAAGGTCTCACACCAGATTACAGCAGTAATCTTCTAGAAGAAATACAATCATGCACCACCAAGACGGTTACAACCGTCTGGACACGTGTCATTATCTCAGTCATCCCTGAATTCACAACGAAAGCATGCAAGAGGAGAGTAATCTCCACTTAATCACTTTACACATGGCTAATCCCTAGCCGTAGATCTAAACCACGATCCGTGTGCTATCACGTCGGATCAAGGAGTGTTAACGGAAGAAAACGTAACCGCTTACGTGGTTAGCATCTTCCGTCCTCTTTTCACTAACGGGTTTTCCTGCCTAAAAACGACTCCCGGCTATAAATATGAGAGACAACTCAGGTATGAATTCAAGTTACTCACACTTCTCAAATACATCTTCTTCTTCATAACCAATACTTATTCTCACACCAGAGTCGGGTAAAGGAGATAACCCTCTTCTCCCCTTGGCGAGGCTAACAGTGCTCTTTTTTGCAGAGTTATCGGAGTAGTAGATCAGCTGGACCTGAATCAATCGAGTGGAAACCAACCTCTTTATGCGGATTCAAACCCCCTAGATATCTCGGTTCCGACCATTTATCTAGTGTTTCTTCATTGGCGCCCACCGATTCCTTTGTTTCTTTCAGTTTTCATTTCGTTTCGATTCAGTTCTTTTCATCCTCTATTTTAAGCATGACAGAGTATTCATTATCTCACCCATCAGATCCTCGATCTGAGTCCAAGGGTTCTACAACCCAATGTACCCAGATTGACGGAATCATGGGAATAAACGAAAACAACAGTCATCCAGACAAAAAGAATTTTTCAGACCAAGTCGCATAGAAGTCACCAGAATATTGGTTCAACAGATGCCAGGCTGCTTTAAACACAATCGTTATGCAAATCGCCAGATCCGAGTCCCCAAACGTCAGATCTGGTAAAGAAATCAACACTATAGCATTGGACCCACCAACACCCGGTCGGGGGGACATCCAATCTAGTATTGAGATACAATCCAGAAGTAGTAGCCATCAGAAAGATAAACCAAAACAAGTAAACATGATTCAAGGAGGTCCGTCGCGAAGGACAAATAAACGAAACTATAACCAACATTGGAGGGAACAACAAGTCATATTTCCCGTTGTCCCTGGAGGCCCTCAAGAGGAGCGACCAGTAATTATCACTGGTATCTTTGGTCACTATCGAACGGACTATATGTTTATAGATCCGGGAAGTTCGATGGACATCATATACGAACAATGCTTCAAACAGCTGGAACCTGAAGACAAAGCACGTCTAGAACCGGTTGATTTTCCCCTTACCGGATTCTGCAATGAAGCTGTAATCCCGTTAGGGCAAATAGCGTTCCCTGTGACTTTATCGGATGGCGAGCATTCACGAACAGTCATAGTCAATTTCATGGTCATGCCGGCAACATCACGCCATGATGTCCTGCTCGGAAGAAGGTCACAAAGAGAATTCAGTATGATCACTTCTATCCCACATGCTGCATGCGGATTTCCAAGGGAAACCGGAGTTGCAATTCTATACTCAAGCAAAGAAGTCATGTACGTGGACGACGAGCCACCGGCAAAGGTAGTCAAACCTTCAGCATTAAACGAACCGGAGAAATGGGTCCTGAACAACGAATACCCAGAGCAGACCATCCTGCTAGGACATGCCATTTCACCAGCAACACGAATACAACTGAAAGAATTGTTTTCTAACAACAAAGATATATTCGCTTGGTGCCCAGCAGACATGACTGGGGTTCCACGCGACATAGCGCAACATTGTCTGAATATCAAACCATCAGCAGAACCCGTCGCTCAGGGGAGGCGCAGCTTTAGTGAAGAAAAAGCAAAGGCCATGGATGAACAAGTGGCAGAGTTACTCAATGCAGGAATCTTGCGCGAAGTAAAATACCATACATGGGTTGCCAACCCAGTAATGGTACAGAAACATAGTGGCGGATGGAGAATGTGCGTCGACTTCAAAGACCTGAATAAAGCGTGCCCAAAAGATTGCTACGCGCTTCCAGAGATAGACAAAAAAGTCGACTCTCTAGCATCATTCAGATGGAAGTGCTTTCTCGACTGTTACAAAGGTTATCATCAAGTCCAGATGAAGGAAGAAGACGAAGATAAAACCGCATTCCGCACAGATAAAGGCATCTTCTGCTACACTAAAATGCCCTTTGGCATGTGCAATGTTGGCGCAACTTATCAACGCTTAATGGACACAGTTTTCAACAGCGACATTGGCAAGACGGTTGAAGTATACATGGATGACCTAGTCATCATGAGCCATGAGGAAGACTCAATGCTCAACAATATTCAGCGCACGTTCGACTCTTTGCGCAATGTGAACTTAAAACTCAACCCAACAAAATGCTCCTTCGGCATGGAAGAAGGGAAATTTTTGGGCTTCATAGTCACAAGAGATGGCTTTAAAGTAAACCCAGAAAAAGTACAGGCTATCCAGTTAATGCCCTCACCCGCAACAATAAAAGAAATGCAAAGACTCGCCGGACGCTTAGCAGCCTTGAACAGATTCTTGGCTAACCACGCGGGAAAATCTTATCCATTTATCAGTACACTGCGAAACTGCGGGAAGAAAACCCCATTTCAGTGGACACCTGAAGCAGAAGCAGCATTCAAACAAATGAAAGAATGTTTAATTCAGCTACCAACACTGACTGCGCCAAAAGAAAAAGAGCCACTAATCTTATACCTATCAGGCGCGGAAGTAGCGGTAGGTGCAGTATTAATGGTGGAACGAGAAAACATTCAGACTCCAATCTACTACATCAGCAAGATGCTCACCGGCCCGGAAACTCGTTACTCAATGATAGAAAAATTGGTTCTAACACTAGTGCACGCATCCCGACGCTTACGCAGATATTTCTCAGGCCACGTCATCACGGTTCTCACAAATTATCATTTAGGCCAAATCTTGTCCAAACCCGATGTGGCGGGAAGATTGGCTAAATGGGCCATTGAGCTGGGAGGATACAATATCTTCTACAAGCCAAGACCAGCAATCAAAGGGCAAGTTCTAGCAGACTTCGCCACCGAGGTTCCCATCGACAAAGTACAAGAGTGCGAGGCAATCCAGAACCCTATACCCGTTTTCGACGATAGAGTCTGGACCTTACACACAGATGGTGCTTCCAATGATGACGGAGCAGGAGCAGGTCTCCGATTAGTCAGTCCGGACAATCACGAGCTCACGTATGCCATACGCTTAGACTTCCAAAGCACCAACAATGAAGCAGAATACGAAGCGTTTTTAGTAGGCCTTCGTCTAGCGCTCAAAATGGGGGCAAGAAACCTTGAGGCCAATGTTGATTCAAAACTAGTAGCCGAGCAAGTTAACGGTCACTACGATGCAAGAGGAGAAGCTATGGCATTATACCTTGAACAAGCGCGGATGTTAATCAACCAATTCCAGACATTCAGGGTTAACCATATAAACAGAAGCGAAAATAAGCACGCAGACGCGCTTAGCAAATTGGCCGCTACCAGCTTCAAGCACTTAGTAAAAGAAGTGCGCATAGAAGTATTGTCTAACCCGTCGATCCATCTCAAGCAAGTAAACGTTATAGAGGTCGGTAATCCATCCTGGATATCTCCGATCATCTTATACCTACAACACGGAAAACTCCCGGAGGGAAAAGCAGAGGCTCGAAAACTTCAACACAAAGCGATAAATAATGAAATGGCGGATGGCGTCCTTTACCGGAAGTCATTTATGGGACCATTATTACGCTGTGTTGATAAAACAGACGCCCAATACCTGGTCAGAGAAATCCATGAGGGTTTATGCGGAATACACGCGGGACCGCGCATGGTTGTGGCAAAGATAATGAGCGCCGGATACTACTGGCCAGGGATGCATATGGACGCAGTTGATTTATTAAGAAGATGTGCAGCCTGTCAACGCCACGCACCAAAGACGCTCCGACCAAAAAATCCGCTAATACCCGTCACCTCCGCCTGGCCATTCCAACAATGGGGCATCGATCTTGTCGGCCCATTTCCTGACGCGCCAGGCGCAGTAAAATTCATCATTGTGGTGGTCGATTACTTCACCAAATGGGTGGAAGCTAAAGCCTTGGCCTCAACCACAGCAATGGTAATCCGCAAATTTATATGGGAACATATCATTTGCAGGTTTGGATAACCATTGCGCATTATCTTTGACAATGGCACAAACTTCGCCTCAGAAGATCTTCAAAAATGGTTCAAAGAAATGAAGATCGAACATAAGTTTGCCTCCGTCGCGCATCCACAAGCGAACGGTCAGGTAGAAAGTGTAAACAAACAGATCGTCGACGGCATAAAAGCGCGACTGGGGACAGCACGCAGAGGGTGGGTCGACGAACTCCCCAGCATCCTCTGGGCGCATCGAACAATGCCAAAAACTAGCACAGGCGAAACTCCGTTCAGTCTAGTCTATGGGTCTGAAGCCGTCATCCCAGCTGAGATCGGCCTACCATCACCGCGCATGATAGCCATGGAAAAACAGAATAATGAGCAAGAACGAAGATTGGATCTAGACCTCCTCGAAGAACGGCGCGAGAATGCCGCTATCACAGAGGCCAGGTACAAATCCAAACTCGAAAAATACTACAATGAGCGCGTCCGCGTATGCACATTTGTTCCGGGTGATTTCGTCTTGCGCTATAATGAAGCATCAAACGCTGAAAAACCGGGCAAATTAGCGCCAAGATGGGAAGGACCATACGTCATTAACGAGGTCCTAGGCAAAGGGGCGTATACTCTAAAAAGAATTGACGGGACTCTAGTCCCACGCACCTGGAACGCGCAACAACTGCGCAGGTGTTACATATAGGACAAATCATTCACAGGCAATGTATTTCCTATTTACATTTGTATTAACAAGCTTCACGCTTTATCAATACAAGCACTGTTCTCATACTTGTTACTGTTTATTACAAATTGCTTGAAATTCCTTTGGTTGGCGCGAAAACAATATGGTAAACATTGTACACCTCATGAACAGTCTAAAAAACAAGGCAAACTAGAACGCCTTTTAGACAAACGTTCACACATGAGCACAATACCATTTTTCATTCGCCCCACCTACCCAAAAGCAATTAAACACATGCAACGTATTGTAAAAAACATACAAAAATTGCAAAACACAACAGTGCATCATAATACATATCATCAAGTAAAACACTTCATAACAAGACCATGACAATGATCTTCAAAATTCTAGTACCAAGACTGGAATATTCACAAAATAAAAGGAAATCTTGTTTCAACTAGTAGCAGGACGTTCAAACAACCACCATTCACATCAAATCACGACAGTGATTTTCAAAACCTACCCTATTCAACAATAACATCTTCATCAACAACCAGAGCAGGACCGGTTCGACGCTTCCGACGGCGACGGTACACCAACTCACACTTACCATGTTGAAGAGTTGGGAAACGAGCCATCAAAGCTTCAACCGACAACACACCGGCTTCTTCCCCAGTCTCCGGTAGGTGAGGCTCAGCACCAACTCCGGAGAAGGGATCAACAGCAGACGTCACCTTACCGGTTCCGGTGATTGTCGGCGATGGTGAGTTAGCAAGCAGTAAGAGGCTTTCGGCGGCATCATAGAACCTCAAGATATCAAGAAGGCGACGGGTACGGGCAGAACCCTTCATCTTCATACTCTCCAAATAAGGGAATGAAATAAGCATTCTAAAAATATATAAAGGGGAATAAGACTCCGGGGGAAGGGAAACTGGATCATCATGATTAACTGTCAGGAAAACGTCCCATCTGAACGGCGCTACAGGAACCAAAGTCATATCTCCATTAATGAAGACTGACAAGCGTCAAGCGCCTTTACGTATCCAAAGGTAAAAAGGCAAAATATAAATTTTTATTTCAAACTTACGTCACCACACGTCAAGACATGATTGCAGAGGAAAAAAGTCACAAATCCTTCTAAAAAACCCCTTTAATAAAATTCAATCTTCTCATAGAAGATTCCTTATTTTGCGCGCCCAAAAGCAATTCCCTCTTATAAGTCCAGTGCTCCACTTATTTGCATAAGTACAACACTAGACTGGGGGGACTTGAAGGGGTAAGGTCCCAAAAAATACATAACAAGTACCTAGGACCATGCCGCAACCTCACTTTTCAGCCTTGCACCTTGCGCGGCAGCACACTGGTCTCACAAGAAGAAAAGCTTAAAATACCAACAACAGTCAACACTTGCGCGCCCAAAGGAAATCATGAAACCCTGCGCCTTGCTTACATAAAACAAAGGTTAGATACTTCCGCTTAATATCCACACTTGGATATTATTTACCCAAACTTGGGATTTATTCACATGTTTCCACACGATAAGGTGTCACACCAGATTACAGCAGTAATCTTCTAGAAGAAATACAATCATGCACCACCAAGACGGTTACAACCGTCTGGACACGTGTCATTATCTCAGTCATCCCTGAATTCACAACGAAAGCATGCAAGAGGAGAGTAATCTCCACTTAATCACTTTACACGTGGCTAATCCCTAGCCGTAGATCTAAACCACGATCCGTGTGCTATCACGTCGGATCAAAGAGTGTTAACGGAAGAAAACGTGACCGCTTACGGGGTTAGCATCTTCTGTCCTCTTTTCACTAACGGGTTTTCCCGCCTAAAAACGACTCCCGGCTATAAATATGAGAGACAACTCAGGTATGAATTCAAGTTACTCACACTTCTCAAATACATCTTCTTCATAACCAATACTTATTCTCACACCGGAGTCGGGTCAAGGAGAGAACCCTCTTCTCCCCTTGGCGAGGATAACGGTGCTCTTTTTTGCAGAGTTATCGGAGAAGTAGATCAGCTGGACCTGAATCAATCGAGTGGAAACCAACCTTTTTATGCGGATTCAAACCCCCTAGATATCTCGGTTCCGACCATTTATCTAGTGTTTCTTCAAGAATCAAAGACCTTCAGGTCTACTTGAGTGGCCTAAGATCCCTGTTTGGAAGTGGGATAGCATTGCTATGGACTTTATAACTAAACTTCCTCGTACACCTGTTTGGGTTATCATTGACCGTTTGACTAAATCAGCTCACTTCCTCCCTATTCGTGAGGATTATAGAGTGGAGAGACTTGCTCGAATCTATACTGATGAGATTATATGCCGTCATGGCATACCACTCGACATAATCTCCGACCGAGATGGTCGCTTTACTTCACGTCTTTGGCAAACATTTCAATCCACTATGGGTTCTCATTTGAATCTTAGTACGACTTTTCATCCTTAAACGGATGGATAGACTGAACGTATTATCCAAACCCTAGAGGATATGCTCTGTTCCTGTGTCATCGACTTTGGTGGTAACTGGGATGTACATTTACCATTGATAGAGTTCTCGTACAACAACAGCTATCATTCCAGTATTTAGATGGCTCCTTTCGAAGCTTTATATGGTTGCAAGTGCCGATCTCCTCTCAGTTGGCATGAGGTCGGTGATAAGCAACTTACTGGCCCTGAGCTTATACAAGAGACAACGGATAAGATTCTTCAAATCTGTGATAATCTACTCAAGGCCAGGAGCAGATAAAAGAGTTACGCTGATAAAAGGCGTAAGCCTTTGGAATTTGTTGTTGGAGATTGGGTCCTGCTCAAGGTATCTCCTTGGAAAGGAGTGGTTCGATTTGGCAAAAAGGGAAAGCTTGTTCCTCGCTATGTGGGTCCTTTCACGATTCTCGAAAGGATTGGCAAGGTGGCTTACAGACTCGATTTGCCACAAGAACTAAGCAATGTGCATCCAACGTTCTACGTATCTAATCTTAGAAAGTGTATAGCAAACGAGGAACTCCAAGTTCCCTTGGACGACTTGCAAATAAATGAGACGCTTCATTTTATGGAGAAACCGGTCAAAATCATGGACCGAGGTGTCAAGCGACTGAGGCGCAGCAAACTTTCCATTGTCAAGGTTCGATGGGAAGGGAAACGTGGCACCGAGTTCACTTGGGAGCTCGAAAGTGAAATGAAGGCCAAATATCCACATCTATTCCCTCAGTTTAGTCTTTTGATAAGGTTCGATGGGAAGGGAAACGTGGCACCGAGTTCCTAAAGGAGGGGAGACTGTAACGCCCAGCGTCCCTAAACTTTAGTCTTTTGATAAGTTTAGTCCCTGTACTTTTGGAACTCGAAACTTTATGCTATTCTATGATACTTAAATCTTGATACTTGATACTTGAATCTTGATACTTGATACTCGATGCTTGATACTTGATACTTAACGGGAAACTAGAAACTTGATTCTTGATTCTTGACTCTTGACACTTGATTCTTGACTCTTGATACTAGTAAACGAGACTCTTGATACTCGTGGAACGAGGAACCTTGAGGCTTGTTGAACGAGAAACTTGAAACTTGACAATTATTAAATAGACTTGAAACATGGAAACTTTTGTATTAATTATATAATCTTGTTATGTGATAATCTTACACAATAATACGCAACGCAACGCTTAATCTAGCTCGCGAATCGAACGGAATTCAGAAATCTAGCAAAACAGGTCTCGGCTGTCCGGATGGACATCCGATCGGAGGACCATCTGATCGGAGAGCCCTTCGATTGAAAGGCCATTCGATCCATCGTGCACCGCCTTAGTCACTCTCACACTATAAATAGCCTGTCACATCACTTGATGTGACATACTCCTCCGATCCAGACTCATTCTCTCGTTCTAATGCACTTTTCTTCCATTTTCACGCGATTCTTGTAAGTTTTCTCTTAGATACTTGTACAATCGTGATCACTACACAATCCTTCAACTTATTCTTGGTCAAATCATGGGTTTTCACCGTGAAATCATCAAGATTTGGGCTCTTGAAGGTGATGTCACCCTGGTTTCGAGAGGTGTGACGTCATCTTAGCAAGACCAGCCTAGATCTAAGTGGTTTCACATGTTTTCTACACGTTTTTACTACGGATCTATACTAAATCTAAACTTTTCTATCTGATTAACTATTTTCTCCAACTTTTATTTACTTCTCAAAACTCGAATAGCACATAAAGATCGCAGATTTATGAACACATACCAATCCATTACAAAAAGCTAATTTTCTAATACCAACAATATATCATAGAGCTATGGATCATCAATCATCATCCAGCTAAGTTCTCCAAATGCAAGTGTTTCATAGTTTCAACTACTCATAAGCTTATAAAACAAATAAAGCAAAACAATCAAAACATTTGCAAAAAAAAAAGTTTACTTTTCCATTTAAAATGCAACTTATCATCAGACATTAAGACAAACACAGGATAGTAATCAGACATTTTCAAGAATGTTTCTTATTCAACAGCTTGATCAAATCATCAAAATCCAATCGAAGACATATACCCATACCCAATACAATCTGAACAATATGCCCAATAGAATCAGAACAGTAAAAACCATGAAACCTACAACAACAATCAATCCAAAAAGCCTTGGTGTAATCGCGCACCCTCTCTTCATCGCCGACTAACAATTTATCCTCCTTATAATTAATCTACTTCAATCATAGTATAATTCCATTCATATATATAAAAACTTCCTTTCAAAAATATAAGCGGGCAGTCAATTAGTAACATATACCCGAAAACACGATAAAAAGTTACGCGGTCGGAACAGCAGCAGCATCCTCCCGTCCTTCAATCCGCCCACCTGCTTCTTCCGCAAGCTTCTTCTTATTCTTCTCAATCGCATTCGCCACTTCCGCCGGCATATAATTCTCATCATGCTTCGCCAAAACCTCACTCGCAAAAAAATAACACTCGACACTCACTTGGAAATTAAGATCCTTCACTAATTCCCTATCAAGAGTTCAAGCAGTATCACCTCAAAACTATACACATTTCAATAATACAAACATGAGGACAAAATATTTATAAACAAATCTAGTAAGTGTTTGCTGGTTGAGCTGGACCATACTAAAATATGACTCGTTACCCAACCCACTCATCTTGCCACCCCTAATTTTTAGGTAATAAAACAATGTATATACATCCTAATATCAAGAATAATCTGGTGATGTTAGCAAAACGACTTACATGTTCAGTGTGTAGCAGATACTTCCCGTCATAATGTCACCACCACGTGATCCTTCCTATCCACGCCTTTGACTTTGTCAGAGACTTTAATCCGAGGTCACAACCGTAGACTTCTAAGGATTTCAAATAAAAAAATGGATAGATTTGAACGATTACTTGACTTACATGAGAAACAAAAGCCAAGCAAACCCAAATGTGGAAATCTATTTCAAACCATGCCTTGCATATCAAGAGAGAAATCACAGGAGCCAAGTAAAACATATATTGTTTGATTTAACGCACATGGCGCGTATAATGCCTAATACTAATTGAAAAGGGTAGTGAGGGGCTGACTTTGTGGTGATACAAATTATAGCTAATTATTGCCACCCTTTCAACCTCCAAAAAAAATGTAGCTATTCAAAAATCTTCAACTGAGAATGTCCACCTGATCTAAGAGGCAAGAGATCCAAAGTTAGTCTATGATTTGAGTTTGATGTCACAGAAAGTAATGCAGTGGCTAAGCTATCAGGAACTGGGTAGTATTACATTTAGCATACTCGTTCTGATAACCAACCACATTTTTATAAAACTAATGTTAGCCTATATTAAAAAACATGAAAACTGGCATTAAAATTTTTATCATAAAAACAATCTATCACCAGTTACTTACTTGAATGGGTCGATTCAAATTTGTATATTATATATCTAGTGGCTCAAATGGCTTAAAAGAAAAACTCAGCTAAAAGAATGTGTCGAATGTCATATGATTCATTCTGTATTCCTATAACAAAGTATTCTGGACTTACAGAACCCTTTCGAAAATCGTTAACCATGTTGACGCATGCCTCATGGGTTGCTTGTATGGATGGAACACTCCCTCCACCACTTAACACACTCCCTGAGATCACAGGATAATTGTAACAAAATAGAGGTTACATAGTATGATGCGTTTAAAATAAACTTCCCTGACACTATATAGACAATACTAACATTTCACAATTATTAACATGGACCAAAACGATCGGCTAATTAAATTAATATTAATTCCCACAAAAGTATTCCCAACAGTTCAGAACTTTAAGTATGGATTGAGTAAAATTTCTCTTAACAGAGGTATTTGTTTTCTTAATAAAATTAATAGCCTTTGGTCTTTCTTTGGCAAAAATATACAAGTAATTGTACATTATAACAGTGGGTTCATCAACACCTAAGATAAAAAAAGGTTGTCCATCAAAAAGTGAACAGATAACTCCACACATAGCAGTACATGCAAGACTTTTTACTCCACTCAAGATATCATCTGTCCTATAAACAAAAAAAAATTACCAGTGAGTATTTGGTTGGAACAGAAAAATCAGACTGTGATATAAGTAGTATGTTGATCAAAAGCTTCAATTGAACTTCATGTTTGTTTTTTCTACTTTGACTTCAAAAAGTCAAAATATTAGTTACAACTTTATAATTCATGATATGGACCCTTTTAAAGATATCAATGATTACAGGAATGGTACATAAAAATTAAAATGATAAAAAGGTAAGCATTGTTATGTAGGGTCAAAACAATAAATAAAACTATTTTTTAAAAAAAGAAATCAGAGAGACCTCAAATAATGTGAAAATTGTACCACCGGACATATTCCAAACAATTCTAGTAGCTCTTTCAGTACCAATATCTAACATAGGGATGTGAATTTATAGCATGACCCGAAAACATGACACGAACCTAAACTGAAATTTGCGGGTTTGGGTTTAGTTAATTGGGTTCGGGTCAATTTCACGTTGAACCCACAAATTCGTTTAGCTAAATGGGTCGGGTTGGCGGGTTGACCCGTTTAAACCATTTATTAAATATTTTACTTTTTTACATATAATTTATATCATACATTAATTTGAGTGTGTATTTTATGCAATAACTATAACTTTAAAAAATAAATTGACATGAAACTTTATAAATAATCCACGACCTTTAGTTTGCACCAGATTGATCTTGATCTGGTGGTTTAAATGGTTAGTGAGTAGGCTTCTATTCAGGTTCGTTCTCTTGTATGTTATAAATAACCAAAAACGTGGATCAAACTTGCATGGTGGCTAAAACAAATTATGACATGTGTGGCATCGAAAGCACCACGAAAAGACATTGACTGTACTTAAAAAAACCATCCGACCGGATGACTTGTTTATATACTACAACGAAAACTTCAAAAGTTCAAACAATTTACAAACACTCGCATCTCATTCGAATGGCCATCCGATCAAATGGGTTATTCCCATTCGTTCGACTCATCACTCGACACTTAACACATTCGATACTCTGTTCAACGCTAACGCTATCATACTATACTCAGTTTGATCCATCGCTCCCTTCGATCCAATTAACAGTGTTTGGTTCTAAACACCCACTGTGAGTATACTCAATCCCTTTTTGCTTTAAACACTTTTGGGATGCAACATGTATTCTATATCAAGACACTTGACACTTGAAACTTAGTCGAAACATACTCTATCCATGTGAAACATGAAACTATTGAGACTATTTTGTGCTATGTGAACGTTTAATCCCTGTGTGTAGTTCCGCCTTAACAATAGTAGCGCTATAGGAGTAATGCACCTCCCCCATTTGTAGTCGAGGGGTATTGTTAGGAGGAGATATATAACCTCCTCTTCGATGCGTCGAAGTAGGACAGGCAAACTTAACGCATTGGGAAACTAGAACTATCACTTGGACTACAACTATTTATATGTTGATCATGTTGGATATGAGTTTTTAAACTTGAAACTACTATGCTATGTATTCAAACTTGTATGCTCGCCAACATTTTTGTTGATTTTATCTTAATACATGTTGCAGGTTGATAGGCAAAGGAAACAAGCAATCAAGCTAGGATGACTTTAGAAACTCATCTTAGATAAACAACGTTTTTGGATCGATGTTTGAATTGTTAAGATGTTTTGATACAATTTTAATCGTATTTGGTTGTATGACTATTTAAGTTTTATCATTATGAAATTTTGATTAATCTATATCGAAACGAATAGTGTTATGGAACCTCATGAGCAATCTGAACGCTTAGTGCCGCGCCCCGATGATTCCGCCATCGGTTAGGGTGTGACACCATCCTCCTTGTTACGAGTCACAATGTGTTTTCTTTGTGCAGGAGACAGATCAGCGGACGATCCAGCCACCGATCCTCGGAAAGAAGGGATTAACCCTACTTGACGAGACCAGTGAATTAACCTCCCTTGGTTAACAACTGTTTCAGCATTGGGCAAAGTATATGTTGATATCTGGATCTCCAAATGATGAAAATAACATAATTACTTTGTATAAAATTTACTGTTAAAAAAGCATCATTACTTTGTAATACACAGATGAAGGCTTATTGAAGAAATTGATGTGATTGTGGACAAAATGATCTGATGTGAATTTGTTATGGATTTTTAATTCGATTGTAAGCTTTTAGAGAGAAAGGGATGAGGGAGAGGGGGTATATTTATATTTCTTTTTATAATAAGTTATTAAATACTATAAATAATTAAGTAAAAAGACTAAACTTCCCTTAAGTAAATAGACTTAACTGAAAATTTTAACCTAGTTAGTGCTAAAGGAGGAAAGGTGTAATGAGTTTTACAAATAAAGGATTGTGACTGTAATTACTAAAGTTAAAATATATCTATTGAAATTCGATACAAACATAAAAAGTGAAAAGTGTAATTTACCCCAAACAAAATATATAATCTATAATACGATATAAAGCATTTCCCATGTCTAAAATTGGAATTTCCCCCACAATTTGTAAGACGCCATCTCAAAAGTCATGGCCAATTTCCCCAATTTTCATCCTCTGCTCCCATATTTGCCCCCCATCCAATGAGGTTCCAATGATTTTTACAATTCAGTCATTCTCTATTAAATGTGATCATCAGTTTATGCAATCCAATCGTTTTTGCTTCAATATTAAATGCGATCATCAGTTTATATATGGTTAGGATTGACACGACGATGGCTCTGGATTCCAGCAATGGAAGATTTGGGGATTTAGGGTTCTGTTGTTTTTTCCATTCTCGGTTCCCTTTGCGCATGTGCTGTTGAAGCATCTCCCATGTTTATAATGGTAATCTTCAGCAAAATTTTAAGCCGGCAGACCAAAGATGAAAATGGAAGACATGTGCACGTTTTGCGGATCTTGGAGAGCTTCAACACTATCCAGAGGATACTGTTGGTTTAAGCAGAAGTAAGTCATGTTTTTTTTAAAGAAATATGTGTATGTAGATATTTTTGTGTATCTAAGTTTGAAGTTGTTTTGGGGTTTGGTAGGTTCTGTGTATAATGAAATAAAATCAGGCAATGCAAATGCAAGAGCTGTTTTTTTCTAACAATAGCTTACGGGTTCGCGAGCATCACATGGTAATTATAACTTATTAACTTAGATGGTTATATTAAATTAAACATGGGTATTATGAATTTTTGTATGTTTGTATGTGTTGGTGCACAAATGTCTAAAGCCTGCGTCTTAGTCTTAGTTTATCTTTGTATAGGGTCTGATTGTGTAATTATGATAGTATAGGGGTTAAAATGTAATTTGAATATGAAATGTTAGATGTGATTTCGCTTTTGTGGTTAGTGGCCATATAAGCGAAATCTGTTACAAGTGATTTCGCTTATATGGCAGCCACATAAGCGAAACCCTGAGTAGTATAAATACCCCAAGTGTTTTCTCATTTGATACGCGTCCATGTATCCAGTACCGAACTGTTGCTGGTGATTTTTATGAAAGATTGAATGAGAAAAGAGTATTAAAGTGTATATCATCTGTTTCTACTCATTTCTTACTTTGATTCATGCCGTTTATGTATTTCCGCTACATTCTCGGTAGTTACTAGCTTCGATTGTCTCATTAGACGTACAAAAACGGTCCAACAATTGGTATCAGAGCCAGTTGTAAGCTAGTTAACTGAATCAAAGCCATTTTTTCATCAAATTTTGAGTTTCTGGATGATTCACCGGACAAAATGGACTGATTTTTTAGTATATGGTGTAAAATTGATAAATAACAAACCCTTGAGACTTTCAGATCTAAAATCAGCCTAAAAATGACCTAAAATTGCTCGAGACTAGATTCTGCTTTTGTGTCACAGGGTGATTCCGCTTTTGTGTCACTTGTTGATTTCGCTCTTGTGTCAATTGGTGATTCCGCTTTTATGTCACATAGTGGTTTCGCTCATAAGGTCACATAGGGGTTTCGCTCATAGGGTCATAACTGATTTCGCTTTTATGTCACTGTAGAATCTGATTTCGCTTTTGTGAACAGTATTTGTGTATAAAACATGGTTTGATCGTTAAAGTCCATTTTGTACGTGTTTGAGGTTTGAAAACTCAGTCGGTGATAAAAGTTTTTCAAGAAAATCAATTTGCTAATTCAAAAGTTAAACATTTTTGAGAATTTGTCACTATAATGGAAAACCAAGATTTTTACAACTTTTTCGCGGGTAGTGGTTTGGTTGCCGGACAGTCATCGGGAAGTATTATTCAGAACGTCACAATGGAAAATGAGTTGGGAACCATGCAGAAACCACCAAAGTTGATGAATCTTGATGAATACTCAAGCTGGGCCGGAAGATTTAAAACATGGGTTCAAGCTAATCATTTTGAGAGTTGGTTAAAGATAGATTCAAAGTATGAACCTCCATTGGATGCTATGGGTCATGCAAAGGTGATTGGAAGTTTAACTCAAACAGAACAAGCTGACTTCAAGGCCGAGAAAAAGATGATGAGCATACTTCAACAAGCCATCAAGGAAGACATATTGGTTCTGCTACAACATGAAGATAATTCAAAATCCATCTGGGATAATTTGAGATTAAAGTTTGAGGGTAGTGGAGAAATGATGAAAAGCAAGAAAGCGTTAATCAACAAACAGTTTGACATCTTTACAGGGTTGAAAGGTGAATCTACAAAACAGTTGATTGAGCGTTACTGTCATTTGGTTCTGGAAATGGGAAGGTTGAAGATTACAAAGAGTAATGAAGAGTGGATTGATAAGCTTGCTGATTCATTACCATATGAAGAGTGGGGAACGTATCTGATGGTGTTGAAGAACAATACAAGTTTTGCAAATATGAATCTGAGTGGTTTCATTGAGAAAATAGAGGCACATGAGCTGGAATTGACAAAGATCAAGCAAATGAATTCGTCTAACATTCAACAAGATGTTTCTTTGTATTATAAAGGGAATGCTCCAGTTCAAACGAATCAAAGCCCAAAGATACAAAGAGGGTTCATTGCTGACAACACATCAAATGTTTCTTCAAACACTCCGCAATCAGGAAATTTTTCACCGTTTGTGAATTATGAACCGAATGTCAGATCACAGGAACAGTCTTCACCTCAAAGCTCAACAGGATCAAATCAACAGGCATATGTTTCTGGGGTTCAGTGCAATATAGCAGTTAACATCAAGAATGGGAATGATATTTCAGAAAAAGCTGCTAAACAACATATAGCACTGCTTGCTTTCGTTCTCGAGGCTTATGAAGGATTAGTAGCAGGAAGAATAGGTAATCCGGATATGACAAAGGAGGATTACGACCAAATCGATCCGGAAGAACTTGAACTGATTGATATCAAGTGGGGTATGGCTAGTTTGGTGCGTAGGGCTCAACGGTTCATGGAAATTATAGGCCGGAACAGTTTATCGGGTCCTGATCAGAAGTTGGGTTTTGATAAAACAAAGGTTACTTGTTTTAAATGCAAAGAACGTGGTCATTTCAAACGTGAATGTCCAAACCGTGAGATAAACAATCATCAGAACCCGTTCACCAATGATTACTACAAGCAAGCAATCTATCATCGACCGAATCAACATCAAGTTGTTCAGAGACCACAGATTGAGAATAAACCAGAAAAGGCACTGATTGTCAATCAAGATGATGAAAAGGTTGTATCAGGTTTCAGCTGGGATAAATATATTCCGGGCAGTGATGAAAAGGCTATGATGGCTGAAGTTTGTGAAATTTCTGAGGTAGTTTCTGAGCAGAAAACAGTTACTGAAGAAGTTTCTGAGGTTGTTGATGAGGTTTCTTCTCAGATGGTTGATGAGGTTTCTGATAAGGTTGCAGAGAATTCAGATGAAATAATTACTGTAGAATATCGTTATCAGTCTGAGTATGAGGTTTTAGGAAATTTGATGAAATCTGTATTACCTCCTGATTTTTCTGAATCTTTTGCAGATTACTTTGAAGAACCAAGGACTGGATCATGTCTTAGGTTTGAAGAGAAGAAATAAGATATTGAAGAGCTGATAGATGTCTCAAAAGAAACAACTGGAGAAGACTTGAAGGAAATAGCTGATAAAGCCTTAATGGGAAAACTACGAGAGGTTGTCTCAGAATCCGAGGAGTCAAAGTCTGTCAGTTGTGAGTCTGTCAAACAGGAGGAATCTGGAGTTCAGGATACAGAATCAGTCAAAGTGTCTGAGTCAGAGTCAAACAAAGTCGGTAAAACTGATTGTGAAGAACAGATTGTTGAGAAGGTTGTTTCAATTTCTGAAACACCGTGCAAACAGTGTCTAGAACCATGCACGGAGTGTCTTGAAAAAGACATTAAGTATCAGGAATTGAAACACCACACTGATTTGATCAAGTTTGCTCTTGGGCAAGCCAAAGAGGCATATGATACTCTTGCCAGATCAATCAAGATGATACAAAATGAAAGTCTTGAAAATGATAAAGCTACTAAATTGGCCAAATCAACTTTAATGGATAAACAAAAAGAAGTAAATTTTCATCTTGACACAATTGCATCACTTAAAAAGGAACTTGAATTGGTAAAGATTGAAAATGAAAGAATTGATAAAAAGTTGATGAGTTATTTGGCTTCTTCATACGTGATTGATCAAATTGTTCCTCAGCAGCCATATGCTGCACCAGACTTTAAAAGCGTTCCACCCCCAATGTGGAGTCACTACACACAGAAATATCCAGACGGGGTGGAAGAGGCTTTGAATCTCAAATTGAGATCGATAGAGGATGATTTACCTGAAACCATAGATATCACATTTTCCCCATCTGATACCGACAACGAATCACAGGTTATCAAAACGGTTGTCGATCAGGTGTTGGATGAGGAAAGTGAGAAATCTAAGAAGATTGTTAGTGATTCTGAAGATGATGGAAATTTCTTAGATCAATATATACCGAAATCGGAAAAGAGTGCGAATGATGATCCGATTATGGTGGTATACACTATGATTAGAACAGGCAAACTTTATTCCGATTACGAGTATCCACTTCAGAATGTGAAGATTGAGAATGTCGAAAAAGTGTTTAAAATGGTTGAAATGAACATTAATGAAGTTAATAACAATGAATTCTTTTCGAAACCCAAACGATCATTTGTTACATCACGTCCAACAAGTTCAGGAGATAAAGACGGGGTTGGTAAAGGTCAAAACAAGAAAAACAATTTCAAAAACAAAGGAATTGGGTTTGAGAAGAAAATGGCTAAACAGGGGTTTAAGCCAAAAGACAAAATAAATGAGGTTTTTGTCACTGGTCCAAGTGTTGATGAGGAGAAAAATTATATTTTCAGTCAAAAGGCTGTGGACGATTTCAATGCAGCACAGAAATTGAAAGAAGAGACTGTAAAGTCTACTTTTGTTGAGTATGACAAAAGAGTGTGCTATCGATGTAATGAAATCGGACACATGGCGAAACAGTGTCAGAAAGTGATCGAGAAATCTGTGAATGTAAAACTGGATAAAAAACAATCTGTTTCAAAACCAAGTGGTCAAAAACAAACTGTTTCTAAACCAAGTTTTCAAAAGACAAGTATTCAAAAGTATCGACCTAAATCTCCATCTGACACAAAGGGCAAACAACCGATGGTTTCTCCGATTCGTATTCTGAAGAGAGGAGAATCTTTGAAGTCGGAGGATAAGCCGAAATCAATCTTTGAAATTGGCGAATCTTCTAACACTCAAAAGACTTCAAAAAATTATCCTAAGATAAAAATTTTTGAAAATCAAACATGGATCGTGAAGACAAAACCATCTGTTGAAATAAAAAAGATGGAACATGCTTTGAAAAATGAAACAAATGTTGTTAAAAAAATGATTTGAAGTTTGAATCTGAACTTAACAAGTTTCTTACGGAATTTCCCCCGATCACAAGTGAAATTAAACAAAAAGTTGAAATTGATGATCAAAATGTCACGTTTAACTTTCCAAAAGTTGATACTCCAGTCGATTTAGTATTTGGAAGTGTGTCCACGGTTAAGAAATCATGGAAATCATTGTTTGATTGCGTTGTGATTTTGGTTGCAGGGGTTGCCCAAGTCAATTCTATCAAAATGGATCATGGATAGTGGTGCATCAAGGCACATGACTGGGACGCTTGCTCTGCTTTATGATGTCAAATCCATAAATGGTTGTTATGTTGGATTTGCCGGTAATCAAGGTGGAAGAATTGTTGGTCAAGGAAAGCTTTCAAATGGCGTGATATCTTTCGACAAAGTAAACTACATAGTGGAGTTGACGAACAATCTACTTAGTATTTCACAAATTTGTGATAAAGATTTCAGTGTACATTTTACTAAAACTGAATCTGTTGTTTTGAAACCAGGGTTTAAAATCCCTGATGAGATGGTGTTGTTGCGTGCACCACGAGAGAATGATCTCTATTATCTTGATATGAGCACCGCAACGCCAACATCCCATCAAAAACAATGTTTTGTGTCAAAAACGAAAGCGACAGAAAAGGATTCAATCATGTGGCATCGTAAGATGGGCCACATTCATGTTCGCAAAATGAACTTTTTGGTACATAATGATTTAGTTGAAGGGGTAAATTTGAAAAATTTTCATTTAAATGATGATTGTATTGCATGTAAGAAAGGAAAGCAGGTACGAAAATCACATCCTTTGAAGATCATGAACACAATCAGGTTACCTCTTGAGAGATTGCACATGGATCTCTTCGGGCCTGTAAATGTAAGGAGCATTAGCAGAGACTTATATTGCTTGGTGGTGACTGATGATTTCTCGAGATTTTCTTGGGTTGTGTGTTTAGAACGGAAAGATCAAACTTTTGATTCTTTGATGGTGCTTTTCAAGAAGATGGAAACAGTGTATAAACTGCCAATCCGAAGGATTAGGTGCGATAATGGAACGGAATTCAAAAACAATAAGATGTACGAGTTCTGCAACGAAAAGGGAATTCTTCATGAATTCAGTGCGCCATATTCACCACAGCAAAACGGCGTAGCTGAAAGAAAGAATCGGACCCTGATTGAGACAACACGTACAATGTTAGCCGATTCCAAGCTACCAATCTTTTTCTGGAGTGAAGCAGTATCTGCAGCGTGTTACACATTGAATAGAGTTCTCACCGTCAAGAAGTATAGAAAAACATGTTTTGAGTTGCTGCATCGTTACAAGCCGAATCTTGAGTTCTTGGAACCTTTCGGATCTCCTTGTACGTTCATTGATGAAGATGGAAAGTTTGGAGCAAAATCAAATGAAGGCTTCTTTGTTAGTTATGCCAGCCCACTCAAAAGGGTATTTGTACCATGCTTGGGAAAGGTGATTCAAGTCCTACACGTGGATTGTCAGAAGCACACACCATCACCGCAACTTCCCGGACAAAGATTCCTATTCGATTACGATAAGCTCTGGGAGTCGTTTCATTTGCCGGTCGAGCCGAGTGAGGAGGAATTAGCTCTTATGTACTTATATCAGCAAAATGTGTCACAAGAGCCGATATCTAGTCCTGTAGAAGTTCCACAACCCACCGGGGTTTCTCACGATGATGAAGCAGGACCGAGTGGAACAGCTCACGAACCACCAGAGGAACCAGTTCCATCGTTTGACGAATCTGACGACTCAGAAGCGGAAACCGCTTCGACTTTTGACGAGGATCCAACGGAAGCTGAAGATCAAACCGTTGATCTTGATATTACGAGTCTGGAATCGGAAGTTAATGTGCCTAACAATGCAATGCCACGGACGTTGTCTTACCATCCCTCAGAACAGATCATTGGCGACTTACAAAGTGGTGTTAAAACTCGACATCAAATAGATCATGCTCTTACTTGTTTTTATTCATCTATTGCTGACATTCAAAAAGAAGTTTCTTTTAAATGTTTTATCTCGCAGATAGAGCCCAGAACATACAAAGAGGCATTGACCGAGGATAGCTGGGTAAATTCAATGTAGGAGGAGCTACAACAGTTCGAAAAGCTGGGCGTCTGGAGACTTGTTGATCTACCACCGAATCAGAAGCTAATCAAGACGAAATGGGTTTTTAAATGCAAACGTGATGACAAAGGTGTTGTAGTGAGAAACAAAGCGCGTCTTGTGGTTCAAGGATTCAGTCAACAGGAAGGAATTGATTATGATGAAGTCTATGCGCCAGTTGCAAGACTTGAGGCTATTCGGATTTTTCTAGCCTTTGCGTCATGGAAAGATTTTAAAGTATATCAACTTGATCTGAAATCTGCCTTTCTCTACGGAACGATTAGAGAAGAAGTGTATGTGGGGCAACCGCCGGGGTTCACAGATCCACAGCACAAAAACAAGGTGTATTTACTGGACAAAGCGTTGTACGGACTTCACCAGGCCACGAGAGCCTGGTATGAAACGCTTTCGACATACTTGTTGGACAACGGGTTCACAAGAGGAACAGTAGATAGCACTTTGTTCATCAAGGAGGAAGCAGGTCACTTGTTGATAGTATAAATATACGTTGATGATATCATTTTTGGATCCACAAACGACGAAATGTGCAAAGAATTTGAAAAGGTGATGAAGAAAAAGTTTGAGATGAGTTCAATGGGAGAAATGAAGTTTTTTCCTCGGGCTGCAAGTAGAACAAATGCCTGATGGAATCTTTATTCATCAAACGAAGTATGTGAAGGACGTGCTTGATAAGTTTGAAATGACAGATTGCAGTCCTGCATCAACTCCTCTCGCACAGAATCATGGAATTTGTCCAGACGAGAATGGTGTGAAGATGGATGAGACATTGTACCGATCAATTATTGGTTCGTTGATGTATCTCACGGCTTCCCGTCCAGACATCATGTATCTGACGTGTCTCTGCGCCAGATATCAGTCAAATCCAAAGCAGTCACACCTGACAATTGTGAAACGTATCTTACGGTATTTGAAAGGCTGTCCAAGCATCGGCTTGTGGTATCCTAAATCGAGTGACTTTACTTTATCTGGTTTTGCTGATTCTGACTTTGGAAGCTGCAAGCAAAATGCAAAGTCCACCACTGCAGGATGTCAGTTCTTCGGAACTCGACTTGTTACCTGGCAGTGTAAGAAACAAACCGCAGTAGCGCTTTCTACATGTGAAGCTGAATACGTTTCAGCCTCTAGCTGTTGTTCGCAGATCCTTTGGATCCAACAGCAAATGCGTGACTTCGGTTTGCAATTCTTAGATACTCCAATTTATGTGGACAATGAAGCAGCTATAAACATAACGAAAAATCCTGTTCATCATTCTAAAACTAAACACATTGATATCCGTCATCATTTTATTCGAGATTGTCATGAAAAGAAATTAATTCGGATTGAACATGTGCACACCGATGAACAGAAAGCGGATTTTTACACAAAACCATTTGACAAGAAAAGATTTTATTATCTTTTAAAACTTAATGGGATGAAAAATCTGCAGTCTGGGAGGGTGATAGGATGTGAAGCTGGTTTGGGTGGAGATCTGACGTGAACCATTGTCATGTTGTCATTTTATTTGTACAGTTTATTTTCTGCTTTTTGATAAAAACAAAAACACAAAAATATGTTTTAGTTTTAGGGGGAGAAATTCGCAGAAAAATACAAAAACATGATAAAATCTATAAAAACCAAAAACATTTGAAAAAGTAAAAATGAGTTTGTGTATAAAAGGGAAATGATAGTACATCAGCTAGACAGTGCAGTATGCTAAAGAATTGTAAAGAATAAATGTGTTAAGCGGTCTTGTAAATGATATGCCGATAGGTTTTTATACATTTAGTAGATATGTTTGGGATATAAACATAAATATTACTTGCTTATTTCGTGGGGAACACTATTTGGATATATAGGTAACCCCTGAAATCTTGTTTGAAAGATCCCTCTTTCTGAGATACTAGGTCTTTATACTTAGTGATATCTGGGGTATTATCCCGGGACTTCTGCTGAAAGAAATTTCTGACCTAATCCCCGGAGAATACTTTATCATTGCTTTAAATATGAAGCCTCCCCTCAGCATAAAAAATGATAACACATTGCAAAATTGTTAATCATGTGCTGTTGTAAAAGAAGATCCCCAAAGGGGACCCACCAAAGTCGAAGCCGTCATCTCTCTGCGTATCGAAAGATCGACCTGAGCTCTCACGGCCCTCGCAATTCATCCATTACAGATATCATCTAGGTATATTCACCTGTAAGACTGAATATTGGGATCTGGATACAGGAGTATATTCAAAATGTGGGACACATGTATAAGTTTAAGTCTTTAAATCATTAAATCCATATCCTGAACATATTGAACTTTGTGTGAAAATTTAAATTGGATCAGTATATCGACAATCATTGCAAACTGTATAATGCTTAAAATGTCATCTAAGCTTAACGGTACTTGTATCTAGTCGGCAGCTGATATGATCCCTTAACACACTCACAAAAATATTGTATGTACAGTTTCCAGTTTTATTTCTGTTATAAATCCAAAAAGATTTTAGTTCTCATTTTATTTTTGACAACTGACTTTGGGAATCGAAAGCTCAAAACTTAGTGCAGATCATGTCTGAGATTGATGAGGGTTGGGTAAGCTGGAGTTGCAGTACAATGATGGGTACATTGTTTGAAAGATGACAAATGTTTTGAAAGTTAAAAGTTCATTCATTTGAACTATTTTCTGAAAGAAACAAAGACGTACTTCATAATTCGGTCAATGATGTACTGAAAAGTACATATGTTTATAGTGTATATTTTGGTCAGTTTTCAGTCGTTTCGAGTCTGTTTTAGGTTAGAACTATGATACTGCTGACGTTAAGCTTTGATTTCAGGTCCCGTAGCTTAAAGTGTTGAAAAACGAGTAAAAACGAGCAGTTCGGAAGAAAAACGGGATTCGTACGCGCGTCGGAGAAGCTGGAAATCGGAAAATAATAAAAAAATAAGAAAATCACTTTTGGGAGGCGACGCGTGACGCCACACCCCCCCTCGCGTCACGCGAGGGTCTTGATTTTGACCAGATTGACTTTCAGCTAGGGTTTTGACTTTAATTCCCAAGAAAACCTGATTGGTAACCCTAATTACGAATTAGTGAAAGTTTAGAGCATTCTTGGAGCATTCTTTGAAGGCAATTGGAGATTTCAAGGCACGGGAATCATTGGTACGAGTCGAGAGTGAAGAATCGAAGATTTAATCGGGTTTTCTATTCCCTTATTTTGTCGATTACTTTCTTGCAACTTTGTTACAATGAATTCTTTGTTAGACATCTTTGTTTTGTGTTTAATTACTGAGATGCTTGGCTAAACATTTAAACCACCTAGACTATGATGAATGGATTGATATAAAGATTTTACCTTTTTCGTTATTTGCACGATGTTTATGGATTGATTGTGTGTAGTAAGCAGTTTGTCTTAATGATTTGATGTGTATGCGTGCTTTGATTCGGTTTATTATTGTTATTTGCTTCATATGATTCTTAGTGACGGTCTATATCACAACATAGAGTCATATTAGGGTTTAGGGTTTCGGTGAGTGTCTATATCACATAAGAAAACCTTCACTCTTTAGGGAGAATCGCGCGATAACCTCTAGAAGTAACTAGTAATAATTTGCTAGGTCTTAGTGTTCTGCTAGTCCTAATAACTGGGAAGTGAGGGGCTATTGGAAGGTCTTACCCGGCGAATTGCTTTAGATAGGCCTTGGGAAAGGTTATGTCTTGGTTTACCTGTCGGTCTTATTAGTCTACCAAGTCAAATCTATTACTTCAGCCTACCCTAGATCTAGGATTGGGAAAGAATAGGTCAATATTAGGGTACTTACACAATAATTAGATAACTGGGAAGAAGTCTAATAACCGGTAGGATTAACGGCCTAGGTAGGTCCACAGGTTTCTCCTTGAGAAGGGTCGAGGGGCCTCGTTGGTTCTTAATAGGTTTAGTATCATACGATCCCGGTTCCATAACTCGTGTATTTAACTTGAATTGGTAATCTCTTAAAAACAATCCAGGATTCTTGTCTAGGTGGTCTCATTCTCTCATAAGAAAAGTTTACAGTCCTCATTCGTTTTTAGTCTAGTCTAGTTTAATTTAGTAGTCTAATATAGATTTCCTTAGTTTTTCAGTAACCCCCCCAAACAATTAAACATAGTTTGAGTCGTGTCTATCAGTGTCTAGTCAGAGTCTACTTTACGTAATTTATAGAGTCTCGTGGTTCGATATCCGGACTTCCTAGGTTATACTACATTGATCGGTACACTTGCCGATTGTGTGGTTTAGGTCGAGTCTAGAATTTAAAGCTTTTTAGTGTCTAGCTTAGAGAGTCTAATTTAGTTAATTTTTAATAGTCTGTTTAGCACACATCAAGTTTTTGGCGCCGTTGCCGGGGACTCTTGGTAATTGCGTTCATTAGCTTTGATAGATTTACGTGACAAATACGTGCTACGTGTTTTCTATGTTTTGTGTCTTTTCTTTTTATCTTGAGTCGTAGTAACTATTGTTTGCTTTTCTTGTGTTCAGGTTTTTGCTCGTAGTGGATGCCACATCTGCGCTCGCACGGACCACCACCACCAGTCAAGCAGTCATCATCTCAATCGGGCGAAGGCCCACAGTTTACTTCTACATCTTCATCTCGTTTACCCGATTTCGATTCCACCCCGTTACCCACCCCACCTCCTACACCACCACCTTCGCCAAACCATTCACCTAAAACCTCACCTAAGGTTTCCCCACCTAATAGCCCTACTTCTAGTACCTCTAGTAATCTAGAAAACTTAGAACACATGGCCAACCCTAGGTAAACCGTCCATCAGCAGGCCACTCAGAATTTCACCGGCCTTGCTTCACCCATCACCGTTCCACCCATAGTTAATGACAATTCATGGCAGATTCCATCATATGCCATGCAGGCTATCACCAACACCATCCAATTCCATGGCCGAGACGATGAGGATGCCCTGGACCACATCAACCGTTTCTCTAGGATGCTAGCTACCTTTAGCCTTAGCGGTGCACCCAATGATGCCACCTACTTACATCTTTTCCCGTTTTCACTAGCTGGCCGTGCGGCTACTTGGTTGGACTCAGTCAACCAAGGTCATTAACTTGGACTTGGTAGGCTAAGCAGTTGATCAAGGTCATTGTCTTGGACTTGGTTAATTGGGTGTGACAGGGTTTAATCTGAAAATAAAAAAAATTGAAAATTTTTGAAAATTTCAAAGTGATTTCGCTTTTGTGTCATAAACTGATTTCGCTCATAAGGTCAATTACAAGAGATATCGCTTTTGTGTCACAAAACAGATTTCGCTCTTTTGATCATGAGTTTCCGCTCTTTTATACATTGTCACAAGAGCGAAACCCCACCTCTATATAAGCTGAAGGGTTCGCTCTTATGTCATTATCTACCATTCGCTTTTGTGTCAAACCCATATAGACGAAACCCTGATTTCTTGTGATTTCAAAAAAATTGCTGCCCAATTTCTGTCAGATCTTGTTGTGTTCTTGTTAATTAAACATGGGCAAGGTAGATTGATTCTCAATTTAACCTGTTTTGTTTTAAATCTGAACAGTCGGCACTTGTTAGTTGAATAAAACATAGATCTTGGGTTTTAAACTATAAATTGATACATAAAATCAATATTGTGTGGTCGGTTTTAGATGATAATCATGATTATGTGTGTTGATTGTAATGAATTTGTTGTTTGATAACATTCATCGAATGTCAGAAGTTTCAGATCAGATCTAGGTCGATTTTCAGATTAAAAATGAAATCAAAGCAATATCCAAGTGTCGGATTTAATGATTAAACAGATTGATGGTATCAATTTTGGATTTTGATGAGTTTGGACAAGGTATCGTTTTAACAGACAGGAACAAGTGATTTCGCTCTTGTGTCTAATCAGTTATATCGCTTATTTGGTCATAGGGGTATCGCTCATCTGACATTATTAGTTGATTCCGCTTATATGATCAGTGGATGATTTCGCTCATTTGTCTATATCTTTGATTCCCCTCATATGTCCATATTAGTGATTTCGTTTATGTGTCATATATGTGTAATTTCGCTTTTATGGCATATGTTAAGTAAAAACTTGTAATTTTTCGAAACGTCTAATTTTCAATTTATCTGTGGTTTATACAGGGATCTATTACAGTATTTGATCCTCTTCACAACAGTTGTTGTGATTTTGACTTGGAGAAACATTCTGAGCTTGAAAAATTCAGTGGTATTCTGGAATTTATGAGGCGTGTACCTATACAGAAGGCTCTTACTGATCAACGTCCATTGTACAAGTCACATATTCGACGTTTCTGGGAGAATGCAGTGTATGATGATACGAGTAAAGTAATTTCTTCAGTTGTTCAAGTACATGGAAAGAATGAGAATATAATTGTTTCTGAAGCATTGATTAGTGAAGTTGTAAATTTTCCAGATGAAGCTAATTCGCCAATTAGATTTCCTGAAAGAATGGTGAAAGGGTGTATGCTCAGAATGGGATATCAAGGTGCTTTGAATGCTGGAAATTATCTGAAGTCAAAGTTCCAGAAGCCGTACAAGTTTTTAATTCACTGTGTATTGATGGCTCTCAGTCACACTAAAGGAAGTTACAATACGATGCGTGATTACCAGATGAATATGGTCACTGCACTGGTGCTGAACAAAAAATATAACTTCTCGCATATTGTGTTTTATTATATGGTTGAGAACATTACATCAAAGAGCAAAACTTGGGTGTATCCTCGGTTTGTACAAATGCTGATTGATCATGCATATCCGGAGATTGAAAGAGACATGGTGAATGATTTATTAGTACAATCACATATGAGCAATGACTCGTTGAAGCAGCTCGCTAGATATCACCAAAATCACCCAGAACCAAAAGTTGTTGCAGAATTCTTTGGTTATATAAAGGATGCTTCATATGTTGATCCTGATCCAGTTAATCATCAAAACTGGAGAAACGAAGACGAAATGAAAGAGGCTGCTTATGCTGAAGAGTTAAAGATTCTTATAGATTTCAAAGATACAAAGAATAACTGGTTTGTGAAAGCAACTGGAAGAAGACAAAGACCAGCTACTCCAGTGGTTATTGATGTTGAAGGATCGTCTTCTAAATCGAAAAAGAAACAAAAGAAAGTTGCAAAGACGTTGTTGGTTGATGAACCAGATGAAGACATTCAAGTTGAAACTACTGAAGATGTTACGGTGAATGTTGAAGAAAGTATGTTATTTGATACTGAGGTGTTAGAAACAGGGCCAACAGTTATTGCTGATGTTGATAAAGTTGTCTCTGTTGAAACGTTAAAAGAAAAAGAGAAGGCTGTAGATGATATTGAAGGAGATGATGTGAATAAAGACACAACGAGTTCTTCTAGTTCTTCAGATGAAGTGATAGATGAAGCTGAACGTCAAAGAAGAATTCAAGAAGCTATAAAACAAGAAAAGGAATTACGAAAGAGAAAGAGACAAGAAAAAGATGATGATGCTGCATATGAACCTTCACCGGAACATGTCTCTGAATCACAAACTCCTGATAGTGGAAAGAAGAAAGGTGGAGCTAGAAAGAAAGTTGTTCCTAAGAAGATTCGAATTGTGAGTCCAAAGATTAAGAAGCCAAGAATTATTCTGAAGAAGAAAACAACTGAAGGAACAAGTCAACAATCTATACCATCACCTGTACTTCCACCACCTCAATCACCAATACCATCACCATTACGACAACCACCTCATATATCTTCACCAATTCATCTTTCACCACCTCCACAACAACCTTTACTTACTTCTCAAGAAATCTTTGGTACAACTCCACAGGCTCAAGCTCAATCTACTCCTGGGTCTTCTAGCTTGAAAGGTCTTTATTCTCCACCAGATAATCTTGAAGATATTGGTGTGTTTGGATTTGCTAATGATGATCAAGTGAGGAGATTAGAGTTGAAAATGGAAGAAGTTCTTAAAGAAAGCAAATCAACTGCAGCAGAAAGTAAAAAGGTTTCTGATCGTGAAAAGATTCTTGAAATGCGTGTCAAGAAGTTGGAATCTGAAAACAAAGTGTTACTGAAGAAAGTTGAAAATGATGAGGCTGAAATTGATATTATGAAAGTAAAGATTGCTGAATTAGAGGAGGAGAAGAAAAGAAAAGATCAGCAGTATGAATATTTCAGATTGAAGAATAAAGAACTTGAAGCAGTTAAGGCTCGCAGTGAACACGAGAACTTTATGTTAAGAAAAGTGTTAGAAAGTGTTGTTGGTGTTCCTCTTGATCAGAAATATGATGAGATTGTTCGTGCTGAAATGAGAGCAGAGAAACAAGCATTGATAGATGCTGAAATGAGAAGGAAAGGTAAAGAGCCTGAAGATACTTCGGGAATGGCTCTTATGGTAGTTGAGAATCCTGAAATTGTTTATGAACAACCTATTCCTATTTCTTCTATTGCTGGTGTTATAGAAGAAGGCAAAGAAGAAGATGAGGATGAAGAGGATGATGATGAAGAGGATTCTGACGATGAAAAAGTATATTCTGTTAATAGCAGTTCAAGTGATGATGATGACGATGATACAGATGCTTCTGGTTTCATGATGTCTAAAAGATCAGATGAACAGAATGTTGATAATCTGATGAATGATTCTGTGAATGAAGAACCAAAAGATGCTGATAGTAAGGGGGAGCCTAGTGATTCCCAGAATGTTCAAAAGGAAGGTTTGATCTTAAGGCTTGATACTTATCGTGAAGAAGGTGAACATTTCCATACTTACACATTGGAAACTATAAAAGAAATGACTCGCAAAGATGATCCTGATTTCAAGTTTGATTTTGAAGAGGAAATGAATTCAGATCTGGAAAAGGAGTTGAATGAATTTGATGTTAATCATTATGATGAATATGAATATCGGTAGGTTGAGGAAGCTGATTTGTATGACCGTGTTGAAGTTGAAGATTGGGAAGATGATGAAAGCGTTAATGAAGATACTTCTCAATTACCAACATTGATGGAATTTTTCTCTGAAGAGAATCGGGATGAGTTAAGAAGAAAAGTTGCTGAAATTCTTAAAGATTATAATCCTGATGGTACTAAGAAGGATTTGGAGAAGGAAGAGAAAAAGAAATGGTTTAAAGTTAATCATGATAGGAAGTTCAAAAGACCATTGAAGTTTTATGAACGAGATCAAAGTATTTCTCTTGGAGATATTATTAGTTGGGGGTTCTTGCCGCATGTGAATGCTTATGCAGTGAGAAGAGAAGCTGGTGTTCAATATTTCGAGAAGTTATATGATCTGATGTCACTCCCATGGTGGGATGTTGATGAGTTATCAAAAGTCAGAGCATTGGAATATCCTGTGAGAAAGAATGATATTGGAATGTGGGGATTTATTAGATTTGAAGCTTTGAAAGAGTTCAAATTCTGGAAGCCACATCGTCCAAAGATTATTACAAAAATTGATCCGGAAACTGGTGTTGAAGAGAGGATTCTGAATATTAAGAAGCCAAAGACGATGAAGATTATACCAGTGCCTCCAATGGAGCAAGACTTTTACAAAGGCTTTATTCACTGGGTGTACAGTTGTCTTTCTACTGAAGCGGTAATTACATATCGAGCTGGAAGTGAAGTGAGAGAAATTCGTATATTTGATCCAATGTGGCTCGTCAACTGTTCAGCAAAAGATATTGAATGTCTGTTCATAAACAAGATCCATTATTCGCCAGAAGATAAAGATCAGGCGATGCAGTTTCAAAGAGTAGTGAATTTGTGTTTTCAAAAGAGTATTAACTCGGAAACTAAATGGAAATCATCATGGCGGTCTTTGAATGAGAAAATGAAAAGGAAAGTGATGCGTGAACGTCAAAAACAAGAAGAAAAGAGAGGTACGTTTATGAAGATGCAAGCTGAGGAAGAGAAAGAACGAAAGAAAAGGAATGATACGATTAGAAATGCTCTGAGACGTAAACCAAAGCAAAGAGAAGAGACGTTTAAGTCAATGTGAAGACCTGAAGACAAGACGAAGACTGCGGCTGTATCCAAGGGGGAGTTTGTTGGTGCACAAATGTCTAAAGCCTGCATCTATAGCTATCCGATCGGTTGTCTGACATCATCTTGTGCGCAGAACTCAACATAGTTTTTGATCGATTTGATTGAGTTTTGGTCTGAATTTTTCAATGAAACTTTGTAGGATTGTTCTATGTTCAATTCCGATTCGAATGATGTGAAAATTAGTCAAATTTGTCCGTGAAATCCAGCTTAATTTTGACTTTTTTCCGGTTTTATGGTGTGAAAATGTAAGAACTGTAAGAAATGTAGAAGAATAGGAAGAATTTGTCAAAATCTCCGATGAGATTTGACAGATATCGGCAGAAAATCGCTGAAAGTTCGATCGGACGACAGTCCGATCGGATTGCCATTCGATTGAGATGGCTTATGTGTGTGGGGGACGGATCGCCATTCGATCTAAGGATTACTTTCCAAGAATTTACCAAGTGTTTAAGCTAAGTCACTTCGATCGGATGGCCATCCGATCGGACGACAGTTCGTTCGGATTGCCATTCGATCATGGAGATTTCCAAAGATTCAAAGTTTCGAAAAGATTCTAAGTGTTGAAAGGTTTTAGGGCACATGCCACTCTGATCGAATGGTCGTTCGATCGGACGGTAGTCCTATCGGATTGCCCTTCGAGTGGGAGGCCTTGTCCCGTTCACACTCCTGTAAAGTTTCTAAGTTTCGATTCTAATGACGGCCGCACGGTACGTATTGAGACAATGGTAAACACATCATTGTTCAGCCAGTCTGATTGGATGGGAACCACCCCAGTTCGATCAGTCGTCTGTTCATGACGGTGCTTTTGTCAGAATCCGTACTCCGGTCATCTTCTCCGGCAACAACCCCTTTCCAAACCGACTCCTAGACTAATCATCAAGTCTACAATCCGTTTAGATCCGGATTCCACCGTTTTTAAGCAAAAGCTTAAGAAAAGATGAAGATAACCATAAGTTTTAGCTGAAAAGTTTAGATCTGGCAAGGTTTTGGTGTAAAAACACATGAAATTCCTTAAATTTGAGCTAGATCTTGACTAGAATGACATCATACATGTAACAACCCTCGGTAAAACCAACACCCTCATAATATGTCTGACACTCTTATATATTTTGGAATACTCTAATATGTTTTATATTATACCCGTATGCTAAAACCAAGCCTAAATTATGTTATAAATTATGAAAATAAATAAAATTCTGAAAATATAAGCTGAGGCGGGCCGCGACAGACCTCACCTCAATCTCACGCGGGCCGTATGAGAGTGTTGACCGGACTCCGCTGAAACCTTTAGTTGAAGCGGGCCGCGTAAGGGTTATGTTTAATTCATGCGGGCCGCGAGAGACCTGTACACGCGATTGCACCAGAGGCCGACACGTGTCGACATCGTGGCGGACCTACTCAACGACTCAGCTAAGCTAGTCCGTTGACCAGCTTTGACGCGGGCCGCGTAAGCCCTGCTTGTCTTTCACGCGGGCCGCGACAGAACCCAATTTCACAAGTATAAATAGCAGGCATCAGTTTTCAGTTTCCGTCGCTCATTCCTTATTCTCAATCTCGAATTCTGAAAGCATAGACATAATATTTTGGGTATTATACCCCTAATTAGCGAGGTTCTGCTCCATTGTAAGTATTATAACCCCGGTTTCATAATAATTACGCTGCCCGATTGATTTAGGGTTCCGTAACAACTGTCGTGGTTCTGCCCGACGTAGTTGTTGGAATGCCGTCTCGGGGAGGGTATTATTAATAATTTCAAAGGGTTATGGTACTAATCAATGTACATTTGTATAAATTATAGATTATAGCCAGGAAACCCTTACGAAAAGCCTAAGACAGCAATGTGAGTTATCCTCTTTTTGTTAATGTTTTTGGTAATGTTTTACCAAACCTTAAATGTTTTACTATGAAAATTAGCAGTGATTGAGTCTTTGTAGTTATTCAATTACTGCCGGTATGTTGGGGTTTTGTATACAAAATTTTGTACTACTTGCGAGTAGTAAGTCGGGATGACAATACGTTACCATTGGACAATGAGTTAGCCAATGGGTAATATGACCCACAAGTCAGGATTGATAGTACCAATTGGAGTAATTGTGTAGACATAAACAATGTGATCGCTCTCAATACTGTTCACTGTGACTTTAAACTTGATTAAACTGGGATTCACTCACCAGTATTTCCCGCTGACAAATATTTTTAAAACATGTTTCAGGTAACCCAATGTGAAAGCCAATTAGTAAAAAGCCAGCTGGAGAGCACTGAAGGCTTGGGAAAATGTGGCTATAAAAGTTACCTAATAAACGATGTTTTAAATTCAATAAAATAGGGTTTGTCCCTATAATGTATTGTAATAAGAAACTTGGGTTTTGCCCATGTTATTATTAATATGAAAGAAGGTGGTTTTACTCTGATAAACATTTCCTAACTATGGTCCTGATGTAAATTCCGCTGCGAGACTAACTAAACAACCTGATACCACCAGACTCTGTGATCACGTCCGCCCGTTCCCGGGGAATAGGGATCGGGGGTTGTGACAATACAACAGTTTGTACAATTGCCATGATGACATCACCTTTAAGAGCTCAAATCTCTGAGATTTCATGGTGAAAAGTGTGATTTCAAAGGAGAATTATGTAGAGAATAGTGTATGGATTAAAGATGTACAAGAATCTAGTGTAAAACGTACCGAGATCGCCGAGAAATGGGAGAAAAGTGGGAGTGCGTGCGTCTTGGTCGGGGGAGGTTGTCACATCATTGAGAATGATGTGACCGGCTATTTATAGTGTCAGAGAGGAAGGTTAAGGCGGTGTGGCACGGATCGGATGGCACTTCAATCGAATGGCCCTCCGATTGGATGGTCATCCGATCGGATTGCCATTCGGTCAATTCCATCCTTTCCTCGTTCCCGTCTTTGTTTCGTTTTGCGAGTTAGATTAAGCGTTGCGTTGCATATTATTGGGTAATAACTAGATTATATCATTAACACATTAGTTTCCAAGTTTCATAGTGTCCGCTAGTGACAAGTCAGTCTTTCGTTCAACCAAGTCTCAAGTTGCACGAGTCTCAAGAGTCAAGCACCAAAGTGTCAAGAATCATAGTTCCATAAGAATCAAGTATCAAGAATCTAGTTTCCAAGTATCAAGAATCAAGCCTCAAAAATCAAGTCTCATAGTGTTAAATATCAAGAATCAAGTTTCTAGAATCAAGAATCAAGCATCATAGTATTAAGAATCAAGCATCGCAAGTATCAAAAGTGTCAAGTATCACATAGTTTAGGCACTAAAATTGACAATAGCTAAAAGTCTAGGGACGCAGGTGTTACAAGGGACTCCCTGGACAGCCCTATATATAGAAGTGATCGGCATTTCATTTCCGTCGTTCAAAATTCTCGCAAACCCTCTCAATTCTGAATATTATAATTTATCTCTAGGCATTATACCCCCTAATTAGCGAAGCTCTGGCTCGTTGTAAATATTATAACCCCCGGTGACGTATTAGATACGCTACCCGATCGATATAGTGCTCCGTAACGGCTGTCGAGGCTCTGCCCGACGTAGTCGTTGGAGTTCTGTCTCGGGGAGGGTATAACTAATGTAAATATTGGGTTATTATACTAACACGTGTGCATTGTTTAATTTATTAGATTATAACCAGGAAATCACAGGGAAAAACCTAAAATAGCAATGTGAGTAATCCTTACTTTTTTAAACTATTTTTACAAAACCTCAATTATTTTACATGATAATTAACAATTATTGAGTATTTGTAATTCCACAATTATCGTCGGTATGTTGGGGTTTTGTATACACAATTTGTTACTACACTGTGAGTAGTAGCATGACCATCAGTCATTGATTGACAGTACCGTGGGTGGTAATTAAGGTAGAAAAATAAACAAATGTAATTGTTGATTGCCCTCAATGTTGTACAGTGATAAAACTTATTTTGATTAAACTGGGATTCACTAACCAGTATTTTTTGCTGATAAAATGTTTTAAACACGTGTTTCAGGTAACTTAGTGTGAAGCCCATAAAAGCCAGCTGGAGAGCACTGAAAGCTTAGAAAAGTGGCTAAAAAAGTTACCGAATTTAAAAGGAGAATTGTTTTCAATATTTAGGGTTTGTCCCTATAAAAATATTATGAATGAAAACTTAGGTTTTACCCATGTGTTTATTATTATAAAAATGTGGTATTTTACTTTGATAAACTATTTCCTAACTACGGTCCTGATGAAAATTTCCGCTGCTAAATTGATAAACACTGTTACCATTTGCTCTGAGTCTCACGGCTCCCGCTCCCGGGGTGGGGTCGAGGGCTATGACATCGGTGTCAACGGATACCGAATCAGTACTGGTACCGAAAATAACGGTTACGATAAAAACCGGTAGCAAACTGGTACCAGGAACACCAAAAGTCGATACCGAATTGGTTCTTAAGATCTTTTCAGTTCGGGAAATTTGGTACTGGTACCCAGTACCATTTTCTCATCTCTGACCACCGGTTTCATACAAACAACTTTATTACCATACAACTTTTTTGGTTGATTTTCTTTCGGTTATCTTTTAGTGTTTTTTTCTATATTTTTTTATTCTTGTCAATGGTTCCATGTGCAACGCACTCGTAGTTATTTCGAGACACATATAAACATAGACTAAATAACAAAAGAAATTCACCGCAACACGGCTATCGATAAAAACCTAGTCTTAGTAATGCTAGACTCCATCAACCACACCCCAAATAAAAATAAATTCATTATTTAAATCTATATCTATACTTACTGTATAATAAAAGAAACTGGGGGACATGTATCATTCAATGGAGGTACCTATATTTTAGTTTTCCTGTCTTTCTCGCGTACTTAATTATAGATAATTATTTTGTTAATTAAATAATCTAAAACTATGTATAAATTACATATATCTAAAACTTCATATATATATATATATATATATATAAATATATATGGAGGGGCTCATGCGAGAACCACCCTTATTGTGAGAACCTTGAGAACCAATGTGAACACAACCTAAAATAGCTAAAAAAACCTAAAAAAAACCTAACCCCCACCCCCCCCACCCCCAAAAAACCTAAACCCCCCCCCCCCCCACCCCCCAAAAAAAAAACCTAACCCCCCCCCCCCCAAGCTAAAATGCTAAAAACTAAACCCCCAAAAAACCTAAAAAAAATCAAAAAAAATCGCTACTTTTCGAAGCCAAAAAAAAAAATTTGTTTGGCTTCGAAAAGTAGCGATTTTTTTATAAAAAATATTAAAAATTTCAAAAAAAAAAAATTTTGTGTGATTTTTAGCTATTTTTAGGCATTTTTGGTGTGTTCACATTGGTTCTCGCGGTTCTCACAATAAGAGGTGGTTCTCGCATGATCTTCTCCCTATATATATATATATATATATAGGTAAAGAGTATGGTACAAATATGGTTATCCTACATTATGTACGCTATATTGTGAGCCGTACACGTGTCCCGATTCAGTTGGGTTTAAGAAGGTTAAATCAGACAATTAACATAACCATTAGAGGGCAAATTCGTCTCTTCGTTCATTCAGCGAGAAGTTCGTTACACTGATATCCCGGTAATTATTATTCAAATCAGTTTCAAATTTTTCATAATTCACAATTTGCAGTTTTCGATCGTACGTGTTAGGGTTTAATTCAATTTGTCTATTTTCGATGGATCCACAGAGTAGCACTGGACGAACAGAAGATGATTTTGAAGAAAATCGACCGATCGGTGATCATGCTCAATTATCTGCTTATCAGAGAGTTTCGATTGAGGATGTTTTAAATCCGCGACCTGCAAATCCAATTCCAATTCCAGGTTCAAGTTCAAGTGCTGCAAACGAGATTTCTATTGGTAATTATGTTAATTCAGATATCTAAATTGTTCGTGTAAATGTTTGTTGTTTAATCGTAGCATTACTGTAGATGTTTTTGTAGTTTGAATGTTTGATTTCACCTTTGTATTTTTTTTTTTGAGAACATGTTAACTTCGCATGTTATTACTATCTACAATTCGCATTTGGTTTGTTTTTTTATAATTTCGCATTTGATTATGTAATAAATCGCACATGTAATTCAATTATTCAATATCATCATTTCGCATGTATTGATCAGATAATTCGCATGTGGTTTATATGACTTTTTTATGTTTTTTTTATTTTGATTCATGTAGATGAAAGGGTTTACACTCCGGAGGTTCAGGCATCAGCTACACCTGTTGTTGGAATGCAATTTACCTCCATTGAACAAGCATATGCGTTTTATCAATCATAAGCTAAGTTAGCTGGTTTTTCTATTCGGAAAGGTGGCGAAGTATACAGCGGTGGTATAATCAAAACTAAGTATTTGGTTTGTTCTAAAGAGGGACATAAGCCTGTGTGTATTGATGATAATTCCAAGTCAAAAAAGCAATTCAAAACAAGGAAAAGGGGGACTATTAGGACCGGATGCAAAGCTCAACTTATGATTTGCACTGTGGACGGTAGATTATATACAGTCAAGAGATTTGTTGATGGTCATAACCATAAGTTTGTTTGTGAAAATGACATTCACATGCTCCCAGCTTATAGACAATTGTCAGATGTCCAGGAGGAAATGGTATGGGAAATAGGCACTTTAAACCTTGGTCCTGTCAAAGCTTTCCATATAATGAGGAAACGTTATGGTGGTTTCGAGAACGTTGGTGCCACAGTTGATGATTGCAAAAATTTTAGGAAGCGAATAAACAGCTATATAGGAGAGTATGACGCTGACATGGTTATAAATAGGATGACTGACAAAAAAGAATTTTTAGCTGATTATTCGTTTGAATACTCTGTTGATGATGGCAAACGTTTAACTGGGTTGTTCTGGGCTGATGGTTTATGCAAGCTTAACTATATGGAATTTGGCGATGTGATATCGTTCGATGCAACCTTCAAGACAAACAGGTAACTGTTTCAAAAAGACAAACATGTTTTGTTACTGATTTTTCGCATGTTTTGTCTGCTAATGAGGGTTCAATATCGCATGTGTAGAAAACAGAGTTGTATTGAATATATCGCATGCCCTTTTTCTCCTGGTTTCGCATTTGATTTTCATTATTTCGCATATAATAAATGTGATTTCGCATTTGTTGTTCAGGTACAAGATGGTGTTTGTTCCGTTCACAGGCATTGACAACCACTGTCGGAATGTAACACTCTCAGCTGGGTTGTTGGCATCAGAGAGTATTGAATCATATAAATGGCTTCTAAATTCATTTTTAAAGTCATTTGGTCGGCAGCCTAATGTTGTAGTGACGGATCAAGACCCTGCTATGAAACAGGCTATTGAGGAGGTTTTCCCTAGTAGCAGACACAGATTGTGTATGTGGCACATAATGAAAAAAGTGGCAGATAAGGTAGAGCATGCAACATTTTTTGTGTTTTTGTTGGTGTTATTTTTTATTATTATAGTTTTTTGTTATAGACTGATATAAAATGCATTTATTGTTAAAGGTTGGGCACGAGTTGTGCAATAATGACGAGTTTAAAAGGAGAATGTGCGACATTGTTTGGACCGATTCGATTGAGCCCGAAGAATTCGAGAGACAGTGGAAGTTGGTGATGATTGAGTTTGGTCTTACTGAAAACAAATGGATTGATGATATGTTTGGGATGAGATCCATGTGGATTCCGGCTTTTTACCGGCACGAGCCAATGTCAGGTCTTATGAGAACAACTTCAAGATCAGAGAGTGAGAACCATTTTTTTTGTCAGGTTGCTAATTCACAACTCACACTCGTAGAGTTTATGAATCATTTTGATGGGGCAATGGATGTTCAAAGGTTCAATCATAGAAAAAATGATCATATTTCAAGATATACTGAGCCAGCTGATTGGAGTCGAACTACATTGGAAAAAGATGCTGCTAAGATCTACACCAGGTCTATATTTTTTGATCAGCAATCAGAGATTCATGGAACAATTTCCGAATGTTTGCCGATGGACACCAAAGTTGAAGGTCCACGTATCAGAATATTATTGAAGGACTTTACAGCACATGGTGATGGTTTATTGGAGGTATTTTTCATTTTTTTTAGATATGCGAATTCTTTACATTACATATGCGATTTTAGTTTATTTACTTTACATTAACTTTTTAGAATTGCGAAATTGTTATGTTTCACATGCGATATTATTTTTACTTAATTACATGATTATTTAAACATGCGAAATTGTTATCTTTATACATGCGATTTTAAATCTTATTATTATTATTTTTTTTTTGGTTATTTTTTGCTAGGTGTGGTTCAAGAATCTTGAAAATGATGTAACTGCACAGTGTAGCTGTTTGCGTTTTGAGCAGTATGGGCTGCTATGCAAACACATCTATTTTCTTTTCAAGATGTTTGGTGTTAAAGAAATACCAAACAAATATGTTATGAAGAGATGGACGAAGGATGTGGTGCCGAATGAGTTGAATGTGAAGTACAATTTAAATGTGGGTGGCAAGGATGTGCAACACAAGGCTAAACGGATTGCTCGTGAAATCATTCATACAGGGGAGTATTTGGTTAGTAATTTGATTTCTGACCTTGATCAACTTGTTTTAGTGAGGGATCAAATGATGCAGCTTAAAGAGAGAGTTGATCAGAGTCGCATAACCAAGCAACTTGATCCAAAATTTGACCGATTTTCAAAGTTGATTGGTTATCAACAACCAGTAACTAATGCCCCCCCTACTGTTCGTGTGCCGGCTGGTATAAGAAACAAAGGCCGCGGCTCGCATAGAAGGATTTTATCTAAGAAGGAACAAATGATCAGCCGCAAAGGGAAAAGGTCAAGGACATGTAGTGTATGCAATGTAAAAGGTCATGACATTCGGACTTGCGAGGAGCTGAAAGGCAAACAACAAGGTAAACAGCAAAAAAAGAAGAAGAAGGGTGTCCAGATTGAAGATGGTTTGAGAGACAAAGACAATGAGGGTGAAGACGACGAAGAGGAAGATGACTTTGAAGATTACATTAGTGATAATGGATCCGATGAAGATCAGTGGGAAGAGGTGTCTGGAGATGAAGATGACGAGGATGAGTAATGGTTTTTTAAATGTAAATGCGAATTTACACGGAACACATGCGATTTTATATTCATTTATGTATATCATTTTTCACATGCGATTATAGTAGTATAAACATGCGATTTTATATGCATTACTTTATATTTATTTATATTATTTTCACATGCGATTTCTCCTCTAATACATGCGATTTTGAGTTATCTTGTATTTTTTATGTTATTGTGGCAAAGATCCCTAATTCATTCATGCGATTTTAAATTATATTAAAGCATAAGATTTGTTCAAAACATATATCCAAAATAATAGTTATTGTCTAACACATCCACAACCACAAAAGGATTAAAAATATAAATTAGTTACTTGAAGAGAACGATTTTGTCACGTGCAGAAGAGCTGAACTTCATCTTCTCCTTCACAGTGTTCAGAGCATCTGTTAGGAAAGAGAAGGCCAAGTCATCAGATCGAGATTGCTCCTTTAGGTGATCCAAAGCTCTGTCTCTGAATGTTGATGGCGGTTGTTGAAGTAGCTTTTCCCATACTTCTTGATTGTTCTTGATTTGTTCAAGGATTTTGCCATGCACATCAAGAATCAGATGAGAAGAAGTGACATCAGTGCTTGAAAATAACTCTTTGATTGCAATGGTTTTGATTTTTTCTATATCTTCAGATGCCATTTTTGTTGTCTGTGTTTTTGTGTGTGTTTTATTTGGTCTTCTATGTCTTAATATGGAAGGTAGTTATCAAGGTTTTTTATATTAATATAGTAAATTTATTATATAGGTAGGGTGGTAAGTTCAGTAGTATTCATTGTAAAACTCATCATTACATTTCAAATTATAGTCACATCGTTAATAAATTAAGTTTTTTGTATATAAAATAATATCATTTTTAGTTTTTAAGATAGGTAGGTTTTTTTTTTTTGTATTTTTTATAATAAAGTATTTTTTTTTTTTAGTTTTTTTTTCACTCTTCCTTATTCGAAATCGCATTTGATTCGAAAGTAATTCGCAAACCGTAAGAAACATACATTTAAATATCATTTTCTATGATATCGCATGTGTAATTTATCTAAAATCGCAAACTATATGAAGAGATTTTTTAAGTGTTTGAAAACGCATGTGCATTACCCTGAAATTCGCAAACTATATGAAATCTCAAAGAATTCTTAACTTTTTACTGATATCGCATATGCATCACATAAAATTCGCAAACTATATGAAATGTCAAAGAATTCATTTTTATACCGAATTCGCATTTGTATTGTCGACGTTTTCGCACATGATTTGACAAACTGCATCATCTTCTTCGATAGTCAGTGCATACAGAATTTCTAAATTCATCATAAGTTCATTTTATCAGAAGAATTTGAAGAATAGGAATCGATCGATTTGGTGAATAAGAATCGATCGATTTTTTGTTAATTGTTATAATTTCGTCTTTGGTTTTGATTTTAGGATCTTTCGTTATGATTTTTGAGGTTTTGTTTACCGTTATCAGGTGTTTTGATTTTAAATTTGACGTTTTTAACCTTGGCGGTTTCTTTTTTATGAATCCTAGGTTGATAAATTTAATAGAAAAAGGCGCTGTTTAAGGAAGATGATCCGACGGTTGTAGACGACGCGTACATAATGTACGATTAGAGGATTTGTATGATAACCGGCCTCTATATATATATATATATATATATATATATATATATATATATATATATATATATATATATATATAGGATAAGGATCATTACATAACACTAATTATTGCGAGAACAAAAAGAACAACTCTAAATCACTAATTTTTGGGATTTAAGGTTCATATTTTTTTAATTTTATGTTTCTTACCCTCATATGTGTATTATATATAAATAAAAAAATCATATATTTTTTTCTACACATAGTCTACATACATGTAGGTAATTTAGCCTATACATAACCTACATGTGTGTAGGTTATTTAAAAACTGAAGATTTTTCATATTTTGTTTTAAATTCTAGTGTGAGAAACAAAAAATCTTACATTTATAACATTTGCATTTACTTTTTAGGTTTTTAGGATTGAAAAAATGAGTGATTCGTGTTGTTCTGCGTGTTCTCGCAATATTTAATGTTCTGCATAGAACATTCCCCTATATATATATATATATATATATATATATATATATATATATATATAGGACAAAGATCCATTAGGAACCACCTCTTATTGCGAGAACCGCGAGAACCAATGTGAACGCAACCAAAAATGCTTAAAAATAGCTAAAAATCACACAAAATTTTTTTTTTTTAATATTTTTTATAACAAAATCGCTACTTTTCGTAGCAAAAAAAAAAAAATTTAAAAAACAATTTTTTTTTAAATTTTTTTTTTCTTTTGGCTTCTAAAAGTAGCGATTTTAACATAAAAAAATATTAAAAAAAAAATTTTTTGATTTTTTTTAGATTTTTTTGGGGTTTAGTTTTTAGCCTTTTAGCTGGGGGGGGGGGGGGGGGTTTAGGTTTTTGGGGGGTGGGGGAGGGGGGTTTAGGTTTTTGGGGTGGGGGGGTTAGGTTTTGGGGGGGGGGGGGGGGTTAGGTTTTTTTTAGGTTTTTTTAGCTATTTTAGGTTGTGTTCACATTGGTTCTCGCGGTTCTCGCAATAAAGGTGGTTCTCGCGGTTCTCGCAATAAAGGTGGTTCTCGCATGAACCTTACCCTATATATATATATATATATATATAGAGAGAGAGAGAGAGGCCGGTTATTGTACAATACCCCTTATCCTACAAATTGTACGCAATGACCCCAGCCGTTAGATCTTCTGTCTATCAAACCCGGACTTCACAAACTCGGACTTGTTCATAAAGTCGCATAGGACTCACAAACTCTAACTTAAAAAAATGGTTATTCGCATGTTATGTCCAAAACCGCATGGCTTCACAAACCCTACATTTTCATAAATCGCATGGACTCACAAACTCAGACTCACAAAAAAGGTTGTTCGCATGTTATGTCCAAAATCGCATATCTTCACAAACCCTGACATTTTTCATAAATCGCATGGACTCACAAACTCTTAATCACAAAAAAGGTTGTTCGCATGTTATGTCCAAAATCGCATGGTTTCACAAACCCTGAGATTTACATAAATCGCATGGACTCACAAACTCTGACTCACAAAAAAAGGTTGTTCGCTTGTTATGTCCAAACTTTGAATCACAAACCCTGACATTTTCAAAAATCGCATGGACTCACAAACTCTGACTCACAAAAATGGTTGTTCGCATGTTATGTCCAAATTCTCATGGCTTCACAAACCCGGACTTACAAACTCGGACACTAATCGCGTACGCATAGGAAAAATGAACCAGGGACACGTGTAGGGCTATTATCGTCACGTACGTTTTGTATGATTTGGGGATTTGTATTCTACACTTATATATATATATATATATATATATATATATATATATATATATATATATATATATATATATATATAGGGAGCCGCTAGAATGAGAACCATCACGAGTTATGAGAACCACGAGAACCGCGCCCCGCGGGTGGCCGTCGGCGACGAAATTTTTTTTACACCTAGATCCGTATATTTTAGCGGGGGGTTTAAATTTTCGGTTCAAACGGCGCGCCCGAGGGGGTAGTTTTTTACGCCCAAAGTTTGGTAAAAAAAAAAAGAAAAATTAAAAAAACCCAAACTTTGGGCGTAAAAAACTACCCCCTCGGGCGCGCCGTTTGAACCGAAAATTTAAACCCCCCGCTAAAATATACGGATCTAGGTGTAAAAAAAATTTCGTCGCCGACGGCCACCCGCGGGGCGCGGTTCTCGTGGTTCTCATAACTTGTGGTGGTTCTCATTCTAGCGATCCCCTATATATATATATATATAGGGTAAGGTTATTGTAAAAAAGACCAAAAGTGTGAGAAAGGTAAGAAAGAATCTCAGCCATTAGATCTAAATTAATTGAAAAGGGTAAACAAGTAATTTAATCATTATATCAATTAATTAAAAACTTCCCATAACCGCCACATTAATTATAGGAAGTATATAACACCATTCAGCAAGTATATAACACCATTCAGCAAGTAAACAACACCATTCAGCAAGTATATAACACCATTCAGCATTCAGAAAGTATATAACACCATTCAGTAAGTATATAACACCATTCAGCAAGTATATAACATCATTCAGCAAGTATATAACACCATTCAGCAAGTATATAACACCATTCAGCATTCAACAAGTATATAACACCATTCAGTAAGTATATAACACCATTCAGCAAGTATATAACACCATTCAATAAGTAAATAAACCATTCAGCAAGTATATAACACCATTCAGCAAGTATATAACACCATTCATTGACTAAACATCTGATCGAAACATATTTTTTTCTCTATATAAGTATAGCAATGTGGTACTCATATTAAAGATAAAAAACGCTCATTATTATGGTGAATTTTTTTTTTTAAAAGTTACGTATAAAAAGTTATTGACGTTTAAAAAAGACGAGGGAAAGTTACATGTGCATTACCTAATTTCTAGTGGGTTTAAAAGACTATATTGCCCCTAGATATTTCAAATCAGTCCAAATTAATGAAAATATTTTACAATTTGGTCCCTATTGATCTCAACCATTAGATCAAAAGATCTAATGGCTGAGATTCTTTCTTACCATTCTCACACTTTAGGCCTTTTTTACAGGATCCTCTACCTATATATATATATAGGGGATGGCTAAAATGAGAACCACCTCCAGTTGTAAGAACTATGAGAACCACTTTTTGACCATTAGATCAAGTTGATGGATGGATGAGATTAAAAGTATTAAAAAATAATATTAAGTATTTTTTGCCTTATTATGTTTTTAGTATTATAATCTAAAAGGGTATTTAGGTAAAAACACTCTATTTTGTCTTTTTTACTTTATTGTTTTTTTATTACTTTATTGTATTATTATATTACTTTTTATTTTTTAAACATAATTTTTTTATTAAAACATTTTTAAATTCTGATTTTTTTAAAGATTTTTTATACTTTTTACAATTTCAGTTTTACGTTAACCTTTTTACGTTTTACGTATTTTTGACGAGCCGTTTTTACGCCGGGTTTTTTCAAGCGTCGTTTTTTTAACACGCCGTTTTTTTAACGCGCCGTTTTTTAACGCCGTTTTTTACGCGTCGTTTTTTACACGCCATTTTTTAACGCCGTTTTTTACGGGCCGTTTTTTAACGCCGTTTCTTACGGGCCGATTTTTTACGTTTTACGCGCCAGTTTTTTACGTTTTACGCGCCGGTTTTTTACGTTAACGTTTTTTTACGTTTTACGCGCCGGTTTTTTACGTTTTACGCACCGGTTTTTTACGTTTTACGTTTTTACGTTTTACGGGCCGGTTTTTTACGTTTTACCTAAAACTTTTTACGTTTTACTAAAAAAAAATTAACTATTTACGTTTTACGAAAAACCTTTTACGTAAAACCTTTTACGTTTTACGTTTTACGCGCCGGTTTTTTACGTTTTACGCCCCGGTTTTTTAGGTTAACGTTTTTTTTACGTTTTACGCGCCGGTTTTTTTACGTTAACGTTATTTACGTTTTACGCGCCGGTTTTTTACGTTTTACGCCCCGGTTTTTTACGTTAACTTTTTTTTACGTTTTACGCGCCGGTTTTTTACTTTAAAGTTATTTACGTTTTACGCGCCGGTTTTTTACGTTTTTCGCGCCGGTTTTTTACGTTTTACCCGCCGGTTTTTTACGTTAACGTTATTTACATTTTTATTTTACGTTTTACCTAAAACTTTTTACGGTTTACGTTTTACGTTAAAAAAGTTTACGGTTTACGTTAAAAAGTTTACGGTTTACGTTAAAAAGTTTACGTTTTAATTTTTTTTTTTTTAATTTTACTTTAAAAAGTTTTACGTTTTACGTTAAAAAGTTTACGTTTTAAGTTAAAAAGTTTACGGTTTAACATTTTTTTATACAAAAACTTTTTTACGCAAACACGGACACACCCAGAAAACGCAAACTCGGTAGGTGTCTCAGATAGATAGATTATTATCGTCATCGACTAGGGAAAAAAATATAAAAAGCCAACAACATCAAAACAAAGCGTATCTCGAAAAAAAACGGGGTTTGGCTACCTCGAGTTGTAAGAACCCGCGAGAACCACCCCCGCGGGGGGCCGTTGACCACGATTTTTTTTTACAACTAGATGTGTATATTTTAACACCCTACGCAAAGTTTGGGTTTAAACGGCGCGCCCGAGGGGGTAGTTTTTTACGCCCAAAGTTTGGTTAAAAAAAAAAAGAAAAATTAAAAAAACCCAAACTTTGGGCGTAAAAAACTACCCCCTCGGGCGCGCCGTTTAAACCCAAACTTTGCGTAGGGTGTTAAAATATACACATCTAGTTGTAAAAAAAAATCGTGGTCAACGGCCCCCCGCGGGGGTGGTTCTCGCTGGTTCTTACAACTTTAAATAGAAAAGAGATGAGAGAGGAGAGAGCATTAAATAGAGGAGAGAGGTGAGAGGATAGATTTGACATTTGTGGTAAATGACCAACATACCCTTTATGTTGGCATAACCTGATTGGTTGAGATGGTTCTCATTGTTCTTACAACTGGGAGTGGTTCTCATTTTAACTCAATCCTATATATATATATATATATATATATATATATATATATATATATATATGCAATTATTAAAACCATATACCGACTATTTATATACCATAAATAAGTAACTTTTCTATGCATATTGTGTTGTACTATATGCTTTGGGTACTTTTAAAAAAAAAGTTGGAATTTAGTTTTAACCTAAATCTTTTATAATTTTAACTTTACAAAACTGTAACCTTTTACTTTAAAGTCAAAATTTTTCTTATTTTACAATTTAACTTCACAACTTTTTTACATTCAACTTTGCTCTCTTATACTTTTCATCTTTCGCAAATTTTTGTTTTAGGTTTCGTACTAAATTTTGTGAGTTACCACGTTGCAACGTGTGTGTGGTTCAACGTTTTTACGTTTCGTTCATAATTTTGCGAGTTAACACGGCGCAACGTCCATGTGTAGTTCAAGGTTTTACATCTATTGTTTTTCATTTCATAGGTTTGTCGCAACGCGTGAATCATTGATCGACTTTGTTATTTTTTATATGTTTTGTCTTTCGGTTTCTCGCAATTTTAACCTCACATAAAAAAAATTACCTTTTTAACCCAAAACTTTTTATCTTTTGGAATTGAACCTCATAACGTTTTTACTTTCAACTTTGGTCTCCTATACTTTTCATCCATCCCAAATTTTCGTTTACGTTTCGTACTAAATTATGCGAGTTAACACGGCGCAACATGCGTGTGTTATTCAACCTTTATACGTTTTGTTTATAATTTTGCGAGTTAAAACGACACAACGCTCATGTGTTCAATGTTTTTAGGTCTATTTTTCTCATTTGACAGGTTCGTCACAACACATGGGTCCTAGATCGACTTAGTTATTTTTTTAAATGTTCTACATTTCGGTTTGTCGCTTCGTTTTAACACGCCACAACTTCAACGTTGATGGTTGCTGGCGGTTATGTCATATGTGGCATTGGTCCTATTTGACATGCTTTTACGCCCCCGCCGCAACGCGCAGTTGCTTAATTCTAGTTATTATTTAATTAGTATTATTACTCTTCAAAGTCATGCAATTATTAGATTTTTACGGGTTCATCACAATTGGTTTACCTAAATTACGCATACAATTACAAACCCGCCATAATGCGCAGTGTGACCTCAACAAGTCTGATTTGGAATAATAATATGATTTTCTGTAATATGGTAATGCCTTTTGTGGTCACTTTAAAGTATACCTTATAACATTTTTTTTAATGTTTTTTAATGAACTATATAAAAAATTAAAACACCGTCGCGTGTTGTTTAATGAACTATTATAAAAAAAAAAATTAAAACACCGTCACTATTATAAAAAATTAAAACACCGTCGCGTAATACTCGGGTAAACTAATAGTTGGACAAAACAACCCATTTATTTAAGATATAACATGATTGCTATACCTCATTATAATGTCATAAAACTTACACTTTATTATAGTGTCATAAAACTTACACTTGATGCAATAAAACTTACAGTTTATGCAATAAAACATTAAAACTTGCACTTTATTATAATATAATATATGTCATAAAACTTACAATTTATGCAAAAACTAGTTAACACTTTATAAAAAGCTTGTAGACTTTTATTATTGAATGAATTACGCTTTTGAATTTATAAATCGCAAAACTAATTTATTTCTTTTAACGTTCATCCATCAGAATAATAACAGCAACAACAATAACAAAGTCCTAAGTTCTTTATTACATCACGTATAATAAAAATTTACAACATTAAAGGCACTATAAGTTTGTTTTTTATATCTTATCAACAGATAAAAACTTTCATGTAATGCCATGTGGTGAAAATTGAGACCATGCAAGCATACAATCATAAACGGTTGGCATAGTGTCTTTATATTGGAAGTAACAATCAATTCAAATAGTCACCAAAATGGAAAGCTTGTCGTCAAAATCGTCATTGATTACGAAGATTGATTCTCATGGAAAGAGCAAAAGAATGTAATAGAATTGAGATCACAATCTCATGAAATTATCATTTCAAGGGTACGTACCACATTTATAAGTCTAACCAACATTCTCATATTCCTCAACTCATAATTTATAACTATAGAAAAATGCAAGATTATAAGGATCAGTGGCGGTTTTGATGGTGTATGGGGAGGACCTTCGTACAAGGCCTGCGATTTCGAGGAGCATGCGATTTAAAAAAAAAAGCTATACGTATATGTTATTTTTTTAAACTAATAAACACATATCACTTCCAATATAAGCCCATTTACAAAACATTTTTTATGATTTAGAATTTAGCCCGCTTAGAATTAGGTTTATTGATCCAATACTAATTTGATTTTTTTTTTAAATAATAACAAAACATAACGGAAGGGCATATTTTTTTCAAGCTCGAACAAAGTACGTGAATTCTCATAGACGCCTCTGAATAAGGATCCACAATGCTTTAAGATTACAACCTGAGGTAATTATTATCTATACCTTTTTTTAAACGGCAAAGAATCTCACGTGTAAACTCATCCTGCTCGGGGCTATGTTCACGGTCGACTCCTCGGCCGCCATGAGAACCCCCCCCCCCCCCCCCGGATGCGCGGGAACTGGACCTACACCTTTTATGGCCCTCAAGTTCTAAAAAAATGAAATGTGTATGTAAATAATTTGGGTATTGATATCGTTGACGGTGGTGTTTATGGTCTATAATTATGTATATAAGATATAAGAATTAAAGAATTGAATCGAGAAAAAGTTGAGAAAGAGGCCTAATTTTAATATCCACTTAGAACAACAAAAATCGTTAGCCCGCTCTCTTCTATTCTAGAGTCTTTACATTCTACATAAGTCCATAAAATAAAGACACGATAAAGCCGTTCTAAAAATATCAAAGACACTTTAATTAAAGACTAATCTGAACTTTTTACCCTTTTGATCTAATTTTAAGTGGACCATAATGTTGGAATTATATGTACGTGTTCGATAAGTCAATGCTGCTGACCGAGCTATGACCCGTAAGAGTTACACCTTGGGCAATGAACATTAAATCCACTTAACTTGGTTAACTGGCAATCACGAACAATTAACGAAATAAACGGACTTATTATTTATACTAATTATAAATAATATGTATAACGTTTATTCTATTATTATCGGGCTTTATCGCGTCTTGAACCTGTACTACATATATTATTTAGTACCCGGTTAATTATAAATAATTATTGTTTAATTATTATTAAACCTTCTCACATATGGCTGCATGTGTGAATATATTTAATGGGAGGTGTGTGCATTGCTATGTGTGAACATATTAAATGCAATTTATATATGAAAAGAACATGATATAAAAAGAAGTCTAATGTCCACCATTGAATGGAGACTGACGAAATAATTCACCAAAAGTTCTTGCTTTTGAAAGTTCATTTTTTTCTTGGCTTCAAGAATAAAAACGGGTGATATTCATTTTCGAGCATATTGTGTTGGAAAGAAAAAGGTCTCAAATATTGTTCAATCGCTGCTGTTCAGTTGAACACCACCGGTTACCCGACGCACCCCGTTTTAGTTCGTCTTCTAGCAACTCGTTCATTGCACCTCGGTGTCTCAACCGGTTAGTCTTTAACCACTAAGGTATAATTTTTCTCATCGGTAGATTAATTTTTCATATACCGTATTTGCATGTCTGTAACCATGATCCTGTTCGGTTCACCTTTTGGTGTTGATTAATATATTTATTCCGCTGCGTTTATTAATTATATATTTTAGTTAATAAAATATGTCAAACTTGTTTTTGATAAAAGTAAAATTGACATCACTGAAACCCAACAGTGGTATCAGAGCCACGCTTACAACATGCAAATCGGTACCGGTCTTTTAACCGGAATTAGAACACAAACTTTAAAGAACACAAACTTTAATTTGTTTTAAAGTTTCTGATCTAAATAATTTTAAGGGCAACTTTTATTTTGGTCAATATTTTATTTGTTTTGCTTGACCAAAAGATTGCCCGGTATATTTTGTGATTGTTGTGGAATATGTAAATCTGGCCCGACCTTATTTTATGGTTGTATATTTTATTCGGTTTTGTAATTATTATTTTTGCCACTGAGATGGTTCAAAGTTGTAATAATTAGTTTATTAATTTGGCCCGTCGGGTGGTTCAAAGTTGTAATAGATAGTTTTTTTTTCCTTTTGTCTTTGTTATATTTACTTGTTAAATATTGTTGATACGAAGACCCGAAGAAAACCGAATGCCAAGAGGAGTCTTGGAGTTAGTGGGAGTTGCTCAAAACAACAAGATGCACTCAAGTCCATCCTTGTGGTTGTTTGTGTGTTGTGACCCCATGACCCGTTTGATCTTGCTATAAGGCTCTAGCAAGATCGGACAATTTTGGCCATATAGATTTACATATTTATTTTGCTATTGTGGTTGCTTTTATCTTATAATTTGTTATAACATAACCAACCCAAATACCAACATGATTTTAAAAGGAGTTTTTAAATATTAAAAACAATCACATTCAAACAAGTTCTAAATTGTTTTTACAACTTGTTAAAGTTTTTGTTATAAAACAAAGGTTGTTTTTGAAACAAATAATAACCAATTAAGTTTTGCAAATTAAACTAGTTTTTATTTTCAAAACTATTAACTTAGTAGTTTTCTATTAACTTAAAAATTGGTTATTCCAAGTCGCGACAAACTTAGTTTTAATAGGTTATTTAAAACTAAGTGTCCTGAGAGATGAAAGGGTTCATCAAGATGTCACGACTAAAATATATACTAAAATTGGCTCTCTCGACCCTATTTGGTAAATATTAAAATTAACCCATAATTAAAATCAATAGTCTATGCCATCCTATCACAAGCTACACTTGGAACGTAATGCGAACCATCAGTGTTTGGAGCCACAGCACCGCACTTGATGTCTAGCTTATCCTTCCAAGGTGCAAGGGTTTCGTTGACACATCCGGCCCTTCCACAAGTACCTTCTTTTAGGACGACTATTACTTTTTCTTTTCTCATCACATGCTCCAGCTGTCTTGAAAGTAAAAAGTCGGCATAGATGAGGCTAAACGTATCAATGCATAGACAAGAGTTGTCTTAGCGGCCTCATATCCGAGAGTTGTGCAATTCTCACAATTGACACTCGTTGTCAGTCTGCCTAGTCACTTATTAAAGTGTATGCCACAGCTGCCTTTAATACTGACCTAGCCAGATTCTCATTCCTTGTTTTAATTACTGTAATGGGTCATTAATTAAATAAGGAAATATACATCAAAAATACTAATTAATATCACCTTGCTTATATAACAGATGTCTAATAAAAACAACTCCTTCATTTTCAAGTCTATACTTGAAAAGAAATAATTTTTTTTTTTGAATAACACCAACCTTCTCGAATGGCACCGCAATCTGAGAATAGTTCTCAAGATGGAGGAAAAGCTGTATATCTTAGATGGCCCAGTCCCTACCGAGCATGAAAGTAATTCTGTTACTGCTCGCAAGGCACTGGAGAAACATAACGAGGATACCGATGAGGTACCCTGCCTTATGAAAGCAACCATGTCTCTTGAACTTCAGAAGAACATGGAAGATAAGGATGCTTATGACTTGATCCAAGCAACTGAAAGGCATGTTCCAGAAACAAGCCCGACATGAGCGATATGACACCATGAAACAGCTCATAAGCTGTAAAATGCTGGAAGGATCATGTATAAGTACTCATGTGCTAAAGATGAAAGGATACATTGACCAAATGAACAAACTTGGTTATTCCATAAAACCAACCAAGTTCTAATGGTCAAGTCTGGTGGTGTTAAGAAGCCTAATAACAAGAAAAGGAAACATAAGAGCAAAGGCAAGAGAAAAGTTGTTGTTGCTGCCAGAAATGCCACTAACAACAAGCATGTTGCAAAACCACACCCTCCTAGGAGCGTCAGTGCTTTGAATGCAACCAAATGGGCACTAGAAAGGAAACTGCCCACAGTATCTAGCCAAGCTGAATATGAACAAGGCCAACAACATTGGCACTTCTTCCGATATTCTTATTTATGTTATCGAACTTTTCACTGTTTCTAGCAACACATGGGTATTTGATACCGGATGTGGTTACCACATCGTTAATGTCTTACAAGAACCTGAAAAGTGGAAGAAGCTGAAACAAGGCTACCTGGAACTCATAGTTGGTAATGGAAAAAGAGTTCCAGTTCTTGCAACTGAAACATTTTGTTTTTCATGTTCCCCTGGCCTTGTAGTTACTTTAAATAACTGTTTATATGCATCTGGTTTGACCAGAAACATTATTTCAGTCTCTTCACTGTTTGAACAAGGATTCAATTCAAGTACGTTTTAAATGGTTCTTCTATTATAGCCTACTTGAATGATGTCTTTTATTTTGAGGCTAAACCTCGAAATGGTATTTATGAGATTGATGTTCAAACAAGTAGTAACATATATCATCTTTCTAAGCGTAAAAAAGCTCGCATAAATGAAATATATTTATGGCATTGCAGACTTGGCCACATAAGTAAGGCACGCATAAAATGGCTCCAGTCCAAGGGGATTCTTGGATCCACTAGACAGGACTCCTTTGATGATTGCGAATCTTGCTTAGCTGGCAAACTCACAAAGCACCCCTTCACCGATGTTGGTGAACGGATCAATGGTTTTCTAGAACTCATTCACATGATGTACATGGCCCTTTCTGAACCATGTCTAGAAACCATGACTAAAAACCAGCTTGATAGAAAGATAAAAGTACTTCGATCAGATCGAGGTGGAGAATACCTCAGCTTTGAATTTCTCAATCATCTAAAAGAGTGTGGAATAGTTTCACAACTCTCTCCACCTAGCACACCCCAACTTAATGGCGTGAGTGAAAGGTGAAATCGAACTCTACTTGATACGGTTCGATCGATGATGTATAGAACTAACTTGCTTCACTCCTTTTGGATCATGCTCTTATGACCGCTACCAGCATTGTCATTTTGACTCCGACTAAAAGGTAAACAAAACCACCATATGAGATATGGCATGGGCGTAAACCCGATTTGGAATACCTTATAGTATGGGGATATGAAGCATACATCACAAGTGATTCTGATAATAAGCTCGATCCTCGAGGCGAAAAGATTGTTTTCGTCAGATACTATAAAAGAAGCGGATATTGTTTCTACAATCCTGATGCAAATGTGATTTCCATCAAACGGAAAGGACACTTTCTCGAGGAAGAACTTCTTAATCGAGAAACTGAAAATTATGTGGTTGATCTTGAAGAAATTCAAGAACCACAAACAACCGCTAAGGTAGTCGGACTGTCTGATCAACAAGTAGTTGTTGCCAATGAATCAGACGTAAAACACAAGCGTTTGCAGAAGTAGTAGAATTCGCAAGAATATGATAGATGTCTATGGCGTCTAAAAGGTCCCGAAGTCTTATTAGTAGCTGAGTCTAATGACGAACCTGCTAACTACAAATCTGCAATCTTAGATCCAGAATCTGAGAAATGGCAAGAAGCCATGAACGTCGAGATGCAATCTATGCATGACAATCAAGTATGGTACTTGGTTGAGCTACCCCCCGAATCTCGGGCAGTAGGGAGCAAATGGATTTTTAAAAGAAAAACCGATATGTATGGAAATGTACACACCTTTAAAGCACGACTAGTTGCGAAGGGTTTCACTCAAAATCAGGGTATTGACTATGATGAAACTTTCTCGCTCGTTGCTATGATCAAATCGATCAGGATATTGCTTGCCATAGCCGCGTACTATGACTACGAGATATGGCAAATGGATGTCAAAACTGCTTTTCTTAATGGGCATCTCTCTGAAGATGTCTATATGGTTCAGCCTGAAGGTTTTGTCGATCCTAAATATCCAAGTAGGGTGTGTAAGCTGAATAAGTCCATTTATGGACTCAAACAGGCATCTCATAGTTGGAATCTTCGTTTTGACCAGAAGATCAAAGAGTTTGGTTTTGTCAAGAATGAAGATGAGCCATGTGTTTACAGAAAGGCTAGTTGGAGCAGTATATCATTCCTCATCCTGTATGTGGATGATATACTGATTATTGTAAACAGCGTCCCTATGCTTAACGAAGTTAAACACTATTTGGGAACTTGTTTTGCAATGAAAGATCTTGGAGAAGCAGCTTATATTCTAGGAATCAAGATCTATAGGGATAGATCTAAGCGACTTCTTGGGCTAAGTCAAAGTACATACATAGACAAAATGATGACACGCTTTAAGATGGAAAACTCCAAGAAAGGAGGTGTTCCTATGACTAAAGGAACCGTGATGAACAAATAGCAATCTCCTTCATCGGACATTGAAATTAAGCAAATGGAAGTAGTTTCATATGCTTCAGCGATTGGTTCAATCATGTATGCTATGTACTGGACTTAACGTCTCGTATGCTTTAAGCATGACCAGTCGTTTTTAGCACAGTCCTGGCATTGCCCAATGGACTACAGTAAAGAACATTCTGAGGTACTTGAGAAGAACCAAATATATGTTCTTGGTGTTTGAAGGAGTGGAAGAGGAGCTCACTGTAAGGTGTTACACTGTTGCTGGCTTCCAAAGTGACCGAGATGATTCTCGCTCACAATTAGGATTCGTATTCACTCTCAACGGAGGAGTTGTCTATTGGAAAAGCTCCAAACAGAGTATAGTGGCAGATTCAGCCACCGAATCCGAATGTATAGTTGCATCAGATGCTGCGGAAGAATCTGCTTGGATGAAGTAGTTCATCAGCGACCTCGATGTGGTTTCAAGAATTCATAAACCAATCTAGGTGTTCAGTGATAACACAGGAACCATTGCTCAAACCAAGGAGCCTAGATCACAGGGTTAAGCACATTCTAAGAAAGTTCCACTATATACGGGAGATACTGGAACGATGAGACATCTTAATAAGCAAAATACACACAGATCAAAACCTAGCAGACCCGTTCTCTAAACCAATGACTCAGGACAAGCTATCGGTCTTAGATTAGCTAGCCGTATGTTTTGATTTAGTATTTGGATGTACGAACATTCAAACAGTTGTACCTTTTAAATTCACCTTTGATTTACTAGTTAAATGCAAAGTTTGAATCTTACAACTGCGTTCGATTTTAATACGTTTAATCCATGAATCTTGTATTCTAAATTATCCGTAGTCGGTCAGACTCGTGGGAACGATTCTGAATTAAGACTATTCTGACTTTGGACTCAAGGAGTTGACTTCCAAATTCACAGACCTCATTATGAATGACGTTGGATGTAACTCGCATCAAATTATCTTCATGGATCTTAGTCATAAGATGATTTGATATTGGTATACTCATTTAGTATCCTCTGACCTGAGATACATATTAGAACTTCCGTTTACCAAGGATTATTCTTTGATTACTGTCAACCGCTGTCGCGTAACTGCCAGTCATAAAGGCTTTAATTGGGAATAGTTCTGAAGTTCAGTGGGAGTTGTATGTAGTCGATAAGGGATTCTGTACTCTTACATGATATGTAACAGTTAGACATTGTGACGCCCTCGTTGATTCAAACTGGTGAAGTGTAAGGCCTTACCCAAACTTACTGTGTGTTTGTTCGGACCACTTTGACTCTTGATCGAGAACAATAATAATTGAACACCATATGAGAATGAACTTAATCCATGTCTCATTGACTCAATTTATGTCTTTTACAGAAAGGATGAATGACAACAATTACCATAAGTCTATTGTCTTGAATTAGTAAGTTGTTACTAATGACAAGGTGTTTTGGTTAATGACTTTAAAGTGTCATACCTTGTTGGGGGCAGCCATGTGCAGCTAGAGCGCCGCTGACTGTCTGCGTTGAGGATTTTATCGAAACCCGTCCAAGTGGGAGATTGTTGGAATTATATGTACGTGTTCGATAAGTCAACGCTGCTGACCGAGCTATGACCCGTAAGAGTTACACCTTGGGCAATGAACATTAAATCCACTTAACTTGGTTAACTGGCAATCACGAACAATTAACGAAATAAACGGACTTATTATTTATACTAATTATAAATAATATGTATAACGTTTATTCTGTTATTATCGGGCTTTATCGCGTCTTGAACCTGTACTACATATATTATTTAGTACCCGGTTAATTATAAATAATTATTGTTTAATTATTATTAAACCTTCTCACATATGGCTGCATGTGTGAATATATTTAATGGGAGGTGTGTGCATTGCTATGTGTGAACATATTAAATGCAATTTATCTATAATATATTAAAAAGGAAAAGTGATGTACAAAAATGTAATTTTGCCATATGTACAAGTTTTGAATCAACATGTACAAATACATCTAAGCAGGTAGAATAGGAAGGGGAACACTTTTTAAGACGCTAAAAAGGGCAATATAGTAATTTTACCCCTGAAATATAATTGCCTCTTTCATCGCCATTGTCTGTTCGTTTGTCTGTTTGTGTATACAATTTGCCAAACTGGTGGCCTCCCTCATCATAAATAGAGAATTTGGATGGTCTTCTCCTTCACATACTCCTATCTAATTGGTATAACTGCATCAAATCCATTTAGTAAGGTCGTTTCTCGTCTGATTTCGATTCGTGTTGATGGAAACAATCGGTGTGAGCGTCTGATCACTCATCTAGGGTTAGGGTTCCGACTTCGTCTTCTTCGTTTGACGGATTCACTTCCAGCTGCTTCGGTTGCTCCATTGATGCCGCCAGCTGGAGGTCCCGTGAAATGTAATTGGACGGAGCATACATCTCCTGATGGATACAAGTACTACTACAACAGAACAACTGGTGAAAGCAAAGTAAGTATTGTTAATTTTTGCAGTTTTTTTTGTTTTTTACTATATTATCTTTATTTTTTTGGTAGTAAGATTGGAGGTAAATAATTGTGGAACAGTGGGAGAAACCAGAGGAGTTTCGTATGGTTGCATATTTGTGTTTTAGACGAATAACATGAAGCCGGTTTCTTCATCCGTATGCGGACAACCAGGTAATCGAGTCATCTTTACCTTGTATATTTCTCTAAATCGTTTGATTCATTTGTATTTTTTTTATTTAATAATATTTTTTGTGTTGATTTTTGGTTTTAGGTCAGTGAAATTTGAATCGCCTTTTTGAAGGTGATCTGAATCAATGGCCAATTCCCTGGTCCTTGGCTTGATGCTGTCACAAATGTCTAGGTAATGTTTTTTTCTGCAAATTTCTATCTACAAAAGCACTTCTTCCCAATTTATATTCTAGGTAATGTTTTTTTCTGCAAGTTCCACAACTCTTCTTGTGAAAACAATGAGATTATTTTTTTTGCTTAGTTAACATAACTTCATGGACATAATGCAGAAGCTACGAACTAATGGAAAAGACTCTTAAGGTTTACATATACAAAGAAGGAGATAAACCTTTATCGTACCGGTATAATATTTGTTAGTGGCTAATATTTGAATATAATTTGTGATGAGTTTGAAACTGTTTTGAGTTTTTTGTGATTGATTTTGTTTTTTTTAATGATTTTTAGGATTAAATATTGGTGGTTTGACTTGGCTTATTTTGGTGTTAAAAGAAAGTAAAACCTGTTAACGCCAAAGACATGACTCAATGAAACTACTCGAATAATAGGTAAGTGATTCTAATCAAATAACACTATTTAAACTGATTTGAACCTTAAATGCATCACCAACTTCAAACCAGTGATGCAATACAGAAACTAGGTGACGTTGTATGACAGGGCGAAAACGGACATACGGGTGTTATAAAGTATAAACATTAGTAATTAATGTGACAATCAAACAATTCATACGAGCCATATAAATTTAGCGCACTTTACCTCATACGGACCTGCATACAACCTATATGACCCGTATGACATGATATGGCCCGTATGAGTGTATGACATGTCAATGGTGTCTGGATAGTGTGGGTAACTGGTGTTCCAATAATGTCAGCCTTTACTTCACGCTGGACATATAATGATACGGGTACCTATAATTTTGTATAGGCTACTGGAAAAGCAATACCGTTAGCTGCTGGATCTGTCAAACAGGTGGCGGCAAGAGAGGCTGGTGGTCTTGCAGTCGATATGATCCGCCAGAAAAAGATGGCTGGAAGGGCACTTCTACTTGCTGGATCTCCAGGTACGGGTAAAACCGCCCTTGCCCTTGGTATCTCTCAAGAAATTGGCACTAAGGTATGTCATATTATACAACATACACACCTTATTCGCCTATTATCCGAAATCGGCAATCATTATATATATGAGGGATAAAGTATAATTGTTATAAATAATTATATGCAGGTCCCATTTTGTCCCATGGTTGGATCAGAAGTCTACTCATCGGAAGTAAAGAAAACCGAGGTTTTGATGGAGAATTTCAACCATGTTACCAGCTCGTATTGTCGACTCCACCAAACGCCCGGGTTCCCACTATTTCAAATAGTTTAGCTGTTTTACGAAATTGGTATTAAAAAAGATTACGTAAAATCGGACATGCAACGTGCGCCAAAAAAACATAATTACCCGCGGCAACGTGCGGTCAGTAAATGATATTTAAACTAAGAAAAGTTAGTACCGGTCCGACTGGTAACCAGACAGTTCAAGTGAAAACAGTTCAAAGAGCCATAACCGGACCGGCTTAGGACCCTGTTCCCGTTTTGACCGTTGGTTAAACTTGTATGCAGTTTTTAATGGGAGGAAAAGGCGGCGATCACTCGCCAGTTTTTGGAAAATACCAAGAAAAGGCGGAGATGTTCATGTGTTCATGCATGGGGAAGGCGAATCACAATGTTCAAAAGACTCCTGGAGGTTTAATCTTCTGGCAACGATGGAACAATTTACAATTTGTCACAAGTGCATCTTTCCTCCTCACTGTCTACTCCGACCACTTGACCGCTGCCCGCAAAAACCTGCATTGTGCTTCGGGCAGTGTTACCCCCTCAGAGCTTCTCGCATTTGCCAAGTCACAGGTAAGAAAATGTTCCACTTCATTTGTAAACAATTGTATTAAAATTTATGATTTTATTTATTAAAGTTTTGATTATTTTTTAATTTGGTGTTAAGGTGGACTACATTCTTGGAAACAACCCAAGAGCAACAAGTTACATGGTTGGATATGGAAACCACTACCCGCAACAAGTTCACCATCGCGGTTCCTCCATTGTGTCAATTAAAGTTGACCCGTCGTTTGTGAGCTGCAGAGGTGGTTATGCTACATAGTTTAGCCGAAAAGCAAGTGACCCAAATCTCTTGACCGGTGCCATTGTTGGTGGACCGGATGCCTATGATAACTTTGCTGACCAAAGGGACAATTATGAGCAGAATGGGTTAGCTCATTACCAGCTGACAAAAGCTTAGAGTTTGTGTACATTCATAGCGCTCCTTTCGCAGACGTCGCAGTTTCCGGCTACACATTGGCTTAAAATTAAAGATTAAGTTAAACGTGACTGATAATCGAATTCAAACAAGCTCCGATTTATAGAAAAAGCTACTAAAAGGAATTAAAGTAATGGATTTTCGGGTGTTTTTTTTTTCCCGATGTTTGAAATAAGGTCTGAAGAAAGGAGCAAAGAGTATAAGGTAAATCTTTTAAAGGATTAAGGAAAAATCTTATAATGATTCTTCCATATTGCAGGTCCAGTCGTCATGGATACGTCGGGATATTCTGAAAAGGGCTTAAGGAGAAAGCTTGCTGTCCAAGCTCTCTTTGGAAAGATCTATCATCTTTCAGAGGTAAGATTAATAAAAGTGATGTTTTCCTACATCTGTATTTTCTAACTTTTATTACATTTTATTGTTTGAAGAAGTTCAACATTCTCCAATGTCCATACATGTCATACATCATTTTTTCTAATCGTACGGATCATACATCATTTTTGTTAAACTTAATTACATTTTTAATGTGAATCTTTTTCAGTTATCTATTTCTGAGTTAATTTTTTTGGTGTTATATATATACCACTGTTGGGTTATTGTTGATCATTTGTTGTTAATATATATATCACTGTTGTGTTATTGACATTGTTGTTCATTATTTGCTGGCTTATTGTTGCACCAGATTTAGTTATTTAGTAGGCCTCTTTGCCATTGGATTGCTTTGTCAACACCACCACCTTTCCTTGATGCAGTTGATTACTGCCGGTGTCGGGGTGTTTATTTATATAGATCCATTTAGTATCGTTTTAAATAAAATATATTTAGTTGGAACCAAAGGAAAACCACATGATTGAGAAACTAACAGAAAACAAGTACAAACAACGCTGTAAATTATCCATTTCGCCAATACAATCTCTTTTACATGTGTATGGAGCTCCCGCCGCAACGCGCGGGTTTCCCACTAGTATATGAAAAGAACATGATATAAAAAGAAGTCTAATGTCCACCATTGAATGGAGACTGACGAAATAATTCACCAAAAGTTCTTGCTTTTGAAAGTTCATTTTTTTCTTGGCTTCAAGAATAAAAACGGGTGATATTCATTTTCGAGCATATTGTGTTGGAAAGAAAAAGGTCTCAAATATTGTTCAATCGCTGCTGTTCAGTTGAACACCACCGGTTACCCGACGCACCCCGTTTTAGTTCGTCTTCTAGCAACTCGTTCATTGCACCTCGGTGTCTCAACCTGTTAGTCTTTAACCACTAAGGTATAATTTTTCTCATCGGTAGATTAATTTTTCATATACCGTATTTGCATGTCTGTAACCATGATCCTGTTCGGTTCACCTTTTGGTGTTGATTAATATATTTATTCCGCTGTGTTTATTAATTATATATTTTAGTTAATAAAATATATCAAACTTGTTTTTGATAAAAGTAAAATTGACACCACTAAAACCCAACACATAATTCATAACAATTCACTATCTTACATATCTATTTACGTATAATAACTTAAACTGTATAATAATTGTTTATATATGTTTCTACTAAATTATTGTCATGCTTTACACACCTTTGACAAAATAAAATAGTGTGCAACTTATTTAATCAAACACTTGAGTTGAATTACGTAAATAATAATAATAATAATAATAATAATAATAATAATAATAATAATAATAATAATAAATATTAGAGAGTAGATATTTTTGTAATCAAATATAAAACTTGAATTTTATTTCCAAGAATCCGTTAAATTTTAAACTTATGTTATGAAACTAGAAGAGTTAATTATGTTTTTCGTCCCTGTGGTTTGTCAAAAATCAATATTTCGGTCCATTAGTTTAAAAATTGCGATTTCAGTCCCTATGGTTTCACTTCCGTAACCATTTCAGTCCACCTTCGTTAACTCCATCCATTTGTGTTGTTAGTTTCATGTGAAATTACCATACTGCCCTCTTACAATTAAACACAACCCACTCCTCTTTGAGTGTATACCCACTTATCTTCTGCTCTGAATCATAATCGATCACAGACAACAGAACCACCACCTAGACCACACCGGACCAGCATCACACAATCTCTGCCATCTCCGGTCAACAAATCATCCTCCACCTCCTCTCTCTCCGCCGTCGGCGTCTACGGTCAGCACCACATCTCCGACCTACTTCTCCGGCAACTCTCACTCTAATACCATTGTTTAACCCAGATTTGGACAAATCTTGAACCACACCCACAACCTCCTCAACTTGTGTGGGTTTCAGATCTGGACGGAACCATCTACAACATGCTCCTCCTAATTTTTCATCTTGTTTTCATTTGTAATTTCAATCAGATTTGGGGTTTGTATAATCGATGTTTTTCAAACCACCATTTGCTACACTGACCGGTGGTTCGCCGAAACCCTAGGTTTTCACTCCTAACCCACCATTCAATAACAACCTTCATCATCGTCCTCAGAGGTGAGATGATGGCAGTGGTGTGACGGGGATGGTGGTGGTGTGTGGCAGAGGTGGGTGGCGTGCGGCGGAGGTGTGTGGCGTGGTGGTGTTGTGTGGCAGAGGTGGGCGGCATGCGGCGGAGGTGGGTGGCGGGGTGGTGTCATGTGGCAGAGGTGAGCGGCGTGCGGCGGAGGTGGGTGGCGTGGTGGAGGAGGGTGGTTGTGGTGGGTGGTAAGAGTAGAGGTAGGTGGTGGCAGTGCTTGTTGTGTTGTTATGCAGAGGGAGAGAGTTGAAATATTTAAGTTCAACAACATTTTAACAATTTAGCCCTTCACTTTCATTCTTTGATAATTTAGCCCTTTATTTATTTGTGTTTTAACTTTAATATCAGGTGCATTATAGTCATTTCATATGGAACTGACAGGATAACCGGATGGGGTTAACAGAGGTGGACTGAAATGGTTACGGAAGTGAAACCACAGGGACTGAAAACGTAATTTTTAAACTAATGGACTGAAATAGTGATTTTTGACAAACAACAAGTACGAAAAACGTAATTAACTCAAACTAGAATAACTAATTGCATGTTAGTGACATCTCCCTTAATTTATAGTTGGCTTTTATATTATAAAAGGATAAATGGATACTACACATGGTCGTTACCTCTATGAAAAATATAAAGATCTTAAATACAAATTAAAACCAATATAATTTTATTCATTCCAAAGCTTTGACATATTCTAGTCAAACAGCGTTGTAAAGTTGGTATCCCATGCGCACATACTATCACACTTTTTGGGTGCATTAGGTTTAGTGGTGGTGTCCAAAAGGGACTAAAATCCCAAGGTTATAAACTTATAGTAGAAAGTTCTTGTACAAATAATCTTAACATACTAAATATACAAATTGAAGGAAAACTTAAAAAGACTAGGTGACATTTTTGTAATTATCAATAACTATCAAAGTTACTCTACAAATATACCTAAAAAACCTAAAAAAAACCTAATCCCCCTCCTCCCCCCCCCCCCCCCCCCCCCAAAAAAAAAAAAAAAAAAAAAACTAAACCCCCCTCCCCCCCACCCCCAAAAACCTAAAAAAAACTAACCCCTCCCCCCCAAACCAAAAACCTAAACCCCCACTCCCCCTCCCCACCCCCCACCCAAGCTAAAATGCTAAAAACTAAACCCCCAAAAAACCTTAAAAAATCTAAAGAAATAAAAAAAAAACACACAAATTATTTTTTTTTTATATTTTTTACTAAAAAATCCCTACTTTTAGTAGCAGCAAAAAAAAAATTTTTTTTTTGCTAACAAAATGTAGCGATTTTTTTATAAAAAATATTAAAAAAAATTGTGTTTTTTAGGTATTTTTGGTTTAATTCACATTTGTATAGTAACCTTGATAGTTGATGGTAATTACAAAAATGTCACCTTGTCTTTTTGAGTTTTCCTTTAATTTGTATGTTTAGTATGTTAAGATTATTTGTATTTGATCTTTTGCCTAAACTTATAATATAATACAAATGATTGTCATTCTTAAAGCAGCTTAGGAAGAATAACATTAAAAAAACAAAAATGTGGAAAATGAAACTAGCAACTTGTACTTGGACAGTGACACAGTGTAGCACTTTATGTGACCCAAATTGCATCATGGGATAGTGCTTCTTTGTGGTACCATAAAAACAAAAAAACTCGGTTATCAAAATAGAAAAGGAGTTTGTCCTTTACAAACTATTCATATTTCATACAGCCAACCAAATTGGTTACTTAAAAAGTAATGTATACGTAGGGGCTGTTTGTTTGGATCTGAACTTAACCATTAAGAGGGAAAGGGTCTGATTCGGTCAGATGTTTGTTCATTGAGACTGTTTGGTTCAAAAAAAAAAAAAAAGCATCTGAATGATTAAAGTTAGGTCTGATTCGGTCAGACATTGGTTGATATCTACTGGGCCAGAGGAGAAATGAGAGCTTATTTGGTCAGATCTGACTGGGCCAAACAACCCCGTAGTGTGTAAGATTTGAATGAGAAATACAAAAAGATGAGAATTATGATAACTACACAATTACGTAATGATTTGTTAAAAAGTAATGATTCATTTGTTATCTTTTAAATCATATGTGAAGGAACTAGACCTTTGTGTTTGGGGATCGCAATGTAACTTTTAGATGTTAAAGTATATTAGCTACTTTTTAGGTTGATGCACAACGTGACAACAATCACTGTCACAAATATAACTTTGCTAACGGTAAGTTATATATTTTTACCGATAATTTGTTGTTGTGTGTATGAAAGTTTATTAAAAAAAACATACATAACAAACAAACAAAATCTCACTCACATTATAAAAATGCATTAAAGGAAAGAAAAGAAAAGAAAAGAAATGAATGGAAATTTAGAAGAATGTCACGTGTAATCTGATCAAGTAGTTTTTATTTGAATCTACATCGGCCAACATTGAGAGGGAGGTTTGGGTTAAAGTTCCATAGACGACGTGGAATAAAAGAAATTTGCCGCTAAAAAAAACTTATTAACATGTGACGGATATATCCGGATCAAATCAAATGAAAATTAAAAAGTAAATCTACGACTTTTCTTTTTGCTGTTTTGATTGAATATCTACCGACAAACATCGGAACATTCACATATGAATCATATGTGCACTTGTCTAGACGTATTATTCTTTTTCTTCTGGATTTATAAATTATTTAGTACTATTTACAAAGGAATGTCAAATATTAATCCAAAAATATTACCACAGGGGTAACCCTCCAAATTGATCGACATAGATAATGGTGCTGCTCATTTAACACGATATGGTTCGGTTGAGGATAGATTGATGCTCACAGGGATCATGATCCGGTTTAGATTATATGATCCGGCTAAGGAGATTTTGGCATTTTTAAGGATTACGCCGCATCCTAACAAACTAGGGACCACTTGTGGTGGTATGGCGCACGGTTCCCCTTTGAACCGATCCTATTGCACAGTTTTTATATAACTTGTAACTTTGTTATTTGTGGTCCCTAGTTTGTTAGGATGCGGCGTAATCCTTAAGAATGCCAAAATCTCCTTAGCCGGATCATATAATCTCTGGTATCCTCTTGAAGTACAATTACATTTATAGACATATTATTCTGATAAAATCATATGCTCACATCATTTAAAGCAAGACATTTATCATTCATGTAAGATTATTAAGAACTATTTGATGCTATTAGCTACACATATTCTAAAATATAATGTCACAAACTTGTACAATACTTAAAACAGTGTAAATGAATTCACTATCATGATTGGTAGTCATAATAGTTGAAGATGTAAATTGGTTTAAGGATTAGAATACCAAACATCTACCATTTGCAGCCAGTATACCTCAAGCTTTGTCCCGCCATTCATCGCCGTCAACAACCAACACCACGTTTCCTATAACCGCCATATGTCATTACCCTTCCCGTCTTTATTCGATCCACACCCCCATCTTTTACCACAATCTTGTGGTCAAAACTAACATTTATAAAACTAATGCATCCAGTAGAGTATATTGTTATTGAGAGAGAGAGAGAGAGAATAGAAGTCTGAGCTGTTTTCAGCCGCCCATAATTTACTAATGATATCACTGGACACTTCCAAGCTTCACCCGAATGCATTTGTGAGCCTATCTGGGCCTCCAAGCCCGAACAACAAAAGTAAAACCACTTCCACAGTAGACTCTTGAGGTTGTATATTCGTGTGCCGCATTTTGGGCCATTTTTACAACCTGAGGACAAGTGTGATCACATGTGTCTCCTAAACCAAGCTGACCGTGTTCGCCCCATCCCCATGTCATTATTACTCCATTTTCTGCAAAAATAATAACAATAATAATAATAACAATATTATAATAATAATAATAATAATAATATTAATAAAGATAATAATAATAATAATAATAATAATAATAATAATGAAAAATAAAAATAACTATGTACACTTAGGAATGCTCTACTATATCATCTTTTTGTGACTTGGCTCCGGATTTGCGTTGGATTTCAGGTAGCTTATAATGAGCTGAATGGGTCAATAAGTTGAAAGTCGCCTTACGTGTATTTTTTAAGCAAATAAATTCATAATTTGTTTCGTTCATGGAACTTCGATGAGTATTGGAGTAATGTAGTTTTCATAATATGTTTACTGTGTTAATTGTTTATGATCTTTTAAATGAAGAAAGACATGTTTTCAGGCCGACCCGTTTCAACCGACACCAAAAGGTACTTGGTTTTTATTTAACCCGTCTGTTCCGTTATCCAACCCGCAAGACCCGCCCATTGTGCCAACCAAAATGCTTGCCTGCAGTGATGACCGAGTGCTCCGATCCTGATGCAACTCCCGCAACTTTTATCCTATCCAGTCCAGGGATTTCCTTTACTTGGCCTTCATCTAAATCCTCTGCAAATGAAAGTATAATCAACTTAGTTCAAGAAATCACTACATCATTAGCGGAGTCAAGATGATACATACGGTTGACCGAGATTTCCTTATGAGGATTGCTAAGAACCCCATGATGGCTCCCCCCAAGCATAAGAATGTCTCCTTCGTCTGTACGCAAAAAAAAAAAGTTTTCCGTTAAGCCATCATGCGACTACCTCCAATATGAAGACTTGAGTTGAGAAACTCCTCCCTTTTGAGCTATTTTGACTTTAACAAGTCAAACAAACTTTTAAAATCACAATTGTACCTGTTAAAAGTAACGCATGATTCCACCCTAAGGCAGCCTGCTTAAATGAGTAGCGTGAAATCACACGATTGGGACAACACACATCTGGAGTACCACCAAAACCTCTTCCCCAAATGTATAAATGCGCGTCAGCTAATAAAAAACAAATAAAAACGTCAACTTTTAGTTTTGTGTTTGTGTGTAACAAAGAACTGGTTACTCACAAGATAATGCTGCACTATGATCTCCATTTGCACTGATACTACTAACATCGACTTCTTGCAGTCCGGAAACACTCTGTGGAAGACTTACAGATTTGACTTTTTCTTTAGATATTCCAAGTTGACCACGCTTCCCGGATCCAAAACCATATACTTGGTCTCCATGTTCACCTGAACCAAAGTGGCCTTACTATTTTAAATTCAATATCGTAAATTCAACTTAATAACACAGAATATACAAAAAGAAATGAAACGAATAATCTCTTTATAGTAAAAACATATTTACAACTATTACGATCATTCAAGTATTCTATGTGACTTCACCTTTTAACAAGGCTAGTGAATGGCGCATCCCACACGCGATTTCGCAAACATGCCTCGAAGCCAAATGTGATACTTTTACCGGAGAACTTTGTGACATGTAATCACCATGCCCAAGCTGACCAAACGATCCATCTCCACAAGTAAAAAGGTACCCACATTCTACAAGCAAATAAACAAAATTGAATTCAAACAAAGTATTATCTAGTATAACGAGAAATGGGACTGAATTCATGACAAGTGAGAACAAACCTGAAACAAAACCGGAGTGGTTCCATCCAGCTGATGCATGGGTTATATTGAAATTATTTAAAACTTCTACTGATTTTGGTTCTAAGCTGTTGACCAGATCTCCATGGCCAAGTTGACCAGATGTGCCTCTTCCCCAAGTCAACACCTTTTTGCCTGCAAATGAACCATGTGTGAGTGTGAGAGAAAGTGTGTGTGTGTGTGTCATAGTTGTTAATGGCGAATAGCAACAAATAGCGACCATAGTTGTTAAAAGCCATCGCCTCTTGCGCCTAGGCCCATTTTTCAGGCGAGGCGAGACAGTTGCGCTTTAAGTCAAGGAAATTGCGCTTTAACACTCCAGGTGATTGTTCATGCGCACATTCCGGCAGAATTCCTAGATTCCGGAGAGTTTCCGGCTAAATTCCGACAAGATTCTAGCCAAATTTCTACTTTTAATCAAGGAAAACTACTTTTCTACACTAATACACTAATATTTTGGTACTAATTAGATGATATAAAGTGTTACATAATAGACTTTGTTTATTTTATTTGAAGAATAGTATTCTTTTTCTAATACATAATATATTTTAAAATTTTTTTTCATTATGCGCTTTATTTTTCTCAGGCCCTTGCTTTTTTTGCGCTTTGCGCCTAGGCCCCAGGCGAGGCCGATGCGCCTTGAGTGAGCCTAGTGCCTTTAATAACTATGATAGCGACAAATATCAAAATACCATATGTTACATAACGAATAGCGATAAATAACGATACACTAGATAAAAATTTATATGTATATTATATAAAAATACCCTAGAATATACGCTATTTTACATGTATGTTTAACAAAAACCTAAAATCCAGCTATTTTATAGCTATATGTTTAATCACTATTTATATTTAAAAAAATATAAAAATTGAAATCCCGCTATTTATGGCTGGCTACATACCCTTTAGCAACCTTCGACCTATACGCTACGCTATTCGCTATAGCGACCACTATTGACAACTATGGTGTGTATGCAATACCATGAGTGAGAGCGATGACATGAGCTCCACCACAAGAAAGAAGCGATAACGAAGGGAGAACCGGGAGAAGTTGCGGAACGTGTTCATCTTGCAGCTTCACGGTTCCTAACTGTCCATCAGTACCTGCTCCCCAACTCCATAATTCTTGTTTTTCTTCTTCATCTTCCACTCTTTCATTTGCTTCCATTCTAAAATATAAACTAGACCTCGAATTCGCCAAATCTCCGTAAAAAGTTTCTGTTGCAAATAAATATTGTTTGACAATCAGATTACCCCCAAATTGGTGTGTGCTTTTCCGGTGCAATTCTACGCAGATTTCATTATCAACTATAGGATACAAATAGGATAATTATAAATGAAACATTATCAAATTATATCATCTAATTATGATAGAGAGATTATAATTAAACCTAAGTAATATATTCCATCAAATACAAGTATAATCCATATTGAGCATGAAACATGTATCAAATCAATTAAACGATAGAAAAGAAATTATAACCAGCAGCAATAATATTCTTGGAATTTTATTTATGAAAAAACAAAATAACGCCAATTGTGACAGGTGCTAAAGTTGGAATTAAACCCTAAAAGCTGCAATTGGCGTTTAATTCCAACTTTAGCACCTGTCACAATTGGCGTTATTTTGTTTTTTCATAAATAAAATTCCAAGAATATTATTGCTGCTGGTTATAATTTCTTTTCTATCGTTTAATTGATTTGATACATGTTTCATGCTCAATATGGATTATACTTGTATTTGATGGAATATATTACTTAGGTTTAATTATAATCTCTCTATCATAATTAGATGATATAATTTGATAATGTTTCATTTATAATTATCCTATTTGTATCCTATAGTTGATAATGAAATCTGCGTAGAATTGCACCGGAAAAGCACACACCAATTTGGGGGTAATCTGATTGTCAAACAATATTTATTTGCAACAGAAACTTTTCCGACCGGGGGTTTAAGTCAAAATAAGCAACCATTTCCCTACCTCTAGATGCCACATTCAGATCTCTTCTTCCACTAGTCTTGACAGTTTCTTTACCATCATTCTTTTCAACTCTAGAGTTCACAATTGCTGACCCAATCTTACTCCCTCTTCCATGTCTGCTCAAGGGCAACTCCGGTCTCAACAGCTTCGATGACGACGAAGAAGCTTTTTTAACCCCTTCCCTCCATTGTGGCACCGAATCACTCGCCCACATCACTTGTACCTACAACATTACCAAATTCTTACATCACTTGCCCCCGGGAGTCTGCATGCATGGGCGTAGCATAGTGGGGGCGGGAGGGGGCGACCGACCCCCCAAACTTTTCGCTCGGTAGTGGAGAGTATGTAGTTTTCGTATAGAAATTTTTAGATATACACGTTTTTGACCCCCCCCCCCCCCCCCCCCCCCCCCCAGTTCTATAGAAATTTTTGGGTAGATACGTTTTCGACCCCCGGTCGGAAATCTCAAACTTCGCCACTACTGCATGTGTTGGTTAGGGTTGGTTTTGAACTCAAACCAAACCAAAGCCGAAATTTTGGTATTTTCGGTTTTCCATATGGATTCAGTTGGGTTACGGGTCGTTTTTGGTTTTTAAATTGAGCTTGAAAAAAATGGATTCAAAATAATGAATTTGCACCTACAAATTTAGTTAATCACATATTAATATATTTGGAAATCAAACTTTTAGCCCAAACTAATGAATTTGACCACAATTCCAATAACAAACATTCAAACAAATTCAATGTGGTTTGGGTTTGGTTTTGGAGTTCAAACCATTCCAAAGCCGTTTGGTTAGGTTATGGGTCAGTTTTCGGTTTTTACATTGAGCTTTTAAAAAAACGTCCAAAATCATGAATTTGGGCCTAAAAATGTTTGTTAATCGCCTATTAATATATTTGAACACCAAACATTTAGGCCAAAATAATGAAATTGTTTTGGAGTGAGGGATAATCAAAACTAGGGGTGTCAATCCTTTCAGATTGGCAAGTTGAAATGCGTAAACCGAACACGATCTTTTTTGAAACAGCTGTGTTAGTCCACCTACAACCTTTTTTTTTTCATGTTATGTTTGGGTCGGGTTTCAAGGCATGTCAAGGATTACCGCCCCTAAACTAAACGAAACTAAACCGTAATTTTAGGATTTAGAAATAATAATAATAATAATAATAACCTGAAGAATGCACTATGATACTGTAGTGGTCTGTTAATGATCCAAATTTGCCGTTTAGACCATGTGTAGTGGTTTAGCCAAATAATGCCCCCACCATGGGGCATTATTCGACACGTGGCAGTCCAGTCAGCATGGGGCATTATTGCAAAAGTGGCGTAGTAGGAATAATGCCCCTCCCAATCATTAAAAAAAAAAACCATACTAGTTTCTCATTGGTGGGTCAAACCCAGTCAACCATTACACAATGCGTTTTATATATAACGCTTAGGCAATTTTTTTTCAAAAATAATGCCCCAAAACGCCTAGTGTAATGGGGCCGTTTTTTTTCAATTTTTTTCAAAAATACCGCTCTACTACCGGTGGTCTTACAAAAAAAATAGTTTGGGTCAATTATTGTAACAAATGCTATCAATAAATGAGATGGAGAATTACTCTAGTGGAATCGAGAGTGATGCCAAATGAAGGATCAACAGACGCAGAGATAGCGGATTCAGCTGACTCTCGTGACCGGAAAGTGACGTAAGCAACGCCGTCAGAGTCCATGCGCGTGCGGGAAATCGGGCCGTAGATCTCGAATCTGGACTTGAGATCGAGTACCGAGCAGGCGGAAGAGAGGCCGGTGATTACGACGGCGGTGTTGGTGGGACCAGGGGAGGGTGATGGTTGGTCCGGGAAGTAGTCGTCGTGGATTGGTGGGTCGGTGGGGTGAGGGCGGCGGCGCTTGGGGTAGTTGTACGGCGCGTGGCGGGAGAAATAGGGTTTCTCTCTCTTTCGACTCATATCTTGTGGTTTGTGCGTGTTGGAGTTTTGGGTCAACCAACTTATGTTGTTCAAGTACACTAGGAAACACTTTTATCGTATTGTTTCACATGAGATTCAAGATAATATTACTATGGGTCTGTTCGGTAGCATTTTAATGACCATTCAGATGCTACCTCTTAATGGTTTAAAACCTCTAAATGAATAAGAGATAATCTCAAGTCTGAATGGTTAAGAGGTAACATCTGAATGGTAAATCATCACATGTCACATTCTTCTACCTTCTCATTGGTAAAATTCTTAATGGTTCCATTAAGAGGTAGCCTCTTAATGACCATTCAGAGGCTACCAAACAGCCCCACCCGTGTGTTACACGGGTGACTCAAAGTAAATTATATCATTTAATAGTGTTGACATAAACTTTGAAACGAAAGAAACGTTTCATTATTTATGTAAATATTAAATTACAATGAACTAAAGAAAACGTAATACGAAAAAGTCACAAGTCGTCAAATGGCTATACACTTTAATATACCAATTAGAAAAAATCTTGACCTTTATATAAGCAATATCATTGTCATCAAATTGATCTGCTTGACTAAGATACATACCTTGACTCCCCCGCTTGCTAGTGCCATCAGGTATAGTGATGTGAATACATTAAAATACACAAAAAAAGTAAGAAGATTTAAAAGCTACATTACAAACATGGCGAACATATATCCTGAAAATACTTATTCACATATATTTTATATGAAGCAAACTTGGCGAGCGAAGATAAAACAAAGCAACGGCAATGAACCGCTCTAAACGCTAAGAAAACCGCTTCCCCTTATTTATATTATTTATAAGTCTTTACAGAGTTGTTTTGCAGCCCCTTTCTCCACCAAAAATCATCCTGCACCAGCTGCTAAAATAGTAGCAAAACAGTCCCGGAGTACTCTCTAGATGGCTATTTCAACAATGTTAGATGTGATTTCGCTTTTGTGGTTAGTGGCCATATAAGCGAAATCTGTTACAAGTGATTTCGCTTATATGGCAGCCACATAAGCGAAACCCTGAGTAGTATAAATACCCCAAGTGTTTTCTCATTTGATACGCGTCCATGTATCCAGTACCGAACTGCTGCTGGTGATTTTTATGAAAGATTGAATGAGAAAAGAGTATTAAAGTGTATATCATCTGTTTCTACTCATTTCTTACTTTGATTCATACCGTTTATGTATTTCCGCTACATTCTCGGTAGTTACTAGCTTCGATTGTCTCATTAGACGGACAAAAACGGTCCTACAGTGTGATTTTAACATGTGGGTGCATTGAAAGTTTCAATTTTTTTTTTTTGTGTTGTGCAATTTCTCATGGGGTTTGTTGGGAAACTGAATCTTGTTTATTGGGTTTTTTAGAATTTTGGGTCAAGTATAGATATGAGCTCAATTGGGACAGGGGTGGATACAGGGCAACAGTTCTTGATGCAACACCATAAGGTGGTGGCGGCAGGCAGTGGTGGTGTTATGGGGAAAGGGCTTTTTGAGAATTGGGGTGAGTCTGCTATGGCAGATAGCAGCCAACAAACTGACACTTCTACTGATATTGACACTGATGATAAAAATCAAGTCTTTATGTTCCTTTAATCTGTTAAATTGTTTAAAGTCTTTATATTTTCTAAGTTTTTCTAAATGATCTTAGTTTTGATGAACATGTTTTGGATATTTTTCTGTAGTTTAACAGTGTTCAAAATGGAGGTCAAGTTGTTGTAGATTCAACAGAAGGATCAATGGGAAAGATTGGAGACCAGAAGGTTTGTAAATGACTTTTTTTCAGAATTTTAAAAACAACAACTGATATAAAGTTTTCCGTTTTATTATATGGTGTCATGTCGATCAGATATACTTCGAAGGCTGGCTCAGAATCGAGAAGCTGCTAGGAAAAATCGATTAAGAAAGAAAGTATTATTCTTGCTTTCATACAACACTTTGTGTTCTGTTTTACATCATGTTGTTTGATGGTTTTTGCTTAAACGTATCGCGTTATAATGCAGTCATATGTTCAGCAGCTGGAAAATAGTCGACTCAAGCTTACGCAGCTTGAGCATGAGCTTAAACGAGCACGCCAGCAGGTACTCGTATGGTCAAATTGTAACACGAAATGTTTGCATTTGAAAATCTTTATTTTAAAAAAGCTCAAGTTAATTTTTTTTCGTAAGTAGGGTATGTTCATTGCGGTGGAGTTTCTGGAGATCAGAGTAGTTTAGTTGGTGGAAATGGTAATTTTAAATTATTTCTTTACTAATAATATATTGTAGCATCAAAGGCATGAAACTAATTACATGACAAATGTAATGTGTTAAAAGTATTTAATGCTTACAACCTCTCTAATCTTTCTATTCAAACTGTCTTTATGATTTACGTATTATGAAATGTTAAAATTTACTAACAGGAGCCTTAGCATTCGATCTGGAATACGCACGATGGTTAGATGACCATCAAAGGCTAATTAACGACGTGCGGTCAGCAATAAATTAACACTCATCTTCCCGATAACGAGCTTCGTCTTCTCGTTGAAGCGGTTATGTCACATTACGATGAAAAAATCTGTCTTAAAAGCATAGCCGCAAAATCCGATGTGTTTCACATGCTTTCCGGCATGTGGAAGTCACCAGCCGAACGCTGTTTCATGTGGATAGGCGGTTTTCGCTCTTTTGAGCTTCTCAAGGTTTGACCAACCCTTTGACCGACAATTCCTTAACATGTAGAGTATGTTCCATTAATATGTTTTGTTTGTGTAGATACTTGGGAACCATTTGGAGCCGTTGACGGATCAACAGTTGATGGGGATATGTAATTTGCAGCAATCTTCGCAACAAGCGGAAGATGCTTTGTCTCAAGGGATGGAAGCGTTACAACAATCTCTCGTTGGCACGCTCTCGGTGGGGGGTTTACGAGCTCGGGTAACGTAGCCGTTTCTAGCCAAGTTTCCGATTGAGACTTCCATAGGTATGTTTTTCGGTTTGATTACGTTCGGTAATGATGATAATCGAATGAGACTGATGTATACCCGTGTTTTGAAGTTTTGGAGGTGTAATCGGTGTTTAAAGGGACACAATGATCTGCCTTTAGGATCTAATTAGTATTTCAATAGGAGTTAAGTAAGGTGCTATTTCGAATCACATGATTTTGATTAGTGATTTAGGAAGTAGGGTAAGGAGTAGCGTAAGGGAATTGGTGCTAAGACACTAAAATAGCAGGGAAATTGGCCCTAATGTCTTCTCTTTCAGAACTTTTCTTATTATCTTTTCCTTTCTTTTTTGTGATGACGGTGTAGGTATGTTGACTGAGGGAAGGAGATATTATAGATGCTGGTTAATGATCTGATCATGTGGAATGATGTGGCAAAATCAACACTTTGGTTCGGGTTTGGGTCACTTTGTATCTTGTCATCCTGTTTCACAACCGGTGATAGCTTCAGGTAATTCATCCTCTTACGCCTCTTTTGGTTCTTACAAAATTTCAGTTTTATCAAGGGTACAGAATAATGAAAACCGCATAATATATTGTACATTATGGATCAACTTTATATAGGAATACAATGAAGATGTTACAATAAACCCGAACTAAAGTGTTTTATCTTTGTTTTCAGTATGCTTTCTTTGGTATCTCAATTGGGTCTTCTCTGTTTGTGTGTTTAGTTCATCTCCAACACGATTGCGCAAAGGTCAGAAAGATAGTTTACTATCAAAATCTTTTAAATTGATGGACAATAATTTGTTCTTTAGTAACCTTTTGAGTCACAAACTTGCAGGAATGGGATTGAAAGGAAGAGAGAACTAAAGCTTAAAGAAGAGGATATTCTAAGAGCTGCTAGAGTTATACTTCCTGCAGTAAATTTTTCAATCTCAAAAGCCCGAAAGTTGTTTTCGGGCCAACTATCCACGACCCTTAAAGTAAATCCATATCCATGTTAACTGTTTCACTTCAATTTACATTTTACTTAATGCGTTGCTATAAGATGTTAAGGAACATGGTGTGTGCTTTCAGGTTGCACCATTGTTGCTTCTTGGATCCGAATATGGTCATATTGCAACATTCAAGAGGCTTTGTGCACTTGGTAAGATAAATTTCGACACGCTTTTATCAATGGTGTGAAAGACTAAAAGCTTACATTTTGTGTTCTCGTCTTTTAGGATTCTTTATCGGCTTTACGGGCCCAAAACTGTACTCGTTGTACTCAAACCAAATATCCAAGAAAGGTAAGATGGAAAAATTGTAATTAATTTAATCTAGAAGATATGTAAATACACTTTTTTTATATTATAAGTTTATATGAATCAGGTGAATGCATGAAAACTTGGATAATGGAAGCATGGAGTGGTTGTTCTCACAAGAAAATAATTGCAGCATCAGCAGCCACAACCTTTTGGAATTTGACTTTCATTAAAACCCGAATTTTCGCAGGTGTGTTAATGATTTTTTTATGGAAGTTAAGTTTAATTTGACCATAAAAGTCAAAATCAATGACATAACATACGATATTGACCGGTTTAGTCTGTTTATATGTTTGCAGCATTCATAAGTTTGGTGATCTTTAGATGGTGTAGACAAGAGTTGACATGGTCTAAAAAAGGTATGCGACGGTCGGGCCAGGTTTACCTTAACTCCTCTTGTCCATTTTTTTAAATAATTAGTATGTCAAATGTAATCTTTTAATCAATTAGTATGTAACAGGTCGGGTCAGTTGGACCTGAATCATCTATTGTCCATTTTATATTAAAAAAATTTAGTGTGTCACATATGATTGTAAAATATATAACGGTATGAGTCGTGTTTCTTTTGTTTGTAGACTCTACAACCTAACTTAAGGTCACTAACACCTGCATGATGCTTGGCGGCTCGTTTCACCTTAACTCTAGGAAGCTTTCTCATGTTTGGATTTCTTTGTTTCACCTTAAGTCCAGGAAGCTTGGGAATTCAGTTTTTTTTTTCTTTTTTAAGCAGAAAACAAGCCCTAACTACAAAGTTGAATCATGTTCTAGAAGAGCTTGCCGCCCATAATGATTTGGTTTAAAATATGTCCCCGCTACAAAGCGCGGGCACCACACTAGTCATTAAAAGAAAAAGGACATGCTGACATAGATCTTTGAGAAATGGAAATTAAAAAAATGAATTATCGGTACTTATGAAAGTTTTATATATAGTTTTTATAAAGAGGGATATTATTTAATTGAATTACTAACTCCAACTTTTGACTTTATTGAAAAATCGTTTTGTCCCTTTGCTTGAACCAGGTACAATTGGTTTAAATCGTCTACGACGATGGATCAAGTTCATCCAATACAACTAATTTATATATTCAATATTTATTTTATTTAATTAATATATAAAATTATTGTTATTATTAAATAAATTAAAATAATAAACCTCATAATAATTATTTTATTTTTTTGATATTTTATTTTTTTATTTAATATAAATTCAAATAAAATAGTAAAAAAATATTTAATTCGTAACAACGGCTCTTTTCCAAACGACTACTTTTCCAACAACTAGTTTTTCAAGCGGCTACTTACTTTGGGTACGACTAGTTTTTACTAACTATAAATTCAATTCGTATTTCAAGCAACATGTACATTTCAAAATTGATAACTCAATACAAAGATTCATAAGAAATGGTAAGAAACCCTTGAATCGAAGAAGAAGAAGAAGAAGAAGAAGAGATGGCTTTGGTCAGGTCTTGGATGGACCTATGCGACGACAGACGAGTAGTGAGGTCAATTAAAGAACCTTTATTTGAAGGATTTTGTCAACGTATTGGAGAAACCAATCGCAATTCGAACGCCACTTTGTCAAGGTTTTATATTCTCTTCGAGGAGGTTTGCAGGTTTCATTCTTACTTCAACCAAATACGAAATTACAGAGAATAAATGATTTATGTACATGGTTTTCTGGCAAGTAATAAGAAACCATCCTTGTATGTAACCCGCTCCCCCTCCGGATGCCGACTCCGATGGTTCAAGGGTTGATGATTAGGTTTAATTATCTTGTCTTGTTTAGGTTTAATTTGTAACACCCTGCTTTTTCGTACTTTCCTTAATTAGAAAGTTTGTTTCGTATTTCTATTCTTGGAAATCTCGTATTCTGTGTAATTGTCTTTTCATTGTATCATTGTAAAATTCGAGACTTGGATCATAAATAAAATTCGTATTTCTTTAAATTCATGTTCTACATATTCATACATGCTCTTAGATTTGGATTTATTATACATGTGAAACCTTATTCGTAATTCTTGCAAAATGCGTTAAACTTACAAGTACTTGTCATACATACTCAATTCATGCGTATACGATACTAAATCTCGATCTACATACTTAATCGTACTTGTCCATACTTGTCTTTATGTTAAGAGTACCTAAAAACACCTTATAATATGCTTTATTTACATAAAATACCCTTAAAATACATTAAAACCATCAAAAAGGAACTTTAGGGACCTAACTTGCCAAAACTCAAACTTCAATTCGGAGAACCAACCCGTCGCGTCGTGCGACGGGGATTCCTGTTCGTGGTTGCGCAGCGCTACCACCTCAATCCGCCAGAAAGTTGTTTGTGCTGCAACTATTGGTCATTTGTGTGTTAATTGTTGTGTTTTCTTCATTTATTACTCACCTAAACCAACCCTAATCACCTCCTATAAAACCCAACTCACTTCCACACTTTTTCCACTTTGCAAACTCACTAATCCTCACTCTAAACACTCCAAATCAGTAGCTAAATCTCAGATTAAACTCAGTTTCAAAGCAGGAACTTCTAAGTGCAAAAGTGAGTCAAAACTAACCTTTCTTCTACATTTCCTCACTTATTCTTCTTCAACAAAGTATGGAACACCTCTAGGATTGTTCTCACAAGGTTTTCCATGGATATCCAAGGTGAAACATCCTATTTTTGAGGTCCAACTTTCTGTTTTGGAAGAAAACTTTGTTAAACATTCTTTAATCTTGTGTTTTAACCATACATTCCTATGTCCTTATGCCACTAATTAAGACTATGATTAAGTGTGCTTATAAACAAGGTTGTAACATACAAATTTAGAGGTTTTAATCCTCTAAACTTTATGTTTTAAAAGGGTTTTAACCCACAAGTGTTGAACAAGACTTGAGCTTGTGTTGTGTGATTACTTGGAAATCTTAGGCTATCCTACTTACAATCCACACTTCACTTGATGATTTCTCTTAGTTAGTATGTATACTTCATTTCCTTATTGTTAATTCATGACCATCCTTGTTGTCTTATGACAACTTGTGCATTGGTGAATATACAAAAGAGGTTTTAAAAATGAAAGATTTATCCTCCTACCTCTATGCATGACTTCTATTGTTGGACTACACTTATAATATACTATATAAAATATTTAAGATACATCTAATACATGTAAAAACCGAACCCTTGATGATAACCAAATGATTATTCGTCAAGTTACTAAGCTACATCACCTAAGTGCTTAGTTCCTCGTTACGATTCTAACGGGTATTAAACCCATGAAATCATTCTAACCCCCTAGGAGTTTTATAGTGTCAAAAATGAGTATTAAGCCTAGATGGTTATTGTTATGATTATTTTCTCGTATACATACTTTGGTGTATTTTACCTACCTAAATTCCGACTCTAAATATTCCTTGAACTCCAATCCGAATACATCCAACCTCCCAATCTCATACATTCGTCAACACTTGGATAATCGAAAGAATTAGCAATTTTGTGAGTACACTTGACCCGTTTTACTTTTAAAACACTTTGGGTTGTAACATGTTAATATACAAATTTCACTGTCACACACTTAAACATGCTTTATACTCTCAATCCTATATACATGCTACTTGTTTACTAAGGTTCATGCTAGATTATACATGCTTTATGTCATTAACTTTGTTAAGCCCACTTAACATATATAGCGCTATAGGAGTGGCACGCAACCCGTCGGGGTCTTGTTAAGTCTTTATTCATTCTAAAACGGTCTCGTCACTTTTGTGGCGAGGGATGCTAAATACTAGTGGACACTTGGGTTTGACATATTGTGATGCACGCTAGTTACCTTGTTTACAAATTGTCATGTGGATTCGAGAAAATGCTTTTATACTTATGCTATATTTATACAAACCTTGTGTACTCGCCAATGCTTTCGCATTGACACTTTATTTTAAACATGTTACAGGTTTAACGATGACGTTGATGATGCATGGAACATAGTAGGATGCCTAGATACTCATTTTAAATTTTGTATACTTATTGTAATGAAATTCTTTCATTTCAAGTTGTTGTAATTGTATTTTCTTTTCCTTGTTGTAATCGAATTCTTATCGTAATAAAATGAAACTCATTATTTAAATACTTGTCGCAAATTCTAGTGTTATGTGTGATGAGCGATCTATCTTCGTCTCACTTCGATGTTTCCGTCATCGGTTGGGGTGTGACATAATTATCTGGTGTGTTTAGATTTAAGAGTTAATTACTGTTTTCATCCCTGTGCTTTGTCAAAAATCACTATTTCAGTCCATTAGTTTAAAAGTTACGATTTTAGTCCCTGTGGTTTCACTTTCGTAACCATTTCAGTCCCTATACTTACAGAATAAATGGATTGAAATGGTTACGAAAGTGAAACCACAGGGACTGAAATGGTTACGAAAGTGAAACCACGGGGACTGAAATCACAATTTTTAAACTAATGGACTGAAATAGTGATTTTTGACAAACCACAGGGACGAAAATAGTAATTAACTCTTAGATTTAATTATCACTTCTTGTTTAGGTTTAATTATCTAGTGTATTTAGGTTTAATTGTATGATTTGTTTAGGTTTAATTACATGGTTTGTATAATGTTTAAAATTTTCATAGTGTATTTAGGTTTAATTGTATGATTTGTTTAGGTTTAATTACATGGTTTGTATAATGTTTAAAATTTTCATAAATTTGTTTTTTTAGTTTGTATTATTTTTATTTTTATTTTTATATTAGTTATTTTTAAACATAACAATTGTTTTATTTTAAAAAAATACATAAGAACTCTTTTTTTAAGATATAAATAAAACTTTTTTTATTTAACTATACCTCACCTAAGGGGGGCCCACAAGCTCACGCCGAACTAGTCCTCTCAAGCGGACCTAGCCTCCAGAAGTATGCTCTTGATTTTTTTAGTGCTTTCTTAATTTGTTGGAGGTGGGTTGTAATTGAACATTTTCTGATGAGTTAAATGCTTGGTTGGTCCCTGTGGTTTGCAAAAATTGCAGATGTGGTCCCAAATGTTTACTAATTACACGCGTGGTCCCTGTGGTTTTCAAAAATGCACTCGGTTGGTCCCTAGCCCTAACATCAGTTAAATTTCTCAGTTAAGTCCATGTTAAATGACCAAAATACCCTTGCCTTTTAGCTATAAAAGGGTAGTGAACCCTGTCTCATTCATCAGACCTTGAACCCCAAACCCTGTCTCATCACCACCACCACCACTTCACCACCGCCATCATCACCACCACCACCGTCACCACCTCCGCCTTCATCTCTTCCAAGCTGACTGCTTCGACTTGCTGTTGACTACGTTTGACCGGACTGAAAGCTGACCCGAACAGAACCAAGCTGACTTTGTTGACCGATCTTGACCCAAAACTAAAACGAAAACAACCCGGACCAAGATTCTGAACCAAAGCTCATCAAACATGAACCGAACCGAAACCCGCGACTGATGTTGAGCTGAACCTGAGTCGAAACTGACTGTGAACGCGAAACGGGAGAGGATCCGAAACAAACCCGAATCGAACATAGCTGAAACCCGAATTAAGACTGAAGTAAGACCCGAATCAAACTCGAACTGAACATAAAATCTGATACTCGTAACTGAACCGATGTGCACCCGAACTTGAACCGACTTGAACCCGAGCTAAGACTGACCAAATCTGAATCAGGAGTGAACCTGAAACTGAGGTGTTGTTGACGGAAATCGAGCCAAACGCGGTGCTTGACAGCCGCCGCCGCTGCCCTCATTCTCCGATCTCTCTCTCTCTCCGTCTATCTATCTCTCTCTCTCTCTCTCTCTCTCTCTCTCCGTTCTCGCTGTGTCCGCCGCCGCAAGCCACCACCAAGATGGTGGTGGCCGGTCGTCCCTTCGAACAGAGGTGAGTGATTGGGTGAGGAAGGAGAAGGATAGGGGTACCAGAACTCGAACCGAGAAGAAGAGAGAGGAGCAGGGGGTCTCGCTTGTCGAAGAGACCAGAACCGTCATCACCGCCGGAGTTGATGGTGGTTGAACAGATCGGAGTTGATGGTGGTTGAACAGATCGGAGATGATTGCGGAGATCGAAGATGATGGTGGTTGAACAGATCAGAGAGATTGGAGACCGATCGGTGGTGGTTGAACAGATCGGAGATGATGGCGGAGATCGGTGATGATGGCGGAGATGATGGCGGTGGTGTGAAGGCGGAGGTGGTGCGGCGGTGGTGGTCTGCATATTGTAGAGAGAGAGTAGAGAGAGAGAGTTGAGGCAGAGATGGTTTTTATAAAGAGGGTAAATAAGGCAAGGGTATTTTGGTCATTTAACATGGACTTAACTGAGAAATTTAACTGATGTTAGGGCTAGGGACCAACCGAGTGCACTTTTGACAAGTTCAGGGACCACGAGTGTAATTAGTAAAGTTTTGGGACCAAGTGTGCAATTTTTGCAAACCACAGGGACCAACCAAGCATTTAACTCTTTTCTGATGTATGAGAGTTAAAATATCTCGATTTTGCCTTTAGTGGATTGGGTTAGTGTATGCACGCCAATTGTTTGTTTATTTGCTTGACTCGCTAGTGTTTTATTTTTGTAATTCTTTGATGGATTGGATTATAGCTTGCACGACAACTGGTTGGTTGTTGAATTATTTGTAGTGAATGAATGTTTGTTATAGTTTTGGTCTTTCATGTTTTGGATTATAACATGCACGCCAACTATTTTTGTTTACGCATGAAAAAAAAATTGTTTTTTTTATCAAGCATTTAGTGTGTGCTACGTATATTAGTTCTAGCATTTCTTTATGGGGTTTTTTTTTTTTTTTTTTGATACATGTAAGTTTCAGTTCAGAGCTTAGAAAGGCCTTTCAGTGATGTCTTCTATACACACAAGACTTCTAATAAGACTATGGGGTATGGGGCGGGGGTTGGGGCGTGGGTTGGGTACAAACACCCAAGTCACCACCCCGGGTGGGCTTGGGTTTTAGCTTGACCTGTTTGGCGTGGGATTCAGCCCGAGCGTTGGGCGGGGCTACCCACATGACATGGCGGAACCTCATTGGCGAAAAGCACTAGCCATGGCGGAACCTCATTATGATGTGGCTGCTTGGCCACGACCCACCATACCCCTTTGAAATTGGCTTTTGGTGTTGGGTGCCCCATACTCCACGTGTTGCACCATGCCCCCCCCCCCCCCCAATCCACGCCCCACCATACCCCACGGTCTAAAACAAACAAACGTTGATGTTCAGCGCATTTATGGTGATTACACGCACTGTACACAACCTATGCATTTGTCAAGTTAAATTACCCCCGTCCACTAAATCACACTTTATTTGTTTTTGTTACATGGATTTGTATAAAAAGTAGATTACTTTAAAATTATTTGAAAAGATCATGGAATCTATTTTCAAGATTAAAATCATTTGACTTGGAGAAGTAGCACCGAGCATCATCTAGAAAGAAAAAGGAGATCATCATCATCATATCTTTGTAATTAATATTGAATATAGGGTTGGTTATTATGGTATTAAATCGAATCATATCCTAGATTTGGTTAAGTGGTGGGTCAGTTTGTCTAGCTTCAGTCCAACAATCAAACATTGAGAATTAACCCTGTGTGGCTTCACCAAACACTCACTAAGTGCATGTTTGGCTTAGCTTATTTTCAACTTATTGAAAAGGACTTTTGGAAAAAAAAAAGTCAGGATTTCCTGACTTTTGGAAACTTTAAAGGACTTTTGCCTTCAAAAAGCCTTCAAAAGGAAAGCCAAACACTTTGGAAAAGTCCTTTTTCCTTTCAAAAGTCCTTTTTTTCTCAAAAAAAGGAACCCCAAACATGCCCTAAGCTTACATATATTCAGAGGCGTCTCTGAGAATTCACGTACCCTGTTCGAGCTCGAAAAAAATGCGCTCGTCCGTAATGTTTTATTATTATTTAAAAAAAATTAAATTAGTATTGGGCTCAATAAAGCTAATGTCAAGTGGACTAAATTCTAAACCATAAGAAATGATTTGTAAATTGACATATATTGAAATTGGTATAAACTAGAATTTTAAAAACAAAACGTTGCATAAACTAGAATTTTTAAAGACAAAACAAACATTACGTGGATATTGTTGTTGCAAAAGAATAAAAAAGAATATTAACTACTTGGGTCTCACTTGCTCCCTAAATGCATCATTCTTGTAGAAGTGCATTCTCTTCAAATGCATTTTGCTCCAGTGGAGCCTTTGGTAAATACATAATCCATGTCACAAATGCATTGGCTAAATGCATGCATTGGGGATGGTCTAATATTTATTCAAAATTGACCCGTGAACATGCTGCATTAATCGCAAGTTTAAACAATGAGAAATCTTCAGTTTGTCGACACTTGATTAGGAAACAAGCAGGTTAGCCGTTGAGCTTTTATATGGGATCGAATGTAGAAATTAGATGCGGGTCTAGCCTAGTTTAGCACTTGACAAACTAAAACTTAGGCCGTCTGGTATACTCTAACGCCCATATGCGTTAATCCTAGTTGACATCCGTTAACACCCAGCACACCGCTCACAGGAGGCGTTAAGAGGCATTAAAGGAGTTAATGAGGAGCGAGGGAGAAGGCATCAAGCATTGGGAAATTTGCACACACACAATATGCGCTCTCTCTCTCTCTCTCTCAATATCTATAATACTATAAAAAAGAGAAGTGATGTACAGAGTTGTAATTTTACATCGTATACAACTTTTAAAGCAACATGTACAAAGGATTGCAACACATTTGAGAGGGATAAAATTGAAAATAAACCAACATTTTAAGACAGTCTAAGGGTAAGATAGTAAATTTATCTATACAATTTTAATTTTAGTTCCATCTTTACCCTTTTGTCTCTTCAGCGTCACAAAACTTATTCAATGTCTTTAAATTTAATGGCTTTAAGAACCCTCGATCCACCTTCTGACTACCGAGAGTGAGAGTTACAAAAAGTGAGAAATATGTAGACGATAGAGAGAGAAGGGAGGTTGGACTGCAACGACATGAAGGCGTAGGATCGTGATTCCGATCATACTCCGGTAAGTGTTTGTGGTCCAGTTTTAATTGAGAAATTCAATGAGGAGATTGGAGTGAGGGGATTGAAGGATGAGGTTTTTGTCGGTGCATCAATGGTTTTCGTGTAAACATGACCCAAACCCAACTCAAATGTACACGCACCCCCTCAACCTCTCCTTCTGTTCTCTCCCCATTCTCTCTCTCTCTCTAACCGTTTCTAAATCCAGTCGAATTTACCGTTTATCCACTGTCAAACTGCAGGTACGATTTTTCCGTTTCAGTTTTCTCATCGGTCTATTACTGGTTTGCTGCTGATTTGTTTAGATTTTGATCGTATAACACTTAGTTTTGTTTCTGTTTTGGCTGATTGTTGAAATTTATGTGTTTGTCTTGTTAGGCACCAGAATCGGCGAGGAGAGGAATCTATTTGACGGTGGTGGTTCGATTAGGCACCAGAAGGTCGATGGTTTTAGGTTCCGGCGACACATGTATGATTAGGGTTCAGCGTTGGTTGACACGACGATGGCTATGGATTCCTGCAATATGTGCCTCATTCTAGCCGTAACACTTGAATTTTGTTAATATGTGCCTCAATAATCAAAGGACTTGGTATAAGTAAATGTGATAATTGTTTGAATTATGAGCCATACAATTATTACCTGGTGGTTCCATCGTCGTGGTACATCTTCCTTTTCCTATTAGTTCTAAGACCATCCGTAGTGGGGCGTGATTTTTAAAAAAAAATTGAAAAAAAACGCCCCCCACCATTACACTAGGCGTTATTTTAAAAAAAAAATCTGAAATTTGAGTTTGGCGTTATTATTAAAACGCTGCATACCTCCATTCCATTGTTGCATGTAGCCAATGGGAGAAGGAGTTGGTTTGACCAGCCAATGATCATTTAGTTAGTTTTTTTTTTTTTTTTTTTAATGATTGGAAGGGGCATTATTTGGGCATTATTCCCACTACATCATTTTTGCAATAACGCCCCATGCTGACTGGACTGACACGTGTCGGATAATGCCCCATAGTGGGGGCATTATAACACATTACCACTACACATGGTCTAATGAAGAAATTAGTTCTTAGGTGTGAGCCCTTTTTCTTAATCATATCCTACATGGGTTGTATATAATTTGTTTCTTCTCGAGTTGAGTTGTAGTGTTATCACAACCCTCTTCTATAAGGGGTAGACAATGGTGGTTTACAGATTAGGGCACACGACTGTGAGCTCCCGTTCCAAATAGCTGCTTATCAATCGAGGGTTTCCCATGGGTAAATTTTTACTTCATATGTATAATTATTGTATACAAATATTGATTTTGCTATCACTAGCAACAATTTTTATATAAGATTATATGTTAGAATTTAGATACTCTTGGTACATTTGTCCCGTTGTGTCGTATCTATAAGCACAGTTCTGTTGATTAGAGTAGAGAGATTCACAAACTAAAGGCTCAGAAAGAGGTAGAGGGAAAGGAAATTAAAGTCAGATATACCTTTGTTTTTTACTGGCTTTTTATAATTTTTAAAACACACAATTCATGAAAATAAATTTTCGTATGTAACAGATCTTTCCGATGAAGTTGTACACCCGAGGGTGCCATTAAGTGATTGCCTAGATAGCTTTTCTCATCCAGAGGAGGTTTAAGGTTTCTATAGCATTGCGTTAAAAGCTAGGACAACTGCTATCAAGTAATATTTTTTGTTTTCTGCTATATTTTCAGTATTCATTGCCAATTTAAATACTTCTTAATTCTGAATCTGAGAGCATTTTGGCTGAGTGTTGTGGATGCCTTGCTGCAATTTTATTATCAATTAGCGGATATTATGACATGGCGGACTGGCGGTTATTGGCAGGGAGTAGCTGCCTGCATTACTAACACATACAAAAGCTCTAGCTCTGCAAGTTGCAGAACAAGCATTAAGTGCTTTAGCGACCCCTTTATTGGATAAAGAAGTTCTGGGAAGGAATGCTTGTGAATTTTGTCATCTTCACTCGATTGTCTCATGATCTACTTGAGGTTGTTTTACTTTAATTCATTAGTTTAGTTATGGATGAATTTACTTTACCTGCAGCTTATTAGAAAACTGTATGTACATAAGGCTATTTTAGCTATGAAAATGGAGTGTTCCAACTTCATTCATCATGTTTGTTGGATGATGGAGATAGACTTCTCAAGTTCTCGACCAGGTATCTTGGCACTTTGTTTTGTTGATTGAGCCCTACTAATCCTACGCCACCCCGAAACTCAACAATCGCTTGATGAAAAACTGAATATAATGGCTTTCAAACAATGAAAACCAGGAGAAAGCGATTATATAGATATTGTATTTCTATTCCAATGAAGATTTACATATGTTTATAATTTGAAATTTAATGTTGTTTTATCCTTTTGTTATGTGACCCGACCCGATTCGACCCAACTCAAATCGGACCAAAATGTTTTTTCGTATTTAGAATAAATAACTAACCCTTAAAATTTCCACCCCCCTTGAAATTTTTTTTTTGGGTCCGCCACTGAACAAGACTTCATGAGTTTGAAACAAGCAGTGGAGATTTCCAAGGTAGTAATGTAATCTATTTTATAACTACAATCTTTGTCTTAATCAAGTTATGTTCTCATTTTTGTTACAGTTGCTGGAGTTTCTCATAGATGGTGGCCAAGTACTCGAGACGTCCCTTGCATGTTTGAACATTATAGTGGCAAAGCTGGAATGGTGGTTTGGTTGGTTAGTTTATAAAGTGGCTGATTTTATAATAAGGATAACATTTTAAAACAAGGAATCAAATTTCATCATTGTTTGATTATTGTGAAATTTTGTCCTCTTGTTATGCATTTAAGTAACCATTAAGGTTTTAATATTGTAAGTTTTATGAACTTCTTTAAAAAAAGTTAGTGGATGATATAAGAGAAACTTGATAACAATTTACAGACTTCTTCTTATAGGAACCAAGTTTCATAACAATGGAACAATAAGAAATTTGAGTCTGTTTTGTAGTTAAATAATAAAAGTGACTTTCTTGACTTAGTAATTAAACTAGATTAATGACACATTCCCTAAAAAAATAGTTCTCTTAATTATTATTTTTTCCAATATTTAAGTATGAATAAATATACATTTTAGGAATATATTAATCCTAAATCTTTTCTTTATCGTTTGTAGGAATACATAGTTCAACTCACCTGATGGTTGCGAGCTTCGCTCACGTGCAAGGAGTTATAATTCCAGTGATACAATAGAGCTTTGAATATTTACGACTTAGGAGGTATACCTTAAAAGTCAATTTTGAGAATCCCTTTGACGTGTTTCCTGTTTATCTAAATCTTTTCATTTGACCCATTTGATATAACACGCTGACTTGATCTATTCATATGTAAGGGCTACATATATTGATTATCAATTTCAAGTTTTCGGGTATAAATTTTAAAATTCTGAAAAAAAGTTGACCCGATCTCCGGTGTGGATAAATATGAGAATGACATGAGCGTTGTAAGTTGCGATACCAATATGGTGTTACTGCGGAGCGACAAAATAGACGAACCTGCCGCAACGCGCGGGCATTCCCACTAGATATATATATATATTTGAGAACCACCTTTATTGTGAGAACCATGAGAACACACTAAAAAAACCTTAAAAAACCTAACTCCCCCCCCCCCTCAAAAAAAAAAAAAAAAAAAAAACTAACCCCCAAACTAAATGCTAAAAACTAAACCCCCCCCCCCCCCCCCCCCCAACCCCCCACCCAAGCTAAAATGCTAAAAACGAAACCCTAAAAAATCTAAAAAACACACACAATTTTTTTTAAAATATTTTTTAGCTTAAAATCGCTACTTTTAGTAGCAAAAAAAGAAAATTTTAATTTTTTTTTTGTAACGAAAATTAACGATTTTAACCTAAAAAAAATTAATTTTTTTTTTGTGTTTTTAAGCTATTTTTTTGTATTTTTGGTTGTATTCACATTGGTTCTCGCAATAAAAGGTGGTTCCTAACGGATCCTTCTCTTATATATATATATATATATATTAGGGTAAAATGAAAACTTATACGAGTTGTGAGAACTTAGAGAACTCGGCCTTACGAAAGATTTTTTAAAAATTTTTATTACCAAAAATCATAGAAAAAAATCAACTTTTCCAAAAAAAAGTAGTTTTTTTTCCATTTACGCCAGCCGTAAATGATGTAAAAAGTAATGTCATGCCTATGTCATCATCTTTTTACATCCGATGTAAGGGGCCGGCCGAAAAACACCACTTCAAAATTTCTTAAAAATTTTTTATGGCAGTCTTTCTAAACATTTTAATCTAGGGGTGTGAAAAAAATGTGGGCAAAACTCGTACGGAAAGGCCGACTTTGCTAAGTTCTCACAATTCGGAGTGGTTTTCCCTTGATCTTGATCCTATATATATATATATATATATATAGTGTGGGGTTCATTGGGGAACATTAAAAAAGTGGGGAACAGAGGAACACCCTTGGATTAACTTAATCAAGGGCTGACATTAAGTTAATTAAACAAAGGCAACTATTACACGGAGGGGTAACTTAGGTATTTAAAAAAAAAGAAGCTTAGGTTCTGTTTGTTTTTTGGCCAGAAGTACTTCTGGCCACTTATGTCTGCGCGACGTAGACGCGCGCAGACGTTTGATGTCTACAGCTTGTTTGTTTTCTCGCAGACCTTTCAATAAAAAAGGTCTGCGAGACCTCTTCTTGGAGCAGACATGGACCAAAGTCTTCTCCTCGCAGACGTTTACCTCTTCTTGGCACCACCTCCACCTCCGACACCACTGCTCCGCCACCACCTCCACTCCGCCACCAACTCCACCTCCGACACCCCTGCTCCGACACCATCATCGTCATCATCTGTTATCATCATCATCAAAACCCCCAAATCGAACCCTTGCTCCGACCCCAAATCGAACCCCCAAATCATCAAATCGAACCCTAAATCATCATCATCAAAACCCCCAAATCATCATCATCAAAACCCCCAAATCGAACCCCTGCTCCGACCCCAAATCGAACAAAAACCCTAAATCGAAAAAACCCCCAAATCGATGAGAGAGAGATACCGTAGAGACTAGAGAGAGAGAGAGAGAGAGGGAGCAGCAGGAGACCATCATCATCATCATCAGAGAACGGTGGTGACGGTGGTGATGAAGGCAGAGAGGAGAGAGATCGAGGTAGGAGAGATTAATCAGGACGGTGGTGACGGTGGTGCTTGGTGGTGGTGACGGTGGTGACGGTGGTGCTTGGTGGTGGTGATGAAGGCAGAGAGGAGAGAGATCGAGGGAGGTGTGTGTGTGAAAGTGTGTTTGTGTGTGTCTGAGAAGAGAAGATGTTTTTATAAAATAAAAAAAACAAACCCTCTTTTCCTTGCAGACTGCAGATATTTGGTCCACCTCTTCTCCTGCAGATGCCTGCAGATGTGGTCCGCAGACTGCAGACCTTTTCCCACAGAAAAAACAACCAGCACCTCAGAAAAGAATAGGGGAACATCCAATCCAAACGTCTTCCACCGTCACGACTGCCACCAGCAAAACCCTAGCGGAGGTCTTCCGCAAATCTGGTCGCCGGAGACCGCGGGGAAGCCTTATCCATGTTCGATTTTAGCTCAATCGGATAGTTATTTATCAGAGATTGATACGATAGTTTCAGTTTTCAAATAGATGTATGTATTCCTCAATCTTATGCACAATTGATTCATTAATCAATCATGTAATTTGTTTTTTTATTCTAAAACTATATTACTCATGATTGGTTATAGGAGAATGTTGCTGAAACATTTCTACTGATTCATACATACATATTGATAAATTCTTGTTTGATTTGAAGTTTCGATGTAGATTTTAGCATCAAAAGAACGCAAACGGATCAAATTATTGATATTTTTACATGTAAAACCGATCAGGTAAATGTTTCACATAATTATACATGTTAAATGCTTCTCTGAAAATCATGTTGTTGTAAGCATTGAATTTTTGTTTTTAAATTGTAATTATTTGTTACTGGTAGATTCGTCAAAAGTATTAATATGATTTCGGGATAAAGAAGAATTTAGGGCTCGTTGTTCGTTTCCCCCAATTGGATCACAACCACACTGGTTGTCTGATTTAATTAGATCTTGTTTTGTTAATTTAGCATCTTGTGGCTCTCATTCGAATGCTGATGTTGATGATCGGAAACCTAAATCTGGATCTGGTGTTGTTGCTAATCAGCAAGTGAAAATTTTCATTGATGTTTCATAAATTAGGATCATAATTCAGCAATGTTTCAAAGCTATGATTATCGAAAACCTAAATTCGGTTAATTCGGACTCAACGCCGATGACCACAGACAGTAGTAAATGGAGAAAGTATGCTCGGAGAGTTAAGGACTCTTCCGCCAGAAGATTAATCTCGTATGTCGATGATGATCGACCAACTCCAAATTCCAAATAGGTTAGTTTCTCACTCTTTTTTTTTGTAGATTTCTTCATGCTAAATATCTCGTGCAGTTAATACAATTTGATTTTTACCCCAAATAATTTGCCTTCAACTCTGTAAATATCTGTCAAATAAGTATTGTTTTTGTCATAATCGTGGCAATGAAGTAGTGAATGAATTATATTTGTGTGCTTACTATGCTTCTCATCTTTGCAAAGTAGTACCAAATTCGTTTCAAATTTCAATGATATTTCATTCCTTTTACCTCTTTATTTTGATGACAATTTAGATGTGGATGAATGATATGAGTAAAACTAATAAGTTTAACATGTAAAGTTATGTTACAATGATTAGAGTGATGTCAAATGATAGATGATAATGAAAGGGAAAATTAAAAGGAGGAAGGTAAGTTATAGAAGAACTTAATGGATTGAGTGAGGTTTAGTTCACTGTCACTGTCGCCATTGTTTTTTTATCCAACTTTGTTGGTCCCCATCTTTATAAGTAAGAAAAAAGTGGCAGTGGTGTTGTTTAGTAATATTAGATGTAAGGTCCTCATCTTCTAATGTGAAAAAATGGCAGTACTCAATAGCTTGATATTGCATTATTATGATATTTGAACAAATGACATTGTTCGAACCTGGATCGTTTATTTCCAGTAGCTTGATGATGTGTTATCCTGATTTGTGAACAAACTGCATCGTTTTTAAAGCTAATTCATTCATTTTTAGTAGTTGGATGTTGCATCTATTTTAAAGCTGGTGTTAGTTTAATTAGGTTAATAGTGTACGGATCTTATAGCTTATGCTAATTGTTGGTGTCTGTTCAGGAGAAGGTGATGAATCAGTTGTTCGAGAAACGGCCGAAACAGTTTAGGATCGGTGGAGCTTTGCCTCCTAAAAAGGATGTACACAGGTTTGTGAGATGGCCACAAGTTGTTCGAATTCAGTGGAAGAGGAGGATCCTTAAGCAGCGTTTGAAGGTTCCACCGGCTTTGAACCAGTTTATTAAGACTCTTGACAAAAATCTTGGTATTCATCTATTGCATATAAATACATCTAGAAGCCTTTTTAATAAAAAAATAAAGTAAAAACTATTTTTTTTTTCAAAAAATCCATAAAAACAGTCAAATAAAAGGTAAAAATAAAAAACAAGGAGCAATGTATTTAGCATTATAAATATTTTATAAAAAATTAATTTAACATGTTAAAAATTATTTTTTTTTTCAAAAAAAATGTTCCGAAGCTTAAAAAAATTCAAAAAATGCTTTAATAATGCCACTGAAACAACAATGTTGCAAAAGTGTCTCTAAATTGACAAAACACCCATCGACAATGTGTTATAAAAATTCGTGTTTGTCCGTCTAGTTTATTATATTGTGTAGGGGTGGGTTCAATGGATAGCCTTGAAAAAAGTGGGGAACATGTATTTAACATATTAAATATATTATAAAAATTAAATTTAACATGTTAAAAATTAATTTTTGAAAAAAAAAACAATTTTGAAACTTTTGCATATAAATACATCTAAAAGCCTTTTTAATAAAAAATTCAAAAATAAAAAAAATCTTAAAATTAGTTGATAAAAGGTAAAAGAAAATTACAAATTGACAACCATATATTTAACATGTTAAATATATGATAAAAATAGATTTAACATGTTAATTTTTTTTTTCAAAAAACGTTTGGAGCTTTTGCATATAAATACATCTAGAAGCCTTTTTAATAAAAAAATAAAGTCAAAACTATTTTTTTTTCAAAAAAATGAATAAAAACAGTCAAATAAAAGGTAAAAAAAATTAAAACCAGGGAGCAATGTATTTAGCATTATAAATATTTTATAAAAATTTAATTTAACATGTTAAAAATTATTTTTTTTTCAAAAAAAGTTCCGAAGCTTAAAAAAAATTCAAAAAATGCTTAATAATACCAAGGAACAACAATGTTTGCAAAAGTGTCTCGAAATTGACAAAACACCCATCTACAATGTTTTATAAAAATTTGTGTTTATCCGTCTAGTTTATTATATTGTGTAGGGGCGGGTTCAATGGATAGCCTTGAAAAAAGTGGGGAACATGTATTTAACATATTAAATATATTATAAAAATTCAATTTAACATGTTAAAAATAAATTTTTGAAAAAATTAGTTTTGAAACTTTTGCATATAAATACATCTAAAAGCCTTTTTAGTAAAAAAAAATTCAAAAATAAAAAAAAAATTCTTAAAATTAGTTGATAAAAAGTTAAAAAAATTATAAATTGGGAACCATATATTTAACATGTTAAATATATGATAAAAATAGATTTAACATGTTAACTTTTTTTTTTCAAAAAACGTTTGGAGCTTTTGCATATAAATACATCTAGAAGCCTTATTAAATTTTATTAAAAAAAATAAAGTCAAAACTAATTTTTCTTTCAAAAAATGCATAAAAACAGTTAAATAAGAGGTAAAAAAAAATAAAAAAAAACTAGGGAACAATGTATTTAGCATTATAAATATTTTATAAAAGATCAATTGAGCATGTAAAAAACTATTTTTAAAAAAAAAGTTTCGAAGCTTAAAAAAATTCAAAAAATGCTTAATAATGCCATAGAAACAACAAAGTTTGCAAAAGTGTCTCGAAATTGACAAAACACCCATAAAAAATGCTTTATAAAAATTTGTGTTTATCCGTCTAGTTTATTATATTGTGTAGGGGTGGGTTCAATGGATAGCCTTGAAAAAAGTGGCGAACATGTATTTAACATATTAAATATATTATAAAAATTCAATTAAACATGTTAAAAATTAATTTTCTAAAAAAAAGTTTTTAAACTTTTGCATATAAATACATCTAGAAGCCTTTTTAATAAAAAATTCAAAAATAAAAAAAATTCTTAAAAACAGTTGATAAAAGATAAAAAAAATTACAAACTGGGAACCATATATTTAACATGTTAAATATATTATAAAAATAGATTTAACATGTTATTTGTTTTTTCAAAAAACGTTTCGGAGCTTTTGCGTATAAATACATCTAGAAGTCTTTTTAATAAAAAAAATTAAGACAAAACAATTTTTTTTTCACATAATGCATAAAACAGTTAAATAAAAGGTAAAAAATAACAACCAAGGAACAATGTATTTAGCATTTTAAATATTTTATAAAAATTTAATTTAACATGTTAAAAAAAATTCCAAAAGAGTTTGGGAGCTTAAAAAAATCTAAAATTGCTTAAAAACAAACTAATATAAAAGGTAAAAAAAAATACGAAACTGGGGAACAATGTTAAATATATAATAAAAATTCATTTTAACATGTTAAAAATTATTTTTTTTCAAAATCACTTTTGGGTCTTTTGTATATAAATCCATCTAGAAGCCTTTTTAATAAAAAAAATATAAAAAAATGCTCAAAAAATAGTTACTAAAAGGTAAAAAAAATTACAAATTGGGGAACCATGTATTTAACATGTTAAATAAATTATAAAAATAAATTTAACATGCTAAAAATCAATTTTTTTCCAAAAAACGTTTTGAAGCTTTTACATATAAATAAATCTAGAAGCCTTTTTGTTAAAAAAAAAGTCAAAAGCTTATAAAATTTCAAAAACAAATACTTAAAAACAGTTAAATAAAAGGTAAAAAAAATATAAAACCAGGGAACCATGTATTTAATATATGAAATATATTATAAAATATTAATTTAACATGTTAACAATTAATTTTTTCAAAAAGAAAATTTAGAGCTTTAGCATATAAATATATCTAGAAACCCTTTTAATTAAAAAAATCAAAAAATGCTTAAAAACAGAGTAACATAAACGGTAAAAAAATTACAAAAAATGTTTTTTTTACTACAATGGCTTCTTCATATCTTTATATGCAAAAGCTCTGAATTTTCTTAAATAAAAACAGTTTATTTGAAGCAAAGGTAGAAATGGAAACAAAACAAAAGGCGGCCGAAGAAGCTCAAGCCACCAGTTGGGGTGTAAACGAGCTGGGCCGAGGCCGAACTCGACTGGGCTCAAGCTCGGCTCGGTTCGAGCCTACTTACTTGAGCTCGAGCTCGCGAGTAAAACCCAAAGCTCGAGCTCAGATTGAGCCATTTTGGGAATAACCTCAAACGAGTTAAAAGTTCGGCTCGCCAATGTGATCATCACTATTATTATTATATTGTATATAAAAAAATAAATTGGTGTTTGGGCTCGTTTAGGCTTGCGAGCCTAAACAAGCGTTGTATTTCAGGCTCGAGCTCGGGCTCGCTAAAGCTCGGCTCGTTCGAGCTTTTAACCGAGCCGATAACGAGTAGCTCTCGAGCTCCTGAGCTTGTTTACACCCCCAGCCGCCAATGTGATTTCACAGCTAGACTTAGAGCAAAGGCAATACCAGCTATGGTTTCATATATGTGGCTGTCTTGTAGAGTTTATGTGAAATCAGAGTCAGTTACAATTTCGTATATTCATAAACGTGGTTGTCTTGTAGAGTTTATGTGTTCTAGGCAGTGTTGTAAAAACCGCGACTAGTCGGCGATTAATCGCTAGTCAGCTAGTAACTGAGTAATTTTTCGTTCATCAGTCCATTAATCGCTAATCGGGCCTAGTCAGAATAAGCAAGTTATGCTCGTTTTGATAAAATATGGTTTGGCTGGAAAAAAAATGCAGGTTTCAGAATGAAACCTGCTGGAAAAACGTATCCCTCGCGCCATGTGATGGAGGAAGTAAACTCCTGCGCGACACAGGATGGCTGTCGCACCCCGCGACACATTTAACGAAAGCTCTCGCGGCTCGCGAGAGCCCCTAGAGCTGGCAAAAATGTTGTTGTTCATAGTTTTGATTTGGGAACTTGTTTAAACATGTTTTAAACTAGCATAACTAACTCATTTCATGGTTATATGAAATGTAGGTATGATTTCAGTTACCGGAGGACGATCAAGCTCAACGAGGAACCGAACACATTCAAGATTCAAGCTTCCGCGTTAATTTTTCGTCATCATGTTTTAAATGGCGAACTAACATACAAGATGTTGAAACGTTTTAAACCATAAAATGTTTTAATAAACTCGTATTTTCAAGTGTGTTTGAAATTGATAATACACAATTATAGTCGATGTTTATATGTAAATCGTATAAATACAGTATGGGTCTTACAGTTTTGAGGGACTTGTGTAGCAAGAAGAAACAAATAGAGTCTATGTGGGCTCAAAATATTTATAAAAATAAATTTAAGATGTTAAACGTTAAATAATAGACTTTATTTTACCGCATTATATATTGACGTTCGTTTTAGAATTCAAAAAATGAAAATAAAGTTTTGTGTGAGGAAGGATTTTTGAGGGTAGGGCATTTGTGTAGCCAGTAGAAGGAAATAGAGTCTATGCGGATTCAAAATATTAAAATAAATAAATTTAACATCTTACATGAGGTTATGGATATTTCTATAGCCAGAAGAAGGAAATGGAGTTTACACGGCTCAAAATATTAAAATAAATAAATTTAACATGTTAAATGTAAAATGAGAGACATTATTTGACCGCATGCTATATTGAATTTGGTATTAAAGTTCAAAAAATTAAAATAAAATTTTGTGTGAGGATGGATTTGGGAGGGTAGGGCATTTATGTAACCAGAAGAAGGAAATAGACGCTATGCGTACTCGAAATATTAAAATCAACAAATTTAACATGTTGAATGAAAGTTTGTATTGATCAATTAGATTCAGTTCAACTTTATTTTACCACATTATATATTTAATTTCGAATTGGAGTTAAAAAAAATAAATTAACATTTGTGTGAATATGGACTTGGGGAATTAGTGTAGCAGGAAGAAGGAAATGCAGTTTATGCAGGCTCAAAATATGAAAGTAAATAAATTTAACATGTTAAATGTTAAATCAGAGACATTATTTAACTGTATTATATATTGAATTTCGTATTGAAGTTAAAAATATTAAAATAAAGTTTTTTTTTTTTTTTTTTTTTTTGCGATGATGCATTTTGGAGGGTAGGGCATTTCTGTAGTCAGAAGAAGGAAATAGAGTCTATGCGGACTCAAAGTATTTAAATAAGTAAATTTAACAAGTTAAATGAGAGTTTCCATTAATCAGTTAGATTTGGATCAACTTTATTTGACCATATTATATATTGAATTTCGGATTAGTGTTAAAAAACTTAAAATAACGTTTGTGTGAGTAAGGATTTGATAGGGTTTGAGGGACTTGTGTAGCAGGAAGAAAGAAATAGAGTCTATGTGGACTCAATATTTGACCGCATTATATATTGACATTCGTTTTAGAATTCAAAAAATGAAAATAAAGTTTTGTTTCAGGTAGGATTTTGGAGGGTAGGGCATTTGTGTAGCCAGTAGAAGGAAATAGAGTCTATGCGGATTCAAAATATTAAAATAAAAATTTAACATCTTAAATGAGGGTTATGGATATTTCTATAGCCAGAAGAAGGAAATGGAGTTTACACGGCTCGAAATATTAAAATAAATAAATTTAACATGGTAAATGTAAAATGAGAGACATTATTTGACCGCATGCTATATTGAATTTGGTATTAAAGTTCAAAAAATTAAAATAAAGTTTTGTGTGAGGATGGATTTGGGAGGGTAGGCATTTGTGTAACAAAAAGAAGGAAATAGACGCTATGCGTACTCGAAATATTAAAATAAATAAATTTAACATGTTAAATGAAAGTATGTATTGATAATTAGATTCGGTTCAACTTTATTTTACCACATTATATATTGAATTTCGGATTAGAGTTAAAAAATAAAATAACGTTTGTGTGAGTATGGATTTGGGGAATTTGTGTAGCATGAAGAAGGGAATGCAGTTTATGCGGGCTCAAAATATGAAAGTAAATAAATTTAACATGTTAAATGTTAAATGAGAGATATTATATGATGCATTATATATTGAATTTCCTATTAAAGTTAAAAATAAAGTTTTTTGTGAGGATGGATTTAGGATGGTAGGGCATTTCTGTAGCTAGAAGAAGGAAACAGAGTATATGCAGACTCAAAGTATTTAAATAAGTAAATTTAACAAGTTAAATAAGAGTTTGCATTGATCAGTTAGATTTGGTTCAACTTTATTTGACCATATTATATATTGAATTTCGGATTAGCGTTAAAAAACTTAAAATAATGTTAATGAGTATGGATTTGATAGGGTTTGATAGACTTTTGTAGCAGGAAGAAAGAAATAGAGTCTATGTGGGCTCAAAATATTAATAAAAATAAATTTAACATGTTAAACGTTAAATAATAGACTTTATTTGACCGCATTATATATTGACGTTCGTTTTAGAATTCAAAAAATTAAAACAAAGTTTTGTGTGACGATGGATTTTGGAGGGTAGGGAATTTGTGTAGCCAGTAGAAGGAAATAGATTCTATGTGGATTCAAAATATTAAAATAAATAATTTTAACATCTTAAATGAGAGTTATGGAGATTTCTGTAGCCAGAAAAAGGAAATTGAGTTTACACGGACACAAAATATTAAAATAAATAAATTTAACATGTTAAATGTTAAATGAGAGACATTATTTGACCGCATTATATATTGAATTTCATAATAGAGTTCAAAAAAGTAAAATAACGTTTGTGTGAGGATAGATATGGTTGGGTTTGTAGCATTTGTGTATTAGCTAGAGGAAGGAAATGGAGTATACGCATGCTCAAAAATTGAAATAAATAAATTTAGCATGTTGAATGTTAAATGATAGTCTTTATTTGACTGCATTATATATTGAATTTCATAATATAGTTCAAAAAATTGAAATAAAGTTTTGTGTGGATGGATTTGGAAGGCTATGGCATTTGCGTTACCAAAGAAGGAAATAAAGTCTATGCAGACTAAAATAAATAAAGTTAACATGTTAAATAGAGTTTCCATTTGATGGGATTTATTGAGTATGATGATGAAATGAGAGTTTGCATTGATCAATTAGTCTCGGTTCAACTTTATTTGACCACATTATATATTGAATTTCAGATTCAAGTTAAAAAAAATTAAAATAATGTTTGTGTGAGGATAGATATGGTAGGGTTTGGAGCATTTGTGTAGCCAGAAGAAGGAAATGGAGTATACGCGGGCTCAAAATATTAAAATTAATAATTTGTTAAAATTATTAACCTAATATAATACATCCCACTTAAGAATTAAAATGTAAAGTATCAAATACCCGAGTTATCCTAACATGATTCACATGCGAAATATAGTGTTTATAGCTTAAGTCTATGATTAGACATTTTGAGACCTAGCTTTCTCCATTAATGCTTCCATGGTCATCCTATTGTGCATAGCGTCTTTCTTTGTTCTTCGGGTACACAAATTTCACCATCAACTGTCTTTGGATCCATGAAAATTTTTACAATCTGCAATTATGAAGTATATAAATGTGAGTATAGGTAGCAAGGTCAGGTATTTTATCTTAAATGGGTCAAACTAGCCTAATAAAAATTGCTAAAAGGAAACGGGTCAAACATATTGATAGCAGCCATTGAAATGGATCAAATATTTAAGAGTACTTCGATAAGAGAAATTGTAACCATAGCCCGGTTATGGTTAACAACCACTTACGGGTTAAAACACCAGCTCTTCTTTGGTGTGGTGGTTTAAGTTCAAATATCATATTATTTAACTTATATTAGAAAAACAGTTATTAACTATAGTAAACTTAGCTAATACATTAAGTATATATAAAAAGACTAAAAATGGGCAAAAGAAGTGTTTTTGGGTCAACCCAACTTGACCCAATTCGTTTCCACTTGTACTAAAAATAATGATTTCATCCCGAACCCATTTTGACCCGTTACCTGTCCTGCTTAACCAGCCTTATGTTGCAATATCTACCAATGCGTAAGGATGATAATGAGTAAAAGAAGTGTAACAACTAACCAGCCATGGCTTAAGGCAAGAAGGATGAAATGTATGCTTGCATGGCATCTCTTGCATAATGTCGTCTACCAGAAAATTCTCCTTACAAAATGGCACATTCGGCATCTGCTCCCATCTTGGCCAGTGTCTTCAGTGTAACAGTGATTACATGAAGCTTTACAACCACTTCTTTACTTGCGGGTGGTGCTTTCGGGGCTGAATCCCCCTCTAGGAATTGCATATAAACATCAAATGTACTTTTAAAAAAAGAAAGGAATGACGAAGAAAAGAACTAAAAACCATTAACCGACCGTAGTGAATGAACGAAGAAAAAAAGAACTAAAGCATAACCAACTAGTGGGTTGCCTTCATTGAATTATGTTCATCATTTATCAGGAAAAAAATATCCAGTTTGTCATAGAAAATTAATCAAAATAGCGAGCATAATAATGGATTTAAGAGACAACCATCTCTACAGATTCCAAAATGAATTCATGAGCCTATATTAGTAACTAAATCCTGGATGCAATCATGTAATTATGCACTGATCGAAGCCCGCCCCTGGTCCTAACTAGTTCCATAAATAAAGTATTGTTTTTCCCAATAACAAACTTTAAGATCTTGACCAAACATATATTATCAGTACTTAACCATCAGTCCACCCCTTAACACCAGCACACAATCTTAAATCTCTGTTTACTTCGCCAAACCGCATGTACAAAAATATTCCAATTCTACTGAACCACCAATGGCTAGTAACACAATAAACAACTATTCTAAACAGATCATGAAACCCTAACTATGTTCACTACAAAATCATTTAGAAGTGTAAATTTGCCAGAAAACTAATAATATTAAATTCAAGAACATAAAAAATGACTAAGCCCAAAACATAAAACAATACAAAAACAATCAATCTATAAACTCTATTTTTTCCCGTGTTTCCACTCTTCGATAACTCTACTCTGAAAAAGATAAAACTAAATATAAACAACTTCAATTAGATCCTGGAAACATCTTCACGCGTTGAAATCATAAGATGATGAATAATAGAACAAACTTTCTTGTTACCTTTACCAAACTAATTGTTGGATATCAAAGCCATCATTGTAGAATTAGTCAAACAAAACACATCAGTAATTAATCAAAAGAACCCTTTGTGATTGACACTTTTATATATTTGGAACCTGCTACAAGACATAACTTTGTAGGAAATAAATAGCGAAACAAAGTCCTAGATTCCTACTATGCAAACATGAAACAAAATCTCCAGAAGCCAGGAAACAAACCAGTGACTTTAACCCACTATTTGACCAAATAGAACAGAAACAAAAATGACTCCTGCTGCAAGTTTTCACCTAATTCTGACCTTTTTAGCCTCCTGACCCACTGACCCGTGAACCCATATCCCGCAAGCAAACTTGATTAGGCCAACAACAACTTCAGTAAATACTTTCCAAGTTTCACAACCTTTTTTAAACATCTCTATTGTTTGTTATGAAAAACGCAATCGTTGATCACCACTTACGTAAGAAAAACGAAATCAGTCCACCACCTTGAAAAAACCTTGCACATTCAGAAGATCTGAATAACCTTGAAAAAACCTTGCACATTAGTGGTGGGGAAATCAAGAGAGAACATCAGCGGCAGAATCGAGACTAAACAACGTCGATGTCGTGTTTCCAGCGGATAGCCCTCTTCTAATGAAGGTTTCGAGTTGTTTACCTAGGCCTAGGGGTGCAAGAAAAAGCTTATATTGTTGCATTCACATAGAGTTACTCAGTTTGGTCTTTTAAACCTAACTACAATAGTTATTAATAAGTGTGTCAATCCATAGAATACAACTAAATAAAATGAAGATGCTGTCACCTCACTCGTTTGCAGGATTGATGGTTCAGATGATGAAATATCAATGGCAGTCAGGGTCTAGATTCTTTCATTTTGGAGACAGATTCCTTCCCAAGGACTTGTTGCATCATTATAGTTCTACAAATCAAATTAGTTAATTTTTATTATTAACTTTTAAGAAAAGTAATACGCGTTATCTATTTAACATGTGAAAATAGGATGACGGAAAACAAAAAAAAATCAGCATACACAGAAAGTTTTATATGTAAACCTGAATTGTTTCACAAGCTGAGATTCTGTTTCTTCATGAGACTGGTGAGAAGCCTCTTTGTCTTCACTTCATTGCTATTGCTAAAAAAAAAAAACAAATCAATGTTAACTAAATTATTTTTTTGCTGAAATAGAAAATTCAAAAATCAAAAGATAATAGTTAATAATCCTCTACTACAAATGATCATCTAATACCTGAGACTCGTGTTGTGTATAAGAACAATACATTGAACACAAAAGAACGGGATCACGACTGCGAAAATAGAAACTGAGAACGAATTTACTATCAATACACACCAAATTATAAAAGTGGTTAGAGCTTCCCAGAGCCAGCCATGGCGACAGTGCGTCTGCAAGTTCGATTAGAAGAAGTAGAAGAACAGAGTGTGTGAGAATTGACGGATTGAAAGAAGGATTAAGTGTAGGAGAGTGAAGTGGAGGAGCGGCAGCGACCGGAGAAGAGCGGCGGAGAAGCGACGGTGGAGGATTTCGGGCTGGAGAGTTGAGAAGATGCAGTTAGGTATGTGAAGTAAACCCTAGGTGATGGTTTCTCCGCTTTTTTATTTTGAAATATAGTTGGACAAAAATACCCCTGTTCCCCGGTTCCCCACTTTTTTGGTGTTCCCCAATGAACCCTACCTTATATATATATATATATATATATATATATAGTGGAGAGTTCAAATGAGAAGAAATTCTTTGTAAGAAGAAAAAAGAAGAAATTTCAACCAATAAAAATGCTTCTTTAGACTTCATTTAATATTTTTACTTAATGTAACTATAAGGGTATATTGGTAAATTTACATACATCATTAATTGGTAGTTTCATCTTTAATAACTAATTGTATTAAATTTGTAACTTATTTTTAAGATATATATTTTTCTCAAAAAATAAATATAAAAATTCATTTATAGTGTAGGATAAATACGAGACGTGTAGGATAAATTACGAGTTGTGTAGGATAAATTTCAATATGTGTAGGATAAATTTCGAAATGTGTAGGATACCTTTTGATGTGTGTAGGTAATTTTTTTTAGTGTGGAGGATGGTAGTCTTAATGACTAATTAATTAGTCAAACATAATAAATGAGATGAGAAAAAAACTATTTAATGTTTTACAATTGTACCCTTTTGTTCTTTTTATTCTTAATAAAATTTTCTTCTCAAATGAACCTTCCCCTATATATATATAGGTAGAGGTTCCTGTAAAAAAAAGGTTTTTTTGTGAGAAAGGTAAGAAAGAATCTACACCATTAGATCTTTGATCTAATGGTTGAGATTATAATGGCAAAATTGTAAATAATGTTTACTATTAAACATATTAATTTTCTAGATTAAGGGTATATAGGTAATCTGGTATATACTTGCTGAATGGTGTTATATACTTGCTGAATGGTGTTTATAGAGATCTTTTAAAAAAATCCAGTTCCTATAATTGAGGTGGCGGTTATGGGAAGTTTTTAATTAATTGAATTAATGATAAAATTACTTGTTTACCCTTTTGAATTAATTTAGATTTAGGACACATGTCATCTCCACAATATTTCTCACCTTTCTCACACTTTTAACCTTTTTTACAATAACCTTACCCTATATATATATATATATAGCGGAGGGTTAAAATGAGAAGAATTTTTTTAAGAAGAAAAAAGAAGAAGTTTTAACAAATAAGAATGTTTCATTTTACTTCATTTAACATTTGTATTTAATTTTAATATAAGGGTATATTGGTAAACTTACATAAATCATTAATTTGTATTCTTCCCCTTTAATAACTAGCTAAATTAAATTTGTAACTCCTTTTCAAAATATATACTTTTTCCAAATTAAAAAAACAACAACTTAATCTAAAGTGTAGAATAAATTACTAGTTGTGTAGGATAAATTACGAGTTGTGTAGGATATATTTCGAGGTATGTAGGATAAATTTCGCCTGTGTAGGAAAAAATTCTATAATGTGTATGGTATTTGTAGGAAGTTTTGATATGTGTAGGATAATTAATGATTAGTTGACTAATTAATTAAAAAGAGAAAAATTAATGATACGAGTTATAAATGAAATAGCATTTTACTAATATGCCCTATATATAAATATATATATATAGGATAAGCATCATGTGAGAAGTAGTAGGCTAAATGAGACACTTGAGAAGCATTCTGGACCACACATTTTCCCTAAGCAAAAAAATGCAAAAACAAGGTGAAAAAAATTTAATTTTTTTTTTTTTGTAAAAATCGTAGCTTTTTCTTTAAGAATTAAATTTTTAATTTATTTTTTTTTTAAATTTGTTTTTGGATTTATACATATGTGTATATTGTTAATTTTTTTAACTATACATATATGTATATACATGTTTAAAATTGAAAAATAAGTGTTATTTAGGGTTTAGCATTAGTATTTAGGGTTTAGGGTTTAGCATTAGGGATTAGCTTTTGGGTTTAGTATTAGGGTTTAGCTTTAACTTTTGGGTTTAGCTTTATCTTTAGGGTTTGCATTAGGGTTTAGCATTAAGGGTTTAGCTTTAGGGTTTAGATTTAGCTTTAGGGTTTAGCATTAGGGTTTAGCTTTAGGGTTTAGAATTAGGGTTTAGCTTTAGGGTTTAGGGTTTAGCATTAAGGTTTAGCTTTAGTGTTTATGGTTTAAGGTTTAAGATTTATAACATATATTTTTTCAATTTTAAACACGTATATACATATATGTATAATAGACAATATACATATATGTATAGTTAAAATATTAACAATATACACATGTGTATAAATCCAAAAAAAAATATTTTAAAAAAGATAAAAAATTTAATCCTTAAAGAAAAAGCTGCGATTTTTCCAAAAAAAGAAAAAATTTGCATTTTTTTCACATTTTTTTTTTGCATTTTTTGCTTAGGGAAAATGTGTGGTCCAGACTGCTTCTCAAGTTTCTCAAATAGGGTGGACTTCTCTTAGGATCCTTACCCTACATATATATATATATATATATTCTTGAGGAGGATATGCACAGCGGATGATAGGGTTGATGAGAGTATGCACAGCGGAGTAGAAGGTTGCAGAAAGAGTTTTTTTATATATGTAGGTTGGAATATAATATGAAGAACTGGAGAAAATCTGGGATATGAAGGGAGTGGAGCTAAAGAGATATGGAGAGAGTTTAGTGTGCCATTGAAGTAATAATATTATTGCTCGTAATGGTTGTTCCTGCTTACAACGATTTACAATTGCCATATATATAGGCAAAGATAAAGAAAACTAAGCATCTATGCTAAACAAAGAAGTCAAAAAGCCTAAGCTATAAAGTAAAAGAAACGAATAATTACAACACTAGATTCCAATAAATAGGTTTGAAAATTGTTGCCCGCTGTCGACCATTTTCTGTGAATAATTGGGATTTAAAACGTCATTGCTTTCGTCATATTTTTTGTCTTGTGTCTTCTGTCGTCATTGCTTACGTCATCTTCTAAAAATCTCTCTGTGTGCTGTCTATCGACTGTGGACTCGAACAATCTTCTAAATTATTGCCCTCTTCGTCTTCTAGGTTTATGATGTGCTGTAACTGTAAGGTGTCTCCTTCCCCTGCAAAGGGTAGAAGCATTTTCCAATTTCTTTTTATGTAGACTTGTATGTAATGTCCCTCACCTACCAATTGATAATTCCTCCATGGAAAATAATCAGGAAGTTCTGGGGTTTCCTGATGATTTTTTATAAACTGTGTAAAACTTTCTGGAGTATTATTATCTGAATGACTTAACCATGGTAGAGTTGAAAACTCTATGATAGTTTTCATCATTGCTGTCTCTAGATGATATTGATGACATATGTTGCTTTTATGTTCAATGAAAATTCTTTTTCTTGCTGGTCTGTATGTGTATGCATCTGAATAAGGGAACGGGGAAATTATTTTGCAACCAATAATAGAGGTTGTTGATCCGATTGCAATATTTCCTGCAACTAAAATAATCTTTTCTCCAAGCTGGTTGAGGAGATCTTCTCTTTTAGTGTTTAACTTGATTTCCAAATAATCAATCATACCATGATGATAAAATTGAATTATTTGTTCATCTGTTAATTTTGTAGGGTGGTATATTTGAAGCAATAGAAGACCAACTCCGTCTCCTGTTTCATTTCTTCTTTCCACCACCTTGAATCCTTGTTGTTCACTGTCGAATCTGAATGCCATGTCTACCAGCTGTTGTTGCAAATTGTACAGAATTAGAGGAAACTCTGCACATACTTTTTGTGAGACAAGATTCTCAAATTCTGGGAATCTCTCTGTAACTGGTTTTAGGCATTGCTGCCAAGGTGTATCAAGAATCCTTGTCCTAAAACACTCAAAAGTCCTGTGTACATCTGTTTTGTCTCTATTTTCTTTTTTCTCAATCCTCTGTAATAACTGTGTATTTTTTGATTCTAGTAACATCATTTTTTGTTTTAAAAGGCTGTTTTCAATTTTTAATTATATATCTTGTGCATTTTTTGTTTTTTCTTCAAGCTGTGTTTTTAATGTAGAAATAATTTCTTGTTGAGCTTTTATATAATGCTCTGGATCTGTTTTAGCCATGTCAGAAAAGCTTTTAACCTCTTCAGGTTCTATGTAAAAACTTTGTAGACCAAAATTTTCTCTTGCTGCTTTAAGGGCTTTAGCAAAACTTGTGTAACCTTTCCAAAGTGCTCCCCCTACACAAGTTATGTGTTGTGTAACTGTTTCCCATTTGTTTAAAATTCCAATTTTTGTACCCCTAACTATAACATAATGTGTGTAATTTGGTTTTTGTTTAAACTGTCTTTCAGGTGTTTTCGTGCTTTGTTCCTGAAAGTAAATGCTTAAAGCATTTAAAACCTGTACTTTAAACGATGAAGCTTGTGGCATGGTTTGAATATGCCATAAGTTGTCTAATAAACATTGTTGTTTATCTGTTAGTTTCATTCCCATAATAGGACGAAACTTCTTGTCCACTTCATTGCATATCTGTAACGCATATGTTCCAAACTCAATCACCGGCTTGGGTGAGAAATTTGTGTACAAAGGGCGTTTGCCAGCTGCCTTTGATTGTTGTTTATAAAACTGTCCTGTCATTATCTGTGGAAATGAAGTGTGAGGAGAACTGTATATCTTACCTGTTGACTGTAGATATGACTGTTGAATTTGTTCTTCCTCCGAAGAAGAATTCCCCTGCTTTGGGTGTATAAGCTTTAATTTCTCCTTATCTTTTTTCCTGTCCATCTAAAACAAACCATTTGTTTATATTTCGAGACAACATATCAGCTATCCCATTATTCTTTCCTTTGATATGTTCAAAATTTATAACATACCCATTTCCTTGTATAATATTTTGTAAATTAACCCATCTGGTTCTATTTACTTTTTTACTTTGATCATTTTTTACAAACTTAACTATTGCTTCGCAATCAGTTCTTACTGTAAATTCTTTATTAAGAAAGATTTTAAATTTTTCTAATGAATAAATTAATGCCTGTTTTTCAAAATCAATTGTAGTCCAATTTGTTTTGTTTTGGAAATTACCACTTGCATAAGCGCAAATTTTGTCTTCTTCCTTGGGACTGTTTTTGTTTGGTTTACATAGAAGGACTGCTCCCCATCCTTCTTTGCATCCATCTGTTTCAATAATTATATAATCCGTAACTAATGGTAATTCTAATGGTTTAATGTTTTTAATTGCTCTTTTAATTTCTTTAACTAATTTAATATCTTCTTGATTAAAATATCTTTAACCGTTTTTAGTGGTTTTACCATATAAAGGTCCAACCGATTTTGACAAGTTTGGAATAAATTTTCTAGCATAATTTGCTAGGCCCAAAAAAGCTTGTATTTGTTTTAAGTTTTCAAATTTTTCTGGAAAATTTTGAATTTTTGTAGAAATATGTGGTTGTAATTCTATTTTTCCATTTCCAAGTTCTAATCCCAAAAAAAAAAAAAAAATTCTTTTAAAAAGTTCCATTTTTCTTTTTGAAACAACTATACCATTTTTCTTTATTTCTTCAAACACCTGTTGTAGATGTTTCTCATGTTCTTGCACTGTATTACTTGCAACTAAAATGTCATCAATGTATACTAAGCAAAAATCAAATTTTAAAAAATATACTTTCCATAAATCTTTGAAAAATCGAAGGTGCATTTTTTAGCCCAAAGCTAAGAACATTCCATTCGTATTGCCCTTCTGAACATGTAAAGGTTGTCCATGGTTTAAAACTTTCTTCTAACTTTAGCTGGTTGTATCCGGATTTTAAATCAAATTTTGAAAATACTTTTTTGTTTTGTATAAGATTTAGCAAACTATCTTTGTTAGGAATATTATACCCATCATCTATTGTATTATCATTTAATCTTTTTTAATTATAAACTATTCTAGCTTTTCCTCTTTTTATCTCACTATGATTTCTTACTAAAAATGTTGTAGATCTATGAGGACTTTCTGATTTTCTAATTAATCCTTGATTTACCATTTCAGGGATTTGTTTTTTGAATTCTTCTTTATCTAATGGGCTGTATTCTATATTAGTTGTTCTAATTACTATGTCAGGATTTTTTAATTTAAATTTACAAATATATTTAACCTTTGATTTTGTTATATCTTCTCCAATATATCATATTTTTTCCAAATGTAATATCATAGGATGATTAACACTTTTTGTAATGTCTTGCCCTTTCTCTATTTCATGGCTTAAAAAATCTATTAACAGTTTTAAGGACTCATTTTCTATAAACTTTTTTCTGTTCTGTGTTTTTAAAAAATCTAAATTCCTTTTATCCCCTCTTTTTTGAACAATTTGTGTTGTATTCATATATCTAAGGGTTGGTATTGTATATAATTGTTTACTTAATGTTATAAAATTTCTTGTAATTGTTACTGCACCATTTAATCCTAATATAAAATTTAATCCTATTACAAAATCTTTTGATTTTATCTCTGGTGGATTAATATTTATTTGTAGCATATCATATTTGATATTGTAATTGTTTGCAAAGTCTAAGAATTGTATTCCGACTGGTTCTAAACAATGTTCTTGTACTTAATTCATATGTTAATTTCTTATGGTATTCTATAGGTGCTAAACTATGTGACATTAAGCTTTTTGTAGCTCCTGTATCTACTAATGTTGTTAAGTCTAAGTATTTATTATTATCTAACCATAAACGACATTGTATATTTATCATGTTTATTGATCCTTGTGTTTGTATGTATGTTTGATCATCTGGTTTTTGTAAAGCCATTTTGCTTATTTCTTCTATTTTAATTAATCTCTCAAGTTCTTCTATTTAGCTTTCTAAGTTTTTTATTTTTAAATTATGTAATTCTATTGTTAATTCTAATTTATCTATACTTTCATTTTCATTATTTTTAACACTTGTCTTAACTTTAGATGTTGTAGCTATATCTTTATCATAAATTTCCTTAAGACATTTAAAACAAATTTCTGTGAAGCATTTATTACATTGTGATCTTTTTTCTATACTAGGGTAATATTCACAATTATAACATCTTATGTGATTATTTCCCTTGTTTTGTTTCCAATCATGTTCACAATTTTCTTCTGTATTCATATATGTATATGTTACTTTTGCTGTTGGATTTTCTTTTTCACTATAAATACTATATATTGATTCATTATCAGATTCATCATCTGTTCTTAGAGCTTCTATTTCATAATCTTGTAATTGTTCTACTAAATTAGCCCTTTCCATATTTTTTCTTTTATTTGGATAATTATTTGCTAAATGTGTTGTTTCTCCACAAGTGTAACATCTACATTTTCGTGATTGTGGTTTTTTAACATATTTATTTGTATTATAATTTTTTCTATAATTTCTATTGTATGTTGTGCTTTTTCGTATCTTTTTCTTTGTATCGTAAACTCCATATGCTTGAGGTGTATAAATTGCTGTTTTGCAAAATGCATAAGCATTTCTTTTTAATTGTTCTTGTAATGCTACTTCTTTGCATTTTTCTTCTAATATACCAAATGTATAAGTTATTCTTGGTCCTATTCCTAGATTCTGATGTGTACCATAATTTGTTTTCCATGCTTCATGTATATATTTTCCTAAATCTCCTGGTAGCTTTATAAAATATTTATCACATAGATTATCATCCATTGCTTTTCCTGTTTGTGATAATAATCTTGTAAAATCTAGTGTGAATTCATTTATGTATCTCATATTTGCTATACTTAATTGTTCTAAATTTCTAATAGCTGTATCCTGTATTAGAGAGTTATTTTTTGCTGGATCAACTCCTAATATAAGTGTTCTAATTTGTGATGTAAAATTATAAGGATTATCCCCTAATGCTTTAAGATTATTTATTTCTTCTGGATTTTGTGTTTTCTTACTTTGCCATATTCCTAATGCTATTGGTCCTAATGTTGTTTCTAAATATGAAAACATATCCATGCTTTCTTTTTTATTTGTTTCCCATAATCTTACTACATTTTGTTCCCATGTTAAAACCTCATCTATCCATAACTGGGGTTTTTGTTGTTCTAATAATAACATATTTCCACTATATGTTTGTCCTATGGGCAATCTTCTTCCCTTTCCTATAGAATTAGACTCTTGTTGATAATTAATTGTTGGTTGTGTCCATGGCTCTCTGCCATAACTCTCGTGTGTACCACTATATTCTCCTCCCCATTCTGTTTTTGGTTTAAACATCTGTGTATCCATAAAATTTTGTTCTTGTTTGTAAAAGTCTGATAACATTACTTTTCCTTTAATAATATCTTCTACCAATGGTAAACTATAATATTCTTGTAATTTTTTATAACTTTCTTCGTAATCCAATCCTAATTCTGTTATACATTCCATAATCATATCATCCACTTCTTCTTGTATATTTATTTCTGTGAATTTTCTATTTATAATTTGTTCTATTGTTTTATTTATTTCTTCTACTTTAAAACAATCTATTGATTCTTCTTCATAATCTAGTAGTGTGTAATCCATAGTCTCTTCTTGTTCAAATTTTAAAAAAATTTATATCTATTTCATCTTCCTCATTATCTGTATTATATATAAAGGGTTCTTCTTCTTCTTCTAAATTCATAAAATGATATTCTTCATCATCATTTTTCTCTGTCTGTTTTTCTTTAAAATCAGTGTATCTTAACTTTTGTTTTCCATCAGTTTCTTCATATATATAACTTTTCTTAGGTATCAATACTGTATTTTCTTCTTTTTCTTGTAAATCTTCTAAATCCCATTCTAATCCTGTTAACTGTTCTGGATCTATTTTTATTGGTTCTATCATTTTTATAGATTTTGATGCAGTTGTTTTTACTATTCCTTCTATGTTTACTTTGTATTTCATTCCTGAATTATTACTAGCTTTTCCTAGTACTCCTATACTTACTACTAGGTTATTTCCTTCATATTCTTCATATCCTTTTGTTTGTAATGCTATTTTAATGTTTTGTAAATCTTTAACATCTTTTAAAATATCTGGTGTACAATAAAATATTGCTATGTTTTGACTTAAATCTACTTCCATACCTGAGATTATGGCTTTTTTTATATCTAATTTCCAGCTTTTATAAAGTATTAGAGCTAATAGCTTGGTTCCTAAATTTTTTCTTCCTAACGCTTTAATTCCTATTATTATTAATCCTGTATGTACAAAGTGTTTATTTTGTTTTTTAATTTTTTCAATAGTATCTGGTGACAAAAGATCTAGGGTTACTGTATTATCTATTACCCTTAAACTTTCTTCTCTACTACTTCTTATTAAAGTTGTGTTTATGTTTAATCTTCCTGTTTGATATAATATTCTTGGATTTAATATGTCTAATTGATGTTGATTATATAATTCTAGGTTTCTGTCTAAATCTATTTCTTCTTCTAGTTGTATTATGCGTCTATTACTATTAGATCCTGATCCTCTTCTAATAACTCTGTTTAAAAAACTATCTGATGTTATGTTATCGTTTATATTACTTGTAGAATTTCTAGCTTCTTGTATAGTTCTACTTCTTCCTAAATAGTTGTTATTATTATAATTCATTTTCTTGGTTGCCAGTGTGTATACGGAGTAGGTTTTTTGTCTGTTTTTAATTTTTGTAAAGCTTCTGTGATTTTTTCAACTTCTAGAGGTATATTTTCACTACTATTTTTGTTTTTTCCTATTAATATATTAGACTGATTTTTTTATATAATCTAGGTTTTGTGACAATTTTCTAATTTCTTCTGTTAAATTTTCTACTGTTTGTTTATTATTTATGGCTTCTTGTTTTAGACTAATACTCAGATTAATGAATAAGTCTACTAAAGTGTTTAACTGTGAGTTATTTGTATGTAAAGTGTGTTCACAAAGATCTTTAATATTACAGACTATAGTAAAATTCTCTGTTATAAGAGGTTTTTGATGAACTTTTTCAGAAAATTCTAAGAATTCTAAACGCTTGATTGTTTAAGGAGTACCAATGATTAATAAATTCCAACTCTCTTTAGCTTTTATCCCTTATTCCAAATTTCTCTTAAATATTTTCTTATATTCCAACTCTTAAAAATAACAATAATATACAAATTAATACTAATCTATTAAACAATTTTGTCTATATATTCTTTCTTTTAACTTAGCTCGTCTATCCAATCTGCTGAGTCTAAAGAAAGAATTAATTTATCATATCTTTTTAATCTATTTAAAAGTTGTCTAAGATAAAAACTAGTCATAATATTTAACCATCTCGTTTATAATGTTAACAAAGCAACTATCTTTCCCATAATATTCACCTAAGAGAGTTTTCCCAAAATACTGGCATAACACGCCATAAAAGGAACTTGTCTTAGTCTATTAGATTTTAAGAAAGCCTTTGCTCTGATACCAATATATCAGAGAGGGTGGTAATAATTCTGAAAATAACAAAAATTACCTTAATAATTCTGAAAATAACAAAAATTCCCTTGATAATTCTTGAGGAGGATATGCACAGCGGATGATAGGGTTGATGAGAGTATGCACAGCGGGGTAGAAGGTTGCAGAAAGTGTTTTTTTTTATATGTAGGTTGGAATATAATATGAAGAACTGGAGAAAATCCGGGATATGAAGGGAGTGGAGCTAAAGAGATATGGAGAGAGTTTAGTGTGCCATTGAAGTAATAACAAGGATTACGACCCGCCGCAATGCGGCGGGGATTCTTTATTTATAACTAAGTCGATCTACGACGCACACGTTATGTTAAACCTGTCAAACGGGGTAAAAATAGACGATGTAAAAACGTTCACCCACACACGCACGTTGCGTCGTGTTAACTCGCAAAATTTAGAACGAAATGTAAAAAAGTTAAGCCAAAGACACAACTGTGATGTGTTAAGTCACAAAATTTAGAACCAAGCATAGAGCGAAAAATTTTGCTAAAAATGGAAACTATAAATGACCAAAGTTGAAAGTAAAAAAAGTTATGAGGATAGATTGCAAAAGATAAAAAGTTTTGGGTTAAAAGTAAAAAAACAAATAGTTTTGGGTTAAAAGTAATTTATGAAATACTTTTGGGTGAAAAGTAAAAAAAAAAAAACATTTTTTTTGAAACCCCTCAAAGCCAACGTTGCGACAACAATATGCATAACAATTTTTTCTTTGAAACCCCTAAAGCATACTCCGCGTTGCGGCGGGGCGTAAAACGGTGTCAAATAGTACTAATGTCACACAACCGTCATCGACAACCAACACTGACTTGACCTATAATATGCGTATTGCGACGAACCTGTCAAACATGAAAAAATAGAGGTAAAAACGTTGAACCACACATGCACGTTGCGTCGTATTAACTCGAAAAATTTAGAACTATATGCAAAACGAAAATTTGCGAAAGATGAAAAGTATAAGTGACAAAAATTGTGAAGTTAAATTGCAAATAATGAAAAGCTTTGGGTTAAAGTTAACAAAACAAATTATGTAGGGTTAAAATTGAAAAAAAGGTACAAACCTTTGGGTTAAAACTAAAAAATCAAGTTTTTTTTTTGAAAAACTCATAAAGCACAACTTACAACTAATAATGCACAAAAAGTTTGCAAACTTATATAGGTTTTAATATTATTGCTCGTAATGGTTGTTCCTGCTTACAACGATTTACAATTGCCATATATATAGGCAAAGATAAAGAAAACTAAGCATCTATACTAAACAAAGAAGTCAAAAAGCCTAAGCTATAAAGTAAAAGAAACGAATAATTACAACACTAGATTCCAATAAATAGGTTTGAAAATTGTTGCCCGCTGTCGACCATTTTCTGTGAATAATTGGGATTTAAAACGTCATTGCTTTCGTCATATTTTTTGTCTTGTGTCTTCTGTCGTCATTGCTTACGTCATCTTCTAAAAATCTCTGTGTATGCTGTCTATCGACTGTGGACTCGAACAATCTTCTAAATTGTTGCCCTCTTCGCCTTCTAGGTTTATGATGTGTTGTAACTGTAAGGTGTCTCCTTCCCCTACAAAGGGTAGAAGCATTCTCCAATTTCTTTTTGTGTAGACTTGTATGTAATGTCCCTCGCCTACCAATTGATAATTCCTCCATGGAAAATAATCAGGAAGTTCTGGGGTTTCCTGATGATTTTTTATAAACTGTGTAAAACTTTCTGGAGTTTTATTATCTGAATGACTTAACCAAGGTAGAGTTGAAAACTCTATGTTAGTTTTCATCATTGCTGTCTGTAGATGATATTGATGACATATGTTGCTTTTATGTTCAATGAAAATTCTTTTTCTTGCTGGTCTGTATGTGTATGCATCTGAATAAGGGAACGGGGAAATTATTTTGCAACCAATAATAGAGGTTGTTGATCCGATTGCAATATTTCCTGCAACTAAAATAATCTTTTCTCCAAGCTGGTTGAGGAGATCTTCTCTTTTAGTGTTTAACTTGATTTCCAAATAATCAATCATACCATGATGATAAAATTGAATTATTTGTTCATCTGTTAATTTTGTAGGGTGGTATATTTGAAGCAATAGAAGACCAACTCCGTCTCCTGTTTCATTTCTTCTTTCCACCACCTTGAATCCTTGTTGTTCACTGTCGAATCTGAATGCCATGTCTACCAGCTGTTGTTGCAAATTGTACAGAATTAGAGGAAACTCTGCACATACTTTTTGTGAGACAAGATTCTCAAATTCTGGGAATCTCTCTGTAACTGGTTTTAGGCATTGCTGCCAAGGTGTATCAAGAATCCTTGTCCTAAAACACTCAAAAGTCCTGTGTACATCTGTTTTGTCTCTATTTTCTTTTTTCTCAATCCTCTGTAATAACTGTGTATTTTTTGATTCTAGTAACATCATTTTTTGTTTTAAAAGGCTGTTTTCAATTTTTAATTATATATCTTGTGCATTTTTTGTTTTTTCTTCAAGCTGTGTTTTTAATGTAGAAATAATTTCTTGTTGAGCTTTTATATAATGCTCTGGATCTGTTTTAGCCATGTCAGAAAAGCTTTTAACCTCTTCAGGTTCTATGTAAAAACTTTGTAGACCAAAATTTTCTCTTGCTGCTTTAAGGGCTTCAGCAAAACTTGTGTAACCTTTCCAAAGTGCTCCCCCCTACACAAGTTATGTGTTGTGTAACTGTTTCCCATTTGTTAAAAATTCCAATTTTTGTACCCCTAAATATAACATAATGTGTGTAATTTGGTTTTTGTTTAAACTGTCTTTCAGGTATTTTCGAGCTTTGTTCCTGAAAGTAAATGCTTAAAGCATTTAAAACCTGTACTTTGAACGATGAAGCTTGTGGCATGGTTTGAATATGCCATAAGTTGTCTAATAAACATTGTTGTTTGTCTGTTAGTTTCATTCCCATAATAGGACGAAACTTCTTGTCAACTTCATTGCATATCTGTAACGCATATTTTCCAAACTCAATCACTGGCTTGGGTGAGAAATTTATGTACAAAGGGCGTTTTCCAGCTGCCTTTGATTGTTGTTTATAAAACTGTCCTGTCATTATCTGTGGAAATGAAGTGTGAGGAGAATTGTATATCTTTTCTGTTGACTGTAGATATGACTATTGAATTTGTTCTTCCTCCGAAGAAGAATTCCCCTGCTTTGGGTGTATAAGCTTTAATTTCTCCTTATATTTTTTCCTGTCCATCTAAAACAAACCATTTGTTTATATTTCGAGACAACATATCAGCTATCCCATTATTCTTTCCTTTTATATGTTCAAAATTTATAACATACCCATTTCCTTGTATAATATTTTGTAAATTAACCCATCTGGTTCTATTTACTTTTTTACTTTGATCATTTTTTACAAACTTAACTATTGCTTTGCAATTAGTTCTTACTGTAAATTCTTTATTAAGAAAGATTTAAAATTTTTCTAATGAATAAATTAATGCCTGTATTTCAAAATCAATTGTAGTCCAATTTGTTTTGTTTTGGAAATTACCACTTGCATAAGCGCAAATTTTCTCTTCTTACTTGGGACTGTATTTGTTTGGTTTACATAGAAGGACTGCTCCCCATCCTTCTTTGCATCCATCTGTTTCAATAATTATATAATCCGTAACTAATGGTAATTCTAATGGTTTAATGTTTTTAATTGCTCTTTTAATTTCTTTAACTAATTTAATATCTTCTTGATTAAAATATCTTTGACCGTTTTTAGTGGTTTTACCGTATAAAGGTCCAACCAATTTTGACAAGTTTGGAATAAATTTTCTAGCATAATTTACTAGGCCCAAAAAAGCTTGTATTTGTTTTAAGTTTTCAAATTTTTCTGGAAAATTTAGAATTTTGGTAGAAATATGTGGTTGTAATTCTATTTTCCATTTCTAATCCCAAATAAGAATTTTTTTTAAAAGTTCCATTTTTCTTTTTGAAACAACTATACCATTTTTCTTTATTTCTTCAAACACCTGTTGTAGATGTTTCTCATGTTCTTGCACTGTATTACTTGCAACTAAAATGTCATCAATGTATACTAAGCAAAAATCAAATTTTAAAAATACACTATCCATAAATCTTTTAAAAATCGAAGGTGCATTTTTTAGCCCAAAGCTAAGAACATTCCATTCGTATTGCCCTTCTGAACATGTAAAGGCTGTCCATGGTTTAAAACTTTCTTCTAACTTTAGCTGGTTGTATCCGGATTTTAAATCAAATTTTGAAAATACTTTTTTGTTTTGTATAAGATTTTGCAAACTATCTTTGTTAGGAATATTATACCCATCATCTATTGTATTATCATTTAATCTTTTATAATTATAAACTATTCTAGTTTTTCCTCTTTTTATCTCACTATGATTTCTTACTAAAAATGATGTAGATCTATGAGGACTTTCTGATTTTCTAATTAATCCTTGATTTACCATTTCAGGGATTTGTTTTTTGAATTCTTCTTTATCTAATGGGTTGTATTCTATATTAGCTGTTCTAATTACTATGTCAGGATTTTTTAATTTAAATTTACAAATATATTTAACCTTTGATTTTGTTATATCTTCTCCAATATATCCTATTTTTTCCAAATGTAATATCATAGGATGATTAACACTTTTTGTAATGTCTTGCCCTTTCTCTATTTCATGGCTTAAAAAATCTATTAACAGTTTTAAGGACTCATTTTCTATAAACTTTTTTCTGTTCTGTGTTTTTAAAAAATCTAAATTCCCTTTGTAATTTTTGTTATTTTCAGAATTATTACCACCCTCTCTGATATATTGGTATCAGAGCAAAGGCTTTCTTAAAATCTAATAGACTAAGACAAGTTCCTTTTATGGCGTGTTATGCCAGTATTTTGGGAAAACTCTCTTAGGTGAAGATTGTGGGAAAGATAGTTGCTTTGGTAACATTATAAACGAAAGGGTTAAATATTATGACTAGTTTTTATCTTAGACAACTTTTAAATAGATTAAAAAGATATGATAAATTAATTCTTTCTTTATACTCAGCAGATTGGATAGATTATATAGATAAATACCGTTTAACGTATTATATCTATGAACGAGCTAAGTTAAAAGAAAGAATATATAGACAAAATCGTTTAATAGATTAGTATTAATTTGTATATTATTGTTGTTTTTAAGAGTTGGAATATAAGAAAATATTTAAGAGAAATTTGGAATAGGGGATAAAAGCTAAAGAGAGTTGGAATTTATTAATCATTGGTACTCCTCAAACAATCAAGCGTTTAGAATTCTTAAATTTAGAATTTTCTTAAAAAGTTCATCGAAAACCTCTTATAACAGAGAATTTTACTATAGTCTGTAATATTAAAGATCTTTGTGAACACACTTTACATACAAATAACTCACAGTTAAACACTTTAGTAGACTTATTCATTAATCTGAGTATTAGTCTAAAACAAGAAGCCATAAATAATAAACAAACAGTAGAAAATTTAACAGAAGAAATTAGAAAATTGTCACAAAACCTAGATTATATAAAAAACCAGTCTAATATATTAATAGGAAAAAACAAAAATAGTAGTGAAAATATACCTCTAGAAGTTGAAAAAATCACAGAAGCATTATAAAAATTAAAAACAGACAAAAAACCTACTCCGTATACACACTGGCAACCAAGAAAATGAATTATAATAATAACAACTATTTAGGAAGAAGTAGAACTATACAAGAAGCTAGAAATTCTACAAGTAATATAAACGATAACATAACATCAGATAGTTTTTTAAACAGAGTTATTAGAAGAGGATCAGGATCTAATAGTAATAGACGCATAATACAACTAGAAGAAGAAATAGATTTAGACAGAAACCTAGAATTATATAATCAACATCAATTAGACATATTAAATCCAAGAATATTATATCAAACAGGAAGATTAAACATAAACACAACTTTAATAAGAAGTAGTAGAGAAGAAAGTTTAAGGGTAATAGATAATACAGTAACCCTAGATCTTTTGTCACCAGATACTATTGAAAAAATTAAAAAACAAAATAAACACTTTGTACATACAGGATTAATAATAATAGGAATTAAAGCGTTAGGAAGAAAAAATTTAGGAACCAAGCTATTAGCTCTAATACTTGATAAAAGCTGGAAATTAGATATGAAAAAAGCCATAATCTCAGGTATGGAAGTAGATTTAAGTCAAAACATAGCAATATTTTATTGTACACCAGATATTTTAAAAGATGTTAAAGATTTACAAAACATTAAAATAGCATTACAAACAAAAGGATATGAAGAATATGAAGGAAATAACCTAGTAGTAAGTATAGGAGTACTAGGAAAAGCTAGTAATAATTCAGGAATGAAATACAAAGTAAACATAGAAGGAATAGTAAAAACAACTGCATCAAAATCTATAAAAATGATAGAACCAATAAAAATAGATCCAGAACAGTTAACATGATTAGAATGGGCTTTAGAAGATTTACAAGAAAAAGAAGAAAATACAGTATTGATACCTAAGAAAAGTTATATATATGAAGAAACTGACGGAAAACAAAAGTTAAGATACACTGATTTTAAAGAAAAACAGACAGAGAAAAATGATGATGAAGAATATCATTTTATGAATTTAGAAGAAGAAGAAGAACCCTTTATATATAATACAGATAATGTGGAAGATGAAATAGATATAAATTTTTTAAAATTTGAACAAGAAGAGACTATGGATTACACACTACTAGATTATGAAGAAGAATCAATAGATTGTTTTAAAGTAGAAGAAATAAATAAAACAATAGAACAAATTATAAATAGAAAATTCACAGAAATAAATATACAAGAAGTGGATGATATGATTATGGAATGTATAACAGAATTAGGATTGGATTACGAAGAAAGTTATAAAAAATTACAAGAATATTATAATTTACCATTGGTAGAAGATATTATTAAAGGAAAAGTAATGTTATCAGACTTTTACAAACAAGAACAAAATTTTATAGATACACAGATGTTTAAACCAAAAACAGAATGGGGAGGATAATATAGTGGTACACACGAGAGTTATGGCAGAGAGCCATGGACACAACCAACAATTAATTATCAACAAGAGTCTAATTCTATAGGAAAGGGAAGAAGATTGCCCATAGGACAAACATATAGTGGAAATATGTTATTATTAGAACAACAAAAACCCTAGTTATGGATAGATGAGGTTTTAACATGGGAAAAAAATGTAGTAAGATTATGGGAATCAAATAAAAAAGAAAGCATGGATATGTTTTCATATTTAGAAACGACATTAGGACCAATAACATTAGGAATATGGGAAAGTAAGAAAACACAAAATCCAGAAGAAATAAATAATCTTAAAGCATTAGGGGATAATCCTTATAATTTTACATCACAAATTAGAACACTTATATTAGGAGTTGATCCAGCAAAAAATAACTCTCTAATACAGGATACAGCTATATGAAATTTAGAACAATTAAGTATAGCAAATATGAAATACATAAATGAATTCACACTAGATTTTACAAGATTATTATCACAAACAGGAAAAGCAATGGATGATAATCTATGTGATAAATATTTTATAAAGCTACCAGGAGATTTAGGAAAATCTATACATGAAGCATGGAAAACAAATTATGGTACACATCAGAATCTAGGAATAGGACCAAGAATAACTTATACATTTGGTATATTAGAAGAAAAATGCAAAGAAGTAGCATTACAAGAACAATTAAAAAGAAATGCTTATGCATTTTGCAAAACAGCAATTTATACACCTCAAGCATATGGAGTTTACGATAAAAAGAAAAAGATACGAAAAAGCACAACATACAATAGAAATTATAGAAAAAATTATAATACAAATAAATATGTTAAAAAACCACAATCACGAAAATGTAGATGTTACACTTGTGGAGAAACAACACATTTAGCTAATAATTGTCCAAATAAAAGAAAAAATACGGAAAGGGCTAATTTAGTAGAACAATTACAAGATTATGAAATAGAAGCTCTAAGAATAGATGATGAATCTGATAATGAATCAATATATAGTATTTATAGTGAAGAAGAAAATCCAACAGCAAAAGTAACATATACATATATGAATACAGAAGAAAATTGTGAACATGATTGGAAACAAAACAAGGGAAATAATCACATAAGATGTTATAATTGTGGATATTACCCTAGTATAGAAAAAAGGTCACAATGTAATAAATGCTTTACAGAAATTTGTTTTAAATGTCTTAAGGAAATTTATGATAAAGATATAGCTACAACATCTAAAGTTAAGACAAGTGAAAATGAAAGAATAGATAAATTAGAATTAACAATAGAATTACATAATTTAAAAATAAAAAACTTAGAAAGCAAAGTAGAAGAACTTGAGAGATTAATTAAAATAGAAGAAATAAGCAAAATGGCTTTACAAAAACCGGATGATCAAACATACATACAAACACAAGGATCAATAAACATGATAAATATACAATGTCGTTTATGGTTAGATAATAATAAATACTTAGACTTAACAGCATTAGTAGATATAGGAGCTACAAAAAGCTTAATGTCACATAGTTTAGCACCTATAGAATACCATAAGAAATTAACATATGAATTAAGTACAAGAACAGTAGAAGATAGATTAATACATATTACACATTGTTTAGAACCCGTAGGAATACAATTCTTAGACTTTGCAAACAATTACAGTATCAAATATGATATGCCACAAATAAATATTAATCCACCAGAGATAAAATCAAAAGATTTTGTAATAGGATTAAATTTTATATTAGGATTAAATGGTGCAGTAACAATTACAAGAAATTTTATAACACTAAGTAAACAATTATATACAATACCAACCCTTAGATATATGAATACAACACAAATTGTTCAAAAAAGAGGGGATAAAGGGAATTTAGATTTTTTTAAAACACAGAACAGAAAAAAGTTTATAGAAAATGAGTCCTTAAAACTGTTAATAGATTTTTTAAGCCATGAAATAGAGAAAGGGCAAGACATTACAAAAAGTGTTAATCATCCTATGATATCACATTTGGAAAAAATAGAATATATTGGAGAAGATATAACAAAATCAAAGGTTAAATATATTTGTAAATTTAAATTAAAAAATCCTGACATAGTAATTAGAACAGCTAATATAGAATACAGCCCATTAGATAAAGAAGAATTCAAAAAACAAATCCCTGAAATGGTAAATCAAGGATTAATTAGAAAATCAGAAAGTCCTCATAGATCTACAGCATTTTTAGTAAGAAATCATAGTGAGATAAAAAGAGAAAAAGCTAGAATAGTTTATAATTATAAAAGATTAAATGATAATACAATAGATGATGGGTATAATATTCCTAACAAAGATAGTTTGCTAAATCTTATACAAAACAAAAAAGTATTTTCAAAATTTGATTTAAAATCCGGATACAACCAGCTAAAGTTAGAAGAAAGTTTTAAACCATGGACAGCCTTTACATGTTCAGAAGGGCAATACGAATAGAATGTTCTTAGCTTTGGGCTAAAAAATGCACATTCGATTTTTCAAAGATTTATGGATAGTATATTTTTAAAATTTGATTTTTGCTTATTATACATTGATGACATTTTAGTTGCAAGTAATACAGTGCAAGAACATGAGAAACATCTACAACAGGGGTTTGAAGAAATAAAGAAAAATGGTATAGTTGTTTCAAAAAGAAAAATGAAACTTTTTAAAAGAAAAAATTCTTTTTTGGGATTAGAAATTGGGAAATGGAAAAATAGAATTACAACCACATATTTCTACAAAAATTCTAAATTTGCCAGAAAAATTTGGAAACTTAAAACAAATACAAGCTTTTTTGGGCCTAGTAAATTATGCTAGAAAATTTATTCCAAACTTGTCAAAATTGGTTGGACCTTTATATGGTAAAACCACTAAAAACGGTCAAAGATATTTTAATCAAGAAGATATTAAATTAGTTAAAGAAATTAAAAGAGCAATTAAAAACATTAAACCATTAGAATTACCATTAGTTACGGATTATATAATTATTGAAACAGATGGATGCAAAGAAGGATGGGGAGCAGTCCTTCTATGTAAACCAAACAAATACAGTCCCAAGGAAGAAGACAAAATTTGCGCTTATGCAAGTGGTAATTTCCAAAACAAAACAAATTGGACTACAATTGATTTTGAAATACAGGCATTAATTTATTCATTAGAAAAATTTAAAATCTTTCTTAATAAAGAATTTACACTAAGAACTGATTGCGAAGCAATAGTTAAGTTTGTAAAAAATGATCAAAGTAAAAAAGTAAATAGAACCAGATGGGTTAATTTACAAAATATTATACAAGGAAATGGGTATGTTATAAATTTTGAACATATCAAAGGAAAGAATAATGGGATAGCTGATATGTTGTCTCGAAATATAAACAAATGGTTTGTTTTAGATGGACAGGAAAAAAGATAAGGAGAAATTAAAGCTTATACACCCAAAGCAGGGGAATTCTTCTTCGGAGGAAGAACAAATTCAATAGTCATATCTACAGTCAACAGAAAAGATATACAGTTCTCCTCACACTTCATTTCCACAGATAATAACAGGACAGTTTTATAAACAACAATCAAAGGCAGCTGGCAAACGCCCTTTGTACACAAATTTCTCACCCAAACCAGTGATTGAGTTTGGAACATATACGTTACAGATATGCAATGAAGTTGACAAGAAGTTTCGTTCTATTATGGGAATGAAACTAACAGATAAACAACAATGTTTATTAGACAACTTATGGCATATTCAAACCATGCCACAAGCTTCATCGTTCAAAGTACAGGTTTTAAATGCTTTAAGCATTTACTTTCAGGAACAAAGCTCGAAAACACCTGAAAGACAGTTTAAAGAAAAACCAAATTACACACATTATGTTATATTTAGGGGTACAAAAATTAGAATTTTTAACAAATGGGAAACAGTTACACAACACATAACTTGTGTAGGGGAAGCACTTTGGAAAGGTTACACAAGTTTTGCTGAAGCCCTTAAAGCAGCAAGAGAAAATTTTGGTCTACAAAGTTTTTACATAGAACCTGAAGAGGTTAAAAGCTTTTCTGACATAGCTAAAACAGATCCAGAGCATTATATAAAAGCTCAACAAGAAATTATTTCTACATTAAAAACACAGCTTGAAGAAAAAACCAAAAATGCACAAGATATACAATTAAAAATTGAAAACAGCCTTTTAAAACAAAAAATGATGTTACTAGAATCAAAAAATACACAGTTATTACAGAGGATTGAGAAAAAAGAAAATAGAGACAAAACAGATGTACACAGGACTTTTGAGTGTTTTAGGACAAGGATTCTTGATACACCTTGGCAGCAATGCCTAAAACCAGTTACAGAGAGATTCCAGAATTTGAGAATCTTGTCTCACAAAAAGTATGTGTAGAGTTTCCTCTAATTCTGTACAATTTGCAACAACAGCTGGTAGACATGGCATTCAGATTCGACAGTGAACAACAAGGATTCAAGGTGGTGGAAAGAACAAATGAAACAGGAGACGGAGTTGGTCTTCTATTGCTTCAAATATACCACCCTACAAAATTAACAGATGAACAAATAATTCAATTTTATCATCATGGTATGATTGATTATTTGGAAATCAAGTTAAACACTAAAACAGAAGATCTCCTCAACCAGCTTGGAGAAAAGATTATTTTAGTTGCAGGAAATATTGCAATCAGATCAACAACCTCTATTATTGGTTGCAAAATAATTTCCTCATTCCCTTATACAGATGCATACACATACAGACCAGCAAGAAAAAGAATTTTCATTGAACATAAAAGCAACATATGTCATCAATATCGTCTACAGACAGCAATGATGAAAACTAACATAGAGTTTTCAACTCTACCTTGGTTAAGTCATTCAGATAATAAAACTCCAGAAAGTTTTACACAGTTTATAAAAAATCATCAGGAAACCCCAGAACTTCCTGATTATTTTCCATGGAGGAATTATCAATTGGTAGGTGAGGGACATTACATACAAGTCTACACAAAAAGAAATTGGAGAATGCTTCTACCCTTAGCAGGGGAAGGAGACACCTTACAGTTACAACACATTATAAACCTAGAAGACGAAGAGGGCAATAATTTAGAAGATTGTTCGAGTCCACAGTCGATAGATAGCACACACAGAGATTTTTAGAAGATGACGTAAGCAATGACGGCAGAAGACACAAGACAAAAAATATGACGAAAGCAATGACGTTTTAAATCCCAATTATTCACAGAAAATGGTCGACAGCGGGCAACAATTTTCAAACCTATTTATTGGAATCTAGTGTTGTAATTATTCGTTTCTTTTACTTTATAGCTTAGGCTTTTTGACTTCTTTGTTTAGTATAGATGCTTAGTTTTCTTTATCTTTGCCTATATATATGGCAATTGTAAATCGTTGTAAGCAGGAACAACCATTACGAGCAATAATATTATTACTTCAATGGCACACTAAACTCTCTCCATATCTCTTTAGCTCCACTCCCTTCATATGCCAAATTTTCTCCGGTTCTTCATATTATATTCCAACCTACTTATAAAAAAAAAATAAAAAAAAAACTCTTTCTGCAACCTTCTACTCCGCTGTGCATACTCTCATCAACCCTATCATCCGCTGTGCATATCCTCCTCAAGAATTATCAAGGTAATTTTTGTTATTTTCAGAATTATTAAGGTAATTTTTGTTATCCAATATATCAGAGAGGGTGGTAATAATTCTGAAAATAACAAAAATTACCTTAATAATTCTGAAAATAAGAAAAATTACCTTGATAATTCTTGAGGAGGATATGCACAGCGGATGATAGGGTTGATGAAAGTATGCACAGCGGAGTAGAAGGTTGCAGAAAGAGTTTTTTTTTTTTTATATGTAGGTTGGAATATAATATGAAGAACTGGAGAAAATCTGGGATATGAAGGGAGTGGAGCTAAAGACATATGGAGAGAGTTTAGTGTGCCATTGAAGTAATAATATTATTGCTCGTAATGGTTGTTCCTGCTTACAACGATTTACAATTGCCATATATATAGGCAAAGATAAAGAAAACTAAGCATCTATGCTAAACAAAGAAGTCAAAAAGCCTAAGCTATAAAGTAAAAGAAACGAATAATTACAACACTAGATTCCAATAAATAGGTTTGAAAATTGTTGCCCGCTGTCGACCATTTTCTATGAATAATTGGGATTTAAAACGTCATTGCTTTCGTCATATTTTTTGTCTTATGTCTTCTGTCGTCATTGCTTACGTCATCTTCTAAAAATCTCTGTGTGTGCTGTCTATCGACTGTGGACTCGAACAATCTTCTAAATTATTGCCCTCTTCGACTTCTAGGTTTATGATGTGCTGTAACTGTAAGGTGTCTCCTTCCCCTGCTAAGGGTAGAAGCATTCTCCAATTTCTTTTTGTGTAGACTTGTATGTAATGTCCCTCACCTACCAATTGATAATTCCTCCATGGAAAATAATCAGGAAGTTCTGGGGTTTCCTGATGATTTTTTATAAACTGTGTAAAACTTTCTAGAGTTTTATTATCTGAATGACTTAACCAAGGTAGAGTTGAAAACTCTATGTTAGTTTTCATCATTGCTGTCTGTAGATGATATTGATGACATATGTTGCTTTTATGTTCAATGAAAATTCTTTTTCTTGCTGGTCTGTATGTGTATGCATCTGTATAAGGGAATGAGGAAATTATTTTGCAACCAATAATAGAGGTTGTTGATCTGATTGCAATATTTCCTGCAACTAAAATAATCTTTTCTCCAAGCTGGTTGAGGAGATCTTCTGTTTTAGTGTCTAACTTGATTTCCAAATAATCAATCATACCATGATGATAAATTGAATTATTTGTTCATCTGTTAATTTTGTAGGGTGGTATATTTGTAGCAATAGAAGACCAACTCCGTCTCCTGTTTCATTTGTTCTTTCCACCACCTTGAATCCTTGCTGTTCACTGTCGAATCTGAATGCCATATCTACCAGCTGTTGTTGCAAATTGTACAGAATTAGAGGAAACTCTGCACATACTTTTTGTGAGACAAGATTCTCAAATTCTGGGAATCTCTTTGTAACTGGTTTTAGGCATTGCTGCCAAAGTGTATCAAGAATCCTTGTCCTAAAACACTCAAAAGTCCTATATACATCTGTTTTGTCTCTATTTTCTTTTTTCTCAATCCTCTGTAATAACTGTGTATTTTTTTATTCTAGTAGCATCATTTTTTGTTTTAAAAGGCTGTTTTCAATTTTTAATTGTATATCTTGTGCATTTTTTGTTTTTTCTTCAAGCTGTGTTTTTAATATAGAAATAATTTCTTGTTGAGCTTTTATATAATGCTCTGGATCTGTTTTAGCCATGTCAGAAAAGCTTTTAACCTCTTCAGGTTCTATGTAAAAACTTTGTAGACCAAAATTTTCTCTTGCTGCTTTAAGGGCTTCAGCAAAACTTGTGTAACCTTTCCAAAGTGCTTCCCCTACACAAGTTATGTGTTGTGTAACTGTTTCCCATTTGTTAAAAATTCCAAATTTTGTACCCCTAAATATAACATAATGTGTGTAATTTGGTTTTTGTTTAAACTGTCTTTCAGGTGTTTTCGAGCTTTGTTCCTGAAAGTAAATGCTTAAAGCATTTAAAACCTGTACTTTGAACGATGAAGCTTGTGGCATAGTTTGAATATGCCATAAGTTGTCTAATAAACATTGCTGTTTATCTGTTAGTTTCATTCCCATAATAGGACGAAACTTCTTGTCAACTTCATTAGATATTTGTAACGCATATGTTCCAAACTCAATCACCGGCTTGGGTGAGAAATTTGTGTACAAAGGGCGTTTGCCAGCTGCCTTTGATTGTTGTTTATAAAACTGTCCTGTCATTATCTATGGAAATGAAGTGTGAGGAGAACTGTATATCTTTTCGGTTGACTGTAGATATGACTGTTGAATTTGTTCTTCCTCCGAAGAAGAATTCCCCTGCTTTGGGTGTATAAGCTTTAATTTCTCCCTATCTTTTTTCCTGTCCATCTAAAATAAACCATTTGTTTATATTTCGAGACAACATATCAGCTATCCCATTATTCTTTCCTTTGATATGTTCAAAATTTATAACATACCCATTTCCTTGTATAATATTTTGTAAATTAACCCATCTGGTTCTATTTACTTTTTTACTTTGATCATTTTTTACAAACTTAACTATTGCTTCGCAATCAGTTCTTAGTGTAAATTCTTTATTAAGAAAGATTTTAAATTTTTCTAATGAATAAATTAATGCCTGTATTTCAAAATCAATTGTAGTCCAATTTGTTTTGTTTTGGAAATTACCACTTGCATAAGCGCAAATTTTGTCTTCTTCCTTGGGACTGTATTTGTTTGGTTTACATAGAAGGACTGCTCCCCATCCTTCTTTGCATCCATCTGTTTCAATAATCATATAATCCGTAACTAATGGTAATTCTAATAGTTTAATGTTTTTAATTGCTCTTTTAATTTCTTTAACTAATTTAATATCTTCTTGATTAAAATATCTTTGACCGTTTTTAGTGGTTTTACCATATAAAGGTCCAACCAATTTTGACAAGTTTGGAATAAATTTTCTAGCATAATTTACTAGGCCCAAAAAAGCTTGTATTTGTTTTAAGTTTTCAAATTTTTTCTGGAAAATTTAGAATTTTTGTAGAAATATGTGGTTGTAATTCTATTTTTCCATTTACAATTTCTAATCCCAATAAAGGCTTTCCATGGTTTAAAACTTTCTTCTAACTTTAGCTGGTTGTATCCGGATTTTAAATCAAATTTTGAAAATACTTTTTTTGTTTTGTATAAGATTTAGCAAACTATCTTTGTTAGGAATATTATACCCATCATCTATTGTATTATTATTTAATCTTTTATAATTATAAACTATTCTAGCTTTTCCTCTTTTTATCTCACTATGATTTTTTACTAAAAATGCTGTAGATCTATGAGGACTTTCTGATTTTCTAATTAATCCTTGATTTACCATTTCAGGGATTTGTTTTTTGAATTCTTCTTTATCTAATGGGCGTTATTCTATATTAGCAGTTCTAATTACTATGTCAGGATTTTTTAATTTAAATTTACAAATATATTTAACCTTTGATTTTATTATATGTTCTCCAATATATCCTACTAGGTTATCACCCGGGAAATGCTTCCCGGGCTGGAGAAAGTTATACATACTTAAATAAAATGATAAAAAATAAGTGACATGTTATATGAAATCAAAAGGCAACAGTTTACATTATAAGCTACCAAAGACTTCTTTATAGACGACATTAGACGTCTTATTTGTTGGTTTTCCATCGGCATCGAATATCAATATTTTAACTCCTTCTCTGGTCTTGACCCTTGATAATGCAACGTACAACTGACCATGAGTGAACACAGGATCTTTCAAATAAAGACCAACTTTTGATAAGGATTGGAAATTGTTCTTTATCAGTTATTTTATAGGTACTTTAGGGTAGAAGATTCAGATGATTGGGGATTGCTTCCCGGGCTAGAGAAAGTTATTTACATTAATCATTAATTATCTATACTATATAATAAAAGAAACCTGTTTTGTGACACGTGTCATTCATTAGAGCCACCTATTTTTAGGGTTTTTCGTGTTTCTTTTATATTTATCTTCTAATAATTATATATAATATTAAATAGAAAAAACTTTAATTGAATAAAAAAATATATTGGATAACATCGGATTTACTTAGATGATAACATACACATATGAGATTTTTTTTACTATTATTATTGTTTTATTATTTATCAAATATATCGATTACTTTAATTTTTTATACATAAGACTTTATCCAAAATTATATTTATTTAATATACTATTAATCCAAAATTACATTTATTATATATAAGACTTTATCCAAAATTATATTTATTTAATATACAATCAATCCAAATTTACATTTATTCAAGTCGTGAGGTACACAAAGTTTTTTAACTTTTTTATTTTTTGGTATATAAATTACATTTGTTCAACCCATACAATACACGTTGTTTTTAAAGATATAATATTTATTATTATTATTATTGTTAATATTTGACCGAAAAATTATTTTATTCCCGGCTGTTTTTAAAGATTTAACTTTTTATTATTTGGTATATAAATTACATTTATTCAACCTATATAAAACACGAGGTTTTTAAAGATATGATATTTTTTTATTATTTAATATATAAAATTACATTTATTCAATCGGTGTAATAAATGAGATTTTTAAAGAATATTGCTTTATTTTTTTAGTATGTAAAATTACATTTTTTAACCCGTGTAATACACGGGGTTATAATCTAGTTAATATATAAATAAAATAATACAAACAAATCGATCATTCGTGTATAAATAAAATAAATACGAAACAAAGTGACATACAAAAGCATGATAAACCTAAATAACTTCAAAGTTAAGATCCTGGTCCCTTGAACAGCTTGTCACTAATCAAGTTTTAATGGAAATATTAAACAAATATGTACTAAAAGTGTTAATTACATAGGTGTAGAAAAATACATACGTTGAATCAAAAGGGAGCCTGATTTTTTTCCATCTTGTTGGTTAGCACCCATGATTGATGCATCTTGCTCCTCAATCTAAACCGTGAGACAATCACATGGTGGACATATTTCCCTTTAACCTAAACTGTTGTAAAACGCTTTAACAGTAGTATGTTCTTGCTTCTCAAGTATCCCTTTTTTGTAATGATGAACTTTGTGTTTGCTGAGTTACTAAGCAGAACAAAAGCCGACCAGTCATTTGTTTGGGAGATTTTTAAAGAATTAATAAGCTTTAATACAAAACAAAATGACTTACAAAAATTTAAAGATTACCTACATGGCTGCATTCTTTTCAGCTTGCTTCTTATTCCTGGCTTGTTCGCTTGTGTTAAGAGGGGCAAATGCCCCCCTGACCTAACAGTTGTATATCTTGGTAAATTTAAACCTACTTTTTAAGAAACCTCTTTCAAAAGGTTCTTCTACACACGTCTCATCCTGACCAAACCAAAATCAGATGTGTATATCTTGGTAAATTTAAACCTACTTTTTAAGAAACCTCTTGCAAAAGGTTCTTCTACACACGTCTCATCCTGACCAAACCAAAATCAGATGTCAAGTGAAAATATTAAATATATGTTCCTTAAAATCGGTAGCAGATGGTCGTTTTTGTAGCAGGGTATTCAGGACTAAAAATCACATCAGTAAAGGAATAGTGCTCTATTGGAAATTAATGGTTTATGTTCTAGTCATGAATAAAAAAAAAAAGAAAAGAAAAAAACTAACTTGATCACTTCATGCCTAATCTAAAAGACCAGCCTAACTCAACACCTCTCAAGTCTCAAAATAAGGTAGCATTGGCAGCTGCAGATGCTATCATTTTAAAAGAAAGTTCATTTACAACAGTGTATATTACAAAACAAAAAGATTAATTTAAAATAGAATCAAGGTTAATTACATATAAGGCACCCTCATCTAACAAAAAGATAAGACCGTAAAGCTAGGTTCATGTACGATAGTTGTATGGCCAACGGCTTAGCCTATTCAGGAAAGAGAGAAACCAGGTTTGAACCGACGATAAAAAGGATGGAAGGAGACGTGGGAGGGGTAAGTATTGGAACTCCAGCAGCGGAGCACCCAGAACCGCAACAAAGGGATGTTGTAGGTTGGTCGGATCCGGAAGCAACGGAGCGAATCGTTTGCTAATAGGTCCAATCCGGCCTAATAAACCCTTCTTACACTCTTTGGAAAATATTGTATATTATTTATTATATAAACTTTATTAGATATTTTACAGAAGCATCTCTTGTCCATATAGCTTCCCATAGCCCTACGATTGAAGTAGCACCTCTTCGTCTCTTACTCGATTAAGAAAAGCAAAAAAAGTTACACTACTGAAAACTCGTCTTACTCTCGATATCCACATTTAACTTTGAACAAAGCAATTCAAGTGCAAAGAAAAAAGAAATAAACTTTAGGGAACCTGAGATTTCAATTGATCTTAGTGGGTCGAATCAAACTACTGTTTCGAGCCCATATAATTTATAGAAGCAGAGCTCCAGCCTTGTTGAGTTCAAGCTTGACTCAGCTGTTATACCATTAACACCCCTAACTTGCATTACATTGACTGATTGTCTATACCTGTAACTGATCAAGGCGTGAATGCACACCCCCGTCACTCATCAATCCAATAAGGTGCAAGGTGTTTGTTGCAAAAGATTCCTTGATGTAATTAAATCCTTCTTCTTCATATATTTTTCCAGATGCAAGAGCAAGATCCACGAGCTTTTCACTAAAAGAAAGAAAACATATCATGCATAAGTAAAGGCTAGCTGAATAGATTAGAAAATATTAAGTAAAATACAGTAGTAGGATGAAGATCCGAAAGTAAATAGCAAGTACTTTGACTTTGCTTGCTATTAATAATTTAATATTGAAGATACTCTTATCTTATTCTTCTGAACTTTTAACGTATCAGAATTACCGTGTTTGGAATTGCTTATTTAAACAGTTTATCTGTTTTTGTTTCTGGTAACATATAGGCATTTTTAAGGATTGAAATTCATTAAGCTGGTTAGTGATTATTAGCTTTTACTTATAGGCATAGCAGGAGTTGAAATAAGCAATCTCAAACGCTAAACTATTTTGTTATGATTGAGTAACAGAGGAAAGCCTATGATCTCCCGCTAATATCAGCTTAAATTAGAAGAAAATACAAAAGAAGCAATTAGGATCAAATGAAGGGAAGCAAGATCACCCTTGAGCATATATCCTTCCAGCACCAAGAGCATTATGTCCAACTTCACTGTTTCCCATGTCATCTTCAGTGGGAAGCCCAACAGCAGTACCATGAGCCCTCACCAATCTCCATTTATCAGGGGCACCCTGTAGCAAAAGAGATATCACAGGTTATTCAACACATTTGATTACTAACGGATCAAAACATGTAAAAATAATTAATCGACAAGCTGCAACCAATCATTTTACCAGAAATTGACAGCTTCACAAATCAACAGATATGGATTATAAAAATACAGACACAGATGTATAGCAAGTAGAGTAGAAAAGTTCAGAACCATTGATATTATTTTGCGTCTCTAGAATCAATCCGACCACTTACTCTCTTATTCTATAACAATTAACTGTTCCAGATCGTGATGTAAGCTCCATCAAAGATTCGATATTACTATGATCATACAGATCTAAAAAAACACTAACAACTTCAACACTCAACAAATACACATTAACGAACACACATACAGACATATAGCAAGTATAGATAAGCTGATTACGTTTTTTTGAGAGCATCAACAGATACACATCAACAAACACAGATAAACCACATATTCAAAAAACGGATTTGATTCAAACGAACTCATTTAATTATTACACAACAATTAACTGTTTTAGATCATAACCTAATCTCCATCATCGATGTGATATCAATTCAATTCAGTAGGTCTAAAACGAACAGATTAACAGCTTCAGCAATCATAAGAAACAAATTAGCGAATACAGATACAGATAATACCTAGGTTCTTGAGTGCATGTCTGTTAACACATCAACAAAAGTGGAAGTTTGTGGTCATGAATTGTAACCTGTAACAAAAAGAAAAAAGCAACCATACATAAACTGATTTAAAAAAATACCGAATGCTTCAACAAATAACTTGTTAACTATGAATCGTAGGGGCGTATATAAACCAGTCCAGAAAACAAAAACATAACATAAAAAACAAATCTCGTGAAACAGGACCTGAACCAGCTATGTTCGACCCACTTCTTGATTTTTTTTTTTGAAAGAAATGGTTCTTGGTTTGGTTTGAATTTAGAACTAAACCAATTTTTTGTTTATTTATTTATTTTTAAACTTAAAAATCGAGTTGTTTCAGGTATGCTTTTAACACAAACACCGTAAACTGTGACCAAATTGATTCAGGTCGGTTTGCCTTACATGTCTGGTCCACTGGTATTGTTCAATGAGAACATTGTTTTATAATCGTAATTAGCACATTATTTATTTAAGAATTTTCTTTTGAAAAGTATATGACTCAACGTAACCCGACTGTTTAGAAAGAAAAAAAAATTACCTTGTTTCAACCAAACCGGCTCGACCTTTTACCAGATCTTGATAAAAAAAGCATCAAGATCAAAAGGTGGAAGAAAATAGCATGCAACATGAAGGGCTATCCTCAAACACCGTTAAATATCGAGTTGATTGTTGGGCTGATTCAATGAAGACATACATTTGGTTAATGAAGACATTTATCAGATTTCATAACCAAATAAATAGTTACTAAGAAATTCCCATTAGATTACCTGAGTAACACTTTCAACATAGCAGTCAACAGCATAAGTTCCTTTGTGAGTGCAATGAAGCCTTTCAAATTGGATCCTTAGCAATTCTATTTGACCAAGACTTAACCATTAACAGGATTGTTAATGGTAGGGTCGAATCCTTTGTACCCCTCCGTACAAAAAATGCCCTAAAATTGTACTAAAAAAAGCCCTAGATTCCCAATTTTAATAAACTTCACAAAATAAAATCAACAATTGCACAAAATCCATATAACAAAAACAATCAAGTAAAAAAACAACACAACAACAATGTTACTGAATCAAACTTTTCTACCAAATCAACGATTTTCATAAAATTACTGAACAAAAACATGACAAAAAAAGTTAAAAAATAATAAATAATCTCAAACAGGTGATATATACGTACCAGTATGTAACGGCAAAGGTGAACTTAAAGAAGAAACGACTCGATCTTTCACATGTTGACCTTTTTCTAGTTACGTCGTCACTGGTACTGAGGATGGTTGGAGTAGAGTCAGATCTTGGATTATCTTCAGATTTAGAGTTTGTAATGATAAATAATTTCAAACATATTTAAATCAATCCGAATAGAAATATAAACAAAACACCATAAAAGGAAAATCATACCTAGGATTTTGAATCGATGCCGTGGCGATGAATCGCCATGGATCCCGTATGCTTTCTCCGACAACCCGAATCTTCCATCACCATTAGACTTTTTGAGGGCATTAATGTAACAGATAAACATTCTTACATTGAACAACATCTAGATCCGAAATGGACTTGAGATTTTCAGAGATGATATAAACAAAGATGGATTCTCAAATAAACTTTAAAAAATCAAGATTAATGATAGAACATTGATACCTGCAGTTTGTATGGTGTAGTTCAAGTAGCAGTGAAGGATCCATTAGGGTTTTGGTAGATGACGACAGAAAAATGAAAGAATAGAGACACGAATGTGGGAATTTAGGTTTTAAATGGCTTTTATAATAGATCCGAATACATGGGTCGGTTTAACAAAAACAAAGGATCCGCGTGAACATTTGGACTGCATTTTCGTTTTCCCGCCAAAACTCATTCCTAGAGGCTCTAATCTAATGCCACATCAGCCCAAATCTTCTTGTTTATAATAGATAATAGATTTTTTCCAAATGTAATATCATAGGATGATTAACATTTTTTGTAATGTCTTGCCCTTTCTCTATTTCATGGCTTAAAAAATCTATTAACAGTTTTAAGGACTCATTTTCTATAAACTTTTTTCTGTTCTGTGTTTTTAAAAAATCTAAATTCCCTTTATCCCCTCTTTTTTGAACAATTTGTGTTGTATTCATATATCTAAGGGTTGGTATTGTATATAATTGTTTACTTAGTGTTATAAAATTTCTTCTAATTGTTACTGCACCATTTAATCCTAATATAAAATTTAATCCTATTACAAAATCTTTTGATTTTATCTCTGGTGGATTAATATTTATTTGTGGCATATCATATTTGATATTGTAATTGTTTGCAAAGTCTAAGAATTGTATTCCTACTGGTTCTAAACAATGTGTAATATGTATTAATCTATCTTCTACTGTTCTTTTACTTAATTCATATGTTAATTTCTTATGGTATTCTATAGGTGCTAAACTATGTGACATTAAGCTTTTTGTAGCTCCTGTATCTACTAATGCTGTTAAGTCTAAGTATTTATTACTATCTAACCATAAACGACATTGTATATTTATCATGTTTATTGATCATATATATATATATATGTGTGTGTGTGTGTGTGTGTGTGTGAGTGTGTATTTTAATTAATTTAAGGGGCGTTAATCAAGGGTTAAACCATTTCTTTGACGTGAGATGAAGTGAAAGAGAATAAAATGGGTAACATGACACCCACGTGTATTTAAGGAGCGTGAGAGTATATCCCCCGGCTTATTATACATACCGGGAGCTTAAATTTTGGGCCCCTAAGCAATTGCTTTATTTTTTAAGCAAAAAAGCCGGCCTTGACTTGTCATGAACATGTTTCGTTGTTTTGTTGTTGCGATTTTTCCAAAGAAACTATAATTGTTGGACTCTTTTCAGCATTATAGTCAGGATCCGACGTATCTTCCAACCGATGGTGGAGCAAAGAAGCGGAGAAGTGAGAGATGATCAGAAAGATCTACAGTCCGGTGACGGTGTGGTTACTATTCACACCGGCAAGGATGTTGGAGAGCAAAAAAGCAGCGGTGATAACATGTCTTCGATGGAGCAAAGAGATGAAGTCAGATATGAGAAAAACCCAAAGATTGATGATGGTGGTGTAACAATTAATACATTACGTGCTCACGAGGATGTTAAAAAGCAAGAAAGCAACCAACTAGACGACTCAGGTGATCATATTCAAAGCTCCATACTCATACGTAAGAGTGTGTCTGGTCATGATATAGGTTTTCCTAAACCACCACGAAAGCCTTGGGTGCAGCCGCAATGTTACATATGTCCTGGACCCCCTAGTTACTTTGCATCGAGTCAGAATGTGGAAGACCTAGAGTTTGGGCGTGATACAAATAGACTTGGTTACTTTGCTTTCACTCCTTTTGATGTTTATTTAGACCAAATTATCTCTGGGATTGCAGGTTACGGTGGTGGTGGCGGCGGTGGTGGTAGGACTAAACAAGGGGGAGTACCCCTTAGTGATTCTTCCAAAAATGGTGGTGAGGTTACCGGTAGTGGCGGCGTTGCCAATGGTTTTGAAAGGTCGATTGGCGGATGTATTACCCTGCCACGATGTTTTAAGAAATGTTCGCTAAAGTTGAGCAGCAATAGAGGTGTTCGCCTTCCGGTTCAAAAACACAAAACCCGTTGAACCAAACATCGGTTTGTTTTTTCATTCGGTTATTGTGTAAAAGTTTCTTTTAACTTTCACCCTTTTTTTCCCTTCAAACCGGATTAAATCTGAGATTATCAAAATCCGAGATCTGGTTTTTAAAAGACTTTGTTTTGCTAAGTTTTTTCTTTGTGTAAATTTGTTTTTTTTACTTGTTATATTTCCTCCAAATAAAAAATCAATAAATGTCAATAAAAAGGTTAAAAATGGGGTCATGCTATTTACACACGAAGAAAATTATTTTCACACCCCAAAGCGCCGCGCTATGGCCAAAGCGGGGCGCTTTGGTGTAAAGTCAACCGACAAGGACTAACGCGGTTAGACCTTGTCTGTTGCTTTACATCAAAGCGCCCCGCTATGGCCAAAGAGGGGCGCTTTGAGGGTTTTTATTTTTTTACATTTTTAAATTTTCGGGCAAAGCGCCCCTCTTAGGTCAAAGCGCAGCGCTTAGGGCCTTTTTAAATTTTTTAATATTGTTTTTAATTCACAAACGCGTCGATAATAGTATAAATTTTACACTTTTTCCATTATACATCATTTTTTAATATATATGGACTATACTGCAAGTTCCGGATCAAATCGGTTACGTGTGATGTCGTATTCCATTATATCGTATCATTTTGGTTTGAAAGCACAAGTACTCCTATGAGTAGTGTTATGTGTGTCACACCCCGACCACGTAGAACATACAAAACATGGCGGAAACATCGGGGAGTGTTGTAACAGAATTAATTGTTTCAAATCCATGGCAATTGAAGTTTCGTTTTATTAATCAAACATGAAAGTTTACATTGTTTTGAACAAGAGACAAAGAGTACATAACATAAATTAACTAGTTCTTGTCTCGTTTTAAGTCACTAAGGCACAGGTCTGCCTAAGTATGTCTTGATAAGTCCTATGCATCATCTCCTGAAAACACATGTGAAAATAGGTACGTCAGCATAAAAATGCCTGTGAGATACATAGGTTTTGTGAAAACAGAATTCATGACTTATGTTTGAGAAAATGTTTAGTCATGAACCTTGTAATTTGCTTTGTCTTGTAAATCATTTGAAAAACGATAAGATCAGATGATATGTATGAATAAGAGAATAATGTATGGTTAAATGAATAACCATGTAAAGTGAGTTTGTATAAGATAAGTTGTTTGTAAATCAATGTCTTGTGAAAAGTATGTTATTTGTATAAAATGTTATATGTTTCAAATTGAAATGATTCAAATAACGCTACGATATGTAATACCATACAAACACTTAGATATAGGAAGTACCAGCGGCGTATCCACCATGCTTGTATCATATTACACATGCCTCGTTACTTAAATCACTTATTCAAACCAAACCACCAAGATGTAAAGTTTAACAGTTGTAGAAATGTTTATGTATAGTCAAATGTCTATTGTCAAATGTAAATCATGTCAACAGATACAAATGGTTCACACGGTTCGATAGTTACAAACGGTTCATATAATCAAAGTGTTACGACGGTTCACATAATCAAATGGTTACAACGGTTCAAAATGTAGTATAATGTGTTCATATGCTGGATGAGCATATGCAACAGAAATGCAATGTAAAACAATGTACTAAGTATGCACGTAATGGTCATACATAGCATAAGTGTAATGTAAAACAATGTACTAAGTATGCACACAATGGGCGTGCATAGCATGAAATGTATTGTAAAGTGATGTACTAAGTATGCAAACAATGGGCGTACATAGCATGAAATGTAATGAAATCATGTACTATAAATGTACTAATGAACATAGCAAGTATATGATGTGAAAACAAGAAAGCATGAAAGTAACAAGTAGGCACATGTGTTTCACTCCAAAACAGTTTGGAAAACAGTAAAAGAGGGGTCTATGTACTCACTTGAGATTGCTCAGAAGTCCTAAGATAACCACCAAGCAATGCTAGAGATCACGGATATCAAACGGCACCTAATATAGGTAACTATGTTAATAAACCGAACCTATATCGGAGGATCGGATAGAATGAGGGTTCGTAAACCAAATGAGTATGGGAACTCATGTATTATAGTTTAATAAAGGCCACATACTAAAATGAAACCTAACCTAAGTGCTTACGACCCATGACGACCCGTTTAGGTAGCTTATGCTACTTTAACGCGTCGTTTGCGTAAAACGCGTTCGGAATGCCTAACTAGTCCTATGATAAGTAAAATATGCCTTAACTTGTTTAATATTGTTACTAAATCAGTTTAGATACCAAAAGTTATGTTACATATGCTTAAAATGAATTTTGGCGTTAAAAGGGTATTTTGGTAATTTACCTAAGGCATATAAACTACCTATCATACAACTAACTAAATGTCGTGACCATAAGGTATAAGCTCGGAAGGTTATTCCCTATATACTATGGTCACCTAATGTGTTTGGTTGGATCCTAATGATCGACCAAACGGGTCGGGTTCGTAAGTATAAGCGATTGTTTAGATCGCTTACCTTACGACCATATATAAGCACTAAACTAAAAGTGACGAGCTAAGCATGTTAAAACATGCTTAACTAAGTTTAGAAAACAGGTTTGGTATCAAAACAAACGTTTTTGATACCCAAGAGTAGTTTGGTTACAAAATACGCAAGAATACGCATTCTGGCCGAAACTACGACTCGTCACTGAGCCTTGATAACGTGGTAATCAGTAGGTATAGTCGCTAGGGACTATAACTATCGTGATCACGCTCACGTTATGAAGTTCAAATGAACTTCGTGTTGACCATAAACTGGTCAACGCAGAAAGTCAAACAAAGTTTGACTTTTAACGCTAATATGAATAAAAAGAACGAAGGAACACTTACAAAGGGTCCCCGAAAGCTAATCTTGATCAAATAACCCAGGTATGAAGCAATGGCTTCAACTTAGAGTCTTTTTGATCAGATTTGTGGGTTTTGGGGTTGTGATGGGTTGGGTATTTATAGGATTCTTTGAACCGTTAAGATCGTTTCTTGAATAACGTGATCGAATCTCGTGCGTACACTTGTTGGAATGTTGTGGTGACTAAAAATGGCCTCTCATGAACTGAAAGGGCAAGTGTGAGTGTGTGGTTGGGAGTTAATCAGTTGTAATATGCTGATTAAAACATTGAATCTGGTATGGGAGGCTGACGCGGCCCGCTTCAGGATACACATAAACTCACGCGGGCCGCCTGGCCTTGTCTGATCAGAACCAACTTTCATAAATGATAGTTTTGGTCCCTGTTACGTATTTAAGCCATTTCCGACACTTCTAAGGCCCGTAAAGCAAACTTTAAGGCCCTAAAATGATGCCTAAACATTGTGGACATGAAACATGCTCAAAAATATGCCGGATGTTGGTTCGTTTGGTCGTACGATCGCGATGATCGCTTAATTACGACGGAATGCGCACAAGCACGAAAAACGATCCAAATGACGCGACGAATGGATTTTTCTCAAGCCAAACACTAAAATAAAATATTTTAGTGCTTACATAAATTTTTGGATGTCCGGATGTATTCAGAACGTAAGTTATGCGCGAAAGTGCAAACTTGTGCACTTTTTGACGCTTTTAGTCCCTGAATGACCCAAAAGTTTATTTTAGCACACCGAACCCCTCAAAGCCTATTTCTAAGCTATGTAAAGGATATTTAAGGTGTGTTTAACTTATGGTCATGTTTCGGAATGTTCGTTACTGTTCAAATTGGCATACTTTCGCAGTTTGTCAAGTTTAGTCCCTGTAAGCGAATTAACTTGTTTTTGCCATACCAAAGCCTTCAAAACTTATTTATAAGTTATGTAAAGGTTATTTAAGGTATGTTAAGCCTATTTCACTATTCCGAAGTGTGTGTGGCATTAAACTGGTTATATTTACGCATCAGTGCGCGTATAACCTTCCAGAAAGCGATTTAGAGCTTGAAAATGAACAAGAGTTGATATGTGCAAAAGATACACATATTTATACAGATCTCAAGTATGAAATACAATATTTCATTGGCTTGGTATTTGTTTGATGGTCGCAGTGACCCAGGTGTCACAATGTGTATCAGCCGCATACCGTACATGTACATGACGTATTTTTTTCATTAATTGTAGTATTATGATGTATATTGTTTGGGAACCACACCAAGCAAGTTAAAACCATCATTTTGCAAGTCCTATCACTTGTCCTCTTTTTTGTCGAAGGGGCATGGTTCCAACAAAAGAAATGACAACACTTTTGACTTGGTGAACCACCTCCACACTCCATAGAACCACCTTCGCACTCCATATGCAAAGACCTACTCTACATGTTTAGACTCCTAAGACTAGCAATAGCATTTTTGCATACCTTTTTACTCTTTCTTACTGTCAAAAGTAAGAGGATCAAAATAGTTCAAATAAAAAAAATAAAAAAAATTATAAAAGTATTAATTTCAAACTCAATAAAAAAAAAGTCAAAAGTAAGATGATCAAAATAGTTCAAATATAAAAAATAAAAAAAATTACAAAAGTATTAATTTCAAACTCAATAAAAAAAATGATTTTGAAACTTGTTACTTTATTATGTTGTAATACGATTTTGAAACTTTATTATGTAAAATTAAGCCCATAAATCTCTTTAAATCCATATTTGATTATTTTCAAAGATCAAATGGCGTGCAACGGCAAGAAATCGATTCCAACGGTAACATAATCAAGACTTTAATACACCGGTTCTGAAATGGTTACGGAGGAATCGGTTTCGGGTTGGAACCGATTTTATTTATAAAATATGGAACCGGGTAGGAACCGACATGTTTTATTTATAAAATGTGGAACCGGGTAGGAACCCTAGCCATATCTCCAAGGAATTCTAACCCAATAAACAAATACTAAAATATGAGTGAATATGAACATGGGTTTGGAAACCAATTACCAATTTCATCTCAACTAAAGACTTCAGACAGACAGAATGGGGTAGTTCAACCAAATCATAATTTTGCACTCTATAAGTTGTGGGGTAAAAAAAGTGTTAAAAGTTGTTTGTAATTAAATATTATGAATATGTATGGAGGAGTGTGTATTTGGATAATTATTATACACAAGATTTGTCATATGTGACTCTTTTTCGTAGACCACCAGAGAAGAAAAAAATGAGTACATGCTTTTGATGGGAGGTGATCTTGGTCAACACTTCAAAACCTACTTAGTAGGTTGGATGGGGAATATAATAGTTTAATAAATAGATGCATGTAATTGACGGCAAAACAAAAAAAATGAACTTGCAATAAAATGGTATTATAGACCCAAAAAAAAAAAAAAAAAAAAAGCGCCGAGCTTAGGCCAAAGCGGGGCGCTTTGGAAAAAAAAAAACCAAAACGCCGAGCTTAGGCCATTGCGGGGCGCTTTGATGTAAAGCAACAGACAAGGACTAAACCTGTCAGTCCTTGTCTGTTGACTTTAAACCAAAGCGCCCCACTTTGGCCATAGCGGGGCGCTTTGAGTGTGCAAATAGACCAAGGGCATGTGCGAATAGACCAGGCCTAAAAATATTACATGATCTAGTCTCGGGCGGCGGGCCAACCTAACCTGTGTCAAAAGTTACCTGTTTTGGAGGCTCAGATCGTGATACTAAACCATAGCAACAATTTGGTTTGATTTGCTTTCATTTTTAAACGGTTTACTTGTGAATTACAGAATTTAAACCATCATTTTAGGTTTGACCTAAAAATCGTTAAAACAAGATCGTGATTGACTTGATGTAAAACTTGTTTGTATGAATGATTAACTTTTTGGGTGTACCTATTGGCACACCAATGTGTCTATATACACACAAAAAAATGTTTTTTTTTCCTATATGCACACCCTGTAGTGTCGAGCTGTGGCCAAAGCGTGACGTTTTGGTCCGGTCAACCAGACAAAGACTGACGGGTCTGTTGACCGTGTTGATGCACTTGTGTCTGTACTTTGTCTGTATTTCGTCTTGATACAAAACGATGTCTTTGTTAGTCTTGTAAGTTTGACCAAGTCAACCATCCTCCTGGTTTGACTTGGCCAAACAGTTCGAACAATGGTTGTAATATGGCTGTGTCGAAGGATGTGTCATCGAAGGATTGTTTAGATCCTTCGATGAGCTCGAAAGATAAGCCTTCGATGGATGGACCTCAAAAGATCTCATCCTTCGAGGTACATGTTGATCCTTCGATGAGTTTCTGGTCGATAGATGATCCTTCGATCAGTCTATCTATCCTTCGACCAGACATGCTGTGTTCGGGTATATATATACCATGCAATGTGTTCACTTCACAAAAAGACAGAAAAATAGATAGACAGAATAGAGAGCTTTATTTTTCAGACACATAGAGAGCATTCTGTTCAGAACACACACACACGAAAGTTAGAGAGAGTTTATAGAATACATCTGTAAATCTTGTGCTTGTAACCGAACCTTTCATACGCATTAATACAAGTGGTGTTAATCGTTGAATATTGTGTGTTGTGTTTATCATTGCTTGTTCTATCTCGGTTTGCATGCTAGCTTGGATTCCGCACTCGCTAGTGTGTTAGACATAACAAGGAATAGGTTTAACCTCAACCTCCGAGGGACCTACAAGTGGTATCAGAGCCGTGGCTCTTTTCCTTGTTAAAAACCGGGTTTATACAAGAATTTGGAGTGTTTTGGACAAAAACTCACTTGGTTTAGTAACCGTTTTCTGTGTTTTTCTTGCATTTCTTGACGTTAAAACGTGTTCTAAATTTTCCGGGTGTGTTAAAAGAAGGTTTGGGTAACTTGAAAACTTGTTTTTAAGTTGTTTGGTCATTTCCGGCCAAATTCCGGCTTACTCCGGTGACCGGTTTCTGGATAAGGAATAATATTATTTTATTGTTCAAATCTGGTTTTGGCAGAAAATCATGGTCTGACCATACTTTCTGCCGAAAGATTTCACCAACCCATCAACTTTTTCACCAACCTGTCATCCTTTGTCAACTGTGTCAGATAAGATCGAAGGATACCCTTCGAAGTCGAAAGATCATCTTTCGATCAAAGGAGGATCGATAGATAATCATCCTTCGAACATCCTTCGAAGTCAGTGACTTATCTTTCGATCCAAGGAATCTTTTCGAAGCATACATCTTTCGGTCTACAGTTCTTTTTCGAAAGATAAGGATCCTTCGGTTGGAGAATCTTTCGAAATATTTGTTCGAAACTCAACAGTGATCTTTCGAACACTGTTGATCCTTCGAACAAGTCTTGATCTTTCGATCCTTAGTCTGTTTATGTTTAACAAGTTTGTGATTTTCAGGTTCTTAATTTTCTTGATCAAAAATGAATCCAAGGTGGAATACTCTGGTAAATACAGATATGTATTTTGGTACTCCGTCATCTTCCGCACCGGTATCTTCTCAAGCTAATGCAATTTCTACCGGCCAATGGGCATTCGTATCAAATCAAACTCCAAGTATTCAAAGCATTCTCTTAAGCGAGAGCGAAACCGGAAGTCTGAATCGGCCTCCAAAGTTGATGCACTTATACGAATATCCAGGATGGATTGACAGATTTCATACATACGTCCTTGGTCAAAATACAGAATTGTGGTTGCGGTTCATCACAGATTTTGATCAAACAATAGAGGTTGCTGCATCATCTGCTGCTACATTTGCAGATCTTACAGAAGATCAGAAGAAGGTCTATGATTTGGAAAAGAAGGCATACGCCATTCTTACTCAGGCGTTAAGTAAAGATATTTATCATCAATTTGTCAGTTACAAGACAACGAAAAGGTTGTGGGATGCATTGAAGACAAGGGGCGTAGGAAATGAAGCTACACGTCAATTGAGAAAAGAACTGCTAAAGAAAGAGTTTGATGGTTTTACTTGTATGGAGAATGAATCTTTAGGAGATTTGACAAGTCGATTTAATCATCTGCTGACTGAATTGTCAAATTTTGAGGTTGTTACAATTCCAGCAGAGATTGTGAAAAAGTTTGCAGATGCGTTGCCACCTCAATGGAATACTTTCTTGGAAATCATGAAGTACAATGGCACTTTAGCTACAACAAGCTTTAATGACTTTGTTCAAATCCTGGAAAACAAGAATCAGGAAGAAACTCTCAAGGCAAAAAGAGTTCCAGTGCCACAAAATCCTGAAATGTATTATGGAACTTCTAGCACTTCTACAAAACCTTCTTCACATGCTCCAATTCAAACAGCATTTGTGTCTAGCACTGACATGCATGGCAATACTATCCAGGTTCCGGTTCCTCCAAAAACAGACATGTATGGAAATCCGCTTGAACCAGTTCCTCAACAACAACAGCAAAGCCAACGACCTCTCAGACCAACTGATATGTTTGGAAATCCATTACCTGTTCGATCTACCGGACCAACTGACATGTATGGGAATCCACTTCCTCCTCAATCTACCGTACCAACAGACATGTATGGGAATCCACTTCCTCCTCAACAGCAAGCGTGTTATGGAAGCACATCATCTGCTGGTCAACAATCAAAGCCAAATACAGTACGGCTCGACACCTCTAGCTTTTCTAAAGTCAGTGTGGAAGTAGCAAAGGAACACATGGAGCTGCTAAACACTTTGGTGAGCGCATACTGTGGATTAGTGGAAGGTCAGATTGGTAACATTAATCTGACACAAGAAGACTATCAGCAGATCGATAAAGAGGAGATGGAGATGATGGACATAAAGTGGGCTTTTGCCAGTGCTGTTAGGCGAGCAAAGGATTTCATGGAAAGAACAGGCAGAACCAGCTTGGAAAGCAAGAAAGACACCAAGTATGGGTTTGACAAGCAGGCTGTCAAGTGTTTCAATTGTGGTGAACGTGGTCATTTCAAACGTGAATGTACGAGGCCATCTCAACATGGAAACCAAAATCCTTTCAGAGGTCAAGGCAACAGGGCAAATCAGAATCAAGTAAGGAACAATGAGCGCACATTGGTGCCTGTCAACGACCAGAGTCAAGCAGGACCATCTAATGCCAACCAGGCACTTGTGGTTCAAGTAGATGAAGGCTGTGACTGGTCAATCCAGTTGGGTAATGATGCTCCAGATGGAACAGCTTGTTTTGCTGAAGTTGTCAAAGATCTTAAACACGCCAGTGGTGGAGAATCTTCCACCAATGGTAGTGAATCTTCTGAAGATGAAGACAGCTCCGGTTATAGTGTAAGTTCAGATGAAGAGTCCTCGAGTTCAGGGAATGATCAGGAAGATGACACATCAACTGCGTCAGTTAATGCAGATATTGATGAACTATTGGAAGAAGCTACAGCAGAAATTCAAAGAAGATCTATTTTGGTGGATCAAGCTGCTTATTCTTCGTCTTCTCTCCATTCAGCCTTTATGGCTAATGTCGACAGTTCATCAAGCCAGGTATGTGTCGATGAACCCACTTCTGTTAGTTGTGATAACTGTTATAGCTTGCGTGTTAAATGTGCTGAGTTAGAGGCAAACATGTCTGAGTTGCAAGGCAAACATGATGCTTTACAAGCTAGTTTGTTTGACTTGCAAGACAAATATGTTTCTTTGAATGATGAGTGGTGTGAATTGCAAAGCAAACACAAGGCTTTGCAAGAGAAATATGATGTGGCATTCATTCACAATCAGAAATTGACCGTTGATCTTTCGAAGTGCACTGAAGCCAACATGTTTTATGAAAACCATGAAAAGGATTTTAAGTCGGTAATTGAAAAGTTAAAGAAAGATAAAACCGAGTTAACTAAAATGGTTTCCAGAAAACAAACTGACATTAATTTGTATATAACTCGTCTGGAAGTAATGCAAAAGGAAATGGATTGTGTCAAAACTGAAAGTGAGGCGATCCAACTTAAGCTAGACAGTTATTTGAGCTCTAGCTATGTGTTGGATCACATCATTGATGTTCAGAAAGAGAAACGGGATGTCACATGCATAGGTTACAAGAAATGTCCACCACCTGTGAGACATAATTATGATGCCATGCCGGATGAGGAAGATAGAGTTTTCTTTGAACCATCTGTTCCTCTAGATGTTAATGAATTTGCAACAGGACTCGGATACAAGAAAGAAGTATCATCAGATTCAGATGCGTCAGCAGATACTTTTGTAACTGCTGAACAAAATCAGGATCCTCCAGTTGTGATTGAGGATGCTGATTCTTCTGATGATGAATCCGATGATACTGATTCAGCAAAGTCTAATGCGGTGATCAAAGAAGAGGACATACCTCTCGAGAATCATATTCTCTGTGATCCTCCTGCAAAACCCGCTAAGACTGTTGCAATCGAGTCCTCGTCTGCAAAAGAGTCGGAGAGTGTGGATTTGCTGTACACTCTTGTTGGTGATAATAAAATTTATTCAGACAAAGATTTTCCTATTAAGAATGTTAATCAATCATTAATTAGTAAAGTCTTTGAAAATTCAACAAGTAAGTTTTTGGGAAAGACAGGATCACGTGTTACAGTAACACAGTGTCCTCCTATTCCAAAGGCTGAGGTTAGAAAACAATATGGAAATCAGAAATTACCAATAGTACAAAAACAGCAAAATCATACCAAGCCAAAAGGAAAGGCACCGGCTCAAGGTCAAAAGAAGCCAAATCAGAAGAAGAAGAAAAATGTGAACTTTGTGAAATCCAAGGGAACGGACAAAATTGCAACGTTTAAAAATCAATCTAACTTAGATTTTGTTAAAAAGGCAACAGTGATGAAAAGGAATGAACCAAGTAGTTCAAAACCTAGTACCTCGGGATCACAAAGTTCATCATCGGCAAGACGATCACATGAGACTTCGGGGTTTGTTGAACGAAGATCATGTTTTGAATGTGGTACAATTGGGCATATCATTCGAAATTTCCCGTATCTTCATAAGTTGAAAGCCAAAGAAGATGATCCCCGTGAACAAATTGACCGCAAGCGATCTGTTTCATCAAAATTAGATCCCCGTCTTGTAAAAGAGAGGGAAAAGAAACAGAAACGCCAACAGGTCAAGAAAATTGAAAAGGCGATTAAAACCGACGTGGTTAACAAAACATATGTGTCTGTCAAACCAAACAATTTAAAAACTTCAGACAACCATGAAGTTAAGTTTTTAAAGAATAACACTGGTATAACAAAACAGACATGGAAACCAAAAACGGTTATTGAATCAGGGGGACCATCACAATTTTCAAAGAATAGAAGTTATTGTTGTTGATGAAAATGGAAGACCCAAGACCACAATGGCTTGGGTCCCCATCTCCAACTAATTATGTGAGTTCATGTGCAGGGTGTTCCAGGAGGAACTGTCAGTAGTCATTGGATTGTTGATAGTGGGGCATCCAGGCACATGACAGGCGACATGAAGCTTCTCTACGATGTCAAATCTATTAGAGGAGGTTATGTTGCTTTTGCTGGAGATAAAGGCGGATATATTACGGGTGAAGGAATGATTTCCAACGGGGTTGTGAGCTTTGATAAGATCAACTTTGTACAACAACTTGATCACAATCTTCTTAGTGTTTCTCAAATTTGTGATAAGCAGTTCTCAGTACACTTTGATGGAAATGGATGTTATGTGCTGAAACCTGGCTTCAAAATTCCGAAAGAATGGATTCTCTTATCGGCTCCAAGGATAAATGATTTGTATGTCCTTGATATGAGCCAAGCTATCACAACGTCTGCACAAGCAACTTGTTTCGTTTCCAAAGCCACAGAAAAAGACACAATCTCTTGGCACAGACGAATGGGTCACATTCACTTACGCAAAATGAATCATTTGGTGTCAAATGAATTGGTGAATGGTGTTCCTCTTAAAAACTTCCATCTTCAAGACGTCTGTGTTTCGTGCCAAAAAGGAAAACAAACGAAGAAGCGACATCCTACAAAGAAAATCAACACGGTGGCTGTTCCTCTTGAACGTTTGCACATGGATTTGTTCGGTCCGGTCAAGCACAAAAGTATTAGGAATGATCAATATTGCCTCGTGATAACTGATGATTATTCAAGATTTTCTTGGGTGGCGTTCATGGCACACAAGAGCGAAACCTTCGGTATTATTAAAAACTTGATCATTCAGATTGAGAATCTTTATAACTTGAAGGTTAGGCAGATACGTAGCGACAATGGTACTGAATTTAAAAATCATGCCATGGCGGAGTTTTGCACTTCAAAAGGTATTCTTCATGAATTTAGTGCAGCTTATACTCCTCAACAGAATGGCGTCGCTGAACGTAAGAACCGCACGTTGATCGAGACTGCTAGGACAATGTTGGTAGAGTCACAGTTACCGATTCCCTTCTGGACTGAAGCTGTGTCCTCTGCATGTTATACGTTGAACCGAGTCCTCACAGTCAAAAGGCACAACAAGACCTGCTTTGAGCTTATTAACAAACGGAAACCAGATTTGTCATATCTTGAACCGTTTGGAGCTCCGTGCACAATAATCGATCCTAATGGAAAGTTTGGGGCAAGAGCCATTGATGGATACTTTCTTGGGTATTCCACCCCGAACTTAAGAGTCTGGAATCTAGAGACTAAAAAGGTCGAGGAATGGTCTGAAGTCAGAGTACAAAGGCACACTTTACCAGTTAGAAATCCTGGTCAGCCTTGGATGTTTGAGTACGATGACTTTTTAATTCGATCAATGTTGAAGCAGTTGAAGAAAATGCTGCAGCAAGGATGTTTTTCGAGAGTGACAATGCAACAGATTCACCGTTGGTTCGTCCAATTATTGTTAATCAAGAACCTTCTTCAGTGAACAATAATGCTCTCGACAATGAGGATTTTCACGATGCTACCGAATTGAACGAATCTTCAGAGGATGATGAATTTCTCGATGCAGATCAAGAAGCTCCAACAACAGCAGTACATGGTACTTCAGAAGGTACTCCTCCAGTGGACGTCCCTAGAACAGCTGAAGCTACTGCATCATCCTCTTCGTCAATTCCGGGCATTGAATTGGTTGTTGATCTCAATCTCAACAATCTGGGTACAAATATTCCAGTTCAAGATAATCCAGAAACAAGGATTCACAATACCCATCCTCAACAAAACATCATTGGAAATGTACAAAGTGGCGTTCAAACAAGAAACATGTTGCGAAACAACAACAATGCAGGCTTGTATACAGCTATCCGAGAATCTGGTCAACAAAATGATTGGTCTTTCGCGTGTTATGTCTCACAGGAAGAGCCAAGAACTTGGAAAGATGCTTTGAAAGATATCTCTTGGGTTGAAGCAATGCAGGAAGAACTGCAACAATTCCAGAAGCTTGGTGTCTGGAAACTCGTAGAGAAACCTGCTGGTTACAAGAAGATTGGTACCCGTTGGGTGTTTAAATGCAAAAAGGATGACCGTGGAGTCGTTATTCGAAACAAAGCAAGGCTAGTCGTTCAAGGTTTTCGTCAGATAGAAGGGATCGACTACAACGAAGTCTATGCACCTGTTGCACGTCTAGAAGCTATTCGGATCTTTCTGGCTTATGCCTCATTCAAAGGTTTCAAGGTATATCAGATGGACGTGAAAAGTGCATTCTTACATGGTGTGGTGGAAGAAGAGGTGTACGTCAAACAGCCTCCAGGTTTTGAAGATCCTATCCATCCCGATCGGGTTTGGTTGCTCAACAAAGCTCTATATGGTCTACATCAAGCACCGCGAGCTTGGTATGCAACCTTATCTAATTATCTGCTGGAGAATGGTTTTCGCAGAGGTCTTATCGTCTGTACTCTTTTCATCAAAGAACAAGATGGAGATCTTCTACTGGTACAGGTATACGTTGATGATATTATATTTGGTTCTACTAATGATGTTTTGTGTAGGAATTTCGAGCGCATCATGCAGGATAAATTCGAGATGAGTGCTATGGGGGAAATGACTTTCTTTTTGGGCCTACAAGTACAACAAACTGAGTCTGGGATATTCATCCATCAGACTAAATATGTTGGTGACATCTTGAGCCGGTTCCAGATGTCAGATGCAACGCCCATCGGTACCCCATTACCGCAAAATCACGGAATTACTCCAGACTTGAAGGGTGAAGCTGTTAGCCCCTCATACTACCGCGCGATGATCGGATCTCTTATGTACCTCACAGCATCAAGACCAGATATAATGTACCCAACGTGCCTGCTTGCCAGATATCAAGTCAACCCGAAGGCCTCACATCTTGCAGCTGTAAAAAGGATTTTTCGTTATTTGAAGGGTTACCCTGACACCGGTCTATGGTACCCTAGGGATAATAACTTTGACTTGATCGCTTTCAGTGATTCTGATTTTGGCGGATGCAAAATCGACGGCAAATCCACAACGGCTGGATGTCAGTTTTTAGGAAATCGCCTAGTCACATGGCAGTGCAAGAAGCAGACGTGCGTCGCTACATCAACATGCGAAGCTGAATACATTGCTGCCTCAAGCTGTTGCTCCCAAGTCCTATGGATCCAACAACAAATGCGCGACTACGGTTTTGAATTCCTAACTACTCCTATTTACGTTGATAATTCTGCTGCATTACAGATCACTAGAAATCCTGTGCAGCATTCAAAGACTAAGCACATCGAAATCAAATATCACTTCATACGTGATTGCTTTGAGAAAAAGCTAATCGATGTTACTTACGTCCACACCGATGACCAACGTGCCGACCTTTTTACCAAAGCATTTGACAAATCAAGATTTGACTATTTATTATTGGTAAACGGCATTAAGGTCAAGCAAGAGTAAAACCAACATCGGAAAATCATTTTTGTAAATATCTTTGTGTTTTAAATTTGTCTTAGTTTATTGATTTTAGGGGGAGTAAATCCAAAATTTGAAAATCCAAAAACATTGAAAAATTTCAAAAACACAAAAACAATAGAAAAGCAAAAATGAGTTTCCTGGCGAGCAAAAGAGAAAATGATAGTACATCAGTGGTCTGTCCAAACCTCTTTAAACCTAAAATGAAAAACGATAAGCAGCTCTATATAAGATGTATCGGTAGGCTCACAATCATTTTAAAGTGTGCAGGGTGATATAAACTTAATCCGACTGAAGACCAGGTGGGAACCATTCATTGGCATATGGTCTTGGTACCGAAATTTCGTTTGATAGATTGCCGAGGTTCTGAGATATTCGGTCTTTATGCTGCTTATCATCTGGGTATCATGGTTGTATCTTTTACCGAAAAATAACGGGGACGCAAGTCTAGATCTTCCATGATACCATACATACGTGTACATATTGCATTCGACCTCAATAAGTGATCAACAATCACATGTCCCCAAATAAGTGATAATATATCACAAATTCTTTCCGGGAGTCAAGTTCGTCTCTCTGCTGTACGAAAGTACTGACCTGTTCACGGACTTGCTCTTGTGCCCTCATGCATCGAAAATCAAGTTCCTCATCAATAAGTGATTCTATCACATAGGGCTTGTTTTCAAATCAAAATAAGTGAGAATCTCACATCATATACGGTCAAACAGATGATAATCGGTATACTCACCGGTAAGATGAACCCTCGTGCATACCTTGATACGGGAATGTGTCGTGATGTGGATGAACACCGGTCGGTAAGTATAAATCATATCTTAACGTATCCCCTCGCCATGATTACATCTGATAAGTTGAGCTTAAGTGGACAACAATACCGATAATTGTTATAGGATGCTTATCTAAATGTGAACTAATTGAACAACAAGAGCGTTTTGGCATGACCGTACACTGATATGATTCTCTTACCCTCGAAACTCGCAAAAAGAATGTCTGTAAATATTTATTTAATGCTTTCAGTTTCTGCATCTTTGTATATATTTATTTACTGCTTTCAGTCTTTACATTTGAAATATTCAAAAATTCCAAAAAGATTTTAGGTGTGTTTTAATATAAACTTTATAAAAGCCAAAAAGATTTTATTTCTATTTTTTTTTTCTTTTTCGATCGTAAGATGTTGGAGCTCGAGTCTTCGTTACCTGAAACCTGTTTGAAAACCGAAACGACTAAATCTTCATAAACGGTCGAAATTTGCAAGTTTTGAAAGTTAAAGACTAAAATTGACAAATTTTCTAAACTTTCAAACTGTCGGACGGTGTTTGTTTGAACAATGGTCACATGTGTGTCGTTTGCTTATTATATTCCAGGCAGTTGTTCTCATTACGCGTTTAGATTTCTTGCATGTGCAGATTCTAAAGGCAAGGAGAACATAGTCGATGACAAGCTTCGGAATGAAGACACGACGTGAAGGCACTCAAGTGATGAAGATGATCGAGTAGCCGCTGACCATCATCAACACCACAAGGATCTCAATTCATAAAGAACAAGTATTTCACGAGCATAACTCAAGGGGGAGCTTATGTTAAGGGGGAGTTTGTCAACACACTTCCTACATGAAACGGGGAGTTTGTTGGTACACTTTCTGCTTTCAAGACGTGAAGACTTTAAAGATCCTCCGACATTGAAGATTTGAAAGGACATCAAAGACTTGAAGTCACGAAGATCGAGACAAAGATCGAGACAAAGATCGAGACAAAGCTACGGCCAGACAAAGCTACAGCCAAGGGGGAGTTTGTTGATGCACTTGTGTCTGTACTTTGTCTGTATTTCGTCTTGATACAAAACGATGTCTTTGTTAGTCTTGTAAGTTTGACCAAGTCAACCATCCTCCTGGTTTGACTTGGCCAAACAGTTCGAACAATGGTTGTAATATGGCTGTGTCGAAGGATGTGTCATCGAAGGATTGTTTAGATCCTTCGATGAGCTCGAAAGATAAGCCTTCGATGGATGGACCTCGAAAGATCTCATCCTTCGAGGTACATGTTGATCCTTCGATGAGTTTCTGGTCGATAGATGATCCTTCGATCAGTCTATCTATCCTTCGACCAGACATGCTGTGTTCGGGTATATATATACCATGCAATGTGTTCACTTCACAAAAAGACAGAAAAATAGATAGACAGAATAGAGAGCTTTATTTTTCAGACACATAGAGAGCATTCTGTTCAGAACACACACACACGAAAGTTAGAGAGAGTTTATAGAATACATCTGTAAATCTTGTGCTTGTAACCGAACCTTTCATACGCATTAATACAAGTGGTGTTAATCGTTGAATATTGTGTGTTGTGTTTATCATTGCTTGTTCTATCTCGGTTTGCATGCTAGCTTGGATTCCGCACTCGCTAGTGTGTTAGACATAACAAGGAATAGGTTTAACCTCAACCTCCGAGGGACCTCCAGACCGGACCAAAACGCCGAGCTTTGGCCGCGTTTTGGTCCTGTTAACCAGACAAAAGACTGACCAGGTGTCTGGTTGACAGGACCAAAACGCGGCCAAAGCTCGGCGTTTTGGTCCGGTCAACAGACCCGTCAGACACACGTCAGTCTTTGTCTGGTTGACCGGAACAAAACGCCGCACTTTGACCACAGCTTGACACTGCAAGGTGTGTATATATGATAAAAAAAGCCCTTTTTGAGATGGCTATCTACCAGGGCCGTTCCTACATTTTTGGAGACCCTAAGCGAACTATGAAGTAGGGGCCATAATTTCGTCGACAAACTCTCCTCCAATCCCGACGCAATGGGTGATTACCCTTCAATGAAAAACCAGATTAGTTTTGAAATAAATGTATTTATTTGGGCCTAATACATATACTATATATAAAAATTTTCTAAAAACTTGGAGGCTCTTATTTTTTGGTGGCCCTAGGCCCGTGCCTAGATTGACAAGCCTATAGAGCCGGCCCTGCTATCTACACACCAAGTGTATAGATAGTTTGAGCCAACTTTTTTTACGTGTGCACAGAAATCGAAATTTGTTGCGCCACTTTTAGTTGGGGTTGAGTTAGAACCCTTAAATGTACCAATAATACGAATCAACATTAACAATTATAACTATTATTATTATAACTATTAAAAGAAACTTGTGATGAACAGTAAACCAAATTTTATTTACTAATATGCTTTTTTCTACCTTTTATTTATTTTATTATATTAATTAAACATATTTTATTTTTTTTATTATAACTTTTATCAAAACTATATTTTATATTTTTTTTGAGTATGCAGTTACGACGTGTCTATTTTTTATTAAAACTATAGTGTTGATACCATATCCCTACCATACCATGACTAACAAAACTGACACCGTCTTAGCAACATCAATTACCTGTCGATTTCTACCGAACAACATTGGTACTGTATCGTTGTTGTTGGAACCACTATTTGTTTTTATGGTCTTCAAGCATTGTAAAACACATGTGAACATCATTTTGGTCATATCATTACTTTTATTTTTTGGTTGTATCTTTTAGTTACTATACCGAGTGCTGAAACTATACCGATCTTGTCATAAATCGAACCGATACCAACCGTAGACCCGTCGCAACGCGCGGGGAATATTACTAGTATACATTAATTAATATCTGATTAAATCTTCCAGGAGTGGTGACGTCTCTACCAGAGATCTCATGTTTGGATTCAAGCTCTACGCATTTCCTAGCTTAAACTCTTGAGGGTCATGCATTCCTAACGAGTCTTATGGTACAAGGGGGTACGGTGTGGCATCGGTGAAGGGCGGTAAAGTGGGTTTACCAAAGTGGCAAACCCATGCCAGCTTAAGTTTACCGATCAAAGTGGGTTTCATGCGGTGAACCTTCACGGAATCAGGGAGAGAGGGAGGGGGGGGGGGGGGGGGAGGGGTGTGTGGTGGGGTCCATGCTATCTCAACCAATCATACATTTTTTTTAAATAGTTTACCTATTCCAAAGTGTCTAACCATTGCCAACACTTTTCAGCATAGTTTAAACACTTAAGGTTGAATGACATGGCACACTTTCATTGGTTGATTTTGAAGTTTACCACTCTCAAGTGTCTAAGCACTCCCTACACCCTAATGTGTAGTTATTAGTTAGAGGGGCGGGTATGTGAAGAGTTGTGTGGGCAGTGGCGAAGTTTGAGATTTTTGACCAGGGAGTCGAAAACATATATACCCAAAAATTTTATAAAATCGGGGGTCGAAAATATACATACCCAAAAAATTCTATACGAAAACTACATACTCTTCACTACTGAACGAAAAGTTTGGAGGGTTGGCCGCTCCCTCCCGCCCCCACTATGTTGCGTCCTTGTGTCTGGGAGAAGACCTCAACTCACACCAAGCCCCCTAGCATAATTAAAGACATTAATAAAACCTTCAGAAAGGTCTTTAAAGGACATGTCATATATCTTAGAGTTGAAACTTTAAATCTAATATAGTAAATTGCCAAAATTGTACCTGAGATCTAGGTCGTTTTGTCAGTTTCATCCAAAATGATTTTTTTGTGCCAAATAACCCTTCATCTTTGGCATTTTTTTGCCATTTTCTCCAAACCACTAACTTAATTTACTTTTTCTGTTAAGTTGAAGAATATTTGGATGAAACTGGCAAATATAAAGCCTCAGGACGATTTTGGCAATTTACTTAAATTCTTTTTTATTTTTTTTATTTAATTAATTTTGTCACATATATATAAAACATAATATACATGCAGTTCTTATAAAAAAATTAATAGTTTTGTCACATAATTTTTATAATTTTCTATCTAACCACTAACTCAGTTATTTTTTTCTATTAAGGTGAATGATCTTTTAAATTTGAGTAAATTACAAGTTTTGTCCTTTATGAGGCGCTATCCTTTACCTTTAAAATTGATGAGTTTTGTCCTTAACGTTTCAAAATTGTGCACGTTATGTCCTTTAGGGCAAACCCAGTTAGAATTTTCTGTTAAGTTATGTCATGTGCATTGCACACGAGGGTAGAACAGTCATTTCCCCTCCCCACTTGTGTTTCCCCCTTTCAAAACCCCAATAACACCCCCTGTTCATCTTCAACCCCAAACCCTAATTCCAAAATCAACTGTCTGCAACAAAATTCTCAACCCAATTCTCACAACAATCATATCATTCATCTTCATCAATGTCACATCCCGATATTTCCACATATCACTGGTGGGCCCGGTGGGGAGTGTCGTGACGTAGTTGATATCATCATAGACAATTAACACAATATTATAGCACAGCGGAAGGCTTGGTAGATTAATTACTATTACAAACCATAATGTTCGAGAGTTCGAAATAAAATAATATACAGACGGGTTGTAATAGTGATCCACATGCGGATCATAAAAACAAATACAAGAAACTGAAATAAACAGACTTCAGGCATCTAAGGATTTGCAAGATCCTCTTATTTGACACCAAGTAGCTCCAGCCTAGTTTCGAGAGGTACCTGTCGCAACCCCCGATCCCTGATCCCCCGGGAACGGGCGGCCGCGAGCCAGTTTCAGTGGTATCACGTGATTGTCTAATTTGGCAGCGGAAATTTTCATCAGGAACGTAGTTAGAAAATATTTGATCAGAGTAAAATACCATATTTTCATAATATTAAACAAATGGGATAAAACCCAAGTTTATAGTACACACGTTTTCATAGGAATAAATCCTACTTTATTTAATAAAATCATCTATTTTATTTTAGGTAACTTTATTGCCACTTTTCCAAGCATTCAGTGCTGTCCAGCTGGCTTCTATTTGGCTTTCACATTTTGTTACCTGAAACGCGTTTTAAAAACATTTGTCAGTGGGAAATACTGGTGAGTGAATCCCAGTTTAATAAAGTTTGAATAAAACCATTTCACAGTGTACAGTATAGATGGCGATCCCGCAATTACATTTGTTTCCAAGTTATAACAATTAACATCCATGGTACTGTCGAACCCGACTTGTGGTCATGTTACTACTCACAGTGTAGTAACAAATTTTGTATACAAAACCCCAACATACTCATGATAATTGTATTCTTACAAATACTCAATAACTGTCATTCGCCTGGAAAAATATGTAAGGTTTTGTATAAACAGTTCACAAAATAGGTTTACAAAAAGTGGATCAACTCACATTGTTGTTTTAGATTTTCCGTAAGGGTTTCCTGGTGACAATCTATACACAAATGCCCACGCGTTAGTATAACAACCCATTTTAACATTAGTAATACCCTCCCCGAGATGGCATTCCAACGACTACGTCGGGCAGAACCACGACAGCCGTTACGGAACCCTAGATCAATCGGGCAGCGTATCTAATACATATCCAGGGGTTATGATACTTACAACGGAGCAGAACTTCGCTATTTATGGGGGTATAATACCCGCTTATATTGCCTAATATTCAGATTTTGAGAGAAAGAAACGATTTTGAACGATTTCTGAATGAAACCCGATGGCCTTTATATATAGGTGCTGATCTTGACCCTCTCGCAGCCCGCATAACATGAGAGCAGGGCTTACGCGGCCCGCGTTGACCCCAAGTCAACGTGTAGCTTGTCCGGATCATCGCCTAGACCCGCCACGATGATGACACGTGTCATCACCGGGCTGCGCCACCATTCTGATATCTAGCGGCCCGCGTAAGGGTTATGGGGTGCCTTACGTGGCCCGCCTAAGGCCCAAAAACAGCATTTTTAATTATTTTTATAAATATTTAAGGTATTCGGGACCCGTTTTCTCGTATGGGGTGTATTTTGGGACATATTGGGATATTTTAAAATATATTAGGGTTTCGGAAAAATTATTTATTGAGGATTGTTACATCCTCCCCACCTTGTTTTAGAGCTCGTACTCGAGATCTACTAGAATAAGTGTAGGTATTTTCGTTGCATTTCAGATTCAAGCTCCCATGTGTATTCAGGTCCTCTTTTGGAGTCCCACTTCACTTTAACTAGAACTAATCTCTTTTGTTTGAGGTTCTTGACTTTCCTGTCTTCAATCTGTAGAGGTCTTTCTACAAATTTGAGTTGTTCATTTACCTTTATATCCTTAAGAGGTACTATCAGATATTCATCAGCTAAGCATTTCTTGAGATTGGATATATGAAATACATCATGTATTCCTGCCATTTCCTCTGGCAGTTGTAGCTGATAGGCTACAGATCCTATTCTTCTAATAATCTCAAAAGGTCCAACATACCTGGGACTTAGCTTTCCTCTTTTGATGAATCTTACTACTCCTTTCCAGGGAGAGACTTTCAACAATACTTTATCTCCTACTTGAAATTCCAATGGTTTGCGTCGATTGTCAGCATAGCTCTTCTGTCGATCTTGTGCTGCTTTTGGTCATTCCTTGACTTGAATGATCTTGTCAGTTGTTTCTTGTACTATCTCAGGTCCAGATAGTTGTTTTTCCCCAATTTCTGCCCAACAGACTGGGGTTCGGCACTTTCGTCCATAAAGTGCTTCAAATGGTGCAGCGTCGATACTTGTGTGATAAGTATTATTATAAGAAAATTCTATTAAAGGTAAGTGATCGTCCCAATTACCTCCAAAATTAATTACACAAGCTCTAAGCATATCTTCCATTGTTTGAATTGTCCTTTCGCTTTATCCGTCCGTTTGAGGATAATATGCTGTGCTTAGATTTAACTTGGTTCCCATTGCCTTTTGGAAACTTGACCAAAAATGAGAAGTAAAACGACTATCTCTATCAGAAACAATTGATAAAGGTATTCCATGTAATGAAACTATTTTATTTACATACAACTTAGCTAATTGTTCCATACTGTAGGTTTCTTTCATTGGTAAGAAATGAGCTGACTTGGTTAGTCTATCTACAATCACCCAGATTGTATCATTTCCTTTCCTTGTTTTAGGTAATTTGGTAACAAAATCCATTTTTATCAATTCCCATTTCCACACTGGCATTTCTAATTGTTGTAACAGACCTGAGGGTTTCTGGTGTTCAGCTTTAACTTGTGAACATGTTAGACATTTAGAAACATAGGCTGCTATGTCCTTTTTCATTCCTATCCACCAGAAATTTTTTCTTAAATCTTGATACATTTTATCACTTCCAGGATGCATTGTATACTTAGACTTATGGGCTTCTTCTAATATACGATGACGTAAATTTCCTATTTTAGGTATCCACATTCTCTTTTCATGGAATCTCCACATTCCATCTGTTCCTTGTTCTAATTCCTTAATCATACCTTTTAGTTTTTCAGCATCATCCTTGATTACTGATTCTTGTACTTTTCTGATTTGATCATTTAACTCTACTTGCAGGTTTAACTTAAGAGAACGTACCCTTTTTGGCTTTTCGTGATACTTTCGACTTAAAGCATCTGCCACTACATTTGCCTTTCCTTCATGATACTTGATATCACAATCATAATCACTAAGCATCTCCATCCAACGTCTTTGTCTCATATTCAACTCTTTTTGCCCGAAAACATACCTTAAACTCTTATGATCAGTGAATATGGTAAACTTACTACCATAAAGGTAATGTCTCCAAATCTTAAGGGCAAAAATTATAGCTCCTAATTCTAGATTGTGGGTTGAATAATTCTCTTCATGGTTCTTAAGTTGTCTAGAGGCGTAAGCTATAACCTTTTGACGTTGCATTAACACACGTCCACAACCTAATTTAGAGGCGTCACAATAGACTACAAAATCTTCAGTTCCTTCTGGTAACGCTAATATGGGTGTATGGGTTAATCTTTGCTTAAGATTATAAATGCTTCTTCTTGTTTTGGTCCCCATTCAAACTTAATGGATTTACAGGTTAACTTAGTTAAAGGAATGCCTATTCTAGAGAAATCTCGAATAAATTTTCTATAATAACCGGCCAATCCTAAGAAACTTCTAACCTCGGTTGGTGATTCAGGGGTTTTCCATTTGGTAATTGCCTCGATCTTTGTGGGATCCACATGAATTCCTTCATGATTAACTAAGGGGCTGTTTGGTAGCCTCTGAATGGTCCTTAAGAGGCTACCTCTTAATGGAACTATTAAGAATTTTACCAATGAGATGGTAGATGAATGTGACATGTGATGATTTATCATTCAGAGGTTACCTCTTAACCATTCAAACTTGAGGTTACCTCTTATTCATTCAGAGGTTTTAAACCATTAAGAGGTAGCATCTGAATGGTCATTAAGAGGCTACCAAACAGCCCCTAAGTGTCCAAGAAACTGTACTTGCTCTAACCAAAACTCGCACTTTGAAAATTTAGCATAAAGCTTTTCCTTTCTTAATAGACTTAAAAGTGCGTGCAAATGCTTTACATGCTCCTCTTTATTCTTAGAGTAAATTAGAATATCATCTATAAAAACAATTATAAATTTATCCAAATATGGCTTACATATTCGGTTCATCATGTCCATAAATGCGGCTGGGGCATTAGTTAAACCAAATGGCATGACAGTAAATTCATAATGACCATACCTTGTTCTGAATGCGGTCTTAGGAATATCCTCATCCTGTACCTTTAATTGATGATATCCTGACCTTAAATCGATTTTAGAGAAAAATCGAGCTCCTTGCAGTTGATCGAACTGATCATCGATCCTCGGTAATGGGTACCGATTCTTAATTGTGACCTTGTTCAATTCACGGTAGTCAATGCACATACGCATCGATCCGTCCTTCTTTTTAACGAATAATATTGGTGCTCCCCATGGCGATGAGCTTGGCTGTATGAATCCTTTTTCCAGCAATTCATCTAATTGTTTCTTCAGTTCCTGCATTTCTGTGGGTGCCAAACGGTAAGGTGCTTTGGCAATTGGTGCTGTTCCTGGTAGCAGGTGAATTCTGAATTCAACTTCTCTATCTGGAGGTAATCCTGGTAATTCTTCTGGAAATACATCTGAAAATTGAGACACCACTGGAATATCTTTTAGTTTTTTTTCCTTTAGTGTTAGTGATTATAGAAATCAAATACACTATAGATCTTTTTCTTATATAGCTTGCAGTTTTCATCATAGAGATGAATTTCGTGGATCTAGATGGTTTATCTCCTTTAATTGTGATCTTTTCACCTTTTAGTGATTTTACTTGAATTGACTTTTGATCACATAAAATACTGGCTTTGTTAGTTATTAACCAATCCATTCCTAAAACGACATCAAATCCTGCCAGATTCATAGGATAAAGATTTGCCATAAACTTTTGGTTTAAAATTTCTATTCTTGCTCCCTGCAAGATTTCAGGAATCCTAACAGTTTCCACATTAGCTGTCTCTACTAGACATTCTTGTGGTAGTTTAGTTAATGACTGATTTAAAAATTTGCAAAACGAAGTATTAATAAAACTTTGATTTGCACCAGAGTCAAATAATACTTTAGCAAAAACATCATTAACTAGAAACGTACCAGCTATCACGTCTGGAATCATCTTGGCTTCATCTGCAGTTAGAACAAATGCTCTAGCATTTTTAGTGTTCTTGTTGTTCACAGCTGGAGCCAATTTCGGACAATTTGGCTTGATATGGCCTTTTTCTCCACAGTTGTAGCATAGTCCATTGCTAGGTTTTCTCCTGCAATCTTCTTCCTTGTGTCCGGGCATCTTGCAGAAATTGCAAAGAGTGGAGCATTTTCCCGAATGCTTTTTCTTGCAGACCTTGCAGAATGGTGCAAAGGTAGAACCTATATTCCTACGGTTGTAATTCCCAGAATGGAATTCTTGGGTAAGCCTTTGGGTTAGGTTTCTCCTCTGGTCTTCTTCTCTGGTACGAATTAATTCATCTGTCAAGGTGTTTGCTAGTTCTACAGCTTCTTCTATAGTTTGAGGTCTAGCTGCCTTGACTACATGCCTAATCTCTCCGATTAATCCCCAGATGTAACGGGAGATTAACACTGGTTCCGGTGATGCAAGGGTTGGTACTATTCTAGCATACTCAAAGAATGTGGTAGTATAGCCCTTACTATCTACCCCGGTCATTCTTAGGTTTAGAAACTTATTTGCTATATGTTCCTTTTCATTGGGAGGGCAAAATTTCCTTTCTACCATATTCTTAAATTCTTCCCATTCCATGTTGTATACCCTATCACTTCTTCTGGACTGGAGGATAGTGTTCCACCATTCTAAGGCTGAGTTCTTAAACAGATTAGAGGCAAACATTATCTTATCTTCTTCAGCACACTTGCTTATTTTTAAAACAGCCTCAGTCTTTTCTATCCAGCGTAGGGCTGCAATGGGTCCTTCATTGCCCGAGAATTCTATTGGTTTGCAGGACCAGAATTCTTTGTAAGAACAACCATAAGGCATGGTTCTTCTTCTTTTGGGAATGGGCACTTGAAGTATGGGTCCATTGTTCACGCTGTGTTCTGGTTCAATTGGTCGCTTACTGCTATGTTTACTTTTATTATTCGCTTCTTGGACCGTTTGAATAATAAATGGCATTGCATCTATAATTCCTTGTGCCACTATGTGTTGAACGGCACTATTATCCATTTGGTTTCCATTGTTATTGATGCTTGGATTCTCATTAACTAAGTTAATGTTACTCTGGTTATCGTTATTCAGATTATCTTGATTTCCTTCGTCGGCCATCTGAATTTTAAACATTTACCACATATTAATATCACAAAATAATATTTAATATAGTCAATCACATGACACGCATTTTGGTCAAAAGCATTTTGGTCAAAAGCGTCGATCATTGCGACTTTACTCTATTCATCTATTATGCATTTATTACACACCAGTACTGAAATTAAAATTACAATACCAACTGAAATGAAATTACACGTACACACATATTTTATTTTTATTTTATCATTATTATTACGATTTTATATTATTATTATTATTATTACTATTATTACTATTACCGTTTCCACCATCTCATCTAAGGATATGGATTCATCCAGAAATCCATATTGCGCTCGTCGTACTTCCAGACGAGTCGCTCTCCCACCTGTCTCATTCGTTCACTACTTTCTAGAATTTCCTCACCAAAAGTCCTAAGTTCTTGTACGTTTTCTGCACTCATTGGGGGTGCAGGTTCTAGGACTGGGTTCGGAATCTGGGGTACGTGTTCATGGTATGGAGGTGCAGGTGCCTGGAATCGGTAAGGATCTTCTAAAATCTCCCTAATGTATTCATCGTGGTAATAGGGATCTAAAGGGTCCAAACCTGGGTAGGCTCCTATGTTTGGTATGGGCATGTCTTCGTGTATCGGATAACGTTGCACATAGTCCCTATTGTCGTCCCACCAGGGGTCGTAATTTGGGTCTAGGGGGTTTGGTGCTGGTATCCTAGGTATTTCTTCCTGCACTACAACAAAAATGGCTTTTTAGGACCTTTTCTGTGGGACGCTTGTAAAAGAGGGTCCTAAAAAACTATTTAATAGGACTAATAAACTTTTGGGGTCCTTTTATAATATACTCTACTAAACAGTGTCCTAAAAAACTATTTAATAGGATGGATAATATTTTGGGGTCCTATTATCATATAATTTAATAGGACACTTAAAATGTAGATCCTAATAAAGTACTTTATAAGACATTTAATTGTTAGTGTCCCATTATGTGGTACTGTATTAGGACACTTGATCATCTGGGGTCCTATTATAACATAACTTAATAGGACACGTTGTAGATAAGTCATAAGTGTTCAGTGTTATAGGACCCTTTCTAGTCGAAATCATATTAGAACTTAATTTAATAGGACACTTGACACTTGAGTCTTATAACTTTAAACTTTATAGGACGCTTAATCATTGTGGTGTTATTATAATACACAGTAATATGACACTTGATATTTGAGTCACGAAACATTAGTTTTATAGGACGCTTATTCGTTAGAGTTTTATTATAATATAACTTAAAAAGACACTTGATACTTGGGTCTTATAAATTTAACCTTTATATGACGTTTAATCATTGTGGTGTTATTATAATACACTGTAATAGGACACCTGATATTTGAGTCATAAAACATCAGTTTTATATGACGCTTATTCGTTAGAGTTCTATTATAACATAACTTAATAGGACACTTGACACTAGGGTCTTATAACTTTAACCTTTATAGGACGCTTAATTATTATGGTGTTATTATAATACACCGTAATAGGACACTTGCTATTTGAGTCGTAAAACATAAGTTTTATAGGACGTTTATTCACTAGAGTTTTATAATAACACTAGGTTATTGACCCGTGATTACACGGGATGGTAGTAAACAAACAATAATTTTGAAACTAAAGTTTCATCATTCATCCTGCTACATTCATTTCCACCCTGGGTTGTGGTTTTCTTTGGTGGTGAGTGGTGGTGGGGGTGAGTAGTGGTGGTGGCAATAGGTAGTTGTGGTTGGGGTGCAATCATTTGTTCCAGATTAGGGTCAGCTGCAGTGGTTGCTAGGATATGGATATTGGCTATACCCCTATTTATCATATCCTGGGCATAGGCATCTATCTCTCTTTTGGCTGCTGCTAGTACCCTCTATTCTTGTAACTTTTTCATACGCTTTCTACGCTCGTGTGCCCCTCGACTGAACCATCCCCTCTTTTTCTGAGGAAACGGCTCCTCGGACTGAGCCTTAAAAACAAAGATTCCTTCTTCCGTATCAGCAAAGTACCCTGAAAGGGCAGGCTGAGAAGAGGAGGTGCCTTCGCTTCAAGGCGAACTAGACAATTGACGATACGCGTCAGATGGTCCTTGGTCGCTCATACTGTAAACTAACAAATAGTCAAATAACACATAACAATAAATACAGTTATGCACGTATTTCCATAATTTATTTCCTAACAAATTGAATTTTGATGTCAGCAGAACACTTCTGTGGCTGAATCAGTGGCTTAGCTCTGATACCACCTTCTGTCGCAACCCCCGATCCCTGATCCCCGGGGAACGGGCGGCCGCGAGCCAGTTTCGGTGGTATCGCGTGATTGTCTAATTTGGCAGCGGAAATTTTCATCAGGACCATAGTTAGGAAATATTTGATCAGAGTAAAATACCACATTTTAATAATATTAAACAAATGGGATAAAACCCAAGTTCCTAGTACACACGTTTTCATAGGAATAAATCATATTTTATTTAATAAAATCATCTATTTTATTTTAGGTAACTTTATTGCCACTTTTCCAAGCCTTCAGTGCTGTCCAGCTGGCTTCTATTTGGCTTTCACATTTTGTTACCTGAAACGCGTTTTAAAAACATTTGTCAGTGGGAAATACTGGTGAGTGAATCCCAGTTTAATCAAGTTTGAATAAAAACCATTTCACAGTGTACAGTATTGAGGGCGATCCCGCAATTACATTTGTTTCCAAGTTATAACAATTAACATCCATGGTACTGTCGAACCCGACTTGTGGTCATGTTACTACTCACAGTGTAGTAACAAATTTTGTATACAAAACCCCAAGATACTCATGATAATTGTATTCTTACAAATACTCAATAACTGTCATTCGCATGGAAAAAATATTTAAGGTTTTGTATAAACAGTTCACAAAATAGGTTTACAAAAAGTGGATCAACTCACATTGCTGTTTTAGATTTTTCATAAGTGTTTCCTGGTGACAATCTATAATTTACACAAATGCCCACGCGTTAGTATAATAACCCATTTTAACATTAGTAATACCCTCCCCGAGACGGCATTCCAACGACTACGTCGGGCAGAACCACGACAGCCGTTACGGAACCCTAGATCAATCGGGCAGCGTATCTAATACGTATCCAGGGGTTATGATACTTACAACGGAGCAGAACTTCGCTATTTAGGGGGTATAATACCTGCTTATATTTCCTAATATTCAGATTTTGAGAGAAAGAAACGATTTTGAACGATTTCTGAATGAAACCCGATGGCCTCTATATATAGGTGCTGATCTTGACCCTCTCGCGGCCCGCGTAACATGAGAGCAGGGCTTACGTGGCCCGCGTTGACCCCAGGTCAACGTGTAGCTTGTCCGGATCATTGCCTAGACCCGCCACGATGATGACACGTGTCATCACCGGGCTGCGCCACCATTCTGATCTCTAGCAGCCCGCGTAAGGGTTATGGGGTACCTTACGTGGCCACCTAAGGCCCAAAAACAACATTTTTAATTATTTTTATAAATATTTAAGGTATTCGGGGCCCGTTTTCTCGTATGGGGTGTATTTTGGGACATATTGGGATATTTTACAATATATTAGGGTGTCGGAAAAATTATGAGGGTGTTGGTTTATTGAGGATTGTTACAGTACCTGTCACTTAGTCTTTGGAAAATACGTCAGTTTTCACTGTTAAATACAATTAACTGACTCATTTTGAAAAGAGTTTATGAAAATTGATTTAGGCGCACAAGGCACAAAACCTTTTATAACTTTGGACATTTCTTATTAAATCTTGTATACCAGTTTACATGTTTGTCATACAATTGGGGCCGGTTTGAAAACCGGTCATGATTAACCGACTCACCACTTATAAAACCCACAAAGGAGTTATCCCGAACATGTGGGTTATTTAATATTTAGCATTTTGCATATGTCAGATGTATGCCTACACCCCATGCATAAGTCGTGGCCATTAAAAACTTTAATGAGCCGAGGATATCCAGGACACGGTCGTTAACCCCCAAAGTTTATGTTATCAAACAAAACAGATTAAAACGGGTTATACAGATTTATTAAATCACAATATGATTAAATGATCTCATACCCGACCAAGCGGTAAAAATTTACCGTATCCCAAGCCCGTATAGGGAAAATAAGTTAAAAGTATTTACCTGAGCTAGATGTGTAAAGATGTTACTCAGCCGTATGTTTCCTAAAGCCTTATGTAAATACCTTCTACTGAAGCTACTCAATCTATATGGAAGGTTTATTAACCTATTAAGATACTAACGGGTCTTTATTTAAGTCAAAGACTTAGACCGGTTAGTTTGAAAGATACTTTACGGTTCGAAACGCTAGATTAAGCGGAGACCGGAATGGAATGTGATCAGACCCGACAAGTTTGGATACTTGTATAATATGGGTAAACTAAACACATTCTAGATTTTGAAGATTTAATGATAAGGTTAAACCCGTTTCGGCTAATTTATGTAAATTAGTTACATAAACCGAATCGAACGCATAATTGCATAACGGGTAACCACATGAACCATATACAAGTCTCATATGTTATTATGCTTAAAATATGTTAATACATCAGTAGGATGTTAACATATATGTCCAAAAAGTATTTAAACCAATTTAAGTCCCGTAAGGGGATTTTGGTCATTTTAATATTTATAAAAGAGGTTTTAAAGTAAACTGATATTCTGGTCTAAAACATTCAGTAAAAATATTTATTTTATGATGTTATAACAATAGGATATCATACATATGTGCGGTTTACCATTTATGGCCAAACTATGCCCCGAAAGGGTATTTTGGTCATTTCACATATGCTTTTAAGGACATATATGGAAGTCTGAGTTCATGACATATATCTACTGTAAAAATATTAAAATTTATTTATAAATTCAGTAGGTAACATGTCTTAGGTGCTAAATATGGTTTTAAACCATACTATGCACTTAATTAGCTTAAAAGTCGATAATTGATGATATTTGAAATGTTTATGTGATTCTGAGATTTTGATCAGCCTTGAATGTTTAAAATATTTTATTTTTCATATTAAATCTGTAGAAAAAGGTTTGGCATGTTAATTATATGTAAATCACATTTTATTAGCCAAAAGGGCATTATCATCAATTAAGGAATTTATTCAAGAACTCTAAGTTAAGGTCAGTATCTAATCTAACCCAACTTTCCAAAAATTCCTAAAAATGATATAATAATAGTAGGTAATGAGTTTTGGGTCAAATTCTATGTATTATGCACAAAAGCGTAATTTAATTAATAAAAAGTTCAATTTTACGATATCTAGCATAACATCGTTTTGAGACCAGAAAATTATATCAAATTAATTTAGACATGCTTATATATAAGTACTTAACCTATTTGTATGTTCACATATTCAAAAATCTCATTTTTGGCTAAAAAGGGCATAATGGTCAATTATAAGCACAATAACGGAAACTAGCATATAATTCAGAATATTAATGACCAGGTAATATAACCTCAGAGGGTTATACTATAACATATTATGGTCCTAATGGAAGCTTAAAACATAGAAGAATTAAGCTCAATCGGGTCAGAACTGAAAGTCAAAGCAAAAGTCAAGCCTTTGCGACTTTCGATTGCGAACCGACCCTAAACTCAGAATTGTCGGGTTGAACATGCTTAGACATGTTCTAATATTATTTACCAAGTTATTAAAGTGATAAAACATGGTTATTACCTTCTACATTATCAGATTATGTTTTTATTTAAAAATTTGACTAGTTTGACTTTTTAATTAACTACTTTGACCCGACAATTAACTAAGTAAACATGGTAATTAAGATGTGCCCTTTTGAGGGATTAACACACACCTAATTACGATCACGTAGCCATATTTGCCTCGAACAATGGCTGGACCGTTTAGGTCTAAACCGAGAGTCAAAGCCGTTTTGCGATAACTTTGACTTTTCGGTTTTTAAATAACAAAACTGAACTAAAGGGGGGCTAAGGACACTTACAAATGGTCCTAGCTTAATCTTTTCAACTTAGAAAGAGTCTCCTTTGATCAGGAATCTCCAGAAATGAGAGAAGAAGTGATAAAAATGATTTTTGCAATGAAACAAGGCACCAATGGGTCCTATTTATAGTTGAGGATCATGTTTCAAGATCATCACAGGTGTTATGGGGAGTCTAGGATCATCACAGGTGTCCTAGTGGTAATTTTAAACCTTCAACAAGCTCCTGGTATCGAAAATCGGGGGTTTAATTCGGTTATATGCAGAAACCTGTAGCTGGCAGTGTTTTTCTACACTGGGGGTTCTCTGGCGAGCCGCGTAGGATGCATGGGCAGGTCTACGCGCCCCGCGACACTCCTCTTTTCAGGTGAAAAATGTTTGAAACTTGGCAGTTTCAGTCCCTGACCTTTATTTACTCAAATTAACTTCATTTTAGGCACTTTTAACCCTTGTAGTTAGTTTGTAGAGGATCTTGGGAGTATAATCAAACACCATTAGGTCCGGTTTCATTAAACGATCACCAAAAACACTAGTTTCTGCTCGTTGACACTATTAACCCTTATTCTTGGGAATTTACGTGAATAACACATAACGATCTCGAAACCTCGTGAATTTGCTATCACTTATTCTTGGAAGCATTATCGAACATTACAAAGCCCCGGGTTCGTTAAAAGGCCACTCAGAGGTAAGAATTAAAATGTTGACACGTTTAACCCCTGTATCTTGTAAACTTTCGTTTACTTTCACAAACGGTTACTTATATCCGAATAATTACTCATTTAAGAATATATTCATCATGTGTGGTCAATCAGAGGCATAAGTTTGGCATGTTGACACTTTTAGTCCCTTCGCAGATGCAGTTTCATCGTTTGACAATTTTAATCCTTGTAATTCAATTTCCACACGTTTAGGGTTTATGACATGTGTCTTCACATAATTGGACACGATTTTTACGAGTTATTACATCCTCACCCCCTTAAAAGAAATCTCGACCCCGAGATTTACTAAAATAAGTGAGGGTACTTCTTTCGCATAGTGGACTCGACCTCCCATGTATATTCAGGGCGTTTACGGCATCCCATTTCACTTTCACTATCGGTACATGCTTCCTTCGGAGCTTTTTAACCTGTCGATCCTCGATCGATATAGGTCTTTCAACAAACCTCAGGCTTTCATCAATCTGTACGTCTTTATGAGACATTGCTAGTGATTCATCAGCTAGACATTTCTTTAAGTTACAGATGTGAAACACATTGTGAATTCCACTAAGCTCCTCAGGCAAATTTAGCTTATAAGCTACACTCCCGACACATTAGATAATCTCGAATGGTCCGATTTACCTTGGGCTTAACTTGCCCTTCTTACCAAAACGCATCACACCTTTCCAAAGTGACACTTTTAGTAAGACTTTGTCACCTACCTCAAACTTTAGAGGTTTTCGCCTTTTATCTGTATAGCTTTTCTGCCTATCTCTGGCGGCTTTTAGGCGATCACGAATTTGGACAATCTTGTCCGTTGTTTCAAGGACTATCTCAGGTCCTGATATTTGAAGTTCTCCAACTTCCGCCCAACAAACAGGCGTTCTACACTTCCTTCTATATAAAGCCTCGAAAGGCGCAGCCTGAATGCTGGTATGGTAACTATTATTATAGGATAACTCAATCAAAGGTAGGTGGTTATCCCAGCTACCTCCTAAATCAATAACACATGCGCGAAGCATGTCTTCCATGGTTTAAATTGTACGCTCACTCTGCCCATCCGTTTGAGGATGGTATGCAGTACTGAAATTCAAACGAGTGCCCAATGATTGCTGGAAGCTTTTCCAAAAATGAGAAGTGTATCTGGTATCCCTATCAGACATAATTGATACTGGCACTCCGTGGAGAGATACAATCTCATCCACATATAACTGAGCTAATTTATCGGAGCTATGCGTCTCCTTGATGGGCAAGAAATGTGCTGACTTAGTCAGTCTGTCAACTATGACCCATATAGTATCATTTCCATGCCTTGTTTTAGGTAACTTGGTGATAAAATCTATGGTTACCATCTCCCATTTCCATGTGGGAAGTTCTGGTTGTTGAAGCAAACCTGACGACTTTTGATGTTTAGCTTTAATCTAAGCGCATGTCAGACATTTGGCTACATGTGTGGCTATAGATTTCTTCAAACCTATCCACCAATAATTTGCTTTCAAATCTTGATACATTTTGTCACCTCCAGGGTGAACTGAGTATCTGGAGTTATGAGCCTCCTGGAGGATTACCTCTCTAAGTCCTCCATGGATAGGAACCCAGATTCTTCCATTCAATCTAAGGATTCCGTCCTTGCCAGGTAACAACTGATCGGCTGTTACACCTAACTTCTCGTTTGGAAAGTTAGCTTCCAATATTGCTTCCTTCTGAGCAGCTAATAGCCTTTCATTCAAGCTGTTCTTGAGTTCAATACTCTTGGCATTAATCCTTATATGTTTAATCCTTTCTTTTCTGCTCAATGCATCTGCAACTATATTCGCTTTACCAGGATGGTAGCGAATTTCATAATCGTAGTCATTCAAGGTTTCCATCCAACGACGTTGTCTCATATTGAGATCCTTTTGATTGAACAAGTGTTGGAGACTTTTATGATCTGAATAAATCACACATTTAGTTCCATATAGGTAATGTCTCCACAACTTTAGTGCAAATACAACGGCACCCAACTCCAAATCATGGGTGGTGTAATTCTTTTCATGCACTTTTAACTGCCGTGATGCATAAGCAATCACCTTGCCTTTCTGCATAAGCACACAACCCATGCCAGTGTGCAAAGCATCACAATAGACAACAAACTCTTCTATACCCTCAGGTAATGTCAGCACTGGAGTGTTGCTCAGCTTGTGCTTAAGAATTTCAAAAGATTCTTGTTGTTTAGGACCCCAATCAAACTTCACATTCTTGCGAGTTAGAGTAGTTAGTGGTGCATCTATCCTTGAGAAGTTTTCAATGAACCTTCTGTAATATCCTACCAATCCCAGAAAACTGCGAATCTCAGTAGGCGTCTTAGGTGCTTCCCAGTTCATGATTGCTTCTAGCTTAGCGGGATCCACTTGGATACCTCGCTTGCTTACAACATGTTCAAGGAATTGAACTTCGTGAAGCTAGAATTCGCACTTGGAGAATTTAGCATAAAACTTCTCCTGTTGTAGCAATCCTAAGATACACCGAAGGTGTTTCTCATGATTAGCTTGATTACTAGAGTAAATAAGTATGTCATCTATGAAGACGATGACAAACTTATCCAAGTATGGCTTGCAGACTTGATTCATGAGGTCCATGAATGCTGCATGTGCGTTAGTGAGCCCGAAAGGCATCACTAAGAACTCATAGTGACCATACCTTGTTCTAAACACGGTTTTAGGTACATCTTCAGTTCTAACCTTAAGTTGATGATACCCTAATCTTAAATCAATCTTCGAGAAGAAGCTTGCCCCTTGTAGTTGGTCAAACAAGTCGTCGATCCTGGGCAATGGATAACGGTTCTTGATTGTTACCTTGTTTAACTCACGATAATCAATGCATAGACGCATTGAACCATCCTTCTTCTTTACAAATAGTATGGGTGCCCCCCAAGGCGATGAGCTGGGTTGTATGAAACCTTTTTCCAATAAGTCATCCAATTGGGTCCTTAGCTCTTTCATTTCTGTAGGTGCTAGACGGTAAGGAGCTCGTGCAATCGGTGCTGCCCCTGGCAGAATGTCTATCCTGAATTCGACTTGCCTCTCAGGAGGTAATCCAGGTAGTTCATCAGGAAAGACGTCAGGGTATTCAGAAAATGATTGGAATGTCTTCTATCCTTGGTTTTGGTTCATCAACTGTCACTTATGCCATGTAGATGACACATCCGTTCTTCAAACACTTGGATGCTTTGAGTATAGATACATTATCGGGCAAACCATAGTGTGTATCTCCTTGAATGGTGACTAACTCACCTGATGGGGTTTTGATGTTAACTAGTTTCTTATCGCAGGCAATTTGAGCTTGGTTATGCGATAACCAATCCATGCCTAAAACTACATCAAACCCTGCCAATTTCATTGGCAACAGAGATAGCAGGATAGAATGATTCTTAATGGATATAAAGCATCCATCAAGACGAGTTGAAGCGGTTTCTAAGGTACCATCTGCGAGTTCTACCTCATATTTTATGTCTAGAGTTTTAATAGGCAGATTCAGTAATTTACTAAACTTATGGTCTACAAACGACTTATCAGCACCTGAATCAAATAAAAATCTAGCATAAATATCATTAATGAGGAAGGTACCTGTTATAACTTTATCATCATTCACCGCCTCCCTGGCGTTCATTTGAAAGACTCTAGCATTTGTCTTTTTCGCCTCATCAGGCTTCTTGGCGTTCTTAGGGCAGTTGGTTTTGATGTGCCCTTTTTCATTGCAACCATAACAGGTTGCATCCTTTAAGTTTCAGCACTCCAGAGTTTTGTGCCCTTTCTTTTTGCAAATTTCACAAGGCTTGGCTTGTGGATCCAGATTGCATTTTCCAAAATGTCTTTTATCACAAACCTTGCACCTAGGCTTGTCTCCAGACTGACCCTTCTTGAAACCAGAGTTTCCTTTCTTCTTCTTATTCGACTGGTGGGAATGATCGTCCTCCCTCTTCCTTTTCCCTTCCTCAGTGGTTTTCTTTGACTTACTCCTTATGACATCCAGAGTAAGTGACAGTGATAGATCTACAACTGATATATAAGAAGTAGGCTTAGAATCCTTGACATTCCCCTTGATTTTAGGGGCTAAACCACCAATGAAGCGCACAATGCGCTTAGGTTCCGGGGTGACTAGATACGGAACGAGTCGGGACATGGAGTTAAAATTGGTAACATAGGATCTACAATCTAGATCTTTCATAACCAGGGTGAGAAAATTTGTCTCCACCTTTTCCACTTCATGCTGTGGACAATATATGTCTTTAACGAGTTCAACGAACTTTTCCCAAGAGAGGTTATACAGTGGAATTTTCCCTGTGGATTGCACTAGGGCTTTCCACCACGTAAGGGCGTCACCTTTGAAGGATTGAGATACAAACTTTACAATGTCCTCCTTAGCACATCTACTGATATCAACCAAAGTTTCCATCTCGTCTAACCACTTCATGCAATCAATAGCTCCCTTTTCTCCATTGAAATCTCTTGATTTACAAGAGACAAAATATTTGTAAGTACAACCCTTGTTGTACTTGGGAGCCTGATCAAGGACTATCTGCTTTTGGGATTCACTTTTCTGTTTGGATGAGTGTTGAGATTCATCCTTTTTCAACGTATGCGATTTCGAGAGGGACTTAGTATGAGACTTTGAATGAGTCTTACTCGGTTCTTTAAATGTGTCGTTCATGGCTTTAGCAACTGCCGTATTTATCATATCTTGCAGTTCAGCGCCAGTAACATGTAACCTTGTATTATTATCGTTCCCCTTAACTGGGTGACTATTAGCTTCATCGGAGCCAGCCATGATTTGAAAGCTATAAGCAAGTAATAATGATTTGATTAATCATAGATTGAATCACCGTATTTGATGATTAGATGGCCATGGTATAATTAAACCATATAGACCATTAAGATAATATATTTGAAATTATTTGATCATAATTCGCCTAGGTTATAATTGAACCATTATGGGCAGTTAAACAAGTTATAATCCTTTATATTTATTAGGCAGAGGACATAAGTCACAGCCATCAATGTCGTATAGACATTTTCATATAGCACAAAGGCTTGTCTCGAAGGACATTTAAATGGCACAAAAGGCCTTGTCACTAGGACAAGTTAAAACATAATCATTGATCCATTTTGATCAAAGGTTTCTAAGGGTCGAACATAGTTCATCGCCTTTTGGACAAGAAGTTATAAAATATAACACTCTTTGTCATGAATACATATGGGCCCGTGGGCAGAACACCTCAAATGGATGTTTTTGGTTTAGACATCGTATTCGATGTTATTAGCCATGATTCATATTGATCATTTAGGCTATGAAAGGTGGCTTGGAAAAATCCAAGTACTTTGAAGACTGATGTGGTTTCTCAAGTCATATAGCCAGGAATGTTAACATGTTTTTAGATGTTAACAAGGAATTATTGTCTTAAGAGGGTTATACCATCATAGCCATTGATATTGTGGCTAAGTTATACCTTTAATAACATCTTTTGAAATTTAACGCAGATCAATAAAAGTTGAAATAACTATGCATGTTGATATAATAAAATACACATATATAATTTCAAAAAGAAGTTCCATTAATACTAGAAGATTACAAAAAGTGACCTAAACGGATCTTTGAAATACATTGTCCACGCAGGGACTAAAGAAAAAAAACAAGTCCTCACAGGGACTAAAATAAAAGAAATGTCCACGCAGGCACTTAATTGAAACTACAGTACAAAATAAAATAAATTAAAATAAAGATCTTCAATGATCCTTCTTTCCCTTGATAAGTTTTACAAGTCCTTTAAAAAACTTATTGGTCTTTTTATCACGTTCATCCGCTTTGCATTCAACCTCTTCCACCCGATGTAAGATTTCTTGCGATGATGGTTGTTGGGGTGGAGGTTGAGGTCGATATTGATAAGAAGGGTATTGATACCCTTGAACGGCATACCCAGTTAGGTATGCTGGTGGAAACGGTGAGGGATAGAGAGCATTGAAGTTAGCTGCCTCGATATATGGATTGTGAGCAGGGGCTTGATATCTATAACCCGTAGGAGTTTGAAATTCAAACGGTTTATACCCAGCCGAACCTGGGTAGGTAGGTATTGGGTTTTCATAACCCACTGGCGGTGGCGGTGGTGCAAAGGTAGCCGACGTGGTATCAATTTCCGGCACCGCGTGTGAAGGTCCACCTATTTGTGGATCTTCGCGAATCGGAGGGTAGGTGCTTGAAGCTTGTGGGGAACTAAATTTTGTCCCCCTCGCACGAACATGCATGCGTTTCTCCTTCATCTTGGTGGCTCAGGAGGTTGCTGAGGCGGTTCCTCAACTGGTAGTGGTGGTGGAGATACAGCTTCGAAGTGCGGCTCCTCATGTGGCTGCTGTGGTGGTGTGTTGTGAAAGGAAGGGGTGTATGCAAATTCCCATTGCCCAAACCATTCTTTAAAAGTATCGGGACCTTGATAGGGAGATCCCGTGAAAGACGAACCGCTCGATATATCGATGGGATGCGTAGGCGTCCCAGTTGGTAGCATTTGTGGATCTGGATCTGGATCACTATCCATATCTATATCCTGCGAGAAGTTGTCCTCGGGGCCCAATGGATTATAATCTGGTGGTGCGTTGATGTAATCATTCGGGTTGAATCGACCCGGTGAGTAGGATCGGTGAGAAAGAGAATGATGGGATAAATGGTGAGAAGAGTGATGAAATGATTGTGAATGCAGCGAATGCTGCGAGTGGTGAGAGTGTTCGGGTTCGTTTGGTTGGGGTGGTCCAAACGAGTGAGGGAACAAGGGTGAAGTGCTGAGCGAGACGGAGCGTCTCGCTGGTTCTATTGAATGCCTCCAATCATCATTTGAGTTGGAGTTGTTAAACGACGCCGAAGGTGTGCGTCGGTGTGAGGGTCCGGTGTGTCCTGATGGTCCTCCCGACATGGGACCTTTTCCCTTTCCTCTGACACGTGGCGGCATTTTGTAAAAACCTGTCAAAATTAAGAAAACAACATAAAAACTACAAAATGAAAGTTAAGAATGACAAAAAGAAAGTTAAGGATAATCCTAGGTCATTGCCTAGACTTGGAAGTCTAAGGAATGTGCTTATTGTGTCATTGAGATTAAACACAAAAGGCTAGTGTTTAATTCACTCAATGTTGGCTCTGATATCAACCTGTCACACCCCGATATTTTCACATATTACCGGTGCGCCCGGTGGGGAGTATCGTGACGTAGTTGATATCATCATTGACAATTAACATAATATTATAGCACAGCGGAAGGCTTGGTAGATTAATTACTATTACAAACCATAATGTCCGAGAGTTCGAAATAAAAGAATATACAGACTGGTTGTAATAGTGATCCACATGCGGATCATAAAAATAAATACAAGAAACTGAAATAAACAGACTTCAGGCATCTAAGGATTTGCAAGATCCTCTTATTTGACATCAAGTAGCTCCAGCCTAGTTTCGAGAGGTACCTGTCACTTAGTCTTTGGAAAATACGTCAGTTTTCATTGTTAAATACAATTAACTGACTCGCTTTGAAAAAAGTTTACGAAAATTGATTTAGGCGCACAAGGCACAAAACCTGTTATAACTTGGGACAATTCTTATTAAATCTTGTATACTGGTTTACATGTTTGTCATACAATTGGGGCCGGTTTGGAAACCGGTCAAGATGAAGTCCCGTAAGGGTATTTTGGTCATTTTAATATTTATAAAAGAGGTTTTAAAGTAAACTGATATTCTGGTCTAAAACATTCAGTAAGAATATTTATTTTATGATGTTATAACAGTAGGATATCACACATATGTGCGGTTTACCATTATGGCCAAACTATGCCCCAAAAGGGTATTTTGGTCATTTCACATATGCTTTTAAGGACATAATTGGAAGTCTGAGTTCATGACTTATATCTACTATAAAAATATTAAAATTTATTTATAAATTCAGTATGTAACAAGTCTTAGGTGCTAAATATGGTTTTAAACCGTACTATGCACTTAATTAGCGTAAAAGTCGATAATTGACGATATTTGAAATGTTTAGGTGATTCTGAGATTTTGATCAGCCTTGAATGCTTAAAATATTGTATTTTTCATATTAAATCAGTAGAAAAAGGTTTGGAATGTTAATTATATGTAAATCACATTTTATTAGCCAAAAGGGCATTATCATCAATTAAGGAATTTATTCAAGAACTCAAAGTTAAGGTCAGTATCGAATCTGACCCAACATTCCAAAAATTCCTAAAAATGATATCATAACAATAGGTAATGAGTTTTGGGTCAAATTCTATGTTTAAACATGTATTATGCACAAAAGTGTAATTTAATTAATAAAAAGTTCAATTTTATGATATCTTGCATAACAACGTTTTGAGACCAGAAAATTATGTCAAATTAATTTAGACATTCTTATATATCAGTACTTAACCTATCTGTATGTTCACATATTCAAAATCTCATTTTTGGCTAAAAAGGGCATAATGGTCAATTATAAGCATAATAACGGAAACTAGCATATAATTCAGAATATTAATGACCAGGTAATATAACCTCAGAGGGTTATACTACAACATATTATGGTCCTAATGGAAGCTTAAAACATAGAAGAATTAAGCTCAATCGGGTCAGAACTGAATGTCAATGCAAAAGTCAAGCCTTTGCGACTTTCGGTTGCGAAATGACCGTAAACTCAGAATTGTCGGGTTGAACATGCTTAGACATGTTCTAATATTATTTACCAAGTTATTAAAGTGATAAAACATGGTTATTACCTTCTACATTATCAGATTATGGTTTTATTTAAAAATTTGACTAGTTTGACTTTTTAATTAGCTACTTTGACCCGACAATTAACTAAGTAAACGTGGTAATTAGGATGTGCCCTTTTGAGGGATTAATATACACCTAATTACGATCACGTAGCCATATTCGCCTCGAACAACGACTAGCCCATTTAGGTCTAAACCGAGAGTCAAAGCTGTTTTGCGATAACTTTGACTTTTCGGTTTTTAAATAACAAAACTAAACTAAAGGGGGGTAAGGACACTTACAAAAAAAAATCTTTTCAACTTAGAAAGAGTCTCCTTTGATCAGGAATCTCCAGAAATGAGAGAAGAAGTGATAAAAATGATTTGTGCAATGAAACAAGGCACCAAGGGGTCCTATTTATAGTTGAGGATCATGTTTCAAGATCATCACAGGTGTTATGGGGAGTCTAGGATCATCACATGTGTCCTAGTGGTAATTTTAAACCATCAACAAGCTCTTGGTATCGAAAATCAGGTGTTTAAGTCGGTTATATGCAGAAACCTGCAGCCGGCAGTGTTTTTCTGCGCTGGGGGTTCTCTCACGGGCCGCGTAGGATACATGGGCAGGTTTACGCGCCCCGCGACACTCCTCTTTTCAGGTGAAAAATGTTTGAAACTTGGCAGTTTCAGTCCCTGGCCTTCATTTACTCAAATTAACTTCATTTTAGGCACTTTTAACCCTTGTAGTTAGTTTGTAGAGGATCTTGGGATAATCAAACACCGTTAGGTCCGGTTTCGTTAAACGATCACCGAAAACACTAGTTTCTGCTCGTTGACACTATTAACCCTTATTCTTTGGAATTTACGTGAATAACACATAACGATCCCGAAACCTCGTGAATTTGCTATCACTTATTCTTGGAAGCATTATCGAACATTATGAAGCCACAGGTTCGTTAAAAGGCCACTCAGAGGTAAGAATTAACATGTTGACACGTTTAACCCCTGTATCTTGTAAACTTTCGTTTACTTTCACAAACGGCTTCTTATATCTGAATAATTACTCGTTTAAGAATATATTCATCATGTGTGGTCAATCAGAGGCATAAGTTTGGCATGTTGACACTTTTAGTCCCTTCGCATACGCAGTTTCATCGTTTGACAACTTTAATCCTTGTAATTCAATCTTCCACAAGTTTAGGGTTTATGACACGTGTCTTCACATAATTGAACACGATTTTTACGAGGTATTACAATCAATTCATCATCATCTTCTTCACCATTTCAACTCTCTTGTTAACCACAACTGCAATCAGCACCATTACACCAAACCATCATTTCAGATGATCAATCCTTCATAATGGGCTTTTTCACCCCCTCAACCCGTTCACCCAACCGGTTTTTCGGAATTCGGTATAACATAATCGAACTCATAATCTTTCGATCTGATTCGGGCATGGACAAGATATCTCCCAAAGCAATGCATTGCAAAAGCTTCATAGAAATCCTACATAATCCCGATATCAACATTCAACACTAATTAATGGGTTCAACAGTGACCCAGAGTGCAAAACCAAAATTTTGTATAGCACGAAGTAGGTTAAGATATGAATTCCTTTTGTCTTGCCTACATAAAATTCATTTTTTCACCTATAACAAGTAACAACCACTTGTTTGTTTTTGTTTCTACACACCTATGTTAATGTTTGGGTGAAGAGAGAGAGAAGGGTATGGCGGCGGTGGTGGTGGATTTGAATCGGGGCACCCACCGACGAAGATCTGGGTCGAAAAGAGTGGTTGTGGGAGGCGGATCGGGTCAGATCTTTCAGTGGCGGTTGCTGGATGTGGGCGATGGATAGAGAGGGAGTAGGTTAGTGAGGGTGGGTGGTAGAAAGCGGTGGTACAAGGCGGTGCTTGTGGGTGGTAGATGGTGGTGGCAGGTGGTGTTTTTAGAGAGAGAATGATATAGAGAGAGAGGTGAGGGAGAGTGACTGAGTGGAGAAGATGAAGCTTTATAAATATATATTTAATATTTTGATTTAAAGGGTAAAAAGACAAATTTGCCCTTATGTGGGGTCCATGTGACCAGATTTAACATTGAAAATTAACTGGGTTTGCCCTAAAGGACATAACGTGCAGGATTTTGAAACGTTAAGGACAAAACTCATCAATTCTGAAATTTGGGACAAATATAAAGGACAAAACTTGTAATTTACTCTTTAAATTTTATAAAGTAAGACAAAAATTAATTTCTAAATTTTTTTATATACATCTGTTTTATAAAAATAAAATCTACTTCAACCTCTAAATTTTATAAAACTAAAATGCTAGTGAAATTATAGAAAAAGATCAAATAAACAAATCTTATCATATGTACCAAGTTTGTAATTTATCCTCTACTCTTTTAAATTCACTCCTAACAAAAAACAGAAGCCACTGCCCCCCCCCCCCCCCAATCAAACAACGTATCATTATCAAACCTTAAAATTACCCACCAAATAGTAAGTATAATGCCATGAACCAAATGTTTCTTTAGTCAACCCACTCGGAATAAATAGTAGTTAGTTACCCTCAAAATCTTAATTAGATAAATATTTTATTTCTGCCAACATATTTTTTAGGCTCTCAACACATTTAAAAATATGTAACGTTTTACAATTTTTTCTATCTCTACACTTGATTAAATACTAAAAGTTGTAATCGATTATTATGTGCTGCACACCATTGATATTCATTTTATATATCGTTCTCTTTATAAAGCTGATCTATATAAAAAAAAACTAGATATTAGTTTCTGTCTTAATTTATAAAATTTAAAACATCCTTCACCTTAACAAAAAAAATAAATTGGGTTAGTAGTTTTGACGAAAATTTATAAAAATTATGTGACAAAACTATTAATTTTTTTTTATAAAAACTGCATGTATATTCTGTTTTATATATACGTGACAAGATTAATTAAATAAAATAAATTAAAAAGTGTTTGAGTAAATTGCCAAAATCGTTCCTGAGGTTTTATATTTGGCAGTTTCATCCAAATATCATTCAACTTAACATAAAAAGTAAATTAAGTTAGTGGTTTGGATGAAAATGCCAAAGGTGAAGGGTTATTTGGCACAAAAAAAATCATTTTGGATGAAACTGTCAAACAGGCCTAAAACTTAGGGACGATTTTGGCAATTTACTCAATCTAATAAGATGCATATATAGAAGTCTTTTGGAGTATGTTCAGTGGCGGATCTCTTTTTTTTTACGGGGGAACAAATTGGTTGGGTTCAAACAAGTTGAATGACAAATCAAGTCGTAATATAAACTAGTTGAAGAAAACCTAGTTAATCCATGGATTAGCTTGTGGTTGTGCCTCGTCCAAATAATGGCTAATCTTCTTTCGTTCTTGCTAAACAGCTGCAATGATCCTGCAAAACAATCAACACACCGTGAAGCTCGTTACAAGGAGAAGAATATGGGATTCTCCTTATAACCACACTCTGGCATGAGAATAAGAACTTGCTTTGAGGATAAAAGTGTGTGTATTAAGTGAGAGAGCAAGAGAGCGATGCTTAAACCTGTAGCTGAAGTTCTCTATTTATAGCGGAGGTGGATTGTGAAGGAAATGGGCTGATGGGCCTTGAGCCTGGAGTCAACAACAAGGATTATCCGTTTTGCCTCCTCTGTCATGGCCGTTAGTGTTTACAGGCGAGGGCATAGTTGGCGCACGTTGAATGGATCCACATGTCCTAGCGATTGTCTTTATTGTCTGGTCTGGCATCAGTAGTTAAGTGGAGATCATGGAGCAATGGTCAGCGCACGCTGATTGGTGCCACGCACATGTCCTTGTGTACTTCTTGTCTCCTGCGCGATTGTTCATCGTACATCATGATAGAGTACAGCCAGTCGTGCGCTCATTGGCCAACTGCTCTGACGATCGTACCTTTTGAACCGTCCAACATTGTCTTGCGCTTCCTTGTAACACCCCAAAACTCGAATTATTAAATTCGTTAGTATGTTACCATGTTTAATTAAATGAAATACAATAACTAAGTTATTAAACTTGGTTAAATGCCTAACAAAATAATTAAGGGAATGAATTGGGTAAAATTGGGATCAAGTAATAACTAGAAGGGGCATGGTTGCCAAAAATGGGAAACTTATATTTGATTAAAATTAAAACCCAAAACACACACTGGGTATGTGTGTGGGTGTCGATATCACGACCAGGAGAATAAGGAGAATGGGTCAAACCCTAGTTCATAAAAATCTTCAAATTGAAAGGAGAATTTGGCTAAAAACTAATGCATGGACTCAAATTCATGATCATCTAGTCTTACTACACATGAGGTAAGTTGTAGAAGTTAATTTAGTGATTTAGTATGAAGTGAATCCATGATCAATTCATGAATTTGTATGGAGTTAAGCATATAGAGGTGTTAGAATTACCAAATAGATTTTGTGTTATGAACAAGTTCAAGTAATTTGATGCCTTGACATGAAACCCACTTGGTGATGATGTAGATGATAACATGAGTGTATCATTCATGTCTAAATCATGTGCAAATTCGATTGATTATGTTGTATGTGATGAATTCTTGTTAGTTAGGTTGAAGTATAATATGAAATTTATTGATGCTTAGTTATATGGATGAATGAATGCAAGGATAAGGAATGAAAGCATAAAAGGATTGTACATTAGGCTTAGATGGTAGTACGCACACAAGGTGTATGATGAAATGTCTAGGCGAAGTTAGAATGGAAGATATTTAGAAAAGATTTGGGTGAAAACTAAATTTGTCCAGAAAGTTACAGCCGAATGTAATCGGCTGTAACTGGGTCAAATCTTGTCAAAAACTGATGGTTATTGAGTTTGTGATGAACTTCCAGGAAAAATCTTTCAAACCCAACTTGAATTGCATTTTTTCGACGAAAAATGAACGTTTTATGAATTTTTCCGTATCGAAGGTTCAGGCTGCGTTTTCTGGCAGAATTTGCAGCCTATTACGAATGTCATGACTCAATTTAGGAATTGAGTTATGATCTCAGATTTTTATTGTAGGTAGCTTCAGGTAATTCTAAAAATCTCCAACTGGAATTTCATGTTATCGGATAAACGAGAAATTTTAAATGAATTTTTCCGTAAGCTGCAGTCAGAAGTGACGAACCTAATTGCAGCTTAGTAAATGAATTTTTGAAAATTTTTGGTAGAGAGTTAGACTCTAAAAATTTAACCTAAGGATAACCCTCCGAGGGGCACGTCACATAAAAAGATTGTAATTTTTGCAAGCTCGTAGGTACAGTAAACGGACGTCCCAAAACAGCCCATTTTCAGTGAATTGAGCTATACATGTTAGTGAATGATTGATTAATGAAAGTAATGTGACTAAGTGGTTATATGTTTATCGGATTGGAAGTGTGTATGATTGACAGTTGACTTTTTAGAAAGTCAACAAGGTATGAATAATAAGGTTAGACTTCCTAACACTATTGTGAGAATAAGGAGATCATGTGAATATTTGCTAGATTATTATATGACGTACATGACGGTAAGTTGAATTTGTTATGTTATGAATGATGTGATAATGGATCTATGCCATATGTATGTTAGTAGTTGCTCAACAAAAGTCAATGAGACATAGGAACGGAATGATTGATAAGATGAATGATCATGTATACTAACAATGTTGTAATAAAATGTATAGGACGAAGGTTGTTAACTAAGTCGGAAGTAATTTGGTGGGATTGAACGGGTCGAATAATTCGTAATTGAATAATTAAGCCAAAAGAATATAAGTTAATGATTTCCTTAGTCCGGATCTTAGATTTTGAGTCCTTATGATATAAGACCAAATTACGGTCATGTGGGAAGAAACGGGAGGTTAAACGGGTAGTCGGTTTGAGAGATAAGCATGTTTTTGTGCATTATATGTTGAAAATATTGAGCTGGGCAGATGCAGCTCAAGAAAAACAGCATTCTGTTGAAACCGGTCTGTCGCGCTACGCGACCACAAGCAGGGAATAACGTCGCGCCACGCGACATAAGTCGCTGCCCATGAAAAAGTGAGCTAAGTCTCCCGCGGCCCGCGAGAGACCACTGAACTGGCAAAAATATTTATTTTGTTTGTTTTGGTCATGGAACTCGTTTTAATTGGTTTCAAGGCCTCATAACTAATGTTTAAGATTGTTTTGATTATAAGTAAATGTTATGGGTCTCCGGATAGTATAGGTATGGATTTACCTTCGTGTTAGTGAAGGAAATCTATAGGTGAACATGTTTAGGAACGAGTAAGTATGTATTTCAATATGTATAAAACTTATATTATGGAAAGCTGTGAATATGACATGTTAGTGTAAATATATGAGAATAAAAGTGGTAAGCAGGAACTCTTAGGTATGTATGCGTGTATGAATGTATGAATGTATGCATGTATATAGATGTATATGATTGTATGTACGTATGTAGAAATGCATGCATGTATAAATGTAAGTTGCTATGAATGTACGTAGGAATGGTTTTAATACGATTGAGTATTGACGATTACTAATGATGTGCCTTGAGATTTGAAATGTAATGCAGGTATGAGATCGTCAGGTTCATGAGGAATGGAATCCGAACTTGGACAAAGAATTTAAAAGGCTAATCGAATGAATCCAAGTTCATATTGTGGAGTGTTATAAGATTTTCAAATTATATAGTTTAATGTTATATGGTGATGTCAATGACTAACGGATAAGTTGTATATGATGTCTACAGGAATCACACGGATTTCCTATACCGCTAACGAAGATAAATGGGCGAAGATCGAGTTAAAAAGCAAGGATTGTACGGAAGAACGGTCACATAGTTTAAATTACGTAACACTTTAAAGTATTAATTTAAGTGTAAATGTTGTGAATTACTTCTAGAAAACGTATGACATTTTGTAATTGAGCCTTCACGTAAGTAATGTCGTTAATAAAGAAAGAAAATTTAAGGCTCGTTTTTCCGCTGCGTCGTTTTCAAGATGTTATGTGTTAGGGTGTTACATTCCTGGCCTTATGGTAGTTTGCTTGTAGATTGAACTAAGTGTTGGATCAGGTCTATTCTGGACATGGTCTCACGCGCGACCTAAGGTTAACTCGTACAGTCGGCGCAAGGTCAGAAAAGCCAAATCTGTTGTAGAAGGAACTAAGTCTTATAATTGATCTGTCTTGGGTATGGTCTCGCGCACGACCTGAGGTTGACTCGTGTGGTCGGCGCAAGATTTAGGACCATACCCCTTCAAGTCCCCCCAGTTTAGTGCTGCTTCCATATGTAAAGGAAGTGGTTGGAGCTCTGGACTAGAAAATAAAAGGAAGTATCTGCGCTTTAACTCGGGGACTTTATAAAGCATCATATGTGTTAGGAAGTTGGCTCGCGTATATATTGGTTTTAAGCTATTCGGCGCAACTACCAAACTTCTTTAGGACGATTCAGCTTTATTTGCGCAACAAAAAGTTTGAAAGTTGAAAAGAACATCTTCTGACAGGTTGGTGGCGAAAGCGACGTGTGATGTGATCGCTGAAACCGTACATTTCTAAATTGATAATTCACTACAAAGATTCATAAAAAATGGTAAGTAACCCTTGGATCGAAGAGAAAGAAGAGATGGCTCTGGTCAGGTCTTGGATGGACCTATGCGACGACAAACGAGTAGTGGGGTCAATTAAAGAACCTTTATTTGAAGGATTTCGTCAACGTATTCGAGAAACTAATCGCAATTCGAACGCCACTTTGTCAAGGTTTTATATTCTCTTCGGGGAATTTCGCAGATTTCATGCTTACTTCAACCATATGATGGCTCAAGGTGACGGTATAACGGACGCACAAGCGATTGCCCGGGCCCGTCGGGAATACGAAATTATAGAGAATAAAAGATTTATGTACATGGTTGTCTGGCAAGTAATAAGAAACCATCCTTGTATGTAACCCGCTCCCCCTCCGGATGCCGACTCCGATGGTTCAAGGGTTGACGATTAGGTTTAATTATCTCGTCTTGTTTAGATTTAATTATCTGGTGTGTTTAGATTTAATTATCTCTTCTTGTTTAGGTTTAATTATGTGGTGTGTTTAGGTTTAATTGTGTGGTTTGTGTAATGTTTAAAATTTTTATAAATTTGTTTTTTTAGTTTGTATTATTTTTATTTTTATATTAGTTATTTTTAAACATAACAGTTGTTTTATTTAAAAAAAATACATAAGAATTCTTTTTTTAAGATATAAAGAAATCTTTTTTTATACAACTATGCCCCACCTAAGGGGGGCCTATAAGCTCACGCCGAACTAGTCCGCTCAAGCGGACCTAGCCTCTGCCGGACCACGCCTAGTCACCTCCTTTATCGCTCTTCTCCTCATCTGCCTACCTGAAAACACAAGCAGACGAACTGCTATGAATGCTCTTAGGCTATAAGGTATGGTGATGGTCCTCCCTTGGAGGATGGTCCGCCACGTAAGCGCCACGTAGGATGGGCATGAGGATGGGGCAAAGAGGATGGAGGTATGGAAATGGGGGATGATCCTAAATATATATTATATATTGTATGTATATATATGTTTGTGAGGTAGTTTTGTCCTCACATGGACCGTCCCCATCGGCAAGAAGAAGACGTTCACGACGCGACAGAGGGGGGGGGGGGCGAGCTGGATGGTGGAACGGCGCCGGAGCTGGACGGCGGAGGACGAACCTCCCTACCGTCCAGCCTTAAAGCAAGAAGCTAGCACTGCGCACAATAAGATTACTTTTAGTCCAAGTTTCTAAAAAAAGTTGATTTATTACTTTTAGAGATAAATTACTTTTAACCAAAACTATTTGATTTTTTTACTTTTAATCCAAAACTTTTTATCTTTTACAATTTAAGCTCACAACTTTTATACTTTGGTCCCCATACTATTCATCTTTCGCAAGTTTTTCGTTTTACGCTTCATTGTAAATTGTGCGAGTTAACACGGCGCAACGTATGTGTGTGGTTCAACGTTTTTACGTTCTGTTTTAAGTTTTGCGAGTTAACATGTAACACCCCGAAAACGGGTTTGATAATCAAACCACGATAATAGTAATGACGGGTAAAATACCATTAGTGGTAAAAATTAACCCGGTAAATATTAGGAATTAAATAAATAAATAAATCTAACATTTATTAAAAGGAGGATAAATACTTTGAGAGAAACAAAGTATATAAAAAGGGCCCGAGTTAACAATACTTAAAGTAAAATGGGTTATGAACCCCGGAACTTACTAAGTTAAGTAGGAATAATTAACTTGGTTACCAATGGGTAATTAAGTGAATGAAAGTTTAGACTTATAACCCTCTTTATAAAAACTCTAAACATGAGGGGCTAAATGTGGGTAACTAGGAAAGTGATTTAATTAAATCATTTATAAAAAAAAAATTAAAAACACACACACACACACATGTGTGTTTTCGATCGACCAGGAGGAGCCAGGAGAAAAAGGGGGGTTTAAACCCTAAATCAAGAGAATCTCCAAATTGAGGGATCAATTCAAGGCCAAATCAATGCATGAATACATAGAAACGATCACCTAGTCGTGGGGATCGTAAGGTATGTCAATTTTTTGATATTTATGAAGTTGAGATTTTGATGAACTTATGAGAAATCGAAATTCAAGCTTGAATGATTGATGTTTCGGTGAAACTAGGATGAATTAATGTTAGAAACAAACCCTAGTTGAAAAACTTGATGAATTAGTATTAAAGACTAGGGATTTGATGATTTCTCTTGCATGTGCTAAGTGGGTTTGGACTAAATTCGTGTATGTGATGCTTTTAGGGGTTTTGATTGCTAAGAATAAGTGTTATATTGTCATAAACATGTTCAAATTGAAAGCTGAATTCAAACAGCTTCTGATCAGAATTTACAGCCGACTGTATTGGCTGTAACCTGGATAAAACGTTACAAAAACATGTGTTTCTTGAGTCTAAAATGTAATTCCAGGAAATATCTTTAAAACCCCACTGGAATCGCATTTTTTCGACGAAAATTGAGCGTTTTATAAATTTCTCTGTATCAAAGGTTCAAGCTGCGTTTACTGGCAGAATTTGCAGCCCATTACGAATGTTATAACTCAATTTAGGAATTGAATTATGATCTCAAATTCTTACTGTAGAAATTTTAAGTGATTAAAAGAATCGCCAATTGGAATTTCGTCAATCGGATAAACGAGGAATTTTAAATGAATTTTTCCGTAAGCTGCAGTCAGAAGTGACGAATCTGATTGCAGCTTAGTAAATGAATTTTTACGAATTTTTGGTAAAGAGTTAGATCTTGAAATTTTAACACAAGGTCTAACCCTCCGAGAGGTACGCCACATAAAAAAATCATAATTTTTGAAGACTTGCAAACAGGTTAAACAAGTCACAAGAAACAGCCCATTTTCAGTGATATGAAATGCCTAAATGAAATCGTGGCCTACTAGTTAGTATGTAAAATTTGATTTCGTTAAGAGTCGGATGAAATATCCCTAAGTGAGTTCATTGAACTAAATGTGCATTTGAATATGTTGATAAGTCAATTGACTTTAAAAAGTCAAACCGACCAATGATTAGATCAAATGATAATTTTGATATGGTCGAATGATAAATTCGACATAAAACCTTTAGGATGGAATAGTCGTAAATGATTATGACTAATCTAACCGTCTTACGAATTATGATGATAGTTTGACTCTTGACAAGCTAGATGGAGACTTGGGAATGAAGCGGGTCAAACGGAGCAAGTACGAAAAGAAAAGCGTAATTTTGATGCGAGGTAAGTAAAGCTTACACTCTTTTTTTTATAAAATGTTTAATCATTATAAGGGTTACGAATATGTTAAGCTAATGGTTAAAATGTGGTGTTCCGACGTAGTTGATACGGCTCGGAATAAGTAAAAACGATGGAAAACCATAATGGATGGTAAAAATGGGTAAATGGTGGTATAATCATGGAATGACAAACATACAACGAGTTTTGAAATGTTTCCCTATGGGATAACTCATAATAATGATGGGAATAAAATGGTAATTAGTTGCGTGACGACCAACGTAAGATAAAGTTAAATGATACCCTACGGCGTAAGCCGAAATGGGTTAAATAACGAAATGGTAAATATATATATACCATTCAAATACAAATGCAAAATGTTTGGTCATTTAGACCAAACGGGTTAAAGGGTAATTTTAGCGCTATTTGACAAATAACGACTAATAAGTATTGTCGAGTCTAATGCTCACAGGATAAGAACGGCTTACGGAAGTTTGCATTTGCTATAAATTAGCAAAATCATTAAAGCAAGATATTAGAGCGGGTCAATACTTGACCCCGAGCCAGGTACGCATATTTTAAATTATAGTTAGAAGTAATATGTTGGTCAAATATCAGTGAAAGCCCTTCGTCGTAAAATGAGGGCCCGAAATTGACCAATATACCCATGAACGCTAAACCGGGTAAACGGTCTTTATGAGCCGTTTAAGATCGTGTATTATGATAATGTAAGTTATAGATAAGTATAAAGTGGATTGTGCATAACAAAAGGGAAAGATTTAAACTTTGAAGGTTTAAGTCTTCGAAGCGGGTCAAAAGAATTATGCGCATAGATTGAGTATTAGCCGCGTAATTCATAAAAGTTACAAACCCGAATTATAGATTTTTAGTTAAGCGTGTTGATGTATGCTAAATGGTTAATTAGAAACAAGGTTGTAAACTTTTAAAACAAATGGGTCGAATAAATGAAATAAGAAATTATAAATTAATCATTTATAATTCAAGTTTCGTATGCGGAAAATAGGATAAATTGATGCGTATTTTTATTACAAACGCGTAGGAAAAATAATCACCTAAAACGGACTTGTAGATAAAAAGTTATGACACTTTAAAGATCGTTTTACGATTAAAACCATAGCTGGGAAAAACGCAGGTTTCAGCAACAAAACTGCTGGAAAATCATCTCCCCCGCGACACGCGACAGGGAGCAGTAATCCTGGCGCGACACGCGAGGGCGTTCGCGGCACGCGAAAGATCGAGAGGAGTCTGTCGCGTGGAGCGACCGACTAAATTCCGAAATTTTATTTTGTTTTTGATTGTTCGATACTAGAACTTGATTATACTAATATTAAGATATCGAAACTAACTTTTAAGTTGGTTTTGATCATAAGTGAATGCGAAGACGTCCCGGATGAAGATCAAGCTCATTGAAGAACCGAACACGATCAAGATACACGCTTCCGCACATGGTTTCGTCGTCATTTAAAAACGACGAATTTATACATATTGTATTGTATTGTTTCAAATCTGAAAATGTTTTAATTTAACCGTATTTTTCAATGTATATGTAATTATAATTACATGTTTATTTACGTAAATAATACGAAAACCCTAAAATAATAGCAAGGGTGTTACATAACACGACGCAACCTGCTTGTGTGGTTCAATGTTTTTACGTCTTCTATTTTTTTCTCATTTGACGGGTTCGTCATAACGTGCGGGTCCTAGACTGACTTATTTATTATTTTCTATGTTTTACGTTTCGGTCTAATTTATTTGTATTAACACGCCGCAAATTCAGTGTTGGTGTTCGTTCATATTGGTGTGACACTGATGCTATTTGGGACGCTTTTACCCCCCCCCCCCCTTTTCCGCCGCAACGCGGGGTTGCTTAATACTAGCTATAATAAAAAATAATTAATAGTATAGATTTATTTACACACATAACGGCTTTGTGTTTCTAAAAGATAAAACCCAAAAAATAAAGGCTTGATATGACCAAAATGATAATTGATATCAACATGTATTTAAATCAACAAAATACCATAAAACGATTATTGCTACTGGTCTGATAATACAAATACCAGTTCCAATGTTATTCGGTTGATAACGATTCTGACATCGGTACTCAGTATAGTTTACAATAGCATCAAACAAATTTTGTATTTAAAAATCAAATTCGTTTCGAATAAAATTATACTGGAATATCAAGAAGAAAAAAACAAAACAAAATGCGTAATATAGTTTTTTAAAACAGTTAACAGATGCAAGTTATTAGAGAAAAATAAAATTAAAATTTTAAAAATTAAATGAGTTAATGACGTATATTATTTGTAATATTAGAAGTGAAATTGAAACTTTAAAGAGAAAAAACGAGTTACAGTTAATTAAAATGGAATTGTTTTTTTTTCTTTTTAACAAATTATTTTACACCTATATATCTATTAACGTTGCAATTGTTAGAATTTAGACCAACACTATTTTTATTTTTATTGTGAACTTCGTCATACCAACTGGCTATCTAAATGGGCCATTAAGTCATGGTAGTTTGGTATCTAAATGGAACCGTGGTGTATGAAGGATCAAAGTAGAGTTTATTTAGTTGGTAAAAAAAATAGATCAATAGTACGAACTGGGTATAATATAAAGGTTGATTTATGTAATTTTATCATATAATTTAGAAATATGGGCTGACAAGCAGTTTTTTAATTGTTGTCATGTGACTTTATGGCTGATTTGAATCCACTAAAATGAGCCCAACTTTATTAGCCCAAGAAGGACCTAAGCACATCAATACATGGATACATCTTTAACTAATTTAATTTTGTAGTAATATTAGTTTTCTTTAAAAGCTTACATTTATCTTTTAACTAATTTAATTTTGTAGTAACATTAGTGTTCTTTAAAAGTTTACATTTTTAACTTTTTATAAAAAGCTATATACGTAGTTTTGCTTAATTTTTTCTCAACATTTTGATATAAACTTATTAAAAGCGATCTTGTAATAAAAATAAAGTATTTTATCGCATTTTGTTCCTCTCAAGGGGAACACTTCACGTTTTGCTTAAAGAAAGGACAACACAACTTAACTAGTTTTTTTTTTTTTTAAGTCCAACAAAATTTTATTCGCCCTCAATGATATCCTCTAGTTAACCCACTGTTAACAGAAGTTACACCAGAATACTTACATACACCAAATTGAACAACATAATCAACCAAAACAAGTCTCAGATCCTCATACAATCTAAATTGAACTCACACCAATCCTCCCATGTGAGACTTGAAGCCTGAAGGGGTATGGTCCCAAAAAGCCGCACAAACCTTTATCAGGTCGCGCCATGGACCATACTCCTTACTCTCACAAAGCTGATCAATCTTCAGACCCGCGCGAGGTCCAAACAAGAGAGTACATCACTTTTCACACTTAGTGTTCTGAATAAGAGCCTCAGCCCCTACAACCATGCGCAGACTAATTACGTGTCCAGCAAGGGTCGTGCAGGAGTTGGGAAGCGAGGCCACTTCAGAAAGTACAGAAGGTACAAGTGGCAGAAAGTTAAGCCAATCAGCATCCTCCAGGTTGTGCTCTATCGTGCTCCACGATCGTCTGACGTGCAGGAGACAGAGAGTACACAAGGACGCCTATGTGGCACCAATCAGGGGGCGGCGACACCTGCCCCACGATCTCCACTTACCTGCTGATGGCAGAGGGACAACAAAGCCGACAACAGGGACACATGGCTCCTATCATGCTGCGCCAGCTCCTGGGATCCTCTAGAAGACACTAACGGTCGACACCAGTGAGACAAAGAGGATATTCCCTGCTTGTCGTCTTCCGGCCCAAGGCCCATCAGCCCATCTCCTCTTACACCTCTCTGGCTATAAATAGGGACCTCCATGCACAAGTTAAACATTCCATTCTCTCCACTCTCACTCTTAACACACACTTATCTCCTCAAAGCAGATACTTATTCTCACGCCGGAGCCTTGTTAAGAGGGAAACCCCCATATTCCCCTCTTAACGAGCTAACGGTGGTTCTGTTTTACAGGAAACCCAGATCAAATCGGAGCTCAGGAAAGTTAAAGAAGATTAACCATCATGATAGGAACATAAACCAAACTAATTAACCCTAAAATTAGTTACGTGTTTCTTCATTGGCGCCCACCGATTTTCACAATCATTTCATCTTCTTTTTTCTGAGTTTTTTGAGTGTTTTCAGTCCTTGATCATGGCTAGTCAAGGTATTCCAGATTTCGGTTTAGGTACTAACTCTCATGTTGCCCAGGGCGAAGACAACTCGCACGTCCGAGCCTTCCACATCGAAGAAATCGAAGAAGCCGAAGATACAAACATTGGGGGACCTCGCGCGAGTGTCAATCACACCAATCAAACGACTACCCCAACGAGTAATACCGCTGGTCCGTCCAACACGGCACCTTCAAGCGTATCGGCGTTGTTAGGCTTACCAAAAGGCGAAACTCTGGCCTCTTGGTATGCTAAACAACAGGCCACTCTGAATGTTGTATATCAATCACTGAGTGCGCAGCAAGCAGTCTTGCAAGCAGAACCTTCGTTAGTGACACCCCCAGGACCTACAAGAGGGGCGCACCAAACTCCGCCACAACAAAATGCTCAAGGGCAGTTCAGACCTCCTCCTGCCAGAAGACCGAGCGTGCAAATCATGCGCGACACGCATGGGGAGACTGACAGTTATTATGATCATCCGTCATACGCACAAAGACGTCCGTTGCATAGCCGGCTAGGGCCGCGCAACATCAACGATGAATGGCAGAATACATAAACGGATGATCGTACGTGGCAAGTAGACGAAGGCTCATCAGTTTTCGCCCGCTTGCAAAGAAATCACGAGTCCTACAAGCCAAGGCAACGAGCGACGTACAACGAAGAGGCAGAACATGATTTTAGTCTTGTCTAAGACCAGCAGAAGCGGCGGAGCACTCGAAGTTTATCAAGAGCATTGCTCTAGCGCCGCTAGAGAAAGCAAAGTTACCACAAAGAGTGGGGAAATTTAACGGTCTCACTGACCCAGACGACCATGTTCGAGTATTTACAAGTGTTGGTGTTTTAGGAAATGGACCATGCCGATGTGGTGCCATCTGTTTATCCAGACTTTCACAGGGGCTGCTCGCGCCTGGTTCGACAGCCTCCCGTCTGGAAGAATCACGTCATGGGTCGACTTCAGGACTCAATTTATAAACCATTTCAGCCAACAAAGACGTTATCAACGTGATACGTCTGAAGTAACAGACATTTGGCGCAGAGAAAACGAGGGATTAGAAGACTTTATCACGCGCTTCAACAAAGAGTGCTTAGAGATCGGTGGTGTAAATGAACAGCTAATGCGCGCTTACTTCAAGAAAGCCATTCGCTATGATAGTCTCATCAGGACTATCACAGGAAAGGACGGTATGCCAAAGAGTGGGACAAACTGATGGCGGCTGCAAAGATTGTAGCGCAGACCGAAGAATCCTTGGCTGGAACCAAAAGCTCTTACACCGAAGATCGTTTTTCAAGGGCAAATTCGCGCGACTATAGCAAGCGCAATAAGAGCAGAAACCCCTGATGGAAGTCAGGACAATCCGACGGTTATGAAGAACGACCGCGCTACAAAGAGGACGCGCGAGAGACACTTGACAAGATTTGTGACAACTCGAAATTTCACCCTATGCATTGGCGTAGCCTGTGTGTATGTAATTAGTTGTGAGTTTAATTGTCTGATATGTGATATCGTTGTGAGATTAAATGCTTATTGTGTGAACGATATAAACTAGTATATGTTAAGTTTTTGGATTGCACAAACACTCCGGGTCACACATTTCGTTACCATAACACACCTCTCTGCCCTTTGGGTGTTTGGGCTCGGCCCAAGACCTCTCATGATGAGGCACCGCCACATAACTCAAGCCCAAACCCGCCACCCTTGACCCATAAATGGGCAGCTTTGCCATTGGTTATAGCAGCCCAACTGAATGGGCTTGAGCCCATTGTCATGGCCGGCCAAAGAAGGAACCCCAATCAAATATTAATTATGTATACGTAAACTATCATGTGTGAGATTGCACAATATACACATTTCATGTATTCTAATTCTTATCTCAGCCCAATTTCTTGATCACCGGCCCACTTAAGTTGTTTGACATTATATTTGATGTTACGTAACTTTTCTTTTATAACTCACAATATCAACACAAATAAAACCCTACCCCTCCCCAAGTCGCGTGCAACAGGAGACCCCCCCCCTCTCTCGTCGAGGCTTTATTGGTTAGTATTCAAGTTTACTTTTAATGCATGGTTATTGATCTTATTCATGTGTGAGTTTATATGATATATAACAAGTAACATAGTTAATTGATAAGGGTTTTGGTATTGGCTGTGATGAATTGTTAGAATGATTATATGGGTAGGTTAAATCCGAGCATGAAGTATGATGAAACTGTGATTGTCATGATTATGGGAAATCTTAATAGTTATTGTTAATTGATAAAGGATTGGCCAGTTCATATTAATGTTTACGTATAAAGGTAATCACGTCGTGTTCGATGTGTGTTATGTACGAATTGAATAGATTGGTTAGTTTATGTTAATAATTACATATGATTGCTTCATTAATGATTCTCGTAATTAATCGGCAATTGACAATAAAGCAATGTTCGAATCTGATTCCCTTGTCATGCAAACATAGTGTAGCGATACATGGTTGGTGTTGTCGATTATGTGCATGCTTGATGATAGGTGTGTAGTAAATTGCTTGATAATAGGGTTGATGATCATGAGATTCAGATGTTAATAATCTATGGTTTGTGGCGATAATGTTAAGGTGCTTGAGGATGATTATTTGTTAGATTGGATCATGTAGTAATAATCTGTTGTTTAATGTTCTTGTTGTCGATATTGTTAATAAGAATTTAGGGGCCTTGCACATCTTACATAACATCTTTGGTTTCATTGATGATTAGGGTAACAGTCATTGCTAAGAATTAGATATGCTAGGGTGTAGCATGGTTGAATGTTGATAAAGGTGATTATGATATATGTAACCTGAGTAAACAGAACCTTGAGTATGTTGTTCACATTATCATGAAATGCTACATGATGCTTCTTAGGAAACAAAGAGATAGTATTTAATGTGTGACAATAGGATTTGCTAACTTGGCCTTGATAACTAGCGGACACCTCAAGTGGGCTGCACAAAAGGATGGGCTGAGCAGGTGAGCGGCCTGCTTAGGGCATCGGGCCACGCCTAGTTTGGGCCGCACAAGCAACCTGATTTGTGTTGGGCCGGGCATTATCCTAAGGACCTTATCGGGTGGTAATGAATAATTAATCTTGTAATGGGTTAGGTGCTAATTAACGGGCCTCAAGTCTCATTGGGCCAGGTGATGTTAATAGGTCATGTGGCGTATCAAACAGTTAGTGAGTTTATGTGTAATATAAATCAGTGATGTAAATTTGTAAACAACTTGAATACCAGTTACGTGATGACAATGAATAACTAATGTACGTGACTAATTGTTACGACTGGTCATATGTTATGTATATTTCTGGTACACTATTGGATTGAGGGTGTATGTAATACTTGTGTGCCACATCTGTAATGTGTATAAGGAGTGTGTGATTAAGTGCTACGAAACTGATTGTTACTGGTACCTATGTTAGGGCGTGTTTGATCAACTGTAAAACAAGAAACTAATCTAACCGAGCAAATCAAAGGTGAGTTCATCTCTCTTGAGCATGCGTCCCGGTGGTTGGGACAGTCTTTGGGTATCCCTGGGAGGGATAGGTTTTTGGGTAACTTGTTTGGGTATTCCTGAGAGGAATACGTCTTGTTGTAAATTGGTAATGTTGGATAATGTACTCATCCTATCACCTTTTAAAGTCCATCCGTGTTGTTTGGTTACCTGAGAGGTAACAAGGTATTAGTTAGTAGCGCTACTTAGGTTTGGCAACCTCACCCCGTACCTGGGAGGACTGGTGTTGAACTAATGACCTAGTCATGACCAATGCTTTGATAGGAGCATTGGAGAAAGGGCAATGTAAATCAGGAGACGTCTTGTATTCGGGGTATTATCAACATTAAATTCAACGGATTAACTAAACACTTGGTAACCAACGTTTTCGTAAAACTATGAACTCACCAGCGTTGTCTGATACACTTGTTGCATGCTCGCAGGTCGTTAGGTATCTTGGATTTGGGAACTTGTTGTCTGAAGTAGCTGGAGTGGTCATGGGTCGACTGGAGGGATTCATGTGATTGATTGCTTGATACTATACATTGGTTTTGAAACTGTTTAACCTTGGTTTACTATTTGCTTCCACTGAACATGTTGGTTTTCATTTAAACTTGTTGATGGTATTTTTCATTAATAATTGAGGATTTTATTTATAACTTGAATGAGTTCAATGTAATTAGTGGCTCGTTGTTGGTACGTCACACGCCTAACAGGGACATTCCCTAGGTGGTATTTTGGGGGTGTGACAAGATCGGTTACCGGAAAGCCGTCAAGAACGAGAATCGGAAAAAACACTGGACTCCGCTCACTAAAACACCCAAAGAGGTGCTAATGACGGAGAACCATGACTTCAAAGCGCCCAAGCCGATGTCAAACAAAAAAGGCCAAGACCCAAATCTTTATTGCGATTTCCACAAAGACACGGGTCATTTAACTGACGATTGCATCAGTCTGAGACTGGAAATCGAGAAAGCTCTGAAGAGCGGAAAACTAAGCCACCTGGTTAAAAACGTGCGCAAAGAGACGCGCCAGATCCAGAGAAACGATGACGGAAACCAAAAGAAAGTAAGGCGTCTCGAAACCCATATGGTCAACGGACCAAGGCTTAGCGCAAAGAGCAAAGGCAAGCGCCCTTTCGAAGCAGCATAGCAGGAACAACATGTCATTTTTCCGGTGGTACGCGGAGGACCACGGGCCACGCGCCCCATTATCATTACAGGCATTATCGGCCACTATAAAACAGAGTATGTCTTCATTGACCCAGGAAGCACAGTCGATATTATCTACAAACAGTGCTTCAATCAATTCGATCCAGAGGACAAAGCGCGCCCGGAACCCGTTGATTACCCTTTATCCGGATTTTGCAACGAGACAATCTTCCCGTTGGGACAAATCAGCTTCCCCATCACGCTGTCTGACGGGAAGCATTCAAGAACCACAAACGTTAACTTCATGGTAATGCCAGTGAAGTCAAGACATGACGTATTGATTGGCAGAGAAACTCAAGGGGAAATGAATATGAAAACATCCACACCCCACTCAGCAATCGGTTTTCCAACCGAAATAGGGGTAGCTATTATCTATTCAAATAAGGAAGTAATGTCCGCAGAAGATGCGCGACCAGTCAAAGCTGCCAAAGTCTCGGCAACAGAGCCAGAAAAATGGGTCTTGAATCGCAAGTACCCAGAACAAACGGTGACAATTGGTCCTACAGTTTCATCAACAATCAGAACGCACCTCAAGCAACTGCTATTCCGAAATATGGACATCTTCGCCTGGACCCCGTCAGACATGACGGGTGTCCCGCGTGACATAACAGAGCATTGTTTAAACACATATCCATCTGTTGAACCAAAGGTCCAGAGGAAACGCAGTCTCGGATCAGCCAAGACAAAAGCCACGAATGAGCAAGTATGTGAATTGCTTAAAGCAGGCATACTGCGCGAGGTACGATATCAAAGTTGGGTCGCTAACCCTGTGATGGTGGAAAAGTCTACGGGCGGATGGCGCATGTGCACTGATTATACTGATCTTAACAAAGCGTGCCTAAAGGACTGCTACTCCTTACCAGAAATCGATAAGATAGATTCACTCACGCCGTTTAGATGGAAGTGTTTTTTGGATTGTTATAAGGGATATCACCAAGTCCAGGTGAACCTGGAAGACGAGGATAAGACAGCATTCCGCACGGACTTTGGAATCTTCTGCTACACGAAATTGCCCTTTGGGCTGAAAAATGCTGGCGCAACCTACCAACGTTTAATGGACAAGATATTTGGTGATGATATTGGGAAACATATCGAGGTCTACATTGACGATCTCGTAATCAAAAGTCCTGAAGAAGGTCAAATGTTGAAGGATATAGAGAAGACATTCAATTCTCTCAGAAGCGTGAACATGAAGCTGAATCCAGCAAAATGTTCTTTTGGCATGGAGGAAGGCAAATTCTTGGGTTTCGTAGTGACGAACGGCAATCGAGCGTATGCCTTCTCCAAGTACGATTAAAGAAATGCAGAGATTGGCCGGCCGCTTAGCCGCACTCAATCGTTTTCTGTCAAACCACGCAGCAAAGTCATATCCGTTTATCAGTACACTGCGCAACTGTGTCAAGAAGCAAGAGTTCAGATGGACGCCGGAGGAAGCAGCTGCCTTCCAGCAAATGAAGCAATGTTTAATCGAGCTCCTAACATTAACAGCTCCTTTTGAAAAAGAGCCACTCATTTTGTATTTGTCCTCTTCAGATAAAGCAATTGGCTCGGTATTACTTGTGGAAAGAGACGGTATTCAAACGACGATCTATTATGTTAGCAGAGTACTCACGGATCTAGAAACAAGATATTCTACCATGGAAAAGTTGGTGCTTGCGCTGTTACACGCCTCTAGAAGGCTGCACCGATACTTTACTGGCCATGTGATCACAGTATTAACCAACTTCCACATCGGCACGATCTTGCAAAAGCCAGAAACTTCAGGCCGCCTGGCAAAATGGGCAATTGAACTGGGAGGTCACAACATTTTGTACAGCCCGCGCCCAGCCATTAAAGGTCAAGTATTAGCGGACTTCATCACAGAAGTCCGAGAGGATAAGATCAAAGATTGTGAAGCTGTCGATACTCCCATCAAAGACACATCCGAAGGATTATGGTTGTTATACACTGACGGAGCCTCGAACGAGGATGGCGCTGGAGCTGGTTTGCGCCTTGTTAGCCCTGAGAAGCATGAGTTTACCTACGCCATCAAGTTGGATTTCAAGAATACCAACAACGAGGCGGAATATGAAGCGTTTTTGGCAGGCTTGCGCCTAGCCATCAAAATGGGAGCTCAAAACCTACAAGCGCATGTAGATTCTCTTCTGATCGCGATTCAGATTAATGGTTTGTATGATGCAAAAGGCGAAATTATGGTCCTGTATTTAGAACAAGCGAAAGAGTTACTTCAGCAATTCAGGTCATACAAAGTAGTTCACCTCAATAGGTCAGAGAACAAACCAGCAGACGCTCTAAGTAAGCTTGCTTCAACAGCTTTTCAGCACTTAGCCAAAGATGTAAGAATTGAAGTTCTAAAAAACCCATCAGTTTTGTTGCGCCAAGTGAATGTGATTGAGATAGGGCCACCGTCTTGGATGACCCCTATCATCCAGTATTTGCAAGAAGGAATACTCCCTGAAAATAAAGCAGAGGCACGAAAGATACAGAACAAAGCTTTGTTCTATGAAATGAATGGTGGAATCTCGTATCGAAGATCTTTCTTGGGGCTACTTCTGCGCTGTGTGGACCCTCAAGATGCGAATTACCTGATCAGGGAGATTCATGAAGGCATTTGCGGCATTCATGCGGGCCCATGCATGGTTGTCGCGAAGATAATGAACACTAGTTATTATTGGCCAGGGATGCATGTTGATGCCCTGAAGGAGCTGCGCAAATGCGACTCATGTCAAAGACATGCTCCGAAAACCCTGCGCCCGAAGAACGACCTCATCCCTGTATCCACTACTTGGCCTTTCCAGCAGTGGGGAATTGATATGGTAGGACCTTTTCCCGAAGCTCCGGGAGCAGTGAAGTTCATAATTGTTGCCGTTGATTATTTCACTAAATGGGTGGAGGCCAAAGCCCTCGCTTCAACTTCTGCAATGATGGTGCGCAAATTCATATGGGAACACATCATTTGCATATTTGGCCTCCCGCTCAAGATCGTAACCGATAACGGCACCAATTTCGCTTTAGAAGACCTTCAAGAATGGATGAAAGAGCTGAATATAGAACACACTTTCTCTTCCGTTGCGCACCCTCAGGGCAACGGCCAAGTAGAAAGTGTCAACAAGAGTATCGTCGAAGGGATAAAGGCCCGTCTGGGCACTAAGAGAAGAGGCTGGGTAGATGAGCTCCCGAGCATCCTGTGGGCTCATCGAACCATGCCGAAAACAAGCACTGGTGAAACCCCCTTTAGCTTGGTCTACGGCTCAGAGGCGGTTATCCCAGCTGAAATTGGCCTCCCCTCGCCACGCCTGACAGCGGTCAACAAAATCGATAACGAGGCGGAGCGCTGTCTAGACTTGGACTTGCTGGAAGAGAGGCGCGAAATAGCGTGAATCAAAGAGGCCAAGTACAAGACACAGTTGGAGAGGTACTACAATGCTAGAGTGCGCATTTGTACCTTTACTCCAGGAGAGTACGTTTTCAGAGATAATGAAGCTTCAAATGCTGAATGCCCCGGAAAACTAGCACCAAAATGGGAAGGCCCATACTTAATACATGAGGTGCTAGGAAAAGGGGCATACAAACTGCGCACCCTGGATGGACACATCATCCCGCGTACATGGAACGCGCAACAATTGCGCAAATGCTACATGTGAACACCCTTGGCCATGCGCCTTCTATCTACTTATGTTGGCCACACGCCTTTTTGATTACTTATGTTGGCTTTACGCCGCTCTTCTGTGATTATGTATGTTGGCCCTGCGCCTATTTCAAAGCTACTTAATGAAAGCATTGCCTATGCCTTTCGTTTTTAGCATCATGACTTCTACGTTACAAATGCAAGTTAAAATTTTGATTAGCACGAAAACACTTTAGTAAATTACGAGCTCTCGAGTTATGCCTCCAAGGTCCTCCGCGATCATAGTGCGAGACCGGGCAGAAACACTCATAAACGAGCCACACTTATATTTATTCGAGCTAATTTAACCAAAGTTTCTAACAACAATGTAATAATTGTAACTCGACAAATAAAAGACAACATAATGTCTTGTACTAAAAGCGCACCAGCGCAATGATTACAGCAAAGGTAGTAAAAATATCGTAAGTTCGATTCCAAAAAGCGCGGTTGCGCAAAGATTACACAACGATAAAAGTAAATTACAAGGCATTAGCCTACAATCACTACCTATTCATTACCACCATCGCCATCATCTCCATCGCCGTTGCCATCGCCTTCGCCATCATCACCGTCTGGTTCTTCCTCATCAGATAACTCCACAGTCTGTGGAGGGTCTAAGATAGTCTTTAATCGGGCACACCAGTCATCGTGTTGTAAGGCTTTAGTGACCAAATCCATCACAGGCAAAGTTAGATGGTCGTAAACTTTTTCAGTGCGAGCCAGCGCATCATCAGCCTGATCTCACTGAGCAATGGCTGATGTCGAATTCTTGTCCAAAAACTTCTTCGACATGCTGCGCACACTCTAGATAACCTCCACGATGACCAACCGCGCGAGAGGCATCTATGAGCGCGGCAACAGCAGCATCCATCTCAGAAGCATTCAGAATGGAGTTAGCCATCTACAAAAAGGCAACGAATAAGAATAAAGACAGTAAAGATAAACCTTAAGTTAAGAGAGGGGAATCTTACCAGAGCCACCCCTCTACTGCGCATCCATTCAGACTCAGATACCAGCGTGTCAACGATTGCTTGAGCTTCGGTGTAATTGTTCTGAGCTACGTTAAGAGCTGTGGTGCTAATATCTCGCACCTCTTGGGCGGTAGCAGCCTTCACCCTTTCCGCCTCAAGATCAATTTCTAACGATTCGTTCTTATTCGTTTGCTCATGCAACCGATGCTTCAGCTCAGCAATTTCTACATCTTTAGCACTTAAGTCTTTGTCCCTACTGGCCACATGCGCTTTTAACTCAGCCCGAGAAAGACAATAATGACTTAGTGATATTGCGACAAGTAAAAAACAGCATAAGACAAAAAAGGCTAGTTGTTGAACCTCGACGCGCTCTTTATCAGCCTCAAGATCCTCAACCTTCTTCGTCAATTTGGAATTTTGGGCTTCAAGGTCGGTAATCTTGTTGCGAGCTGCATACGCGCGCTGGTTATCTTTTTCACAGATCTTTTTCCATTCTGCGCGCTCTTTTGACAAAAGATCCTCAGCAGCTTGCAATTTGCTCTTTAAGCCTTCACGACCCCACTCCTCGGATTTTTTCTCCGCTTCAAAGGCAGTTTTCTCCTCAGCAAATGCATTCTTCATCTTCTCAAAATCTTTTCCTTGTCTCAACAATCGATCTTGGTATTTTTCCCAATCACCCCGCTCCCTAACCATCGTACGCCAATCGCGCACGATCTGGTGGTTAGCGGCGTGGGTATTGGCTTCTCCAACAACGTAGGTATGGTATAGTGCATCGTGAGTTCGTACCCTTTGCCGGTTAACCTCACCGGGAGGAAATGAATTCAAAAACCAATCGCAGCATGCCCCAAACTCCAAGAGTGTGTCTTTCTGTTTTAAGCCCCATGGAGGTCGATGCGGAGCATCACCACGCGCCTCCTCGGTGTAGGTTTTGTAATAAATGTCGCCTAAGGTATCCGTAAGACCGATAGGAGTTTGTGGCATAGACCCTCCAGCACCACCAGCCGCGCCTGCACCACCTTCAGTAGTGGTAGTCTCCTTATGCACAGCAGCAGCTGATCCTCCAGCAGCAGAAGTAACTTGAACAGTCTGGGCGGGAGCATCAACCTGCGCAGGCTTGGTTGGCTTAACAACCTCGGGCCCTTTCCCCCGAGTAGTTTCCTTCTTTTTCTCATGAAGGGGCTGGTCAAGCCCCGTAATATGCACAACCTCCGGACCCTGCGCCTTCTCATGAACACTAGTAGCAGCGGCCCCGGATTCCTTGGATTTATCGCCCTCAGGCTTTTCAGTAACCATCTTTTTCTCTTTTTCTTTCTCCTGCGCAATAGGTTTCTCGGCAGCCTTCTTTTTCTCTTTATCAGCCTCCAACTCAGCAGATTTGAGCGGCTTGATTACAAACCTAGGCTTCTTAGGCGCCGGTTCTTTGGGGTCTTTAATTTCAACACCCTTAGCTTTCTCAGGGGTTTTCTTCTTGGCCTCTGCAGAAACTAAGTGTTAAGAGAAGAAGTGCTATTAAAACAAAAAAGCATTATCATAACACTAACCTAGAGAAAATTTGTAGAGAGAACGCAGACTGCTTTGTTTCCCTATCACAGGGACTTCCCCGGCCATCTGCGCCACCTGCGCGCTCACAACAGGCTCCTCTCTACTTCTTTTCCTGCTCACCAGCTTGGCAGCAGGATCTTCATCATGTTCTTCCTCTTCCTCCTCATCCAGAGCGATAGAAGAGGGAGTAACACCAGCATCTGGGTTCCTTGAACCCGCGCTTCCCGAGCTCTTCGAACCAGCAACGCTGGTCTTCTTCTCACCTATATGGAACAAACCCTCAAGTGAGTCACTGACAACAACATAATCATCCAGGTTACGCTGCCGGAATCGAGGAGTACCTCTATCAGAAGCACCAGCAGTCGCGCGGCTACTTCCGCCCTTCTTACTAATTGCCCCCGCCTCAGCAGTTGCCTCCTTCTTCTTCTTCTTGATCGGTTTCTTCTTTTCCTCCGGATCGATGCCAAGGTCTCGCAACACACCTGCAAAGATGTTAGACCAGGAACTTAACTCCCCGTTTGAAGACCCTACAGACTCCTCGCTGGAAAGATAAAGAATCTATTTACCAGCGGAAGTCACAGCACGCAAGGGTTTGGGATTGGAAAGATGCGCACCTTCAGTTGCAGTGGGAGGATTGGCGAAAGCTCCAGCTAGAGGATAGAGAAAATGACCTTTAATGCAATCATACCAATATTGCTCCCATGGTTCCAGCAGGCGCACCCCCATGGATTCACCGAATGCCGGGAAAGCAGCTTGGTAGAGGTGTGCTTTTGCATTCAAATTGAACAATTAAGCGCAACTGAACTAAAAAAGCAGTAGTCAAAGAAATAACTAACCTCTATCTTGAAACTTCAAAACCGGAACTTCATTGCTCTCCGCCGGCCACTAGTCGCTCATCTGCGCCGCAACAAGGACGTTCTCACCAAAGATCCGATTTGGCGTCGTAGTAAGTTTTAAATACCAATCAGCTCCCTTGGGAATCGGCATATCCTCTTTCTCGATGGTGTCCGGCGCACGGAAGATCATGGCAATGGGGATAACCTCTTCTCTAATGAAGAAATTTTTTTGTTTCCAATCATGGAAACTCTTCGGAGGATTTAGTAGAATCTTCTTGGTAGAGCCCCGATTACCAAAAGAATAGAACCCGATGTTCCTGATCAGCTGATAAAATACCCTAAACTTGTCCACAATAGGCTCTACATCATGTGATCGACACAAAAACTCAAAATGTCGCACCCACACCATGCCGGGTGGACTCATTTGTGAGATATGAAACCCATAATGATGTAGAATATGGGCCATGAACTGCGTGGCCGGCAACCAGAAGTTGCCCTGTAAAAAGAAGTCCTTAAAGAGGGTAATGTAACCCGGCGGCGAGTCAGCGACCGTTTGATTCTGGCCGGGATATCGTGCATCCCACTATGGTGGGAACCGGAATCCTCTTGTAATTTGTTCAAACAACCCCAGGTCCCATTTGAGGACGGGGATAGGACCTTCTTCTTGATGAGACTCTTCTTCAGCCATAGAGAAACTTTGAATATTCTCTGGAAAAACTTGAATATTTGAAGATTTGAAGGTTTGAACTCGAAGATCTGCTACTGATTCTTTGAAGATTTGAAGATGCAAAGAAGATTCAAGGAAGAACCAGAGAGAGAAGAGAAACAGAAGAAAGGATTATGACCTTCATCTCTCCTCTCATCGACTATATATACTCATCGCACATAATGCGATGAGTAGACGTGCCAGATTCACCACGCGCGTATCCAACCAGCTAATGCCACGTACGTCGTAATTCCCGGAGTGACGGTTACCACGCGTGCGTGGGCCTCACTCGATTGACGGAAAGCCGAACCGCCAGTGACAACTTGATGACTACCATGTCAGCAGTCAACTCAAACGTCATCATCAACGACATTTTGCACCAACCTGTCAGAATTCAAAATTCGAGGTTTTTCCCGCTCAAATTGACTACAAACTTCATCCAGAAGTTACAAAGGGCACGCAACATCCATACTCATTCGATGACCCTGCGCGCTTATACTCAAAAACAGAGAATTGTCTCAGCAGGCAAACCTGGTAGTCGCGCCGTAGTAACTGACAAACACTTACACGTGCGCCTCTACCAGAATCATGCTACCACGGTTGCACCGCACGCATGCCCATCCATGATGATGCGCAACAGAATCAAAAAGCAACAACCACCAAGCTACCCTACAAGTCGCGCCGTAGTAACTGACAATCAATTACACACGCGCGATTTAGTAAGATCTAGCACTTCCTTTTTCTAAGTCCAGAGCTCCAACCACTTGCTTCGCGCATGGTGCAGCACTGGACTGGGGGGACTTGAAGGGGTATGGTCCTAAAAAGCCGCGCAAACCTTTATCAGGTCCAGCCATGGACCATACTCCTTACTTTCACAAAGCTGATCAATCTTCAGACCCGCGCGGGGTCCAAACAAGAGAGTACATCACTTTTCACACTTAGTGTTCTGAATAAGAGCCTCAGCCCCTACAACCATGTGCAGACTAATTACGTGTCCAGCAAGGTTCATGCAGGAGTTGGGGCGCGAGGCCACTTCAGAAAGTACAGAAGGTACAAGTGGCAGAAAGTTAAGCCAATCAGCATCCTCCAGGCAGTGCTCTATCGTGCTCCACGATCGTCTGACGTGCAGGAGACAGAGAGTACACAAGGACGCCTATGTGGCACCAATCAGGGGGCGGCGACACCTGCCCCACGATCTCCACTTACCTGCTGATGGCAGAGGGACAACAAGGCCGACAACAGGGACACATGGCTCCAATCATGCTGCGCCAGCTCCTGGGATCCTCTAGAAGACACTAACGGTCGACACCAGTGAGACAAAGAGGATATTCCCTGCTTGTCGTATTCCGGCCCAAGGCCCATCTGCCCATCTCCTCTTACACCTCTCCGGCTATAAATAGGGACCTCCATGCACAGGTTAAACATTCCATTCTCTCCACTCTCACTCTTAACACACACTTATCTCCTCAAAGCAGATACTTATTCTCACGCCGGAGCCTGTTTAAGAGGGAAACCCCCATATTCCCCTCTTAACGAGCTAACGGTGGTTCTGTTTTGCAGGAAACCCAGATTAAATCGGAGCTCAGGAAAGTTAAAGAAGATTAACCATCATGATAGGAACATAAACCAAACTAATTAACCCTAAAATTAGTTACGTGTTTCTTCAAAGCCTTTCCCCGATACTTTATCCATAAAAACCCAAACACTCTGATCTCCTCCTTGATCCGAGCCACATTGATCAGCTTATTATTGAATATTGCGTCATTCCGGTGTTTTCATATAACCCATAATGTCGTTTGTATGACCAAATAGACTGCCTTTTGCCATCTTCTCGACCTCCTATTCCTCTTATGAATGTTAGCCACGTCATTGAGATCCAACACATAAATAGGGCAAATCCTGCACCACTGTGACACAAACTCCCACAACTGATCCGTGATTCTGCACTTACCGAAGAGATGCAGCGCCGACTCCTCCTCATCTTCACATAATCTACATCGATTATCTAGGACCTATATATTCCTTCTAGCAAGGGCCATGGTAGTAGGAACTTTATCTTGAACGACTCTCCAAACCAAGAAATTAACCTTTATTGGAACCCAGTTGTTCCATTCAAACTCCAAACCAAGATCAGAAAATAGTAACATTTCAGCTTTGTTCCGAATACTACTAACCGTAATGTCGTCGTTAGCATCAAGAGCCCACCTCCATCGATCCCCACCTGCCCCGAACCCATACACCTGAACTGCTGCTGTAAGGGAATTCAATTCAGCATATTCTTCAGCGCTATGAGGCGTTCTGGTCCAAGCTGTACACAGAACTGCCGACCCGTTTGGCTCCATCACACGGTCAGAAATCAAGGCGTTTTTATTACTCTCAAGGCAAAACAAACGAGGGAATTTTTCGCACAATGGCTCCTCGAAAAGCCATCTTTCTTTCCAGAAGCTGACATCTTTTTGTCTACCCGGACAAACTCGGAATAATGCTGCCAAATCAATACCCAAGGACTCGAAATCTCTTGAAATACTACGAATTTGCTTCCAAGGCCCTGATAAAGACAACTTAACTGGGATGAAACTCCACGATCTCAAATGACTATGTAGTGCCCATACAGCCTTTCTCCACAACCTCCCTCTATCAATCTTGAACCGCCACCACCATTTAGAGAGCATGGCCAAATTCGCCATTTGGAGCGAGCCGAAGCCCATACCTCCTAAATCTTACATTCCAATTTGACAAGTTGGGGTTGACTTTGTTCATAATGTCAACGAATCACTTGAAGTTATATATAGATTAGGACTAGTTGTTTTTATCTATCTATTATAATAAAAGAAACCAATTTTTGAACACGTGTCATTCATTGAAGGTATCCTCAAATCTATACTTATCTTATATTAACTAAATAAATAATAAATTAATATTAAATCTTATCATACTTTAATAAAATATTATCCTCAAATCTAAATTGTTAATTTAATATATTTTTAAAACAAATACCTCTCTTTCCTACTTATCTTATATTAAATATATAAATAATAAATTAATATTAAATGTTATCCTAATTTATTAAAAATATAATTTTTTTATTATTTGGTATACAAAATTATATTTTTTCAACAAGTGTAAAATGCGGGGTTTTGAAAATATATAACTTTTTTTATTATTTACTATACAAAGTTACATTTATATAACCCGTGTAATACACGAAGTTTTTAAAGATATAACTTTTTACCATTTGCTATATAAAATTAGATTTATTCAACACGTGTAATACATGGGGTTTTTAAGGATATAATGTGTTTATTAATTGGTAGATTTTTCAACCCAACTATACACGGGTTTTTTTAAAGATATGACATTTTTAGTATTTATATACAAAATTACATTTATTTAATATGTGTAATACACATGGTTTTTAAAGATATAACTCTTTTTTAGATCTATTCAACACGTGTAACATACGGGGTTTTTAAGGATGTAATTTTTTTTATTATTTGGTAGATATATTCAACCTGATTATACACATGTTTTTTAAAGATACGACGTTTTTAGTATTTAGTATACAAAATTACATTTATTTAATATGTGTAATACACATGGTTTTTAAAGATATAACTTTTTTATTATTTGATATATAAAATTACATTTATTTAACCGTACAATATACGAGGTTCATAAAAATATAACTTTTTATTATTTAATATATAAAATTACATTTATTCAATCCGTATAATACACGGGGTTCTGACCTAGTATAATCTATACTATATAATAAAAGAAACCATTTATGGGACACTTGTCATCATATTAGACCATTTCTTATGGATACTTATTATTTTAATTTAATCTTTTCTAATTAATTATAGATAACCCTCTTATTAAATATGATTTAGTTTAATATCTTATGGATAATTATTATTTAGTTTAATCTCTTCTAATTAATTATAGATAACTCTCATACTAAATATCATTTTTTTAATTTTTTCTACTTAACTATAAGATAATTATCATTTAGTTTAAATTTAATGTATACTTCTCATTTATAATATTAATATTACTTTATAAATAAAATTTGATTTGTTACGGGTTTTTTAAATATAATTTATATTTTATCACTAAAATGACTGCTTATTTACTTCTTAAATAACATGTTTGATCAATGTATCTTCTTTTCAATAATCATCTCCGCAATCACTATATCTATTACGTACCGAGTATATCCATTAGTTTTTTTAAATATAATCTTCTTATTATTTGGTATATAAAATCATATTTATTCAAGGCGTGTAATAAACGATGGTTTTTAAAGATATAATTTTTTTTATTATTTGGTAAACAATATTACATTTATTCAACCCGTGTAATACACGTGGTTTTAAAGATATAACTTTTTTTATTATTTGTTATATAAAATTGCATTTATTCAACCCGTACAATATGGTTCTTATAGATACAACTTTTTATTATTTAATATATAAAATTACATTTATTTAACACGTGCAATAAAGGAGGTTTTTAAAGATACATTGTTTTATAATTTAGTATATAAAATTCATTTATTTAACCATGTGTAATACACGGGGTTATATCCTAGTAATATAATAAATACAATACAAAATATCCCAAAACGCGTAAAACAAACACATTCTTTTGTAAATTAAGTGAGAGTATTAATTGTTTTCTTGTTAGCATATTGACTATATATGGTATTAACTTAACAGAACCATGTTCCAACTTGAAGGCAACATTGTAGTAAAAAAATATACATGAGGTATTAGGGGACTGGGGGTGGTCCGTGATGACACCCCCATCACGCGTGAAACATCACAAGCACACCGCCGCCACCACCTCCATAACGTGTGAAAATATTAACGCGTGGAAGGAATCACGCGTTGAACTTTGGCAAATTTGAACGTTGTTTGATGCTTTTATGACCGTTTTCCAACGGTAAAGTTTAATAAAAAAAAAAAAGAAAACCTTTAAACCTTTTATCTATATATATCTCCATTTTTTACCATTCCACCCACACCAAAACATAAACACATTTCACATAATCTACATCTTTCTCAAATGGAGTTTCCTACGGATTCGACGTTTCCGATGGATAGCGATAGCGATACCGACTCGTCTTCCGACAATGAGACGCTTAAATATTTTGTGTCGGTGTATAACGAACTTGATACTAGTTCGTCCCGCCCAAAGAAGAAGATGGTAGACCGTGATCGTATACGTGCCAACGAAGTGTTAATGAACGATTATTTTGTGGAGAATCTGCTTTACAATGCCGAAACGCTTAGAGATCGGTTTCGTTTACCAAAAAATTATTTTTAAAGATTGTTGGAGACATCGAAGCAAGCGAGGAATGGTTTCAAGAACGTTACGATGCGAGGGGCAAACCAAGTTTCACGCCGATACAAAAATGCACGTTCGCCATTCGCCAACTAGCGACAGGTAACCCTCCCGATCAATATGATGAATACCTAGCTATGGCGTCTAGAACTTCCCGTGAATGTCTGCAATTTTTTTGCAACGCGGTCATTAAGTTGTATGGTAAAGAGTTTTTACGTAAACCGACAAGCCACGACATCTCACGTATTTACGCCGCACATGAGGCTAGATGGCATTTTCCAGGGATGCTCGGTAGCATCGATTGTACACATATCGAGTGGAAAAATTGTCCAAGAGAGTTGCGAGGGGCGTATGTTAGGGGTGATATCAAAAGACCAATCATCATACTAGAAGCGGTGGCGTCGAATGATTTATGGATTTGGCATTCATATTTCGGTGTTCCAGGTTCAAACAACGACATCAATGTGTTGCACACATCGCCGTTGTTTCAAACCGTAACGGATGGTACCGCACCCTTCTCTCCATTCTATGTTAACGGACGATATTACAGACGAGGCTTTTTTCTTGTGGATGGTATCTACCCTTCATGGTCTGTTTTTGTGAAAGCTCCTTCATTTCCTGTCGAGGCTAAAGAAATCGTGTTCAAAAAATTGCAAGAATCGGCAAGAAAAGATGTTGAGAGGGCTTTTGGTGTTTTAAAGGGTAGATGGGGTATACTACACCGACCGGTTCGTGCGATAAACAAGAAATCCATACAAAGCATAGTATATGCATGTATCATATTGCACAATATGATAATCAAAGAAGACGGACGTGCAATATCTTCGATTTGGGTGCCGGATCCTCCTACACAAGTTCAAGTTCCACAAAATATCCAACAAGACTTGCGTGATGAAGAAACTCACTTTCGGTTGAGATACGATTTAATCGATCTAGTAGGTTCTTTAGGTTTGGAGTTTCATGAGTCAGACGAGGAGTAGAGTTTTTTTAGTATTTTTTTTAAATTGTAGCCTAAAATATTTCTAGTATGTTAAATTGAACTAGTATGTTTTAATTTTAATGAAATTTATAATTTTAGTGTTTTATTGTTAATTTCTAATTTTAAAATAAAAATTAAAAAAATTTGTGAGTGATGGAATTCCATCACTAGTGATGACCACCGCCACTACAAAATGCTTGTGAGTGATAGAATTGTGGCTGATGACATGGCAGGACTTAATTGGATGCTTGTAGTGACCACCCTCACTCCCCTTAGGCCACCCGGGGTGGAAGAACTTTTGCACGTGATGGATGTCTATAACGAGTGATGGATCACAAAACACTACCGCCACTTCATTTTTTCACGCGTCAATTTGATAACGCGTGGAATGTATCACGCGTGAAGAATGGAAGATTGTGAAGGAATATGAGGGTTTATTGTTGGGTGTTGTAAGTGATGGGCATTTCCACTAAAATCCATCACCAGTTATGGAATAAAGCTTGATGACATGGCGGAACTTGATTGGAAGTTATGAGTGAGTGATGAGTGATGACCACCCCTACCCCCCTTAGAGTCTTTGTATGCGGATTCATTGCACAAGTTGTTGCACTTGTGCAAATCTATTGTGACTTGGATCTAGCCTGTTGCACAGCTGGTAATTTTATCAAGAAGCGATGCTTTCTATACTATATATTGTAGTTATCGGTTCATTACCAACTAAATACTTTTGCTCACATAAAGAAAAAAGAATATAGTACATGTTGTAAACATCAACATGTTTTGTTGTTTTCTTGTTGCGATTTTGCCAGTCTCAAAGTTGTAAGGTACATACGTGGAGCAGTCTCAAAGTTATATAGTAACAGGAACTGATCAAAAAGAAATAAACAAAATCAGCTACATCAATCTTGTAACTCATGGCGGAGCAAAGAAAAGGATATGAGAAAGACCAAAAGGTTGGTGATGGTCGGGTTACCAACGAGGACGTTGAAAAGCTAGATAGCATATCCAAGAAGAAGCAAAGACATGAAAGCAGATATGAGAAATATCAAGAAAGAAAGAAAGCAAAAAAAGAGGTACGTGATCGTCTCTATGGATTAGGAGAGCCCTTTCAAGATGAATCATTAGAGACAGTTTGTGGTGATTGGAAAATTACATATAGCTCCTTAATGAGTCCTGTAGCTTTTGGTTACAATGGTAATGTACTGGCAGACCTAGAGTTTGGGCATGATACAAGTAGACTTGATTACTTTGCTTTTCGTCCTTTGAATATTTTTACAGACGAAGATCCAGCTGAATTTGATCTTATCCTTGATGGGGGCGGTGGTGGTGGTAGTACTCAACAAGTGCCCCTATAGGTGTCTTCTAATAATGGTGTTGAAGCCATTGTCCAGACATCGAACCAGCCTGAAACTGGTAGTGGCGTTGCGGCTGCTGCTTATGAAAAGTCCATTGGTGGTGAAGGAGGAGGAATTAACCCGCCCTCACAGGAACGCCAGCCCACTTCTTCTGAGATCGATGAAAGGATCCACCGTACAGACAGGAGGCCACCAACTCATGTCACTAATCCACCTCAAAGGCATAATTCCTTCTAAGTGATGTTTTGATTGATTACAAAAGTCATTGGTTGGTTATGCAATAAATTAAAATGGATAATGTTTATTTTGATAATTAACTAGTTGGCGTCCCCGCGCGTTGCGGCGGATCAAGCCAAGTTTACAACATAGATGGAACTATAAAATTCATAGGTGAAATTTATTTGAAGTGGTTAATGTTATGTCTCCTTCCTCTCCTATGACCATTGGCCTTCATGGAATTGGTTCTTTTCGTTGCAAATAAAAACATGTGAGTAATTAGTAAAAACCCTAAAATTGTTGATCATCACCAAACAAAACCAGAAAATAAAGAGTTACTTATGCCAAAGCCGACCATATAGCAAAAATTTAGTTCAACTATAAAGCAAAGATGTGATCAAACCATATAAATTGAATTGCTTCAATAAAAAATCTTGAAATAAGCATGCAATTTCGAAATAAAGGCATAAATCACGGGTTATTATTACCTTTTATAATTTTCTTCTCACTTTCTATACATGTCTTTATTTGAACCATATGATTAACGATATGAAGGAACAAAATCAGGTTTTAAAAAGTTACTTGATATCCATAATAGAATGGGAGATTTGGTCCAAAAGTTCATGTGTTTTCTTCCAAACAATGTGTCTCTTGAAAATCTAAACATCTTTGGATCTGTAACTGGACGAATAAGTATAAAATCATCCAATGTAATCCAATGTGGTAGTCTAATACCCAAAAAAGAAACATTGAACAAAACATCAATGATTTGAAAAATGGATTTCTAGGAATTAATTAAAGAATACTTAGTGAGAGAATTGATACTTTGTGGTTCTTTTCTATTTCTCCCAATGATTCCATTTTCTCATCTATACACATGAGAACAAAAACCACCCCTTTTTTACTCGTTACAAAAATAGAAGCAACCAACTTTCTGTCTTTAACTTACTCAACAATTCGTATTCCCCCAAAAATGGTTAAAAAAGCAACACCACCCCTTACTGTTTCTTGAATTTTGATCATCATCATAATCATCCTAATTACCACCATTGATTCTGTTTTCTATTGGATTTCTAACCAGAGTGGAATCAAGGTTTGTTTAGGGGCTGCTATAGATGCACCAATTTAAGCAAACTGCATCTAAATCGACATTAAAGGAATTCGACTTCTTTAGGGCATAAAATCAAACACCTAAAGTGCAATTAACAACAAATTAAGCTTCAAGCATTGCGTTTTACTGCATATATTCTTTCAAAGTGTTTAAATTAGTTCTTGATGTTTTAGAAGGGTAAATTCCGATTTTCAACCAACATATCAACTCGTAAATACCAGTTTTACCCCTGCAAGAAATGAAGTATGAATATTAGGGTAGATTATTCACTGACCTGAAAAGGAACTTACCGGATCTTCGCCGAAACAGGAGCCTTCGTCGGAATCTGTTTCTGCACGCCACCTCTTGAACCATAATCACCGATCAACGTACTCGAATCAACACCGTCACCCTCGCAGCCCTCGCCGCCTCTCGTACCTTATCGTCGCCGCCGCCTGGTTCTGCGTAACCACTATCGTCAGAACTCTAGGGCTTCGCTGGAAAACTCTTGGCCGACTCCCCTTATCACTCAGTCTCTTCGTCGCTCTCCCTTCCTTCTCTGTAGAGTGCAGAGCTGTGTTTGTGGGTAAGAGAATTGTAGAAGCTACGTTTTAGAGGAGTAAAAAACAATGCAAAAAGAAAAAAAAAAGAAATGATTACTTTTCACTGTAGCACTGCTACAGTGATTTTAAGTTGTAATTTAATATATATAATAATATGTTCATTATGTGATTTTCCCTTTCCTCAGGTATTATTGTACATCACTCATTCGTTTTCTTTGATGTTATTGGGTAATTACAAAAAAAAGTTGTAAAGCTGTAGCAAATACACATCTGTAACACCCCAAAAATGGGTTTGGTAATCAAACCACGTTAATAGTGATAACGGGTAAAATACCGTTAGTGGTAAAAATTAACCCGGTAAATATTAGAAATTAAATAAATAAACTTGATGTTAAATACTTTGAGAAAACAAAAGTATATAGAAGGCCTGAGTTAACGGGACTTAAAATAAAACGGGTTATGACTTCTCGAACCCATTAAGTTAACTAGGAATGTTTAACCTAGTTAATAAGGGGAATGTTACTAGAAATAGGCGGGTTATGGTCTACTTAATGACTAACCAAACTAGAGGGACCTGAGTTGCCAAAAAGGAGACTTGAATTATAAAAACTAAAAATCAAAACACAATAAACACTTTGTGTGTGTGTGTGCGTACGTCCAGGAGCAAGAACAAGGGGCACTAAACCCTAGTTCAACAAATTGATCAAATTGAAGCCCAAATCAAGAGCCAAATTAATGCATGAACACAAATTCGTGATCACATTAGCATGGGGATCGCAAGGTATGTTTAATTTTGTGATTTGGTGATACTTTGAAATTTTGATCAACATTCATAAATAAAATTCTTGTATGAATGATGAATGTTATGGTGAAATTGAGCCTGTGTATGAATCTAGGGACAAACCCTAGATGTGAATTTGGTAAAATAATGCCATAAACTAGAAATCCAATGAATAACCTTGTGGATGATAAGTGGGTTTTATGGTATTAGGATTAACACTTGAAAAGTCATGATTACTATGTGAAATTTGAAGATATGATAAAAGTTCTAGATGTTGTTCATGTATACTAGACATAGAAGCTTGATTTTTGATGTTAAAGCTTGGTTAAAGTGTAGTCATGAACTAGACAAAAGATGTATAAAAATCTTGCCCGCTAGGTGTTTGTTAAAATGCCTAAGTGAAATCATGATGTCTACTAGTTGATATGTAGAACTTGATCATATTAGGTGTTCGGATGAATGTCTAATGTTATGATGAGAGGCGTTTACATATAGATGGAAACCTTTAGTTCTTGTTTAATGAACGAATAGTTAGCTTTGGTAATCAAAAGCTAAAATAACTCGATATTGATAATCACTTGAATTTGTTAAAGTGATAGAAAATACGTAAGGTGGGATAATCGTGTTAGACGATGATTGATCTAACCATCTTACGAATTTTGATAATAGTTTGACTCTTGACAAGCTAGATGGAGGCTTGGGAGGAAGCGGGTCAAACGGAGCAAGTACGAAAAGAAAACGTTGCTTGGATGCTAGGTAAGTTAAAGCTTACACCTTTTATTTAATATCTATTAGTTTTATAGATTATGAATAATCAAAATTCATATTTGACTTATGATGTTTCGACCCGACATGTGCGGTTCGGAACAAACGACAATAATGATAAACCATGTTGAATGGTTAAAAAAAGGGCTAATAAGGTCATTTAGTCATGCAATGACTAATAAATAACGAGTTTTGAATGATTACCTTATAAGGTTAATCAATACAATTAATAAGGGTAAAACGGTAATGTGGTCACTCGTTGACGAGAACCGTTAGTTTTGAAGGACACTTTTTGGCGTAAGATATAAAGGGGTCAAAATAATCAAGAAATAGATTTATAAGTAAATTGACCGTACGGTGTAAACCGGTACAAGTCATGTAAACGAGATGTTAATAAATCCATCTCGCAAAAGTAAACGGTCATTTAGACCAAACGGGTCAAAAGGTGAAAATATCACCCTTTGACAATATCGGCTAATGGTTTGTCGAGTCGTATGATTACAGGAATAAATATCGATTGAATGTTGACATCGCTATTACTTAGCGGCTACTAAGGCAAGGTATCAAAACGGGTCAATATATTGATTCGATCCAGGTACGTATAATTGGTCAATTCATCATTAGAACTTGAAGTTCAATGAGGGCTAAACAAGTTAAAATGGACATTGGGTTATCTTTTAAGTAAACCGAATGATTTAAGTTATAGTCATTGTGTTTTGAAAACATAATGGTTATTTAAACAAGATCCTAGTTTAAAAGTGGAATTTTTGGTCAATTACGACACTAAAAGTCTTTTGTTGTAAATTTAGGATTAAAGATGACCAAAACGCCCTCGTAAGCAAAATCGAGCAAACGAATCTTAAGAGTTGTTTAAAAACAAATTATATGATCAAGCAAATACTTGGAATAAGTATAAAAAGTGAAAGGGGTAAATCTTGGGTCAAATGACTCTATATGGGTCTTTGCCGTAAAATGATAGTCCGAGGGATAAAACTCGGAATATATAGAGCTCCACATTGAGTCCACCACAAATATAGTTGTGGTGGAAGATTATTTTGTAAGAAATGTGGAAATATAAAGCTAGATACAAATGAAAGCGAATCATGTTTAAAATATACTTAAATACCCTTAACGGGTCAAAATAAGCATACGAGCGAAAACGGGTTTAAATCGTATAAGAAACCTGTGATTAGAACCTAACATGGTAGATAATATTAAATTGAAGAGGTGCATGTGAAATAAGGATCAAACAAATATGTTTGTTTGATAAATGCATAAAACAGGTCAAAATTTGGTGAAAAGGTAATGAGTCGAAGGCTTAAAAGTCTCAAAATTTATTATGCCGGATGTTGGATTTTAACTCCATATGATGGAGAATTAAATTAAAAACGCGTAGGAAAAAGAATCGCGCAAAACGGATATCTAGATCAAAAATTATGAAGCTTTGAAGTTAAAATTTTGATCAAAAATGGAGCTGGGGAAATGCAGCAATCAATAAAGGAACTTGCTGTCAAAAAAAGGGGCTAGGTGGGGCGTCTAGCCCCCCCTGAATTCGAAAATTGTTTAATTTTGTTTGTTTGACCCACATAACTTGTTTAAACTTGTTATTTAACTATCAAAACTAACTTTTAAGTTGGTTTTGATCATAGGTGAATGTCAAGAGTGCCCGGATGAAGATCAAGTGGCGAGCAAGAACCGAACACATGTTAAATGAAGCTTTCGCATCAAATCTTGAGTTGTTTGCTAAAAGTGAATTATGTAAACATTTATAAACATGTTTTTTTGAAATGTTGTAAACTATGGGAATGTTAGTATGACAAGTTTTTGTAAAGTCACATTTTAGCATATAAAATGTGTATCTTATTAATAAAATCTTGATTTATAAGACGGGCGTTACAAGTTGGTATCAGAGCTCAAGGTTAAAAAGAATAAAGTGTTCGGTTCAAGGCTCAATCGTAAATCCGGTAAGTACATGTATGTTAATAGTTTAGCATGCTAAAGTGTTGAGAACAACACATATGGTTATCGTGTAATACACGTTATACCAATAAAAACAATATAGAATGGATATAGTCAACGAAATTACATGTGTTGATGCGTATAGTAGAAAAGCCTTGTATTATAATACGGGCATCCATTAATGTCGAAATTACTAACTGTTGTAAACGTATTAGTTGAAGGACACTCGCATATGAAGATAGCGAGAGTTCAACAAATCGAGGATTTGATAGAGGAACGGTCCAAAGAGTATGCTCATCAAAGACCTAAAACACGTAACGATCGCAAACAAGGCTAATGGCAAAAGAAGCCCGTTAGGGCAAGCATTACCAGGTGCACATTTTAAATTTAATTGCACAAATAGTAATATGAAACAAATATGTAGAGATTGAAAGTTGCATATGTAGATTAAAAACTTGGAAAAACCTGAATAGAAAATCTATCCGGGATATTGGTTCCAAGAAAAACAAATAGAGGCATTACTTACATGGGGTGTAATGTGAAAATTATAAAAAGGTCATGTATACTAGGTATTGATCGCTTACTCTGGCCAAGTAAGTGGTGAGCACGTGAACCATGAACTTTTTATGATGGACATGCTTACATCCAATGTAGTAAGGACGGGGTGAGTGGGACAAATTAAAAAGTACCCAAATGAATCAGATAAGCAAAATATTTGATAATAATGTAAACGCACAGTCGAGTGACGGAAGCGTATTATATTAGGATAATGAACCCGAGTGAAGGGACAAAGAAACATGTAAAATGATTAAAGTACGCACTGGGAGGGGGTGTACTTACACTCGAACCCGGAGAATGCAAACATGTAAAACGATTAAAGTACGCACTAGGAGGGGGTGTACTTACACTCGAACCCGGAGAATGCAAACATGTAAAATGATTAAGATATGCATTGGGAAGGAGTGTACTTACACTCGAACCCGGAAAATACAAATATGCCTCTTAACGGGCCGTTTTTTGTAAAACGTCAAACGTGAGGACAAAGTCGGAATATAAAAATGAAGCGAGGTCTTAATGCATACCGGGAGGGTTGCGATAATAACGACTTCGGTTAAAAACTCGGTTGATGGGTAAGAATTAAACACATGCGCAGACTGAGAAACGGGAACTCGGATGGAAAGTTAAAAGACTCGGGTTTTGAGTCATAACTAAAAGACGACAAGACAATGTAAATAGAAATTTTGAATAAATTATGTTCAACTATTTTAAAGTTGAACGGGTCGAATATAATATCATGCCGGACGGCATGAGTAAACGCAAGCGGGACAATGGTAGTGTTAAAAGCAAAAGAATAATGAGCCCGGTAATGGGATATAATCAAATACGAATGTATGTAAACTGGATAATTGTGAGCATAAGATAAACCGACGCATAAATGACGTGAGAAGTCATAAAGTTGGAAAATTTGTCCAAAAGGAAATGAATGTAGGCTTAGACTACGGTCATGGTCAAAGAAAATACCAAGGCGAAAATAAATGATTCTTCAAACAAAAACAGGGTGCCTTGACACCAAACAAGTATTTTAAGAACGACATGAGTAAAGAATAAACTACGGGGTCAACCTAACCTTTGGGGTTATAAACAATGGAAAGATCTACGAGACTAAAACGACCCACGAGTCATGACTAGAAAGAAATAGATTATGAGGACCTCGCCTTAAAGAGGTGAAGGTCTAATAAAATAGCCCATAGGCTAAGTGATAAAACCTACGGGTTAATTAGACAAAGCAATGGAATCAATTGAGAATCATCGCATAAAACAAAGACCGTAAAAGAATAAATTTTGGATTATCAATATCCCGGTATGGATAATTGACAAAAGTTAAAGAGAATATGCGAAACTAAAACTTCGGTTTTGGTAAGAAATGACGTTTTTACAAATATGAATTCTGATAGATGTATAAATAGTAAGCATGAAAGATATAAGTCTTGACACTGATAGTTGCAAGATGATATGTTCCAAAAGTGATATTTTTGAAAATAAAAGGTTGATATAAAATTTGGCATGACGTGACATGATCACGGTCAAAAAGTGCAATGTGAAGTGTAATCACATTAGAGCCGAGCGATGAATATTGTTAAGTTAATTAAACTAGTGGAAATAACGAGATTACGTTATTTCAAGTTGTATTATATCATATAAGATACGTAGATGATTAATAACCAAAAAGATATTACCATACTTTTCTGGTAATACTAACAATTGATTAAAATATGAGCAATGCTCAATTGATTATCGAGAGCAAATGCATGGAGTTAAACTCGATAAATTATGTAAGAAAAGGTTTCGAGGACGAAACCTCTTTAAGGGGGGTAGACTTGTAACACCCCAAAAATGGGTTTGGTAATCAAACCACGTTAATAGTGATAACGGGTAAAATACCGTTAGTGGTAAAAATTAACCCGGTAAATATTAGAAATTAAATAAATAAACTTGATGTTAATTAAAAGAGGATAAATACTTTGAGAAAACAAAAGTATATAGAAGGCCCGAGTTAGCGGGACTTAAAATAAAACGGGTTATGACTTCCCGAACCCATTAAGTTAACTAGGAATGTTTAACCTAGTTAATAAGGGGAATGTTACTAGAAATAGGTGGGTTATGGTCTACTTAATGACTAACCAAACTAGAGGAACCTAAGTTGCCAAAAAGGAGACTTGAATTATAAAAACTAAAAATCAAAACACAACACACACTTTGTGTGTGTGTGTGTGTGCGTACGTCCAGGAGCAAGAACAAGGGGCTCTAAACCCTAGTTCAACAAATTGATCAAATTGAAGCCCAAATCAAGAGCCAAATCAATGCATGAACACAAATTCGTGATCACCTTAGCATGGGGATCGCAAGGTATGTTGAATTTTGTGATTTGGTGATACTTTGAAATTTTGATCAACATTCATAAATAAAATTCTTGTATTAATGATGAATGTTATGGTGAAATTGAGATGTCTATGAATCTAGGGACAAACCCTAGATGTGAATTTGGTAAAATAATGCCATAAACTAGAAATCCAATGAATAACCTTGTAGATGATAAGTGGGTTTTATGGTATTAGGATTAACACTTGAAAAGTGATGATTACTATGTGAAATTTGAAGATATGATAAAAGTTCTAGATGTTGTTCATGTATACTAGACATAGAAGCTTGATTTTTGATGTTAAAGCTTGGTTAAAGTGTAGTCATGAACTAGACAAAAGATGTATAAAAATCTTGCCCGCTAGGTGTTTGTTAAAATGCCTAAGTGAAATCATGATGTCTACTGATATGTAGAACTTGATCATATTAGGTGTTCGGATGAATGTCTAATGTTATGATGAGACGGGTTTACATATAGATGGAAACCTTTAGTTCTTGTTTAATGAACGAATAGTTAGCTTTGTTAATCGAAAGCTAAAATAACTCGATATTGATAATCACTTGAATTTGTTAAAGTGATAGAAAATACGCAAGGTGGGATAATCGTGTTAGACGATGATTGATCTAACCATTTTACGAATTTTGATAATAGTTTGACTCTTGACAAGCTAGATGGAGGCTTGGGAGGAAGCGGGTCAAACGGAGCAAGTACGAAAAGAAAACGTTGCTTGGATGCTAGGTAAGTTAAAGCTTACACCTTTTATTTAATATCTATTAGTTTTATAGATTATGAATAATCAAAAGTCATATTTGACTTATGATGTTTCGACCCGACATGTGCGGTTCGGAACAAAAGACAATAATGATAAACCATGTTGAATGGTTAAAAAAATAGCTAATAAGGTCATTCAGTCATGCAATGACTAATAAATAACGAGTTTTGAATGATTACCCTATAAGGTAAATCAATACAATTAATAAGGGTAAAACGGTAATGTGGTCACTCGTTGACGATAACCGTTAGTTTTGAAGGACACTTTATGGCGTAAGATATAAAGGGGTCAAAATAATCAAGAAATAGATTTATAAGTAAATTGACCGTACGGTGTAAACCGGTACAAGTCATGTAAACGAGATGTTAATAAATCCATCTCGCAAAAGTAAACGATCATTTAGACCAAACGGGTCAAAAGGTGAAATTATCACCCTTTGACAATATCGGCTAATGGTTTGTCGAGTCGTATGATTACAGGAATAAATATCGATTGAATGTTGACATCGCTATTACTTAGCGGCTACTAAGGCAAGGTATCAAAACGGGTCAATATATTGATTCGAGCCAGGTACGTATAATTGGTCAATTCATCATTAGAACTTGAAGTTCAATGAGGGCTAAACAAGTTAAAATGGACATTGGGTTATCTTTTAAGTAAACCGAATGATTTAAGTTATAGTCATTGTGTTTTGAAAACATAATGGCTATTTAAACAAGATCCTAGTTTAAAAGTGGAATTTTTGGTCAATTATGACACTAAAAGTCTTTTGTTGTAAAGATAGGATTAAAGATGACCAAAACGCCCTCGTAAGCAAAATCGAGCAAACGAATCTTAAGAGTTGTTTAAAAACAAGTTATATGATCAAGAAAATACTTGGAATAAGTATAAAAAGTGAAAGGGGTAAATCTTGGGTCAAATGACTCTATATGGGTCTTTGCCGTAAAATGATAGTCCGAGGGATAAAACTCGGAATATATAGAGCTCCACATGGAGTCCACCACATATATAGTTGTGGTGGAAGATTACTTGTTAAGAAATGTGGAAATATAAAGCTAGATACAAATGAAAGCGAATCATGTTTAAAATATACTTAAATACCCTTAACGGGTCAAAATAAGCATACGAGCGAAAACGGGTTTAAATCGTATAAGAAACCTGTGATTAGAACCTAACATGGTAGATAATATTAAATTGAAGAGGTGCATGTGAAATAAGGATCAAACAAATATGTTTGTTTGATAAATGCATAAAACGGGTCAAAATTTGGTGAAAAGGTAATGAGTCGAAGACTTAGAAGTCTCAAAATTTATTATGAAGGATGTTGGATTTTAACTCCATATGATGGAGAATTAAATTAAAAACGCGTAGGAAAAAGAATCGCGCAAAACGGACATCTAAATCAAAAGTTATGAAGCTTTGAAGTTAAAATTTTGATCAAAAATGGAGCTGGGGAAATGCAGCAATCAATAAAGGAACATGCTGTCAAAAAAGGGGCTAGGTGGGGCGTCTAGCCCCTAGGTGGGGCGTCTAGCCCCCCCTGAATTCGAAAATTGTTTAATTTTGTTTGTTTGACCCACATAACTTGTTTAAACTTGTTATTTAACTATCAAAACTAACTTTTAAGTTGGTTTTGATCATAGGTGAATGTCAAGAGTGCCCAGATGAAGATCAAGTGGCGAGCAAGAACCGAACACATGTTAAATGAAGCTTCCGCGTCAAATCTTGAGTTGTTTGCTAAAAGTGAATTATGTAAACATTTATAAACATGTTTTTTTGAAATGTTGTAAACTATGGGAATGTTAGTATGACAAGTTTTTGTAAAGTCACATTTTAGCATATAAAATGTGTATCTTATTAATAAAATCTTGATTTATAAGACGGGCGTTACAACATCTTTCATTTATAAGCAAATGCCCATTCATGTTTACTTCACGTCCAGCTAAAGCTCCTCAAGATTCGGTTATATCCAAAATATTTTACCATCCTTTAAGGTTGGGTGAAGGCCGAAGGGTGTCGGAGAAGAAATGCGCCACAAATTCAGACGCGTCGCCCTTTTCTGTCACAAATGCATCGCAAATTCAGATTTGCTAGGCGGCAGAAACTTAATTCTTTGTCGGAAATTTGCGATGTATTTTCTACACCATTTCCAATTAATTCTTTTTTAAACTTGCTACACAAGCCGGACTACACTGAGCGTAGTCAAATTCACATTTTCTCTCATCTCTAATGTCGGATTCTATGTGCTTCGATTGAATTGGATGTTGTCTGAGCTGATCCAACAGATTAGATCGTGTAATTTCTTCTGGTGGTTTTGTTACAAAAAATCATTAACATATAATGAATATTCTAAACTAGTATTAAGCTTTCCGTGTTGCGGTGGGGGTAAAACTGTGCCAAGTAGCACCAATGCTACACCACCTCCGGTGACCATCAACACTGGAAAAGCTCGTAAAATAAAAGAAACAAAAAATGAAAAAAAAAACAATGAAAAGTAGATGTAAAAACATTTAACCACACATGTCTGTTCCGGCATGTTAATGCACAAAAATTAGACCAAAACGTAAAACATAGAAATGAATAACTTCAATCTAGGAAGAGGAAACAAACACAGTAACTGAAATTCAGTTTAACATTTATTAGAAGAAATTCCCTCCTAAATTATGCGCCAAAAACATCATTATATAAACGACGTAAAGCATTGCTTCCATAATCACTTCAATCTATCATTCTGCAAAAAAAACATCTTTTACCAAAAACGCCAATTTAACCAAAACGCCAAAAATGGCAACCATCGTTTGGTGGAGATACACTCTGGCAATCAGGCGATTCGTCCTGCGTTTTGACAACAGAAGGAGGGTGTATGTTAGGACGATCAAGGCAATTTTGAAGATGGAAGAAGAGGTACAGAGGGGTATCCTATCCATTGGCATCGCTCTGGATAACGAATGCCAAGAAACACATATGCTTATGAAAGCATTAACAAGGAAATTTGGACCAATCAAAGCAGATGGAAAGCCGGACCCTGTCATTACATCATGGCGTTTTGATGATGAAACATACATGGTGACCGTTATATACGACAGCAGAGTGCAGGAAGACTACCTTCTTGAAAACATCATGACAAAACAGGGGCTTGGGTTCATGGAAGAATTGCACAACGCCACTTGTTTGAACACAGACATGGACTCAAAAATGGCGTTAATGCAGGACATGTTCAAATGGAGGCTTCAGAATCTTCAGGAACAAGAAGCCGATGAAAGTGAAAGTGATGACATGAATGAAGGTCTAGATGAAGACTCCGATGAAGAAGATGACGCAAGTGATGGATACTTCTCGGATAAAGTACCTTCTGACGAAGAGTTTTAAATTTTTTTTGTTAGTTTTCTTCCGTGTAATCTTCTTTTTTTTTCTTAAGATAATTAAATGATATATTTCTCTGTTTAGTTGCAAAACGCCAAAAAAATACTACAAAAAGTTATTGCTTACAAAACGCCAAAAATAATAAAAAATATTTTTTCTGCTTAATATTTTCTCCGTTATTGTATTTTGTCATCTTGGTCTGCATAACGCCATTTAAAAAAACGCCAAACTTGGAAGATGGGACATCTATCACCCTAGAACTGATAAAGCTGAACAAAACAGTAAATACACACAGAAACTGAAAAGACGGTTACTTTATTACTATCATTTATTATAATAAAAAATCACGCCTAAACTACGCGGCAAAAAACTCCTATAAGAGAGGGGTCTCTACACAATGAATTGATCACACCTAGAAAAAAAAACGCCATGTTCCCTAGAAACCACTCACTTTAAAATGCCAAAAAATTAGTTAAAAAAAACACAGATGACAAAGCTTTCACTGAATGTATTCTTCTCTGAGGGGGTTATATCTATAATTTTTTGTTGAATGAGATGGATAAATATTCAAGAAAAAGAAGTGATATGTCATCATGTGAGCTTTATTCTTGATGGCTATATGCATGGCATGAAGGGATCAACACAAGTGTAAAATGCTATTTTGGACTCCATTATTATAAATAACATTCAAGGAAGAGTTGATCTTCAATGACATGCCATCAAACAAGAATATCACACCAAAAAACAGGATGCCACTAACAAGCTTCGTCTAAAAAAGACGGGGTTTATGTTGGAAAGTTGGCATCTAGCTAAGGTATTCAAAGGTTCAAAACGCCAAAACAAATTCAAGAAGAAGAGGCTGATGACAGTGAAGATTTGGATGAGAAATTATATTACCATTTTTAATTTTTTTTCTTTATCATTTTATATTGTTTTGTTATCAAATTATCTGTTGTTTGTTATATAATTCTCTACAAATAAAATACATTATTATATAAACGCCAAAAACTACAAACACCAAAACGCTAGTAGTATGAAAACTGTGAGAACGGGTGCTGGCAAAGCACCTTGTCAATGTATTAAACGCCAAAAAAAAATGACTAAACACCATAAAAAACATTTGGTCTTATTGTAATCTTATGAAAATATTAACGACTCTTAGTGAATTATTACACAACGCCACAAAACGCCAAAAAATTGACCAGATAAATGCTATAACGCCAAAAAAATTATCAATGTGATACAAAAACAATTAATTCAACGCCAAATTGTTAATGAATACAATTAACGCCAAAATAATCTTAGACGCCAAAAATGAAGCAGCATGTTACACAAAATTGGAAAATAAAAGAAGATTGAAAAGACAAAAAAAAACCCCCTCACGCCCTGATCATATCCCGCGCCACGGGTAGGGATCCTAAGAGAAGTTCACCCTATTTGAGAAACTTGAGAAACATTCTGGACCACATATTTTCCTAAGCTTTTCGTAATATACACATATGTATAGTTTAAAATCAACTATATACATATATGTATATTGTCAAATCTTGAATTATACACATGTGTATATAGTCAATTTTAAATTATACATATGTCTATATTACGAAAAGCTTAAAGAAAATGTGTGGTCCAGAATGCTTCTCAAGTTTCTCAATTAGCCTAGTGCTTCTCACACGATCCTAACCCTATATATATATATATATATATATATATATATATAGGTAAAGAGTACTGTACAATATTGCTTATCGTACATTACGTACGCTTCAATCTCAGCCGTCAGATCATCTTCCCGCATTTTAAAATCGCATGTTGTTTTTTTTTATAACAATTTCGCATGTGATAATTTTTGATGAATTCGCATGTTGTTTTTTTGTACCAATTTCGCATGTGATAATTTTGATGAAATAGCATGTTGTTTTTTTTATAACAATTTCGCATGTGATAATTTTTTATGAATTCGCATGTTGTTTTTTTTGTACCAATTTCACATGTGATAATTTTGATGAAATAACATGTTTTTTTTTAACAATTTCGCATGTGGTAATTTTGATGAAATCGTATGTTAAAAAACCAACATGCGAAATTGTTACAAAAAAACAACATGCGAATTCAATGCGGGAAGATGATCGGACGGCTGAGATTGTAGCGTACGTAATGTACGATAAGGGCATTTGTACGTTAACCTAACCCTGTATATATATATATATATATATATATATATATAGGGGAGCGCTAAAATGAAAACCACCCTCAGTTGTAAGAACCATGAGAACCACTCTCAACCAATCAGATTATGCCAACCTAAAGGGTATTATAGTCATTTACCCCAAATGTCAAATATTCTCTCTCTCTTCATTAAAGTTACTTTAAATACCTCTCTCTTCATTAAAGTCACTTTAAATACCTCTCTCCTCTCTCATTTTTGGTTCGGGTTTGCCCAGTTCAGTTTCGGCTCGGATCTTGGTTCATTTTCGGTTCGACATAGTTCAGTTACGGTTCACTCGGTTCAAGTTCGGTTCGACAAGAAAACAGGGCGGTGACACAGTTCAGTAGCGGCTTGGGTTTCGGCTCGATGTTGTGCAACTCGGGTCAGTTTCGGGTTTTGGTTTTGGTTTGGGTCGAAAGCAGACAACGGACCCGGTTCGGGTCAGCAGCAGTGAAACAAGTCAAAGATGGTCAACTGATGATCGGTAAAGTTTAAACGTAGCGAGTTATTATTACCTTAGTTTAGATTTTATTTTGTTTACGCGCACCGAGCTCGAACCGATACTTTAGTGACTTGTTACGTTTGGCATTTTAATAGAAATTTTATATATTGTGTTTATATTGTTGAAAATTGTTGAGTTTTGAAAAGATAACGACAGCTTGAGTTGTCGGCTTATTCCAAAAACAGAGGAAACTCTGTCCGTTTTCCGTAAAAACGTAAATAGTTTAACATAAAACGTAAAACGTAAAAACGTAAAAAGTTTAACGTAAAACGTAAAAAGTTTTACGTAAAAAGTTTAACGTAAAAAGTAAAAAGTTTTACGTAAAACGTAAAAACGTAAAAAGTTTAACGTAAAACGTAAAAACGTAAAAAGTTTAACGTAAAACGTAAAAAGTTTTACGTAAAACGTAAACTTTTATGTAAAAACTATTTAACGTAAAACGTTTTCTACGTAAATTGTAAAACGTAAAAACCGTGTGATAAAACGGCGCCTAAACAAGGGGCGTGAATACGGGGCATTAAAGCGCCGCGAAAAAACAGGACTTAAAAAACGTAGCGTTAAAACGGGATGTAAAAAACGGCGCAACGCTTGAAAAAGCCGAGCGTAAAAAACGGCGTGCAAAAACGATGCGTTAAAAAACGATGCGTGAAAAATCCGGGCGTAAAAACGGCGTGCAAAGACCGGCGCGCAAAAAAAAATTGTTTTGGTAGAAAATTTTGAATTTAAAAATGCTTTTAATAAAAAAATTTGTTTAAAAAATAAAAAGTAATATAATAAAACAAAAAAGTAATAAAAAAATAATATAGACAAAAAGACCAAAAAGAGTAATTTTACTAAAATAACCTTTTGTATTAAAATATTAAAGACATAGTAAGACAAAATGTATTTAATATTAATTTTAGTTACTTTTAATCTTATTCATCCATCTTGTTGATCTAGTGGCTAGAAAGTGGTTCTTTCGGTTCTTACAACTGGAGGTGGTTTTCATTTTATCGCTCTCCTATATATATATATACATAGGGGAAGGTTCATTTGAGAAGAATATTCTTGCAAGAAGAAAACTAAATTAATCTAGGCCCTATATTTTTTTGATCAATGGTTGTGAATCAAGATATTATTGTTGTCCACTTTCAATTAATAAGGGTAGAATAGACAATTTGATGTATAACACTATTAAATATTATAAAGGGTTACTCCAATCTCATTAATGCCACCATAATTTTCTCCTTTACCATCATTAATGTGTTGGCTCCTACACCAATTTTATAAGGAGTGACTAAATTATTTAAAGTGTTGTGTCCTACACATATAATATTATATGTCGTAAAATTATTTAAAAGTGTTGGGAACCTACACATTTTGTACCCTACACCAAAACATTGTTTTCTTGGTGTAGGAAACGTTGTTAGTATGGTGTAGAAAACGTTAAATATGTAGGATCATGTGCATGAATGTTTTTCTGTGTAAGATGCACAACTATTTTATAGGATAGACTCATTAAATGATTAGAGTTTATTAATTTAAATAGCAAAAATAAAGGGTAGACTAATTAAATGATTGGTTTAAATTACCTTTCTACCTTTTTATTCTTTTTATTCTTAATTTGTGATTTGTGATTCTTCTCATTTGAACTCACCACTATATGTATGTATGTATGTATGTATGTATGTATGTATGTATGTATGTATGTATGTATGTATGTATGTATGTATGTCTGTACGTGTAAAGCGATGTTATGTGAAACATTGTATTTTGAAACTTGATAAAAAAAAAAAAAAGAGGACATGATAATAGTTATATTATAATTTATTATGTTAGTGAAAAAAAAATTAAAAATGATAAGTTATGTCAATATAATTCATGGACGTATGTATCTTTATGAAATTATAGAGTTAATAGTTCATCCGGTTGAACCATCTGGTACAACCTGGTTCTACCGGTTAAACCATTTTTAAGGTCATCCCGGTATGATTTAAAAACCGGTTTTTAAAACATTGTAGATTAGGACTATTTGTTTTTATATAATAATACAATAAATACAGTACAATATCCCAAAACGCGTATTCTTTTGTAAATTGAGAGTATTAATTGTTTTCTTGTTAGCATATTGACTAAACAGAACCATGTTCCAACTTGAAGGCATTAGAGTCTTTGTACGCGGATTCATTGCGCAAGTTGTAAGGTACGCGGCGGAGCAGTCTCAAAGTTATATAGTAACAGGAACTGATCACAAAGAAATAAACAAAATCAGCTACATCAATCTTGTAACTCATGGCGGACCAAAGAAAAGGAGATGAGAAAGACCAAAAGGTTGGTGATGGTCGGGTTACCAACGAGGACGTTGAAAAGCTAGATAGCATATCCAAGAAGAAGCGAAGACGTGAAAGCAGACATGAGAAAATTCAAGAAAGAAAGAAAGCAAAAAAAGAGGTACGTGCTCGTCTCTCTGGATTAGGAGAGCCCTTTCTAGGTGATTGGAATGATGCATATAGCTCCCGAAAGAGTCCTGCAGCTTTTGGTTCTACTGGTATGGTACCACCGGCAGTCCTAGAGTTTGGGCGTGATACAAATAGACTTGATTACTTCGCTATGAGTCCTTGGAATGTTGATTATACAGACACAGATTTTCTTGGACTTGATATTAGTGGGGGTGGTGGTGGCAGGACTCAACAAGTGCCCCTCGAGGTCTCTTCTAATAATGGTGTTGAAGCCATTGTCCAGACATCGAACCAGCCTGAAACTGGTAGTAGTGTTGCGGCTGCTGCTTCTGAAAAGTCCATTGGTGGTGAAGGAGGAGGAATTAACCCCCCGCCGTCACAGGAACGCCAGCCCACTTCTTCTGTGATCGATGCAAGGATCCACCGTACAGACAGGAGGCCTCAGGAGGGAGAGTCGTCGGTACCACCAACTCATGTCACTAATCCACCTCAAAGGCGTAATTCCTTCTAATGTGTCTAGTGATGTTTTGATTAATTACAAAAGTCAGTGGTTGGTTACGCAATAAATTAAAATGGATGATGTTTATTTTGATAATTATGTGATTTTCCCTTTCCTCAAGTATTATTGTACATCACTCCTTTGTTTTCTTTGATGTTAGTGGGTAATTACAAAAAAGTTGTAAAGCTGTAGCAAATACACATCTTTCATTTATAAGCAAATGCCCATTCATGTTTACTTCACCTCCAGCTAAAGCTCCTCAAGAATCGGTTGTATCCAAAATATTATACCATCTTTAAGGTTGGGTGAATGCCCAAGGGTGTCGGGGAAGAAATGCGTCACAACTCAGAAATTCAGACGTGTCGCCCTTTTCTGTCACAAATGCATCGCAAATTCAGATTTGCTAGGCGACAGAAACTTAATCTACATTTTTCCAACGAAAATATGTTGTCGGAAATTTGCGAAGTATTTTCTACGCCATTTCCAGTTAATTCTTTTTTAAAGTTGCTACACGGGTCGGACTTCACTAAGCGTAGTCAAATTCACATTTTCTCTCATCTCTAATGTCGGATTCTATGTGCTTTGATTGAATTGGATGTTGTCTGAGCTGATCCACTAGATTAGATCGTGTAATTTCTTCTGGTGGTTTTGTTAGAAAAAATCATTAACATATAATGAATATTCTAAACTAGTATTAAGCTTTCCGTGTTGCGGTGGAGGTAAAACTGTGCCAAGTAGTACCAATGCTACACCACCTCCGGTGACCATCAACACTGGAAAAGCTCGTAAAATAAAAGAAACAAAAAATGAAAAAAAAACAATGAAAAGTAGACGTAAAAACATTTAACCACACATGTCTGTTCCGGCATGTTAATGCACAAAAATTAGACCAAAACGTAAAACATAGAAATGAATAACTTCAATCTAGGACCTGCACGTTATAAAACATAGAAAGATGATTTTTAGGTTATTTGTATTTGTTTGAAATTAAATGGTTTAATTTAAAAGAAAAATGGCCAAACTAGTTTTGGGCCCGACCCTAATCGATTTGGATGGGTTCGCAGGTTTCACTTGTCAAACCGGTTCTTAACCCAAATAGGTTTTGGCCAAAGCGGTTTGAGCCCGAATAAAAACCGGGTTGGTTTTTAAACTAGATCGGTTTGGGCTCAACGGGTTTTGTACACCACTACATCTACCGATAATATGTTAGTTCACATAATGTTTTAGTAAGTTGGGATATGTTAGTTCACATAATCAGGGGCGAAGTATAGAAGGGCCCGGGGGGGGGGGGGGGGGGGATGGGGATGGGGGCGCCCAACCCTCTGAACTTTTCGCTCAGTAGTGTTATATATATGTAGTTTTCGTATATAAATTTTTGGGTATATACGTTCCCCCCCCCCCCCCTCGGGTCATTCGGGTCAAGCTTCGCCACTGCACATAATGTTTTAGTAATATGAGTCCAACTAATTTGTTACTAGGAAACACGACTTAAGCCCGTTAATAGATAGTGATAGGCCGATAGCTAATCTTCTCATATTGTCCAAAAGTCGTCAATGCTATAACGTTTTCCTATACAAAACTAACGGTTAATGAAAATATGATTAGTTGCTATGTGAGATAAATCTATTAGTGAAACAAGTAAATCATTGTGATTATGTTCATATGACTATTATTCATAGATGATAGAATCATACTTATATTAGCAACATTAGTGCACACTTCAATTATTTTCTTTAAATGCATCTCTCCAAGTATCATTAACGACGATGCTGAGCACAAATCATATGGACTCAAAGCCACCTTGTTTTTCTCAAAATTTGGTGTTTTCCTGACTAAAACTTCGTTAAAGCGTCGAATTTGTACGTTCAAAGCCGAGTTAAATTTTCAACCTCAAATGACATTGAACGATAACGTTGTTCTTGAAATAACGTAAGTTTTCAACGTTGGAGGGGGTGATGTTTTGGGATTTAAATAAACTTTTTTATAAAAATAACTCCTGCGTGTTTGGTTTCTCTTACTATCAAAGCCATTTCCTATTTTCCTAGATATCTTGGGTGAAAACTGAAAAGCGTTGCCGTCAAAATTTATAGTTTAATCTATTTATTCTGTAAAGTTTTTAAAAATATAACAAAAATATATGTAGTTATCTGCTATATTCTCACGTGAGGTTTTTTTATAATAATCTTGTGCTTGCTTAAATATGTTCGAAAATATATTTTCTGTAACATTATTATATCACTAGTATTAAGCCTATGTGTTGCAGCGGTTGTCGTAAAACTGTGTCAGGTAGTATCAATGCTATACCATTATCAGCGATCACCAACACCGGAAAACTCGTAAAAACAAAATAAATAAAAACGGAAAAAAATAAAGCCGAGCGAAAAGCAGATGTAAAATCTTTTAATGCAGAGAAATTAAATCGAAACGTAAAACATAGAAAAAATAACTAAGTTAATCCAGGACCTGTGCGTTGCGACGAACATGTCAAAGGGAGAAAAATAGATGTGTTTTGACGGGCCAGACGGGAAAAATATACGAAAAATGTTGAACCCCACACGCACGTTGCGGTGCGTTAACTCACAAAATGTAGAACGAAACGAAAAGCTTGGTAATGATGAAAAGTACGGTGGGACAAAATTGAAAATTAAAAAGAGTTGGGGTTAAATTGGAAAAGATGAAAAGCTTTAGATTAATAAGTAAAAAAAACAAAAGGTCTAAATTGCAAAAAGTATAAAAGTTTTGGGTAATATTATTAATAAGTAAAAAAACAAAGGGTCTAAAACAAAGGATATTAATAATTTATTAGATATTCGATTTAGATATTTATAATATTATTAATTTGATTTATTTATATAATATTAAAGAGAAAGGTCGGTGGCCTTTGCACCTACCCTTTCTCTTTTAGTCATACCATCCTCTAATCAATCAGAGACTTCCAAACCCTTCTCCTCCATTCTCCCCCTCTCACAAAATGGCGACACAAGTTGAACCAAAGATCGCACCTTCGATGCTATCATCAGACTTCGCTAATCTTGCATCCGAGGCTGAGCAAATGGTCAACTTCGGTGCTGATTGGCTTCACATGGACATCATGATACTTCACCATTACAACACAATCTCCAATCAACTTCGATTACACTTAGTTTCTTCAATTTTCTCACTTGGCCCTGATCAGTTAATGTTATTTTGCAGGATGGGTGTGTTCCAGATTCAAATAGATTGTTGTTAATTTGTCACTTTTGTGGTTTTTAATTTTGGTTTATTATTTTCTGCAGCCATTTTGTCTCAAATCTAACTATTGGTGCTCCAGTTATTGAGAGTTTGAGAAAGCACACAAAGTAAGTTCTTGGTGTTCAAGTTTTAATTTTTAGCTTCATTGCTGCTTCATCAAAAACAGTTTTTTTTTTTTTTTTTTTTTTTTTTAATTTGATTCTTTAACATACCTTGATACTAGGGAGTGCATGGGTCGTTTTTGCCTCAAAACCATAACCGTAACCCATATGTTGGTTAATGGATAACTATAAAGGATCGGTTATGGCGATTTCAGTTAAGCGATCTTATCAGATGACACCAACACCAGCGCGAAGAAAAGGTGCCTTTCCATACAAATTTCGCTATAATCATCGAAATATATTAATGAATTTATCATAAGCAATCTGTGTTTTGCAGGTTTTATCTGCAGGAATGAGTTCCAAGATATTGAAGGAGGCGTTGATTCAGCAAAAGGAGATTCAGGAAGAAACCGATGCGGAGGAAATTAATGATGATGAGGAGAGGCTGCTGGAAGCTTTCTTCTCCAAGGATGCAACGCCACAGCGCACTTTGGCTGATATTATAGTGGAGAAAATTAAAGAAAAAGAACAAATGCCTGCAGGTTTTGATCCGTTTGATGTTATGGTTCGGTTTTACTCATGTTTGTGAACTGAAATTTGTCGATAGGTTTGTCTGCAAGAGTTCAACCTCTGCCCAAATTGGATGATTCGATCATAGAGATATATAAGAGGTGCTTTACATCTTTGATTTCTAGATAGGCTTTTTAGCTAGGGATGTTCATGGTCGGGGTCGACTGGTTTTTTTTAACACTTAATAGTACTATCGGATTTCAAAAGTTGGGTGTAATGGTATGCATATAAAAGACATTTTACTTTATAAGTAGTAAAATCGTTTACGAAAAAAAAAGTGAAGAAAAAATTAAGAGTATTAAATGAGTTAAGTTATAAGTATTATAATTGTAAGATTTGTCTACATGAAAAAAATATTGTTTTTTTGCTAAATTTATATAGCTTAATAAGTATTTTTTTAACAATCATAAACCTGTACTAATACTCTTAATAATACCTGCAGATTATAATTTACTAATGCTCTTAAGTTTTTCTTCACTTTTTTTTCGTAAACAGTTAGTACTTTTATACATACCATTTTACCCAACTTCGAAGATCCAATGAAAAAATATTGTTTTTTTCTTAAAATTATACAGCTTAAAAGGTATGTTTTTAATTTCTTTCAATATTTTGGCTGGTTTGGTTTACCCGGACCACTTTCAAACCTCAACCGAATCGTGAAACTCGGTTTATCAAATCGTAAACAAAATCATTTAAGTCTTAACCCGGCCGGATTTAGCTCAGTTTGGGCGGTTCTGTCGCTTAAAATCATATAACTGTATATAGTGTATGCATTAAGACCGTAAATGCATTAAGACCCTAAACAACCATAATTCCACCGACTATAAACAACATAGAGATCGCCGCCGCAACGCGCAGCATCTGGCACCATCCTAGTTAATATTAAAATAAAGATAAGGATAAAGATAAGGATAAAGATAAAGATAAGTGATATTTATATATATTGGTTATTAGTATTAAAAGAAATATATTAATTAAATAAATATAAATAAAAATTATGTGGTTGAAGGAGATAATGCCATGTGTCATTATTTGTAGTCTTTTATTAATATTTAGATTTAGATTAGATATACTACAGCTACAAGTAAAATGTATATGTTAATCTATAACATCAAGAATTATAATGTCAAATGATATTCATTTTTTAAAACATAAAAAAAGAAAAATCAATAAATAAAATTATTTCTTTAAACTTGTGATATTTTTAGAAATGTTGTTTAAAGAAATAACAAAAGAGGTAAAATAAAAATATATATTAGACAACATAGTTAAATCCAGGGCCGGGCCGTTAATGTAATTGGGCCAGAAAACCGTTTAGGGCTTTAAAATAGGCCCCAAGCTTAGAAAAAATATATATTTATAAAACAATTATATTTTATATTTAAGGTGATAATTGTTAATAGTAATTTATGTGTGCTTTGGTGGTAAAAATAAGATTGTTTTTACTAAGAGAGTTGGGTTGGGTTTGAATCCCACCTTCAATATTTTTAATCGCCTCACTCATCAATTTAGTAAAGGGTTACAGATGTATCGTTTTTAATCACCTTACCCAAACTAGAAAGAAATGTTTAATACGTCTACTTAATTTTAAACAATAATATACTAAAAGACATTTACAAACGTATTGTTTAAATCGAACTATTAAAAGATATAGTTTTTATTAAAAGAAAAACTATTTGTGCGTCTATGTAGGGATATTAAAATTTATAGTTTTTATATTAAGGTGTTAATATTCACACACTCCTCCCCTCTATCTATCTCTATATATACATAAATATACATAGAGAGAGTGTAAAAATAAGATGTAACGATGCGGAAATAAGATGAGTCTTTTATTAAAATAAAAGGAGAATAAAAACTATTTATGTGTGGATGTAGGGACCCAAAAGTTTTTATTGAGAAAACATATGTACGTCACATCAATTTTCCTTAATCTTTTAACAGTGTTTGATTAACGTAAAATAAAAAGTCACCCTTGGTACAAAATGTGTAGGGAAGCTTATCGATTTGAATTCGATTCAAAACCATCCCAATTCGTATTCGAATAAAAATACAGTTCGTATTCGATTAAAAATTCAAATTCGAATAAATTCAATTTCATTCAGATTCTTTTAAAACATGTAAAAATCTATCTGAAATGAGACATAAATTTTAAAACAACCATAAATCACGATATTACATTTAAAAGTTCTAAATAAAATACCATAAGTCTAAAATTCAAAATGAGAAGTCGGGAATAACCACTACACATTTACAAGTTAATATATTTAGATTTGTTACTTAAATTTTAGTTATGGGTCATGTAGTGGATTTGGTAATAAATAATTTTAATACATGGAATAATTTTTGAAAATAATTTATAGTATAGTCTAATAAAAGTCATATATTAAAAGATTTCCAATTAGTTAATAGTAGTAATTTATAATTGGTCTAGCTTTGCTTTACATGTGGTGACAAGCTACCATTCAAATGCCTCTTCTTTTATAGGATTTACCCTCACCCAATGTTGTAGAAGGCGCTAGGCGCTAGTCGGGCGGTGAGGTACAGCCTAGGGATTAATCGGGATTAATAGGGATTAATCGGGATTAATCGGAATGGGATTTTTATATGTATTTTTTCAAAATTATATATATACCCAATAATATAAAAATAATACTTCAAAATTCACATAAATACTTCAATTTTCAGATAGTATGGTTCGATTTTGACTGATTTTGACCAATTCTGACCGCCTAGGACCGATTTTATCCGATTTTGACCGATTAATATAGGCCGATTAATCCGATTTTTGACCGCCTAGGACCGATTTTCACCGATTACGACCGCCTACGACCGACTTTGACCGATTACCGATTAATTGGACCGACTAGGTTAAAATTAATCAGTGGACTACCGACTAGCGCCTAGGCGGCGATTAATCGGCCGCCTAGGCCGATTTCTACAACACTGCCCTCACCTATTTCAATTTGTGAATGCTTTTTTTATATAGGCATTAATCAACAACATGTTATTTGTATTTTATTTCAGGGGTAACTTTATAGAATAGTAATCAAGTTTTAAAAATGTTTTAACTAGGTCACTCAAGTTTTAAAAGTGTTCCAATTAGGTCACTCAACAATTATTTTTCATTAAAATTAAGAGGTTTTTCATCCATTTCATAGGTAACCGTGGTTATGTGGATTTTTGTTTATATTTTCTCTTTTATTTGATGCTAACGTCGAGTGATTACGTGGATTTTAACTTGTTTTTAAAATTTTTAATGTAATTAAAGTGTTTTTAATTTTTATAAATATAATTTCATATATTAAAATAATCCAACCCCAGCATCTTATGCTCCATTTTTTTCTTGACACATGGAAAAAAGGTCATGGCTCGATTTGAATTTTAAGTTATTTAATTTGGACAAAAACAATACGAATGACCTAATTAGAACACTTTAAAAACTTGGTTACTATTTTGTATCATTTTCCCTTTATTTTTTATGGTGTGATGGTATATTTATGTATAAAATTAAATGATTTCAATTTTTGAAGCTTTCTTTATAAAGGCACTAATCAACATGTTATTTGTATTTTATTTTATGGTGTGATGGTATATTTATGTATAAAATTAAATGAGAATGGTATGTCAAAATAAATTATTTAGATTACATATAATGCCATGGGTACAAATCCTTCTCGCCGGTGACCCCTCGTCTTCTTGCCGTTGTCTAGGCTTTCTCTGGCTCTGTATAACAGCCTGTAATTAATCTTGCGGAATCCTTCTTCGCTTATCATAACGAGATTGTTAGCAGAGCTCTGAGTCCGCTTTGCGTCGGTGGTAATTGCTCGTCTTCCTCGTATCCGGCGGTTTTTCGTTTTTCTTGGTGCCGTTCTAGTTGCTCGACCGTGGGAAGTTGAATCAATTAGCGGTTGAGGTTTAATCGACTTACAATCTGTAAATTTGGATCTAACCTTCCCTTCTAATAGATTCTCCGGTTTCATCCATTCGCGACTTGTTTCGGCTTTCTGTTTTCTTTGTGGGTCAAGACTTTGAATCCGGAATTCTCTCGGGGTTGGGTGTTCATGGCGGAATATGATGAAGGAGAGCCGTGGGCAGAAGTACAATATCGAAAAAATAAGAGGACCCGGCCGAATGGTATAGAGATGACATTCCTCGTACAAAATCTACCTAATCGGGTCTCCAAATCCATTCTATGGAGAGCCTTTTTTTCCTCACGGATTCATAACGGATGCATATGTAGCCAGGAAGAAGGACTCCAAAGGTAATCACTTTGGCTTTGTCAGGTACGTTGTAGCGGGGAAGGTAGATGCTATCCTACAGGTTATGAATACGGTTAGTATTATGGATACAAAGGTTAAAGTTTCATTGGCGAAATATGATAAGATTCATAGGAAGTTTATATATACTTCTGATATGGTTGGTGAAAGGAAACAATGGAGGGAAAAAGAACCGGAATCGTTAAAAAAGAATACATCGGTAAATAATAATCAAAATAACATGGCCGGCCCATCTAGCTCAGCGTATGTCCGGGATGGACAGTCATTCCGCAATCTGTTTCGTGATAAAAATGTGAACAATGATCAAGGAACGAAATCAGTCACGGTTGAAGGCAATGGATCAGTGTATGCTCTTCATTGTATTGGTAGATCCATTATTGGAGTGGCAAAAGACATTGAGGCTCTTAACAGTGTTAACCGGATCCTTGAGGATGGTGGTCTCAAAGAATTTGGGTTATCCTACATCGGCGGCCTGAGCGTGTTGATCACTTTACACAGTAGGCATGACGCGAATGAAACCATCGCTGGTTTTAAAAATGTACTAGCCTGGATTTTCTCAAGATTTTATGTTTGGAATGGTGAAGAGATGCCAATGGAAAGGATAGTGTCCATAAAAATTACTGGTGTCCCTTTCATTTCGAGGGATAATAAATTGTATGAACAAATTGGTTCGCTATTTGGGAAAATAGTTAAAGCTTTAGAGTTCTCATGGCAATCGAATGATAATTCGGATGGTGTAATAGTTATCAATACAAGCCAGGGATTATGTATTGAGGAGTCAGTCATCCTCAATTGGAAAAATCACAAAATCGTAGTATGGGTCTCGAAAATGCCTGGATGCTGGTCGCCGGAATTTGTAGACGATGAGTCGGACATGCAGTCTGATTGGATCTCGGATAATGAAGAAGTTCAACATGTTGATGAACAGATGGAGGAGGGGGAATACGTTCTGGCTCGGGAGAAAGATAATTCGCAACCGTTGAACGATATCGGAGAGTCACCGGAAGTTGTCATCTCTATGCCGGAAGTGGAGAAGTCACAGGACCAAATTTCGAAACAAAATATTAATTCTGATATGCATGAGCTGCATGGGGAGGGGGGTTGCGGCGGATCATACTTCTAAGACAATTAATGTAGGTGTGGTTCCCAATGAAGTTATTAAAAATGGTGGGAATAGTGGTCAAAAATCTTTATTCTCACAGTCCAATAAGCAGCAGCCCACCACCCTAGGGAATATGGCGGACTCTTATAATACTTTAGGCAAAAGGCCCAGAGCTGTAAGAAGCCCACCATCCAATGGGTCTCTACAGGGCCCTCCGGTTCGACCATTTTATCAAAATGAGATTCCTAATAATGAGTATATTGACCTTAATACCCCTGTTGATGATAATGTTTTTGGAAGGAGGTCTGGAGGGTTTGATGATAATACCCCAGATGACGGCCAGGCGAATCAGGATTCCTCGGGGTTACCGGTGGCAAGTAACACAGTTCCAGTAACAACAGGTAATTCTGATTATGCACCTCCAATTCCTTCCCCGGTGACTGATCCAAGGATTAATATTTTGGAGGAAGTAGTTATCACTAAGGTTGTGTTTGCTTTTGCTTAAAGTGTCTTCAAAGGGCTTATGTCTGCGGGCGGGCAGACATAAGGGGTTAAAGACTGTTTGTTTTTTAAAAAAAAGAAGACCTGAAAGGGCCTTTTATTAGCTTAAAAAAAGCACACATCTAATATCTTCAAAAACCAACAAATCTTCACATATACGCTCCCCAGACCCAGACGACTCCTTCACTTCCTCCCGCCGCCACAGATCGCCGGCTCCCACCATCACCGATCGAACTTCCACAGGTTCATCTTATCATCTTTCGAATCGTTTAATTTGTTCCGATTGTTTGCGGTTTTCTAGAGTTAGGGTTTCGGTTTGAATCGTTTTCTAGGGTTGGGGTTTCGGTTTTAATCAGTTTAAATCGTTTTCTGCTGTTATATTCATGTGGGTCTTGATATTTTTCTCATGGGTTATGCTTCAATTCGGTTGCTGAAAATTTGAAATTACTTTTTAGGTTTATGACTTATCTGTTTGTTTTCACTTGTTTGGTATATATCTATGATTCCAACTTTATTTTTTATATTATATAGTTTGAAGATTGAATTGTTTTTTTCAGATAAATATTATCTATGTGATGCTGCTTATGCACACACTCGAGGCTTTATGGCACCATATAGAAATGTGAGGTATTGGCTTGGAGATTTCCGTCGAAATCGTGCATTAAATGACAAGGAAAAATTCAACCACGCACATGCAAAGCTTAGAAATGTTATTGAACGTGCGTATGGTGTATTAAAAGCACGTTTTCCAATATTAAAGAAAATGGCTCCCTTTTCGTTGGTTACGCAACGAAATATTACCGTTGCATGTTTTGCGCTTCATAATTTTATACGGAAAGAGGGTTTAAGCGATGACCTTTTTGATGAATATGATGACCCAACTGTACACCTTCAAGATGGAGATGAACATATACAAGATGGTGGTGAAAATAGAGAAGAAGAAGTACCACGACATGGAAGTTCAGCGGACCGTGAATTTATGAGTCAACTTCGAGATCAAATAGCACAAGAATTAATGCAAAACAATGTACTTTGAGTTTATTTTATTATTTTTTAGGTTATTGATACTTGGTGCTATTATGGTTTTTTTATGTAACTTGAATGTTAAATGACTTTTATCAGCTATGATAAGTATGATAGTTAAATAAATTTCAGCTTATACAGATGATATCCAGTTTATAAAACAAACAGTATTATATTTTCAGCTTGCAGACCTTCAGACCATATCTTCAGTTGCAGACATAAAATCAGCTGAAATCAGACTGCAGACAGTTTTTGTCTGAAAAAACAAACAACACCTAAGGAAATTGGGTCCAAGGTAGGTATCAATCTTGTGGGTTTTGAGAATGAAACCCGAAAAGTGATTGAAGATGAAGGTGTCAAAAATGGTCCACAATGAATTGTTTATCTATTAATCTAAGGGGGGTGAGAAATTCTCGCAAAGTGGACTGGATCATAGGACTGAAGACAAATTATGGTATTCATTTTCTCTCTATACAGGAAACCAAGCTGGGTATTTCTTCAAATTTCAATTTCAATGGTTTGTGGGGTCGATCTTTGTTTCAACATGCAGTGGTTGAGTCTCAAGGCAGGTCAGGGGGATCAGCGTGTCTTTGGTGTCCGTCTATGTTTACATGTGAAAATGTCATAAAAAATCGGTATTTTATGGTGGTCTCAGGGGTTTTAAATCAGTCTGGGTATCGCATAAATTCCGTCAATGTTTATGCGCCTAATGATGCGGTTAATAGGACGGCGTTATGGACCAACATTTTAGAAGTTAAAAATTCAATTCAGGGCCTATGGATATTGATGGGAGATTTCAATGAGGTTCGTGATGATTCAGAAAGGAGAAATTCGGAGTTCAACGCCTCAAATGCTGAAGCATTTAATCACTTTATATTGGCTGCGGGATTGCAGGAATATAATATGATTGGAGGTAAATTTACTTATATCTCGGATAGAGGTGATAAATTGAGTAAGCTCGATCGTTATTTAGTATGTCTTGGTTTCATGGAAAAGTGGCCAACGGCGTCTGTGCTTGCGCTGGACAGAGTAGCTTCGGATCACAGACCGATCATTTTATCCACGGTCCAAACGGACTTTGGTCACATACCCTTTAGATTTTTCAATTCATGGTTCGAACTACCTGGTTTTTTGGATTTTGTGAATCAAGTTTGTGGTAATTTCACTTTTAATGGGCCGGAGGATTTAGCGATTGCAATTAAATTGCGATGGCTAAAAAATAACATTAAGGGCTGGATAAAACAGGAAAGGAGTCGTACAGAAAGTGTGTACGGAGATAAAAAGAAACGTGCGATAGTATTGGATAATCTTGCAGAAGTAAGGATATTGTTGGAAGAAAAGGGCTGATTGCAAAAGTTTTGTGTCGGAACAGGATAGGCTGAAATTTTTGGATACCAGACAAAAATCACGAGCTAGATGGGCAGTTGAGGGGGACGAAAATTCTGCGTTCTTCCATCACATTATCAACTCGAACATCAGCACTAACCGAGTTAATGGCCTGAAGGTTGACGGGGTATGGGTGTCAAGTCCAGTAGTTATTAAAGAAGTCTTTTTTGATTTTTTTAGTAAACAATTTACGGAGCCCATGGCTGCTAGACCTGGTATTATGTGCCCGAACCTTTGTACCATTTCTGATTCGGAAGCAGTTATGTTGGAAGCACCTTTCTCCATTGTGGAAATTAAAAATGCCATATGGGAATGCGAGGGGGACCGGGCTCCTGGTCCTGACGGGTTCAATTTCTCATTTGTTAAAAGATGCTGGGAACACTTACAAGATGATTTTGTTGGCTTATTTAATAGATTCTATTATGAAGGATCCCTGAACATCAGTTGCAAATCATCTTTCATTGCTCTAATCCCGAAAGTTAAAGATCCTAGCTCTCCGTCTGATTTTCGTCCCATAAACTTGATTGGAGTTATTAACAAAGTCGTATCAAAGGTTTTGGTTAACCGTCTAAAAGGGGTGATTGGGAACCTTATTTCGGAGGAGCAATCGGCTTTTCTAGCAGGTAGAAGTATTATTGATGGGCAATTAATGTTAAATGAGATTATTGGGTGGTTAAAAAAGTCTAAAAAAAGGCCATGTTCTTCAAAGTGGATTTTCATAAAGCATATGACTCGGTCAATTGGAATTTTCTTGACTCCATTGTGATGCAAATGAATTTTCCGTGTAAATGGCGTAAATGGGTTATGGCAACTCTTATATCGGCGAAGGCATCGGTCCTAGTAAATGGTTCTCCTACTAGGGAGTTTGCTTGTACACGCGGGCTTAGACAAGGGGATCCACTCTCCCCTTTCCTATTTGTTATAGTTATGGAGGCGTTAACTGGGATTATGAAGCAAGCGATTTCTGAAGAGCTATTTAAAGGTATTAGATGTACAAATAATGGTCTTTATATTTCTCATCTCATGTATGCAGATGACGTTATGTTCCTCGGTGAGTGGTCGTTCAACAATATGGCGAATCTTAGAAGAATTCTTAGATGTTTCTATCTAACTTCTGGGCTCAAAGTTAATCTAGTAAAATGTAATGTCTATGGTTTTGGGGTAAGCGATCCGGAAATCCAAAGTATGGCCGACATTATGAACTGTAAGAAAGGTGCGGTTCCATTTAAGCATTTAGGGTTGCTCGTTGGCGCTAACATGAATTTGTCTCGTAATTGGGAGCCAGTGATCGATATATTCAGAAACCGATTGTCGATTTGGAAGGCCAAGCATCTTTCATATGGAGGCAGAATTACATTAATCAAATAGGTACTAAATTCCCTCCCGACATATTATTTCTCCTTATTCAAGGCATCGGCACAGGTCATTGACTCACTAGAGAGAATTAGACGGGTTTTCTTTTGGGGTGGTAATGAAGAGATAGCGAAGATGAATTGGATTGCTTGGGAAAAAACGATAGCACCAGTCGAGTATGGGGGTCTCGGGTTTGGATCACTTAAGGATGCTAATCTTGCTATGCTAGCAAAGTGGTGGTGGCGCTTTAAAGTGCAAAGAGATGGCTTATGGAGAAATGTAATCTGGGCTTTTCATCATAATAATAGATCCTGGATGGCGATTCCAGCTAAAGTTACTATAGCTGGTCCGTGGAAGCAGATTGTAAGCATAAATGACACCTTAGTAAGAAGAGGCATAGATCTAAAGAAGGTTATCAAGGCAGAAATATCTAACGGCTCAAATACGTATTTTTGGCTAGATAATTGGTTGGGTGATATACCATTACACATGAGTTTCCCGAATATTTTTTCTCTTGAAAATAATAAGCTCTGCAAGGTCAATGAACGTTTTTCTCCAAACAGCTCCGGTCCACAGGTTACATGGGATTGGGCTAGGCCCATTTTAGTAGGAATTGAAAGCACAGAACTTCAAAATCTTTTGGATGTATTACTTGTTGTTGTTGTTTCACAAGGTTTAGACAAATAGATTTGGAAGCTGGATTCATCGAGTCTATTTACAGTTTTGAGCATCAAAAAATTTCTAAGCTCGGTTGACAGAACACAGCCAAGCCGGGTTTTTTCATGGAATAACTGGACGCCGAAAAAAGTGGGTATGGTGGCTTGGAGAGCGGAGAAGGATAGGCTTCCAACTAGAGACGCGTTGCTTAGAAGACAAATTGGTATTACCGATGCGACTTGTGTATTGTGTGGAGACTATGTGGAATCGAGTGAACATTTATTCGTCGCATGCCAGTTCGCTCAAATAGTGTGGCAGAATATTGCCTCCTGGTGCAAAATTCCACCCATTGTTGATTTCGAGTTCAAAGATTTGCTGGATCTTCACGATTACAGTCCGGGGTCGCGGAAAAGAAAAAAAATCGCTGCAAGCAATCATCCATATAGTGATTTGGTGCATCTGGAAGACACGTAATGAAGTAATCTTTAATAATGCCCAACCAAACGTGATTAAGGTATTGGAAGAAGTAAAATCTCTTGGCTATCTGTGGGTTAAAAATAGGTCAAAGAAATCAAATCTTTCATGGGAAGATTGGAGTCGTTTTTCGGTGTTTGAGTAGATTAGTTTGGCTTGGCTTTGGCCATACTTGGTGTACTTTGATATTGTATATTTGGTGTCTAGCATCTTGCTAGTTGAATTAATAAAAATTTTCTGTCGGCCGTTCAAAAAAAAAGATTACATATTTATACATAAATATATTTTTATTTGATCTTATAACATTAATAATGTCCAAACAAAGTTATGATTTTTAAGTTGCATTGTACCTCTTTAATTCATAAGTTTTTGAATTTATGATCCAATGTTAATAATTTAATTAACTAATCATAACTATGATCCAACGTTAATAATTTAATCTACTAATTATCAAGTTGATTAAAACGCAGAGGGTATTGATATTTTCAAATCGGTAATTTTTTATTTGTTTTTATATTTTTAATCGATATAAAAATGTGTCGATTTCCTTTGGGAATATTATGAATTTATTTATGTTATGGGTTGTTTATTACGGTTGTTATAGAGATTGGCAATATCGTAATGAACCAAAATGATACCGATTGAATACCCATCACGTAGAATGGGGTAATCCCACTAGTTATATATAAATATAATAAACAAAAAAATGTATAATTTTTATTCATATTTCGAATCGAATCGAATTTGATATTTTAATTTCGTATTCGATTTACTTGACTCGAATTGAATAGAATACGAATTCTTGATAATCGAATTTCGAATTTTTCGAATTCAAAATGAATTCTGAACACCCCTAAAAATGTGTATATAACATCACACTAAGTGCTTATAGTTACGCTATATATATATGATAATGTACAATTATGTATAATTTACAAACAATTATGTATATAATTACACACCGTTATATATATAATAACACACAAGTTCTTGAATTCTCGTACATTTATAAGTATGGTATGTCCACGATAAATTTTATTTAAAAAAAGTCGTTTTTATCTTATAACACATTAGTGTACTCAAATTAAGTAGTAAAAGATTCTCTAAATATATGTTCTTCCAACACCTTCATTTACGGTTTTAACTCTTTTGACACATGATATAAGTTGTTAATTACTAGGGACCAATATAGATTTGATTTATGTTTTAGATACCCAATATTATTTGATTAGGGAAATCATCTAGTTTTATATATTAATTAAGTGCTATATAAATTTCTTCCTAATATATTTCATGTCACATACAAACTGAAGTTATGAGCCCAACAAAACTGAAAAGGGGGCCCGGAATTTCAATTCGCATTGGGTGTCCAAAATTGTTGAATCGACCCTGATTAAAATCTTATTTTTTTTATTCTTGACTGAACAATCATAAGGGTATAAGGAGTGGTTAATCACTTGAGAGTGGTAAACTTAAAAATCAACCAATCAGAGTATGCCACGTCAATCAGTGAAAAGTGTTTAAACTATGGTGAAAAGTGTTGGCAATGGTTAGACACTTGGTGAAGTGGTAAACTTAAAAAAAATGGAAAAAGGTGTGATTGGTTGAGATGACATGGACCCCCCCCCCCCCCCCCTCTCTCCTTCCTCCTGTCACCGCTTCAGCAACCCCTCACAGATTCATCAAAGTTTACCGCGCGGCAAAGAGGTCGGCGACGGTGTTTCCGAGCGGCAAACACCCTTTGCCGACCACACCGGACTCCCTAACAAACATGATAATCGAATATAACTGCAGTCCCAATCTGGTCGAGTGCACGTTATTAAAAATGTTAAAAGGCATTTATCTTAAATCTATATCGTATTTTCAGCTGTAAATATCTGAATAAGATGTAGCACGTTGCTTTCAACACTTTTAGTTAAATAGATAATATTAATATTTATGCAATAAATTCTGAATATGTGGATCAAAGGATGTTAAAGAAGCATTTAAAAAGCAACACATTCATTTATATTTTCAACAAAAAGCAATACATTACTTACCATGCATCTACGATGATTGTTATATTTATCAGCGTGCCAAACGTGTGCATCATAAACAATGTCAAAATTAATATCATCACTGTTATTAAAATAGAAGTTTAATATTTATTATTATATAAATAATAATTAAACAAAGTTAATATGTCGTAAAATGTTGATTATATTTTCGTCAATTATAGTCACCTTTTAGTAATACATGTTTTCATTTTTTCAAATAAATGATATATTTGTTGTTGAAAGGTTGCATATCAAACTATATTAAAGAAGTAAGAACAACCACGACTAGCGATACACTAGTCGGGCAAAAAAAGAAAGAATTACAAGTGCAATAGCGGATTCTTCATCCCCTTTGTCGAGTTAAAACGACATCCACGATAGAGAACCAATAAAAAAAAAAAAGAACAATACCATCAAAGAGGTATTCCCGCTTCATCAATTTTGGTTTGATGAACCATAATGTTCCTTAATCTCCACATTGCCCACCAAGCAACAAAAAATCGAACCCACCATGCCTTTTTTAGCCGCATCCACATTAATAGATTCTAACCATTTAATAAAAGAAGCATGATTACGAGTCCTTGGAAAGTGCTTGAACCAATATGTAGAGGATGAGCTCACCGAAAGAAAATAATCATGTAATATCATTCTTGTATCTTTAACCGTGAAACCCTTAACTCCACTTTAACATCCCCCCCCCCCCCCCCCCCACCCCACCCACACCCACACACACACAATGGGTCTACGCCAACACCACTCATGCGAAACAAGTCTTTGGGCAGCCAAACAAACTTTATTAATCTCTAAAACAACGAGTCTCGCGAATATGTTTTAAAGAGGCAAATCGCCCACCCAGGTATCCACGCAAAAAGAAATTGTTTCGCCATTCCTAAGAGATTTAAATAAAGTCGAATGTCCAAGAATAATTCACTATTGGATGTGCTCCTATATCATCATTTACGGGTGTCGACCCAATCATCTTCAACACAACCGCTTCCATCATGTCTACATGAACGTAGGTTTCACACCAAGACCAAACCGCGTTAAAATTGTCGTATGCTTTATATTTTTGTTTTTGCGTTTTTAGTTCGTTTGTGCATCGTGTGTTGGTTTTCGTTGCACCACTTGAATCCTAACATATTCGAGTATTCTACCATCAATATGATGCTAAAGACATCTTGTGGAAAAAAAAAAAAAAAACTTGCTAGTATCCAAAACCATTTCAACGCTTCATGTCATCATTTGACCTCATAGCCAGAAGTCTAGCCTAGAATCCTTGATGCAAAATTGTTCTCCTAAATTATCACTTATCTCTAGGCTCATACATGTAGAATCCCTCTACAGTCATATATATAATAGAGGAGTTTGTTCACTTTTAAGATCCTACAGTATTGTATGTTCATGTTCCACAACTTTCCATGTATAGTGGGTCATGAATTAGATCGTGATCATAGCACAAACTGTCAAGTAGTACCTTATTCAACGCATTTGCATACTCATCGACAAGATACATATCGTGTTTACTACTAAAGTTCAAAAAATACACATGTTAAGAACAACATACTTACTAGACAAAGATTTATTCCACAAAGTCACATATAAACCTCAATAACAAACAAAGGTGATATTGAAACTTACACATTTGTAATTTGTAACGTAGAAATATACTAAACTTAACACACATGCGAATCCATATATGTCAAAACAACATGAATACAACTACAACATAACAAACCCAAAAGTGTGGTAGTTTAGTAGGAAGTAAATGCTGCCATACTTCCAAAACCACAAAACCCGACCCGACCCAACTGTTGTCACGTGCATATCACATGCAACTCAAGAGCTGAAACCCTGAAACATCACCAAATCCAGAAAACACATTAATTATCACATCATCTTCAATTCAATTCCCCATCTGTACCACACCCTTCATTAACTCCACCATATATTCATAACCACCTTCACCACCACCACCACCACCCTCCTTCCCAAAATGGACACCCTACCACCTCCACCTCCACCATTCTCCGTCATAACCACCCCCATTTCCACCACCCCTACATCATACACCCCTATTCCTCAACTTTACTACAACGACACCGTATCACACCACCACCACTCATCACATCCAACATCTTCAGTAATCATAGTAATGATTATTATATCTTCCGCCATTATAATCTCCGCCACTATTTACCTCCTCATCCGCTTCCTCACTCGCCGCTCATTCCGTACATTTTCACCAGCCGACGACGTCGTTTCCAATAACAGAAACGATAGTAACGAAAGTAACGAAACCGAACACGTGCGTCATCACGTGATCTCCATAACTAACAATAATGCACTCGACTCCTTACCGCTTTTCACCTTCTCTTCTCTCACCGGAAAAATCGCCGGCGGCGACTGTGCAGTTTGTTTATCGAAGTTTGAAAGTTCAGATCAGCTCCGGCTTCTTCCGTTATGTTGTCACGCGTTTCACGCGCAGTGTATCGACGCGTGGCTTAAGTCTAACATGACGTGTCCGCTCTGCCGGTCTACTGTAAACCCTAACGAAGAAGATATTATGAATACGTTGAATTCCGGAAACGGCGGTAGTCGTAGAGCTGGTGGAAACAGGAGTAACAGTTTCCGAATCGAGATCGGGACTATTAGTCAACGGCGAGATCCGGCGAATTCTGACCGGAGGTCATACTCCGTCGGTTCTTATGATTACGTGCTGGACGACGGTTACGAGATTCCGGTGGAGTCGACGCACCGGAGTGTTGTTTCCGATTGTACTTCCGGCGATAAGGATTCAACGGCGGAAGCGCCGGGAGAGAGTTTGGCAGCGGAGGTTGCTGCCGGTGGTAGTGGACGGTTTAATTGGTTGCGTGATTACGTGGATCGTGTTTCGGTTTCGTTACGTGGTTCTGGAAGGTTCTTCACCGGAAGTAGTCGCCGGAGTGAGGCGGTTAGCGATTTTGACGGAGGTCATGGGAGAATCGGTGAAGAGATCAGTGAACTTTTCCGCTGGCTTTCAGGGGTATAATCGTAAATTTGTTATAATTTTTTTAGGTTTTTATGGAAAGTTGGAAAATGGGAACTCCATCTTTTGCTATTACCACACTGAAAGTGTTTTGAGGAGAGTTGTGGAATTAGCAAAATAGTGGGATTTTGGTTTTTATTATAAAAATAGTTTATGTTTTTTGTGTATATTAAATAGCATTTAAAATTAGCAGTGAACTATTTATTTCACGCATTTAATTATATATCTGTATAAAAGACAATTTTATTATATTAGGTAGAAGTTGATATATTACATGCTGTGTTTTTTTTTTTAATTTATGCATTTTTAAATAATCAGGAAAAATACATATACATATTTCAAATAAATTTATTTTATTTGATCCCATTTATATTAGTTTCAAGTTATATATGTATGCACGGTTAAAATTTCACACACTCATATATGATTTTGTGGGCCAGCTAATGAGCACATACGAAAACAAACATATGTGTATATATAAATCAGATAATAAAATATTAGAGATTCCACGATATGACAGCCAAACATTCCTAAGTTGTAGTTTCTCCTGTGATGGTGGATCTTTTTGTCATGTTGGGTGTGCTCAAGTCGTGGCAAATTTTCAATTATCCATCTTCCTTTATTTATATTTATTTATTATTTCTTTTCCAAGAATGCATATTCCAATAATGTTTAAAGATAGTCGTTTTGAAAACTAACCCCTTGATCACGAGGTATGATTAGTTTGGTATGGAACCAATGTTTTAAAAACCGGTTCAAGCCGGCTGGTAGTAAGTACTGGTTGAATCGTTCGGTAGAACTGGTTAAATCGTTCAGTACACCCGATACATCCGATTAAATCGTTTTTGAGCTCAATCCAGTACGGTATAAAAACCGGATTTTAAAACATTAGGTTTTAAAATCTGGTTTATACCGTCCGGTTGAACTGGTTAAACCAAATGCTGCAAGCTTGCTCAGCACGAATCATACCGGTAAATAAATTAAAGTACTGGCAAAGAAGTTGTACTGTCAGTAAATTGGGTTATACCAGTTTAAACCGGTATACCGTAACGAGCCAAATGGTAAATTTGGACTTTTAATCTTTTATGGTCCCAAAAGGTAAAAGGTGACGATTACCTTTTGGAATATTTTTTTATTATGGAATATGTAGGTTTGGATTATTTTTTGACTTGAAATTGTATTTTATGGATTTATAGGGTTAATTAGTCAACCCGGTTGAACCGCTTGGTATAACCCGGTTGAACCATTTTTGAGCATAAGCTGGTACGATTTAATAACCAGTTTTTAAAAGATTGGTACGGAAGGTTAAGGTTATTGAGATAAAGGAGTAGGTTAACTTAACAATAAGGTTTAAGGAAATTAAAAAAAAAAGATAGAATATAGCGAAAACGAGTAAAAAAGCAGGATCGGATCAAGGGGAAAACGGTGGTGCTAGAGGTTTTATGCCACAAAATATCGGCCCCAAGGATACCCTTGGTGATATTTATTACAAAACTTATACCGAGGAGTCGCGCGGCAACGCTCCACACCAAGCTCCTTGGGGTTTAAAGCAGTAGGATACGTTTAAGGAGTTCGGCCCATGTCGTGATTGGTTTTTGAACTCTTTTCCTCCTGGTGAGGTTAACCGACAAAGGGCGCGTACTCACGATGGGTTGTATCAAGCCTATGTGGTTGGAGAAGCAAATACCCGCGCTGCCAATCACCAAATTGTTCATGAATGGCGCACCATGGTTAAGGAGAGAGCTGACTTGGAGAATTATCGTGAGCGCCTTGTGAGGCAGGTGAAGGAGTTTGAGAAAGCTCAAGCTAAGTTTGATGAGGAGAAAGCCAAGTTCGAAGCTGATAGGAAATCAGAAGAATGGGGGCGTGAGGGCCTTAGGGGCAAGCTTCGCGCTGCTGAAGAACTGCTGGCGAAAGAGAAGGCGGAATGGAAGAAAATATGCGAGAAAGATAACCAGCGTATGTATGCGGCGCGAGCAAAGATTACTGAGCTCGAAGGCAAGGTTGCTGAACTGACCTGGAAGGTTGAAGATGTGCAGGCTGCGAAGGAGAATGCTGAGGTTTGCAAAGCGTTTACCCACTCTCATTGTGCTTTTTGTTTGCAGATTTATCTAAGTCTTTTATCCTTTGTAGGTTGAGCTGGCTGAGGTGAGAGCGCAGCTGTCTGGGAAAGACAAGGATTTGATGGACAAGGACGTCGAGATAGCAGAGTTGAAGCGTCGTCTGCAGGAGCAGGTTGACAAAAGTGAGTCCTTGGAAATTGACCTTGAAGCCGAGAAGGGTAAGGCTGCTTCTGCTGAGGAGGCCAAGCAGAAAGCTGAAGAAGCGCGAGACGTTAGTACAGCAGCCCTCAATGTAGCGCAGACTAACTATTCTGAGGTTCAGGGCATCGTTGATACTCTTGCTTCTAAGGCCGAGTGGATGCGCGGCAGGGGAGTGGTTCTGGTATGACTTTCCTCTTAACTTGGGCTTTAATTATTAAACCCTGGTGTCTTTATCTATTGCTTTTACTGTAGGTGGCTAACTCCATCTTAAATGCTGGAGAACTAGATAAAGCTGTTGCTCCTCTTATAGATGCTTCTCACGCGGTTGGTCACCGTGGAGGCTATCTGGAATGTGCGCAACATGTTGAAGAGGTGTTTGGGCAAGAGTTTGACACTAGTCATTGCTCGGTGACCAGTGAAGCTGATGCCGAGTTAGCTCGCGCTGAAAATGCTTACGATCACCTATCACTGCCTGTAATGGACTTGGTCGCAAAGGCTCTAGAGCATGATGACTGGTGCCAACGTCTAAAGAGCATTCTCGACCCACCAGAAACTGTTGAATTATCTGATTAGGAGGAAACGGCGGGCAATGATGGTGATGGTGATGGCGACAAGCATGATGATGATGGTGGTGACGGGTATGAGTAGGCAGTATTGACAGGCTTTGTGCCTTGTAATTTTTATCTTTAGGTGTCAAATGTAACCTGTTGCGCGGTCGGGCTTGTTCTGAATTAATGATAATTTGTTTTTAACTATTGCGCAGTTGCGCTTGTTAAATATGATGTTTATGTTTATTCTGTCCAGTTACAATTATTGCACTGTTGTTAGAAACTTTGGTTAAGTTAGCGCGAATAAACGTAAGTGTGGCTCTTGTGCGAGTGTCACTGCCCGGTCTCGCGCTATGTTCGCGGAGGACCTTGAGGGCATAACTCAAGAGCTCGTAATTTACTGTAGTGTTTTCGTGCTAATCAAAAGTTTAACATGCATTTGTAACGTAGAAGTCATCATGATAAAAGAAAACATAAGTCGTATGCTTTCATTGATTAAGAAACAGGCGCTTAGGCTAACATACATCGCATGTAAGTAACATAAGGGGCGTTTAGCCAACATAGGAAATTAAAAAGGCGCGTGGCCAACATGAGTGAGTAAAGGCGCAAGGCTGAGAGTAGTTACATATAGCACTTGCGCAGTTGTTGCGCGTTCCACGTGCGCGGGATGATGTATCCATCCAGAGTGCGCAACTTGTATGCCCCTTTCCCTAGCACCTCGTGTATTAAGTATGGGCCTTCCCATTTAGGTGCTAGTTTTCCTGGGCGTTCAGCGTTTGAGGCTTCATTGTCTCTGAAGACATACTCCCCTGGAATGAAGGTACAGATGCGCACCCTTGCATTGTAATACCTTTCCAATTGTGTCTTGTATTTAGCCTCTTTAATTCGCGTAATTTCGCGTTTTTCTTCCAGCAAGTCCAGGTTGAGACGACGTTCTACCTCGTTATCAACCGTGTTGACTGCTGTCAAGCGCGGACAGGGGAGTCCAACTTCAGCTGGGATAACTGCCTCCGAGCCATAGACTAGGCTAAAGGGAGTTTCGCCAGTACTTGTTTTCGGCATGGTTCGATGGGCCCATAGGATGCTTGGGAGCTCATCTACCCAGCCTCTTCTCTTTGTTCCCAGTCGGGCTTTTATCCCGTCGACGATACTTTTGTTTACACTTTCAACTTTCCCGTTGCCTTGAGGGTGCGCAACGGAAGAAAAAGTGTGTTCGATTTTCATCTCTTTCATCCACTTCTGGAGGTCTTCGGAAGCAAAGTTGGTGCCGTTGTCAGATACAATTTTGAGTGGGAGGCCAAACCTGCAAATGATGTGTTCCCAGATGAATTTGCGCACCATCATTGCAGTCGTTGATGCGAGTGCTTTGGCCTCCACCCACTTGGTGAAATAATCGACGGCCACGATTATGAACTTTACAGCTCCCGGAGCATCGGGGAAAGGTCCCACCATATCGATTCCCCACTGCTAGAAAGGCCAAGCAGTTGACACGGGGATAAGGTCGTTTTTTTGGGCGCAGGGTTCTTGGAGAGTGTCGCTGACAGGAGTCGCATTTGCGCAGCTCCTTCAGGGCGTCGACGTGCATCCCTGGCCAGTAATATCCAGCGTTCATAATCTTCGCGACAACCATGCGTGGGCCTGCATGGATGCCACAGATCCCTTCGTGGATTTCCCTAATCAGGTAATTTGCGTCTTGAGGGTCCACGCAGCGCAACAGTGGCCCCAAGAAGGACTTTCGGTATAAGATACCACCATTCATTTCATAATGTAGGGCCTTGTTTTGAATCTTCCTTGCTTCTGCTTTGCTCTCCGGGAGTATTCCTTCTTGCAGATATTGAATTATAGGGGTCATCCAAGATGGCTGCCCTACTTCGATCACATTTACCTGGCGCAGCAGAACTGATGGATTTTTGAGTACCTCAATCCTTACATTTTTGGCGAGATGTTGAAAAGAGGTTGAAGCGAGCTTGCTCAAGGCGTCTGCTGGTTTGTTTTCGGAGCGGTTAATGTGAACTACCTTGTAAGATTTGAACTGTTGAAGCAACTCTTTTGCTTGATCTAAATATAGAGCCATGACTTCACCCTTTGCATCGTATAGACCGTTAATTTGGCTGGCGATCAAGAGTGAATCAACGTGCGCTTGCAGATTTTTAGCTCCCATTTTTATGGTGAGGCGCAAGCCTGCCAAGAACGCCTCGTATTCTGCCTCATTGTTGGTGTTCTTGAAATCCAACTTGATGGCGTAAGTAAATTCGTGCTTCTCGAGGCTCACAAGGTGCAACCCAGCTCCTGCGCCATCCTTATTTGAGGCCCCATCAGTGTACAGCAACCATAACTCATTAGACGTGTCCTTCACGGGAGTCTCAACAATCTCGCAATCCTTGATTTTTTCCACTGGGACTTCTGTGATAAAGTCCGCAAGGACTTGACCCTTGATGGCTGGGCGCGGCGTGTACAAGATGTTGTGCCCCCCAGCTCGATCGCCCACTTCGCTAACCGCCCTGATATTTCTGGCTTTTGTAAAATAGTGCCGATGTGAAAGTTGGTGAGTACTGTTATCACATGCCCTGTAAAGTATCTGCGCAGTCTTCTAGAGGCGTGTAGTAGCGCAAGTACCAATTTTTCCATTGTTGAATATCTCGTTTCTGGATCGGTGAGCACCCTACTGACGTAATAAATTGGAGTCTGTACTCCGTTTCTCTCCACAAGTAACACCGACCCTGCCGCCTTATCCGAAGAAGATAAGTACAGTATGAGTGGTTCTTTTTCGAATGGCGCGGTCAGAGTAGGGAGCTTTATCAAACATTCTTTCATCTGCTGAAAAGCGGTTTCTGCTTCGGGCGTCCATTTGAACTCTTGTTTCTTTACGCAGTTGTGCAAGGTGCTGATAAAAGGATATGACTTTGCAGCGTGGTTTGATAGAAAACGGTTGAGCGCGGCTAAACGGCCGGCCAATCGTTGCATTTCTTTGGTTGTTCGAGGCGACGTCATCCGCTCTATGGCTTGAACTTTTTCTGGATTAACCTTAAAGCTGCCATTTGTGACTATGAAGCCCAAGAATTTCCCTTCTTCCATACCAAAAGAACATTTGGCAGGATTCAACTTCATGTTCACACTTCTCAATGAGTTGAACGTTTTCTCAATGTCTTTTAACATTTGGTCCTCCTCGGGACTCTTGATTACCAGATCATCGATGTAAACCTCGATGTATTTTCCGATATCTTCAGCGAAGATTTTATCCATCAGGCGCTGATATGTTACGCCGGCATTCTTGAGGCCGAACGGCATCTTTGTATAGCGGAAAATCCCAAGATCAGTGCGAAAAGCTGTCTTGTCTTCGTCTTCAAGCTTCATTTGAACCTGATGATACCCCTTGTAATAATCCAAGAAGCATTTCCATCTGTATGGTGCGAGAGAGTCTATCTTTTTGTCGATTTCAGGCAAGGAGTAGCAATCTTTAGGGCATGCCTTGTTGAGGTCGGTATAATCGATGCACATTCTCCATCCTCCTTTTGACTTCTCCACCATTACGGGGTTTGCCACCCAACTCTGATAGCGCACCTCCCTCAAGATTCCTGCCTTCAGCAGCTCACATACATGTTCATTCATTTCTTTAGTCTTGTCTGCCCCTAAGCTGCGCCTTCTTTGCACTTTTGGCTCAACAGAGGGGTAAGTGTTCAGACAATGTTCAGTGATGTCGCACGGGACACCGGTCATGTCAGCCGGAGTCCAGGCGAAGATATTCATATTCCTGAACAAGAGTTGTTTGAGATGCGTTCTGATGTTTGGTGAGATTGCGTGGCCTATCGTCACCGTTTGCTCTGGGTACTTGCGGTTTAAAACCCACTTTTCTGGTTCGGTTGTTGAAACCTTCGGTGCTTTGGTCGGGCGCATCTCTTCTGCCGACATTACTTCCTTCTTTGCATAGATAATTGCCACCCCCGTCTCAGTTGGAAACCCGATGGCTGAGTGGGGTGTGGAAGTTACCATGTTTAATTCACCTTGGGTTTCTCTCCCAATAAACACATCATGTCTCGATTTGACAGGCATCACCATGAAGTTCACAATTGTGGTTCTTGAATGTTTCCCGTCAGAAAGCGTGATGGGGAAACTGATTTGGCCTAGTGGGAAGACCATTTCATTGCAGAATCCAGACAGAGGGTAATCGACTGGCTTAAGTCTCGCTTTATCTTCATCGTCAAACTGATTAAAGCATTGCTCGTATATGATATATGACGTGCTTCCCGGATCAATGAATACATACTCTGTTTCATAATGGCCAATAATACCGGTAATGACGACGGGGCGCGTAGCGCGTGGACCCCCGCGTACTACCGGGAAGATGACCCGTTGCTCTTGCCAAGATAGTTCGTACGAGCGCTTGCCTTTTTCTCTTGCGCTGTACCTTGGTCCGTTGACCATATGCGTCTCCAGGCGCCGGACATTCTTGTGATTTCCTTCGTCATGGCGCTGGATCTGACGCGTTACTTTGCGCACATTTTTCACCAGGTGGCCTAACTTTCCACTTTTTAGCGCTTTCTCGATCTCTTGACGTAAGCTGATACAGTTATCTGTGAGATGGCCTGTATCTTTATGGAAAGCGCAGTATATGTTCGGGTCTTGCCCCTTCTTGTTTGTCATAGGCCTTGGAGCCTTGAAGTCATGGTTCTCCGTCATTAGCACCTCCTTTGGTGTTTTTATGAGCGGAGTCCAGTGTTTTTCTCGGTTATCATCCCTGACTGCTTTTCGATACCCAATTTTGGCAATTGTCTCTCGCGCGTCTTCTCTGTAGCGCGGTCTTTCGTCATAACCTCTTGCTTTTGCGGATTTCCAATCTTGACTTTTGTTTTTGTTGCGCTTGTTGTAGTCTCGCTAGCTTCCTTTGGAGAAGCGATCCTCGGTGTAAGAGTTCTTGTTACCGGCCAACGACTCTTCAGTTTGCGCAACTATTTTCGCCGCCTCCATGAGTTTATCCCATTCTTTGGGCATTCCATCTTTTCCGGTGATAGTTCTGATGAGACTATCACAGCGAATGGCCTTCTTAAAATGGGCGCGCATGAGTTGCTCACTTACGCCACCAATTTCCAAGCACTCCTTGTTGAAACGAGTGATGAAATCTTCCAACCCTTCGTTCTCTCTGCGCCAAATGTCTGTTACTTCGGCTGTGTCAAGCTGGTAACGTCTTTGCTGACTGAAGTGGTTCACAAACTGTGTTCTGAAATCAACCCACGACTTGATCTTTCCCGGAGGGAGGCTGTCAAACCAGGCGCGAGCAGCTCCTATGAAAGTTTGGATAAACAGGTGGCACCACATGGGCATGTTCCATCCTCCCATGCAACCAACACTTGTGAATTCTCTGACGTGATCACCCGGATCAGTCAACCCATTAAACTTTCCAACCGTGGGAGGCAATTTTTCCCTTGATAATGGCGCTAGAGCGATCTTTGGGATGAACTTTGAATGTTCTGCAGCTTCAGCTGGTCGATAGGCGAGGCGAAAGTCTCGCTCTGCCTCTTCACTGTATCCGACGTGTTGCCTTGGTTTGTAATACTCGTGATTCTTCTGTAAGCTATTGAAGACTGAAGACCCTTCGTCATCTTGCCAAGTTGGGTCGTCTGGATCTGTGTCATTCCATTCATTATTCATATTGTGCGGCGTGAGCAGGCTATGAAGTGGACCTCTTTGGATATTTGACGGGTAGTCATAATAGCTTTCTGTCTCTCCCAGTGTGTCGTGCGTGTCATGAACGCTCGGTAGTCTCAAGGGAGGAGGCCTATTGATTCTTCCTTGGAGGTTTTGCTATGGGGGTATCTGGCGCACCCCTTGGCTCGGACCCAAAGGTGTGACTAAAGATGGTTCTGCTTGCAAAATCGTTTGTTATGCGCTCAAAGACTGGTATGCAGCATTGATGGTAGCGATTTGTTTGGCGTACCAAGAGGCTGGAGTTTCGCCTTCTGGTAGCCCTAATCGCGCCGAAATGTGCTGGGGTGGAGCTGGATTTGATGGTCCAGCACCATTGTTTCCCGGGGTTACCGTCTGGGTGATGCAAGTGATGCTCGCGTGGGGTCCCCCGGTGTTGGTTACTTCGATTTCACCGATTTCTTCTACATGTTGGACTTGGACGTTTTGATTGTCCTCCCCAACACTGCATTAGAGTTTGTTCCAAAACCAAAATCAGGAACGATTCCTTGACTAGCCATGGTCGAAGGAAAAAAAAGTTAAGACAACTCAGAAAAAGAAGATGAGAGTGATTTGCAAAAAACCTGTGGGTGCCAATGAAGAAACATGTAACTAATTTTATTGTTAATTAGTTTGGTTTATGTTTCTACCATAAGGGTTAATCTTCTTTGGGAATTCTGAGCTCCTTAATGAACTGCTAATCCTGCAAAACAGAACACCGTTAGCTCGTTAAGAGGGGAATATGGGGGTTTCCCTCTTAACCAGACTCCGGCATGAGAATAAGCGACTGTTTTGAGGAGATAATCAAGTATTAAGAGTGGGAGTAGAGAGAATAGAATGTTTAACCTGTGAACTGAAGTCTCTATTTATAGCCGGAGAGGTGTAAGAGGATGTGGGCTGATGGGCCTTGGGCCGGAAGGCGATAACATAGAGGATATTCTCCTTGTCTCACTGGTGTCGACCGTTAGTGTCTTCTAGAAGTTTTCCAGTGCTGGCGCACCGTGAATGGAGCCACGTGTCACTGTTGTCGGCCTTGTCATCCTTCTGCCATCAGCAGGTAAGTGGAGGCTATCTGGAGTGTGCGCAGCATGTTGAAGAGGTGTTTAGGCAAGAGTTTGACACTAGTCATTGCTCGGTGACCAGTGAAGCTGATGCCGAGTTGGCTCGCACTAAAAATGCTTACGATCACCTATCACTGCCTGTGATGGACTTGGTCGCAAAGGCTCTAGAGCATGATAACTGGTGCCAATGTCTAAAGAGCATTCTCGACCCACCAGGATCATACTCCTTAATCAGCAAGATGTTCAATCCCAACCTCGCGCCGGTTACTCCAGTAATGACTGACCTCGCGCGAGGTCTGAAAAAGAAAGAACATTAATCTCAGCACTTAGCATTCAGGATGAGTCTTCAGCACCTATAATCCTGCGCGGGCTAATTACGTGCTCAGCAGGGGTCGCGCAGGACCTATAGCGCATGACCACTTCAGAAGGTACAAAGGGTAAAAGTGGCAGATGAAAAGAGCCAATCCACATCCTCCAGGCTCTGCCCAATCGTGCTCCACGATCGTCTGACATGCAGGAGACAAAAAGTACCTAAGGACGCCTACGTGGCACCAATCACAGGGCAGAGACACCTGCCCCACGATCTCCACTTACCTGCTGACGGCAGAAGGACGACAAGGCCGACAACAGTGACATGTGGCTCCATTCACGGTGCGCAAGCACCGGAGAACTTATAGAAGACACTAACGGTCGACACCAGTGAGACAAGGAGAATATCCGCTATGTTGTCGCCTTCCGGCCCAAGGCCCACCAGGCCACATCCTTTTACACCTCTCCGGCTATAAATAGAGACCTCAGTTCACAGGTTAAACATTCTGTTCTCTCTACTCCCACTCTTAATACTTGATTATCTCCTCAAAACAGTAGCTTATTCTCACGCCGGAGTCTGGTTAAGAGGGAAACCCCCATATTCCCCTCTTAACGAGCTAACGGTGTTCTGTTTTGCAGGATTAGCAGTTCATTAAGGAGCTCAGAAATCCCAAAGAAGATTAACCCTTATGGTAGAAACATAAACTAAACTAATTAACAATAAAATTAGTTACGTGTTTCTTCATTGGCGCCCACTGGCTTTTTGCAAATCACTCTCATCTTCTTTTTCTGAGTTGTATTAACTTGTTTTTCCTTCGACCATGGCTGGTCAAGGAATCATTCCTGATTTTGGTTTTGGAACAAACTCTAATGCAGTGTTGGGGGAGGACAATCAAAACGTCCAAGTCCAACATGTAGAAGAAATCGGTGAAATCAAAGTAACCAACACCGGGGGACCCCGCGCGAGCATCACTCGCATCACCCAGACGGTAACCCCGGGAAACAATGGTGCTGGACCATCAAATCCAGCTCCACCTCAGTACATTTCGGCGCTATTAGGGCTACCAGAAGGCGAAACTCCAGCCTCTTGATACTCCAAACAAATCACTACCATCAACGCTGCATACCAGTCTTTGAGCGCACAGCAAACAATTTAGCAAGCAGAACCATCTTTAGTCACACCTTTGGGTCCGAGCCAAGGGGCGCTGATGTGTGCAAAACGAACTATAAAATATCAACTAAATTAGACTCTCTAAACTAGACACGAAAGCTTTAAATTTATAACTAAGACCTCTAAACCTAAACCACACAACCGGCAAGTGTACCGATCAATGTAGTATAACCTAGCAAGTCCGAGTATCGAACCCAAAGACTCTATGTATTACGTAAACTAGACTCTAATAGACACTAACTGACACGACTTAAACTTGTTTATTTGTTTTGGGGGGGGGGGGTTACTGAAAATCTAGGAAATCTATATTAAACTAAATTACTTAACTAGACTTAGACTAAGACACGAACGAAAACTGAGGTTTGTATTCAGATGAGATTAACGACTACCTAGACTCAAATCCAGTTTGAATGGGAATGGACTTCTAACGGTATTATTGTTGTATGGAGCCGGGATCGTAAGATACTAAACCTTAAGGTATTTCAATGCTAAGACTTCCCGACCCTTCTCAGGAAGAAACCTAGGAAACCCTACAAGGCTGTTGTGAACACCGATTGTTAGATTTCCTCTCAGTCCTCTAACGATTCTAAAAGTGCCCTAATACGACTATCTACCTCTCAGCGCGATAATCTAAGGCAATTCTAGGTTCTGACTTGGTTTACTAGACACAAATGCACTTAGGGAAATAAGACCGATTTCTCTCAAAACCTATCTTAAATATATAATGCACCGCGACCTAATAACTAACTCGAGCCTCTCAGCGACAAGTTAAGCAGAACACTTGATTTTATTAAACTACCGAATGTTACTTCTAAGGTTACTTATGCAATTTTCACCCTAAAGGATCAAAGGTTCATTATGTGATATAGACACTCACCAAAACCTAAAACCCTAGCCTGATTCTATTCCGTGATAAAGACCGTCACCAAGATTCAAGCGAAGCAATAAACAGTAGTAAAACAATCATCAAGCATGCATGTACACCAAATCAGAAATTCTAAAACACTTTACTTTCAGAAATCAATCCATACGCAAACAATAAAAACCATTAAAAATCCAAACTTTATTCAAACATTCATCTCGTCTAGGTAGTATCTAAGGTTTAGCCAAGCATGTCTATAAACGAAAACAAATCAAAGATAATCAAACTAGAATTCATGGTAGCAAGTTTCAAGAAAGAAATCAACAAAACAAGGGATTGGAAAACCCAAGAAATCTTCGATTCTTCTCCTGAACTTGATCCAATGATTCCGCGCCTTCAAGATCTCCGATTCAGCTCTCAGACGGCTCCAAACTTGCTCTCTAAGTCTCCAAATTCGTAATTAGGGTTCCAACTTTGTTAATGATGATTATATATGATAATAATCCTCAAAAACCCTCAAACCCGATACTGGACATGATCTGCGCACGTATCACAAGCTAACGCGGCCCGCTTTGATGTTTAGGGTTAGTGAACGCGGGCCGCGAGCCAACCAATCTTCGGCAATTGTTGTTTCTTGGTCGCGTAGCGCAACTGATCATGATTCCACGCTCGCGCTACGCGAGTGACTCGTTTTTCACAGACAGTTTGCTCCTGAAATCAGCTCCAACTTCCAAAAAACCTCAAAAATTATTCTAACACTTTAATGAATGATTCCAAGACTTGACATTTAACACTTTAGCTCGGTTTTGCTCCAATTTCCGCATTTTATGTATCAAGACCTGGAAAAACGCAATAAAGATCAATAGCACGCAATTCTAAACTAAACTAAGCTAAAAAATAACGATAAAACGTACAAACTATACATGATAAAAGTATGTATTTTGCAATACATCAAATATCCCCACACTTACTCTTTTTTCGTCCCCGAAAAAGAATTATGCAACGGAATCAGAGATAAATCATCACTTGGATCAAAAATTATTTATATCTTATTAAAACCAAGACTTGCGTTAGTAGCGATTGCGAATATACTGATCCTCTTAAACCCGAATCTAATCCTAAACCCTTATCATGTGAATTTAGTTTAAGTGCAGTCAATCCACCTAGGGCCTCACACTAGAATTTACAGTCCATCTATTCCCACCTCAAGCTTATAGGACTAAAAGAACGATCACTGGATCAATTCCTAACCGTTTTATATCAAAACTACGAGAGTAAACAATCATCATTTTTTTTTTCTTTTTCTTGCTTGCTTTTTCTCTCTTTTTTTTTTTTTTTTTTTTTTTTTTCATTCATTCGTGAGACTAGACGATGCTTTCCCTTAACCCAGAGGTAAACCGACTGTAGAGTCGCGATCCCCAATCACAGAATACATAGGCTTCGGTACTTTTATTCGGCAAATCGATTTCACACATCCCAGAGGCAGACCGGCTGTAGAGTCGCTATCCCCAACTCGGAATACGTAGGCCTGTGTTACTTTCGTTTAGTTTCTAGCTCACTTTTATTCTATATATTTTTTTTTTCTAGCATGATCACAAACTCTAACAGTTTTAACTTATAACGGTGCCCCTTATGCTATTATTGGCAGTTTTAATTTCCCATATTTCCCAGGCGAAAACCCACTAGCAGACCGACAATTTAAGGTATATTAGCTCAAAGGGACTTAAAACCAAACCCGGGCCTATCCACATATCCCAAACTAGACGCAAGCTCGATTTATTATCATCTCATATTATTATTATTCAAACCAAGCAACAAATCACCTTTTCTATCATTTCCCGCTTTAATTTGCAAACTTCTTTTTTATTCGAAAGACATTTTCTGATTTTTTAATTTTTTTTTTTTTTGAATTTTTTAAAATTTTTTTAATTTTTTTGTATTTTTCAATAAAAGACTCAAATATTTACAAGTATCCCATCCCCACACTTAGAGATTGCATTGTCCCTAATGCAAGAACGAAAATACGACTCAACAACTACCTACGAAAAGAAACTGCAAACGAAATAAATAAAATACAACAACAAAAAGGGAAACGACTTAGCTGGTTAGGACAAAAGTCAGTGCCAGCCGTACGAATCTTGAATCCCCCGAACGATCGTATAGCATTCCATTCGCGATCGTTCTAATCTGCTTGAGTTTATCAATATAGCAAGTCCAAAATCACCCGAATGGCAATTGGGTACGGGTGGTACAATCCAAACCTGCATAATCAAAGCAAAACAAAACCCAACGCAGTACCGACTCTAAAAACGAAAAGACTCAAAAACTACTACTTAGACTCATGGTACAAAATAAAAGACTCAAAAATACAAAACTCTACAAATTGGTAATACCTCTCACACACTTACGGAGGATCATGGATGTGCAACTCACCATCCAACATAGCCCTCACCCTACGGGCTGCAACACTATCCTTCTTAACACTTCCCCCATCTCTCTCATACTCTCTCAAATAATCATCTGGCGGTTTGAATCTGAAAGTATCATCTTTGTAACTATCCCCACACTGAGCCTTGCTCAGTGCCTCAATCCTCGATTCTAAACTCACCACCCTTTTCTCCAAATCTTCCAACTTTCTATCTAGAGGATCCCCACACTTAAATCCTATCATCTTCTCTACACTCACATCCCTCATCACCTTCTCCTCAACTCTCTCTTCATTCTCACACTCTCCTACTAACGAAACCGCCTCAACTTTATCGCCCAAACCTCTCGAATGCATAACGTTAAACACCACCGACTCCTCACCCGCTCTAAGTGTAATGGTGCCTAAAGAGACATCTATGAGAGCTTTAGCGGTGTTTAAGAACGGGCGACCTAAAATTAGCGGTATATTTTCATCGGCTTCCATATCTAAAATAACGAAATCGGCCGGAAAAACAAATTTATCCACCTTCACAAGCAGATTCTCAACAATTCCCCTCGGGTACTTAACGGACCGATCGGCTAAAGACAATGTCATTCTGGTAGGTGAAAGCTCTCCTAGACCTAGCTTCTCATAAAGCGAATAAGGCATTAAATTGATACTAGCACCTAGGTCAGCTAAAGCTCTCGTGTTAGTGTTACTACCAAAAAGACACGGAATAGTAAACACACCCGGATCGGTAAGCTTTTCGGGAAGCTTATTTGAAACAATGGCCGAACACCCCCCATGCAATGGGACATTCGACAACTCTCCTAACTTCTCCTTATTCCTAAGAAGGTCCTTTAAAAATTTAGCATATTTAGGCATGGACTGGAGAGCCTCTACAAACGGGAGATTAATCTTCAATTGCTTGAAGATATCTAAGAATTGCCCGTATTCCTTCGAATATTTTTTATTCTTAAGACGTGAAGGAAACGGAGCATATGCATGATTCACATAAGGGGAAGGCTTAAAAACTACGGGCTCTCTCTCTACTCTCTTCTCTCGAGACTCACCGGGCTGTGCGGTACTTGCTGGGCTTAACCTAGATTGCACTTTACCGGGAGCCTCCATCTCAATCACCTCATCTATCACATCACCATCCTCATCTGCCTCTCTCTCCTCTACACTAGGGTTCCCTACGATCTTGCCACTACGAGTGTAAATGGCATTAGCTTGAGCATTAGGGTTCTGTTGAGTGTTACCCGCAAATTTACCGGGTAATCTTTCTTCTAACTTCCTAGCAATATCACCTACAACCCTAGAAAGATCTTGAACCGTAGATTGGTGATTCCTAAGCATGAGATCATGTTCACTAAGTTTCTTTTGAGTATTTTGATCCCTCTCAACTAGCTTACTCATCATAGCCTCCATTCTCTCCATGCTACCCCCTACATCAAAACTCGAACCTTGACCACTTGACCCTCCATCCTTAACCTGCCCACTCGAACCCTCATTGAAAAGCGAACCTAGACCCCTATTTGGATTTTGAGCTAATTGAAAACCAGATGGTCCACTTGAGCGAAAAGTATTATTATTATTATTACTACGCCATCCCGAACTAACATTATTACCAAACCCACTAGATTGATTCCTACCAAAACCTCCTCCCACAAATCCTACTTGCTCCTCACCGACTAGCAAAGGACATGCACTAGTATCATGCCCACCTCGACAAACCTCACACTTATCAATCTTCGCTCTAAGCTCCTTAAGCTGCCTATCCATACTTTCCAAAACAGAGGCCAAACTAGCATCCATAGTGACATGGTTCACCCCTCGGGCGGGTGCACTAGTAGTGGTATTTGAATTACCACTTTGAAACCGCTGATCAGATCGTGACTGTGATTGAGACTGAGCAAATGCCTCAAAACGCTCTAAGCACTCAGGAACTGTAAGAATACCCATCATGTGTCCCCCCGCATTGGTGTCGAACCTATCTCTAGTTTCTTGGGTAAGACCATTATAGAATTTCTCACATAAGGCCCAATCGGAAAGCCCGTGCTGGGAGCAACGAGCACAAAGGGTTTGAAACCTTTCCCAAGCAAGGTAATAAGGCTCGTCGGGCCCCATGCGGAAGGAATGGATTTCGTCTCTAAGCCGTGAAGCTTTAGCGGGCGGGAAATACTTGTTAAGAAAAGCTTGACGAAGCCCCGCCCATGTGGTAAAAGTACCGGTTGGTTGAGAATCCAACCAAGTAGCCGCACGACCCGCTAAAGAGAACGGGAAAAGCTGTAAGTATGTGGCATCATTAGGTGCACCGCTAAGGCTAAAAGTCGCTAGCATCCTAGAGAAACGGTTTATGTGGGCCGGGGCGTCCTCATCATCTCGGCCATGAAATTGGATGCTATTGGTGATGGCCTGCATGGCATAAGACGGGATTTGCCATGAATTTTCATTAACTATAGGTGGAACCGTAATGGGTGAAGCAAGGCCGGTGAAATTCTGAGTGGCCTGCTGATGGACTGTTTGCCTAGGATTTGCCATTGGTCCTAAGTTTTCTAGATTACTAGAGGTACTAGAAGTAGGGCTACCGGGTGGTGAATCCTTAGGTGAGTGGTTAGGCGAAGGTGGTGGTGTGGGTGGTGGGGTGAAATCGAACTCGGGGAAACGAGATGAAGATGTAGAAGTAACCTGAGATGATGACTGCTTGACTGGTGGTGGTGGTCCGTGCGAGCGCAGATGTGGCATCCACCACTAGCAAAAACCTGAACACAAGAAAAGCAAACACTAGTTACCGATACACAAGAAAAGACAAAGACTCAACAAAACAAAGAAAACACGTAGCACGTATATATCAATTAGGTCTATCAAAGCTAATAAACGCAATTGCCAAGAGTCCCCGGCAACGGCGCCAAAAACTTGATGTGTGCAAAACGAACTATAAAATATCAACTAAATTAGACTCTCTAAACTAGACACGAAAGCTTTAAATTTATAACTAAGACCTCTAAACCTAAACCACACAACCGGCAAGTGTACCGATCAATGTAGTATAACCTAGCAAGTCCGAGTATCGAACCCAAAGACTCTATGTATTACGTAAACTAGACTCTAATAGACACTGACTGACACGACTTAAACTTGTTTATTTGTTTTGGGGGGGGGGGGTTACTGAAAATCTAGGAAATCTATATTAAACTAAATTACTTAACTAGACTTAGACTAAGACACGAACGAAAACTGAGGTTTGTATTCAGATGAGATTAACGACTACCTAGACTCGAATCCAGTTTGAATGGGAATGGACTTCTAACGGTATTATTGTTGTATGGAGCCGGGATCGTAAGATACTAAACCTTAAGGTATTTCAATGCTAAGACTTCCCGACCCTTCTCAGGAAGAAACCTAGGAAACCCTACAAGGCTGTTGTGAACACCGATTGTTAGATTTCCTCTCAGTCCTCTAACGATTCTAAAAGTGCCCTAATACGACTATCTACCTCTCAGCGCGATAATCTAAGGCAATTCTAGGTTCTGACTTGGTTTACTAGACACAAATGCACTTAGGGAAATAAGACCGATTTCTCTCAAAACCTATCTTAAATATATAATGCACCGCGACCTAATAACTAACTCGAGCCTCTCAGCGACAAGTTAAGCAGAACACTTGATTTTATTAAACTACCGAATGTTACTTCTAAGGTTACTTATGCAATTTTCACCCTAAAGGATCAAAGGTTCATTATGTGATATAGACACTCACCAAAACCTAAAACCCTAGCCTGATTCTATTCCGTGATAAAGACCGTCACCAAGATTCAAGCGAAGCAATAAACAGTAGTAAAACAATCATCAAGCATGCATGTACACCAAATCAGAAATTCTAAAACACTTTACTTTCAGAAATCAATCCATACGCAAACAATAAAAACCATTAAAAATCCAAACTTTATTCAAACATTCATCTCGTCTAGGTAGTATCTAAGGTTTAGCCAAGCATGTCTATAAACGAAAACAAATCAAAGATAATCAAACTAGAATTCATGGTAGCAAGTTTCAAGAAAGAAATCAACAAAACAAGGGATTGGAAAACCCAAGAAATCTTCGATTCTTCTCCTGAACTTGATCCAATGATTCCGCGCCTTCAAGATCTCCGATTCAGCTCTCAGACGGCTCCAAACTTGCTCTCTAAGTCTCCAAATTCGTAATTAGGGTTCCAACTTTGTTAATGATGATTATATATGATAATAATCCTCAAAAACCCTCAAACCCGATACTGGACATGATCTGCGCACGTATCACAAGCTAACGCGGCCCGCTTTGATGTTTAGGGTTAGTGAACGCGGGCCGCGAGCCAACCAATCTTCGGCAATTGTTGTTTCTTGGTCGCGTAGCGCAACTGATCATGATTCCACGCTCGCGCTACGCGAGTGACTCGTTTTTCACAGACAGTTTGCTCCTGAAATCAGCTCCAACTTCCAAAAAACCTCAAAAATTATTCTAACACTTTAATGAATGATTCCAAGACTTGACATTTAACACTTTAGCTCGGTTTTGCTCCAATTTCCGCATTTTATGTATCAAGACCTGGAAAAACGCAATAAAGATCAATAGCACGCAATTCTAAACTAAACTAAGCTAAAAAATAACGATAAAACGTACAAACTATACATGATAAAAGTATGTATTTTGCAATACATCAGGCGCGCCAGATACCCTCACAGCAAAACCTCCAAGGAAGAATCAACAGGCCTCCTCCCCAGAGACGACCGAGCGTGCATGACACGCGCGACACACGGGGAGAGACAGAAAGCTACTATGACTACCCGTCAAATATCCAAAGTGGTCCAGTTCATAGCCGGCTCACACCGCGCAATATGAATAATGAATGGAATGACACAGATCCAGACGACCCAACTTGGCAAGATGACGAAGGGTCTTCAGTCTTCAACCGCTTACAGAAGAATCACGAGTATTACAAACCAAGGAAACACAACGGATACAGCGAAGAGGCAGCGCGAGACTTTCGCCTCGCCTATCGACCAGCTGAAGCTGCAGAACATTCAAAGTTCATCCCAAAGATCGCTATAGCGCCATTATCAAGGGAAAAATTGCCTCCCACGGTTGGAAAGTTTAATGGGCTGACTAATCCAGATGATCACGTCAGAGTATTCACAAGTGTTGGTTGCATGGGAGGATGGAACATGCCCATGTGGTGCCACCTGTTTATCCAAACTTTCATAGGAGCTGCTCGCGCCTGGTTTGACAGCCTCCCTCCGGGAAAGATTAAGTCGTGGGTTGATTTCAGAACACAGTTTGTGAACCACTTCAGTCAGCAAAGACGTTACCAGCTTGACACAGCCGAAGTAACAGACATTTGGCGCAGAGAGAACGAAGGGTTGGAAGATTTCATCACTCGTTTCAACAAGGAGTGCTTGGAAATTGGTGGCGTAAGTGAGCAACTCATGCGCGCCCATTTTAAGAAGGCCATTCACTGTGATAGTCTCATTAGAACTATCACCAGAAAAGATGGAATGTCCAAAGAATGGGATAAACTCATGGAGGCGATGAAAATAGTTGCGCAAACTGAAGAGTCGTTGGCCGGTAACAAGAACTCTTACACCGAGGATCGCTTCTCCAAAGGAAGCTCGCGAGATGACAACAAGCGCAACAAAAACAAAAGTCAAGATTGGAAATCCGCAAAAGCAAGAGGTTATGAAGAAAGACCGCGCTACAGAGAAGACGCGCGAGAGACAATTGCCAGAATTGGGTATCGAAAAGCAGTCAGGGATGATAACCGAGAAAAACACTAGACTCCGCTCATAAAAACACCAAACGAGTGCTAATGACGGAGAACCATGACTTCAAGGCTCCAAGGCCTATGACAAACAAGAAGGGGCAAGACCCGAACATGTACTGCGATTTCCACAAAGATACAGGCCATCTCACAGATGACTGTATCAGCTTACGTCAAGAGATCGAGAAAGCGCTAAAGAGTGGAAAGTTAGGCCACCTGGTGAAAAACGTGCGCAAAGTAACGCGTCAGATCCAGCGCCATGACGAAGGAAATCACAAGAAAGTCCAGCGCCTGGAGACGCATATGGTCAACGGACCAAGATACAGCGCAAGAGAAAAAGGCAAGCGCTCGTACGAACTATCTTGGCAAGAGCAACAGGTCATCTTCCCGGTAGTACGCGGGGGTCCACGCGCTACGCGCTCCGTCGTCATTACTGGTATTATTGGCCATTATGAAACAGAGTATGTATTCATTGATCCGAGAAGCACGGCAGATATCATCTACGAGCAATGCTTTAATCAGTTTGACGATGAAGATAAAGCGAGACTTAAGCCAGTCGATTACCCTCTGTCGGGATTCTGCAACGAAATGGTCTTCCCACTAGGCCAAATCAGTTTCCCCATCACGCTATCTGACGGGAAACATTCAAGAACCACAATTGTGAACTTCATGGTGATGCCTGTCAAATCGAGACATGATGTGTTTATTGGGAGAGAAACCCAAGGTGAATTAAACATGGTAACTTCCACACCCCACTCAGCCATCGGGTTTCCAACTGAGACGGGGGTGGCAATTATCTATGCAAAGAAGGAAGTAATGTCGGCAGAAGAGATGCGCCCGACCAAAGCACCGAAGGTTTTAACAACCGAACCAGAAAAGTGGGTTTTAAACCGCAAGTACCCAGAGCAAACGGTGACGATAGGCCACGCAATCTCACCAAACATCAGAACGTATCTAAAACAACTCTTGTTCAGGAATATGGATATCTTCGCCTGGACTCCGGCTAACATGACCGGTGTCCCGCGCGACATCACTGAACATTGTCTGAACACTTACCCCTCTGTTGAGCCAAAAGGGCAAAGAAGGCGCAGCTTAGGGGCAGACAAGACTAAAGCAATGAATGAACAGGTATGTGAGCTGCTGAAGGCAGGAATCTTGAGGGAGGTGCGCTATCAGAGTTGTGTGGAAAACCCCGTAATGGTGGAGAAGTCTAATGGAGGATGGAGAATGTACATCGATTGTACCGACCTCAACAAGGCACACCCCAAAGATTGCTACTCCTTGCCTGAAATCGACAAAAAGATAGACTCTCTCGCACCATACAGATGGAAATGCTTCTTGGATTGTTACAAGGGGTATCATCAGGTTCAAATGAAGCTTGAAGACGAAGACAAGACAGCTTTTCACACTGATCTTGGGATTTTCCGCTATACAAAGATGCCGTTCGGCCTCAAGAATGCCGGCGTAACATATCAGCGCCTGATGGATAAAATCTTCGCTGAAGATATCGGAAAATACATCGAGGTTTACATCGATGATCTGGTAATCAAGAGTCCCGAGGAGGACCAAATGTTAAAAGACATTGAGAAAACGTTCAACTCATTGAGAAGTGTGAACATGAAGTTGAATCCTGCCAAATGTTCTTTTGGTATGGAAGAAGGGAAATTCTTGGGCTTCATAGTCACAAATGGCAGCTTTAAGGTTAATCCAGAAAAAGTTCAAGCCATAGAGCGGATGACGTCGCCTCGAACAACCAAAGAAATGCAACGATTGGCCGGCCGTTTAGCCGCGCTCAACCGTTTTCTATCAAACCACGCTGCAAAGTCATATCCTTTTATCAGCACCTTGCACAACTGCGTAAAGAAACAAGAGTTCAAATGGACGCCCGAAGCAGAAACCGCTTTTCAGCAGATGAAAGAATGTTTGATAAAGCTCCCTACTCTGACCGCGCCATTCGAAAAAGAACCACTCATACTGTACTTATCTTCTTCGGATAAGGCGGCAGGGACGGTATTACTTGTGGAGAGAAACGGAGTACAGACTCCAATTTATTACGTCAGTAGGGTGCTCACCGATCCAGAAACGAGATATTCAACAATGGAAAAATTGGTACTTGCGCTACTACACGCCTCTAGAAGACTGCGCAGATACTTTACAGGGCGTGTGATAACAGTACTCACCAACTTTCACATCGGCACTATTTTACAAAAGCCAGAAATATCAGGGCTGTTAGCGAAGTGGGCGATCGAGCTGGGGGGCACAACATCTTGTACAAGCCGCGCCCAGCCATCAAGGGTCAAGTCCTTGCGGACTTTATCACAGAAGTCCCAGTGGAAAAAATCAAGGATTGCAAGATTGTTGAGACTCCCGTGAAGGACACGTCTAATGAGTTATGGTTGCTGTACACTGATGGGGCCTCAAATAAGGATGGCGCAGGAGCTGGGTTGCACCTTGTGAACCTCGAGAAGCACGAATTTACTTACGCCATCATGTTGGATTTCAAGAACACCAACAATGAGGCAGAATACGAGGCATTCTTGGCAGGCTTGCGCCTCACCATAAAAATGGGAGCTAAAAATCTGCAAGGGCACGTTGATTCACTCTTGATCGCCAGCCAAATTAACGGTCTATACGATGCAAAGGGTGAAGTCATGGCTCTATATTTAGATCAAGCAAAAGAGTTGCTTCAACAGTTCAAATCTTACAAGGTAGTTCACATTAACCGCTCCGAAAACAAACCAGCAGACGCCTTGAGCAAGCTCGCTTCAACCTCTTTTCAACATCTCGCCAATAATGTAAGGATTGAGGTACTCAAAAATCCATCAGTTCTGCTGCGCCAGGTAAATGTGATCGAAGTAGGGCAGCCATCTTGGATGACCCCTATAATTCAATATCTGCAAGAAGGAATACTCCCGGAGAGCAAAGCAGAAGTAAGGAAGATTCAAAACAAGGCCCTACATTATGAAATGAATGGTGGTATCTTATACCGAAAGTCCTTCTTGGGGCCACTGTTGCGCTGCATGGACCCTCAAGACGCAAATTACCTGATTAGGGAAATCCACGAAGGGATCTGTGGCATCCATGCAGGCCCACGCATGGTTGTCACGAAGATTATGAACGCTGGATATTACTGGCCAGGGATGCACGTCGACGCCCTGAAGGAGCTGCGCAAATGCGACTCCTGTCAGCGACACACTCCAAGAACCCTGCGCCCAAAAAAACGACCTTATCCCCGTGTCAACTGCTTGGCCTTTCTAGCAGTGGGGAATCGATATGGTGGGACCTTTCCCCGATGCTCCGGGAGCTGTAAGAGAAGAGGCTGGGTAGATGAGCTCCCAAGCATCCTATGGGCCCATCGAACCATGCCGAAAACAAGTACTCACGAAACTCCCTTTAGCCTAGTCTATGGCTCGGAGGCAGTTATCCCAGCTGAAGTTGGACTCCCCTCACCGCGCTTGACAACAGTCAACACGGTTGATAACGAGGCAGAACGTCGTCTCGACCTGGACTTGCTGGAAGAAAGACGCGAAATTACGCGAATTAAAGAGGCCAAATACAAGACACAATTGGAAAGGTATTACAATGCAAGGGTGCGCATTTGTACCTTCATTCCAGGGGAGTATGTCTTCAGAGACAATGAAGCCTCAAACGATGAACGCCTAGGAAAACTAGCACCTAAATGGGAAGGCCCATACTTAATACACGAGGTGCTAGGGAAAGGGGCATACAAAATGCGCACTCTCGATGGATACATCATCCCGCGCACGTGGAACGCGCAACAACTGCGCAAGTGCTATATGTAACTACTCTCGGCCTTGCGCCTTTACTCACTCATGTTGGCCATGCGCCTTTTTAATTTCCTATGTTGGCTAAACGCCCCTTATGTTACTTACATGCGATGTATGTTAGCCTAAGCGCCTATTTCTTAATCAATGAAAGCATACGACTTATGTTTTCTTTTATCATGATGACTTCTACGTTACAGATGCATGTTAAACTTTTGATTAGCATGAAAACACTACAGTAAATTATGAGCTCTTGAGTTATGCCCCCAAGGTCCTCCGCGAACATAGCGCGAGACCGGGCAATGACACTCACACAAGAGCCACACTTACGTTTATTCGCGCTAACTTAACCAAAGTTTCTAACAACAGTGCAATAATTGTAACTGGACAGAATAAACATAAACATCATATTTAACAAGCGCAACTGCGCAATAGTTAAAAACAAATTATCATTAATTAAGAACAAGCGCGACCGCGCAACAGGTTACATTTGACACCTAAAGATAAAAATTCCAAGGCACAAAGCCTGTCAATACAGCCTACTCATACCCGTCACCACTATCATCATCATGCTTGTCGCCATCACCATCGCCATCACCATCACCATCATTGCCCGCCGTTTCCTCCTCATCAGATAATTCAACAGTTTCTGGTGGGTCGAGAATGCTATTCAGACGTTGGCACCAGTCATCATGCTCTAGAGCCTTTGCGACCAAGTCCATCACAGGCAGTGATAGGTGATCGTAAGCATTTTCAGCGCGAGCCAACTCGGCATCAGCTTCACTGGTCACTGAGCAATGACTAGTGTCAAACTCTTGCCCAAATACCTCTTCAACATGCTGCGCACACTCCAAATAGCCTCCACGGTGACCAACCGCGCGAGAAGCATCTATAAGAGCTGCAACAGCTTTATCTAGTTCTCCAGCATTTAAGATGGAGTTAGCCACCTACAGTAAAAGCAATAGATAAAGACACCAGGGTTTAATAATTAAAGCCCAAGTTAAGAAGAAAATCATACCAGAACCACTCCCCTGCCGCGCATCCACTCGGCCTCAGAAGCAAGAGTATCAACGATGCCCTGAACCTCAGAATAGTTTGTTTGCGCTACATTGAGGGCTGTTGTACTAACGTCTCGCGCTTCTTCAGCTTTCTGCTTGGCCTCTTCAGCAGAAGTAGCCTTACCCTTCTCGGATTCAAGGTCAATTTCCAAGGACTCACTTTTGTCAACCTGCTCCTGCAGACGACGCTTTAACTCTGCTATCTCGACGTCCTTGGACATCAAATCCTTGTCTTTCCCAGACAGCTGCGCTCTCACCTCAGCCAGCTCAACCTACAAATGATAAAAGACTTAGATAAATCTGCAAACAAAAAGCACAAGGAGAGTGGGTAAACGCTTTGGAAACCTCAGCATTCTCCTTCGCAGCCTGCACATCTTCAACCTTCCCGGTCAGCTCAACAACCTTGCCTTCGAGCTCAGTAATCTTTGCTCGCGCCGCATACATACGCTGGTTATATTTCTCGCATATTTTCTTCCATTCCGCCTTCTCTTTCGCCAGCAGTTCTTCAGCAGCGCGAAGCTTGCCCCTAAGGCCCTCACGCCCCCATTCTTCTGATTTCCTATCAGCTTCGAACTTGGCTTTCTCCTCATCAAACTTAGCTTGAGCTTTCTCAAACTCCTTCACCTGCCATATAAGGCGCTCACGATAATTCTCCCAGTCAGCTCTCTCCTTAACCATGGTGCGCCATTCACGAACAATTTGGTGATTGGCAGTGCGGGTATTTGCTTCTCCAACCACATAGGCATGATACAGCCCATCGTGAGTACGCGCCCTTTGCCGGTTAACCTCACCAGGAGGAAAAGAGTTCAAAAACCAATCACGACATGGGCCGAACTGTTGGGTTGTGGAGGATTTGACTAGTAGGGGTGTTCCTTGTTACACTCCTTCTACATCTAGCAGGGGTGTTCTGTGCTACACTCCTTTTGCGGCTAGCAGGTGTATTCTCTGTTTATTTAGTAAAGTCAACAACCCTAATTGTAACCCATATAAATACTTCTTTTTCATGTACTGTAAACTTGGTGAGCACCTAATACAAAGAAGAACTAGTTTTGGAGAGTGGATGTAGGTCAGATTAGACCGAACCACTATAAATCTTGTGTTCTTGTTCTTGTGATTTAGAGTGTGTGAGTGTGTGTGCTTGCTGCAGATTGTTCTTGTGTTTGTGTGAATCGTGTTCTGGTCCTAACAACTGGTATCAGAGCTCAGGCTCTTGATTGATTCACATAAACTAGGTAAGAGGTGAAGAAGAACACTTACCTGTTGAAGAACAAGCCGTGGTCTCGGGTTTCAGTCACAGTCGCAGACATAGCGTCTAGGGTTTCTGAACCAGCCGCCGCTAGCACAGCCACCACCACCATCGTCAGTTCCTAACTCCGATTAGGGCTCCGATTTGAAGACATCTTCAGCAGATTGCGACTAGGGTTCGATAACCCAGTAGCCGCCGCCTAGGGTTACGAAATTGAAGACCATCCTTGCTGAATATCGCATCTAGGGTTCCAAAAATCAAAGATTGGGGCTTTGATTTTGCACCTTGGTCACCTGATTTTGTGAAGTTTGTGGGAGCAGGTCGTAGGAAGAAGAAAGAACTGGGCGTTCTTTTTTTTCTTTGTTTCTTTAAGATAAAATCAGCTTTCTCTTATTTGCAAAAAGGCCCCTCAACTTTGACCAAAGAGATAAGTACTGAGATACAAGTGCTAAACCGTCTGTTTGAAGATCAAAGAAACTTGAATCAGGTGTTTTGTTTTCTGTTTCTATTTGTTTCAGTGTTGGTTTTCTATTTGTTTCGATTTCAGTTTCGTTTTAGTCGTGCTTGTATTATCATGGCAGAAGACGGGAAGGTGCAAATCAAAAAGTTTGACGGGAAGAAGTTTGGTTGGTGGGAGATGCAGATTGAAGCATTACTTTGTCAGAAAGACTTAGATGTAGTGCTCGAGGATGAAAAACCAGAAAAAATGCCACAAGCAGATTGGGATAGGATGGATAAGAAAGCCAGAGCAGTGATAACGCTTTCTCTATCGGAGAATGTTGCATTCAACCTCCAGAAGGAGACCTCAGCTAGAGGAATGATGGCAGCATTATCGAATATGTATGAGAAGCCTTCTGCAGCGAACAAGGTTTATCTTATTCGAGAGCTTGTGAACACCAGGATGAGGGAAGGTGATTCAGTTACAGCGCACATCAATAACTTAAACTCGATATTGTCTCGATTGGTTTCTGTGAACATCAAGTTTGATGATGAGGTTCAAGCCCTATTGTTATTGTCCTCATTACCCGATAGTTGGTCCGGAACCGTAACTGCTGTTACGAGCTCTTCAGATACGAGCAAGTTTACGTTTGTGAAGATGCGGGATCTTATTCTGGGCGAAGATGTCCGAAGAAGAAATTCAGGTGGATCATCGGGTGATTTAATGCATGTTGGCAGAGGAAGGAAGAATAATAGATGTAGTGGCAGCAAGAACAGAAAGAGGAGTCAGTCTAGGGCTCGAAATGATGTGACTTGTTGGAACTGTAAAGAGGTTGGACATTTCAGGAATCAATGTCCAAATGAAAAGAAAGAAGTTAATGCTGCAGTAGACCATTCAGATGATGAAGTTTTGATCTGTAATGTGGAGAGCAGTGTGGATTCCTGGGTTATGGATTCGGGTGCTTCATTTCACGCTACCCACAGCAGTGAAGCACTACGGAATCTTAAAATTGGGGATTTTGGCAAGGTACGACTTGCAAATGATGAAGTCTTAGATGTCACAGGCATGGGTGATATTGACTTAGTTACTCCAGTCGGATCTACGTGGACTTTAAGAGACGTGAGAGTTATTCCAGGCTTGAAGAAAATGCTTATTTCAGTCGGGCAGCTGGATAATCAGGGTCACGAGGTTAAGTTCGGTAGTGGACAGTGGAAGGTAATTAAGGGAAATTTAGTAGTTGCACGTGGCAAGAAGAGAGGCTCATTGTAAATGGTCAGTGTACCGCCTGAGGGAGAGGTTATCCCAGTTCAGAAGAAGACCAAGATCCGGTTCATAGAATCTCGTGGGCAGAAGAAGATTTGCTTTGCAAATGGAAAACCCAGAGTCACAGGTCAGATTCAGGTTGAACGTGCTAGAAAAGGTTCAGTAAAACCAGTCAGGGGCATTCGTGGCAGTGGGAGCACGGGTTGTGCTTCAGTCAGAGTTACCAGACGACAGTGGGTTAAGAGAACCAGTATTCTAGCTGACAAAGTCTCTCCAGTTGATTATCTGCTTTATTCGGAGAGTGTTTGTTCTCAGGATGTTCCAGGATCGGGCAGTTCGTGTCAGTGGGAGACGATAGGGACAGAGAACGAGTCACGAGTAGTGACTGATGAGTTGAAGCTCAGTGGGAGCTTCAACGGGCCTTCAGGTTAACCAATGAGAAGGCCGCCCACAACTAGTGAAGATGACATGTTTACAGAGGTACTTATGAATATGAAGTTGCATGGAGTGCAGTTTGAAGTTGTCAGCCTCCAAGTGGGAGATTGTTGGGTTGTGGATGATTTGACTAGTAGGGGTGTTCCTTGTTACACTCCTTCAGCATCTAGCAGGGGTGAACTGTGCTACACTCCTTTTGCGGCTAGCAGGAGTATTCTCTGTTTATTTAGTAAAGTCAACAACCCTAATTGTAACCCATATAAATACTTCTTTTTCATGTACTGTAAACTTGGTGAGCACCTAATACAAAGAAGAACTAGTTGTGGAGAGTGGATGTAGGTCAGATTAGACCGAACCACTATAAATCTTGTGTTCTTGTTCTTGTGATTTAGAGTGTGTGAGTGTGTGTGCTTGCTGCAGATTGTTCTTGTGTTTGTGTGAATCATGTTCTGGTCCTAACACGATTCTTGCTTGCGCAGTAGACACACCAGCAGTGGTCTCAGTTCTACTTCTTTTCCTGCTTACCAACTTGGCAGCAAGCTCTTCTTCTTCCTCTTCCTCTTCATCATGCGCAATGGACGAGGGAGTAGCTCCAGCATTCGGGTTGCGAGAACTCGCACTCCCTGAGCTTTTTGAGCCACCAGCTCCAGTCTTCTTCTCGCCTATACGCGATAAACCTTCAAATGAATCACTGATAATAACATAGTCTTCCAAGTTAGTTTGACGAAGGTGGAGGGTACCTTTGTCAGCAACACCAGGCGCCATACGGCTACTTCCACCCTTCTTGCTGGTCACGTCAGCATCGAGGGTGATAACCTTCTTCTTTTTGGTTTTCTTCTTCTTATCCTCAGGGTCAATTCCCAAGTCGCGCAGCACACCTTCAAAGATGGTAGACCAGGAACTTAACTCTCCATTGGAAGATCCGACAGACTCCTCGCTGGAAAGATAGACAATCTCTTTCCCAGCAGAAGTCAAAGCGCGCAGAGGTCGAGGGTTAGGTATATGCGCACCTTCGGTTGTAGTAGGTGGATCGGCGAAAGCATCAGCAACTGGATACATGAAATGACCTTTAATCTGGTCATACCAGTATTCCTCCCCTGCTCTAAGCGGGCGCACGCCCATGGACCCACCAAAGGTGGGGAAGGCAGCTTGCCACAGATGCGCCTCTACACGCGAAATCATCTAGTTAAGCACAAGCTACAAAACAAGAAATACAAATAGGTAACGAAATACCTAACCTCTATCTTGGAACTTCAAAACTAGAACTTCCTTGCTCTCAGGCAGCCATTGATCACTCATCCGCGCCGCAACAAGGACATTCTCTCCAAACACCCGGTTAGGGGTTGCGGTAATCTTAACATACCAATCGGCCTTCTTAGGGATCGCCAACTCCTCCTTCTCGATCACTTCACTCCATGGTTGGAAAGTCATGGAAATAGGTATCACCTCCTCGCGAATATAGAAAAACTTTTGTTTCCAATCATGGAAACTCTTGGGAGGATTCAACAAGATCTTCTTAGCACCCCCTCGGTTGCCGAAAGAATAGAAGCCCATATTCCGGATCAACTGGTAGAATGCCCTAAATCTCTCAACTGTCGGTTCGACATCATGAGATCGATAGAGAAATTCAAAGTGTCGAACTCTCACCATCCCTGGTGGACTCATCTGAGAAATATGAAACCCATAATACTGAAGTATATGGGCCATGAAGTTCGTCGCCAGCAACCGAAAGTTACCTTGCAAGAAAAAGTCTTCGAAAAGTGTAATATATCCTGGCGGTGCGTCAGCAGTGGTCTGATTTTGACCAGGATATCTGGCATCCCACTCCGGTGGAAACCGGAAGCCCCTGGTGATCTGCTCAAATAACCCTAGATCCCACTTCAGGACACGAAGTGGACCCTCCTCACTAGGATTTTCTTCTTGATGTTCTTCGACCATGGATTCTCCTTAAGAAATTTGAAGATCTGCTACTATGTTCTTCAAGGATTTGAAGGTTCAAAGAGAATTCGAGAACAAATAGGAGGAAAAGATGATAACAGAAGAGGAAAGATGATCTGCTCTCATCTCTCATCAGATATATATACCCATCGCATTTAATGCGATGGGTAAACGCGCCGGGATCACCGCGTACACGACCAATCAGAAGACGCCACGTAAGGCGGGATTCTCGGAGTGACGGTTGCCATGCGCGCGTGGGCCACACTCGCCTGACAGAAAGCCGAACCATCAGAGACAACTTGATGACAGTCGTGTCAGCAGTCAACTCAAACGTCGACATCAACGACATTTGCACCAACCCGTCAGAATTCAAATTTCGAGGCTTTTCCCGCCTAAAGTTACTACAAACTCCATGCAGAAGCTACTAAGGCCGCGCAACATTAACAATTAATCAATAAACCTGCGCGCTTGCACCTAAAGGCAGCGAATCACCATGAGCATTACCTGGTAGTCGCGCCGTAGTACCTGACAACCAATTACATGCGCGACGTCTAACAAGACCAAGCAAGCATTTTCAATCACTAGCACTTCTTTTTTCTAAGCCCAGAGCTCCAACCACCTACTTCACGCAGGGTGCAGCACTGGACTGGGGGGACTTGAAGGGGTATGGTCCCAAAAAGCCGTGCAAACCTTCCTCCAGTTCGCGCGCAGGATCATACTCCTTAATCAGCAAGATGTTCAATCCCAACCTCGCGCGGGTTACTCCAGCAATGACTGACCTCGCGCGAGGTCTGAACAAGAAAGAGCATTAATCTCAACACTTAGCTTTCTGGATGAGTCTTCGGCACCTATAGCGCATGACCACTTCAGAAGGTACAAAGGATACAAGTGGCAGATGAAAAGAGCCAATCCACATCCTCCAGGCTCTGCCCAATCGTGCTCCACAATTGTCTGACATGCAGGAGACAAAAAGTACCTAAGGACGCCTACGTGGCACCAATCACAGGGCAGAGACACCTGCCCCACGATCTCCACTTACCTGCTGATGGCAGAAGGACGACAAGGCCGGCAACAGTGACACGTGGCTCCATTCACGGTGCGCCAGCACTGGAGAACTTCTAGAAGACACTAACGGTCGACACCAGTGAGACAAGGAGAATATATGCTATGTTGTCGCCTTCCGGCCCAAGGCCCATCAGCCCACATCCTCTTACACCTCTCCGGCTATAAATAGAGCCTCAGTTCACAGGTTAAACATTCTATTCTCTCTACTCCCACTCTTAATACTTGATTATCTCCTCAAAACAGTCGCTTATTCTCACGCCGGAGTCTGGTTAAGAGGGAAACCCCCATATTCCCCTCCTAACGAGCTAACGGTGTTTTGTTTTGCAGGATTAGCAGTTCATTGAGGAGCTTAGAATTCCCAAAGAAGATTAACCCTTATGGTAGAAACATAAACCAAACTAATTAACAATAAAATTAGTTACGTGTTTCTTCAGGATCAACTTTGGATTAGACCGGGGCTAAAAATATAAAAACACTTGGATCTAAGACCGATTTGATTAGGTAGAAGAAGAAGAATTAAAGAGAGAAAAGAAGGCTAACTTGTTCAATTCATCTATACTTTCTCATTCAATACAACAATCTATCTACTATAATAAAAGAAATCAACTTTTGAATACGTGTCATTCATTGAAGGTATCCTCAAATCTATATTTATCTTATATTAACTGAATAAATAATAAATTAATATTAAATCTTATCATACTTAAATAAAATAGTATCCTCAAATCTAAATTGTTCATTTAATATATTTTTAAAACAAATACATCTCTTTCCTACTACGTTTTGTCATATATAATACGTTTTCACTAAACAATGCGAGTTACTTTACGTTTCAACGATGCCGCAACATGAGATGTCGTTTTTTAACTTAAAAGAAATACTATTTTCTTACGTGCTTTATTTAAGTACATTTCATTATAAATACAAGTTGGTTTACGGTGTTTTAACGTAACTTTTCCTTGGTAATGAGTGAGGTGAAATATAATACTTTGTCGTGCTTAGTTTATGTATGTTTTCACTTGGTCTACGTTTTGACGTAAGTTTTGCTCGAAAACAAGTCAGGTAAGATATTTGACAGTAAAAATTCTAATTACTTTAAGTTTCGACATCGCTGCAACATGCGACGGGTCAAAATACTAGTTAATACTACTAGCTTACATCGTTACTATGTTAGCTAGTTGACGTTTACACAAAAGGTCCTACTTCTACTAACAATTAAAAAAGTAATCCCACTTCTAATAATTTTATAACAATGAGTTGGACCGTTTTTTTTCTAAGGGATATTGGATTTAAGTAACATCAAATTTCACTATTTGGTCAATAGCACTCGTAACGTATGAATCGCACCACGTCACTCTCAACTTCCAACTCATTTTCCTCTGACACTCCCAAACTAACTGAATCATAACTCAGTTAGCTGACGTCAAATGCCATGTCACAAAACAAGTACCACATCAGATTCCACGTCATCAAAAGGCCACGTCGTATGTCATGTCGCCAAATAAGTGTCACATAAGCAAAAAAAAGGTCACGTCAGATGCCACGTCACTAAACAAATGCCACATAACCAAAAACTAATTGGGTTAGAGTTCAGTTAGTTTGGGAGTGTCAGAGAAAATTTAGTTGAAAGTTGGGAGTGATGTGGTACAATTCGTAAGTTGGGAGTGCTATCGACCAAATGGTGAAAGTTGGGCTTATTAAATCTAATATCCATTTTTCTAATTAAAAGTTCTTTATATTTAAGCTTTCTTGTTACAAACTAATTTGCAAAATATTAACTCTATGCCATACTCAAGAGTCAAGAATGTAGATATATCATATGTATAAAGTAAGCTAACATGGTCATGCATGCTTCAAAATGGTCATCCTAAAGGATTAAAAATATACACCTCTCGCCGCCCGGAATTCGCTCTGAGTGCTCGACGATGAACACCTAACTTGCATAGTGAGGGGGGTTTAATCGTTCAGTTCAGTGAGCTGTCCTAGATCTAACCGTTCTCCCTATTTGGGGTAGGCTAAATCCATTCGCCTCTCGGGTTTTCTGCGGTTCATCAATGGCATCTTCGAATGAGAGGGAGGGGATTCAGGATGATGGAGGACCATGGTATGATGTGCAGTATCGGAAACATTCAAAGAGTAAAGGAGATGGTGTGGAAAGAACATTCTTAGTTCAGAACATTTCGGATCGGGTAACAAAGAATATTATGTGGAGATCATTTCAGCCATACGGTTACATTTCGGATGCATATGTGGCTCGTAAGCGGGATACTAAGGGCAAATGTTTTGGTTTTATAAGATATGTTGGGGTAGAAAACATTAAGGATACGTTAGCGTCAATGAACACGGTGAAGATGTTTGGTATGAAGGTTAATGTGGCGTTAGCAAAGTATGACAAAGATCATAAGAGGTTTAAGTTCACTCCGGAGAATGTTGGCCGGACTGAATGGAGTTCTAAAGATACTAACCAATCGCCTAAAAGTTTTATGAACAGGAACAACCAAGGGCCCCAGATTAATTCAAAATCCCATCCGCTTGGTCAAGGAAATTGTGGTCCTTCGGTAATGAGAAATGGAGTGTCATATGCAGATATGCTGAAAGGAAGGAAGGAAACGGGTACTCAAGGGGCAAAAAGTTTATCGGTGGAAGGTAAAGGATCCGTCTACCCCTTGCACTGTATTGGTAGATCAGTGGTCGGCCGTGCTAAAGATATTTGGAACCTGAAGAATTTAAGAAGAGTTCTGGAAGCTGATGGATTGGAGGAGTTTGGGGTGTCTTATGTTGGTGGACTAAATGTACTGGTTACATTCAGGGATAATGCTACTACAAAGAAGGCCTTGGATCAACACGCTTCCTCATTCTCAAAGGCTTTCGCTAAGTTTAACCTTTGGAATGGGGAAGATATCCCGTATTATCGGATAGTTAATATGAGAATAGCCGGTGTTCCTGTGCTCATTAGAGATAATTCTTTATATGATAGAATCAGTGGTTTATTCGGGGAAATTGTACAGCCATCAGCTTTTTCGTGGCAAGAGGAAGACAATTCAGTTGATTTGGTTAAAGTTTTAACGACCCAATTATCTAGAATAGAGGAAGCAGTGGTGATCAAGTGGATGGATAAGAGTATAGCCATATGGGTGTCGGAGTCTCCTGAGAAGTGGGTGCCAATTCTTTATGATGAATCTGCAACTGAGTCTAGTGATTCAGAACCAGATTCGGAAACGGAGTCAACTGAGTCTTATGGAAATATGGAGGATGATGGGGAGTTCGAGGAAGGTGAAATTAGGATTGATGATTCTCAGTCTCCAGTACCGGAAGCAAAAGGTGATATTCCGGCGGATGAAGTCAAAGAGTCTCAGGGAGTCCGTGATCAGTCGCCAGAGAATTTGGATAGATTTGAATGTCAATCGTCTCCGGTAATTAATGTTAGATTGGAAGACACAAATCTGCATGGGGATACGGACAGTCATTTGCATGCTCCCAATGATATTATTGATGATGATGTTACTAATAAAAATAATCTTAATTATGTTGAGTCTGACGAGTTGGGCCCAGGTGAGGAGGTTAATAGGTCCAATGGTCCTTTGGTTCAAGATGGTCCAACCCCTTGTGTTAATTTAGGAAAACGGTCTAGGAATGACATGAGCCCTCCATCAATCGGATCCACCCAAGGCCCAGCTCAAAGGTTATTCTACTATTCACAGGAACATCCTTATGAACCTCTGGACCTTAATACCCCGGCGAATGATAAGTTCGATGAAGACGTAGATGTTCCGGCTTCTCCAGATTTGCACAGGGGGTCTCAGGTGGAAGGTCTTCAGTGAAGTAACCTTGTTGATGGGGTCCCTAATTCGGATGTTGGTGATGTTCAAGAAGACCTGAATAGGCAACGAGTAATTGATGCGGAGGTTCAAGCTACAATTGAAGTTGGATCAATTATTGGGGTTGATTTAAAAGGTTTTGTATCAGCTACAGAAAGACTGGTAGCTGAAGAAGGTGCCAACAATCGTTATCAATGAATTGTCTGTCTACAAATTTGAGAGGGGTAAGGAGTAATCGGAAGGCGGACTGGATTCGTGGTTTAAAGACAAGCTATGGGATTCATTTTTTGGCTACTCAGGAGACTAAGTTACAGGATTCAGATGTGTTTATGTTCAGTAACTTTTGGGGCAGAGCTGAGTTCAGATCTGCAGTGGTCAATTCGACAGGAAGGTCCGGGGGTCTGGCCTGTTTGTGGTGCCCAACAGTACTCAGGTGTGTTAATATCATCCAGAATAGACATTTTATTGTGGTTTCTGGTTACTTAATTCAATCTGGTTGCATGATTAACTTAATAAACGTCTATGCCCCAAATGACGCGAATGGGAGGAGGGCCCTTTGTTTGGAATTGCTAAGTATCAGAAACTCAGTTCAAGGGCTTTGGATCTTGATGGGGGACTTTAACGAGGTTCGGGATAGTAGTGAGAGATTGAATTCAGAATTTATCGAAGCGAATGCGGAAGTGTTCAATCAGTTTATTCTTTCAGCTGGACTGGTGGAGTATAACATGGGCGGGGGCAGTTTCACTTATATATCGGATAACGGAACAAAGCTGAGTAAATTGGACCGTTATTTAGTCTGCCTTGGTTTCAGGGAGCGGTGGCCAAACGCAGCTGTTATTGCTCTAGATAGAGAAGTCTCGGATCATCGGCCAATTGTGTTATCTACTGTTCAGACAGATTTTGGCCATATCCCATTCAGGTTCTTCAACTCCTGGTTTTAATATCCTGGTTTTTCAGATTTTGTGCTGTCAAAGTGTGGTATGTTTAATTTTTCGGGCCCGGCCGATTTAGCAATTGCTATAAAGTTAAGATGGCTAAAAAAATACCATTAAAGCTTGGCTGAAAACAGAAAAAGAAAGTAGGGAAGGAATGTATATTGGTAAAAAGAGGCGTCTATCCAATATCGAAAATCTGGCGGAAGGCAGAATGTTATCGGAGGAGGAGTTATTGGAAAGAGCGGAGTGCAGGAATTTTTTGGCAGAATTTGACAGAATCAAACAATTAGATTTACGACAAAAGTCTAGATCTAAATGGGCAGTGGATGGTGATGAGAATTCAGCATATTTTCATCATATTATTAATGCAAATATTAGTTCTAATAGATTGAATGGATTGATGGTGGATGGTGTTTGGGTTACGAATTTGTTGGCTATTAAGGAAGCTTTGTATGATTTTTTCCACCACCAATTCACGGAGCCAATGTCAGCGAGACCGGAGATGGTGTGCCCTAATTTAGTGCATATTTCAGATTCGGAGGCAAGTATGTTGGAGGCTCCTTTCTCTGTTGAAGAAATCAAAGTAGCTATTTGGGAGTGTGATGGGGATCGGGCGCCAGGGCCGGATGGCTTTAACTTCAAATTTATTAAACAATGTTGGTCAGGTTTCCGATCTGATTTTATTAACTTGTTTAATAAATTTTATGAGGAAGGTACAATTAACCAATGTTGTACTTCTTCGTTCATTGCACTGATTCCAAAAGTGAAGGATCCGACGTGTCCGCAAAACTTTAGTCCTATAAGCGTTATTGGGGTAGTTAATAAGGTTATCTCAAAGGTGCTAGTAAATCGACATAAAAGGATGTTGGGGAACTTGATCTCGGAATAACAATCGGCATTCTTGGCTGGGAGGAATATCATGGACGGACCACTAGTACTCAATGAAGTGTTTAGTTGGGCAAAGAAAGTAAAGCGAAAGGGGATGTACTTCAAAGTGGATATAAACAAGGCATACGATTCAGTGAATTGGGCTTTCTTAAACTCGATAATGGCCCAAATGAAGTTTCTAAGTAGATGGAGAACTTGGGTTATGGCAACGCTACACTCGGCTAGAGCTTCGGTATTGGTTAATGGGTCACCAACTCGGGAGTTCCCTAGTTCCCGTGGCTTGCGTCAAGGGGATCCATAGTCTCCTTTCCTATTTGTGATAGTTATGGAAGCTTTATCCGGTATGATGAAGAAAGCATCCGAGGTGGGTTTATTTAATGGTATCAAGCTATCTAGTGAAGGTATGTCTTTATCTCATCTTTTGTATGCCGATGATGTTATTTTTATTGGTGATTGGTCACTAGCAAACATAAACAATTTAAGGAGGTTATTGAGATGTCTCTACTTGGCTTCGGGTTTGAGGGTAAACTTAGAAAAATGTAGTTTATATGGTATTGGAGTGGAGGACCATGAAATACAAAGTATGGCTGATTTGTTAAGGTGCAAAAAAGGAACATTTCCATTTAAACATCTCGGTTTATTAGTAGGAGCAAACCTGAATCTAGAAAGAAATTGGAAGTCGGTAATAGAAATATTTAAGAATAGGCTTTCGTTGTGGAAAGCTAGAACCTTATTATATGGCAGAAGGATCACGTTGATTAAATCAGTATTGAACTCGTTACCCACATATTTTTTTTTCACTATTTAAAGCCCCAATTAAAGTCTTGGACGCCCTGGATAAGATAAGAAGGGTATTCTTTTGGGGAGGTTCGGAGGAGAAAGCAAAAATGAATTGGGTGGCATGGGATAAGACTATAGCTCCGGTGGAATATGGAGGTTTGGGGTTCGGATCTCTTAGGGATGCCAATTTAGCAATGCTAGCTAAGTGGTGGTGGAGGTTCAAGACGGAAAAAACGGGTTTGTGGAGGCGTGTCGTTTGGGTAATACATCACAACTCGAGAGGGTGGAGGGATATCCCGGCAAAATTGTCTATAGCGGGTCCTTGGAAACAAATAGTGAGCATCCGGAATGTACTTCTTCAAGCCGATATTGATCTTAATAACGCAACATCAGCAGTGTTGGGTAATGGCAGGAACAATTTCGTTTTGGTTAGACTGCTGGGCAGAATCAATACCATTTTATATCAGGTTCCCAGACCTGTTTAAAGTTGAAAGTAACAAGACATGCTTAGTTCATGACCGGTTGAGGTTATGCAGTTCAAGATGGGCCTTCAACTGGGCCTGGACTGTTTCGGCTCTTGGTATGAACGAACACAGCCAATTAAATCAATTGATGAATCTGATTATTGGGCTTGTTGGTCTGAATATGTCAAGTGGGGTAGACAAATGGAGGTGGAATTTAGATGGATCAGACTCATTCAAAGTTGCGAACATAAAGAAAATGGTGTAATTGGGTCCCGAAAAAAGTTGGTTTGGTGGCTTGGAGAGCAGGGAAGGAACGTTTACCGACTAGATGTGCTCTGGCAGCTCGTAATATCCCGGTACATAACCGTATGTGTATTATGTGCGGTGATTATGACGAAACCAGTGAGCATATTTTTGTTTCATGTCAAGTGGCACAAGTAATCTGGCAAAATGTCGCATTATGGTGTACGATTCCCCCGATTTTTGCATTCGAACTGAACGATATTCTTTCCCTTCATGAGTATTGTTCGGGTTCAGCTATGAAGAAAAAGGCGGTATATGCGGTCATCTTGGTAACGATTTGGAGTATTTGGAAGTCAAGAAATGAAGCTATGTTTCAGCAAAAATCGCCAAATACAACTAGAATTCTGGACGAAATCAAAGCGGTGGCGTATCTTTGGGTGAAAAACCGGGCAAAGTTGATGTCTCTTACATGGGAAGATTGAAATAAATTCAAAATTGGTGGCTAAGTAATCAATGTAATTTTGTTTTTATGGTTTATTTGGTGTAAAACGTTGTATATTTGGTGGTAGCATCTTGCTACAATGAATAAAAAATTTTGTCGGCCGTTAAAAAAAAAATAAAGGATTAAAAATTTATGTACCATCATTATTACTTTAACATCTGACATATTTATTGTTGGTTAGTAATTTGAACTTGCACTACACCAAAGAACACCGGTCAGAGGGCTTTTTATCAAAGTGTGTAGTAATTATATTATTCGCTAAGTGGTTGAGGGTTATAAAGAGAACACCATTTTTAATAGGTTTAAAAGATGTGTGAAACGTTAAAAAAAAAAAAGGAAACACCATTCTGGCATTCTTGAAAAGAGGAATAAACCCTCTATCATGATAAACAAAACTAAATCCTGAACTCAACAAAGATGAACAAGGTTGAGCAAAGAGTTGACTAAGAGAATAAATACTTAGTTGAAAAGTGAATATATACATAGACATATATGTAAAATAAATCAAGCAAGACAATGGGTTTGGTTAATTATGGATGACTCTAGTCAGGTAGAATTAGACGGGTCAAAATGGGTTATGACCAACATAGGTTCAGGTCAAAACGGGTCAATTTTAGGGGAAAAAAACTAGTGATAAAAGTTATCAAAACAGATGTGTAAACGTCCAAATGAATTATCATGCGCACCTAGGAATTCATTTCAAACCCTAAAGTCGTGATGTTCTTAGAACAGTTTATTATGAACATAGTTTGAGGAGTGTCGCCTTGATTCATTATCCAGTGGAACCCGTCAAGAACATTCAAATTAAGCCTGACAAAATTGGTGGATCAGGTCTGGTAATGGGCCATACCGAGCCAATTTAAAAATGGTTCCATTTGGTTGAGATGGGTTATCTGATCAAAATAGGTGCAGTTCAAAATGATACTTTTAGAAAAGCATGATTACGTTCATAATTATTAACCTTCTGAAGTTTGTCAAAACTGTCTACATTTGATAAAGAGAAACCGCGGATCCATTCTGGCCATTCTACCCGTAACCCATTTCAAGTTGAAGTGCTTAACTTGCTCATTCATGATTCAAACTATCCGATTAATTAGTCGAGTTTGGCTTATAATACATGGTTTTAACCCGTCGAGCAGGGCAGAACATATATTGCAGATGAGGTGTGTTCTCATTTTGGTCATCTCGACAACCTGCAAGTCGAATAGATAGTGAACTTTAGAAAAATCATATATTGCAGAAGAGGTGTGTTCTAATATTGTTCTACTTATAATTTATTATTAAAAGAAAAAATTACAAGTTTTGTCCTTTATCTTTACCACTTTTCAGGCGGTGTCCTTTTTAACGAATGTTGACAGACGGTGTCTTTTACTAGGTATTTTGTTGCAAGTTTAGTCTTTTACACCCAACCCAGTTAAAAAACCCTGTTAATTGTTGGGTGTAAAGGACTAAACTTGCAACAAAATACCTAAGTAAAGAACTAAACTTGCAACAAAATACCAAGTAAAGGACACCGCCTGTCAACAATTAATAGGGTTTTTTAACTAGGTTTGGTGTAAAGGACTAAACTTGCAACAAAATACCTAGTAAAGGACACCGCCTGTCAACACCCGTTAAAAAGGATACCGCCTGAAAAGTGGTACAAAGATAAAGAACAAAACTTGTAATTTTTCCTTATTAAAATCTGGCATCCTCTATGCAGAGCAAAAGTCATCATACTCGGTAAATGATACTGTCGGACCCATGATTTTTTCCCAATGCGATCCACTTTTTTGGATGTTCACATTTTTCACAAATATACGTTAGAATTTCCGGGTCGGGTTGGGTCAAGGAACATAATAAAATAAATATCATAACAAAAATATAGTGATATGAGTGTCATTATTCTAACTTTTAAGCAAATATACGGAAACCAAATGTCACCTTAATTACTAGAGCAAGGACCATAAATTTATACAAATCTGCAGCAGATAAAAGATAAGTTCAAAGTAACTTTAATTAGTATAGATTGATAGCAACTAAGGGGTAGGCTCGTTGGAGCTTCAACAACTTTGAATCAAACATCAATTGTTCGTCGCGCGCTAAAGACTTGTGGGGACGAATACCGATCCTTTTTAGGAAAGGGGAACACCCAAGTAAACATGTAATCAAACATACTTCATTCTCTGAGCCTTTCAAATCTATAAACCCCACAATTCGAAGCTGCAACGGCCCCATTGTATCGTAGTCGACCTCTGGAGAACAAATTGCAGGTGTCGGGACAACATTTGAGACACTAGTTGCTATGATTTCTAGGGTCTGCAAATTCGGTAACTGTCTAATTATCTCAAAAACACATGACAACATAGTACCATTGCTTAAATCTATTCTTGATAGTTTAAGAGCCCTGAGGCATGCAAAGGCGGTAGGAAACATCTTTTTAGCACCACCTTCTATCACCCCACAGTATCGAAAATCCAGATCAAGCTCTTGAAGTTGTGGAAGATTACCGAGAAGCTCAAATATTGTAGTAGAACTTGTGATAGTCATATTCTTAACAATACACAAACACAAAGATAATGTTTTGACATTTGCGAGTTTTGCAATCTCATCTGGTTTCACTTTCCTTTTGGGATAATAGATAACAAGAACCATCTTCAAATTCTCAAGTACGGGACACCGTGTAATAAACTCCCCAAATTTCCCAACTTCAAATTGTATTTGACACAACTCTAAGCTCAACAGGTTTGGAAAACCATGAAAAGTAGTTGGAAGATGGATAAGACAATTTAAAAGCTTCAGATGTTTCAACCCTAAACAAGAGAAAATATGGGTAGGCAACTTATATAACAGAGACGATCTAACCGTCCCAAGAGTGAGATTCTTAATTTCATTTCTTGACAAGAACGAAATCCAGTGATTAATATCTTCAACATCCAATACGTCGTTTATAGAGAGGACACATGTTGTAATGGCACCTCTAAGTTGAAGAAAAATACTACTTATAATTTTCGCATGATTACTACTGTCTTCTGTTTCTAACAAATACTTAAAGAAGTCGTAATCCAATAAGAGTTGGCTAAGCATAGTCCACTTAAACCTCCAGTTTCTCGACAAGACATTAGTCCTGACGGCATCTTGTAACGGCAATCGGTCCAGAATATTAGTTATCACATTATCAGGCATGTTGCTGATAAAATCTTGTGGTGCAAACTTGGATGTTTTACGTGTCCCGTGAATGAGTTCCATTATTATTCTACACATCATATAACTCATAGATTAATGAAACAAATAGCCATGATAATATGACAGTCATAAACCATCCATCTGCACATACTCCATATTTGCTTTTTATTTTCTAATGAACCAAAACAAAGATTTAAAATTCATTTTACTTAGGCTTGTAAACAAACCGAACATTCAGTGAACCGTTCATGAATTGTTCGGCAGGAAATTCGTTCATGTTCGTTTATTTAATAAATGAACGAACATGAACAGTTTTTTTTTTGTTCACTTAAATAAACGAACGAACATGAACAATGTCCTGTTTGTTCATTTACGTTCATGAACGATCGTTTATGTTCGTTCATTTAAGTTCATTTATGTCTGTTCATTTAAATTCGTTTGTTCGTGTTCATTTATATCCGTTTGTTTATGTTCACCTTTTAAATTTAGTTATTACTAATTAAATTTAAAAATCTATTTAATTTTCTTTATCATCCCATAACTAGCTTTGACTTTCCGATTTCAAAACTTTCTTGGTATTAATATATTTGATTTATATTTTCCAATTTAAAAGCAATCTTTTCTATCATATGAAACGTGAATTAAGGTTTACCTATATTTAGGTTCTTCTTCTCATCTACTATTGTTATACAATTCAAAGCCTTGCTCAATTATGTTCGTTATGATTTGTTATCTTCTTTTATGTTCAATTATGTGTGTTTGTGTGCGTTTATGTTCGTGAACCGTTCGTTTATACTTTTAGCGAACGAACATAAATGAACATGAACATGAACATGTTCATTTTCTTAACGAACGAACACGAACATGAAAATCCGTTCATTTAAATGTTCGTGTCCGATCGTTTGTTCGGTTAAAGGTAGATGAACAAACATGAACATGCCTCGTTCGTGTTCGTTCAGTTCATTTACAAGCCTAATTTTACTAAGTAAATACTAGAATCATTGTCACACAAGGTGGATCTCATTTACAGAATCAACATTAGGGCATGATCTGCAACTCATAAAAAGATGCAGTAATCTAATTACAAACCCTAGTCTCACTTCAACTTATTAAAAGATACAATAATCTAATTACAATACAAACCCTAGTCTCATTAGCAAAAAAGAGGCTCCGGTTAATTTCCTAACGGACCCGAAGGAGGGGAGGTCTTCCCTTCGACCAGCCGATGTGCTGGTTTTTGGATGGTCCGGGGGTAAACATGCTTGCATTGATCTCACGGGGGTGTCGCCTCTTGCCGGTTTCAGGGGCAGTGGTTTTGTTTCAGGGCAAGCGGCGCGGAAGGCTGAGGCGGGGAAAATATCCAAGCATGAGCAGGCCTGCATAGATAATCAACATGCCTTCCTTCCTTTCGCGTTCGATACCTTTGGTTGTCTGGCCCCTGTGGCGTCCGGTTTCTTGAAGCGGGTTCAAAAGGCAGCACTTGCGCATGCGACAGTGTCTGTAGGCCATAGTTATGTGTTTAGCCGAGTAGGATTTGCAATTCAAAAGGGGGTGGCGGCGCAGCTTGTTGCCCGTCTACCAACCCATGATTTGTAATTTGCTCTAACCTTTAAAATCTACTTAATACTTAATACCATTTACCGTATTAGCAAACAAATAAGTAATTTTCAGAAATTAACCAAAAGCAACGATTTTCTACCGAAAAGCAACTCATAAAAACATTCTAACCTGGAAAGTTGAAACGACGATCAGTGAACTTGAACTAGATTGCTACTTGCAATTGGTTACTGAAGGAAAAAAGTGTTCGGTGAATTTTGTTTTCTAAGAGCATTCACATCCTAACCATCAAATTATGTGAGGAGGGGTTTTTATATTATAAAGGGTATAAAAAGTGGTTGTGAGTAGAGGAGAGAGAAAATGTTACTGTTCATCTGTATATTTAGGGGGGACACTGTTCACCCGTTATAATTTTTTAATATATTTTGAAAGTGGTTGTGAGTGGAAGTGAGAGAAAAATGTAATGATAATATTATTTAATTGAAATGAAAGAGAAAAAGTATTTGTTTTTAGTGGAAATATATTGATATAGAAGTTGTTTTTTAGTGGAATGTATGTATAATTTGATGGATTGGATGTGAATGCTCTAAAAGAGTTAAAAAGAGTGGTTTTCAATTTTTTTTTCACCTTTAGTCTCTAACTTTTTAAAATTATTTCTATAGTCCCCAACTTTTTAATTTTCATTTTCGGATACTCTCTGACGTGGATTGGGGTTAGTTTTCGGTGTTAAGTAGATGAGAAATTACAAAATTAACTTTACTATTAAAAATAACGATTAAACATTAAAAAAATTTAATTTAATATTTAAAAACAAAAGTAGGCTGCACCTTTGTTCTACCCCTACCCCACCCCCACCCATCCTATCTGTCACCCCTCCAAAATCCACCTGCGGAATACTACCGCTTGGAGGCGTGACTGACCAGGATCCAGTCACCAATCATATTGAACAAGCATGTAAGTGATTATAAAAACTCAACCAATACAATTGGTGTCCAAACAAAACATAGTTTAAGTTGCAAGCGGAAGCATAATGTTTAAAACCAAAACATAAGTTTAATTCTTTCAAAGTTTAACATGGCACACAGCTGTCCATGTCCCACAACGACTCTCTTCCATGCAAGCTCCAGCTAAGTACCTATTGACCTGCAAATCATGTAGTAACGAGTCAACAACAAGTTGAGTGAGTTCACGGTTGGGTGTTCATTTTTAAGTTGTTCCAAAAACAGTTTCCGTTAACTGGCATCCTGCCGTGGGGGTTACCCCATAGTTGAAAACGTGATTTGTTTACCCATTTATTCTGGCAATACCACCGTGGGGGCTACCCCATGTTAGTTATCTGGCATTTCGGCCGTGGGGGCTACCCCATGTATACACTAGACTCGTTACCATATCGACTGCTGACTGTAGTCATGTTTATGTGCCCTGAACTGTCAATGTCTATCATCATTGACGTGCCCAGATCCATTAGTTCACGCCCGTCCTCTGCGGCACGGTGTGAGGCTTGTCAGACCTAAATAGCGCTATCTAACTAATGACCCGCTCGCCATTGGCCCGGCGATTATGTCGATATAAAAAGGAGGGACTTCGTGATAGAGTTTTGGTCTAGTACGAGTTATCTGTCCATGAGGACGAGGAATTATATTCCTGAACCAATACTGTCCTACCCAAGTAAGGACGAGGAATCCATGTTCCTTAACCCCATTCCCAACCCTGGGAATCCCATGCTTTGAAGAGAGTGTGAACTCACATTGGTTTGCTCGGCAGTTACACAGAAAGTCGGGCAAGCTATAAGTGGTCAACCACGTCCTAACATAGATGTTATTCAAGTCAGGTTCATATTCAAATAGTGCACGTATGTTCTACACGTATTGTACACAAGTAACGATCATGGCATACACATCTAGCATGGCAGTTCAACAACAGTGCTTAGTTCAACGGTAGGAATCATGTAGTAAACAAAGCCCAACAGTACAGCCCAACACCCAAGCCCGTAACAGTGTGCAAGTCCAAATCAGTGAGTATGTGTACGTGGTCTCGAGTCGAGACTAGAGATCTCGAGTCGAGATTGTGCGGTCTCGAGTTATACCTACGAGTTCTCAAGTCGCAACTGTGGAGGTCTCGGGTCATGCATGTACTAGTCGAGACTAGACGGTCTCGAGTCACAACCGGACCCGCAACCATGGTCTCGAGTTATGATGTTTGTGTGCTGATAATGGGTGGTCTCGAGTCGAGACTAGGGGTTCTCGACTCGTAACCTGTGTCGCAACCGCAGTCTCGAGCTGTCACGTATATGGTCTCGAGTCGAGACAGAGGGTCTCGACTGGCACACCTGCTGATCGCCAGCACTTGTATTAAACCAATAGAATTTCGATTTCATGATATGATGTACTATCCAACCACAACACTCAAACATGTTTTCTTGTCTAACATTGATTCAAAACAGATCAAACACACAATTTTTCAAATATTCAAGTCACATTCAAACAGTTCCTCCTATGTTTGTATCATTTTCGACACATATTCATCATGTTCTTCATTAGAATTTTCATCTTGCACACTTGATTAATCAAAATAAGCATAAACCGCAATAGTTACACAACCTAGTTATTCTCATTAGTTCCTATATCCAACATATCCGATCAATACATGCATCTATAAGATTTATCATCAACATTCAACCATTTTTATGTTATCTAATACACATCACACATATCAAACATGAACATGTGCACTCCTAATCAAGCAAACACCTTTATCATACACAAACAATAGTCATAATACATTCATCACTAAACAAACAAGGTGGGATACTAACCGATTCAAGTGTGGGTACAAGGGTGTGAAGTAGTGAAGAATGAAGCTCCCAAACGGTGTATACGGGCTGATCCGAGACCTCCGATGGCTGCCTAGTTTTGAGTCCGAGAGGTGAGGGAGAAGGTGATGCTTGATTGTTAGGGTCTTAGAGAGAGGGGGATGTAGGAGAGTGTGGGAGTGAGTGTAAGGGAAATGTGGATGATGTCATGGGTTTTATACCAAATGATGCACCCTAGTGGGCTTTCGGAGTGGGCTAAGGGAGGTGCGGCCCAAACGGCCCAACTGTTCACTGTTCACTCGAGACCGGGTGGTCTCGAGTTGTGATTTCGGTTTACGAGTAAATATATATATACATACACGCACGACACATATTCACATAATATTCACTTATAACATTCATTAAACCAACAAGTCAATTAGTCACATAACGTTCAAGCATGTTACATCAAGATACAACGAAGGGTTCTAAATTACGAGTTGTCACATTATCCCCAAGTTGAAAGAAATTTCGTCCCGAAATTTGGTAAGTACTCACTGAGGAAGCTAGTTAAGTTGTATGGTTTTCACTGGTTTTCCTGGGGTGTCACATCCTCCCCCCGTTGATCTGGAATTTCGTCCCGAAATTCCGTAGCTTCAGCCTCAGTAGTGGTTGTACTGTTTGCGAATAGTTGGGGATACTTTTGTTTCATCTGATCTTCGCGTTCCCAGGTGAACTCTGGGCCGCGACGTGAGTTCCAACGAACTCGAACGAGAGGTATTCTAGTGTTCTTGAGGACCTTAACATCCCAGTCCGTGATTTCAACTGGCTCCTCGACGAATCGTAACTGCTCGTCGATAGTGAGTTCCTTCAGAGGAACTATGTGGGTCTCATCTGACAGACACTTCTTCAGATTCGATACGTGGAAAACGTTGTGAACTGCACTGAGTTCTGCTGGTAAGTTCAGTTTGTAGGCCACCTTGCCTATTTTCTCAATGACTTCGAAAGGTCCAACGTATCGTGGGTTAAGTTTGCCTCGTTTACCAAAACGAACCACCCCCTTCCAGGGTGAAACTTTTAGTAGCACTCGCTCCCCAACATGGAGCTCTATTGGTTTCCTGCCCTTATCGGCGTAGATTTTCTGACGGTCACGAGCTGCCGCCATACGTTGTCGTATTTGAGAAATTCGTTCAGTTGTGTCTACCACATGTTCTGGACCAGTGATCTGACTATCCCCCACCTCTGCCCAACAAAGAGGTGACCGGCATTTACGCCCGTACAATGCCTCAAATGGAGCAGCTTTAATGCCGGTGTGGTAGCTGTTATTGTACGAGAATTCCACAAGTGGCAAATGCTTTTCCCAGCTGTTGCCAAAGTCGATTACACATGCACGAAGCATGTCTTCTAAGGTTTGAATAGTGCGCTCAGACTGCCCGTCCATCTGAGGGTGATACGCCGTGCTCATGTCTAATCGTGAGCCAAATGATTTGTGCATTGCTTGCCACAGCTTTGAAGTAAAACGTGCATCACGATCTGAGATAACGGAGGTGGGCACCCCGTGCCTCGAAACAACTTCCTTGAGATATACTTCTGCTAGAGTGGAGAATTTATCCGTCTCCTTGATAGCCAAGAAGTGCGCAGACTTTGTGAGTCGATCCACGATCACCCAAATAGTATCGTTTCCACGCTGAGATCTAGGCAGGCCAGTAACGAAATCCATGGAAATTTGCTCCCATTTCCATTGAGGTATCTCTGGTTGTTGGAGTAGGCCTGAGGGTTTCTGGTATTCCGTCTTGACTCTCGCACAAGTCAAACACTTGCTGACGTAAGTTGCTATGTGGGCCTTCATGCTAGGCCACCAATATGTAGTTTTGATATCGTGGTACATCTTATCCGAACCAGGGTGTACCGAGTAGCGAGACTTGTGTGCTTCATCCATCACAAGCTCTCGTAAGTTGCCATAGAGTGGGACCCAAATGCGTCCCGTTACGTAGTAAGCATCGTCTTCCTTCTGTTCTAAGCATTGCCTTGAGCCGCGTAGGGCTTCAGCCCTGACGTTTTCTGGTTTCAATGCTTCTACCTGAGCGTCTCGTATTTGGGAAGGAAGACTAGAATGTATAGTGAGTTGTAAAGCCCGTACGCGCTTAGGCGCAGTGTCCTTTCGACTGAGGGCGTCAGCCACAACATTGGCTTTGCCTGGGTGGTACCTGATCGAGCACTCGTAGTCATTCAGTAGCTCGACCCATCGTCGTTGTTGCATATTCAGTTCCTTCTGTTTGAAGATATGCTCGAGGCTCCTGTGGTCGGTGTAGATGGCACACTTGGTACCACAAGTAATGTCGCCATAACTTAAGTGCAAAGACAACAGCTCCCAGCTCTAAGTCATGCGTAGTGTAGTTTCTTTCATGACGTAGGCTATAACCTTATCCCGTTGCATCAGCACACAACCAAGACCCTGAATTGATGCGTCGCAGTAGACCACGAAGTCGTCCGTGCCCTCTGGCAATGAAAGGATAGGTGCGCTGCAAAGTCTATCCTTTAAATGCTGAAATGCTAATTCCCGTGCATTTCCCCATCGATAAACAACGCCTTCCTGCGTTAGTGAGGTGAGGGGCTGTGCAATCTTAGAAAAATCCTTAATGAACCTCCTGTAGTAACCTGCCAAACCCAAGAATTGGCAAATTTCCGTTGGTGTACGAGGTGCAGGCCAGTTCTTAATTGAGTCTACCTTGGATGGATCAACGTGAATCCCATCCTTGTTCACCACATGGCCTAAGAAATGGACTTCATGAAGCCAGAAGTCACATTTTGAAAACTTGGCGTATAGCTGTTCTGCTCGAAGAAGTTCCAAAATAAGTCGTAGATGTTGCTCGTGTTCCTCCTGACTCTTAGAATAGATCAGGATGTCGTCGATGAAGACTATAACGAACTTGTCCAGGTAAGGCTTGCACACTCAATTCATCAAGTCCATGAAAACCGCAGGTGCGTTTGTCAGCCCAAATGGCATGACCAAAAACTCATAGTGGCCATATCGAGTTCTAAAGGCTGTTTTGGAGACGTCCTCTTCTCGGACTCTCAGCTGGTGATAACCCGATCTCAAATCAATCTTTGAATAGTAGCTCGACCCTTGCAGTTGGTCGAACAAGTCGTCAATACGTGGTAGAGGATAACGATTCTTCACGGTCACCTTGTTGATTTCCCGGTAGTCGATGCACATTCTGAAGGTACCGTCTTTCTTCTTCACAAATAGCACTGGAGCTCCCCAGGGCGATGAGCTAGGACGAATAAAACCCTTGTCCAAGAGTTCTTGCAGTTGCGTAGAGAGTTCTTCCAACTCTGATGGAGCTAAACGATAAGGTGCACGAGCTATAGGCGCAGCTCCAGGAGCTAGTTCAATCTGAAACTCGACTTGGCGATGAGGCGGAAGACCAGGTAATTCCTCAGGAAATACCTCAGGATAGTCGCGTACAATTGGAAAATCTTCTATCTTCTTCTCTTTCTCCGAGGTGTCAGTAACGAGAGCCAAAATGGCAGTGTGGCCCTTTCGCAAGCACTTCTGGGCCTTAAGGAAAGAGATGACGTTCTCAACAGTACCCCTCTTTTCGCCACGAATCATGAGAGGTTCACCACCGGAACCAGGAATACGAACAATCTTCTCGTTGCAAAGAATCTCTGCTCGGTGTTGGGATAACCAATCCATCCCAATGACAACGTCGAAACTACCCAAGACAATAGGAATAAGGTAAATAGAGAAGGTCTGGTTAGCGAGAATAAGTTTACAACCCTTGACTACGTGTGCGGCCTCTAAACTCTTACCGTTGGCTAGCTATACGGTGTGCTTATTATTCAAAGGTGTTGGAGTACGCTTAAGCATTCGACTAACTTCTAGTGACACGTAGCTAGTATCGGCACCCGAATCAAATAAAACTGTAACATAAAAGTCGTCGAGAAGGAACTTACCCGTCACCACGTTGGGATCGTTCCTAGCTTCACCTTGACCAATCACGAACACCCGCCCCCTGGCACCATTGTTGTTGTTGTTGTTCCCATTGTTACCATTCCCCTGATTATTGTTGTTGTTGTTGTGGTTCTGGTTCCTGTTCAGCTGGGGGCAATCTTTCTTGAAATGGCCTTCAGCTCCACACTGAAAGCACCCTTTGTTGATTCCTTGCTGCTGCTGCTGTTGTTGGTTCTGTGGGGCTTGTTGCTGACGATTCTGGTTTGCGGGGTACAAGCTCCTGCAATCTTTTGCAGCGTGTCCTGGCTTGTTGCACCGATGACAGTTACCCCTGGTGCATGGCCCGCTGTGGTGTAGGTTGCAGCGATTGCATTTGGGGTGATTCCCCTTGTACCCACCATGACTTTGACCACCAGATGATTGCTGACTGGGGCTCTTGTAGTCATCAGTCTTTCTCTGCTGAGACTGAGATTGCACAGAAGTTGAACCTTTGCTTGAAGCTCCATCCCATTTTCTCTTGTTGTCACTAGGAGCATCCGAAGTAGCTGTAGCACTTATACGTTTTGGTAGCCTGTTCTGCTCCACCGCCTGATCAGTGAGACGGTGAGCCAACTGAACAACCTGCTGGATGGTGGCGAGGTTTGCTGACATCACATGACTTTGGATTTCTGGCACTAAGCCCTTGAGAAAGAGTTCAATACGCTTAATTGGAGGGTCCACCATAGTAGGACACAATAATGCAAGCTCATTCGATCTCTTAGTATACGCCTCAATTTCTGACCCCGTCATCTTGAGGTTGTAGAACTCGATTTCCAGCTTATGAATGTCGTCCCGACTGCAGTATTCTTCCTTGATCATCTCTTTAAAATTTTCCTATGGGGTGGCGTTGGCAGCAACCAACCCCAGCATTTGGACCTGAGCATTCCACCATGTGAGGGCTAAACCCTCGAGAGTACCGGTAGCATACTTCACCCTGCGTGCCTCAGGGCATTCGCACATTTCGAACACAGATTCTAGTTTCTCAAACCAGTGGAGGAGACCTACGGCTCCTTCAGTGCCGCTAAAAGTAGTTGGTCGGCAGTCCATAAAAGTTTTAAAGGTGCACACAGGTGGCTGAGCATGTTGACCTATTGTGGGTGAAAGAAAAGACAGAGTTTAACACAAAGGTTGGTTCACGAGAGTAGGATCTAAAGATCCTAGAATGAGTTTGGACTGCAGGATATACCTCATGCGTGTGCCGCTGCAAGTGCCGCAGCAACTCGTTCGTTAATCAGAGCCGTCAACTGGGCATGAGTCATGTTAACGCGTCCACTCATGATCTTCATACAAGAGGGAAACATGAGTGAGAGAGGTTCGTGAAAGTGCGATGTCAGAAGAGGGTAAGCACACACGTGTTCAAGCAACAGTAGTTATACTAACCAGGCATACCATGAGCAATGTACTATGTAACTAACAAGTAGGCAATATATACACAGATCATATCACCTAGGATGTCGAGCCTTGCATGTGGAGTGAAGCGTCGTTGTGGACCGTAGAGCACTGTACAGGTTATAGTCTGATTTTAATAAAACTTTTTCCCTTATTAAAACCAAGTTCACTATAACCAATGGCTCTGATACCAATCTGTCACACCCCCAAAATCCACCTGCGGAATACTACCGCTTGGAGGCGTGACTGACCAGGATCCAGCCACTAATCATATTGAACAAGCATGTAAGTGATTATAAAAACCCAACCAATACAATTGGTGTCCAAACAAAACATAGTTTAAGTTGCAAGCGGAAGCATAATGTTTAAAACCAAAACATAAGTTTAATTCTTTCAAAGTTTAACATGGCACACAGCTGTCCATGTCCCACAACGACTCTCTTCCATGCAAGCTCCAGCTAAGTACCTATTGACCTGCAAATCATGTAGTAACGAGTCAACAACAAGTTGAGTGAGTTCACGGTTGGGTGTTCATTTTTAAGTTGTTCCAAAAACAGTTTCCGTTAACTGGCATCCTGCCGTGGGGGTTACCCCATAGTTGAAAACGTGATTTGTTTACCCATTTATTCTGGCAATACCGCCGTGGGGGCTACCCCATGTTAGTTATATGGCATTTCGGCCGTGGGGGCTACCCCATGTATACACTAGACTCGTTACCATATTGACTGCTGACTGTAGTCATGTTTATGTGCCCTGAACTGTCAATGTCTATCATCATTGACGTGCCCAGATCCATTAGTTCACGCCCGTCCTCTGCGGCACGGTGTGAGGCTTGTCAGACCTAAATAGCGCTATCTAACTAATGACCCGCTCGCCATTGGCCCGGCGATTATGTCGATATAAAAAGGAGGGACTTCGTGATAGAGTTTTGGTCTAGTACGAGTTATCTGTCCATGAGGACGAGGAATTATATTCCTGAACCAATACTGTCCTACCCAAGTAAGGACGAGGAATCCATGTTCCTTAACCCCATTCCCAACCCTGGGAATCTCATGCTTTGAAGAGAGTGTGAACTCACATTGGTTTGCTCGGCAGTTACACAGAAAGTCGGGCAAGCTATAAGTGGTCAACCACATCCTAACATAGATGTCATTCAAGTCAGGTTCATATTCAAATAGTGCACGTATGTTCTACACGTATTGTACACAAGTAACGATCATGGCATACACATCTAGCATGGCAGTTCAACAACAGTGCTTAGTTCAACGGTAGGAATCATGTAGTAAACAAAGCCCAACAGTACAGCCCAACACCCAAGCCCGTAACAGTGTGCAAGTCCAAATCAGTGAGTATGTGTACGTGGTCTCGAGTCGAGATTGTGCAGTCTCGAGTTATACCTACGAGTTCTCGAGTCGCAACTGTGGAGGTCTCGGGTCATGCATTTACTAGTCGAGACTAGACGGTCTCGAGTCGCAACCGGACCCGCAACCATGGTCTTGAGTTATGATGTTTGTGTGCTGATAATGCGTGGTCTCGAGTCGAGACTAGGGGTTCTCGACTCGTAACCTGTGTCGCAACCGCGGTCTCGAGCTGTCACGTATATGGTCTCGAGTCGAGACCGCGGTCTCGACTGTCACGTATATGGACTCAAAACGTTATAAAATGAACGGTTAGTGACTCAAGGTGTTAAACTTTTTTATTATGGAATCAAGTGGTTAAAACCACTAAAACATAAGGACTCAAAACATAATTTACTCAAATTTTAAAGAGTGGGGATCCTACGGAAAGTGTGTTTTTCCTAAAAAGTGTAAAAAGTCATAAAACATAATAATTTCAGGCATAAAACACACCTAAAACTCACAAATAATAGAATGAATATTACTAAAACACCATATTCAAACTCTAATAGTCCATAAAAACTTCAAACACACCATCGTAGAACTATGAATATAAAACACACAATGCTAAACAACATAAAACACAATAATATTTGTCATTCCACAATCAGAGCCTTAACATCTAAAACACAACACAAAACCCACATACATGATGTTTTAGTAATCTTCATCATATTATTTGTGGGTTTTTGGTGTGTTTTATGGTTAACATTATGGTGTTTTATGACTTTTTACACTTTTTAGAAAATTTGGACTTTCTGGCCAACTCCTATCCAATTTTAAATACAAAGTATAACCACATCAATTAGCGTAGCTAAGTAAAAAACAAAAAAAAAAAACTAGTATCTCAAATATCATACAATGTAATCAAGAGAAACAAAACACAACCAACCAAAAGTACTAATAATGTAGTAGACGACTGCTAGCATAAGGTGATGAGTAAACTATGATAAGAACAGATAAAAGAACAAAGAGATAAGAAAAAATATCACTAACCTCATAGAAAGTATCTATACAATCCTCTAAAAAAATTTATATGCTAAGACAAACAAAAGTATAAAAAAAATAGGCCCCAAAAAGTCCATGATCTTAATACATACATGTACATTGTAACCTCATTTTAGCACGTTTAATAGACAAATACTCTTTTTCAGTCATATTTTTATAAATTAATTAGTAGGCCAAATAAAATTACAAAAGTATAGTATTTCACTAATATATAAATCATTGAATTAATGCATAAAACAATCATGAAATTTTCCTTTCAAACAAAAAAAAAATTAATGCATTTTTAGAAATATTTGTCGTGTTTTACTCATTTCTGTTGTTTCTTTTTCTAGTTTACCTGTTTGACCGCTGAGAACTAATACATAACCCATGCCAATCCACTCCTATGTAATATTGTAATTAGTCAAAATTGCCGCATGTAATCCATTTCTTCTTTCTTTCTTTTTCTTTTTCAACAAATAAACTAAATACAAAAAAAACCAATCAACAAACTGTTTGTTTAACTGTCAAAACCGGTATGAATGATCGATATAAACCATGAATAACATCATAAAACACAAGAGAAGCGACAAAACGTGACGTAAAACTTTATTATTTAACCCAAACCAAAAAACACCCCCCAAACCCTAGATCTTATATATCATCATCATCATCATCATACTCAGTATATCCCACCAATAGCAAAGCTAAGGTAGGGTCTGAGGAGGGTGAGATGTAGACAGCCTTACCTCTACCTTGTAGGAATAGAGAGGCTGCTTCCAATGAGACCCCCGGCTCAATTGTGGTTTTGCATCAAGCCTTGGACATAAGGCACATAACACTCAGCAATTGAGACAAACGCCGATTAGTGCATGCACCCCCTTGTCTTTTGGCTATCAACGCCACCACATGATGCATGATTAACCGTCCCCCTCTTTTAACGTTATTTTCACGAAATTAGTAAAATAACGTTAAAATTAGTGCACTTTCACTTTTGCCCCCCGAGCGCCCACGCATATATACATTATATGAGCATACCGCAAGCGGGGCGTAAAATTAGTGCACTTTCACTTTTGCCCCCCTAGATCTTATATATGTAAGATCTAAATCAACATTTACAAAGTACAAAATCAACTGATAAACTATCAGTTGATTATAGAAAGAAACATCAACCTACAGGATCCAATCACTGGATCAACAACAACCAGATCATACTAGTCTGGTGAACAATGGACGCAGAAATACCAAACCATGAAGATCCACAAGATCTTCACCAATACAGAATAAATAAATCAACAAGATCTTCAACAGATCTTCAACGATGCTGGAACCATAACCAGAGCATGAGACATGAAAGTGAGAATTTAGGGAAACCACAATCGAACCAACAACTGAACCAAATCCATAATGAATCTTGATCAGATCATAACTGTAACAGAGCAACCATCTTGAATGAACGAGGGATGTGTATTGTAGGTGATCGATTGAGAGAGAATATGTGTGCGCACAAGATGAATGGAATCATCTAGAACCCTAACTCTCATAACAACAGCTGTAAATTTACACTTTGCCCCTCCAATTATCATTAATTACACCGACTCCAAAGAAATTTACATCCAGGTCCCTCAATTTGTTGCACCTGTTTGTTGCACCTGTTATAACAACTAGGCAACCAACTTGTAACATTATAACAAATAATATGTGTGCAACATATGAATGATAATATAGGTTAATTTTAACATGCTTTTTAACATTCCCCCTTCATTCATATGTGCTCACCAACCAAATTACACACAAGTCCACAAGTACGTTAAGTGATGATCGCAGCCCTCCATAAGTTTCATATAGCACCCTCGGACTCCCAGCTGTTGCAACAACTTGCACCAAACATAACTAACAAATGTATAGTATATGAATTAATCAGATATTTTCAACATGCCCCCATAATTCATATACTATGCATGTTAACCATTTCAACAACTTATTGCACATAACAACTACAAACAATTTTTTTCAACAAATTCCAGTTCTATTTCAAGTGTTTAGTCCCCACATGAAAGACAATATTCAAAGAACTCATATAGCACTTTTGCTAGATTTTAACAGCCAAACTACAGCTAACACAACATCATAGCAAAACAAATCAAAGAATAGGATTTCTATAACCAATGTCTTAACTCAGACATACTAAGAATTTAGACAAACTACAAGACGAGATGAGAGATTCTTTGGAAAAAAAAAAACAAATACTAACAAACCAAAGAACCCTCTATAACAGACAGTCAACAAAATAGATAAACTGTTATGACAAAGAACACCAGACAACAATAATAGCCTTCACAGATCCTGGGAAAATACACAATCAGAAACACATCTCTTACACAAGAGAGAAATACCAGGCTAACACAACAAACATTCAAGAAACAATCTTGAGAACATATCTCATTAGATCTATTCAAACCAGAAGATATAACTAATCATACAATTTTGACATATGAACAAGACACTAAGAAACATTTAATCAGTGTTGAAGACAAAACCTTATCACATAATGCATAATAATCCTGTTAAAGAATAAGAATCACAAGATATGATAACCATTTACCACAGATATTGACTCTACATTCAAAAAAGATCAAATACTTAGCCAGGACACAAAGTTACATGTCTTAACATCTCAGACCTACATCTGAACTATATATCTGGTCAAGAAACCTAAACAGAACATAAAGATGTTTTTTTTAACCAAAAAAACCTTTACAATTACACAAGTCGTGAATCACAAAACAGAATCACACGACTCAAAACCAAACTGATAACAACGAACAATACAAGTCTAAATCAGACAACAATTAACAGCCAAAAAACCTTTTAATTGTAACTATAGCCCTTATGATTTTACAAATAGAACAGAAACTCTTCACAAAGAGATAAACAAGACAGCCACATTATACAAGAGCAATCTTTTACGTAAAGACATTAACAAGACAACAAGGCACTTTACACACACTAATACAATTTTCTGATCAACTCAACCTCATATGAACAATATAGCTCTTAGAATACAATGAAAGACCAGCCATTTTAATAAGCTAGAGATTCACAAAACACAACATAACACAGAACAAAGTCTGAAAAGACAACGAATCACACGATTCATTCAAATACAAAACAAATGAGATAACAAACAATTAGAAAACATATTCTAATTTGAACAATGAACCACACAGTCCATCAACAATATCACAGTTATATCATTTAAACTAAAAATCACACGATTTTTAAGAATATGAAACCAAGATCAAAAGACAATACTTGTGAAGATCTTAAGAAACTAATTTGACTTGATCAAAAACTTTTACAACTTTACAAGGAACATATCATGAAAAAAAAACTTGTAAAGAACATAAAGACTAATTTAAATCAAGCAAATAAAATTTTACAACTTCACAACAAAACTGAATCACACGATTCAAAGAAAAAATCTGATAACAACGTAGACATTAGACTAAACGATACAACCAAACAAGTTCCGACAGAACACAAAATCACATGATTTGCAAACGGAACACACATCTCATACACGAGAACAAATAGAAGGCTGTACAAACATTCTAGAACAATCTTGACAATACTATTGATCCAGACAACAAGATTCATAAACACTGATAAAAGAGAAGTACACACTTCTATATCAGACAACAATTCCAACCTAAACAAAAGTGAAACACAAAATCACTTGATTTCATATCTCACACACAAGGCTAAGAATAACGAGACATATACAAGACAATAAGACACAGCCAACCAAATTCTGATTAAACACAATTTGCAACCAGAAAAAACATCTCATAAGAGATAACATATAAGGCTGTCACATATACAAACAATCTTGATAACACCATTGGTTAAACATAAACTACACATCTCATCTAACCATACAAACAAGATGAAAGACAGGCAGACACAAAGACTGCAAACAAACAGCATTTTAGCAGTATTCAAGAGTAACAACAAAATAAACTGCAAACAAGGCTGAACAATATATTCAAGAACACACTTGACAACACGATTGGTTAGAAACACACGAACCACACAACAAGAGACAACAAGACATACAGACAACGTCCAGGAGACACTCCGACAGTCCAAAAAAAAACAGAATTAAATCACATGATCCAAGATAAAGGTTCATACCACACAAATCAATCACATTTTCAGGTTTAAACTCAACGAAAGCACAAGACCATATAACCACAAAAAAAATTATTACATGAGAAACAACCAATTTATCATGATTGAAAATACAAAATCATACAATGAACATACAAGATTGTATTACCAAGACATATAGACGTGAGCTTTAATAAACCAAGAAAACTACAAGTTATCAACCAGGCAACAACTCTCAGAAAGCAACAGACAATAAGAAGCAAACAACCCTAAGGCGAAGCTGAGTCAGGGACAAGATTCCAGGTTCATCACTCTATGGTGCCTGGACATGCCTTTACTCAGTAGCCACAACCTAACAACTGATAATAACAACAACAAACACTGGAAGCAATAAGAACACAGATCAAATGAACAATCAAGTTGGTGCCGGTCCTCACTACCCCGACTTCAACTAATCCAATCAACAAAAAACAAGACAAAACTAGGAAGATCTTACAGAGGGTGCGTTTAACTTCTTGAGAGATCAAATTTGTAGTTTTCAAGAACTACACAATCTGATCAAGCCACGATCGAGCATACCCGGTTAGTTTGCTCTGAAGGTTCAGACACTAACACAGGTCTTCAAAAAAAGAAAGACACGCAATCTCTTTCCAAACTTCAACAAGTCCTGCTTATAGGTTTTGTCTCATCTGAATTGAACAGATCTCTCCAGATCTGTCCTGCACATACTTCAAACAAAAGATCAAAAACAGAACAGAGACTAATGAGGTAACCAAAAAACAGATACAAACACAAGAACTCACAGCAAAACCCCATCGAAATATTTACACATTAATCCCAATCTTGAACAACAATAACAAGATGAATGACATAGAATTCCCAAAATTTCGAAACCCTGATTGTTAATTAGATTTACAGCTAGTTTGCCATACGAAACCCTAGACACCTTTCAAGAAATTTAAACAAAACTATGTCAAAATATGATTTCCAAGACAACAAAAAAAAACTTTTATTTCTGAACCAACTTTACAAACTTAAAATCTACCGTCTCGAAATCTGTACAACTCTCAAGATCAAATAATCATTATGATAATATGATAAAACCACAACTCAGATCTAACAGATTACAAATTCAACAAACGAGAAAGTGAACAAATCCTAGATCTATGGCTTAAGAGAGAAACAGTTGATCAGAAAACAACCAACAACATGATCTGTAACAATAAGCATGACATATTAGGTTTTCATTGTAACAAAACATGAAAACCCTGGATGACACTCAAAGCTTTGGTCAAAAAAGATAAAAGGGCAACTGAGATTTTTGGAAAATATCTGATTAAACTACTCATATAGTAAAAAAAAAAAAAACTAACATATAACCATACAGATTACAATTAAATCACACTTAAAACAATACCAATCCATCTAGCTTAGTCAAAGATGCCTAAAAAAAAATTTGTGTACCAAGAAATGTAAAAATTTAGAGAAAAAATACTTACAAATTACTCCAGTAGTCAAAAAATTCATAAAAAACTTACAATGAAAATTTTCAGAAAAGAACAGGCCACGGCTACACCTTCTTGCACCCTTTACTTAGTTTTAATATAAACGACCGATTCAGGGCTTCTCCAATTTAGTTTAGCATCTCATTATTCAGTCGGAGCTGTCGGAGAAGCAGAGGATTTTATGAAACCCTCACCAACAATACCATACCCAACTGGACAGACCTGCACCTCCAAATCAGAACTTAAAAAACGAAATCTGAACCGAAAAAAAACACCAAGAATACACATTACAGAGCCTTGAAACCCAATATCAGCGGAAGAACACAAAGATCGGAGCTATAAAGCTCTGATACCATGTCAAAACCGGCATGAATGATCGATATAAACCATGAATAACATCATAAAACACAAGAGAAGCGACAAAACGTGACGTAAAACTTTATTATTTAACCCAAACCAAAAAACACCCCCCAAACCCTAGATCTTATATATGTAAGATCTAAATCAACATTTACAAAGTACAAAATCAACTGATAAACTATCAGTTGATTATAGAAAGAAACATCAACCTACAGGATCCAATCACTGGATCAACAACAACCAGATCATACTAGTCTGGTGAACAATGGACGCAGAAATACCAAACCATGAAGATCCACAAGATCTTCACCAATACAGAATAAATAAATCAACAAGATCTTCAACAGATCTTCAACGATGCTGGAACCATAACCAGAGCATGAGACATGAAAGTGAGAATTTAGGGAAACCACAATCGAACCAACAACTGAACCAAATCCATAATGAATCTTGATCAGATCATAACTGTAACAGAGCAACCATCTTGAATGAACGAGGGATGTGTATTGTAGGTGATCGATTGAGAGAGAATATGTGTGCGCACAAGATGAATGGAATCATCTAGAACCCTAACTCTCATAACAACAGCTGTAAATTTACACTTTGCCCCTCCAATTATCATTAATTACACCGACTCCAAAGAAATTTACATCCAGGTCCCTCAATTTGTTGCACCTGTTTGTTGCACCTGTTATAACAACTAGGCAACCAACTTGTAACATTATAACAAATAATATGTGTGCAACATATGAATGATAATATAGGTTAATTTTAACATGCTTTTTAACATTAACATAACAGTTTAAACTAATATAAGCAGACATATAATGAAACAGCCAAATTGTAGCCAACACTCGACATGACAGAAGATTGCATTTTGTTTCACATACACATTATTAGAGACACATTTAAAGAGTAAACAACAAAGAAAACAATTAATATTTAATATAGATTATGAGATGGTGGTCCATTGGTAAAGGGAGAGCCTTTAAACACCTAGGTGAGGGAGAGGGAGGTCTTGGGTTCAAGTTCCACAGACGACATGAAATTAAAGAAATTTGCCGTTCAGAAAAAAAAAAAAAAAAAAAACAAACAAAGAACACAATTAATATTTAATATAGATTCATATGAAGGGAAAAGTGAGGAAAACACAAGTTCAAAAGAGTAAAAATAAATATAAGAAACAAGAAAAACGATCCAATGACCCAATATTAGAGGCGTACAAATACCAGTTTGGTCCAAACCAAACCGGTTTTTAAGTTTGGGCTCAGACCAGTTTAGCCAAAATCGGTTCCAATTAAGATCCGGTTCTAAGGTTGAAAACCCAAACCCACCCAAACCGTTTTGAATTGGGTTCAAAACCGGTTTTAGCGTTAACCGAGTTTATTTATTAATTTCCTTTAAGGCGGGCTCAAATCAGTTCGGGTTGGAACTGACTCTGAACACAAAAAACCCAAACCTGTTTCAAAACCGTCGGGTTGGGTTGGAACCAAACCGTACCGGTCGGTGACTCAGTGGGCCCAAACTGGTTTTTCTTTACTCCTCTACCCAATACTCCAATAGTTCAATGTGGCCCAATTCAAGATGGGCTTATATCTGACCTAATTCATAGCTGCTGGGCTGAAGGTTGCTCTGCAAGTCATCTTCTTCACGGACACAGCGACTGTAACTCGATTCTCTCTCCCCACCTCATCGCTGGAGCACTTTTCAATTTCAGGTTAGATGAATCGCCGGTTTACTTATCTCTGTCATTCAATATTACTATACCCCACACGCACATCAACCATTTCAAACCCTCGAACAAATGGGTTCACTTTATTTAGGGCATTCATGTACACATCAACCCAGTACAATAACGACAGCAATTACAACTACAATTTTAGAAAAAATAATGTCAGCCCAGACCCAAATGACCCATCAACCCTAATGAAAGAAGACGGTGTATCAGTCTGTTCAGAGTTATGGATAGAAAGTTTTAGAAACCCTAATCAAACTGTCACCAATTTAACTAATTACTTAAGAAGATTTGAGTTGTGGGTCTTAGCTTATCAGAAAGTTTGTGCTGATGAAATGGGTGCTTACATGCCGAAAAGTTCGGTACAAAGATCAGCACTTGAGGATTTACTTGCGCTTAGAAACGCGGTTCTTGATAACCGGTTTAGGTGGGGTGCGCGGTTAGAGTTTTTTATTAAGTCGCCGAAGGATAAGACGGAGTATGAGTCGTTGTCGAAGAGGAAGATTAGGGCGATCTTGACTACTACGCAGCCGAGCCCGTTTCAAGATAGGATTGTTCAGGAGGTTTTGTTTATGATTTTGGAGCCCGTGTTTGAAGCGCGGTTTTCGGAGAAGTCTTACGCATTTAGGCCTGGGAGGACTGCACACACTGCGTTGAGGGTGATTAGGAGGAGTTTCGCGGGGTATTTGTGGTATATAAAAGGGGATTTGAGTACGGTTTTGGATGGGATGAAAGTTGGATTGGTGATTAGTGCTTTGATGAGGGATGTGAGGGATAAAATGGTGATTGATTTGGTGAAATCTGCGTTGACGACTCCGGTTATCACAAGCCCGCCTGTGGAAAAGAAGAGAATTCAGAGGAAGTATCAGAAAAAACGGGTTTTAGCGGAAGACGAGCCTAAACCCGACCCGTATTGGTTAGAGTCGTTTTTCGGGTTTGCGCCTGAAGAAGCCGAAAAGGTTCCTACTTGGGGACATTGCGGGATTTTAAGCCCGTTACTTGCTAACATTTGTCTAGATGAATTAGACCGTTGGATGGAGGGTAAAATTAAAGAATTTTACCGGCCGTCAAAGAGTGACGTAATATGGAATAGTCCAGAAGGAGAAGTTGACCAAGGGAATACATCGTGGCCTGAGTTCGTTCCGACTAGCGGGCCCGATAAAACCCGAAAAATCGATTATATACGTTTCGGTGGTCATTTCTTGATTGGAGTTCGTGGGCCAAGAGCTGATGCAGCGATTCTTAGAAAACAGTTAATCGAGTTTTGTGATCAGAAATACATGCTCAAACTCGATAACGAGTCTCTACCGATTGAACATATAACAAAAGGAATAATGTTTCTCGATCATGTTTTATGTAGAAGAGTTGTATATCCGACTCTTAGATATACCGCAACAGGTGGTAAAATCATAAGCGAAAAAGGCGTTGGTACATTATTATCCGTAACCGCGAGTCTCAAACAATGCATTAAACAGTTTAGAAAATTGGGATTTCTAAAAGGGGATAGAGATCCGGACCCACAACCTTGTTTCAGAATGTTTCATGCCACACAAGCGCATACTAATGCACAAATGAACAAGCTTTTGACTACAATGGTTGAGTGGTATCGATTTGCCGATAATCGAAAAAAGATAGTGAATTTTTGTTCTTATATTATACGAGGTTCGCTTGCTAAACTCTACGCTGCCAAATATAAGCTTCGTTCGCGTGCAAAAGTTTATAAAATTGGTGATAGAACACTTCGACGCCCGTTAAAGGAGAAAAAAGGGCAGTCACCGGAGTATAATAATTTATTACGAATGGGTCTTGCGGAGTCGATTGAGGGGCTTCAGTATACGCGAATGTCGTTGGTGCCCGAGACTGATTACAGCCCATTTCCAGTGGGCTGGAGGCCCGATCACGAGAAGGCGTTGCTTGAATATATAAGATTGGATGATCCGAAAACGTTTGAACAAAATCGTACGACTTTGATTGAAGAAGGTCTTATTTCACCTCAAGATTATGTTTCTATGCTTGTTTGGAACTATAAAAGAAGTGCGGCTATTAACGGTGTTAATAATTCAGAAGAAGGTAAAATGTTGTTGGAATCAGGTAATGGAAAAGACATGCGGGACGTAGAAGACGAAGAAGAACACGCAGAACAGTTACGTGTGACAAATGTTTGAGGTGATTCATGTAGTTTTGAATTTTTATGTTGCACGAGAAATCTATAGGTTGAAAGGTTATAGATTAGCATGTATAATTTGATCTCCCTATATTTCATATTAATATTAATACAGTCCTCTGCTTTATTTTATCTCTATGTATACAGTTTACTTGTAATATAATGTTATAAGGTGTAAATTTCTTTAATAAATATTTAGGCATGTTTTTCAAAGCATGGTAGCTCACATCGTTTGCTTCAAGAAAAACTATATCACAAACACACTTACTGTCTGGCAGCAAGCCTGGCAAAACCGGCGGGTCAGGTCGTGTAGCAGTGCAAAACGGGGCTGAGTCAGAACAGGTTATGTTCAAAATAAGTTCGGGTCAAAACAGGTCATTTGAAAAATGTACTAATTTGGTTCGGGTCAAAATGAGTTCACCTGCTATATTTATTTTATGACGGTTAGTTGCAACGGCTGAAGGTAGTGACGATGGCAACGATGGTAGTGGTACTGTGACACTCAATGGTGACAGTTGTGGAGTTGTATTGCCTTGTGATCTAGTTTGGCACAGGGATGCATCACGGTCAGGTAGTAGTTTGTTTGACTATGGCTGCAATTAGAGTCAATAAAAAGATGTTGGTATAATTATAAAACAAATCAACAGAAGATGGAAACTTGGAAATTATTCTAAAGTTATTTACCATGGTGACCTCGACTAGCAGCTATATGCAAAGGATCAAATTCCAAAAGGCTTCTTCTTGCAAGTGTTTCTTTATCTGAGTACATCAAAAGCTCTTTCACAACCTCAAGATGTCCCTTTTCAGCAGCTGTACACTGTGTTGTTTCTTCTAATTCATTCATTTCATTCACAACGGATGCTCAGATTCTGGCCCCCTCGGCATTAAAATCAGCTTGGCTTACAGTTCCAGTCATTTGTGAATTGATGTCATCGAGGATATGCTTCACAGATTCCAGATCATCTCGATAGGCTGCTAAATGCAGCTCCATATCCTTATGCCTGCCTATCACTTGCTCTACATTTTTCTTCTTGCGAGCCTGATCGATTTGTTTTCCAGAAGCTGCAACTACTAGTGCTGCAGCAGGTCTAGAAGATGGTGATGGATGGTAATGGATCAAAAAGGTTAGAATTCTGATTTAGCTTTAATGGAGTTAAGAATTTCCCTCTCTACTTCTCTAGATGTACAGTTCATTGGTGTTGGCTGCAGTGGAGTGGCGGTGATGACCGCGACAGTGGTGGCCACCGCAGCCTTGGACTGGCGGCGGTGTCGGCGACAACGACTAGGCTTGGTTTTGAAAAGCGTGCCTGAGGCGCGCTGAGCCGGTGTTGGTGCTTTTTTGCTCAGCGCCTAGAATATATACAAGAAGCGCACAAAATGAGTTCGAACAATCGAGAACGCTCAGAACCAAATGAGGACAAATCAATGATGATTGGATTAACGATATGGAGATTAGCTAGCTGGGGGCGAAATTGATGCTGGGAGGTCATAGCGTTAGAAGAACCAGATTTTGGTTTACGGTTCTACCTTGATAACAAGTATCTCAAATTATTCTCAACTGCACTCATGTAATAAGCAATATGACATTAAAAAAATAATGATCTTAGTTCATTACACATTCGCAGTATGTATCAAGCTGGATAAAAAGCAACTGATTCATGCTTTTAACAAACTGGTTTTAAGTAGCAAATTCTAATTCCCTCTTAGACCATGTGTAGTGGTGGAACAAAATAATGCCCCCACCATGGGGCATTATTCGACACGCGTTGGTCCAGTCAGCATGGGGCGTTATTGCAAAAGTGGCGTAGTGGGAATAATGCCTAATAATACCCCTTCCAATCATTAAACAAAAAAAAAACAAACTATTCTCTCATTGGTGGGGCAAGAGAGAAAGCTGCTCCTCCTTTGCAAAAGTGGCATGCATTAATTAACTTGTCAGACATGTGGGGTGAAGCTCATCTCTCATTGGTGGGTCAAACCATTCCACAAACCAAATCAGCGTTTTAAATAAAACGCCTAAAACAAATTTTTCAAAAAAAAAAAAACGCCGGACAACGCCGGATGTAATGGGGTGGGGGACGTTTTGGGGCGTTTTTTTTCAATTTAAAAAAAAAAAAAAAAACGCCCCACTACGGGTGGTCTTATAATAGGGGCGTCAAATTGACAGCCGTGTCAGTTGGGGGATTGATTAGGTAACCTATACGCGACCCATGTATATATGCATGTCAGACACATTTACGATTTTCTCATGTTCATGTTGTGTATTGAGTTGACCTGTTTAATTTTCATTGTGAAATGTGAATATGAGTAATATGTTGTGTGACCTATGGACGTAACAATCTAGGTAACCAATGACCAGTCGAAACTTTTTGTAAATGGTTTTTATTATGTATTTGTGTTCCGTTACCCACCCCCTCCCCCATCACCCACCCACCCTTCTTTTTTTTTTTTTTTTTTTGCCGAGGGGGTGGGTTTAGGTTTTTTGGGGGGTGGGGGTGGGGTTAGTTTTTTTGGTGAGGTATAGTTTTTTTTTGGCGGGGGTTGGGGGGGGGGGGGGGGGTTAGGTTTTTGGGTGGTGATGGGGTGGGGGTTTAGGTTGTGGATGGTGAGGTAGTGTGTTTAATTTTAGGTTATTGGACACTTGTCACTCTAAATCATTCTTACACTTCTTACAAGTAGGAGCATTTGTAGAATAACTTAACCCTGAAAATTAAGAAACTTGGTTTTATATATTTAGGTTGAGACCACAAGAACCAGTGAAAAGATCGGACCATGGGTAGTCAGAATAATAAAAAATAAAATGATGAAAATAAAGAGCTGATGAATGGTTAGAAAGGAAATTATTAATTTCACATGAAAATGAACAGTGAGAGAATATAAAACTTCAGACATTTTCATCCCTGAGATTTGACTAATTTTAAAAATTTCGTCCAAACGTGTCATTTCATCAAAAAAGTTTCAAGTCATGTCATTTTCATCCAGGAGTGTCGAATTTCTAAGGTCATGCGTAGCAGTCCGTGATATACCGCCCAAATCAAACATGGCGCCCCATAGCGCCCCCAAACACTATTACAGGGGGCGCTATGGGTGTTCAAAATTGTGCTCCCGTTATCCTCTTCGCGGCGTGAGGGGGGATTGTTTTCAAAAATCCAACGGTCACCACTCACACACATATATATACATACATATATAAAGTCCTATACATATATAACCCCACTACACCCTCTTGTGATATAAAATCACTCTCTTACGCGTTTCGCAAGTTATCGCATAATGCCCCCTCGGGGGCTTTATGAGTACACATGACTTAAGGATGAAAGTGTAAGACCCTTAGTCCATTTATACGATTTTTATATAGTTTTCGACTATAATTATTCCTTTAGGCTTTACACATACATTACAAAATATGTATCTCTTAAAGACTTTTAAGAATTAATCCAATTAAACATTTTACAGAATATTCGCCGTTTAAAAACATAACTACGAATCATTTCGCGGAAGCTTGAATCTTGATCGTGTTCGGTTCTTTATCGAGCTTGATCGTCCACCGGCACCTCATATTGAATCTACATTTCATAAAACATAAAATGAGTTAGTAATTTGGCGTATAAAACATGTCCAAGCAAATTCGCGGGTCAAAACAAGCAAACAACTGTTGTTGAACATTAAACCCGTCGCGTGCCGCGACGGGGAACCAACTTGGTGTCGCGTGACGTGACAGGTGTTGCGGGCCGCGACCGTGATTGGCTTCGGCCGTCGCGCGGCGCGAGGACCCCAATTCGACAGAAAGATTGCAGCCTCATGCTGCATTTTCCAGCCAAACTCATTTTTACGCAAAAGAGCATAACTTGCTCATTTTTTATCCGATTTAACTCACGTTTCTTTCTACGTGATTGTAATTTAATTCTCCATCACATGGAGTTAAAATCTGACATCTGTATTAAATAAATTTGAGACTTTTAAGCCTTCGGCTTGTTATCTTTTTACCAAATTTTGACCCGTTCATGTGTTTATCAAACAAACATGTTTGTTTGACCCCAATTCCTCACAAACTTTATAAAGTCAATGTTATCTATCGTATTAGATTCAAATCCCGGGTTTATATATATTCTTAAACCCATTTTTACTTAAATGCTTATTTTGACCCGTTAAGGATATTTATGCATTTTTCGCATAATTCATGCTCATTTACTTCTAGCATCTTATTTCCACATTATTTATCAAATGATCTTCCACCACAACTATAATTGCGTTGGATTTAATGTGGTAATCTAAATATTCCGAGTTTTACCCCTCGGATATGCATTTTACGGCAAAGACTCGTATAAGGTCAATTTACCCAAGGATTCACACCTTTCAGTTTTTATACTTATTCTAAGTATCTATTTGCTTATAAAAATCATTTCCAAACAAACTCTAAGGGTCGTTTGCTCAATTTAGCTTACAAGGGCGTTTTGGTCAATTCTAGTCCTTCTTTTACGACGACAGACTTTTATATACTTATTTGACCCAAAAATCCGACCTTTTAACTATAATCTTGTTTAGAAACCATTATGTTTCTAAAACACCATGATTATAACTTAAATTATTTGGTTTACCTAAAAGATAACCGAATATCCATTTTTGACCTTGTCTAACTCTTAGAGAACCTTAAGTTCTAAATGATGAGTTGAACCATTATACATACCTGACTCGGATCAATATATTGACCCGTTTTAATACCTTGCTTTAAAAAACGCTGATTTATAGCGATGCAATTATCCTTTCTCTATTCACTCCTGTGAACATAAGACTCGACAATATTCATTAGTCGATATTTTCAAATAATGATATCTTCACCATTAGACCCGTTTGGTCTAAGTGACCTTTTATCTATGCGAGATGATATTTATTACCGTCTCATCTTCATGACTCATTCCGGTTTACACCGTACGGTCATTTTACTTATAACACATTTCTTGACTCTTTTGACCCATGATGTGTCACACCCCAACTGATGGCGGAAACATCGGGGCATGGCACTGAGCGAAACAGATTGTCCAGAAGTTTCCATAACAACTATAATTACCAATTATTTAAAGCAACACGTCCCATACCATGTCATAAAAGATAATACAATTATTACAGAAAAGATCTAGTCAAATTGTTCTGTTCCGACAACTCAGATTTTTATTACAGGCAATTGTTTATTGTTGACCTAGATCTTTCCTAGCCTCGATTTCACAGCAAAGTAAGCAAATAAGCATCCTAAGCACCTGTCACATACGTTAAAATAAAGATCAATATACATAGTGTAAAGGTGAGCATACAAGTTTAATAGATATAACAGAGTTTGAAATCGATTACGCATAACCAGCACGTACACAGTGTAAAATGAGGCATGTTAGTTATCGACATGAACCTATCGATACCAATGACTGCGGGTTAACTGCCCAAGGCAGTTCGCGATACACACTCACCACTGTGAGCCATGTAACTAATTGTCCTTAACAACCCCTGAGTGAACAGGTGCTGAGTCCAAACTATAGTACTATCGTTGCTAAGGCAGGTAGACAGCATTCCATGTGTAAACATAACAAACAAGCATTCATTAAGTCACGTATAACATGCGGTAATTGGTTAGCGATTAAAGTATTGCGTAGTGTGTTTGATGTGATTTAGAATAAGTAACGTACGTAACACCCAAAAGTGCGTAAAGCAAAAAGGGATCGAGTATACTCATAGCGATTGGTGGATTGAAGGGAGCGCTAGAGAGTAAGGTTAGCCTGAATAAATCGATAGCATAACAATGAGCGACGCGTAAGACGAAACAAGTGTTAGTGGGTCGGACTGCAGCTAGATCGGATGGTAGTCCGATCGAATAGCCGGTCGTGCGTGTGACAGTCCGCTCGGATGGTCATCCGATCGAGTGACCTTTCGAGTGGATTGTTTCCTCCCTTGGGAAGGATGTGTTTGTGTATGGTGGTTTGACTTTTGAAGTTTTCGTTGTAGCATTTTGAAAACTTAGAAGTATCTCTACCTTTCAGGTCGATCGACCGAACGACCTTTCGATCGGACGACAAACCGATTGGTTAGACACTCTAGCGTGAACAAGTTCGCAGCAGGTTGTCACTCGATCGGATGGTTGTTCAATCAGGTGGCAACACATGTGCATTGAACATGTTGAAAATTTGTTTAAGTATTGAAGTTCCAAAACATCACATAGTCGAATGGTCGGTCGATCGGGTGGTAACTCGATCGGACGGCTATCCGTTCGGTGTTCCAAAACTTCTTGAAGTTTGATTTGAAATCTAAACGTGGGGCCAAGGTGCAAGTCGATCGGGTGCCAACCCGATCAGATGACAGTCCGATCGGATAGTCTGATCGGACGACATTCCGTCCTGGTCGTTCCGTTTCTTCTTACACTTGGTTGTTTTGATTGTTTGTCGATTTATCGAGATGTTTTGATAACGTGTTAAGCAACAGAAACCTCGTCAATACTTGGTACCCCTGATCAGACAGGAATCACCCAGATCCGGCCAGTTAACTGTTCGTGACCGTGTTCCATGTTTAACCCGAAATCTGTAGCCTTGTGGATAGAATCCAGATCTTGAACCAAAACAACCACAAGAATGGGTAGATGGTTAGAACAAGCTCCGATTCTATCGGTTTTGAGTGCATTGAGTGTAAAAGAGTTGAAAGAAGGTTAGAAAACCATCTTTCAATCCTTTTCACCGTGAATATATTTAGATCTATGAAAGATCTTTGTTTATTTATGTGGAAATCGTTCAGATCTAAGTTGTTCTCGGTGGATTAAGGCCAAAACATGAAGTTCCCAAGAACACCATGATGACATCATCCTAGAACACCTTAAATCTAGTGATTTCTTGGTTAAAAGTTAAGATTTAAAAGATAGAAGGGTGTAGAATCAAGTGTAGATCAAAGAAGTACAAGATTTAGGTTGAAATCTTACCGGAATCGCGAGAAATCGAAGGAGAGGTGGGATTGGAGCGCTGGTCGGACAGGAGAGTGCCAAAAGTGGTAAGTTTGATGGTGGCAGGGGGTATTTATAGGGTTTCCCAAAGTGGAAAAGGTGGATCGATCGAGTGGCAGCCTGGTTTACTGGCTGATCGATCGAGCGGTAGCTCGATCGAATGGCTGGTCGATCGGCCGGTCACTCGGTCGATTAGCCAGTTGGTTCGAGTGTTCGGTGTGACGAGTTTTGCCGTTTCGATTGCGAATGCGAGCGTTTTGATGCGATAGATTTTCCTAGTCAAATTACTTTTAATCCCAACTACTATATCAACACACAATTATCCCTAATTGACTTGCATTTAGCGTTTGCGATTCGATTGCGATTCGAGTTTTGATTGCGTTTCGATTATCCACCACAACATAACATAAATAAACATGCACAAGTAACACATAAGGCACACACACACATAAAACAATATCCAGAACGCGTAATTCGAGTTGCGATTGCGATTGCGATAGCGATAGCGATAAATCGATTGAATATGCGATAAATATCGAATAAACCTCGATTATTAATAAGTACTCCACATAATAAAACTAACGTAACGCATAAAATAAACTAACTACAAGTCAAAGAAGTCAAAACAGGACTTGAGCAAGGAGTGACAGATCGCAATTAGCAACCTTGTCTTCCTTTGACTTCAATCTTGACTTTGACTTTGACTTTCGAAACACGGGGTGTTACAGCCTCCCCTAGTTGAGGGAATTTCGTCCCGAAATTAGGCCGAAGCCGTAACAAACAACTGCGAGTACTTCGCCTTCATGTCGCTTTCGAGTTCCCAAGTGAACTTTGCGCCTCGTTTGCCTTCCCATCGGACTTTTACAATAGGAATGCGCGAGCGTCTGAGCTGCTTGGTTTGGCGGTCCATGATTTCGACAGGCTTCTCTACGAAGTGTAGTGTTTCGTTTATTTGGAGATCGTCAAGAGGCACAATTAAATCATGCTCAGCCAGGCACTTTCGGAGGTTCGAAACATGGAAAGTCGGGTGAACGTTACTAAGTTCCTCCGGTAGTTCGAGTCTGTAGGCGACTTTTCCGATCCTTTCCAGAATCTTAAAAGGTCCAACATATCGAGGCGCTAGTTTCCCTTTCTTGCCGAATCGGACCACACCCTTCCAAGGTGATACCTTTAGGAGTACGTAGTCGCCAACGTCAAATTCAAGGGGCTTGCATCGTCTATCGGCGTAACTTTTCTGTCGACTCCGAGCTTTCAGCAGATTGTCTCGAATTTGGAGGACTTTGTCAGTCGTTTCTTGCAATTGCTCAAGACCGGTCAATTGCGAGTGCCCGATCTCGTGCCATACAATAGGCGATCGACATTTTCTTCCGTATAAAGCCTCAAATGGTGCCATTTGAATGCTGGAATGATAACTGTTATTGTACGAGAATTCGACTAACGGCAGGTAAGCATCCCAATTACCACCGAAATCTATGATACACGAACGGAGCATGTCTTCAAGAGTACGGATAGTTCTCTCAGTCTGACCGTCGGTTTGAGGGTGGAATGCGGTACTTAGATTAAGCGTGGTACCGAGAGCCGCTTGAAACTTTTCCCACAGTCGCGAGGTAAACCGAGCGTCACGGTCAGAGATGATGTCGCGAGGCGTCCCATATCGACAAATGATGTCATTGGTGTAGATTCGGGCTAATCGTTCTACCTTATAGTCTTCTCGTATTGGCAGGAAATGAGCTGATTTGGTCAAACGGTCAACAACAACCCAGATGCTGTCGTGACCTGATGGCGTGCGCGGGAGTTTTGTTATGAAGTCCATAGCTACACTTTCCCACTTCCACATAGGGATCGGGGGTTTGTTCGAGTAAGCCAGAGGGTCTTTGATGTTCAGCCTTGACCTTTGAGCAAGTCAGGCACTTTCCAACGTAGAGAGCGATATCCCTCTTCATGCCCGACCACCAGTACTTGTAGCGAAGGTCCTGGTACATTTTATCGGCACCGGATGAATAGAATACCGAGATTTTTGGGCTTCATCCATCAATATCTGTCGCAAATTGGTCCGTTTAGGGATCCAAATTCGGTCTAGAAAGTGGAATATCCCATTCGACTTATTCACAAGCTGGGCTCCATCGTGATATATTCGCTCCTTCTTCAGAGTGCGTTCATTAAAACATGCATGCTGGGCTTCGCGGATGAGGGTCTCGAGGTCGTATTGGGCTTGGGTATCATCAATGCTGAGCAGATAGCTCCGTCTGCTGAGGGCGTCGGCAACGACATTTGCTTTGCCTGGGTGATAACGAATCTCACAGTCGTAATCGTTGAGAAGTTCTACCCATCGGCGTTGACGCATATTAAGTTCCTTCTGGTCAAAGATATGTTGTAGGCTCCTATGATCGGTGAAGATCGTACACTTGATACCATACTGGTAGTGTCGCCAAATCTTTAACGCCAAAACAACTGCGCCTAGCTCGAGATCATGGGTTGTATAGTTCCTCTCGTGGATTTTGAGCTGACGAGATGCGTATGCAATGACCTTGTCTCGTTGCATGAGGACACAACCAAGACCAAGGTTCGAAACATCACAATAGACAATGAAGTCGTCGTTTCTGTCGGGTAGAGTGAGGACAGGAGCATTGCAGAGCATGTGCTTGAGGGTTTGGAAAGCAGACTCTTGTTCAGTTCCCCAAAAAAAAGGCTTGTCTTTATGCATGAGAACGGTAAGCGGCACAACGATTTTTGAGAATCCTTCGATAAATCGTCGATAATAGCCCGCTAGTCCGAGAAAAGAACGGACTTCAGACGGGTTTTTAGGTGTAATCCAACTCTTAACGGCTTCAATCTTCGCGGGATCGACGTGAATAACTTGACTATTGACAATGTGACCGAGGAATTGAACCTCCTCCAGCCAAAATTCGCACTTGGAGAACTTGGCATAGAGTCGATTCCCTTGGAGTAGCTCGAGAACCAAATGTAGATGTTGCACGTGTTCGGCTTTCGACCTTGAATAGATCAAGACATCATCGATGAACACGATGACGAAGCGGTCGAGATAAGGTTTACACACGCGATTCAATAGATCTATGAAAACCGCGGGTGCGTTGGTTAAACCAAAAGGCGTAAGAACGAACTCATAGTGGCCGTATCGAGTGCAAAAGGCGGTTTTGGGTATATCTTCCTCTTGAATGCGTAACTGGTGATAGCCTGAGCGTAGATCGATCTTGGAGAAACACGTAGCACCTTGTAGCTGATGAAACAAATCGTCGATGCGAGGCAGGGGATAGCGATTCTTGATTGTCAACTTATTCAATTCCCGATAGTCGATGCACATCCGAAACGACCCATCCTTCTTTTTGACGAAAAGGACTGGTGCGCCCCATGGAGAGGTGCTCGGGCGAATGAAGCCTTTATCAAGTAGTTCCTGGAGCTGACTCGAGAGTTCACGCATTTCGGATGGAGCGAGTCGGTAAGGGGCTTTGGCAACAGGGTTTGCTCCAGGAATGAGGTCGATACGGAAGTCGATATCACGACTTGGTGGTAGTCTGGGAAGATCATCAGGAAACACATGAAGAAATTCACGAACCACAGGAACATCGTTTACACTAGGTCTTCCTTTCTTTTCCTTCTCCGCTACTACAATGTTAGCCAAGAAAGCTCAGTATTCCTTGCGGAGATACTTACTAGCTTGGACACATGACATGACATGAGCTTGAGACCTTTCGAAGCAGTTTCGCCATAAACACATAATACATCACCATTCCCAAGCAAGAATCGAATCATCTTATCGAAGCACACAACTTCAGCATGGTTTTCACGAAGAAAGTCCATGCCTATTATGATGTCAAAACTTCCGAGTTGCATAGGAATAAGGTCGATTGGGAAGATGTGATTGTTGAGCTCAAGAGTACAATCACGAAGAACGGAATTGACGGCGACAGTTCTTCCGGTGGCGACTTCGACATCGAACGTCGAGGGGAGATGGGAGCGCTTACGACTAAGAAGCTTCTCGAATTCAAATGACACAAAGCAGTTATCAGCTCCAGTATCAAACAAACATGAAGCATAAATACCATTCAAAAGGAACATACCATTGACCACGTTGTTGTCAGCCTGGGCTTGGCGCACATTGATGTTGAAAGTTCTGGCGCGGGCGGCTTGTTGCTGTTGCTGATGAGGCTGTTGCTGCTGCTGAGGCTGCTGTTGCTGGGGCTCTTGTTTCACAACCCTGTTCGGGCACATGTTCGCGAAGTGGTTGGGATCACCACACGCGAAGCAGACTCTGGCGTTGACCACGGGTGCCTGAGCCGCTTGTTGGCCTTGCGGGGTTCGGAGCAGAGCTTGATGAGCAGTGGCTTGAGCTGGTGCTTGACGGGGACCAGTATGGCAGTTAGCAGTGAAGTGACCGTACATATTGCAGTGCGCACAAAAACGGCAGGCGAGACCCACCGGGTGATGATAAGTGCATGTCGGGCAGGCAGGGTGGGGACCAGTATACGCACGCTTCGTGGGCGGCGCATAGGTGATTGGAGCTGGAGCTGATCGGGGTTGTTGTTATTGCTGAGCTGGTACCGCTTGAAGTGGAGCAGCGGTAGTGACAGCACAATTCTTGTTGCTGGAGCTGCTGTTGTTCCTCTTCTTGCGGTGAGAGGACTTTGATATCAGTGATGCGGTGGCGGTGGTGTCGGCAGTTGGTGCGGCGGTAGCTTGGTGCAGGTTCTTCGAAGCTTTATCCCAGTAACCAGTTTTTACCCGCTTGTCGTTGATTTCAGCGGCAAGCAAGTACGTTTCTTCGATCGTTACTGGCTTTGAACCTTGCACAAAATCTGCAACACAATCCGGCAGAGCGCGGATATACTTCGTGATCGCTATGTCGGTAGTCTTCACTTGATCGGGACAGATGATGCTGAGCTACTTAAAGCGAGCAGTGAGGGCAGCGTTGTCACCATCTTTTTGCTTGATGTGCCATAATTCATCTTCCAGCTTTTGGCGCTCATGGGGTGGGCAGAACTCATCGAGCATAACGTTCTTCAACTCGTCCCATGACAGACCATAGGCTGCATCATTTCCGCGCTTGTTTCTCTCGGCGGTCCACCAGCTGGAAGACGCCGGTCGCGTTCAGTGTGCGGAGATTGTCAGGACAGCCACTCTGACGTAAAGTGACTTCGATCGAGTCGAACCATTGAAACAAAGTTGTAGGGCCTTCTTCGCCGGTGAACTCTTTCGGTCCCCATGCCTTGAACTGTTTGTAACTGAAAGCAGCTTTGGGAGTTTCGGCTCTGGATTCTTCAGACGATTTGCTCATGTTTTCATACAGTTCACTGACGACTTGGGGTACAACTTTTTCCATTTGCTTGGTAATCATGGCAGCCAGGCATTTGTCTGCTTGCTTTCGGCGAGCATCTCGGGTAGCGCGAGATCCAGATGACGACATTGTCTGCAACAGACATCGCCACAGGACTCAACACAATATGATCGAATCTCACCTCACAATCCAAATACTACTCAAGCTCGGGAACACGTTTACGTCACATGTAGGCACATAATCACAGATTCACATAAGCACAGAAGCACATAAGCACGTAAGGCACAGAAGCACAAAAGAACAGAAACACATAAGCATATAAGCACGTAATTTGTCTAGAAGCACACAGAGGTAGTCAGAATACAGAAACCTATCATTCAAGGTTCGTGATCGTTCGAAAATAGCGGCCGAATAACATAGCGAATAGTATAGTATAATCGATTAACATAGCGATCGACATAACGTACGGTGGTTCCTCATGGTAGTAGCGATTTGTCAGCGGTTGTGCGGTGTGTTGTGTGTTTAGCGGAAGCAAAAAGGCGTTAGATCGAAACCAATAGTACCTCAAAACGCTAACAAATAAGCATAAAAACACATAAAATCCACATAAAATCGACAAATATCAGAGTCGGTAGTAGCGATCTCAGAATCGAAGCACATAAAAATCGAGGGTAGATTGTCTGCGGCTATTTAGACATTGACTAACCAAAGTGATTCGACTATTCACAAGGACCTGTTGTACACACTTTGACTTTCAGGACTGTGCTTTTGCCTCGAATCTGGGCGATTGGCACGCATCCCTCCAGTCATATCGTGTCTTCAAGTCGTTGGAGTCCGTCGAGACTTTGGTGAGAGTTTTGTAAAACCAAGTAAAGGTTGGAACAAGTCGTCAAGGTTCGGGTTTCACCCCTGACTTAACAACTTTGTTCCTGTTTTGATAAAATAAAAGAGAATTATGCGTCAAAGTATGGATTTCACTCCTGGTTCAACGCAAATTCTCATGTTTATAGATGAAAATGCGAGACGAACAAGCAATTTGGTCGAGAGTTCGCGGTTTTCACACCTAATCTCGGCCTAATCTCTTGTCCATTCTTTGAAAACTAAAGTGTAGTGATAGTGTAACGTAGGCGAGAATAGCGAGAATAGCGAGAAATAGCAGTAAGCTCATACATCATCCCTACCGGATATGCACAAGTTGGTCTGTTGGTTCCTAACTATAGACTAGGTCATCTCTAAGACATCGACCCGGACTAGGTCGAGTCTTGTCTAATTCCCTATAGTTTTGGCTCTGATACCAATCTGTCACACCCCAACCGATGGCGGAAACATCAGGGCATGGCACTGAGCGAAACAGATTGTCCAGAAGTTTCCATAAGAACTATAATTACCAATTATTTAAAGCAACACATCCCATACCATGTCATAAAAGATAATACAATTATTACAGAAAAGATCTAGTCAAATTGTTCTGTTCCGACAACTCAGATTTTTATTACAGGCAATTGTTTATTGTTGACCTAGGTCTTTCCTAGCCTCGATTTCACAACAAAGTAAGCAAATAAGCATCCTAAGCACCTGTCACATACGTTAAAATAAAGGTCAATACATATAGTGTAAAGGTGAGCATACAAGTTTAATAGATATAACAGAGTTTGAAATCGATTACGCATAACCAGCACGTACACAATGTAAAATGAGGCATGTTAGTTATCGACATGAACCTATCGATACCAATGACTGTGGGTTGACTGCCCAAGGCATTCCATGTGTAAACATAACAAACAAGCATTCATTAAGTTACGTATAACATGCGGTAATTGGTTAGCGATTAAAGTATTGCGTAGTGTGTTTGATGTGATTTAGAATAAGTAACGTATGTAACACCCAAAAGTGCGTAAAGCAAAAAGGGATCGAGTATACTCACAGCGATTGGTGGATTGAAGGGAGCGCGAGAGAGTAAGGTTAGCCTGAATAGATCGATAGCATAACAATGAGCGACGCGTAAGACGAAACAAGTGTTAGTGGGTCGGACTGCAGCTAGATCAGATGGTAGTCCGAGCGAATAGCCGGTCGTGCGTGTGACAGTCCGCTCGGATGGTCATCCGATCGGGTGACCTTTTGAGTGGATTGTTTCCTCCTTTGGGAAGGATGTGTTTGTGTATAGTGGTTTGACTTTTGAAGTTTTCATTGTAGCATTTTGAAAACTTAGAAGTATCTCTACCTTTCAGGTCGATCGACCGAACGACCGTTCGATTGGATGACAAACCGATTGGTTAGACACTCTAGCGTGAACAAGTTCGCAGCAGGTTGTCACTCGATCGGACGGTTGTTCGATCGGGTGGCAACACATGTGCATTGAACATGTTGAAAATTTGTTTAAGTATTGAAGTTCCAAAACATCACATAGTCGAATGGTCGGTCGATCGGGTGGTAACTCGATCGGACGACTATCTATTCGGTGTTCCAAAACTTCTTGAAGTTTGATTTGAAATCTAAACGTGGGGCCAAGGTGCAAGTCGATCGGGTGCCAACCCGATCGGATGACAGTCCGATCGGACGGCATTCCTTCCTGGTCATTCCGTTTCTTCTTACACTTGGTTGTTTTGATTGTTTGTCGATTTATCGAGATGTTTTGATAACGTGTTAAGCAACAGAAACCTCGTCAATACTTGGTACCCCTGATCGGACACGAATCACCCAAATCCGGCCAGTTAACTGTTCGTGACGGTGTTCCATGTTTAACCCGAAATCTGTAGCCTCGTGGATAGAATCCAGATCTTGAACTAACACAACCACAAGAATGGGTAGATGGTTAGAACAAGCTCCGATTCTATCGGTTTTGAGTGCGTTGAGTGTAAAAGAGTTGAAAGAAGGTTAGAAAACCATCTTTCAATCCTTTTCACCGTGAATATGTTTAGATCTATGAAAGATCTTTGTTTATTTATGTGGAAATCGTTCAGATCTAAGTTGTTCTCGGTGGATTAAGGCCAAAACATGAAGTTCCCAAGAACACCATGACGACATCATCCTAGAACACCTCAAATCTAGTGATTTCTTGGTTAAAAGTTAAGATTTAAAAGATAGAAGGGTGTAGAATCAAGTGTAGATCAAAGAAGTACAAGATTTAGGTTGAAATCTTACCGGAATCGCGAGAAATCGAAGGAGAGGTGGGATTGGAGTGCTGGTCGGACAGGAGAGTGCCAAAAGTGGTAAGTTTGATGGTGACAGGGGGTATTTATAGGGTTTCCCAAAGTGGAAAAGGTAGATCGATCGAGTGGCAGCCTGGTCGACTGGCTGATCGATCGAGCGGTAGCTCGATCAAATGGCTGGTCGATCGGCCGGTAACTCGGTCGATTAGCCAGTTGGTTTGAGTGTTTGGTGCGACGAGTTTTGCCGTTTCGATTGCGAATGCGAGCGTTTCGATGTGATAGAGTTTCCTAGTCAAATTACTTTTAAGCCCAACTACTATATCAACATACAATCATCCCTAATTGAGTTGCGTTTAGCGTTTGCGATTCGAGTTTTGATTGCGTTTCGATTATCCACCACAACATAACACAAATAAACATGCACAAGTAACACATAAGGCACACACACACATAAAACAATATCCAGAACGCGTAATTCGAGTTGCGAGTGCGATAGCGATAAATCAATTGAATATGCGATAAATATCGAATACACCTCGATTATTAATAAGTACTCCACATAATACAACTAATGTAACACATAAAATAGACTAACTACAAGTCAAAGAAGTCAAAACGGGACTTGTGCAAAGAGTGACAGATCACAATTAGCAATCTTGTCTTCCTTTGACTTCTATCGTCACCGACGTGCCATAGTCCATTAGTACACACCTGTCCAACTGGCACGGTGTGAGGTTTGTTAAACCTAATAACGCTATTAACTAATGACCCGCTCGCCATAGCCTCGGCGATTAAGTCAATACAAAAAGGGAGGGACTTCGTTGATAGAGTTCTAGTCTAGTAAGTCTAATACGTCCCAACAGGACGAGGAATTTACATTCCTGAACATGTCTCAAGGATGAGTAATTCACATTCCTGAACGCGTCCCAAAGGACGAGGAATCCCTATTCCTATACCCATTCCCATTCCCACCGGGAATTTACCATGCTTTGTAGAAAAGTGTGAACTCACCTCGGTTGCTCGGTTTGACTCTCACAAATAGCTAACAATCAAGGTCGGTCAATCACGTCCTAGTATGATTACCAGTTAGTCATTTAGTGGTTTCAAATAGAGCACAAAGTTCCTACACGTATCTATCACATAACATGCATCACTTTAACGGTTAATGCCCATATGAGTTCCCCATCCATTCCCCACTCATAACCAAACATAAGATAATGCACATAACACATATAATCATTTTATATCATTCACAGATAACCTACCCGACATTTAGACATGCAAATTACAACTTATGTCATTTCAGCATTAATATTCAAAACCGGTTGTTTTCGGACATTTTAATAAAATAGTTAACTTATTTCAAAAATTCCCAAATTTTTACAGAATGTCTTAAACGATCCAAAATTTATTGTGTAAAAATATCGGGGTCCAGTTCATTACTAATATTTTATAAAAATTCATTTTCCGGACTGAACTCAGATTTATCTTCTTCTGACCACAGTCCACGGAATAATTTATTTAAAATTCCAGTGAGAGAATTACAAATACATCGGTGGTCATCTATAGTACAAGTTTCATGATCTAACTCTACACAGAACTCAAGTTATGACAGAAAACAAAACGCATATTTTCAGCAGAAAAATGCAGCTCTAGCTGCTGTTACAAAATGACACTTTAAAAATAGTAAACGAAGTCCAAAAATTATGATTCTGGTTCCATTAGAACCGTATTTCATGATACATAAACCTAGACTTCATAAAATACATTTTTCGTTAAGTTACGGTCCTGTTACAGCCAACTGAAGTTGGCTGTAAAAACCAAACAGCCTACTGTTTCAGCTTTTATCTTTTTAACTTGTGTTCGATTGATTCCGTTAACATATTTAGAGATCACAACAACATCAAACATCAATATTAACCAGTAAATCATCAGGAAATCAATCAAGAATCATAACAACACAAGATCTACATGATTTACACACATAACTTCTCTTTATCCATCTTATTCATCTTATATTCAAGACTTTATGTTATGTTCTTTAGTGTTTCTAAATTTTAACCGTTAAATCACTTATTAACCACCATAAACAAGATCAAGATGATGTTTAGAGGCACTTACTACTAGCTCAAGGCTAGGGAAGAAACAAGACGTAAACGAGGTGGATAAAAGAATTCTAGAGAGGTCCTTGAGCTTCCGAGTGCACCGAGCTTCCTTATGTGATCCCTTACACCTTTGAGTATAAGTGAAATGGCTAGAATGAAACTTGATGATGGTGGTATGGTGGTGAGAGTGTTCGGCCGAAGGTAAGCAAGAGGGAAATAGAGAGAGCTAGTTGGTGTTGTGTGGAAGAAATGAAGGTCTTGAACTCTTAGGTTAATTTATAATCCAATTCTCTTATTACCCAACATATAATATGTCATCTAGATACTAAGCACAAGTGATTATAATAATCAAAGTAGGACAAGGGTGTGTCTCACCCCTTGGAACCGTCAAAGAGAGGGGGTAAGGGTTGGTTTGTGATGATATAGTTAGGATATGGTTAAGTTCTAATGATATTAGTTAGTGTATGATGTGCGTATAATAATATAACGGGTGTTAGGGTGTTCGGGGACCCTAACTATCTCAGAAAAATAAGAACAGTGTGTCTGACAATATTTTTGTGTTCCGGGTAAAGTCCGGTTGTTCGGTTGACACTGTTCCGTTAAGGTGCTTAATTAATTCGTAAAGTGTCTTTTATATATATTTTTGCAACGTTTTTAATTTTTAACACTCAGGAAGGCATACCGGACTATTTAGTAAACTTTCTGTATACTATTAGTATGTTAACAAATAAATGTAAGCACAACACAGTAATTAGAGAGCAGTTAAATAATTCCACACAGTCGTCAAGCACTTTAATTATCATTAACAAATTGTACGGAATACACGTAAATTTAAGGGTTGTCACATTCTCCCCCTGTTAAGAAAATTTCGTCCCGAAATTTAGCTCGCGGTTACTGAGGAAGCTAGTTACGTTGCGTTGGTCTCCTGATTTTCTTGGGGTGTCACATCATCCCCCCGTTGATTTGGAATTTCGTCCCGAATTCTGCAGTAGCTTCAGACTCAGTAGTGGTTGCGTTTTTCTTAAACAGCTGGGGATACTTGAGTTTCATTTGGTCTTCTCGTTCCCAGGTATACTCTGGGCCACGACGGGAATCCCAACGAACTCGGACAAGAGGTATTCTTGTGCGCTTGAGAATCTTAACATCTTGATCAGTAATCTCTACAGGTTCCTCGACGAATCACAGCTGGTCGTCGATAGTGAGCTCCTTTAGAGGAACTATGAGAGTCTCACCTGACATACACTTTTTCAGATTTGACACGTGGAATACGTTGTGGACTCCGCTGAGTTCTTCAGGTAGGTTCAGCCTGTAAGGGACTTTGTCAATCTTCTCAATGATTTCGAATGGTCCGACATAGCGCGGATTGAGTTTGCCTCGTTTGCCAAAACGAACTACACCTTTCCACGGTGAGACTTTGAGCAGCACTCGATCCCCAACCTGGAACTCGAGTGGTTTTCTTCCTCTATCAGCATAGCTTTTCTGACGGTCACGAGCTGCCGCCATTCGCTGTCGTATCTGAGCAATTCTCTCGGTGGTATCTACCACAAGTTCTGGGCCAGTGATTTGGCTATCACCAACTTCTGCCCAACAGAGAGGTGATCGGCATTTGCGTCCGTACAATGCCTCGAACGGAGCGGCTTGGATGCTGGTGTGGTAGCTGTTGTTGTACGAAAACTCCACTAGCGGGATGTGTTTTTCCCAGCCATTGCCGAAGTCGATTACACATGCCCTAAGCATGTCTTCGAGGGTTTGGATGGTGCGTTCAGATTGCCCATCCGTCTGTGGGTGATAAGCGGTGCTCATATCTAAACGTGAGCCAAAAGACTTGTGCATTGCTTACCACAGTTCAGAAGTAAAACACGCGTCACGATCAGAAATGATGGAGGTTGGCACTCCATGCCTTGACACCACTTCTTTTAGGTAGATGTCTGCTAAAGTAGAAAACTTATCCGTTTCCTTGATTGCCAGAAAATGTGCAGACTTGGTCAGTCGATCCACGATCACCCAAATGGTATCGTTTCCGCGTTGAGATCTAGGCAGGCCAGTAACGAAATCCATGGAAATTTTCTCCCATTTCCATTTCTGGATCTCTGGTTGTTGGAGTAGGCCTGATGGTTTCTGGTATTCGGTCTTGACTCTCGCACAAGTCAAACATTTGCTAACGTAGGTTGCTATGTGGGCTTTCATGCCAGGCCACCAATACGTAGTCTTGAGGTCGTGGTACATTTTATCTGAACCCGGATGTACCGAATAACGAGACTTGTGTGCCTCATTCATCACAAGCTCACGTAAGTTTCCATAAAGTGGAACCCAGATGCGTCCGTTTACATAGTAGGCGCCGTCTTCCTTTTGTTCTAGCCGTTGCCTCGATCCTCGTAGGGATTCAGCCCTGATGTTCTCTGCTTTCAATGCTTCGACCTGAGCATCGCGAATCTGAGCGGGAAGGTTAGATTGGATGGTAAGCTGTAAAGCACGTACACGCTTAGGTATAGTATCCTTTCGACTGAGGGCGTCGGCCACAACATTGGCCTTGCCTGGATGGTATTTGATAGCGCATTCATAATCGTTCAAGAGCTCGACCCATCGGCGTTGTCGCATGTTTAACTCCTTTTGCTTGAAGATATGCTCGAGACTCCTGTGATCGGTGTAAATGGTACACTTGGTACCGTACAGGTAATGTCTCCATATCTTAAGCGCGAAAACAACTGCTCCCAATTCCAAGTCGTGCGTAGTGTAGTTCCTTTCGTGAACCTTAAGTTGGCGTGATGCGTAGGCAATGACCTTGTCACGTTGCATCAACACGCAACCAAGTCCTTGGATGGAAGCGTCGCAATAAACCACAAAATCATATGTGCCTTCAGGCAATGAGAGGATAGGCGCGCTATAAAGTCTATCTTTTAAGTGCTGAAATGCGGACTCCTATGCATCACCCCAACGATAGGTGACACCCTTCTGAGTCAGTGAAGTGAGAGGTCGCGCAATCCTGTAGAAATCCTTAATAAACCTTCGGTAGTATCCTGCCAAGCCCAAGAATTGGCGAATTTCTGTTGGTGTACGGGGTGCAGGCCAGTTCTTGATCGAGTCAACCTTGGATGGATCCACATGAATCCCATCCTTGTTTACCACATGACCTAGAAAGTGGACTTCGCGAAGCCAGAAGTCACATTTCAAAAACTTGGCATACAACTGCTCTTTTCGAAGAAGTTCCAGAATAAGCCTCAGATGTTGCTCGTGTTCCTCCTGACTCTTAAAATAGATCAGGATGTCGTCGATGAAGACAATAACGAATTTATCTAGGTAAGGCTTGCATACTCGGTTCATGAGATCCATGAACACCGCTGGTGCATTCGTCATTCCGAAAGGCATGGCCAGAAACTCGTAATGGCCGTAGCGAGTCCTGAATGCTGTTTTGGAGACGTCATCCTCTCGGACTCTCAGCTGATGGTATCCCGATCTCAAATCAATCTTAGAGTAATAGCTCGACCCTTGCAACTGGTCGAACAAGTCGTCAATACGTGGAAGAGGATAACGATTCTTCACGGTCACCTTGTTGAGTTCGCGGTAGTCAATACACATTCGGAAGGTACCGTCTTTCTTCTTCACGAATAACACTGGAGCTCCCCAAGGTGAAGAGCTAGGATGAATAAAACCTTTTTCCAAAAGTTCTTGTAATTTCTTGGACAGTTCTTCCAGTTCGGTTGGGGCTAAGCGATAAGGTACTCGAGCTATGGGCGCTGCTCCAGGAGCTAGCTCGATTTAAAACTCAACTTGACGATGAGGCGGAAGACCAGGTAATTCCTCAGGAAATACCTCAGGAAAATCGCGCACAATAGGAATGTCTTCAATTTTCTTCTCCTCCGTTGATGTATCAGAAACGAGGGCTAGGATAGCAGTGTGGCCCTTTCGCAAACACTTATGGGCCTTAAGGAAAGAGATAATGCCTACGACAGCACCACTCTTGTCGCCATGAATCACGAGGGGTTCTTTGCCAGAACGAGGAATGCGGACGATTTTCTCCTTGCAGACAATCTCCGCATGATGATGAGATAGCCAATCCATCCCAATAACGACGTCGAAACTACCAAGTACGATAGGAATAAGGTCGATAGAGAAGGTCTAACCAGCTAAGACGAGGTTACAACCTTTAACCATGTGTGTGGCTTCAAGACTTTTACCGTTTGCTAGCTCTACCGTGTGCTTGGTGTTCAAAAGTGTTGGGGTACGATTAAGCATTCGACTAACTTTTAGGGATACATAACTGGTATCGGCACCCGAATCAAATAGAACATTAACATAAAAGTCATCCAGTAGAAACTTACCCATCACGACGTTGGGATCATTCCTAGCATCACCCTGACCAATCACGAACACACGGCCCCGGGCGCCATTGTCTCCATTGTTTCCCCCGTTGTTATTCCCGTTGCCCTGATGATTGTTGTTGTTGTTATTCTGATTTTGATTTAACTAGGGGCAGTCCCGCTTGAAGTGGCCTTTAGCACCACACTGAAAGCATCCCCTGTTGCCCCGCTGTTGCTGCTGATGGTTCTGTGGAGCTTGCTGCTGCTGCTGACGATTCTGATTTGTAGGCCGTGAGCTTCTGCAATCCTTGGCTTCATGACCCATCTTGAGACACCTTTGACAACGTCCCTTGTTGCACTGACCACTGTGGTGTCTGTTGCATTTGTTGCACTTTGGGTGGTTTCCTCGATATCCACCCTGCCCTTGTCTACCAGAAGATTGCTGATCAGGACTCTGGTAGTCATCAATCTTTCGCTGCTGCGCCTGGGACTGAACTGTAGTCGAACCCTTGCTGTTGGCTCCATCCCATTTTCGTTTGTTGTCGCTGGGAATAGCAGAAGTAGTAGTAGCAGTAGCACCTATACGCTTAGGCAGCTTGTTTTGTTCTACTGCCTGGTCTGTGAGGCGATGAGCAAGACGAGTAATATCCTGGATGGTAGCAAGGTTAGCAGCAGTCGCATGGCTTTGTATCTCTGGTACTAAGCCTTTGAGGTACAGCTCAATGCGCTTGATGGGAGGATCCACCATAGTTGGACATAACACTGCCAGTTCGTTGGATCGCTTCGTATACGTCTCTATCTCTAACCCCGTCATCTTCAGGTTAAAGAACTCCACTTCCAACTTGTGGATGTCATCGCGATTACAGTATTCTCGCTTGATCAGCTCCTTGAAGTCGTTCCATGGGGTGGCATTAGCAGCTGCCAGCCCTAACATTTGAACTTGCGCGTTCCACCAAGTCAGCGCAATGCCTTCGAGGGTACAAGTGGCATACTTCACCCTACGAGCCTCAGGGTATTCACACATCTTGAAGACCGACTCGAGCTTCTCGAACCAGTGGAGGAGTCCGACGGCCCCTTTAGTGCCACTGAAAGTACTAGGACGACAGTCCATAAAAGTCTTGAACGTGCATACTAGTGGCTGAGCGTTCTGACCTCCTGCCTGGGCAGCTGCGAACGCTGCAGTAACTTGTTCCGTGATCAAAGCCGCCAACTGGGCTTGAGTTAGGTTAACGCGTCCACTCATGATCTTCATATCAGAGGAAAACATGGGTGAGAGAGGTTCGCGAAAGTGCGATGACAGAAGAGAGTAAGCACACATGTGTTTTCAATCAATAGTTGCTACGTTCATCTAAGCATACCATAAGCAAAGTTCTATGTAACTAGCAAGTAGGTAATATAAACATAAATCATATCACCTATAGTGTTGAGTCTTGCACGTGGAGTGAAGCGTCGTTGTGGATCGTTGAGCACTGTACAGGTTATAGTCTGGTTTTAACAAAAACTTTTTCCCCTTATTAAAACCAAGTTCACTATAACCAATGGCTCTGATACCAATCTGTCACACCCCCAAAATCCACCATGCGGAGTACCATCGCTTGGAGGCGTGACGTGACCAGGATCGAGCCACCAATCATATTGAACAACGTAATTAAGTTAATAAAACCAACCACAATACAATTGGTGACCTAAAGAAGGTAACCGACTTTAAGTTAACAGCGGAAGCATAAAACGTAAGTCCAAAGCATAAGTTCCATAGTTCATAAGTTTAAAGTCCAAAACGTAGGTTTAATAAGTTCATAAGGATTTAAATATTAAGCACGGAACATAACAGTCCGTATCCCATAACGACCTTCTCCTCGCGCAAGTTCCATAGCATCTAACGACCTGCAAAGCATGTAATAACGAGTCAACAACAAAGTTGAGTGAGTTCACGGTTGGTTGTCCATTTTAGAGTTGATTCCAAAAATGTAGTTTAATCTTAATCAGTTATCTAGCCGTGGGGGTCACCCCATAGTTCGAAAACGTTTATTAGTTAACCATCCCATGTTCACCTTCCCTGGTTATCCAGCCCGGCACTCCGGCCGTGGGGAGCTACCCCATTATTTTAAAATACCAGACTCGTTTATCATATCGACTACTAACAAAAATCAATTGTGCCCTAGCGTCGGTGTCTATCGTCACCGACGTGCCATAGTCCATTAGTACACACCCGTCCAACTGGCACGGTGTGAGGTTTGTTAAACCTAATAACGCTATTAACTAATGACCCGCTCGCCATAGCCTCGGCGATTAAGTCGATACAAAAGGGGAGGGACTTCGCTGATAGAGTTCTAGTCTAGTAAGTCTAATACGTCCCAACAGGACGAGGAATTTACATTCCTGAACACGTCTCAAGGACGAGGAATTCACATTCCTGAACGCGTCCCAAAGGACGAGGAATCCCTATTCCTGTACCCATTCCCATTCCCACCGGGAATTTACCATGCTTTGTAGAAAAGTGTGAACTCACCTCGGTTGCTCGGTTTGACTCTCACAAATAGCTAACAATCAAGGTCGGTCAATCACGTCCTAGTATGATTACCAGTTAGTCATTTAGTGGTTTCAAATAGAGCACAAAGTTCCTACACGTATCTATCACATAACATGCATCACTTTAACGGTTAATGCCCATATGAGTTTCCCATCCATTCCCCACTCATAACCAAACATACGATAATGCACATAACACATATAATCATGTTATATCATTCACAGATAACCTACCCGACATTTAGACATGCAAATTACAACTTATGTCATTTCAGCATTAATATTCAAAACCGGCTGTTTTCGGACATTTTAATAAAATAGTTAACTTACTCCAAAAATTCCCAAATTTTTACAGAATATCTTAAACGATCCAAATTTTATTGTGTAAAAATATCGGGGTCCAGTTCATTACTAATATTTTATAAAAATTTATTTTCCAGACTGAACTCAGATTTATCTTCTTCTGACCACAGTCCACGGAATAATTTATTTAAAATTCATCGAGAGTCCGATTTACGAAATTCCAGTGAGAGAATTACAAATACATCGGTGGTCATCTATAGTACAAGTTTCATGATCTAACTCTACACAGAACTCAAGTTATGACAGAAAACAAAATGCATATTTTCAGTAGAAAAATGCAGCTCTAGCTGCTGTTACAAAATGACACTTTAAAAATAGTAAACGAAGTCTAAAAATTATGATTCCGGTGCCATTAGAACCGTATTTCATGATACATAAACCTAGACTTCAGAAAATACATTTTTCGTTAAGTTACGGTCCTGTTACAGCCAACTGAAGTTGGCTGTAAAAACCAAACAGCCTACTGTTTCAGCTTTTATCTTTTTAACTTGTGTTCGATTGATTCCGTTAACATGTTTAGAGATCACAACAACATCAAACATCAATATTAACCAGTAAATCATCAGGAAATCAATCAAGAATCATAACAACACAAGATCTACATGATTTACACACATAACTTCTCTTTATCCATCTTATTCATCTTATGTTCAAGACTTTATGTTATGTTCTTTAGTGTTTCTAAATTTTAACCGTTAAATCACTTATTAACCACCATAAACAAGATCAAGATGATGTTTAGAGGCACTTACTACTAGCTCAAGGCTAGGAAGAAACAAGACGTAAACGAGGTGGATAAAAGAATTCTAGAGAGGTCCTTGAGCTTCCGAGTGCACGTTCCTTATGTGATCCCTTACACCTTTGAGTATAAGTGAAATGGCTAGAATGAAACTTGATGATGGTGGTATGGTGGTGAGAGTGTTCGGCTGAAGGTAAGCAAGAGGGAAAGAGAGAGAGCTAGTTGGTGTTGTGTGGAAGAAATGAAGGTCTTGAACTCTTAGGTTAATTTATAATCCAATTCTCTTATTACCCAACATATAATATGTCATCTAGATACTAAGCACAAGTGATTATAATAATCAAAGTAGGACAAGGGTGTGTCTCACCCCTTGGAACCGTCAAAGAGAGGGGGGTAAGGGTTGGTTTGTGATGATATAGTTAGGATATGGTTAAGTTCTAATGATATTAGTTAGTGTATGATGTGCGTATAATAATATAACGGGTGTTAGGGTGTTCGGGGACCCTAACTATCTCAGAAAAATAAGAACAATGTGTTTGACAATATTTTTGTGTTCCGGGTAAAGTCCGGTTGTTCGGTTGACACTGTTCCGTTAAAGTGCTTAATTAATTCGTAAAGTGTCTTTTATATATATTTTTGCAACGTTTTTAATTTTTAACACTCAGGAAGGCACACCGGACTATTTAGTAACCTTTCTGTATACTATTAGTATGTTAACAAATACATGTAAGCATAACACAGTAATCAGAGAGCAGTTAAATAATTCGACACAGTCGTCAAGCACTTTAATTATCATTAACAAATTGTACGGAATACACGTAAATTTGAGGGTTGTCACATTAATACACAATTATATTAAACATCATTGAACATGAACATATCATCAATTTTTATCATATCATAGTAAACTCATTTCCTAGTAAGTATGATTATATACTCAAACACACAATTTGTTCAAGTATTTCCTAATTACTATCTTATTTGATGATTCTAAACACAATTATATCATCAACTTCATCATATGATTAAAACCCACTTATCCTAGTGTGGTAAATCATCAAATCATTCAATTAATGGCAATATATGTATAATTTTCACTTAGGGTTTTGTTTCTAAGCAATTATACATCATAATTCAGCCATATCTTCAATAGTTCATTCATAATTCGCGATTATGATGTTTATTCAAATTTCACAACTTCACAAATCATCAAAATTTGACATACCTTATGATCCCCTAGCTTGGGTGATCACTAATTCACGTTCAGTTGTGAATTTGGAAATCATTTGGCCCTTCAATTTGATGATTTAACAAGAACTAGGGTTTTGAGCTCCTGGGAGCTTCCCCTGTACGTCCAGAACACACACTCTGAATGTGTGTTTTGTTTAACTTTTATTTTTATAACATAACTTTCAAGTTATCCTGATTTGGCCCCTCTTGTTTGGTTAGTTATTAGGTAGGCCACAACCTTCTTAATTTCAATAACATTCCCTCTAATTAACTAGGTTAAACATTCCTAGTTAACTTAGTGGGTTTGAGGAATTATTGACTAAGTTTATTTTAAGTCCCGTTAACTCGGCTTCTATAAACTTTATTTTTCTCATAAACTTTCATTTAACTTTTATTCAATATTACGTTTATTTATTTAAAATCCTAATATTCACCGGGTTGATTTTACCACTAACGGTACTTTACCCGTCTTTTAGTATTAACGTGGTTTGATTATCAAACTCGTTTTCAGGGTGTTACAGAAAGTTACAATAAACTGACATACCTCAAGGACGAAAATGGCAATAAATCGTAAAACCTAATGACTCAAATGCAAAAAAAAAATCATTTTGGATGAAACAAACAAACATGACTAAACTCATGGACGATTTTGGTATTTTACTCAACTTTAATTTTGACACATATGAATGTAACCATCCCTTAAATCTAAATATCAACTCATTTATTAATGGGTGGGGGCTGGGTCAAATTGTCAAAACCATTTATGTTAACGTGTTGGTGCATTGAGATCAATGGTTCGAGCCCCGTCGAAGACGGATTTGGTATAATCTAAGTCGTTTGAAAACACTCATTTATTAATAATGATTCTGTTACGTTAACTCATTCATTAAATGATTCAACTTCAGGTTTAAATGTTTAATAAATGAATTCTATTAGCCGATTTAAAACTTGATTATTTTTGTGTTGTGTTTCAATTGGTGTTAAAATTTGTTACCCCTACTTATAACAAACGCAAATTTGAACTTCAAATCGCAAAGTTGAATTTCAAATTGAAAAATCACATTAAAACTATAATATGTTTTCTTAAAATTAGGCCGATTCGAGAACTTTAGATTCACCAACAAATATGATATTGACTTAAAACTATTTAATTTTGGATTTTCAAGCTTTATTTCAAAACTCGAGTTTGGCTCGTAAGTGAGTTTTCAAATTCTAGCTTAAAGATGAGCTCATATAAGGGTGGAGAGAGTCGTTCAATCACTTAGTGTGTTTGAGTTATTCTCTAGCCAATAATATCATGCCATGTCAAGTCCCCATTTCACTCCCTATTTGCATTCAATCACTGGCAATGGTTCAAACACATGTAGAGTGGTAAAGAATTTAAAAAAAAATGTGATTGGTTGAAAAGGGTGGGGCCCACTATTAACCCCCTCTCTCTCCTCTACCCCTTTTCTTCCCGCATCAGTGAGTAGTCACCGCTGAAGCTCTCCCCGCTCACCGATCCAACACCCAGCACTCTATCACCGATCGGTAAAACCCCTCCCCGCATGTGTGTACCACAATGATACCGTCCACCCAAATAAATGAATCTGATCTATACTTATCAAGTTGGCTCATGAACCTAAACAGACTTATTATTTATATAATTATTATTTAATATTTTATAATATATATTTATTCATTATCGAGCTCGTTTAAGATAAGTCTGATTAAAACTTTTAATGAACTGATGAGATAACTCATGAGTAGTTTGGCTCATTAACACTAGACGTGTAAACAAGCCGAGCCGAGCCCACTATTTTGAGATCGAGCTCGATTCGAAAGTAAAACTCAAGAGATCAAGTTAGGCTCGAGGTAATTTGCGAACAATTATAAACGATCAAAAGGCTCGGCTCAAGCTTGCTTCGATAGCTTAAATGAGCCAAAACTCGCCTTGAAATCAGCTCGACATTGTCAAATGATAGGTGTATTATTATATATAAAAATAAATAGTATAAAATTTGTTTGGGCTCGTTTAGGTTCGCAAGACTAAACGAGCTTTGTATGTAAAGCTGGAGCTCGGACTCGATAACTAATTGAGTCATATTTCTGCCTTGAGCTCACTAAGGCTAGGCTTGGCTCATTCGAGCTTTCTACCAATTTAATCTCGATAAGCTTGAGCTCGGTTCATTCGTGACCTGAACTGTGTTTGCTTAGAACCGGTCCAAACAACAACCGAAGACTCTAGAACCCTAGTGAAGAGTCCATACAAGTAGCCCTAACCCACCCTCTATACTCGCACTTTCTGAAAAAACCAAAGCTGAAATCTTATCTATCCATGGCGTCTTCCAGTTTCCTCATGGCAGCTAAACCCTTTTCTTCTTTAATTACAGACCTTCGTTCTTCTTCTTCTTCTTCTGTTCCTAAAACCACAAGTTTAGGTATTCATCATCTGCTTCATTTTCATCAATTTCTTCTTTTATTATTTGCTCCATACTTTTGTTGTTTTTTTAATTAATTGTGTTTCGATTAGGTCTACGAAGAAATTCACTCAAGGTTAATGCAATTGCAACCAAGTATGAGCCTACAAAGGTAATTATATCTGATTATTGCTAAAAAACTTTCATTTATTTTTGAAGAGAATTAACCTAACATTCGGTTTTTTTTTAGCTGCTTATTGAATAGAGTTATACGAATTTGTAAGTAATTAAGTATTTTTTTTGCTAATTCAAAGTGTATGTAAGACTGGAAATTACTAATGTACATTGTGATTATTGAGTATGTATTTGTGTCTATAATGTTGTTTAGCAAGGTGATGTATTCATTGGTTTTTAATTTTTAATTGCTTTGTGTTTAAAGGTTAAGCCACAAGCTGACCGAGTGCTAATTCGTCTGGAGGAGCTACCTGAGGTGATTATTCTTTTGTTTGTATTTAAATTTATATGGAATACATTGTACATTTTGCAAGTTCATATTTACATTTGTAGGGCTTTATCCGTTTATAATACGCGGGCATGTTACTTCTTGATGTTTGAATCAAATGATTTCTGCTGTTGACGGAAACCATTTCAGGACGTTTTAGCTATTATACTCTGCACTTATTTTATGTTGATAGTTATTATTTCATCTGAACTTAGATTTAAATGACTGCACATTACACTTTTAGAACCGCTTATATGTTTAGACCTCCAGTGTTTTCAACATAAGCTTTGATGTATAATTGGTGTATGTTTGCTCCTCAAGAACGTCCGGCTTATCTTTTTAGGCAGTTTGGCACACCAGTTATGTAAGCCAGTGGAGTAATTTGCATCGGGCTTAATAAGCTTATCTGTTTATTGCGGTTTCTTGCTTGTGCATTATCATGCTCATGTTGTGTATGTTATTTGTGTTATGAAATCAAATGGAGTTTGTTCTCATCTGTGGAAGCGTAAAATGATAATGGCTTTTATTATTTTTTAACTTCCATTAATCTTTCTTGAAGAAAAACTGTGTGTTCTTTTCTTAGGATCCCTTTGAAAGTTTTCTCGTTACCAACTTACCATGATGAGAGAATGGTGAGATTGATTGTGGTCTACAAGTTCTCTCAACTTTGTCTCTTTTAGTGGTATTTAGGTCGTAAAAGTACTTCTATAAAACTATGTATGTTATTTAATGTTGCATTTTTTAGCCATCTGCGTTTGATTATCTGCTACTAGTCGCACATATGTTCTAAAGCAAGCCATATGTGTTGAAGTCTCATCAACTTGAATTATTTATACAAAGTAGTATATTGATTTGTATAGCAAATTAGCACCCAGACAACCAACACTTCAACTCATTTATGTCTAGCTTTATCTTTCTTTAAGCTACAAGCCTACAATTTTGTGTTACACCCATAGTTATTAAAGCGATCGCCCAGGCGCCCCTAGGCGCAAATAACGCCCCGGGCCCAACAAATCGCCCCGAGTGCGTCTTTAATCTTCAGGTTAGTTCATGTATGCCAATAATGTTATTAAAGCGATCGCCTAGGCGCAAATAAAGCCCCGGGCCCAACAAATCGCCCTGAGTGCGTCTCGTGCCTTTAATAACTATGGTTACACCCTAAATGTGAAATAAGGATATTAAACTTTGGGACACTGAACACTTATACCTGACCTTCCTTTATGTGTTCAATTAAAAAACTTTACCTTCTATTATCAGAAATCTGCTGGTGGAGTTTTATTGCCAAAATCAGCCGTCAAGTTTGAACGTTATCTTATGGGAGAGGTGAGTAATAGTTTAATTTCTCATATCATTTGTACTTCTGTTTTGATGAAAGATGCCTAGTGTTTGCTTGTAACGTACTTATATATGTGTATCTAACATAATCGGCATGTTTGCTCCAGATTCTTGCTGTTGGTACTGATGTAGGGGACTTAGAGGCTGGGAAAAAGGTATGTTCATACAGTTCTGATTGGCCAGTTTCTTGAATGAGCTTATATTCTAAGTTCATGCTTGAAATATACAGTAGTTTATTTAATATAATATATCATGGAAGTACCAATGTCCATGACTCGTAGTGATGGTGACACTGACGTCATTACTCTTTGATTGACGTGGGTTCCGCTTCCTCTGCAGGTTCTTTTCTCTGACGTTAACGCTTATGAGGTAAATACTATTCCCCTCCACACACACAAAAAGAAAAGGAAAAAGAAAGACAGTTGATAATACTAAGAAAGTTAAAACGTTGATAATACCATATAGCATGTTAAAGTGTTGCAAAGAATTTATAATTATCGTTATGTGAGTTGCAACAGGTGGATCTAGGAGAGGGAAAACATTGCTTCTGCAAAGCAGGAGACTTGCTGGCTGTGGTCGAGTAGACAAGTGTGAAATCACTTTATCTTGTTCCCTACAGTTCATAATTGATTGTAGCGAGTGTTATTTGGTAAAAGTTTTGTTGGCAGTTAAAATACATGTCATTTTCATTTCGGATGATTGTTATTAAGCGCTGATTTAATCCTTCTTGTTTTGTTTGGACTAATGTAGTCGAATGAATAACGTCGTTCTATACGTTGCATAATAATCTAATAACCAACTGTTCAACAAAACCCTTTTGCGGAGACCAATTTTAGAAGCGGTTTTCTCATGTGGTAGCGAACATGATCTCCTCCATGCTTATAGATCCTTTTCGCCACACCCACATCTATGCCACGCCATTGATGCAAGATGTAAGCCACACTCTGTCTGGCGCTATCCTTTTCTTTTCAAGTAAATAAATACATGTACAGCCAAGGCGGGAGAGTTCACTTTACATTTAAATGTTATGAAAATAAGAGGAAAATCTTAAAGCGTGAGGGGATTGTCTTCGCCAACATTTCAACTTCTAGTTGAATTTGTGATAGTGAACGATTGGCGTGAACAGAAACATGACACATTGCTATAAGCGTAGTGAGCCCGTAATCATTTAGTCATCGTTACAAATCAGTAACACGAGTTCACTCATCGATTCCCCTAATTTTTATCGTAACATTTCTTATTAAAATGACACACTTAATGCATTGCAAACACAAACTTGCATAGTTCTGTGAACTATGTTTTGCAAGACTCCCGGCATTTTGAACTTTGAGGGAAAATCAAAACAGGTCATGTTACCATCTACAAACAGATAATTAAATATTAAGAAAGAAAGTAAAAATAAAAGAGGTTTACAGATTGAAGGCTAAAGGAGTAAAGGTTACAGATTATAAGATCTAATCTTTATAAAAGCACCAAACTCCCATTATCGTTGTTTGGGTGTTTCAGTTTGTTTTTTATGTTATTTCAGAAGTTGGTTTTGCTTTCTTTTCCCAAATAAGGAGGGTTCCATTTTGGCCTATACAATGCACATGATGACTACCCTTGTCTCTTTACCACGAGCTTTGGTAATACAAATGTTGTGATGAGCATATACGCAATTTCAACAAGAATTGAAATAACTTGAACGTACCGATGAGCAAATGGTATGGGTACCGAATTTTCTGGACGGAAATATTTCCGGTACCGATTCGGTACCCTTTTTTGAAGTTTTCGGTACTGATATTTACCGGTTTTTACATTCAAATACCAGTACCGTACAGGTAGCTATCCGTGTTAACAGGTTTCCCTCCTCTCTTCCACGTTGGGCCACAGATGGCCATCCTGCTGGTTCTTGAAGATTGTAAACATATATTTGAAATTAAAAAAGAAAACAACCCATTACAGAATTAACCACCTTGAAATGGTGTGGTAGCTGCATGACTCATATCATGTTATATATTTTGACTCATATCATGAGTTCATGACCCATTACTGTTACTTTGCAACTGTTTTAAGTAAAATGCCAAATACTTTGATAACGCAACTGTTTTAAGTAAAATGCCAAATACTTTGATAACTAGTTACTCATTTTGGTAGATGATTAATATCAAATAATTTGCATCAAGTGTGGTAAATATCAAAGAAAATTCTATAAATTGAAACACCACTTAACTATCTACATATCAAAATTATAAAAATATATACATGTATATTTTTTCAAAATTATGGTGGGGTTCTAAAATGAACACTAGTGTATTTGTGAACTGAGTGAACAAATTCTGGCCATTGATTTAAATCATCAAATCATAAAATACACTAGTGTATTTTTATCATCAAATCTTAACCATTGATTTACACTTGTGTATTGATAATCAAGTGAACCTAAGCCTTCAAAATTAAAAGCATGCAAGTATAAAAAAAGAAGGGGAGTAAATGTCAATTTCAATCTCAATTAAAATACTAAAAAACTTTCAAAAGAAAGTTTAAAATTTGGTGAACGACCAAAACAGACCCCTTTTTTCTCCTACTTAAACCAAATTCATTTCTTAAAAATCCAAGAAGCATCTGCCATAAAAGAAATGTTTTCTCCTTCTTGCTGTCTTCCTCTCTTCCTCTTTACCCTCCTCTTTCTTTCAATCCATGCACAAACACTAATTCATGGCACTTGCAAAGTTTGCTCTCAACAAGATCCGACAGTGAACTACCAATTTTGCACCACCTCTCTTGAAGCTGCCTCAGGAAGCCGTCATGCTGACGTTAGAGGCCTCGGGAAGATCTCACTTCAACTAACACACACGAATGTGAGCGACACAAGGTCTCACATCAAAAACTTGTTGAAAAAGAAGGCAAGTTCATCTCAAAAGATGCGTTTAGATGATTGTTTTGAACTTTACTCCAACGCGGTCACTGATATCAAACATGCCATGAAAAGTTACAAGTTGAAGCACTATGACGAGGCGAATGTACTTATAAGCTCGGTTATGGATGCGGCTACCACTTGTGAAAATGGGTTCAAAGAGAAGCGTAATGTTGTTTCGCCTTTAACCAAAAGAAATAATGCGACTTTTGAATTGTGTGGGATAGGGCTTTCGATTATACATATTCTTCGAGTTGGTACTAAATAATCTTGACGAAAGAAAATATAATACACAAAATCATAGATTAAATCATGTAAAGTTTGCTTATAAAGATTATTATTTGAATAATCAGTTTATTCCAAATCATGGTTTTTGAGTTTCATTTTTTTCTTATTTGATTATTATAATAGTTTTCTTCCAAATATTAAATTTGGAAAAAATCCATTGCATGAGAAGTCCCATTATTTCGTATTCTTTGTGTGAATTGATTGTTGGTTGTGATTTTGGTTTTTAAAGATCTTTTAAATGCCACGAAAAAAAACATTTTAAACATCTAATTATCCACCATTTTTATATATCTAAATAATATAAGTATCGTTTAAGGAATAACAGGGGCGAAGTATAAAAGGGAGGGGGGGGTCGAACCCCCGAACTTTTTGCTCAGTAGTGTTATATATGTAGTTTTCATAAGGAAATTTTTGGGTATATACGTTTTCGACCCCCCGGTTCTATAGAATTTTTTTGTTATATACGTTTTCGACCCCCCCCCCCGGTCATTCGAGTCAAGCTTCGCCATTGAGGAATAAACATCTAATTATCCACTATTTTTATATATCTTAATAATATAAGTATCGTTTAAGGAACCAAAAAGTAATTACTTTTCCGTCATAAAACAAATGTCTAGCGACTATCGTTATATTTTTAGCGATATTAGATCTTTAGGTTTCCTTTGGTTTAGGAACATATCAAAGTATAAAAATATTCGTTGGTCGGATTGGTGTAAATTTGTAATTATGCAATCCTTGCTTGTTTTTCCGTCCCGGTTTTCGGGTTCGGGTGTTTTCTAATGAAGTTTTCGTTTAAAAAAAAACCTTATTAAACTGGACTAGTTACAACAACAACAACCATACCCAGTAAATCCCACAAATAGCAAAGCTACTTATAGGGTCTGGGGAGGGTGGGATGTAGGCAGACCTTGCCTCTATCCATAGGGATAGAGAGGCTGCTTCCAGAGAGACCCTCGGCTCGAAAACGAACAACAAACCAACACACCAAGTCAAAGAATATACAAATAAGAAGTCCCCCATACCAAGAAATTGATCCGAGTTGACACAATATAATGTAAATCATGTATAATAGCATGCATACAACATCATTTGGGCATAAACACAAGAAGGTAATCGCCGAAAAAGTCCCTTAAAGACTAGGAAAAACCTACCTCCTTAAAATACACCTAAGACCTTACTGTAGTATCTTCTAGAAGTCCTTAACCCTAATCCTATGCCTCCACGCAGTCCTATCTTGGACCATGTCCTCAGAAAGATGCAACTCTACTAAATCATGCCTAATCTGCTCATCCCATGTCAGTTTGGTCTGCCTCTTCCTCTCCTCCCCTCGACAGTAAGAGTTTCCACTACTCTAACTGGTGCCGTCGTTTCCCTCCGCTTCACATGCCCAAACCATCTCAATCTCCCCTCCTTAATCTTCTCCGATATACTAGCCACTCCTAATCTTTCCCTAAAAACCTCATTTCTTATCCGGTCTAACCTCGTTTGTCCACACATCCACCTCAGCATCCTCATCTCTGCTACCTCCATCTTGCGCACTTGTGTCTTCTTGATAGCCCAACAGTCTGTTCCATATAGCATAGCGGGTCTGACTGCTACCCTGTAAAATTTCCCCTTTAATTTAGTTGGGAACCTCCTATCGCACAATACCCCACTGGCTGTCCTCCATCTACACCAGCCAGCCTGTATGCGATGGGTTACATCACTATCTATGTCACCATTTCTTTGTACAAACGACCCTAGATACTTAAACCTAGTTACCTGCGGGACCAATTGATCCTCAATGGTGATTTGGGTGTCATCGTCATCGGCTACACCACTGAAATCACAGTGTAGATACTCAGTCTTTGATCGACTAATCCTTAGGCCCTTGCTCTCTAAGGCTACTCTCCACTCCTCTACCCTCGCGTTCAGGCACTGTTTAGTCTCTGCAATCAACACAATATCGTCTGCAAAAAGCATACACCACGGAACAGTCTTCTGAATCAACTTGGACAACTCATCCAAGACAACCACAAAAAGAAAAGGGCTCAACGCAGACCCCTGGTGGAGTCCTACCTCGACAGGAAAGAAGTTTGTATCTCCTACAGGCGCGCGGACACTAGTTTCCGTTCTATCGTATGTATCCTTAATTATGTCTATATATTTCCCCGGTAGCCCTCAACGCTCCAAACTATCCCAAATCAGTTGTCGTGGGACAGTGTCATATGCCTTTTCTAGGTCGATAAACACCATATGTAAATCTTGCTTCTTCGCTCTATATTTTCCCATCAACCTCGGTTGACCTCCCTTTCATGAATCCAAATTGGTTTTTCTGAAACCTGAGTTTTTCTTCTAATTCTAGTTTCAATTACCCTCTCCTAGAGCTTCATAGTGTGACTTAGCAATTTGATTCCTCTGGACTAGTTAGATATTTCCAAATCTACAAGCATTTAATAAGGATAAAATAACATTTAATTATCATACAATCTGCTAACACCTTTTTTTTAATTTGGTAAATTTGAAAATATTTGTCGGGCTTTATGATATCATTTCACATGGAGTTAATTACTTTTTCAGTCCCTGAGGTTTGCAAAAAATAACGGTTTCAGTCCATTAGTTTAAAAATTGCCATTTCAGTCCATTAGTTTCATTTTCATAACCATTTCAGTCCACAAACTTAACTCCATCCATTTATTTTGTTAACTTTGGGGTGAAATTACCAAATTACCCCTGCTAACTTAACAAATTATAATAAAAATCATAAAAATTCCAAAAAATAAAAAAAAAAAATTTAAAATTCCAAAAAATTCTAAAAAATCTAAAAATCAAAAAAATTCCAAAAAATCAAAAAAATTCCAAAAAATTCAAAAAAATCTAAAAATCAAAAAAATTTTAAAAAATCATAAAAATTCTAAAAAATCCAAAATGTTTCGAACCCGAAGCGTTTCGAACCCGAACCGTTTCGAACCCGACGCGAAACGGTTCGACGCGAACCGTTTAGACCCGTACCGTTTGGAGCCGAACCGTTTCGACGCAAACTGTTTCGACCCGTACCGTTTTGACGCGAACCGTTTCGACGCGAACCGTTTCGACCCGTTCCGTTTCGAGCCGAACCGTTTCGAGCCGAACCGTTTCGACGCGAACCGTTTCGACCCGTACCGTTTCGACGCGAACCGTTTCGACCCGTACGGTTCAGCGGGTACGCGTCGAAACGGTTCAGCTCGAAACGGTACGGGTCGAAACGGTTCGCGTCGAAACGGTTCAGCTCGAAACGGAACGGGTCGAAACGGTTCGCGTCGAAACGGTACGGCTCGAAACGGTACGGGTCGAAACGGTTCGCGTCGAAACGGTACGGCTCGAAACGGTACGGCTCGAAACGGTACGGGTCGAAACGGTTCGGCTCGAAACGGTTCGGCTCGAAACGGAACGGGTCGAAACGGTTCGCGTCGAAACGGTTCGCGTCGAAACGGTACTGGTCGAAACGGTTCGGCTCGAAACGGTTCGGCTCGAAACGGAACGGGTCGAAACGGTTCGCGTCGAAACGGTACGGGTCGAAACGGTTCGCGTCGAAACGGTTCGGCTCGAAACGGTTCGGCTCGAAAGGGAACGGGTCGAAACGGTTCGCGTCGAAACGGTTCGCGTCGAAACGGTACGGGTCGAAACGGTTTGCGTCGAAACGGTTCGGCTCCAAACGGTACGGGTCGAAACGGTTCGCGTCGAACCGTTTCGCGTCGGGTTCGAAACGCTTCGGGTTCGAAACATTTTGGATTTTTTAGAATTTTTATGATTTTTTAAAAAAATTTTGATTTTTAGATTTTTTTGGAATTTTTTTGATTTTTTGGAATTTTTTTTATTTTTAGATTTTTTAGAATTTTTTGGAATTTTTTTATTTTGTTGAATTTTTTAAATTTTTTTTTATTTTTTTGAATTTTTTTGAATTTTTATGATTTTTATTACAATTTGTTAAGTTAGCAAGGGTAATTTGGTAATTTCACCCCAAAGTTAACAAAATAAATGGATGGAGTTAAGTTTGTGGACTGAAATGGTTATGAAAATGAAACTAATGGACTGAAATGGCAATTTTTAAACTAATGGACTGAAACCGTTATTTTTTGCAAACCTCAGGGACTGAAAAAGTAATTAACTCTTTCACATGTGTTCAGTTAAGATATGGGCATTGCATGTGTCCCACACGCAATCATCCATTTTCCAAATTTCATCACATATTTTGGGACCATAACGAAAAGCCATTGTTGTATATGTGGTCTATAACAACTTAATAGAACATATAACAAACCTGAAACCCAGATTGAAATTACAAAATTATGATGAAACCTGGATTAATCTTTGAATCGTATAAGAACTATCATATAAACCTAGCTGCGAGTTACACGTAATGATTTATCGAATTAGACAGATATCACTCTTGTTGGAAATTGAATTTGATGATTCTATGTATGACGAATAGCGATGGGAAAAACTGTAACCATACTATTTCTTTTGTGTGCGCTTTTCTTTGATCGAGAGAACAAAAGTCTTCGCTAGACTTCATTTATGTGGTCTTTTGTTTTAGGGTAAATTACACTTTCCGTCCTTTATGTTTGTAGCGGGTTGCAATGGATAGCCTTTAACTTTAATAAATTCAGTCACAATCCTTTATAAATAAAACTTAGAACATTTTTCGTCATTTAGCACTAACCAGGTTAAAAATTTAAGTTAAGTCTATTCACTTAAGGGTATTTTGGTCATTTCACGCTTTTATTTAAAATGTCTCTAAATTAAAACAACCACCACCACGGCCGGTTACGACCACCACCGTCGCCCCGCCGTCAACCACCACCGCCAATTTGTTGATTATTAACTCGAAATCTGTGGTTTCTGTATGATAATTGATGATTTTGTTGCGATTTTTTTGTCAGGATTCTGATAATCTCAAAGAAGCCCTAAAATACTCTACACGGTTGTCTGAGCTTCAGACTTCACGATTGTCGCCTCATAAATACTACGAGCTCTGTAATTTTCGATGTTTTGTTGTCTGATTAGGGTTTGGTTATGGTCATGTGATAAGGATTGGGGATTTAGGTGTTGACTAGTATGAACAGTGGCAGGAGTGATGGTAGTGACGAGATTTGAGGTGGTGGCGGGATGAGGTGGTGGTGGCAAGATGTGGTGGTTAGGGTTTTAGGGTTAGGAAATAGGGGAAGATGAAGGGTATATGCAAATTTTTTTGGTTTTATTTGTTTAACATTTAAATAAAAAACCTGAATTGACCAGAATACCCTTAACTCCTTAAGTGAATAAACTTAATTGAAAATTTTAATCTGGTTAGTGCTAAGTAACGTAGAGTGTAACGAGTTTTGCAAATAAATGATTGTAACTGTAATTATTGAAGTTAAAGGTTATCAATTGCAATCCGGTACAAACATAAATAACGAAAAGTGTAATTTACCCTTTGTTTTATGCCCTCATAATCTCATATAGTCATCGACCAAAGTCCAATTAAATTATGACAAAACATTTTAGGCCTTTAAATCATCAGCCCAAAACAAAGACACTTTTAATGGACCGAAACATCATTTAATATGCATTAACAATCTCAAGGACATTATCCATTTAGTGGATTGTTAATAAAATTAATAATATTAAATATGTTAAGCCCAAATAATTATTAGATTAATCAAACTAATAATTAAATAAGAGGCCCAAACAACATTCGTGTTAAACGAGCCCGCATTCCCTCGTTACCTAACTTGATTAACCACCGAAGTTATTATCTCGATCAATAAGTTAATCCAATACCCTAAAATCCGTTGATAACACTAAAATTACCAACACTTTGTAGAACCAAATGATTTTGGATTGTTTTTATTATTTTTATACCATGATACTACAAAGTAGCTTCTCAATTAGGAGCTTTTAGCGGTGTATTTTAGAAGAATAGAAATTTTAGCTCTCACATCCAAACAATGTTTTTATAATAACAAAAGTTTAACATGAGAACAATGAAATAACATGTTATACATGAGTCACAAATGCAAACACAAAGCAAAAGCATTACCAAAACCATGATATAAGGATTAAGTTTATGCATATTTCAGTTAACAAACATGCAAGTATGATGATGAAGTCACAAATGCTTCTAATTATTTTCCTGGTCAAATTAAGGCTGACTTCAACTTATACAGCAAAAACAAGCATCACAACACAAATTGAAACCAAAAAACAGATTAATGCTGGAAACTTTTCTAAAGTTTTAGCTAGCCATTGGATGATTATATACATACTCAATTGCAAGTGCACAGGAGTCAATCTTATCAGCTTCTTTGTCAGGAATCTCCAACTTAAACTCCTCTTCAATGGCCATTATTATCTCCACATTATCTAAGCTGTCCAACCCCAAATCCTTCTGGAAATGGACATCAGGAGTCACCTGCACATGTTTTAATTTGTAGGGTTTCAACCGTTCAGTTTTTCACTAAACTATCACAAGGTTCATAATGAGTTTGAAGAACTTCAGCACCGAGTTATAGATGTTATATCATCGAAAGAACCACCAATACAAAATTTTATTCTATGTTGTATACCCTTTTAACACAGTCTGATCTAATAACTTGCAATATAATAGTAAATTAGACAGGTTTCACATATAAGGCAGAATAGCATTACATTTACAAATAGCATTAGAACTTAAACTAGATTTTCCCATTTGTCGACACCTTTGTATTACACTATTTGTGTAAGTAAAGTAGAAGAATGAATCATACAATTTTTTATATATAACAAGTTACTGAAAGAAATCAAGACAAGATTCATCCTCACCAATCACAGTTACCAGTTTAGATAATCAAAGTTAAAAAAATACATATATAGAAATGGTCAAACCTAAGGTTCTGACATTGAATTTGTAACTCAGTTTTATTGGCATTTCATTGTATCCAAATGGAATAGTAAGCCATGACAATAAACTCTCATTAGTCCCATTATCACATAATACATTTCATTACTACTCAAATAATTAACAAAACCTTGATTTCAATGTCCCAATCCAAAATAGCTGAAAATTTTTGAGTTTTTTACTCTTGCAGTCTAACACTATGGTGTTTGTTTCTTAAGAGGTAAAATGTCTGCAGTTTGCGGACCACATCTGTAGAAGAAGAGGTGGACCAAACCTTTGCAGTCTGCAAGAAGAAGGTTGTTAGTTTTTTTAACGTATGTAGACTTCTAAAATAAACTGGTGGTGGTGTACGGACGATGGTGGTGGGTGGTGCTAGACGATGGTGGACGGTGGTGCTGGGTGGTGATGTTTAACCCTCTACAGACCTTAGAAGATCTTAGAAGTGGATGGGCCAAGTCTGCAGTCTGCACCAACAAGAGCTAGCGCAGACGTTTTTTAATGAAACGTCTTCAGAGAAACAAATAGTCTGCAGATGGCAATGTCTGTGCGTGGTCTGTGAGGCGCAGACAGAAGAGCTTGCGCAGATCCTTTTTAGAAAAACAAACACCACCAATGTTTTTGAAGGGACAGGTTGACATTATTTCAAATAATATAGTAGAAATAAACATATAGAAATATCATTTCTTTAAAATGGTTACAAAGATTGATCTTATTTGAGGCTATAGTGCTAAACTAATAAGCTCATAAGTTGTGCGCGATAAACTTATCTTTTCCAGAATTTCAATAAGCCCTAGAACTTATCCAAACACCTCCTAACAATAAGTTTATATTTAAGCATACCAGATTCAGCTCAGTAAGTGACAGTCTTATTGCAGTATCAAAATTCATAAGGCTACGGGGTGTGGATGGAGCCCCATGGGGCTTTATAGGTGCCACATAGGATCCACGTCAGCGCCATGTCAGCATTGGGGCTTTATCATGCCCCCCTTTAATTTAGAGGGTGTGGATGGAGCCCCATGTCATGATTAGCTAATTATTTTTTATTTAAAATTTTTTTTTAAAATTAAATAGCAATTTTAATAACTACAAAATTAAAAATAAAAACATAATTTCATTTAAAAAAAACATTACATACTAGAAAAAAAAAACCTTAACATAGTAGAAAAAAAATACAACAAAGTCATAAAAAAAATAAACATACTAGAAAAAAAAGGCAACATAGTTAAAAAACTACATATATTTGGCCCGAATTTGTGCCTTACGAGCCTCCAAAATGACTCGGTCCTCCTCCGATACATGTGACAGATCCCTTGCGAGAAAGTCCATGTCTCTCGCAATTTGTTTCTCCATTTTCATTTCTTGTTGTTTTTCCCTAATGGAGATTATTTGCTTCAGATCTGCCTGGAACTCGGTAATCTTTGACGGGCCATCTGATTTAGTAGACTTTCCACGTGCCTTTGCCTTGGCTTTACTTTTATCCCTACCAGGTGGACGAGACAGCTCTTGGGGTTCTTCAAACTCGTCAGTTTCCTCGTTTAGATTAATTACTGTACGAGCATCTGACCCAGAAGGTTCGGTGGTGGATGTCGATTTGGACCGTTTGGATCTAGGGCGGGTTGGGTCGAACGGTGGCACAAGGTGCCACTTTGGAGATTTGCGAAGAAGCTCCCATGTGGTTACTTGGTTAAACATATGCCCATGTTGCATTCTATACTGGGTGTGGGCTTCGGTCATGATATCGACATCGTTCGCACCACTTTTCCTTCGAGTGTTATTGACGAGGTTATTGTATATGCTGTTGAAGTTGCTAACCTTCGTCCTCAAAGCCCCCCACTTTCCCGAAAAAGAGTCGGGGGTTCGATACACGCCACGACCCATTGCGGCGAAAAACTTATCGCGTATACGACCCCAAAATGCCTTTATGTCTTGGTCGTCTCCTAAAAAAATTATTATTTAGACAAGCATAAAAAAAATATTTACACAAACAAAATTTATTTACCAACAATCTCGTCCTCTGACACGTCGAGCCAAGCTTTTGCCAACTCGAACTCTTCCTTAGGCGACCAAAATTCTACCTTCTTTGTCGAACGTTTTTCAGTCTCATCCTTCTTTTTATGGCTTCTTTTGGTGATAGAAGAGGATTCGACTTGGGTTTCGGGAACGTATTCCGGTTCGCTTGTGTCTTGGGCGGACATGTTTGGTGGGGACATGTTTGGCGGTGACATGTTTGGCGGTGACATGTTTGGTGGTGACATGTTTGGCGGTGACATGTTTGGCGGAAAAAAAGGGGGTTGAGAATAATACCCGAAATATGGAGGAGGCATCGGTTGAGTGATGGGATGAGGAGAAGTTGGTGGTATTGGATAATATCCAAACTCCCCCGTACGCGGGTCTCGGCGATAGCGGTCCTCTTGCTCGTTGTTTTGCAAAGTTTGCCAAAACGGATTGGTCGGATCCCATGGGTTGTTTGGGTTAGGAAACATTGTTGGAAGTTTTAAAAAAATTGAAGAGAGTTGTATAAAAAAGGAGGTAGAGAGTGAAAGGAATGAGAGGTGAAGGAGTGATTTATAGTGTGATTTTATAAATAAGGTAAAATTTTTTTTTTTTTTTTTTAAAATTCGACCGTTCAACGGTCAAAAGGATGAAAATGCCTCGGTCCCTGTGCGTTATCACTCGCCACCGCGGTGGCGGAGCATCTATAGCGCCCCGGCTATGGCGCCGGGGGTGTGGGTGGTTTGGGGGGGGGGCGCTATGGTGGTCGACGTGGCCGAAGGGTGGCGCCCCACACCCTCCAGCCTAAGTATATAAAATAGCATCCTCGTTATCGTCTAAATCTAAGATAACAATACATCTATTTCAAATCAAACAATGACGCATTTAATCACAACAATCAATCACAGCATATCGTTAATTCAAACTTTCAAAGAACGGAGCACAAATCATCTCCACGATCTAATTAAACTAGGTCAAACTAAAACCAACCAGAATCAAAGCTCTGCCTTAATCAAATAACCGAGATTAAAAGTTGAATCTGAGAAGAGTGAAGAGTGAGAATACCTTAGAAGGATCGACTTTAGGGAAGCTCTTGACGATGTCGAGGATTCTATCAATGACTTGAGTCTTTTCAAGATGATCATCGTGAGATGACATCGAACGAACGGATGTGGTCCATAGAGGAGTGAGAAGCTTGGATCCGTTAGCCACCACAGGGACTCGTAGGTGCCCTAGGATTGCTGCTCTCAACGCCGACGCCATTTTTGCACCTTCTCCTTCTTGATCTTCTCTTACCTAAAAACAAAACAAAAAAAATCAGAGGGTCGTGTGGTGTTGAAGTGTGGACTGTGGTGTAGTGAAGCGAGGCTTATTGGGCTATTCTTACACACCTAAAGCCCAAACCAACCCAACTAATGATAAATATATGACAATCCAAATCAGAGGTGCACAAATCAGGTTTTTGGCTCAAACCAGTTTGGGTTAAAACAGGGTAGGGTTGGGTCAAGAAAGTTGAACCCGGTTTCGGTGAAACCGGTTTGGATTCTAACCTGGTTAATTAAGGGGAAAGAATCGGTTTGGCCCACTTAGGTTGGGCTTGGCTAGTTTAAAACCGGTTCAACGTATAGGGCCCCAACTTAAGGGGAAAGAATCGGTTTTGCCCGCTTAGGTTGGCTTGGCTAGTTTAAAAATCGGTTCAACGTATAGGGCCCCAACTCAATTTCAACCCTACGGATTGGTTGGAGTTCAAAACCGGGTTTTATTCCAAGCTAGTTTTTTTTTTTTTTATCACTTCTAGGCGTAACCAGGGGCGGACCCAAGTTATGGGGTGGGTGGGCGGGCGCACCACTTGAAAAAAAAAAATTTTGTGGTATTTTTCGCGAAAAATCCAGACCGCACCCCTTGGAAATTTTCGTCCGCACCCCTTGAAAAATTTTGACCACACCCCTTGGAAATTTTCGTCCGCACCCCTTAAAAATTGTTAGGAATTTATGTAAAAAAAATTGTGAACACGGATTGAAACCTGATCAAATTATGTAAACAAGTTAGCCTACACCCCCTTTAATAAAACTTAAATTCAATCCATCAAACCCAATAACTTAATACTCATTCAAGCTCAACCCAACTACTAGTTTTGTTAAACAAACCAGTCCACATAATAAAAAAAAAAAACCCAAATCGCTGCCACTTGCCAGCGACTCCCGCCCTCCCTCTGCCTCACTTCAGCGCCCAGCGACAGGATAATTCCGGCCGGCGATTGCAAAATTTCGGCTGCAAACTGATTAATTCAAGCCGCCCCTAACAGGTACATGTTTTTTACTAGGGCTTATAATAATTACTAGGGCTTGAAATTCAAAATTTTGATTGGCAAACATGTTTGTTGATTATATGATTGTTGATTGGCAAATAATAATTACTAGGGCTTGAAATTCAAAATTTTAAATTGAAAATTAAGGAACATGGGCTATGGTTGAACAATTGAAGATCCTTGTTTATTTTGTAAGTGATAGGATTAGGAATGAACAATGAGTAGGGAAGTTATGCAGCGATTTCTCAAGAGGAAAGGGGTTGAACCACTTTTTTTCGCCGGATTATTCTAATTAAAGACCAAGGTATGTTATAGATAAGTTTTTTTGTTCTTTTATTGAATGATTAAGAGAAATAAAAGTAGGGATGGTTTGAACTTTGATGTTTTTTTGTTTGTTAATGTGATAGGAAGTTAGGAACTAGGGTTTGATTGTTTGAGAATTGAAATGGACCCGACCCGATCTTATTCGACCCGCTATGAAACTTTGTTTGTTTGTTTTTACTTGTTTTACATGACCCGACCCGATCCGACCAGCTATGAACCGATTTTTTTCTATAGCTAGGGGTCTAAAATCTTTAAAAAATTTCCGCACCCCCAAGAAAAAAATTTCTGGGTCCGCCACTGGGCGTAACCATAATCTACGATTGGTTGGAGTTCAAAACCGGGTTTGATTCCAAGCTAGTTTTTTTTTTTTTTTTTTTTTTTTTTTTTTTTTTTTTTTTTTGTCACTTCAAGGCGTATAACTATAATCAATATATGGCACTTGTTCAAAATAAAGTATAACTTTATAATCAAGTAAAAATGTAATTATTAAAGCGAATTAATTATCCAAAAACATCGTGATTCAGTAAACACTATATTTACAGTTTTACCAAACACATTCAAGTTATATACATTTAATTTTTTATATTAGAAATTGTGCATATGCAATTGTTCTCTTAAATTTGTGTTACATATATGTTCTAAATTTTATATATTGCTCTACCATGTACAAAATCAACTGTCACCAAAAGAACTAATACAAGAAAACCTGACCAAATAATTCGTTAATCTAAAAGAAAAATAAACAGCGCCTATTTTAATAAAGTTTATGAAGTATCAGCTTTTGGCTACATATAAACACAAAATCTGTACAATTTACTTGAACACAATTGCAATAATCCTTGCATCCATTCAAATATACACAACTGAAAATAAGATTATGATTGTGCACCAAAATCCGCCTGCGGGACCCACAGTTCCTTCAGTCGGTTATAAAAGGATTGTAGATAAACCGCAGCAAATGTCATCACATATCACCAAGTATTCTAGTGGGTCAGTGATCGTGAATACCTTATGCAGGTAGAGGCTCCTCCATAACTATTTTATCGTTCAAGAAAGACCAAAAAACATGATATTGTTAGATTTTAATCTAAGTTCTAAGTATAAACCAAGAAATAAAAATTACTAAAACCAAGTATAAGCATCGAATGGCTAAATATTTTAGTATGTTTTTGAAGATTTTGATGGATGTGAAACGTCGATTGATGAGTTTATTGCTTGTGGGGAAACGTCCACCTAACTAAATTGCAAAGTATATACGGTAAGAATAATAAAATTAGAGAAATATAAACCTTTTGTCTTCACAGGTTGAGATTTTTCAGCAACAATCTCAGGTGCTTTTGTTGGTACATCAGGTAGATCCAATTTTTCTTCATCTTGTGTGGAAACAGGAGCTTCTGGAAGATCTTGAATTGTCATCTGTAACATCAAATAGCAATAATTTAAAATACAAATAATAGCATTTGAAATTTTAATAACTTGTTAGTAAGCACTTCAAAATTACCATGTCAGTGTCTTGCAATTCTTATGCGGGAGTAATAACTAATAACTAATTAACTATACAAAATTTGAAAAAAAAAATTATTTATTTAACTATATACAATTCTTACCTGAGCTTCTAGGTTTTCAAATTCTGCTAAAACATCCTCTTCATCCTCAGCAGATAACTTCTCTCCCAAGATTGCATTTATTTCCTGACCACAAACCAAAGGGTCATTTACAGCATTTTGCATGTAAAATACATGGATTATACATTTATAGTTGCTTGTTTGTAAGTTCGTAAAATTTATAGGTTAATTAAATGGAAAAAAGGAAAAATAACTCACATCTTGGTATGCTTTGGCTTCGGCTGTATCATCCATCAGTTTTTGAACATCATCCAAATTAATTTCTCCTTGGATTGCCTTCATTGCATTATTGCCTGCTTTTAAACTCTCAAACACAGTTTTCTGCTTGCTTGCCAGTTCAATATCTGCCAACTAAATATTTGATACAATTTAAGCTACTGTTTTATTGCAAAAATCATGGAAATAAAACTGAATATAAACAACTGCTTACTTGCTGCTCAACATTAACAAGCCAAGCATCGACTTGTTTCAATAAATCTTCTTGTACTTTCTTCTTCTTTAGTGCTAACAAGGCCCTTTCTTTCTTCTTTTCACGAAGCAAATCTTTTGCAGCTTGTTTTTCAGCTTCGATTACTTTCTCAAGCTAAGAATATAACATGCCAAAATAGAAAGTGTCTCGTTACATTGATCGTATTGGTTCATATGAGTTATGACTCAATTTTGGTTGGCCATTTAGATTTAAAGTCATCTTCGGAGGCAGTCTTGAACACTCCTGGTTTAGCAAATATTGTTGCAATAGATCTTCTTAAAAGTATAGCTTTATTTGAGCGAGTGTTCTTCAAGACAAAAGATTATATAAGGTAGGGTCAAGTTGTTCTACAAAGGCTCCTAATTGTAAGAAGTGTAAGAAGGATTTATAGAGTGACAAGTGTCCAATAACCTAAAATTAAACCCACTACATCACCACCCAAAACCTAAACCCCCACCCCCACCCAAAAACCTAACACCCCCCCCCCCCCCCCCCCCCCGGGCAAAAAAAAAAAAACTATACCTCACCAAAAAAACCCCCAAAAAACCTAAACCCCCACCCCCTCGGCAAAAAAATAATAATAATAATTTTTTTTTTGGTGGGTGAGGAGGGGGGGGGGGGGGGGGGTTTAGGTTTTTGGTGGTGGTGGATGTTTAAGGGTTTTTTTTTTGTGTAGTGGGTTTTTTTAGGAGCCTTTGTACCCTTCTTACAATTAGGATCCTTTGTATTTGATCCTAATCTATATAAAAGGTAGGCAAAAGATTATCCGATAATAAGTATAGTTTTATAGTGTTCTTCAAAATAAAAGATTATATAAGGTAGGCAAAAGATTATCTAATAATAATCTCTATATAAGGTTGCTAAGCTAATATTTTTTCAAAAACGTGTCAATGTCGATTGGTTTTCAATATCAAGCACAGATCACATTCACATCAACTTGAAATATCTCATGTTGGCTAGACTCTACTCTACTCATACCCTAACATTAGTTCACAAAATAATGGCTCTGACTTCCGGCTTATGCTCGCCAAAAAAAGAACATGCTCCGAATAGGGCTGGAGTGGTGTAGGATTTTGCTTCAGAAGGATAGAAGACTTTCTGTAAAACCATCATTGGAAAGATGAGGCTTTTGACAAAAGCATGTGACATATTTGTTTGATACCTTGAGGTAGTTGACTAGTTGTACACATATCATACTTCGCCATAGTTAAGGTGAAAGAAAAAACAGAGGCAGAGGAGAACACGCCCGTGGATTACAAATCACTAAAGATGACAACACAATACATCAGGGGACATGATGACGTAAGTACGTCTGGCCATGATCAACGTTCAAATAATATATATCCAGATACATTTTAGATAAGGAAACACTATAAACTACAAAACTAGGAGCCAAACTTGAGGACCAACAGCAGGATGAAACTTAACATCCGGACAAACCTTAGCATCTGAACCAACCTCAAAGTCCGGAGCAAGCTCAACATCAGTATAAACCATAACATCCGCACAAACCTTACGTCCTGAACATCCCAAAGAACAATAATATCAAGACGTAGCATCCCAATGAACTGTAACCTCCTGGCGTACCTTAGCACATGGAACTAACAGAATACAAAGTATGTACAATGCTAATATAAAATATTAAATGCTACATTACAGCACACATAAACTCGCAAAGCGGTAACATCCTAACGATTACATCGTGCCTGACAAAACGATGACATTTCTTGTCCAAATGATGCATGAACAGAAAACGACAGTGACGCTAAACCATCACCTATTGTCTACTGATACATATTCATTCATCTCAACAACCAAACAGATACACATTCATTATCGTGTAATTACTCTCATGCTTACCAATTCTCTCAGTACTCAACAGCCACATAAATACTTACTCAGTTACTCACATCAAGCCCTACAGCTAAACATTATTACAACAGTGCTATTCAGCTATTTGTTTCAATACAAACTATTCAGAACAAGATATCATGAATGCAGGCATTGAAGTTAAATCACACCACAATTATCACTTGAATAAATCATTCATGCTAAAACTAAATTCATACAAATATTTAATACCTGTTGCTGATATTGAGCAAGCTTGCGCCTCTGCGTTTTAAGAGATAGAATTGCTCGATCAACTTCAGTGATCTTCGGTTTCTTCACAAATACATTCCCCATGAATAAAAAGAATTAATTTAGGGTTTATAATCTCTATGATTAACTGATAAGCCGTGGTCCTATGGGGCAGGAAATCAGTATCGGTGATGTAACCTGCACCGATGCATAGATTGCAAGATTAGGGTTTTCAATTGATGTTGATTTGGGGATACATAAGCAAGTTTTTGGGTTTTGAAGATGACTTGTGAAGAAGAAACTAATTATGTTTGTGTGGATCAAAATTGGGTCTTCTATAGGATCCGAATTGGATCCCTGTAAATTGTGGATCCGGGCTCCCAATTTGTAGGGAAGAGCATCCAACCGAATCGCTACCAAAAATATCAATACCGAAAAACGAGAAAAATAGGTACCGATATCGGTATTGGTATCGAATGTATCGGTATGGTACCGGTACTGAAAAATGGGAAAAATAAGTATTGATATCGATACGGTACGGTACGATATGATACCGGTTTGATATCGATACCCAATACCAAATGTTCATCTCTACTATCAAATGTAAGAAGTTAGATCAATTAAAACCCAAGAGATTATTATTTGTTATTTGTATCCATAGAACATGGTTATAAAAACAAGTAAATTAGGTAAAGTTATTTATACAACCCCTAACCAAGTGGTCTAGTCGTGAGTTGTTTGCGCCATAACTCCCATAAGCCCTCTGACCAAAAGCGTTCTTACGTATCATCTAGACTACGTACCAACATTTTTTTACTCACGAAGCCCCCATAACACATAACCCAAAAATGATATGGTTTGAAATACTTAGCAAATGCAAAGTCAAATCGTATTTATGTGTAAAAATTGTTTGTTAAGCCTATGTGTTATGGGTTAATTAAAAAGTGGATGACACCATGCCACGTATGCAATGGGGTTTGGTTAACTCACACTTTAACTATCACATTATGGTTTAACTAAAGGTTAAATAAAAAAATGTGATTGGCTGATTTAGGTTGCACTTCTTCTCGGTGTTTCCAGGCGTTAATGAGTTGGCGCCCAACTTTAACATACTCATTTTGGTGTTTGGTGCCTAAAGGTGATGATGTGGCTTTGTCGCTGGTGGGTTTAACGACCACAACATGTCGTCTAAAAGAATGTTATGATTTGTACAAAATTAGGTTTGTCCATAAGCGGACATTTCGATGATAAGTGGTATACTTCACAATCAAAAGCTTGAGAGTTATGTGAATGAGAAACTAGGTTAGTTTTTATGACACTTACTATATCTTAAAACAAAAGGTCGGTGGCAACTAGGGGTGTTCATCGAATCAAATAACGAATTTTTGAATTATTCGAATCGAATTTTTCGAACTTTTATTTTTTTTACATGAATTTGTATTCGATTCGATTAATATTTGAAACTCGAATTCGAATAGATTCAATTTAATTCAAATTCACCCTGTACATTAAATTATTTTACTTTCATTTTTTAAAGTAATACAAACTAATTATATTCAACATAAAATATAATAATCTACAAAATTAATTAACTATCAATATGTCAAGACACCAAAAAATTAGAAGATAGGTTGGTTACTGGTAGCGATTTAAGTTAGGTAAAAATTTAGAAATCAGTAGTATGGGGTATGAGCTATGTGTCACTAGGTTTGGTAATGTTATGAATAATGAACTTATCTCTTATGGAGTTTGTTTATAGTTGGGTCAAGTTTAGAAGTTATATGTGTGTGTATATACATATTTTAAAAAATTATATATAAATTGAATTCGAATTTCTAATCGAATCGAACTGAAAATCATAAATTCGTATTCGATTACCGAACTCGAATACGAATCAACTCGAATTCGAACCTTTTTAATCGAGTCGAATTTTGAATTTTTCGAATCCGAATCGAATTATGAACACCCCTACTAGCAACAAAACACCCCCAAACTTTCACAATAGGACCAAAACAACCAAAACTTTCACAATTGCACCCCTCTACTTTAAGTAAGTTACGCAGTTACTTCTAACTTTTGGTAATTGACAACTTTGACCCCACAAACTTTTCTACTTGATAACCTGACACTTTATTTTGTTTATATTATTTTCCGACTTTACACCGTAATGTACGACACATTATTATACCTTTTTATCTATGCCTAAACATGTTAGTACCTAAATTGCTTTTATGACTTTACATCGTTGTCTAAATTACTTTTACGACTTTACACCAAAACAACCGAGACATACTTTTTTTTATCTATGTCTAATGATGTTAATGTCACGAACGTAACTTGTGTAACAAAGTAAAAAAACACGTAATGCCGCGTGCGAGCACCACATGTTAATGTCACCATCATACACTGTAACTGCAATTTTATATAATTTACACCACATTAGATCAGATACGTCGAAACACACGTTTTCATATGCTTAGTGCATCATATAACGTGCCGCCGTCGACTATAAACAACTAAGACATCACTGTCATAGCGCGTGATGTTGGACAACTATCTAGTTACCACTAAAATATAACAATAAATTTACGTTACGTATTAACACAAAATATTAACAAGGATGTATTTTGGATATCGTATTAGATATTGTTAGAGAAAAATGATTATTTTATTAATTGCTTGGTAAAGTCAAATCATGTGAATACAAGTTGAGAGAAAATCTTATATTTTAAGATCTAAATATCTTAAATATCTAAATTTGGTGATGATATAAATTTAAAAAAAAAAATTTGTATTTTGTAGCATATAAGTATTATTAATATAATATATTTAAAAAAGAATGTCTATTTTGTACATGATGAAGCTACTAGAATAAAACATTAATAAACAGGGTTATAGGAAAATAAAAGCGGGTAAACAGGTATATAGTTTCAGACTTTCAGATAATCCAGTTGGGTATCATATAATCCTATACACATATAATGTATTTTTGTTTCAATCCCTACCCGGTGCCATGCATCAATATTCGTCCCAGATGATTTAGGTTTCGGGTAATCATGTCAAACTCATGTTTTTATACCATCCTTAATTGTGAATTATGTAATATAATCTAGTTATAAATTATAACTTCAATCTATTACTATATAATAAAAGAAACCAGTTTTGGGACACGTGTCGCATTCCTATGCTTCATCAGAGTTGTTTTCCAACTGATTTATTTATCTGTAATTTAGTTAATATCCTTAAATTACTCATGATCTTCTATCTCTAATAAATATGTAATTTTTTTTCCACAAAATGAGCCATAACTATAGGTAAGTTTTATTTTTTGTTTGACGGATTTTTTAGTTTAAATATTATTTATATGTTTTCTAATTGATAACTGATAAATCATAATTATAGATAAGTTTTTATTTTATTTTATGATTCTTTACATATAAATTTGGCTTTAAGAAAGATGATGATATAAAATCATGACATTGAATTTGTAATCTTCGGAAACTGAGAGGATGCGTTGCATAGGTGGGATATCTTATGCAATGAATTTAACATAATTTAAAAATGTGTTTACAGATATAGAGGAAGATTAACGTACATTACGGCTTAACGTACATCACGTACGCGACCAAATTACGCACGTTCGTTTGAAAATCACGCACATTATAAACTCAAAAAACCAACTTGCGTGATTATTTCATATAACATGCGTGATTATATCAAAATTTCATTTAGCCTGGGTTTGATCAATTTCATCGAATTGGGTTCAAATTTCTTTTCGTTTCACTTTAAATTGGCTATTGTTCGGTCAATTTCATCGAATTTGGTTCAAATACATCGTTGATTTTGAAAAGTTTCATCAAAATATCGACCCTCAAAATCAAACCGTAGAACAAAACATGACTAATCTTTGATTCAGATCTTAGAACAGAGGATGAAGAAACATGACCAAGCTTTGATTCAGACCGTAGAACAGAGGATGTATGAACGTGACCAAACTTTGATTTGATTAGAGTCAGATGGCAGTAACAGTGGTTTCAGATCGTAGAACAGGGGATGCGATTTTGAACTAGGAGGTAGGGCATGCGTGATAACGTGCGTGATTATTTGTTTCAACATGCGTTATTAGGTTTTGTTGAGTTTATAACGTGCGTGATTTTCAACATAACTTGCGTAATTTGGTCGCGTACGTGATGTACGTTAAGCCGTAATGTATTTTACACTTTATCTTTAATTTGCTACAATGTTTTTGTTGTTGTTATTATCATTATTATTATTCTGTGTGATATGTTATAATTTAGTTAGCCGAAGATTTATTTTCCCTCTTATTTCACTCTCTTTCAGATTCTATTATTTAATTTTATAACTTTTATTAAAAAATCAACAATATGTTATCACAAAATTTATTTTATAATATTTTAATTTTTATTATTAACTATATTTATTTTATTCAACCCGTGTAATACACGGGGTTGTAACCTAGTCTAGTTATAAAATAAAAACTTCAAAGGTATATAATATAACATCTTAAACGATTGAGAATATCTTTTCAAATATATATTATTATATTAAATATGAAAAAACCAATTTCAGTTACCTAATTGGCTAACTCATCTCAAAAGTTCAACTTGACTCACAGGACAACATATCATGGAAGTTGGAACCTAACGCATCCAACAAAATGTCAACGATGATTATACGACATTACGACCAATACGATGTCGCATGCGTTGTAAATGTATATGTGGAGACTAGAGAATGCCTATTATAGTCGATCATATATCTATAAAATTTACATTATTATATATATAATTTTACAAGTTGTTAGCACCATGATACTTTTTAGAGTTTTGATTTTACAATGTCTATGGATTGATAAATTACCAGATTTTTTAATTTCAATTATTTTTAGTTATTGATAAATTAATATTAGACCTTAGACTTCGTCTTTATTTAGGCTTGTAAATGAACCGAACGAACACAAACGAGGCATGTTCGTGTTTGTTCGTTATAGTTTAACCGAACAAACGATCGGACATGAACATTTTAAAGAACATACTTATAATCTCTTTTTTAACTAGTTACGTGTATAAAAAAGGCGTTAATTTTGTATACACAACAAGATATAGCTTCTATCTCAGCCTACTTAAAATCATAATTAGGGTAAACTGTATGTGATGACGGGGGTAGCCCAAGACTAAATATGTAAACGCTCAAAGGGTTAAACGGTTCAATGGTTGAAAAGCTGTGAGGTGGGGAAAAGCAATGCGGAAACAGTAGCCAGTCACATCCAGGGATTGCTTCACCAACCCACAGCCGCAAAAGCAATGCAGGTCTGCAGAGCACACGCTATTATCCAGGGGTCAAAAGGCTTCAACCCCCGAAAGGGCAAGCCCCTCGCTGCAAGCAAGGACACTAGTCAAATGAATGCCTCTTTGGGAGATGTCTTCTCCTATATAATTGACACTTCATTTACTGAGTTGGGACATTCTTGGCCAGGCCTGTTTCCTTAAACCCTGGTCATTCATATCGAGTACTTGCTTTATGCGAGTTACTCATTTTCACATCCAACACACACATTCCGTTTGCTCCCACATCCAAATCTGAACATATTTCAGAGAAGGATCTTCAGCAAACAACAACAATAAACTAGTGAACCTCCTTCCACGTCTTGCAAACGTGGGGGGACCCCATGACCTGCGTTAGGCAAAGTTGAACCCTTCAACCCTTTTGCCTAACCAGCCCAGCTACCATCTTTGGTCTCTTATTTGCTGCATCAACAAGTTGGCGCCCACCGTGGGGCTACGCCGCTATTTCTCCTCAAAAAGACCTAATAGTGTAGCTCTCTTCACTTAAAATCACCATGTCTGAAAGTGGATCCCCGGGTGAAGTAAATCAGATTCCGAACACCTCAACCCCGGGTAGTAGCCAAGCTCATGTGGCTATACCGACTTCTTTTTCAACTCCGGGAAGCACACCCGAGTTCCTCACCTTCAACACACCAACTCCGTCCAGATCCGGAGTTCCTTCTCCCAATATCGGTGTCTCTGACGCCCCAACGTGTGTTGAACTTACCCCCGAGGGGGTTGCCAACAATTTCCTAGAATTGAGGTCTCTTCTGACTTCTCAACCAGCATGTGAATAGAGAAGGAGAAAATGGGGTAAGGATCCGCCTAGATTACGACGAGCCAGAGCCAACGTTGTCTCCCGGACCACCTCCCCCTCCTTTTACAACTAGAAGTGAGGCTGGTCCCAGTAATCCTCCAAACCCTCACCCATATCTATCCACGATGATGAATCCCACAGTGCATCCCATCTTCTCTTCCCAACCAATTACTAGTGGTGCTCCTTTGGGACATGAGCTAACCCTTGATCAGCTCCTACAGTCCCTAGTAACAAGCTTTCCAGCATCTACAACAACCTCGTGGGAGCAAGCTCTGTCCGTGCTCCCTTTGGCACGAAGTGCTGTTATGAGCACTCCCTTTGGAGTAAGCTGTTCAGCTGCACCTGGAAGCCTTCAAGGCTTCAACCTCATGCCCTCAATGATGACCCAGATGATGGCCAACTTCCCGTGGCAACACTTTATTAATCAGGTGCTGGCCACTCAGGGAAACAACGGCAATGGCAATAATGTGGGTGCAGGGGCTGAAGAAGACTTGGCCAAACCATACAAGCCAAGTAACCTTTCATGCTTTTCATAGCAAATAGCTGATTATGATTTTCAAGCAAAGATCAAGATGCCTCCTCACATCAAAACATACGATGGGACTGAAGACCCTGAGGACCATCTTCAGATCTTTACCGGTGCAGCAAGGATAGAGAAATGGTCAAACGCTGAATGTTGCCTAATGTTCATGCAAACCCTTGTTGGATCAGCCAGAATCTGGTTCAACGACTTACCTGCTCGAAGCGTTCGAAGCTTCGACGACCTCAGCAAGGGTTTTATGGCCAATTTCTCCCAACAAAGGCGATATGTTAAAGACGCAACAGTAATCTTCCAGATAAAACAACATGATGATGAAAGTCTCCGAGCGTTCATTGAACGATACAAGAAGGAAGGTTTGACTTATGTAGGGGCAGATGAAAAGATGAGAGTGGCTGGTTTCATGAATGCCATCACCTCCAAATATCTCACAAGAGATTTCAACAAATCCCTGCCCAAGACCCTGGAAGAAGCTCTCGAAAGGGCTGAGGCCTACATTCGGGGAGAGGAGGCAGTAGACATTAAAGAACAAAGAAAAAGGGGGTCCAGCTGGCGAAGCAATAGTCCAGCTAGAAAAAGCGGAAACTTTAACTCCTATGACAGGCGGTCAAAGGGTTCAGACCCTCGAAGGTCTGAAGGCCGGAACCCTTCAAACAGGGAGAAAGGCATGAGTTTCACACCCCTCACGAAGACCCCTCAAGAAATCCTCGCAACTGAAGAAGTCAAGCAGAACTTTCGGCCTCCTAGGCCTCTCCCCAAAAGCAGAAAAAATGAGAACTCCACACAATATTGTGAGTTTCATGAAGAAAAAGGTCACCACACCAATGATTGCTTCCAGCTCAAGAAAAGAATTGAAGAAGCTGTTAAGTCCGGAGAACTCGCTCATTTGGTAAAGGGGGTCCGGGACAAAATGGTTGAAGGAAAAGGCAAGGAAGTCAATATGGTGGATTTTGATGGAAGTGTTCCTCATAAAAGACAGCGGTTGGAAGCTTGGGAGCTTCAGTGTGTCTGTTTCCCCCCAACAGAGAAAGATCCTCTCTCTAGCCCCCTTGTGGTAGAAGCTACTGTAGGAACGTTGCAAACACGCAGGGCATACATAGACACTGGGGCAGCTACGGAAATCATGTTCGAGAAATTCTTCAACCGTTTGAGTAATGAAGAACGTTCAAAGCTTCAACCCTCTGGAACCTCCATAAAAGGTATTGCCGATATCAAGGTTTAAAAAGGCGATTAGAGGCGCGCCTCGAGGCGTACGCCTCAGGTGAGGCGCTGAAAAATCGCAATTAAGGCTTAGCCTCACAGGGGGGAACTGAGACCTAAGCCTCAGCCACACGAGGCGGTCTGAGGCGGTCTGAGGCGGTGGGGCGGTGAGGCGAGGCGGTGAGGCTTAAGCCTCACCAGACTTGTGCAAATTGATCAGTTTTTTGTTTTCTGGACTATTTTTTTCGGCCCATTTAGTTTTTATTGGGCCTAATTGGTGAATCGAAGCTTACCTGCTGATCGAACCTTGGATTCCCTGCTGATCGAACCTTGGATTCCCTGCTGAAGCGTAGAATGAAAGAAGCTCTGTGTCGGCTGTTTGTTTTTTAGGTTTAGAAGATGGAGGAGCGTACAGGGGAAGGAGATAGACAAGACGGTGACTGCTTTAGTTTAGGGTTTTTATTTATTAGTAGGGACTCATTCTTTTTCTTGTTTACACCTTTTCTTTTAACTGAATTACAATTTCATCCTCCAGTTATAGATTTATCAAAATTAACCCTAGACTTTTACAAGTTAGTGCATAAAGATGTTGTATACATATATTATATAGGTTCTAGATATTAATATACATATATTATATAGGTTCTATATATATATATATACATATATATACACACACATTATATTATAAATTACCGATATCCCATCGATATCCCACCGCGATAACCGATATCTCAAATATCGGTCCTTGACCGATATCCAATATTTTTCCGCATTAACTGCATAGGTCATAACATTACTAGTTAGTCTAGTTTAAGTTGTTTGAACTATTTTATGATGTTTGTTTTATGTTTAAACCTTGTTTGTTGAAAGATTTTCTATTTATGATGTTTGTTTTATGCTAATTTGTGATTTTTATGAGACATCTATATATTTTTTTAATTTTTTTTAATAATGTTTTGAGGCTTACGCCTCGACCTGCCTCGAGGCTTACGCCTCGTGAGGCTAAGGGAAAACGCCTCGATACCCATTTTAGCCTTTTTAAACCTTGGCCGATATACCCCTCAAGCCTTTAGGGCAACTGACACTTAATGTTCGTTTCAGCGAAGGTCAGAAGGAAAGAATCCAACCACTCACCTTTGTGGTTATCAACATACCTTCAAGCTATGATGTAATCATTGGGAGGCCAGGGCAATGTGCATTCTACATGGCCGTGTCTGTTGGCCATGGCACGGTTAAATTTCCCACCGAGAGGGGTATAGCAACCCTTCAACCCTCTCAAGAAGCATACCTAGTTGAAGGTGAAAGTTCCAAAAGTGAAGAAGACAAGCAAAGGCTAATCATAAATCCTAAGTACCCTGAACAGAGAATAAGGGTCAATCCAAGCCTTTCACAAGAAACCCTTTCGTATCTCGAAAAGCTGCTAACACATTACAGCGATGTCTTCGCTTGGTGTCCAGGAGATATGACAGGGATCCCTCGGAACATTGCTGAGCATGAGTTAAGAATACCACCGGATGTCAAGCCTGTGGTACAAAAGAAAAGAAGCTTGGCACCCGAGAGAAGTCTGGCAGCCTGCCAAGAGGTTGAAAAGCTTGTGTCAGCCGGCATTCTCCGAGAAGTCAAGTACCAATCATGGGTTGCAAACCCGGTTATGGTCAAGAAACCTGAAAACTCTTGGAGGATGTGCATAGATTTCAAAGATCTTAACAAGGCTTGCCCCAAGGATTGCTATCCACTACCGGAAATTGATCTTAAGGTTGACTCCCTCACCGGTTACTCGTTCAAATGCTTTCTTGATGCATACAAAGGTTACCACCAAATCCTCATGAAGGAAGAGGATGAGGAAAAAACAGCCTTTCACACGGACAAAGGGATCTTTTGTTATCAAAAGATGCCCCTTGGCCTCAAAAATGCTGGTGCAACCTACCAACGACTCGTTGACAAAGCCTTTGAAAGCCAAATTGGTAGAAACATGATATGTCGATGACTTGGTGATCAAAAGCAACACGGAGTATCAAATGCTCGACGACATTCAAGAAACTTTCAAGAATCTCAGAAAGGTTAACATGAAGCTTAACCCGAAAAAGTGCTCATTTGGATTTGAAGAAGGAAAGTTCTTGGGTCACATTGTTGGGAAACAAAGCATCAAAGCCAACCCAAACAAAGTGAAAGCTTTCCTCGAAAGCAAACCACCAAAAACCAGGAAAGAAGTCGAAAGTTTAAACGGGAAGCTTGCAGCCTTGAAGCGTTTTACCTCCAAGCTGGCTGAAAGGTCTCTACCTTTCTAGAAAATGCTCAAGAATTGCTCTGATGAGAAGAACTTCAAATGGACCGATGAGGCTGAAGAAGCCTTCAACCAGATGAAACAACATCTTGCTTCCTTACCAGACATCGCAGCTCCTGAAACGGGGGAACTAATTTCAGTCTATTTATTAATTGCTGAAGAGGCCATAAGTGCAGTCCTCATCATCGAACGGGACAAAGCCCAGGTACCCGTCTATTTCTTCAGCAAAACTCTAAAATTGGCTGAAACCAAATACCCTGCCCTTGAAAAGCTTGCCTTAGCCCTAGTTCAAACAGCTAGAAGGCTTCGAAGGTATTTCCAAGCACATCCTATACAAGTGGTCACTGACCAACCTATTAAGAATGTGCTTGAAAAACCAGAGAATTCGGGAAGACTGGCCAAATGGACAGTGGAACTAGGTGAACATAACATCACCTACATCCCACGAAAAGCTATCAAAGCCCAAGTCTTGGCCGATTTCATCGTGGAAATCCCGAACCAAGCAATCACTGAAGTAAACACTACCACCACTGAACCTTCCAACCCTGAAGCCTGGAAGCTTTTTACCGATGGGGCTTCAAGTGTTGAAGGGTCAGGGGCGGGGCTAATTTTGATCAACCCAGAAGGGTTGGAATTCACATATGCTCTCCGTTTTGATTTTCAGACCACCAATAACGAGGCTGAATACGAGGCACTAATAGCGGGCTTAAGGCTGGCTAAAGAAATGAAGGTTGAAAAGCTTGAAGTGTTCACGGATTCGTTACTGGTTTCAAGTCAAGTAAACGATAGCTACATAGCTAAAGAGCCCAACATGAAAAAATACAGAGAAAAATCCAAGGAGCTGATGAGTACCTTCCAAGCATGCAACATCAAACAGATCCCCATATCTCAAAACAAAAGGGCTGATGCCCTAAGTAAGCTTGCATCTCTTACTTTCGCCCACCTTACCAAGAAGGTGCTTGTAGAAGTATTGAAGGCCCCATCCATTGATGAATTGGAGGTTCAAGATGTAGTTACCGAGGAAGATCCAATGTAACACCCGAAAATTTTAAAACATAAAAAGTAACAACTCTTATGATTTATAGTCCACTAGGAAACCCTAATTAAGACACCCAAGTGATTCCGCACAAACCCTAGAATTTTCAGAAATTTCAGAATCAGGATTAGGGCCCCTAAAACTCAGGGGGGGTATTACCCACTTGATAATTATCCTAATAACTTGCGGAGGAAGCTAAATTTTCAGAAATTGTCGACTCACCAGCACTAGTCCCACACGTGGCAGCCGTATGAAGAAAATGTTTACCTTACGGACCGTAAGGTCATCAAGCTTACGGTCCGTAAGAAGCCATACGGACCTCAACCTTCTCAAGCTTACGGTCCGTAAGCAACTCAATTTTCGTGTATAAATAGCAGACATTGGCACTTGAATCTGGACGCAAAAACGACGACCAAACTCCAAAATTACGCTGAGATTCCGTCCGATTACTCTCCAAACACACACGAAACACTAATTAAGCATAGCGGGGTGCTGCAGAACAGGGTATTAACTCAATCGCTGCTACGATTCATTGTCCGATTGATTCAAATATCTAATGAATGTTTAAGTGCCGCCCACATTAGGGTTATACTTTATCGTTCGTCATTAATTTGACGGATTGTCGTTAATTCGATAGGTAAAGTATTATACTTTATCGTTCGTTGTTAATTCAACGGATCATCGTTAATTCGATGGGTAAAGTATTATACCTTGTCATTCATTGTTAATTCAATGGATCATCGTTAATTCGATGGACAAAGTATTGCATTTTGTCATTCATTGTGAGAATTTGATCTCGTGAGTTATCGTAAATGCTGTATTAGTTAATTACCTAGTTTGCGTGCAAATTAGGTTAATAGAATAATCATTAGGCTAAACTCTGCCTGTATAAATCCACAATTGGAAACAAGATAGCTTCGCCTTGAGATTTTAAGGTACGGATAGCTTCTTTTCTTTCGATTTATGTTCTTTTTGATATAAGTTATCAGTTCAGTACGAATAGCTTCTTTTCTTTCGATTTATGTTCTTTTTGATATAAGTTATCAGTTCAGTACGGATAGACTCCTTTCTTTCGATTTGCGTCATATCATTCTGATTTTAAAGTCCGTATTAAGATCTAAGTATAAGTTATAAGTTCCGTACGGGTAGATTCCTTTCTTTCGATTTCTGTCAATTCTGATATATCGTACGGGTAGACTCCTTTCTTTCGATTCCTATCATGCGATAGTTTTCTGTTAAGTTGTACTCATTATCGCATGTTCCGATATATGTTCCGTTCTGTTCTGAATATAAGTTTTATAAGTTATGTGAATAAGACCATTTGTACTCTGTTACCCTGAGTATCGCTTCTCGTGGAGTGTCCCACGAGCATGTTGTTGCGGCATCAACAGCATGTGCTCCATCTGTGACGGAGAGATTAGTTCACAGCGTCCCTAGGTACAAGTGTGGTACAAAGCTACTAGGAGGCGTATGGATCGATCCTAGGATATAAGTTTTCAGGAAATGGATAGAGGGTATGCCAACTCACCATTTCGTGTGATAAGTATGCAGGAGTAGCTACCTGTGTATTATCACGTTTTCAGTTTGCTCATGGGTACCTCCGTAATATATGATTATGATTATGTTTTTGCATAGTAACGTTTTCACCTAAAGTTAACTTTGAGTTTTTAAATAAGCTTTTGTTTTCCGTTATCCACACACTGGGCAAAACTTTTCAAAATTTTGCTCAGACGTACGTTTTTCTTTGTTGTGTTTTCTTCTTTACGTCAGGTTATCAGGACAATCTGGGACAGGGGATATGGAAGAGTGCTCGAGTGTTTGAACAAGACCATAGAAAAAAAAAAAGAAAAAAATTGTACTGGATTAGATATCCTTTATTAAGCGATAAAGCCTTGTAATACATTTAAGTATAAATGGAATTATGTTTTTGATCTGACCACCGTTATTGTGACACGCCGAACCCTTCCGGGACGGGGTGTTACATCCAAACTGGATGACTCCCATCAAAAAGTTCCTTAAAAATGGTGAATTACCCAATGATCAAGTAGAAGCTAAAATGGTTGAAATCAAGGCAAGGCAATACGTACTACAAGGAGAAACCCTTTACAAAAAGGGTTACCTTGCTCCCTTGCTAAGATGTGTCGGTCCTGAGCAAAGTAAGTATTTGATCAAAGAAATTCACGAAGGTATATGCGGAGCTCACTTTGGAGCTAGGTCGGTGGTTGCAAAGCTCATGAACCTTGGGTATTTCTGGCCCTCAATGCACCATGATACAGCTGAACAGTTAAGGAAATGCGATGCTTGCCAGATTCATGCACCAATCCCAAAAAGTCCTAAGCATGACTTGGTCCCGATAACCTCGGCATGGCCATTCCATAAATGGGGAATGGACATTGTTGGTCCATTTCCCCCAAGCAAAGGAGGAGTGAAATTCTTGCTGGTGGCAATAGATTACTTCACTAAGTGGCCCGAGGTCAAACCACTTGCTAAGATCACGGGAAAGCAGGTTATTGACTTTGTTTGGGAGAACATCATTTGCCATTATGGATTGCCGGGAGTACTTGTCACTGATAACGGAAGGCAATTTGCTGAGAAGCCTTTCAACGTTTGGTGCAAGGAATACAGAATTGACCAGGTTTTTAGCTCAGTGGCTTATCCGCAATCAAACGGTCAAGTTGAAAGGACGAATAGAAGCATAGTGGAAGGTATCAAGACAAGATTGGGAAGATACAAAAGCAGCTGGCTTGAAGAATTGCCTAGTGTCCTATGGGCAATTAGAACAACCGAAAAAACAAGCCATAAGAAAACACCCTATAGCTTGGTATTTGGGCCCGAGGCTGTGATCCCCGCTGAGATAGGAGTTGTAACCCAGCGAATCGTCAACATGGATCCCGAAACAAACAAAAAAGAGACCATGTTGAATTTACAACTCCTAGAGGAAGCACGAGATCAAGCTGCAATCCAAGAAGCCAAATACAAGCAACAAATGGAAGCCTACTACAACAAGAAAGTCAAGAATGAACGATTCAAGCCAGGGGACCTGGTCCTCAGAAACAATGAAGCTAGCAAAAAGGAAAATCAAGGAAAGCTTGGCCCAAAATGGGAGGGTCCATATACCATCCTCAAAGCACACAAGGGTGGATCCTACAAGCTAGCAGATTCAGAAGGCAAAAGGCTTCCAAGGCATTGGAATGGCAGGACCCTGAAAAGGTTCCATGTTTAGACAAGAAAGTTTGGTTTGTATCAAAATGTATTTCGAACAACACTATGAATACCTTTTGTAAAAAGCAAGTATTGCTTGAATGAATGAAGTTGTTTTATCAAACTTGTCTTTCTATCCTAAGATCAGGTTGAGAACCTAGCAAAAAACTCCATGGCAAGGGCCATGTAAGGGGATGAGCTCCCAGGCCACATCGCTCAATAGGTTCAAGGGTTGAATGAACCTATATAAGGGGTGAGTTCCTAAATCAATACAACTCCATGAGACTTGTTAAGAAAAAAAAAATTGTCTCATAGACGGGTTTGAACAACCTACACCAAATGTTCCCTAAGCATTAAAATATAATCAACAAACAGGCTTATAAAGTCAAGTGAAGAACAAGGAAATGATAAAAAGGATAGGTGCTATGTCTTCTTGTTAAAAATACCAAGGCTAAGTGACTGCAGCACTGAAACCTTTAAGGTATAAAAAACATAAGGGCAACACAAACTCGACAAAGACAAAGTTACAAAAAGACAAAGAAAAAGAACAATACAACTTAAAAATCATAAAGATACAAACCAAGTCAGATCACAAAACTAAGAAGCCTTCAAGGCTTCAAGCCACCCGGGCAACAACTCGGAACCTCAAAGGCTTCAACCTGCCAACAGACAGCCAAAAGGCTTGGAAGGTTAAAGCCAAACAAACTGCCTTAACAAAATAGGCACAAGTATAAAAACATAACACAAAGAAAATAGCTAAACACCATACCATATCAAAGAAAGCCCTAAAAGACTTTCAAACACAAGTTAAGGCAAGTCCTAGTAACTTGCAAGTTTAACTACTGTTCAAACGGCCATACAGGCCTTAAACACAACCAACAGGAACCTTAAGGGTTCCTGAAAACCTAACATTGTTTAAAGGTTACAAACCATAAATTGTTTTAAGAGTGCTAAGAAAGCTACGAATTCATGCATCAGTAGAAGGCTTAGAAGCCCCAGAACTGCAACCTTTAGCCTTCTTAGTCTTCTTAGCCTTTTTAGCTTTCGAACCCAGATCCTCGACAGCTGAAACCTCCAAGCTAACATCCTTCGGAGCATCAGATTCCCCAGGAAAAGTATCTTCACTATCTCCCGAGTAGGAACGTTTCCTTGAAAGGGAGCTAAGCATTTCAGCACATAACTTTTCATTCAAACCATCCGGCTTCAGTTCCTGCAAAACGGAGAGAGGCTTACCATAACAAAAAGCAACCTGACTCACATACGGGTATGACAACCTCTCCATTTGCTCAACGGAACTCTTAAAAACATCGGAAGCCTCGGGACGGTACAGGGGAGACTTCTCTAAGGAATGACCAGACTCGTGAAGCTTGTAACCCGCAATAAGACCTTGGTGTTTTCCCAGATTGAGCAGTTTAGTGTAGACATCACCAAGAGCGGAGTTAAATTCTTTAGAATGCAAAAGATAGGTAACCACCTGGTGAAAGCCCTGCTCAATGAGCCATTGGTTATCTCCAGTAGCCTGGGCAACCAAAGTCTTCAAACCATCCTTCTCCTTATCAAAAGCCTTCTGTTGCACAACCAAGGCCTCCCGGTCAGGTTTCAGTTTCAATAGGCTAGCTTCAAAGCTCTTCTTAAGATCACCCATCTCAATTTCGTGCCTCTTTGTTAACTCCTCCTCTTTCTTGGTCCAAGCCAATTCCTTCTCAGAAAAGATCTCAATTTCCTTCTTCATGGCAGCAATTGAAGCTTTCATTTTCTCCTTCTTCTTGGAGGCCTCCTCATATTCCCACATCCCTTTAGCAAAGCGAGTGACACCTTCAGCCAAAAAGGCAGAAAGATTGCAGGAACTGAGCATCATCCTAGAAATAAGATGATCAGCCTCCATCTCAGATATGGCACTTCGAACGCCGGGAGGAGCAAAATGAGCCAAGGCTTCGGCACAAACAGCAGGATCCTTAAAATTGTCACCAACCTTAACCCCCCAATTAGGCACATAAATGTCCTCTGAACCCTCGAAACTTTCAACGCTTTTGGCTGACGAACCCTGAATAGCAGGAATGGCACCCTTCTTAACCAATTTCTTCTTCTTGCTTGAAACAATCAACTCCTTTTCCTTGCCCTTACCAACATCCACAACTTGATCCCCTGACGCCTCAATATCATCACTAACATCAATAGGCTCTGAACCAGAAGGTTGGTCAACACTTTTCAAATGGTGTTGGGAACGACGAGTAGAACCTTTGGAGGCAGTAACCTTGGTAAAGCCTTTAACATTCGGAACATTCACATAACCAGAACCCTCAAACCTGTAATCAGAACCCTTAACAACCGCATTCTCGTCAGGGGTAGCAGCAACATCATCAAAAGCAACGTCAGAAGTATCATCGCTTTTGATAAAATCGAGGGCAAACATAGCCACAACACAAATGTAAAAGCACATGAGCAAACAAAGAGAAAGGAACAAAAAACAAGAAAAGAATAAATGCATACCCTTCCCATCTCTAATAAGCACCGGATCCCGGTTAGCCTTTTCCCACACTTAACTTATACCCAACAACACCAACAAATGCTCAGGGAAGGGACGAAGCCTCGAAGGACACTCCCTAAGAATTTCTAAAAATAAGTGTTTATCTCAGAATCAGAGGGCTCCGGCTCGTTCAAAACAGCATCCGGGTGTCTCCAAACAAGTTTGAAGGGAACAATTTCCTCCGACACCCAGAAGAACCGATCTTTCCAAACCCCAAGTGTAGAAACCATGGATGAAATTAAACAAGTGTCAACTTGACTGGTTTCAAAGGTGAACCAATCACCATTCTTAGCAAGCCGGAAAAAGCGACGGAATGCTAAAAGAGTAGGATCATAACCGCAAGCCCGACACAGAATCTCAAAATGTAAAACCCTAGCCATGCCAAGGGGATGAACTTGACCAAAAGACACTCGATAATATTCCAAAACATTTAAGACAAAGTTTGAAAACGGACAACGAAGATTGGAAAACTCAAAATGACGACAATACAAGGCAATCATACCAGAAGGACAGGCATTGATAGATTTATCGCAAGCCGGTGCAACCGGTTTATACTTCGTCCCTATCCCCCATTCCATACAAAATAAATCCACTTCCTCTTGGGTCATTCGAGAAAAGGATTTAGCCATATCCTTACGAGCACCCATGATAGAAAATTAAAAAGAGAAAGCAAAGAAAACTGACCTGATTTGAAAAAGGGGAAACTGGAGAGAAATAAGGAGAAGTAATGTTCTTCAAAAATAAAAATGAGAAAATAAACGAGATTAGGGATAATTATCAACATGCAGAAATTTAAAACCGCCGCCTGACAAACTGCCACGGGTCTTGTCAACTGTCTTGTCAAATTCCGAAATTCAAAAACCGTTTCAACCTTCCGACCCTTGAACCTTCGAAGCCTTTGGGCAATAAAACACACGTATAAAAGTCAGAAGTCTTTGAGCTCTTTTCCCAAAAACCTCTGACTTGGGGGGCTGATGACGGGGGTAGCCCAAGACTAAATAAAATGACTAAATATGTAAACGCTCAAAGGGTTAAACGGTTCAATGGTTGAAAAGCTGTGAGGTGGGGAAAAGCAATGCGGAAACAGTAGCCAGTCACATCCAGGGATTGCTTCACCAACCCACAGCCACAAAAGCAATGCAGGTCTGCAGAGCACACGCTATTATCCAGGGGTCAAAAGGCTTCAACCCCCGAAAGGGCAAGCCCCTCGCTGCAAGCATGGACACTAGTCAAATGAATGCCTCTTTGGGAGATGTCTTCTCCTATATAATTGACACTTCATTTACTGAGTTGGGACATTCTTGGCCAGACCTGTTTCCTTAAACCCTGGTCATTCATATCGAGTACTTGCTTTATGCGAGTTACTCACTTTCACATCCAACACACACATTCCGTTTGCTCCCACATCCAAATCTGAACATATTTCAGAGAAGGATCTTCAGCAAACAACAACAATAAACTAGTGAACCTCCTTCCACGTCTTGCAAACGTGGGGGGACCCCATGACCTGCGTTAGGCAAAGTTGAACCCTTCAACCCTTTTGCCTAACCAGCCCAGCTACCATCTTTGGTCTCTTATTTGTTGCATCAACAGTATGAAATGTAATGATTATATGCATCTTCAAGATAGAGATATTAAACGTTATCTTTCACTAGTTTTTGCAATTTTCCCTTTATGTACCTATATTCTATAGCGTGTTACCTTTGTGTACAATATCTCCTTATATGTATGTAGTACATTACTTTCATGTGCAATTCCTCCTACTATGTACGAACTTGCAATTGGGACATTTTACTTGCAAGATTGAGAGGAACCTCTCCTTGAAGAGAACTATAGCAACTACCATCCACATAGAAGATGTCGAACCTTGTTCCAGTTGTTCTTTAGGACAATCGGATCTACACTCATTGCTCATGTGTTAGTCTATATTTCCTTCACTTCCCCGTTTTTGAACGGCAAACAAACATACTCCTAAATGCTCATACATATGCATTTTGCAGGTTTTAAACCCTCCACGTCTTAGACAGAGAGGATACGTCTTACCACCACACCAGGCCCCTTGAGGACCACTTGTCCGCTTCCCTTCTATTTAGTTCTCTTTGTTCCACTTCCCTTGTATTTAGTTCTCTTTGTTTTAACTCATGAAAAAAAAAGTAAATCACAAAAACCGTCCTTTATGTATGTCACTTATTGCAAACTGTGTCATTTATCTTCAATAATTACAGAAAACGTACTCAATGTTTGCAAATCCTTGCAAGTTATGTTCTTTAGCACTAACTTAGTTAATTTTTGTTGTTAAATCTGATCAAATGGACCTCACATGAGGGTATTTTGGTCATTTTACTCTCATGTGGGGGGTCTATTTTGTCATATTTAACCACAAAAATACCGTCATGTGAGGTCCATTTGTTCAGATTTAAGCACAAAAATTAACTGAGTTAGGGTTAAAGGACATAACTTGCAAGGGTTTGCAAACATCGAGTACGTTTTCTGTAGTTAAAAGGACACAATTTGCAATAAGTGACATACATAAAGGACGATTTTTATAATTTAGTCTGAAAACAAATAATGTTTTTATACCCCTGTCTTTTCTCTCCCTTTCATTTTCTCATATTACTAACTCAAGAAATGAAAATGCAACGTAAATGGTGTGTGTATAAATTTATTTCAAACAAAATAAATAAAAATCTTCAAGAATAAGCTAAAAACCAAAAAGAAATGGCATAAACCCAAAGTAGTAATGTCTCATTCAATATGCAACAATTTTATCACATGATAATGATTGTGTAGGATGTGATGTTTTCACTTCTGATAAGAAGAGCATCTATTAATGTCTCTTTATATCAAACAATTTCATCCCGACAATCGTCATTGACACTTCGTGTCTCATTCAATTGCACAACTTTTTTGCCGTTTAAAAAAAACCTTCATCAATTTGAGTTAGATTACGGTAGGGTGTGTACCATTCGGGTTGGTTTTATCTCATAACCAAACAAACCATAATCGAAAGTTTCGGACATTGAAAATGTGTAACCAATCAGTTTGGTTATGTTCCGTTCTTAAATATATAAAATGGTTCGGTATGGTTAGGTTCATTTTAGGTTTGTTGGGCAATTTAATTTAATGGGTTTTATGTATATGACATTGAAGGGGTATGGTCCCAAAAAGCTGCGCAACCTCCTGTAAGGTCGCGCGGGACCATACTCCGTACTCAGCAATTTCCTTGATTGCCAACCTCGCGCGGGCTACAACACATCTGTGTAATGCGGCGCGAGGTCTACGTAAGAAGAAACTCCAATTAGCAACACTTAGCATTTTGAAAAGAATATCTGAATGCCCATGCCTCGCGCGAGGTAGTAACGTGCTCACCAAGAATCATGCGTGACTACGGCGCAAGGCCTTTTCAGATAGTACGAAAGGTACAAGTGGCAGAATAAAAGAGCCAATCAGGGTCCTTCTGACCCTGCGCGATCGTGCTCCACGATCATCTGACATGCAAGAGACAAAAAGTACTCAAGGACGCCTACGTGGCACCAATCATAAGGCAGAGACAACTGCCCCACGATCTCCACTTACCTGCTGATGGCAGAAGGGCGGTCAGGCCGACAACGGTGACACGTGGCTCCAATCATATCGCGCCAGCTCCAGAAAGCTCCTAGAAGCCACTAACGGTCGACACCAGTGAGAGAAGGAGCATATCCTCCATGTTGTCGCCTTCCGGCCCAAGGCCCATCAGCCCACACCCTCTTACACTACTTCGGCTATAAATAGATACCTCACTTCACAGGTTAAAGATTCCATTCCCTCTACTCTCTCACTTAATACTTAAATTCTCTCCCCAAAGCAGTCGCTTATTCTCACGCCGGAGCCCGGTTAAGAGGGAAACCCCCACATTCCCCTCTTAACGAGTAACGGTGTTCTGTTTTGCAGATAACCACGGTCATTAAGGAGCTCAGGAAACCCACAAGAAGATTAACCATCATGGTAGAAACATAAACCAAACTGATTAGACCCTTAATTAGTTCCGTGTTTCTTCAGACATATATGTATGTAAATGGTAAAAGCTTTAAAAATATTTGAACCATTAATAAAAAAACTAACGATTTAGGTTTCTTCTCCTTTTTATTGTAAAAAGAGTAAATTATAAAAATCGTCCTTTATATTTACACTAGATTGCAAAGTGTATCCTTTATCTTCAAAAAGTACAAAAAATGTACTCGATGTTTGCAAATCCCTACACATTTTGTCTTTTATCCCTAACTTAGTTATTTTTCGTTGTTAAGTGGGTGTGAAATGACTTAAATGCCCTTACTGTTAATAAATAACTAAAAAGTTAAAAGATATTTCAACAGATCTGCAACGAGAAGCGAGTTCGATTGGAGAAACTGGACGCCCGATCGATAATAAAACAGCGAATAAGCTCCATGATCTGGTGGATAACTCACAGTCCGCAATTTTGAAGGTTTTTTATTCCAATTTAGTTGCCTCTGTACATATTTCTTGATTTAGTTTAATTTCATTTGATTTCGTATTGTTTATGGTGATCAATCGAACTTAACTTGATTAAAAGACTATTATTTATAAGCTGCTTGTTGGATTTCTAATTTAGATGTCTTGGTGGTGTGCATAATTCGGATAAGATCTGGGGGATTTATTTGATTTGTTAAGTGGGATTTAACTGAGGAACACTAGTGATTGAGGAAATTGTGTTTCATGATGATATTATAGATCTTGATTTGAGTTGTGTGAATTCTAAAGATGAGTGAGGTAGTGGCGTTTTTTTCCCGACGGGTGAGGTGGGGGTGATGGTGGTGATGAAAGTTGGAGTTGATGAAGATGGGGGAAGATTAGGGATGGCAAAAAAGCCCAAGCCCGACGGGTTTACCCGAATCCTGAAACATATGGGCCGGGTATACCCGAAGCCCAATGGGTATGGGCCGGGTATGGGCTTAAGAAGGGAAAAAATTCGGGTACGGGTACGGGTATGGGATTTAGTGATACCCGCCCGATACCCGGCCCGATGTTTGGCCCATTTACCCGAATAATACTCGAAAGTATCATATTATAAATTTCCATATATATGAACTTAGTACATGCACTAATTAACTTCTCTATAGTACTAGAGTTTAGTCTTCTCTTGACCGGTAGTGATCTCTTTAAAATTATATTGGATATGGAAGCTAGTACTTCATATGGATATGGAAGTACTAGCTTATTTTTTAGCAAGTATAAGCTTACTAAGTGAACAAATATGTTATTTTTGAGCATGTATATTGGATATGGAAGCTAGTACCCTTTATTATGTGGATATTTATGCAATTAGGTGGTCCTAATACAATTAATTAATTAAGTAATCGTTTTGATTTAGTTTGGTATATGTGGTCTGAATATGATAAGAAAGTATTTAATCATATTTTCATTTGTTATAGTTATTAAAATTGTAAATTATATAAACATCAAAGTAAAAATTGCACATTTGTCCCAACGGATATTTTTAAGAAATTAACGGGTATACCCGATACCCGACGGGTAACGGGCCGGGTATGGGCCAAAGAATTAGAACCGGGTACGGGCCTGGGATTACTAATACCCGGCCCAAACCCGGCCCATTGCCATTCCTGGAAGATGAAGATAGTGGGGTGGGTGGTGGGTCCCACATTTATTTTTAAATATTAATTATATTTCCTTTTAACTTTTTAGTTAGAGTAAACTGCCATTTTGGTCCCTATGGTTTGGACAGTTTTGCCACTTTAGTCCAAATCTCAAACTTATTACATCCAGGGCCCTGTGGTTTGCATTTTGTTGCCATTTTAGTCCAAAACTCAAAATGTCAGATTTTTGACTGATTTACTGACCCTTTTTTGTCCTGTTGTGGAGGGGTAGTTTGGGCATTAAAGTTTCATTAATGTATCTCATTAATTAAAAAAAACCATATAATAATAAAATACCCCTTATATTACCACACAACACATCATCATCTTCAACCTTCCTACGAGTTATCAAAACCCTAACCAGTTATCAAAACCCAAAAAAACCCTAACCCACAGGAGATCGAAGATCGACAATGGTGGTTTGCACTTGTGTAGCCTCAACGTCACTGAGAACGTCATGGACAACAGGAGATCGATCTCCGTCTCAGTGACGTTGAGGCTCCACAAGTGCAAACCACCATTGTCGATCTTCGATCTCCTGTGGGTTAGGGTTTTTTTGGGTTTTGATAACTGGTTAGGGTTTTGATAACTCGTAGGAAGGTTGAAGATGATGATGTGTTGTGTGGTAATATAAGGGGTATTTTATTATTATATGTTTTTTTAATTAATGAAATACATTAATGAAACTTTAATGCCCAAACTACCCCTCCACAACAGGACAAAAAAGGGGCAGTAAATCAGTCAAAAATCTGACATTTTGAGTTTTAGACTAAAATGGCAACAAAATGCAAACCACAGGGCCCTGGATGTAATAAGTTTGAGATTTGGACTAAAGTGGCAAAACTGGCCAAACCACAGGGACCAAAATGGCAGTTTACTCTTTTAGTTATTTATTTAACAGGAAGGGTATTTAGATCATTTCATACCCACTTAACAATGAAAAATAACTAAGTTAGGGATAAAGAACATAATGTGTAGGGGTTTACAAACATCGAGTACGTTTTTTTTTATTTTTTTGAAGATAAAGGATACACTTTGCAATCTAGTGTAAACATAAATGACGATTTTTGTAATTTACTCTTGTAAAAAAAACTATCGATTTTGGTTTCTTCTCCCTTTTATCGCACTGATTCCTTCGTCTAAAATGAACCAACACTCTCTAACACCAAAAAAATAAGGAATAATGGATTTTAATAATCCTAACTATTAGTCGTTGGCCGACAACGTTCTCAACTTCAAAAATAACCAGTGGTAGTCCCACCTTTTCATATATTGTAAACCAATGGACCTTTACTAAACCGAAAATGATAAGGAGACAAAAAGAATTAAGGTTATGTTAGTAAAGGTCCATTAGTTTACAATATATGAAAATGTGAGACCACCACTGGTTATTTTTTAAGTTTGGACTGTTGCCGACCAAAAGCTAATAGTTTGGATTATTAAAATCCATTATTCCAAAAAATAAGCATCTAAACCAAAGCATAACATATCACTTTGGTTTAGTTGTTCAATTATGGTTTGAATTTCTAAACAAAATGCTTTATTTTCAAATCACGTTTGTTTTACATTATCATTTGCTTGGTTTCGCCGCATCGCGCGATATAAAAAAAACTAGTAAACATTTATGGGTCAACATACTGAAACAACTCGAACCGGTTGTTGACTTTCGTGGATCAACCTAAACCGGTTTAGTGTTTGAAGCCGATTTATGCACCTCTGCCATCGGTTATTTGTTTGGTTATGACACGCCACAACCGAAATCGAACCATAAAATATGTTTTTAGAAAATGGTTAACTGAATCATTGGTTATTTGTTGATTTAGTTTTTCAGCTATTTATTTTTTCAACTCAATATATCTGTTAGAAACACATATGTTGAATTTTATTATTATTCTTTAAATTTAAATATAGTATTAAAGATAACTTTTAACTAATTGTCTTAATCAATATCATGTTTCTAATCTGAATAAGACAAAATTTTAATTGGCTAGATTAAATGGTCACCTTCCGTAAAAGTTATGCACGTTGTCTTTTATCCCTTGTTTCGTGCATCTTTTTGTTCGACGTTTATTTAATTTCATATTTTATCAGATTCTGTTATCTTTTAAAGTACTATATTTTCCAACTCTTTCATTTTCATTTCTATATCACTAACTTTTATTATATTACATATTTAGAGAAAAGCTTAAAAGCTTTTAACAATTTTAAAGAAAGTTTCAACAGTCTTTTGTTTGTATTATTAGTCACTTTATGGTTACCTTACATGCAATGTAATTAGCTTTACCTTCAGTGGCGGCGAAACTTGAAAATTTTCACTGGGGGGTCGGAAGTCACCGGATCTAAAAATTCTATATAAGCATTTTTCTATAAAACCGGGAGGTCGAAAACGTATATATACGAAACGTACATACATAACACTACTGAGCGAAAAGTTTCGGGGGTCGGGCGCGCTGCGCCTCTGTTTACCTTAGTTGTCAATGTATGTAATAAACATTGAAATTCAGTTTGTATAATAAAATTGTATTCTTTTATGATTTTATGTGACAAGTTATCTATATTTCACGTAACCAGATTATTTTTAGTTTTTATTGGTTTTCAAAATAGAGTTGTTATCATAATCGTTTACAATGAACCAAAGTTCAAGAAGTAATAGTCTACTGCCTTTGGAGTTTTGAGAATCGAACGCCACAATGTTAACTATTTCACAATATCACCGCCACCCACATCTCTCCGGTGAACATGTTAGTTATTTTAGTGTTCAAGCAAATTAGGAGGTGCGGGAGTGCACATTTGTTCGAGTGGTTATAATTCCGAGTGTTCGAGCGTGGTCCAGAATGGGGGTTCCAAGGGGGCGTTTCCCCCTTGGCGGGGGTCCGGGGGCAGTTTTGCAGCAGTTTACTTCAAATTTAAAATTAATAATAACTGCCAAATGGCAATTATCTGTAAAAATCACCAAAATTCGAATTACGAATTTACAATACGCATACTGGTGTTCTGTTTTTTCTCGAATTCAGAGTTGTATCCGATTGACTTATTCGGTAGAACCATCGAAATAAATTGATTTGAGAGTGATTACACGACTCTCTGATTATCCGTGGTATACAAAATTCCCCAACAGAACACCTCCTAACGCTATAAAGGTTTAGCGAGTGGAATGTTGGTGACTGCAAATGCAAAAAGGACGACACTACAAAGGTGAACTATGGTGCGGAAAGGCAAAAGAAACATAAATCCTCTATAAAGAAAAAAAGAGGACTCGAGGAGGATGTTTGTGATGATAGATAAAGGTGGTGCCTGGAAAAGTTTATACTTAACACGTTTTGTAATTCAAGAGTTAGTAATAATTTTCTATCTAAAGTGACATTTTTCGGTCAACTAATCTATTAGTCGCATATCTCTCCGGTTCAACGACCATATATACATTTCCATCGCTACCTTACTAGTGTCGGCTCTCCTTATTTATGTTTTCTAACAATACACACAACGCTACACTAATTCATTGTTGTTAGTTTTGCAAGAAACCTCTAGTTTGCCAGCGATAAACATTGTCACCGCCACCTCTTCCTCATCATCACTGGTTTTCTTTCTTACATATGAAATCCATTTCCTTGCAAGTTGTCTATTTTTGCTTTGTTCAAACTACATTTATCAACCATTTCAATCTTAATAATGACTACGTTTTAAATTGTAGCTGCTGAGATATGAGCATGCTACATTACGAGGAGATTGGAAGCAATGTTGCTGATTGCAAAGACTTCTAGGAAGCTAGCAAAGACTTGGAGGGCTTACATGTCTAAAGTGTATTCTTATGGGTCCGAAGAATGAATTCTAAAAGTTGGAAGACTAGTTTGTAAATTTATGAATAAGGACTTGCATGATAGCGAGGAGTCTCAAAGGGGACATCATGGTTGTAATTAAGTGATGTACTCCACAACCTCTTTTGGGAGTTTTACTCCTGGGGGCGTGGTGTATATATCCTAGAAAACCTAGAAATTGTTGTTCTTGAGGAATGACTTCAGTTGTTGAAGGGAGAGCTCATACGGAGATATGCATTGCTCGAATTAGCCATCTCGTCATTTCAATCATCGGTCAAATTTTGTCATATTTATTCTCTCGCTTTGTTGAGTTCTCATTAGCTCAGTTCGGATTTCAACTGTTGAAGTCTGTGAGTAGTCTCGTGAGAGATCTGTTGAGATAGATATCTCGTTCTTGTTATAGACTTAGGGGCTGTTTGGCAACATCTGAATCAATAAGTGCTGAATGAATAAGAGGTCTGAATGGGTAAGAGGCTCTGAACCAGTAAGTGCTCAGTAAAGTGCTGTTTGGTTGCACATCTGAATGACAGTGTAAAATGACATTTTTACCCCTTTTAATTAAAAAAACCATTTTATTATTATATATATAGACATGTTCATCATCCAGAACTTTCTCCATCGAACTCTCAGCTTCTCTCTCTCTCTCTCTAAAAAGCTCTACTCTCTCTCAAATTTATCATTCGTGTGTCTATAAGTATACTTCTGCTGAAATTGAAATGAGATACAAGTTGGTGATTGATTCTCAATATTGTGGCTGCTTCTTATAGGATCATGCGATTCCGGTTGTCTTGGTTGAGAACAACAGCAGGTGTAATAAAAACGACAATGGAGCTCCGATTGAGGGGGAGGGCGGCGGCTGTGGAGGTCCGGTGTGGAGGACAATGACGTGGAGGTGTGGAGTGGAGGTGGCCGGAGGTGTGGAGTGGAGGTGGCCTGGGTGCTGTTCGGCGGTGAGGAGAGGGAGGAGGCGGCGGGAGGCGGGAGGTGGTGAGGAGAGGGAGGAGGCGGCGGGAGGAGGGAGGTGGTGAGGATAGGGAGGAGGAGGGCGGCGGGAGGCTTCGGTGGTGAGGAGGGGTGGGGTGGAGGTCTTGGCTGATGAAGTAGGGTTTCTTGTTTATACAGAGAAGAGAAGGAGTAGATAGGGGAAAGGGTAACAATAGTTTTTTTTTTTTTTTTTTTTTCATTCAGCAAGTTCTTAAACGTATATGCAGGAGCGCACGATATGAGGGGCCGGGGGGGGCGCCCGACCCCCCGAACTTTTTGCGAAGTAGTGTTACGTATCTATTTTTCGTATAGAAATTTTTAGGTTTATATGTCTTCACCCCCCCGGTTTAAAAAAAAATTAGGTATATATTTTTTTGGACCCCCCGGTTTTTTTTTTTTTTTTGGTATATACGTTTAAGATCCCTCCGGTTTTATAAAAAAAATATTTATATAGCCTAAATAAAATTATTTAAATAGCCCATTATAATTATAACTTGGATTGTATGTTTATTACTTACTACTTAGCCCATTAATGATAAGCCCAAAAAAACCCAATATAACTTGAATAGCCCATAACCCATTAGTATGTTTATTGCTGCAACCGGTCAAAAAAAAAAAACAAACTGCTTCCTTGTTGCTGCTAACTGGAGACCGAGAACAGAAGAAAAAAACGCAGGTGAGGTGCGGCCGGCTGTCTTCTTCGTTCGGGATTTAGGGCTGTCTTCTTCGTTCGGGATTTAGGTGCAGGTGCGGCTGTCTTCAACTCTTCAAGGTATGTGTTTTTTTTATCTTTAGGTTTAAATTAGGGCTTAATTTATGTGATTTAGGTTTAAATTAGGGATGAAATTGGACCGATTTTTTGCCATAAACTTGTTGAAATTAGGGATTTAGGGTTGAAATTAGGCTGTAACCATGCTAGATATTAGAAAAAGAAAATGCCTTGTTGATGGTTTAATTAGGCTGACAGGATGTAACTTGTTGAAATTAGGGATTTAACTTGTGTTGTTGACTTGTTTCTTGTTAGATTTCGCTATGGGGAAAAACAAAATCATAATTGACGAATTCAAAAATCTTAAAGGAAGACGAGCAGAACTATAATTCTTCATCCAGGAGAACCGGCCACCGGGTACCCACCTTCCTCTTCTTTTTAATGTTTTCGTGTCTTTGTTCAATTGTTTGTTAAAGAATGTTTACGTTTTAATGTTTGAGAACGTATTTTATTTGATATTAATATTTGACCCGATCCGACCCGAATCGAATCACCGACATCCGACCCAAACATAGAATTTTTTTTTAGGTCCGGTACCTTCCACCCCCCGAACATTTTTTTCAAGTTTCGCCACTGTCTGTATGATACAGACTGAATGATGCCATTAAGAGGCTAGTATTTTGCCAACCAAACAAATACATCTCTGTCCGAATAAGAGAGGAACCTCTTAATGATTCATTAAGAGGGTTGCCAAACAGCCCCTTATAGTTCATATTAAGAAAAATGCTTTATCACATCCGTGAAGTCATTATTTAGGGTTTAGAATTTAGAATACATATATATCTGTTAAACTTATAATAGTTTGATTGACTTTTGTACGTTTTGGTTGAGTATATTATCAGTTTTTAACATGCTTTACTTTTGGTTAGGTCTAATTTACCTTTTCAGTACACTCTAATTTACCTTTCCACTACACTCTCAAATTTACCTTTTCAATAGATTAGGTCTAATTTACCTTTTTACTACACTCTCAAATTTACCTTTTCAAGAGATTGGGTGTAATTTATCCTTTCAGTACACTCTAATTTACCTTTTCAGCAGATTAGGTCAATCGTTTTCTTCAAATTTTGAAAAATGGTGTTAACAAATACTAACACATTGTCACATAATTAGTCACTTCTCAGGTCAATTTTGATCATAATCATAAACTAAACAGTTCCAATTTGGCCTCTTAGTTTTTTTTAACCAAATCAAACCAAACATGTCGATTTCAAGTTGCTTTCACGATGACCATCCATATCATATTACAAATATTTTAAACCCTAAACAAATTATCTCAAGCAACATCAACATCAACATTAATTATTATAAATAACTCCAATCATCTGATTTAATAATTATTAAAATACGAAATGATTTAACAACTTTGTCTTATGTTTTAACCTAGTGTAATTCAAAAAGTTTAACCAAGATGGGCTTCAAAATTTTAAATTAATTCAGACTAATTCGATCTAAAGCTGTAACAAAATCATAATTCACAATTTTTTTTAAAAGGGTATATTAACACAAAATTAAAAATTAAAAGCAAAAATAAAAAAGAAACACGAAATAATATACCAAAAGGTGGTGAAACTATGAAAGTCAACGGTGTGGATGCGACCTCCCGAAATCAGCAAGCTTCCGTGATCTATTAGCATAGAACGATTTAACATTAGATATATGAGGCCGTATATCGCCGTTAACTCCGCCGTCTAACGGTGGTCTTCCTTTCACGTTCCATAACCGACTAGGACTCGCACGCACTAACGGACTCAAACAGAAAATCAACTCCGAAACACTCCGCTGTGCTCCGCCGCGCCGGACCGTCGGATGCGACGGCGTCTTCTTCGGCGTCTGTTTAAACGACTCCGCCTCCGCCGATTCGTAACCGCTTGATCCGTCACTGAAATCCTCTTCACCGCCGTCATCGGAGGTTCTCACCGGCGACATTCCTCGATCTCGAACAACACACCGTTGCTTCCGTACAGCGGCGGTTGATGAAGATTCGGTTACGTAAACCGATTTATTCTTCTGACGACGATCGGAAACTGGACGAACGTTCGAGAACCACAACGGAGATGACGTCACTGACGTCGGCTTACCAGCGGCGCCGCTCGGCTCGCCGGAAGTGGAAACGGAAGCTCCGTGAATCGAATCGGCGTCTCCGTCACGTCCGTTAGATCTGAACAGGTTTGAAAACGTTGAAAACCTAATCAAACTCTTCTTCTTATTGTTCGATGAAGTAGCAGTAGCACCGCCGATGCAACCAACGGAAGTAACCGCTATCTGCGGTGAGTTGTAGAACCCTTGATCTGAGAGGCTGTGGTTCAGGTTAGGTTTGTTGGAAGTTTGTTGGACGGTTGTAACAGAATTCTGTTGCTGTACGGGTTTCCGGTGGTTGATATACGGAGAAACAGAACGCTGTAGCGGCGGATTGGTGTTTGAATTACAGTGGTTCTGTGATTGGGCCCGGGCTTCGGCTTGTTTCTGAGCTAGGATTAGTTTGAATAGGCGTTCACGGAGACAAGAAGCGCAGACGCCGTTGATGCTGCTGAGATCGGTGTTGTGTTTCTTACACCTCATCTATAGATATATCTGTGAGTGTTTTGAGAGTTTGGTGGAAGTGATGGCAGTGGTGGTGGTGGTGCTGCCGCTTCCGCCGGCGGTGTTGGTTGGGGTGAGCTGGTGAGGTGTGAAGAATGAGATTTTATGGTTTTGGTATGTATGATAGTATATAAAGGGGTCGTGTTACACTTTACCCCCTTATTCTTTTGTTTTTTGTTGTATTACTAATTCATCATTGGATTTGGGCAAATTACACAAATGGTCCATGTGGAGTGTGGTATAGGGATAAACAAATGATACCGGTATCGATTTTTTCAAACCGATATATATTTTCGGGACCGAATTTTGACCTTTTCGGTACTGATATTTACCAGTTTTTAGCTTCAAATATCAGTTCCGGTACCGAAACCCGTTTTTGAGGATTTTCAGTACCGGTTGAAACCGAGCTCATCCCTAGTATGCTTAATTTGTGGTTTGGTGTTCCTACTTTGAAAAATTGTGGGCTTAGACTAATGTTTTGTAGGCAGGTAATATGATTGGTCTCTAGAGTAGATGGTTGTCTATTTGAGTCTTAAGTTATGTGCCTCTCACACTAATGGTATATTTGTCTTTTCAAACTGTATTACATATTTACATCAAGTGTTCTAGACCATTTTGACTCATACTCCACATATGTTAAATATCGATTGTGATGATTTCCATCACCAATCATTATCGTGTTCTTCATCTTAGAACATCACCATTCCTTGAATCATTCCCCTCACTTCAAGCATATTTTAAGAAGCCTTTGTTTGATGTTTCAATCACTTTAGTAAAGTTTATAACAGAAGATATTGTGGTACCTTGACATTGTCCAGAATCGAACAAGTTTTGTTTTTCTCTTTTTGTTATTGTTGTTGGTTTTTTCTTTGATTCACAACGAGTTACCTAAATTTATTCTTTCTGTAGATTCATCTTAGGGATGCATACGGGAGCGTTTCTTTCATTGATATATTTGATATTAATAAGTTTCAATCCATGAAATATACTTTATGTAAGAGTTAGGATTGACTAACTGAAGTGGTAGTTTTTTTTCTTTTATCATTTTGTGAGTCCATGTATAGACTTCGACTAGCTTTAAGCATTGGCCTTTATGTTTTAAATTCGGGTAGGTCTATATTTAAACTTTAATAAAGTTATCATATATTCCCTACGAAAAATTGCGGGCTTAGACTGTAATACCAAATGGACCATACGTATAATTTACTCTTTAGCTTTTATTTAGTAACTCAAATGTAAGTTTCATAACTCGAAGGGACTGAATATCAAATTAGATGAAACATTAGAGGGGGTTGTGTAAAACTTCACTTGTATAAGTTATGGATAATATTTAGAGTCTTAGAGCATTCACATCCTAACCATTAAATTATGTGAGGAGGGGTTTTTATATTATAAAGGGTATAAAAAGTGGTTGTGAGTAGAGGAGAGAGAAAATGTTACTGTTCATCTGTATATTTGGGGGGACACTGTTCACCCGTTATAATTTTTTAATATATTTTGAAAGTGGTTGTGAGTGGAAGTAAGAGAAAAATGTAATGATAATATTATTTAATTGAAAGGAGAGAGAAAAAGTATTTGTTTTTAGTGGAAATATATTGATATAGGAGTTGTTTTTTAGTGGAATGTATGTATAATTTGATGGATTGGATGTGAATGCTCTTAGGAGTTTGGTCATCGCCTCATCTTACTCTTGTAATGTCATATAAAAATTAGAGTAAAATGCACGGATAGTCCCTGTGGTTTTGCAAAGTTTCAGCTATAGTCCCCAGATTTTAGAAATTACACTCATAGTCCCTGTGGTTTGACAGTTTGTTTCGCTGATAGTCCCTGGAGTGGATGTGGGTTAGTTTTCTTAGTTAAGTCCATGTGAAATTACAAAATTACCCTTGCTTTTATTATATTCATCAACATCATCATCATTCATCAGTTCTACTCTCTCTCTCTCTCTCTCTCTCACTAAAAACCACCACCACCGTCACCTCCCTTGCCGCCATCACCACTCCCCACCACCGCCATCCCTTTCCACCACCACACCTCCGCCTCCTAAACCCATACCCGCCTCCTAAACCCATACCCGCCTCCACCATCAACCACCCATCCCCAAATCAACCAGCAAACATCGAGATCGGAACTCCATCCAAATCAGCAAACATCAGAACTCTTCCTGCTTCAAATCGGAACTCTTCCTGTTTCAAATCGGAACTCTTCCTGCTTCAAATCGGATCTAAATCAGCAAACATCGAGATCGGAACTCCATCCACCGATGAAATTCCGGCAACAATGGCGGAATTGCTGCCAATCAGAGCTCCATTCGCCGACAAATCGTTGGCAACAATGGCGGAATTGCTGCTGTTAGCCTCCGTTTTCAACAATCGTACGTCTCCGAACTCCTTTCCTTCACTCTCGAATCGTCGGCAACAATGGCGGAATGGATGTTAAAAACCATTGTTCATTCATTTATCGTTGGTAAACCATTTCTATCTGATTACAAGGAGTTTGTTTCTTTGTAAATTTGATGTAAGTTGCTGCTACTGATGAGGATTTGCAGATTTGTAGTCAATTAGATTCATAGGTTTCTATGTGTATATTTGATGGCAAACGATTTTTTTATTACAAGGACTCTGTTTATATGTGAATTTGAAGTAAATTGCTGCTAGGGCTGGAGATTTACAAATTACAAATATATATCAATGAGATTCATAGGTTTATATATGTTGATTGATAGGGGTGGTTGATTTGGGGATGGGTGGTTGATGGTGGAGGCGGGTATGGGTTTAGGAGGCGGAGGTGTGGTGGTGGAAGGGGATGGCGGTGGTGGGGAGTGGTGATGGCGGCAGGGGAGGTGACGGTGGTGGTGGTTTTTAGTGAGAGAGAGAGAGAGAGAGAGAGAGTAGAACTGATGAATGATGATGATGATGATGTTGATGAATATAATAAAAGCAAGGGTAATTTTGTAATTTCACATGGACTTAACTGAGAAAACTAACCCACATCCACTCCAGGGACTATCAACGAAACAAACTGTCAAACCACAGGGACTATGAGTGTAATTTCCAAAATCTGGGGACTATAGCTGAAACTTTGCAAAACCACAGGGACTATCCGTGCATTTTACTCTAAAAATTAAGAAGACTTTTAGAAAGACATTTAGGATGACAAATTATTTTTAGAAGTTCTTTGATTATCCGAAAGCAACATTATATTTCATGAACAAAATATCATTGATGACACAACTTATTAGGAAATATATTAAACAGTTACAAAATAATATAAATGCTAGTACTTAAATTTAGAACTTCACGCATATAAAAATGTAAAATATAAGAATGCTAAAGTATAGTTGTATTGCTTAAAAATATATTATTAGATGGTATTTTTGTCATTTTAAATCTCTAGACGATCTAAAGGATGTGAAGAAAAGAACAGTTTTTTTTTTTTTTTTTTCATTTTATAATTTTCCAAAATTTCTAGTCGAAATTGGCAGAAAGACATGGTGTTAATATGTATAGTCAGCTGCTAGTGAATATAATATTGAAGAGATATGTTGTTGTTTACGTGTAATAAAAATGTAGTTTCAGTATATGAACATTGTTTTGATATTTATATGCACTTGTTTACACTATTGATGTAAAGGTGTTTATTTATGATGAGATGTGTGTCTATTTAGTGCATGCTACTTGATATCCAGTTATAAAGCACCAAAGAATTGATGGTGGTTTATGACATCGACTAGGTGTATGTGTATCTAGGGGGCTGAAATGAAAACAAATAATCTAGTCAACGACCAAAGACTAGATTTTATAGGACTAAATGTAACTGAAATCTTCAAAATGATAATATCAATAAAATAAACTGATATACTAAGCCCGGTATTGTTCTCAAAATAAAACATTAATCATCAATCTTTATTTTTACATTAGTCATGTAGTCCTCTAAGATGGAACTAATTCTTTTCATCTAAAGTAAATATCACCAAAATTTGCATTTTTAAGAATTAGAACTTATATAGCACTTTTGTTAGAGTTAGTTGTTCACAATACCACTAGGTCATAAGTTAAGATTACTAGATCATAAATTAATGTTTCGCAAAGACATTAATTTTTCTAACGTATGACATCTAAAGTTACGAAGGTTATCAACGACCTTCATGTTTCGTTTCTCTTATATAAAGTTACGTATGTTGACGTTTCGATGTTATTTTTTTCATGGTTTTACGTTATCTCTTTTTTTATTATATCGAGTTCCGGTATCGTATTGATATATAATAAAACAAATCAATATCAACCAAATTCTCACCACAACATGTGTGAATGATAAAATACTAGTTAATATTATGAAACTTAATTTACAACAATTCAGATGAAATTTGGTATAAGAAATTACTTACAACTATATACTTCTTTTTTCATGCGTTAATTTTATTTTTATTTTATGGCATTAGTATGGGTAACTATTAACAATAAAAATGCTTAGAGGTTGCTTGGTAGCCTCTTGATTCCATTAAGAGCTTACCTCTGAATCAGTTAATATCAAGTATATTTGGTTCACTGACATGATACCGGTAAATTAGTTAATAAGCCTTTCAAAATAATGTTGAATGAAAATTTTATCCCTTTTTATCCATTCACCTGTGTTCATAACCCTTAGCCGACCACTCACACACCACCTCCTTGACGTCCCACCACAACGAACCAAGTAGTCCTCGTATTGATTCAAAGTCACTTATCCAATCAAACCTTTTAATTATACAACACTTACTAGCATGGAGGTTGCCAAACAGTCCCTTACATCCTTGAAATGCTTTCATCTTTAGCTAGTCTTAAACGAATTATATGTCGTTCTCTCGTTATACAGATTACCATTTTTAATCTTTTGTTTTAATTGTAAATTTCTACTTACACCCCTCACTTTGATAGGCTAACTTTAAACTTTAATAAAGTTTTCATATATCCTCTAAACTTTAATAAAATTACTTTTTACCCTTTTTTACAACTATGCCGAGTTCCCGTTTTACAACTTATTCATTTTTACCAAACAGAATTAAGATTGGTAAGTCTTTTGTCTTTTAATGCAACTTTAACCAGCCTTTTTTTTCTTTTTTTTCTTTTAGCTTACCAATCTACTTTGCTACCCATTACTTTTAGGCAAATTGGATTTAAATAATACAAACTTTCTTAATTTGGCTTATAATAATCTCAACTCAGTTATTTGTCTATAATAATCCGAACCGGTTCACTTTTGCCCGATAATAGTCCGCCGTTAAAAATAGCTTATCGGAGTTAAGTTGTTTTCCGAATTACAAACCGATGTTTTAGGGATTTTAATTAGAACGAGAATATGAGTCGATTTATGTAAAACTTATCTCGAAACGGTGCTCCAAACGGCTTGATTTTTGTTAATTGGAAGTTTAAATACCCGAATTGAAGCACTGTTTTCGTCGTTTGGGGCAATATTTCGAGTTAAATTTTACATCATCAACTCGTACCCTCGTTTTAATCAAAAGCCGTAAAACATCGGTTTGTAATTCGGTAAAAAAACTTAACTTCGTTAAGCTATTTTTAAAGCAGACTATTATCGGCTAAAAGTGGACCAGTTCGGATTATTATCAGCAAATAACTGAGTTGAGATTATTATCGGCCAAATTAAGAAAGTTGAGATTATTTAAATCCAATTTATCTTAATCTTAAAAATTTATCATACAACCTCTAAACTTCAATAATTTTTTTTTACCGACATAGTCAAGGGATAAAATACTAGTTAGAATCAAAATTGTTGTAACCAATATGATTATGACAGCATACTATGTGACAAACCATTATTGTTTGTTCGCCAAAGAAATTAAAAAATAAACGTGATGATAATGTAGTTTTTATTTTCTGTTAATCTTGAATTCTTTGAATTACAAATTGAAATACATGTATATTTTGGAAAACTGATTGCGAACTTTGTATGGATATAAATAGTAAAATAGTTTACCATTTGGATCTTTAAGCTGGAAATTTGTCGACATCTAGAATTATGGTGGTTGGGCTTTCAGAAACAGATTATTATTTTCTTATAATAAATTATAAAAATACATGACATTTTTCTATTGATGCTACAATAATTTATAACCAATAAGATTTATAAATTTGACTGGTTTATACCTATTTGATGGATCAAAAGTTTTTTTTTTTTTCATAAAAAAAGTACCTTAATCACGTTTGAAAACTATAAACCATATCAACGATTAAACTTACAACTTCATATTTTAAAAACTTTTCAGCCATATACAGTATTTTCTATCATTGTTAACCGGTTCTCACTGGTTTCATCTCCAAAACATGAGAGTTCACTTGCGCTTAGCCTATTAACTCGAAACAAAAGACCACAACAATTTCGGTTTAATGATCCCGAATGACGGATCCTCTTACATTAGTCATGTTAGTGTCTTGTATACATATCATTTCTTCCCAATAATATTAATATAAAATTGTGTTTTAGCATTGATATATACACACACGTATATAAAATATATACACACGATTTTCTTTCTTTATTTTAATTGTGAGCATGTGTGAGTCTAAAAAGTGTGGTCAGCCAAATATAATAACATTTTAACTATATAATATGTATTTTACATTGCTGATAAAACAGTGCTATCAACTCATCATACACCATGTTTTATTTTCAAAAGTTATCTATTTTTTTTAAATATCAAAAAATGTTAGAAAGAGAATAAAAGTGGGAATGGAATGTAAATACAATATTTTTCTTCGTTTATGTTTATCAAACATGACAATACATCATATTCAAATTGTTTGGCTTAATATTAATCTAATCCTTGCCAGCCTTGTGATACAAGTATTTTAATTATATAAAAATTAAGAATATTTTTCCATACCAATGCAATTTTTTGTTGTTAGTTAAACTTGTCAAGTATGCATTTTATTGGAAAAATATTATTATTCATAGAATAATGATATAACGCAAATGAATATACGGGGAAATATTTAGAACCTAGTGGTCTATTTAAGTCAGAAGGTAAGGCTGTGTTGACATTTACAAAAGTTTTGGGTTGAAAAAATGAACTACTTCATTCGTGTTGAATGGGTTTTCATCGACCCGTTAATACCTTTATTTTGGTTTTGATATAATCAATTAGTTGATGGTGGTTTATTGACAAAGTTGAGGATGCCATAATCAACAATTGTCCATCAAATTTGACCCGTTTTCAGCAACTGTATACCGTTTTTTTTCAAAACAAACCGGTTTAATTGTGCTCATGTTGTTAGCTCGCTATATAACTAATCACGATCTTGATGATTCTTGTTTAACCTTCGTTTTTTCAAGTATTGGTCACGAATTCATGACAGTGTCAATATTATAAAATGGAAAATTAAATTTTAGCATTATATATACATATGCGTATATAAAATATATACACACGAAGCTCAACTCCTTTGTCTAATTTCTTTATTTTTCTTGTGCATATGTGTCCGTCCAAAAAGTTTGGTCAGTTAGATATAATAAGATTTTAATTTTAATTAAATAATATGTATTTTACATCCAAAATAAAATAGTGTTACTAGCCTATCTTTAAATTTGTGATACAAGTAAAAAATGACAACACATCATATTCAAATAGTTTTGGTTTACTGTTTAATTTAATCGCTGCCTGCCTTATAATACAAGTAATTTATTTAATAAAAACTTAACATTGTTGTAAAACAACGGCCTAATAGCAACATCTAATATGTAAAGGATATTATAGAGAATATAGAGGCAATGAGAAGTATAGAAAATGAGAGAATTCCATTCATTGAGTGTACATATATACAACAACAACCCTAAAGCCCATTAACATTAGGTCAGACTTGGCCTATGGGTCTGAATGTCTACATTCATAACACTCCCCCGCTGACATTTAGAAATACACATACACTATTAACATTATACTACTAGATAATGTTTACACGATTCTTCAAGACCGATGTTAACTGATACTGCAGGACCAGTTATGTTGCCTCATTAAAACCTTACTAAGAAAAAACCCAGTTGGACAAAACTTAGTCAAGGAAAAAGAGTACATACACTGTGTATATTATGGGTACATTACTCCCCTCAATTTTACTTGTATATCTTGATGATGTTGAATCCAATCTTCTGTGACAATTGCTTGACTTGATATTTGGCGTAGTCTTCATTTATTTGAGTGTTGTTGTCTACATTGTCTTCATACAGTATGGCTTGAGCTTCTCTTGATCAACTATAATCTACATACTTCTTAAATATGCTGAAATCTTCGACCTTCATAACTTGTATTTGGATTGAGGTCGAACTCTATGCGAGTCTAATATATATCAATCATAGCCCAGGACGTCATATTGTTCTTGTGGAACTATCCCGTGTCTCAAGTTTGTAAATATGTCAAATAATTATTTAATGCGCTTAATTATTCTGCCTCTTTAAAAACCATGCCAGGAAAACCCAATGGGACAAAACCGTAGCTAAGGGAAAAGAGTGCACTACGCATTATACATAATTAACAACATGATTTATGATGATGTTAAATTAGTACTTCGGGACCAATAAGATAAACTGATACTACTGGATCAGTTATGTTGTCACGTTAAAAACCTTACCAAGAAAACCCAATGGGAAAAACTTAGTGAAGGGAAAAAGAGTGCAACATTTGAGATTAGAACTGTAATCTTACCAATACATCTAGCAAGAACGTAATATCAGATGTCGTCTTGTTTGCAAGATACGTCAATGCTCTGATCGCAATTAAGTATGGTACTTCTTGACTAAGTAGTTCAACATCCCTTTCTTGGGGTTGATAAGAATATTTTTTCTATGTCAAGCGATCAGACAATCGTTCATGTACTCAACGAATGAGCTTTTTTTATATAACATCTTCTAGATGTAGTCAGATTGATGAGCAAAAATAGTACATATATACTCGAACTACAGGTCGAGAATAACTACATTTTGTAAAGGTCATTCAAAATTTTCCTCTTTAGTTTGAGAGTTCCCTCTCGATGATGTTTACATTATCACTGTAAGAGTGAAATCTTGTTAAATAGATGTAGCTCATTTTATCAAAATTATACCTCTCTTTTCAGAGTATAGTCGACTGTACCACATACGAGTAGTTTCCTTTAAGATTTATATATATAACACCTATGGGGTTATTGTTTCATAATGCTTTGAGCATTTTTAATCCTTCAGGGGGTTTTCATACAGATGTCATTTGCAATTGTCTCATACATGTATACGGTGATGACATCCATAAGTTGTTTTATCTGAAGTCATTCTGAGATTGCGAGGCCGCTTAAACATCTAAAGATTATCGCATCCACTACAGGGGTATACGTTTCCTCGTAATCAACTGCTGGGATTTGGGAAAAATCTTTATGTTAAAACGCGTGCCTTACATCGCAAAAACTCATTATTTACGTTTCCTTTTATTTAAAGACACTCATTTATAACCTACTGGTTTGACGTCTATGGGTGTTCGAACTGCTGGTTCAAAAACGTTTAGTCTGTCGAGCAAATTTAGTTCAACCTTAAGTCATGTAGCCATTTTGGCTATTTGTGTGTGTACACTCTTGCACACTTTCTATATATGTAATCTTTTTTTTTCATCGGTTACATCTATTGCTATAGCATAATCAAATATATCATTTTACACGTGTTTCATTACGGTTCCATATTGTACTTATTTTGTACATAATTTATCGCGATCTCATATTTGTTTGGTACTAGAGTTTCTTTTAGAACTCCATTAGCCTCTTTTGGGGTTTTGACAACAACCTTCTTTAAGGTTTAGTATGCAACCACTTCTGGGGTTTTGTATGCAACCACTTATGGTGTTTTATGTGCCACCTCTTTTGGGGTTACACCAACTGTGTTACTCTGTTCTTTTTGTGTTTGTGGGTTTTATCTTTTTGGAACCGATTTATCTCTCACAATTTATTAATATGATAATCATGTTGTGAGTACTTCCATTCGAGTGATAAGTTTAAGCTGATATATGTGACTTTGTCACCTTATTTGTGTTAGTGAATGCATCTTGTATTTCATTTGTTATTATTTGCAAATACACGCTCTTTCTTTTGGACTTCAGATTTGCATTGACCACTTCAGGGGTCGATATATAATATGATGCATTTTTTTTATGTTACCAGTCTTTCATTTTCTTGTCTCCCCCTAAGACTGGGAATGCGATGTACATATCCCATTTTATATGTTATGGTGGTGCTATTGGTACATAGGCTGCACAACAAAATATATAGAAAAATGAAAACTTGGTTCTCTTCAGGAGACCAGTTGTAATGGGGAGTATTTGTGATAAGCAGTTGGTTTTGAATTGATATAATCAATCGACGAATTCCGTCTCGACTACGTATGCCTCTCACTATATTTCACATTGTACCCAACAATGGTCCCTACAATTGGGTTGTCAAAGAACAGTGTTAAACCATGTCAATAAAACAACGTTCCATAGTGTTGGGCATATGCTACATACGGGTAGCTAAAAACTCACATGTAACCATATATGAATGCCACAATCCACACAATTGTACATTTCAATGGTCCCATATAAGAGGGATTGTTTGTAGGAGTTTATTGTTTGGAAGGGCATAAAAATTTATTTGCCACAAAAAAAAAAAAAAAAACTAACTAGACATATGATAAGGCATTTTGGGAGCAATGGTTTTAGATTACTTAGAGGTGCTAAGGTGCTGGTTAGCATGTTTGATTGTTTAGCATATCATGATGTTATCTTGATGACCTATTTGGTCATGCCATGTGGTGAACGTATAAATATTCTAGTAACTTCTGGTTACTCACCATATTTGATTTAATGGAATATTATGGAAAATTAGTATCATTTCTAGTAACTTCTAATATAGTCTTCTGGCCATATTTGCTATACTCCCATACAACATTCATGGTGGCATCATTACAATTTTCTTAGTTATGTATATGATCATAACCTTTGAATTGATCATCATCATATTCATATTAGGGAATGGATTAGAACCACAGAACTTTCATGCTTGTTGTTTCAAACTTTATATATATTCTTTAACAATTAATGATATTTGACGATGGAAATTGTTTTGCTCAATGGATTATGATATATATTTTTCTCATCACATTCTCTTCAAGGAATGGAATAGAGTCTGACAACTTTCATGGTGACTGTTTCAAACCTTATATATCAAGAGCGCATTTGAGGTTTGACAAGTGGAAATTGTTTTATTCCACATGTATAACTAATCTTTTCACCACATAACATCAATTATATGACCGAATCATTAAGATTTATCAGTCCAAAATCTTACAAGCATAAATAAATTTACAATAAGCTTTAGTGAGTTTGAAACTTCGAATGTCATATTATAAATAAATCTTGATCACTATTCAATCATGTCTATAACGTGTGATCATATACACAACTTTAATTTAGCTGCTTCATTGAAGATATATAATTAATTTGCCTTACTGTCATGATTGAATATTAAAATATATCAAGAACACTATTAAAAAGGTTTATGGTAATATGCAAAGGTGATGATTATACAATGCATCACTTTATATTATGTCACTATAAGAAATGACTTATGACACAACCTTATGAAATATTTTTTTTTTATTTAACATATCATCTAAATAAATTAAAGCATATAAAAGACGCAATAAATTGCAATAGTGATAAGCCTATTATTATAGGTTATGCTCTAATTTATCGACATCGTGTGCGTTAGCTTTCAAATTAGTGGTTTTCTATAAAGGACAAAGTTGATATATGATGAAAGCCACAATAAAAATATACATCTTGATTAATAGTAAGATAACATTTATAAAGAAAGATGAGTAAATCAATATATGATTTTTTTACTATTAAAATATAGCTATAATTTGTCATCAAACAGATTAAAAATTATATGATAACATGTCATGTAATGTCATATAAAACATCAAATTTCTTATTCTTATATATCAAATAAGAACACTATAAACATTACACTTATCGTATTGTATTTCTAGTTAAATTGTTATGAACAATCACATTAAAATTTATATGTCAAGTACAAGTATTACACATCAGAAGTGAATGTACATGAACATATTAAATACTAAACAGACTTTTTCATAGTATAATAATATGTCAACTATTGTATACTCCAAAATCATCTCCATCAAACGTTATTATGAAATATGATCAATGCATACATAAACATATTATCTAAACAATATAAACTATAAAGCCAACAAGTAAGAGATATAATGTGTCTGTAATTTTGTACTGCAATTTTAAAATCATCATCTTTTAAATTAAATTGTAAGTCACCTAATTTTCTATAAAAAAAATAGTATTATTGTGACTATCCATGTTCCTAACTCCATATCATTTAGTTTTATGAATATTGTGACTATTCAGGTTCATAACTTCATATCATTTAATGTCATGAATATTGTGACTATTCATGTTCATAACTCCATATCATTTAAGATTGTAATTAAATGGATATTAAAAATCATTTAAAGTAATAAGAATTAATCAAATTTGTAATGTAAAAATGAATTAAAATTAATAAAGAATGAATTAAACTACATGATGGGAAAAAGATATTTAATGATTTTAATTTTTAAGCATTAACCAACATCATATATATTAATAACAACAAAAGGCTATTTAATTACTTTTTTTTTTTGAACTGTGAACTTCATTGGAAAACGGGCGCACCCTCAAAAAAGGGCCGCCAAAAGAAACGCTTACAACATATACAATGGGTTAACTACCCAATCCTTCCAAACAATAGAGGAGAAACTAGATCTACTTTTCAACCACAAAAAAGCCCAAGATTTAACCAAAGCAACAACCTCCACAACCTTCGGCCTAATCCCCTTAAAAACTCTATCGTTCCGAGCCTTCCACAGCACCCAACATGTAGTCATAACAATCCCACTTATCAACTTCGTGGCCCATTTACTTCCTGGAAGATGCTGATGTAAAGACATCAGATCTTTAAAATCAAAGGCCAAAAAAGGCGCCATTTTACACCAAGAACTCATCGCGGACCAAACACCAAACGAAAAGCCGCATCCCGTAAAGAGGTGCATCACATCTTCATCCACCGTATCGCACAAACTACACGACCCGTCCTGTATATTTATCCGTCTTCTAATCAGCGCTAACTTGGTAGGAATACGATCCATTTCTGCTCTCCACACGAACAGGTTGACTTTGAGCGGGACCCATGATTCCCACTTCATAAGATGGTCTCGACGATCTTCATTTCCTTCACGAATCAGCTGTTTTAACTTCGCTACTGAGAAGGTGTCTTTATCATCCTCTCCCCATGACCAAACATCGTGAGTACCTGCATACGAAATATCTTTAAGAAGAAAAACGACATCCTGCATCTCGGACATTTCCTCAACAGTGGAGATACTTCTTTTCCAATCGGGGAAGAACCGCATGCCTCCGTTATATTGCCGCAGCCGAGAAGCAACTGTACAATTTTTCTCCCGCTCCAAACTATAAAGCCTTGGCCATCGGTGCTTTAGAATCGTCGAACCAACCCATAAACCCGACCAGAAATTGACCTGAAGACCATTCCCAACCCTCGCCCTTATCAGAGAACTGATATTCTTCCCGTTAAAAGAGTACCGCTCCAACTCCTTAACAATCACACTCCAGCATCCATTAATACTACGGTTAAGTGGAAGGAATTCCCACCTTCCCCTCCCCCCGTGAACTAACTCCATCATTTTACGCCAAATACTATCCTTTTGTGTTTTATATCGCCAAGCCCATTTCGCCAAAAGAGCTATATTAACTTATCTTAATTTGGTTATTCCCAAACCACCATTTTTTTTAGACTTTGTCACTGTATCCCACGCGACCCAAGACATTTTCTTATCCTCACTAGAGCCTGCCCAGAGAAAATTCCTCATCATTTTTTCCAACACATCCGTCACTTTAACTGGGGCTTTGTATAAGGATAAATAATAGACCGGTAAACTAGCAAGCACCGACTTAATTAAAGTTAACCTTCCACCCATGGACAACAAATTGGCCTTCCAAGAAGCTAACCGACTTTTAACAATCTCGATAACCGACTGCCAGTGGACACTCTTGTTCATATTCGCGCCAACTTTTATCCCCAGATAAACAAACAAGAATTCCCCAACTCTACAACCCAAAATAGTCGCTAAGTCACTCACCTCTGCGCCTTCAACCCCAATACCAAACAAGTGAGACTTCCGTATATTAATTTTTAGCCCCGAGCATATATAAAACACTCTCAAAAGCCTGGTCGTTATTTGAATGTTCTCCCTCGACCAATCCCCCAAGATCATCGCATCATCTGCATATAATAAATGAGAGATAGTTGGTCCCCCATTATAAACTCTAAGATCCTTTATCTCCCCCGAATCACAAGCCTTTGTAACCATAAACGAGAAGGCCTCCATCACTATAAGAAAAAGAAACGGAGACAAAGGGTCACCTTGTCTAATCCCCTTTTGGCATTGAAAATCAAACGTGGGCGAACCATTAACCAATACGGCCGATCTAGCGGATTCAAGAATGCCCTTAACCCATTGACACCACCTAGTTGGGAACCCCATTTGACCCATCACCGAGATAAGGAAACCCCAATTAACATTGTCGTACGCCTTTTCAAAGTCAATTTTAAGTAAAAATGCTTTTCTCCCCGTCTTTTTAACCCACCCATATAACTCATTAATCATAAGCGGACCGTCCAATATGAATCTGTCTTTAAGAAAAGCCGTTTGCGTCTCCGAAATAATTTTACCCATCATATCCTTCACCCTCAAAGCCAATACTTTCGAAATAATTTTACTAATAACCCCGACTAACGTTATTGGCCTATAGTCTTTTAGCCCGACAGGAGATGTAGTCTTTGGAATAAGCGTAATAAAAGAGGTACTGCATCCTCTACTTATAACACCGGTCTCGTGGAAATTATTGAATAGCTTGACAAAATCATCCTCCAAAGAACTCCAAAAGTGCTTTATAAACTTGAAATTAAACCCATCCGGTCCCGGAGCTCTGTCTGACCCGCAATCAAACACCGCCTCCTTAATCTCCTCTTTGGTAAAAGCCCGAATTAGCCTGACGGCATCCTCAGCTGGCACGATATTAATATTGTCACAAATCAGGCCTCGTCAAATATTTATCAGAAAAGTGATTTCTGAAAAACTTTAAAACTTCTTTCTTGATCAAAGTAGGCTTAGAAATCCATTGGCCATCCACTAAAAGACCCGGGATATCATTCGATGCTTTTCTCCCATTCACCACCCTATGAAAGAAAGCGGAATTATCATCACCCTTCGACGCCCACCTAACTCGGGATTTCTGTTGCAAGTCTCTACATTTCCACTGATTAACTTGGGCTACACCTTTCTTACATTCTTCCGAGACCCAAATCTCATCTTCCTCCAAGTCCCTGTCTTCCATAATAAGCTCTAGTCTTTGTATTTCATTCTTGTAACTTTCCAACTCCTCTCCTTCTTTATGTATAGCTTCGGCCCTCCACTTCCTGAGAGCCTCCCTCACATATTTTAATTTTTTCATGATCACCACGTCTGGACATCCCTCAAAGGAATATTCATTGAGCGCCTTAATCACCACATCTTGACAACCCTCTCTCTCCAACCACGAGTTAAACCATCTGAAAGGTTTATACCCAAAGTTGGAATCTACCAACATCAAAAGAATAGGTGTATGATCAGATAAATCTCTCGGCAGAGATCTTAAACAAGCTAGCGGCCACCTGTTGAAGAAAGATTGGCTAACAAGGACTCTATCAATCTTACTCAGCTTGAAATCACCATTATTTCCTGCCACATACGTATATTTGTTTCCCCTCATATAGTACTCTTGTAAGCCTACCTCATCAATAAAAGAATTAAAATCCCAGGCACTCGCATGATCAAATCTGGAGTTTTTTCTTTCTTCTGGATAACGAACAGCATTAAAGTCCCCCCAGCACTACCCACATACCTTGGACACTAGCAATCACAGCTTTTAGTTTGTCCCCCAGACCCCGTTTGGCAACTATTTTTTGCGGAGCATAAACGTTCAACACATTTAGTTGCGACCCATCATCGACTAAGAACCCCGAAGTAAGCAAAAAATTTGGGTCTAAAACAGCAGAGTCTTTTTTAAACACCTTAGTATTCCACAAATTAATCAAACCACCTGATCTACCCGAAGCTTCCACCATATCAAATTGAAAATCCCCTTTCCCCCAACAATTACTACCATCAAATCTGTTAGACTCCGCGATCTTAGTTTCCTGAAGCACCACAAAGTCAACTCCATTCTTGGTCTTTAACTCCTTAACCCACCCCTGCTTCCCTTGCACCCCCAAACCCCTGACATTAATGGACAAGAAATTCATTTGGTACCTGATTGTAATCCTTCTTCTTCAACAATTTCGGTCACCAACTGCTGGAAATTACCTAGCTGAGCCCCCACCACCGACCCTAATTGAATAGTATCGACGACCTCCTTATTGAGCCCCATCGAAATCGCCGGTGAAGCCGACTGCCCTTCTAAATCCACTTGGAAAACTTCCGTCGCTGAATCCATATTGACTTGGAGGATTTTATCCTGAACCGAGATGGGGTCGCCTCTGTCTTCAGCTCTAATCGAATGGGACTGGGAGACTAGAGGAGGTTCTATTACGTCTTCAGAACCCTCCTTATCCACAAAGGAATCACCTTGGTTGTTTTGATTTAAACCCAACAGGCAATCCAGCCCAAATGGGTCTAAACCATTTGGGTCAAAGTCAAGTCTAGGCCTTTTTCTAGAACTGGGCCTATTATCCATGGACATCAATCTGTCTTGAAAAGGGCCCATACGACACCTGTTCCCTTTTTTACAACCTTTCCCTCCTTTTTTAATTGGCACCCTTCCTTCACAATTAAACCTTTTGCTAAAAGACTTTTCCACCCCTAACATATCAGAACCTTCCTTATCTATCCCAATCGAATCCCCACTACAATTGGACCCTTCCTTATAAAAAACATTAACTGATTGACCAACATCATTACCTTCCTTTACTGTCTCCAATATTTGCGGACCTTCCTTATCAACAGGAACAATTGGACTGAACGTAGAAAACACCGGTGACGTTTGATTCCGATGTACCGGAACTGCTTCTTCTTTCCTATCCCTTATCATAAAATCTGGTTCCCAGTCTCCTACCTCTTCCGCCACCCAAACTCTATACTTACGTCCCTTCCACTGCACCACCACCTCCTCTTGAATCTTCTTGCCTTCCGTAATCAGGACTCCAATATAATCATAAGATAAATCAGAATCCCACACCTCATGCTGGCTAACCTGAACGACTTTGCCAAAACACTCCCCAATTCGATTAATTATTATGTTATCTAGTAAGTGGAGAGGAATACCCTGAATCCGTAACCATGCCACTCTCTCGAAAGGAAGAGTTTGGCCAACCCACTTCTCCACCGATTGAAAGACGTCCCCCTTCTCCTTAGCTAGAGTAGAGAACCGATCCGCATCATCTCTATCGGAAAATGAAACTAGGATGAACATGCCCCCCACATACTGTACCACTCCTCCTCCTGACGACATCTCCCTAACTGTATCCCCTGTCGTTTTTAGAGCATTAAAATCAGCCATCCTAACAATAACCGCCTTCCCTACTACATGATCATGCGCCTTAAAATCGTCCGGAACCACTATCACCTTCTCATCCTTAACCATATTGGCTCTACCCAAGACAGCATCTTTAAAAGAAACTGTCCCAACAAATGTCTCACCAATAACCTCCTTCCCTCTAATGTGGTTACCAATCCCTCCGGTTGATGTCTTGGGCTTCTGTTTATCTGCTTGCCTGTTATTAATTTCTCCATCTTCTAATGTGAATCGTGCCACGTTAAAACTCAACTTAAAATCCCCCATTGTAATGTTAGACAGAATCTTCTCCATCTCCCCAGTATTCTTTACGTCTAACAGAGATACGAAACCGAAACGGTTACCCGTCTTGTCCCTCTTTCTTGCTATGTAAATGTCGAAAATCTCCGCATGAACCCGAACAAACCCTGCAAGGTCACTCCCACTACAACGATCTGGAAGATTGGAGACAAAAAATTTAGTCAGCCTCTTTTGTATGTTGACCGGTATCGGTTTCCGGTGATCGCCCCCCATGTTCACCCCAAACGCTCAGGATTTGCTTATTTAATTACTAACCATAAAATATAATAAAAACAATTTATTAGAACAACAATAAAAGCTATTTAATTATTATTTATTCATTTCGTAAATTGAGAAAAAAAATAGGTAAATATACATCAACATGAATTAATGATGTGGAAATCAGGATTAATTTTATAATTAATAATATTCAATCCACACTCATAAGTTATATATTAGAACTTTAAGTGAATTTATGCTATATTAATTAAAACTAAATAATATATATAACTTTAAAATATATATAAATAATATAATCAACAAGTAAATGCAAGATCATGGATATCATAATACAACTTTTCTTTTCAAGGTTTATTTATTAAACATGCATAAAAAGAATTTATCAAACTATATATCAATTTCTAAACCAAGGAATAAGCTTGCAATATAACTAGCAAATAGATAAGATTAGACTTAATAAATTAATAACAAATATTTTCTCATCCGGTTTCTGTAACAAGTGTCCATGTATATATTAAACTTATATTTCCTATTTTTTTCAATACCGTGATGATCATTTATTCTAGAAAAGGTAATTGAAAATGAAAATGAAAATTATGAGTAGGATTTGAACATTCCATGTTCAACCGACTTTCAAAAATCTCATTCTGGTTAACGATTATTCTTATCATGGTAAAATCAAGTTGAAAAGATAAGGCATATTCAACAAGAAACAATATAGGTATAAGAGTAGTATCTTATGTAGATAAACATGTATGGTGGAAAAAAAACTTACCTTGAAATGACTAAAGGAAATAGTATCTCCATCACTTTTCAATCGCCATGTCTACGAAATCCAATCTTCGTTGGAAACACCTCGGGCCACCAAAACTTTTATCAACAAAACATCATCAACGACATGGGTCAACCGAGACTTTAATCAACGATTAAAACCAATGATAATTCGAGCACTTTCGTGCTAATAACGTGTTGTAAAACAACGGCCTAATAGCAACATCTAATATGTAAAGGATACTATAGAGAATATAGAAACAATGAGAAGTATAGAAAATGAGAGAATTCCATTCATTGAGTGTACATATATCATATATATAGATCAATACAACAACCCTAAAGTCTATTAACATTAGGTTAGGCTTGACCTATGGGTCTGAATGTCTGCATTCATAACAAATATTAATTTTTAAGGACGTGCATTTATTCTTTGTTTCAAATACAATTTGATGTCAAAACATAAATGTTGTCTACAATGCTGAAAAGGTCTGCAACAAAAATACAAAATTTTATTTGAAATTTAATAATTAAAACTCACCCGTAATTAGCCAAGTAATTTGATCTTAAGAACATTATTTTTCTTTTATATATATTTTTTTTATTATGTAGGCCATCATTAAATTTCGGTCATTAATCACTAAAGAATTTTAAATTTTGGTTTCTCTTCTTTTTCTGGGGTTTTATTTATCGTTGGTACACATCTTTCGGTGTTTTTCCCCTAGAGTATGTTTTTGTTGTAATAATGTTACTTTACATAGGATAGTTGGTGTAAAATACAAACACTTACTTTACATAAGATACTTAGTATAAAATACAAACAACTATATGGGGAAAAGTAGAACCTAGTTGTTAAATTGAACATTTTTTCAATGTGTTTAATTAGGTTTTCTTTGACCCCTTTATACCTTTTATTATATAATTAATAAATATGATTAGGATAATTATTATAGAGTGATGGTAATCTATTTCTTTGACGCTTTCAGATAAATTATAAATGATTGAATATATCTAAATCTAATGAATAAGTAAATGATTGCGTCACATGTTACAATATGATTCGTGGGGTTGTGGGTAATGGTAACAAGGTGAAGTTTTGGATTGACCCGTGGCTAACAAGTGAATCGTTAAAGTCAATGTACCCGGCTCTGTTTCGTCTTGAGGTTAATAAATGGTGCTCGGTAGCGGATAGGGTTCTTATGGGAAGTAATGGTCCTATCATTGCTTGGGAATGGAAGACATATCCTTCCTCAATTGTTGAAGTTAATAACCTCATTGAGGTTCATAGGAAGCTTGCGGACGTTTGTTTACAACAAAAAGAAGACACTTGGGTTTGGAACCAAGGGGACAATGTCGACTTCTCGGTTAAGGAGGCAAGGAAATGGTTAAGAAGCAATGAATTGACGGACGATAGTATTGGTTTTTCTTGGTGTAAATGGTTACCTAATAAATGTAATATCTTCATGTGGAGGGCTAACATGGATAGGATCCCTACTCAGAGTGCGCTTCGAAAGAGAAATATTTGTGTGGGAGATGGGTTATGTCCTCTTTGTGGTGACGCGGAAGAGACCTCGGACCATTTATTTTCGGCTTGCCGCGTGGCGTGTGGAGTTTGGATGGGCATTTCGACTTGGTGTAAGATCTCGCCTTTCTTTGTGTTCGCAGTTAATGACATCCTTCAATTAGTTAATTATTTGGGTGGTTCGGATACTATGAAAGAGGCGCTATATTGTGTTCTTATCTTAGCTTGTTGGCGAATTTGGAAAGCTAGGAATGAGAAGGTATTCTCAGGTTCTAATACGGAAGTGGTTCAAATTGTTTCGGATGTAAAATATTTGGGTTTTCTTTGGTATAGGAGTAGAAGAAGGAAGGGTAACGTAGCTTGGAAGGATTGGTGTAAATTTTCTTTTCCTGTGATGTAACTTTTATTTTGGCGGGTCTTCTCTAGCTTGGAGATGCCCGTCTTGTTCGTTGGTTGAATGAAGTTTGCTTTTCAAAAAAAAAAAAAACATGTTACATTATGTGAGCCTAAAACTGTTTTAGAAAATTATTTTATTTCACCACTTCATATAATGTTTCATAATTGAAAAAACGTATATTAAAAAGCAATAGTAATATTATCAATGTAAGGCTATCTCACTTGATAGCCTCTGAATGGTCATTAAGAGGCTACCTCTTAATAGAACCATTAAGAATTTTACCAATAAGAAGGTAGAAGAATGTGACATGTGATGATTTACCATTCAGAGGTTACCTCTTAACCATTCAGACTTGAGGTTACCTCTTATTCATTCAGAGGTTTTAAACCATTAAGATGTAGCATCTGAATGGTCATTAACAGGCTACCAAACAGCCCCAAAGACACATCTAATACACTATTTCAATATTAACTATTTTATATTTTCTTTATCGTGTAATAGGCTAATTTTTTTCTTTAATTTTTACATTGATCTTTTTCCAGCACTTAAAAAGAAGTTGGAGCGTTATTAATTCTAGAATAAGTTTTGAGTTACAATCACATATGGATAGGGTTGAGCAGAAAATCGAAATAATTGAAAAAACCGAACCAAAACAAAAACCGATATTTCGGTTTTTGAACTTTTAATAACCGATCTTTACCCAAAAAAAAACTTTTAATAACCGAAATTTTCGGCTAGGTTTTCGGATAACATTTTCAATAACCAAAAAAACCAAACCAAACCGATGAGTTACAATAGTAGGCCTAATCCATATGTGTTTAATCAATGCTAGTAATATTCTGAAATAATTAATTTTATTCTTAAATATTAAGTATTTATAATAAAAACATTAATATGTTTAGTTATAATTGAAAAAAATTATCTATTGCCTACAATAAATAACTTAATATAAAAATTAAATGATCTTTAAAGTATTATAAAAGAAAAAGTTTTAATAAAAACTTTAAAGAAACATAAAAATAGATTAGAATATTTCGTTTATGTGAAAAATATTAATTAGAAAGGTTAAATATAATAACGTAAATGTAAACTTCTACAAAAGATTTTTAAATTTTGGATTAATCTTACTTAATTTTGTTCCAAAAATCAAAAAACTGAACCGTTGCTATAACTGAAAAAACCGAAGCCAAACGGTTTAAAAGAACAAAAAAACCGAACATTTTGGTTAAGGTTTCGGTTTTACCATAAAACTGAACCGAGTCAAACCGTGCACACCCCTACATATAGGTGTAGTGTAACGCCCAGATTTTCTAGTCCGAAAAAGTAACAATATCATACTATTATTTAACAAAATTCGGGCATGACCTGTTCGTATTATGAACAAATCCCTGTAAGACCAATTTATAAGAACTTAAATACTACACAGCGGAAAATATGAGGCCAAAAATTTTGTTCTTAAAAAGTCATATTAATTACATGAAGACTCAATTACAAATTGTAACACGTTCATTAGAGAGGATTCACAATGTTACATTATATCAACGCTTCATGACCAATTTATAACAAACTATGTGACATTTATTTCCCGTACAATCCTTGCTCTCAACTCGATCTATGTTTGCTTCACTTCGCTAGTGGTAGAGGAATCCCGAGCGATACCTGTGGACACCACGTACAACCCAACCATTAGTCATTAACACCATACAACATTAAACCATATAATAGAAATTCATAAAGCATTCTATGAAGTAAACGTGGAATTGTCCAAGCGCTTTCTTAAATACTCTTTATCCAAACCGGGTTCATTCCTAAAAGCACGTATGCAAAACTGTTGTCTTTATTGATCCTTGAACAATCGTACAAGGGGCCCTTTATATAGGGATCAAATACAAAGAAACCCTAAACACTATTTTAGGAGATGATAAACATTCCTAATACAAGATAATTACAAAAAACTATTTTAAATAAATATACATAATATTATCGGCTAAGACTCCCCCGCAGTTCGAGCGGGCGTAGGACAGACGCTCAAACTGGAACGAAAAGATTGAAACAGCTGCCGTGAAATCCCTTTAGTAAAAATATTAGCGTTTTGCAATGAAGACGGGACATGAAGAACCCGTATGTGGCCAACCCGCACTTTTTCCCGTACAAAATGAATGTCGATCTCAATATGCTTCGTTCGTTGATGTTGGACGGGGTTATCAGAAAGATAAACAGCAGATACATTGTCGCAGTAAACAACCGAAGCATGCCGTAGTGGAAGATGCATCTCCAGAAGTAAATTACGAATCCAAGTGGCTTCTGCGACAGCATTAGCGAAGCCACGATACTCAGCCTCAGCACTAGAACGGGAAATAGTGGACTGGCGTTTAGACGACCAAGAAATTAAATTATTACCAAGAAACACATAGTACCCACTTGTAGATCGTCGTGAGTCAGGACACCCGCCCCAGTCTGCATCAGAATAGGCAACCAAAGAATGCGAAGTAGACTTGGTTAGTCGAATCCCATAAGTAACTGTCCCCTGTAAGTATCTGAGGATGCGTTTCAAGAAAGCATAATGGGGATCCCGTGGTTCGTGCATAAAAAGACAGACTTGTTGAACCGCATAAGAGATATCTGGGCGAGTAAAAGTAAGGTACTGAAGAGCACCGGCAAGGCTACGATACAATGTAGGATCGTGAAATAATGGACCGTCAGATGCACTTAGTTTTGACGAAAGATCAACTGGTGTAGCGCATGGTTTACACTCCGTCATGTGAGCGCGCGAGATAATATCCTTGGCCTACTGAGCCTGATCTAAAAATAAACCTTTATCATCCCGAGTAACCTTGATGCCCAAAAAATGATGGAGATGACCCAGGTCTGTCATAGCAAATTCCCGGGAAAGTGTTGAAATAATATGATTGAGCAACGAGGTGGAGGATGCCGTAAGAACAATGTCGTCCACATACAAAAGCAAGTAACATGTTTTATCCCCGTCTTTGTAAATGAAAAGCGAATTATCGCATGTACTACTACGAAACCCATGAGCTAGAAGAAAAGTTGCGAACCGCATATACCATGCCCTCGGTGCCTGTTTAAGTCCATAAAGGGACTTCTTCAATCTGCAAACATAGTTAGGATACCGCCTATCAACAAACCCGGGCGGTTGATGCATAAAGACTGTCTCATTCAAATGGCCGTGTAAAAAGGCGTTCTTGACATCCAACTGATGAATGGGCCAAGAACGAGAGACAGCAATGGAAAGTACCGTCCTGATAGTTGCCGGTTTAACAACCGGGCTAAAAGTATCTTCACAATCTATACCAACAGTCTGCGATTTACCATTTACGACCAACCGTGCTTTGTAACGTTCAAGAGAACCGTCCGATTTAAATTTATGTCAGAAAAGCCACATACACCTGATAACTGGACGATCATGAGGATGGGGAACGAGTTCCCATGTTTCATTTTCCTGTAACGCACTAAATTCGGTTTGCATAGCATGTAACCAATGAGGGTCGGCAAAGGATTTTGCATAGGTATTAGGAACCGGAGAGATGTTAGTGGAGGTATGTAGTATTTTGGCTTTTGAACGGGTGGTCATGGGGTGAGTGTTGGTTGTGGGTTGGGCCGTAGCCGAGGGTGGGGTTTGGGCAGGTTGGGCCGAGGGAGGTATGTGGGCTGGTGGGGCCGTGGGGATGTGTTGGGCATGGGCAGATGATGGAGGGGCTGTAGGTGGTGGTCGTGGGCGACGGGAATAGGTTAGGGGAAATGGGGTGACCGAATGGGGAGAAGTGGTAGGGTTAGTAGCAGCGGGTGTGGGAAGTGGCAATGGTTGAGGTGGACGGGTGAAAGAGAACCCCCCGGGGGGGGGGGGTAGCGTCATCGAGAAAAGTATAGGCATTAGGTGTGGTGGGAATAGTATATGGAAAGGTGTGTTCATCAAAAGTTACATGACGGGATATGTGAACCTTCCCAGTTGTCGGATCGAAACACCGATAACCGCGAAAATCCGGTGGATATCCAAGAAAAATGCACCGGACGGACCGGCTGTGTAGTTTATGAGGCTGGGTGGCTGAATGGTTTGGATAGCAAGCACACCCAAACACACGAAGGTGGTTGTATGTAGGGTGGCGGAGGTATAGGGCAAAGGTGGGAGTGAAGAAATTTAGGCGTTTGGTGGGAAGGATGTTGTGAAGGTAGGTGGCTGTGTGTAGAGCCTCAACCCAAAAAATGGGTGGAAGATGGTCATGGATAAGTAAGGCACGAATGATATCGTTTAAGCGACGAATCATTCTTTCCGCACGACCATTTTGGGATGAAGTTTGCGGACACGAAAAATGAAATAGAAGGCCCAGTTGGGTAGCGAAGGTTTTAAAAGCATTATTTTCGAATTCACCACCCAGATCACACTGAAAGGTTTTGATTTTGCGTTGAAATTGAGTAGTGATGAGGGTGTGAAATTTGACAAAAGTGGGGAAGGTTTCGGATTTGTATTTAAGGGGATATACCCAAATAAAGTGTGAGAAGTTATCAATTAGGACCATGTAGTATTTGTAGCCGGTTTTACTAGTTATTGGGGATGTCCACAAATCACAGTGTATTATATCAAAAGGCGAAAAAGCAAACGAAGTAGATTCATAAAAAGGAAGACGTTTACTATTAGATAAATGACAAGAATTGCAAAAACTAGAAGTGAGTTTATTACATAAAAAACCAGAATTACGCCTAAGAATATCTAAAACTTGAGATCCAGGATGTCCAAGTCTATCATGCCAAGGAAGAGATGCTGTTGAAAGTGAGCAAGCTTGAGGTGGGAGTGTTGGTGGGGTAATAGGATAGAGATATCCCGTGCTATTGTGGCGCGACAGGAGGCGGCCCGTCTTGAGGTCCTTCAAAGAAAAACCAAAAGGGTCAAATTCAATTGAAACATGATTATCACGTGTGAAACGACGAACAGATATTAAATTTTTGATAATTTGTGGGCTAAACAAGATATTCGGTAGGATATTGGTGCGATTATGGATAGGGAGAAAGCCAGTGCCCGAACCCTCAATTGGTAAAACATTGCCATTACCTACCAAAATTTTTGTGGAAACAGGAAAAGAATCATGGTGAGTGATCATACCTTTGTTGTTGGAGACGGTCCGCTCAGCGCCTGTGTCAAAGTAAGATGACGTGTCCGTGTAGGCAAGCTGGGACGTGTTGTAGGCAGCACTTAAATCAGATGGGTTGAGAGCATCAAACCCGTGCTGAATTGGGCCGAATGGACCGTAGCCCATTGGGGACTGTGGCTGATTGTAACCGGCGAAGTGGGCCACAGGAGGCGGTGGCATTGCAGCAGTGTTGGGCCTCCATTGTGATTGTGTCGGGTATGGACATGGTGGTGTGGTCCACCAGGCCCATTGCGGGTAAGAATTTGGTTGATAGGCCCAATGGTTACTGTTAGGTCCGGCTGATCGGTTTCCACGGCCGCGACCACCGCGGCCTCTGCCATTACTGTAACACCCGAAAATTTTAAAACATAAAAAGTAACAACCCTTATGATTTATAGTCCAATAGGAAACCCTAATTAAGACACCCAAGTGATTCTGCACAAACCCTAAGATTTTCAGAATCTTCAGAATCAGGATTAGGGCCCCTAAAACTCAGGGGGGGTATTACCCACTTGACGATTATCCGAATTACTTGCTCTCCAAGTTGAAATTTCAGAATATGTCGACTCACCAGCACTAGTCCCACACGTGGCAACCATATGAAGAAAATGTTTACCTTACGGACCGTAAGGTCACCAAGCTTACGGTCCGTAAGCAGCCATACGGACCTCAACCTTCTCAAGCTTACGGTCCGTAAGCTAGTCCAATTTCGTGTATAAATAGCAGGCCTTGGCACTCGATTCTGGGCACAAAAACTTCGATCAAACTCCAAAATTAGGCTGAGATATTGTCCGATTACTCTCCAAACACACACTAATCACAAATTAAGCATAGCGGGGTGCTGCAGAACAGGGTATTAACTCAATCGCTGATACGATTCATTGTCCGATCAATCAATATATCCAATGAATGTTTAAGTGCTACCCACATTAGGGTTATACTTTATCGTTCGTCATTAATTTGACGGATTGTCGTTAATTCGATAGGTAAAGTATTATACTTTGTCGTTCGTTGTTAATTCAACGGATCATCGTTAATTCGATGGATGAAGTATCGCACTTTGTCATTTGTTGTGAGAAATTGATCTCGGGAGTTATCGTAAAAGTTGTATTAGTTAATTACCTAGTTTGCGTGCAAATTAGGTTAATAGAATAATCATTAGGCTAAACTCTGCCCGTATAAATCTACAATTGGAAACAAGGTAGCATCATTTGGAAATTTTAAGGTACGGATAGGTTCCTTCCTTTCGATCTATGTTGTTTTTATAAAAGATCCCTTACTTCGATTTATGTCATTTGAATACAAGAATTTCTGTAGTAAGATTAAGTTATTACGGATAGACTCTTGTCTTTTGATTTGTGTCATTTAATATAAGTATATCATTTCTGATTTTAAAGTCCGTATTAAGATTTAAGGTATAAGTTATAAGTTCCGTACGGATAGATTCCTTTCTTTCGATTTCTGTCAATTCTGATTTTAAATTCCGTATTAAGATTAAGTTATGAAATAAGTTATAAGTTCTGTACGGATAGCCTCCTTTCTTTCGATTTACGTCATATCATTCTTGATTTTAAATTCCGTATTAAGATTTAGTTAAGAAATAAGTTATAAGTTCCGTACGTATAGAATCCTTTCAATTTATGTCCGTTGGGTACGGATAAAATCCTTTTCTTTCGATTTATGTCATTTTGATCCGAGTATATCATTTCTGATTTTAAATTCCGTATTAAGATTAAGTCATGATTCTAAGTTTCGCATTAAGATCAAGTTATGAATTCCGTACGAGTAGAATCCTTTCTTTCGATTTAGGTACGTTATTCCTAATTTTAAGTTCCATATTAAGATTAAGTTATAAGTTCCGTACGAATAGAATTTCTTTCTTTTGATTTATGTCATTTTGATATAAGTATCTCATTTCTGATTTTAGGTTCCGTATTAAGATTAAGTTATAAGTTTCATATGAATAGATCCGTATTAAGATTAAGTTAGGAAATAAGTTGTAAGTTCCGTACAGATAGAATTTCTTTCGATTTATGTCAGTTAGGTACGTATAGAATCCTTTCTCTCGATTTATGTCCGTTGGGTACGGATAGAATTCCGTATTAAGATTAAGATAAGTTATAAGTTCAGTACGGATAGAATTCCTTTCTTTAGATTTATGTCCGTTGAGTACGGATAGAATCTTTTCTGTTGGATTTATGTCAATTGAATACAAGTTCCGTATTAAGATTAAGTTAGGAAATAAGTGTTGGAAGTTCCAAACATTCTGAAAAGGTTTTGTTTTACTTTATACGAGTTTCATTTCCAACTCTAGTGGTTCCTTATTAACGAGTCAAGGTTTTTATCTTGTTCGTTTAATAAACCACAATTTTGGGGACGAAATTGTCAAGATAGGAGTGATATCCATACCTTGGTGACTGGTTCCACTCTTTGATTGTAAAACTCCTCACGTCTTTGATTATCGATTCCTATTCTAATCATTTGATTTAGTTTTCATGTCATGCGATAGTTTTCTGTTAAGTTGTACTCATTATCGCATGTTCCGATATATGTTCCGTTTTGTTATAAGAATAAGTTTTATAAGTTATGTGAATAAGACTCTTTGTACTCTGTTACCCTGAGTATCGCTTCTCGTGGAGTGTCCCACGAGCATGTTGTTGTGGCATCAACCTCATGTGCTCCACCCGTGACGGAGAGATCAGTTCACGGCGTCTCTTAAGTACAAGTGTGGTACATATATTAGGAGGCGTATGGATCGAATCCTAGAATTTAAGTATAAGGAGGTGGATAACGGGTATGCCAATTCGCCATCTCGTGTGATAAGTATGCAGGAGTAGCTACCTGTGTATTGTCACGTTTTCAGTTTGCTCATGGGTACATCCGTAAGATATGATTAGGAAATTATGTTTTTGCATCGAATCATTTTCACATAAAGTTACCTCCGGATATTAAATAAAATAAACTTTTGTTTTCCTCTATCCGCACACTGGGCAAAACTTTTCAAAATTTTGCTCAGACGTACGTTTTTGTTGTTGTTGTTTTCTTCTTTACGTCAGGTTATCAAGACAAGCTGGGACGGAATATGGAAGAGTGCTCGAGTGTTTTGAAAAGACGTTAGAAATAATTGTAATGGATTAGATATCCTTCATTAAGCTGTAAAGCTTTGTAATACATTTAAGTATAAATGGAATTATGTTTTTGATCTGACTACTGTTATTGTGACACGCCGGCCCATTCCGGGACGGGGTGTTACAATTACCACGACCATCGCGGCCACGATAAGATTGACCGCGGTAGGGCTGTTGTTGAGATGTATCAGATGGCGAAGGTATTGCTGCAGCGGAGGAAGAATTTTCGGTTGGAGCAGCAGGAGCGGCCAAGACTGAAGACGTCTTCTGAGTACGGGCTTCCTGACGGAGAACTTCATCGTGAAGCATGGAGCGAGCCAAATCCCAATCAGCCTTTTAGTTATTAATCAAGGCTGCTGTAGTATCAAATTCAGGCGATAAGCCACGGACCAATTTAAGGACGAGTCGAGACTCGGTAACCGGCTGATCAACGTCTTGAAGTTGATCAGCTAAGCTTTTTAACTGCTGACAGTAATCATCGACGGAGCAGCACTGTTCAAGGGTGAGATTAACAAACCGTGATTCGAGGGCAGCGGCCTTAGCTTGCTTGTTGCTGAGGAATATTTTTTCTAACTTCAACCATGTGGTGCAAGCCGTAGCATCGGTGTCAAGAACACGTGTGAGGAGGTCGTCCGAGAGTGTGCTGTAAATCCATTGAGAAACCAATGCGTCCAATTCTTTCCAAGACGGATATTGCGGATCTGCTTCGTCAGGGGCTGGTGTGTCATTGATGTGGTCAAGAACCTTATATGCCATGGTGTGAAGTTTGAAAAGCTTCACCCATGACGTATAGGTGACCTTGGTTCCATCGAGAGTACGAACCTTCGTCTGAATGTTGGTAACTGAGTACGCAGGGTGGAGGGATTTGTTCTCAGAACTGTTTGATTGATTTTGATCATCAGTGCTTTTGTTTTCTGAAGTGCTCTTTGTCACGGTGAACAGGGGCAGCAGGTTGTTGAATGAGACAGCAGGTTATCGAAGGCAGCAGGTTATATTAGGGAAAAGGGCTATATGCAGAAAAAAAAGCTGAGTGATCTGGATCGAAACCCAAAAAAAGGTGCTTGAGAGCTTAGAGATGGCGAGACAAAACTACTGAGTATGCAGAGCAAGGCTCTGATACCATAAAAGCACGTATGCAAAACTGCTGTCTTTATTGATCCTTGAACAATCATACAAGGGGCCCTTTATATAGGGATCAAATACAAAGAAACCCTAAACACTATTTTAGGAGATGATAAACATTCCTAATACAAGATAATTACAAAAAAACTATTTTAAATAAATATACATAATATTATCGGCTAAGAATTCCTTCATGAATCCGACAATCTCATACCTGCATTACACTCTAAACTCAAAGCACATCATTAGTAATCGTAAGTACTTCGACGCCTTGATAACATTCATACGTATATCTTTAGCATCGTATATTCATACACACATGCATTCACACTTACGCACCTATTATCACATACACCTATATGCAAACGTACCTTCATACATGTCTACGTCCCTACCTACATACAAACAATCATTTACGAATTTATATACACTAGCTCATGCTTACCACTTCATACACATACGCTTATGCCGAAATGACATATTCACAACTTAACATAATATAGGCGATATACAAAACGACCTACGTGCCTATTAGATTCCTAAACATATTTACTTACACAACTTCTTACACTAACACGAAAACAAATCCATTCTTTCATGATGTTTCTTAAGCATAAGTATTAAAAATTATTAAACCTACTAAAAAGTGAATCGAGATTCACTTACCTCATAGACCCATGCTTCTTACTTGATATATCAGTTCCCTTGTCATGCTAGCCCCGAGTGTACAAGTCCACCTTTCTGAGGGCCTATCCTTCATTATCATTTACATACACACGAATGTTAATCCACAAGCCAATGGTAGTTAATCACATCAACAAATGGCTTTCATGTCATATCGACTTCCAAGCCTTCAATATAAACACATATACTTGTGATCTTATCCACCTAGCCTTTTTCACATTTAAATTAATCGTTGAAACCTGGCCCTAGCATCAATGCTTTCGACTAAGATTCTACATGTCATCCTTTACAGCACATTACTTCCATGTCTATCCAACCAATGAATCACATAATATGCATTATTTACAACAACAAGGTTCATGGACCTCAAGGGTGCCATCTTTCACCGGTTGCATAACTATTATGATTGCACTATGAAATTCGCTCAAGACACCTTCCTTTTTGCATATTTACTAGCACTAACACAACTAACTCATTATTCTTGGAATTCACAATTTCAAGAACACCATATCATCTATTACCACTAGTTAAGCATTTTATCAAACACTTGGTGTGCGTAAAACCTACTTTGCATAGTTTACAACTAGTTTAGACATAATCATCTTCTTCCAAATTCCAATCACCAAGAGAATGCTCAAAATCACATTCCCTTCATACAATTAACCCTAGACTATCATCACACAACCTATTTCAAGCTAGGAACAAGTACATCAAACTCACAATTGTGGGTTTCACCATAAATCATCAAATTACTTAAATTTATTCATAACACATAATCTAAATGGTGATTCTAACACCTCTACATGCATGATTTCATTCAATTTCGTAGTTTGATCATAGTCTCACTTCATACCGAATCATAAAATTAGCTTCTACAACTTACCTCATGTGTAGAAAGTCTAGATGATCAAGAATCTAAGTCCATGCATTCGATTAGAATCAGTTTCCCCTTTCAATTTGAAGGTTTTTCTTGATTTAGGGTTTGCACCCTTTCACCCTTGCCTCCTGTTCGATCGCCAGACCCAAAACACACAAGGTGTGTGTTTTAATTTTTCTATTTTATTCTTTTAATTAGTCTCAAATTCCCACTTTGACAACCTTAGCCCCTTAAGTTCATGACATCATCATAATTGGCTTTAATGTCATTACTTTACCTAATTTGCTAGACATTCAACTAGTTTTACTAACCTAGTTATTATATCTCATTTTGTTAAACATGATAACAAACTAGCATATTTAATAATTTGGTTTTAGGGTGTTACAATAACACATTCTTTTAACTAAATAAATTTAAAAATAAATTTCTAACAATTGTGCATGATTTATCACTTTTGGGGTGTTACAAATCTACCCCCTTAAAGGAAGTTTCGTCCCCGAAACCTTTCTCACACTTACTCTTATCTTTTCATTGCATTCATTTGATTTGCATATTACGTCCTGGACATATTAGGGATCTTGGCTACAGATTTCATTCTCAAACAACATAATTGTACGCATTGTTCCTACTTTCTTGAATTATGTAATTTACCTTTACATACACGTAATCTGATTGAAAATTTATCCAGGTCCTTATGAATGTCATTATACCTTCAAGTGCTAGTTCCTAGCACATTTCATTACTAACAGTTTGTTCATCATTCTATCAATTACACAGCCTAAGTTTTTACGACTTGTTTCTTTCCTTCTAAATAAACATAATACACTCATGTTTCTGCTTATTCAAAACATTTCAATTCGATTCATTCTATTCCTACATTATCTATGATGTTTCCTTTGATCATCATAATTATATCCTCATGTTCCATTTCTACATGTATACATACATACAAGTCACATTCACTTATTTGTAAGTTGAGTCTTATCTACAATCATATCAACACAAATCAATGCAATTACAAACAAACATAACCGACTAACTTCCAACAAACATGATGAACATTCCATTAACATGATGAACATTCCATTAACACGATGAACATTCAGCAACATGATGAACATTCCATTAACACGATGGACATTCAGCAACATAATGAACATTCCATTAACACGATGAACATTCCGCAACATAATGAACATTCCATTAACACGATGGACATTTAGCAACATAATGAACATTCCATTAACACGATGAACATTTAGCAACATAATGAACATTCCATTAACACGATGAACATTCCGCAACATAATGAACATTCCATTAACACGATGGACATTCAGCAACATAATGAACATTCCATTAACATGATGGACATTCCGCAACATAATGAACATTCCATTAACACGATGGACATTCTGCAACATAATGAACATTCCATTAACACGATGGACATTCAGCAACATAATGAACGGACATTCACCAGCATAATGAACATTCCATTAACACGATGGACATTCAGCAACATAATGAACATTCCATTAACACGATGGACATTCAGCAACATAATGAACATTCCATTAACACGATGGACATTCAACAACATAATGAACATTCCATTAACACGATGGACATTCAGCAACATAATGAACATTCCATTAACACGATGAACATTCAGCAACATAATGAACATTCCATTAACACGATGGACATTCAGCAACATAATGAACATTCCATTAACACGATGAACATTCAGCAACATAATGAACATTCCATTGACACGATGAACATTCAGCAACATAATTGACATTCCATTAACACGATGAACATTCAGCAACATAATAAACATTCCATTAACACGATGAGACTATCATCTTAATTTACATTAAGGATAGACGAAGTTCATATGAACTTACCATGGTACTTACCCTTACCCGTAAATTCTTACATGGCTCCCTATATACAACATACCAAACTTCATTCATAAATAAGAAGTGATTCCGGAGATCACTTACCTTAAGTGTCTGTATTCGCATCTGTTTCCTCGCCTCCTTTTGACCCGTTAGCCTTCCATGCTTCCATCCATCTTGACATGATCCCTATACTTTCATGTCATCGCATTCACATTCTTGTTAGCATACATGATTGTACATATTAACGATCATATCAAATTCATGTTTCACATTTGACTTTCATTAGTCAATTCTAACAAGCATAAGGCATATTTCAACAAGTCAATCTTTTCAAACTCATATAACTCATCACGTCATCACATATAACACATAATGACTTTCTATAACATTACAATTGTGACAAAAGTCTAACATTGCTACTTATGCACAGTTGACTTTCAGAAAGTCAACGATTTATCATATGAACTTTCGACTTAACCTCATACATCCATGTCATTATAGTAGACTATACTAATGACACTATATACATTTCATACTCACGATGCAATAAGCATACAACCACATGATCATCTAGTTATATGCACACACCAAACATATTCAATTCCGTTCATTCTAGTAACATAATTCTACAACTAACACCATGACCTATTCTTAACAACCCAACATCATTCTAACTTCATCCTGTTCTAATAATCTCATATGCTTCACATTTAGAGTGTTTTTACTTATCAATTTTGATTAAGCAATTATTCAAACATGTAGTAAACATCATGCCACTCCAACATAGAGTACAATATTCTAATGCATACTTTTACCAAATAACATGGCCAACCAAATCCTACATGAATTCCATCTAAAAATAGATTTCTCGTGTTTATTTATCATCAAATACATCATATCCCCATATTATACGATTTCATCCATTACTTGCATACCATTTCATCTATTAATCTCACCTAGGCATTTCTTACTTATTGTAGATGTATTGAAGTACACGTTCTTACTTCTTTCCTTTCATGCTTACTTGCCAAGACATTCATTATATCATTTCAGCAATCTTGCCAAAACTTACCCTTCTCAATCATACTTAAATTATTGTCCGGGTTGTAGCCCGTCATTCATTACGACCCCTAAGAGTCGATTACTAACACATCTAACACATAACACGTTTAAAACTTCTTTCTTTCGTCAGAATTTAGGTTTGCGTGCCAAACATTATGCTCACCTATAAGTATAAAAATTAACAAATCATAACATTAAATATATCGGGTTTAAATGACGATTACCATTTGACCCGCATGACTCATTCGTCTCTCCAACCATTCTTGCATACAAACATATTTGTATATATGTATACATTTATTCATATATATATATATATAAGTTTAAGACATAACTTGGATAATATTCGCTTTTTAAAGAATATTTACTTACTTAGTCTGTAATTACTTACACATTTGAATCTTTTCATTCTTATCATTCATTATGTTTCGAACCTGTCGCGCGGTTTCTAACATACCATTCATACTTTTATTCCTTCTTGGTTTCGAATCCGTCTCGCGGATTCTAACATATCATTCATGCTTTCATTCCTTTCATGCTTCGAATCCGTCTCGCGGATTCTATCATAGCATTCATACTTTCATTCCTTTCATGTTTCGAATCCGTCTCGTGGATTCTAACATGTCAATCATACTTTCATTCCTGAAAGTCTTACATTTCTCTTCACCCTCACGTCCACCAACTACCTAATTCTAACGGACATACCTGTAACAATTATCACGGTCTCACGAACGTCATATGTTTCTTGTGTACTGGCCAGGTACACAATCCACATACTAGTTTCGTGTCTTCATGTAATCGCCACCTTATGTCCAAAGAATTAAGTTTCGGCACGTGTAACATTTTCAAATCTTCATTACCATTCCATTATTATATTTCATTTAAAATTTTCTTTCACTTGCAAGATGTTACCATTACACGCACCCACATGTTAAATTTACATACCTGGGTCAATTTGTCTTAATACATGCCTTGGTGCCGGTCCTAGACCACATTCACGGATCATCCTCTCCAAGCAATTACACTTACCTTACACATAACATATTGTTAGTTTTCTTCAAATGCATACTTAAGTACATACTTACCTTTGCTTCTACCCTTAGATCTTGATCGAGTCTCGGATTGTACGGGTTCCTTGTCACAAGAGCACACAGGTTTGAGTTCAAGTATTTACCTCCTCATACTTGATTTCCCTCAAACCAGGGCTCTGATACCAACTTGTAACGCCCAGATTTTCTAGTCCGAAAAAGTAACAATATCATACTATTATTTAACAAAATTCGGGCATGACCCGTTCGTATTATGAACAAATCCCTGTAAGACCAATTTCTAAGAACTTAAATACTACACAGCGGAAAATATGAGCCCAAAAATTTTGTTCTTAAAAGGTCATATTAATTACATGAAGACTCAATTACAAATTGTAACACGTTCATTAGAGAGGATTCACAATGTTACATTATATCAAGGCTTCATGACCAATTTATAACAAACTATGTGACCTTTCTTTCCCGTACAATCCTTGCTCTCAACTCGATCTATGTTTGCATCACTTCGCTAGTGGTAGAGGAATCCCGAGCGATACCTGTGGACACCACGTACAACCCAACCATTAGTCATTAACACCATACAACATTAAACCATATAATAGAAATTCGTAAAGCATTCTATGAAGTAAACGTGGAATTGTCCAAGCGCTTTCTTATATACTCTTTATCCAAACCGGGTTCATTTCTTCATGAATCCTACAATCTCATACCTGCATTACATTCCAAACTCAAAGCACATCATTAGTAATCGTAAGTACTTCGACGCCTTGATAACATTCATACGTATATCTTTAGCATCGTATATTCATACACGCATGCATTCACACTTACGCGCCTATTATCACATACACCTATATGCAAACGTACCTTCATACATGTCTACGTCCCTACCTACATACAAACAATCATTTATGAATTTATATACACTAGCTCATGCTTACCACTTCATACACGTACGCTTATGCCGAAATGACATATTCACAACTTAACATAATATAGGCGATATACAAAACGACCTACGTGCCTACTAGATTCCTAAACATATTTACTTATACAACTTCTTACACTAACACGAAAACAAATCCATTCTTTCATGATGTTTCATAAGCATAAGTAATAAAAATTATTAAACCTACTAAAAAGTGAATCGAGATTCACTTTCCTCATAGACCCATGCTTCTTACTTGATATATCGGTTCCCTTGTCTTGCTAGCCCCGAGTGTACAAGTCCACCTTTCCGAGGGCCTATCCTTCATTATCATTTACATACACATGAATGTTAATCCACAAGCCAATGGTAGTTAATCACATCAACAAATGGCTTTCATGTCATATCGACTTCCAAGCCTTCAATATAAACACACATACTTGTGATCTTATCCACCTAGCCTTTTTCACATTTAAATTAATCGTTGAAACATGGCCCTAGCATCAATGCTTTCGACTAAGATTCTACATGTCACCCTTTACAACACATTACTTCCATGTTTACCCAACCAATGAATCACATAATATGCATTATTTACAACAACAAGGTTCATGGACCTCAAGGGTGCCATCTTTCACCGGTTGCATAACTATTATGATTGCACTATGAAATTCGCTCAAGACACATTCCTTTTTGCATATGTACTAGCACTAACACAACCAACTCATTATGCTTGGAATTCACAATTTCAAGAACACCATATCATCGATTACCACTAGTTAAGCATTTTATCAAACACTTGGTGTGCGTACAACCTACTTTGCATAGTTTACGACTAGTTTAGGCATAATCAGTGACAACCCTCACAATTACAGGTACTGTACAATTAATTAATTTTAATTATGTGCTTAATGACTGTGCTTGATTACAACTGACAATTTAAACTGCTTTATGATTTTCGTATCATACATACATATGCATCACATTTCATACTGTCACTTTATTCATTACATATAAACTTTAGTGACATACTTGATGCACAAAGCACAGTTAGCACACTGAACGGATACTTCAGAAACATGCTGACAATGCCAGCACATAGACAGACAATGTTTTGAGGCCAGTATGAGCCAGGGACAGGGTACTACACTAGTATGGAGTGTAGGGAAGTGAGGACCATAAAACTGCGTCACTAGGTGATAGTTTGAGTGTCGGGAAGTGCCTAAAACTCACTTTAAGTGCAGAATTATGCATTTATTAACAAAATTCAGCATTGTAACATGCTAGTAAGGTGCAAAAATATGGCAGAATGGTCCTGTATGCTTTCCTAAGTGCCGGGAATTAAAAGTGTTACAAAAATATATATAAAAGACACTTTACGGAATAATTAAACACTTTAATGAAACAGTATCTAACCGGACATTACCCGGAACACTAAATTTTTGTCAAATACATTGTTTAATTATTTCTTGGCTTGTCATGATCCCCGTACACCATAACACCCCCTAAATATCAACTAACTAATATATGTAAGTATATACTTGGATTTTAACTTATATTTACCTATTACCATCAAAAATTATTTTCTAACAAGTGTTTACAAATATGTTTAGCTTTGTTTTTCGGAAGTAAACTTCGCCATAAGTTTGGTTAAAAAATTTCCAAGTATCGGAGGTGGGTTTTCGTAAATAAAAGCGGACAAATAAATTTTTAGAAGATATATTTTATACTAAAACGCTTGAGTGAATATTTGTATGATTTGGGAACTGGTTATATTACTTAGAGAAAAGTAATATAACTTAACAAATATATGGTTCCTGGTATATTTGGAAAAATATATATTTTGGGATATGTTATTTTTGATAAATAAATTATTATATATTTTCTAGAATGGGACTTAAAAATATATAATGTCAAGACTTTAAATCACAAAAATACATGTATAAAATACCCCCATCCTTGGGAAGGAAATACGCAAATAAAATACTTGAGAAGTATGAATACGAAATAGTTGCCTTGCTATTAATTCAAGATCTAAAAATATAATGTAAGTTAAAATAATTATTATTATTTTAACAATAAGTTATGACTTGGAATAATTCCGAAGTAACGTAACTCAAGAACATTTATACTAAACTAAGGCACGGTCCGTTCGTCTAATAAACATTAGTACGTTGTAGGTCGTTGTATTGCTGACAAAGTCTGAGTTACGAGCAGGAGACGCACTACAGTGAGTTCATGTCCCCCTTTTCTCTTAACTGTTTTCAGTTTTATACTTCGGGGGTGAAATACATGTTACAATTATTACGGACATTATTATACATGGTATGGTTAGCGTAAGGAGGGCATACTACTTAGATCATGTGAGTGACGGGCGCGACACTTAAAGCCATTAATCCTCGTCGTAGGACCGAGGGACATGAGTGATAGATCTATTTGGGTGTAGCGAGCCCACACCCATGAGGCCGGGGCGGCCCATAGTGGTGACTGTGTCTTACAGCCGGAAGCCCGGTGCAACTCCGCTAGGTTTGAGTTTTCCTGTATTCACTTCACACATACCAGTGGCTTTGCAACCCATTGGTGATCTCTTTTTCCTTATTGTTACATACCAGGGATTTTCATACGGACATATTTCAAAGGTTTATACATACTCACATACACATGAACTCGCTCAACTTTTGTTGATTTTTCAACTACATGTATTTCAGGGAATTAAAAGGGATCTGGCAAGTGTCTGCATATGTGTCAAGCTGCGTTCGAATAAAGGATGTTATCCATGGTAGTTGGGAGTTTAGGGGATGTATTCCTTACCTGGACGGAATACATGTTTCTAAACTCGGGGTTTTATTTTAAGTCCTTGTGGAGTCTTATGAACTCGGTTAAACATTTTCATGGTTTGTAATATATTTTGGTAACAACATTTTCAAGACAAGCATGTTATGGTATTTTCTAAACTATATAAATGGATGAACATCTCCTGTTTTTATCATATAGCATTGTTGTGATTGTTGCTATGGTATTAAGAAGTCACACCAACTAAACCCACACTTCCGCAAAAGCCAGGGTGTGACAACTTGGTATCAGAGCCTCGATCATAGCGAACTAGGATTCTTTCTCGAGTCTAGACTATGATCATCAGGGCTCTCACGAAAACATTTTTATATTGCATACACAAAGCGTCAAGATCCAGGGTACAAACGTTTTTACAAAAGGCACAAATACACATTTCAAATTTATTCAGTCTTAGAGACTGAGGGAGGTTCAGCCTTAGAGGTTGGGGAGGTTCAGTCTTTGAGACTGAGGGGTTAAATCTTAGAGATTGGGAAGGTTCAGCCTTAGAGGCTAGGGAAAAGTTAGTCTTAGAGACTGGGAGGTTTGGTCTTAGAGACCAGGGAGTTGATCTTAGAGATCAGGGGATTAGTCTTAGAGACTGGGAGGTTTGGTCTTAGAGACCAGGGAGTTGATCTTAGAGATCAGGGGAGTAGTCTTAGAGACTGGGAGTTGGTCTTAGAGGCCGGGGAGTTAGTCTTAGAGACTAGGGAGTTCAGTCCAAGAGACTGGGTGGGATAGTCTGGGGAAGACTAGGATGATTACTTGCTTGCATTGTTGTGACTTACATTCTTGTTTGATACTTATTGATATATGTGCAATTGTCGTGATTGTTTTGTTACAGACATCATGTCTTCTTCGAGTGGAGTTTCTGGCACACTAGACCCCATAGCAGTAGATCCAGATGATTTGATGCCCACAGATCCCGAGATTTATACATCTGATACCGACAGCGGTGATGATGACGATTTCCAGCCTTTTGCTCTGTCGGATTTCGGTGACGATGTTCAGCTCGCTGATGGTATTCCTGATGGGGATCTACCCCTCGTTCCGATCCCTGCACCCATCCCACTCGCTGCATTTCCCATAGGGGATTTGCCTCTCGATTATGTGTTGGATAACGACATACCACCTGCTGATATCCCAGTTGATGACCCTATTGTCCCTGACGTTGAGCTTCCTGATATGGAGGTTAATTCTGATTCGTCTGTTCCAGACTCTTTTGAGTCAGTAGCTTCCTCTAGTCTCCACGCACTGGGGTTACAGCGATACCCCACCGACTCCGATACGGACATGTTCGAGGCACCCGTCCCACAGCTGGGATTCGGTTTCATCCCTGACTTTGACGATGATGAGGATATAGAGTTGGAGGACGAGTTTGACCCCATTTTCCCATTCGATCACGATCTAGACCAGGAGGACGAGTTGATCCTCGAGGAGCAGCCTGCTGAGGCTCCTGTTCTTCCCGATGATCAGTTTCTTGACATGCCTGCTGATCATCAGCCTGCTCCTGTCGATCCAGAGCCCGATATAGTACCAGAGCCTGTCCTTGCTCTCGACCCTATTCATGCTGATGCTCCCGTTATTGTACCACCAGTTATTGATGCTCCCGTCATTCCACCACCGGTCGTTGAGGTTCTAGTCGTGGCACCTCTGCCAGACCCTGTCTTTGCTGAGATACCAGACATCGCACCATTATTTCCTGATTCGGCCCCTGTGTATGCTGACCATGCACCTTTTGCCACTCACATCGATCCTCGTTATGCTGACACCCGTAATGGGTGGATCGAGGATGATGATGACCATCCTCCGTTTGTTTTACCAGTCACTCCCCCTACCGCACCTGTTTTCGCACCAGTTGATGTTCCACTGTTCCACCCGCACACATCTGATATCCATCGCACCGACCTTCCTATCACTTTTCTCCAGGACATTCCTCCACCTCGTCCTGGGGAGGGTTCGTCGAGACAGCAGCCTGCTTTTGTCCCGCCTGTGTCGTCAGCTATACCATTCATGTCTCAGCTTCCTCGTACTACATCACCATTTGTACCCCCGGGCGAGCCATTTCTGTGGTCTTCGCCCAATGTTATGCCGTTATCAGACCCGTATCACCCTTTTCATGTGGGGTACACGACGGACGATATACTCATCTCCCTACAGTTACAGCAGGAGGCACTGAGCCGGAGAGTTCATGAGTTGGAGAGGATTCCACGTCCTCCCCCGTGCCATTGTCAGTCTCCTTTTGCTACACCACCAGCTCCTCTTCCACTACCTCCGGACTCTGATGTCCGCTTCCTCACACCGGAGCAGCAGATTGCCTATCTGCTACGAGTTGTCCATGCACTTGAGGAGGATTGGGTGCTTATGCGCCGTTTGCTCTTCTTCCCTCCTCTTCCTCCGCCATCAGCGTAGCTATATTTTTGGTTTGGTGCAGGTAGACTGTTTTGGTGAGAGAGTCGCAATTGGGCCAACATATGAAGACTTTTGGAAGACCACATTTTTGTATATGTTTTGTGTAGACTGACTTGTATTTTGGGGTGATGTAACCTAAAGATCTTATTTTGATGTATGATGTACTTTGAAACATGTAAAACTATATTGTGGTCATGATTAAATGAAAGCTCAATGGCAACGTTCTCACTACATGCATTGTTGAATTATTTGTTTTATATTATAACATGGGATGTTATGTGTTATGAGGTTGATGGATGTTATCACATATGCATATTACTTACTTACTTCACTTACTATGACCTGACCAATATGATCTTCTTTTAGAAGATGCCTCCACGACGAGACACACGTTTGCCTAGTACCGAGGCTAAACTACAGGAACGTATTTCAAATGCAATAGCGGATTATGAGGCCTCCTGCGCCGAGCCGAGCGGAGGTTCCTCAAGGAACAATAACCCACCAAATGGTAATGTCCAAGTCACTTGAGACGCATTGCGTTACATTTGGATATTTCTTACACATCCACTAATGCTTACTGTAAATGATATTGCCTGTACAGGCTGTACTTACAAACAATTCCTGGATTGTAAGCCCTTGAACTACGACGGCACTGGAGGTGCTGTTGCTTTCATCAGATGGACAGAAAAGACGGATTCTGTAATAAGGATGAGCAAGTGTGCTCCTGAAAACCTAGTTGCTTACATCTCAGGACTTTTTCTTGATGGTGCTTTGTCCTGGTGGAACTTGCAAGTCCAAACCTTAGGGGAAGGGGCGGCGTATGCACTAACATGGGCTGAGCTGAAGGAGCTCATGAGAAAGAAATATTGTTCACGGGTAGAGATACAGAAGCTGTAGACGGAATTCTGGAACCTAAAAATGGATGGCCCAAAAATTGTTGAATATGTCCAACGGTTCCATGACTTGTCACGTATTATACTATATATGGTTGATCCTGAATTTAAACGCATTGAACGTTTTATCTGGGGATTGGCTCCCCAAATCATAAGCATGGTAACAACGTCCAAGCCTCCAACGATTACCGAAGCCATTGATCTTAGTGTGGCACTTACAGAAGAGGCCATCCGATTGAACAAGTTTTCAATTTCCGAACCAAAAAAGAAAGAGACACATGTTGAATCATCGAGTGAGAACAAAAGGAAGTTCTCCAACTTCAAGAAGGGTACCAACAGTGTCAGCAAGAGAGAAGAGAGAAACACACCAGCCAGGGCCAAAACTGGCACCGAAAGCAAAGGGAAATGATACATGGGCTCTCTGCCCAAATGTGAATATTGCCAGTATCATCATGATGGCCGGTGCAGTGGTAGAAAATGTGAATCCTGTGGGAAGATTAGTCACTTAAAGGGCACTTGTTGGGTTGGTACTAGCCGTGGTGGCCAAAGGGGATTTGGTAACAACAACCGCGGAGGTAATGGGAATGGGAACCGCAACGGCGGAAATGGTAATCGCGGTAACTTCGGGAATCAAGCAGGAAATGGTAACCGCAATCAAAACAACAATCAAGGCGGTGATGGAGATGGTAACGGTCGAGGACCGGGATGTTTTAACTGTGGAGACATCGGGCACTTCAAGCGTGAATGCCCAAAACTCAATCAAGCTCGTGGAAGGGTATTCAACATTGGAGCAAGGGAAGCACGCCAGGACCCGAATGTTGTCATTGGTACGTTCCCTATAAATCAACGCTTTGCATCTGTTCTATTTGACACTGGTGCCGACTATAGCTTTGTATCGCTAGAATTTAAGAACATGCTTGGGTTAACTGCTAGTAAGTTAGATATTCCTTACTCAATTGAACTGGCTGATGGAAAGCTAGAAACAAATGAAGTCATCAGAGGATGCATGATAGAGCTGGGAGGACACGAATTTACACTAGATCTACTACCAGTTGAGTTGGGAAGCTTCGACGTGGTAGTAGGAATGGATTGGTTGTCAAGCAACAGAGCCGAAATTATATGTCACGAGAAGACCATTCGCATCCCAATGGCGAATGGAGAAACAATTGTGGTACACGGAGAGAAGCGTGATACGCCCTTAAGGATCATTAGCTGCTTAAAAGCTATGAGATGTTTGAAGAAGGGGTGTGTTGCCTTCTTGGCGCACATCATGGATAAGGTGGCCGCTGAACCAAAGATAGAAGACATTCCATTCGTAAAGGAATATCCTGAAGTCTTTCCAGAAGACTTGCCAGGATTGCCGCCACAAAGACAAGTCGAGTTTCATATTGACTTAGTTCCAGGCGTCGCGCCTGTAGCTAAGGCACCTTATAGACTTGCACCTTCGGAAATGCAGGAGTTGTCAACACAACTTCAGGAGTTGTTAGACAAGGGATTTATTCGACCAAGCTTCTCACCTTGGGGAGCTCTAGTTTTGTTTGTCAAGAAGAAGGATGGTAGTTTCCGCATGTGTATTGACTACCGGGAGCTGAACAAGCTGACAATTAAGAACAGATATCCTTTGCCAAGGATTGACGACCTGTTCGGCCAATTACAAGGTTCGAGTTTTTACTCAAAGATCGACCTTCGATCGGGATATCACCAGTTGAGGATCCAATAGGAGAGCATCCCAAAGACGGCCTTTAGGACTCGCCATGGACATTACGAGTTCTTGGTTATGCCGTTCGGGTTGACAAACGCGCCAGCTGTGTTCATGGACTTGATGAACAGAGTTTGTAAACCGTACCTTGATAAGTTTGTGATTGTGTTCATTGATGATATTTTGATCTACTCAAAGACGAAGGAAGAACACGAGCAACATCTAAGAGCCATCTTAGAGCTGCTTAAGAAGGAGAAGTTATACGCAAAGTTCTCGAAGTGCGAGTTCTGGTTACAAGAAGTCCAGTTTCTTGGTCATGTGGTTAATGGAAACGGAATCCATGTGGATCCTACAAAGATTGAAGCAATCAAGAATTGGGAGACTCCAAAGACGCCAACCGAGATTCGACAGTTTCTAGGTTTGGCTGGTTATTATCGAAGGTTCATTGAGGATTTCTCGAAGATCGCTCAACCTTTGACCTCCCTTACACAGAAAGACAAGAAGTTTGATTGGGGAGACAAACAAGAAGAGGCATTTCAGTTGTTGAAGAACAAGCTTTGTGACGCACCAATCTTATCTCTACCCGAAGGCACGGACGACTTCGTGGTATATTGCGACGCCTCGTGTCAAGGTTTAGGCTGCGTGCTGATGCAGCGACAAAAAGTTATAGCCTATGCTTCACGACAGCTGAAGGTTCATGAGAAAAATTATACCACGCATGATTTGGAATTAGGCGCGGTGGTATTTGCATTGAAGATTTGGCGACATTATTTGTACGGCATGCGGTGTACAATCTTCACTGATCACAAGAGCCTGCAACATATCTTCGATCAAAAAGAGCTTAACATGAGACAAAGATGCTGGGTTGAATTGTTGAATGACTACGATTGTGAGATCAAGTATCACCCAGGGAAGGCGAATGTAGTCGCCGATGCCTTGATTCGGAAAGAAAGGATTAAGCCCATAAGGGTTAGGGCTATGGAAATGATAGTGCAAACAGACCTCACATTGCGCATTCGTGCTGCACAAAGGGAAGCTCTTAAAAGGGAGAATCTTGAGAACGAGTATCTTCGGGGAATGGAGAAGCAATTGGTACCAAGGGATGATGGAACGTTATGTTTCTTGGGAAGAATTTGGGTTCCTTTCTTTGGTGGTCTAAGAGACGTTATTTTTTATGAGGCTCACAAGTCACGGTACTCGATCCACCAAGGATCGGACAAAATGTACCAAGATCTAAAGGATTTTTATTGGTGGCCAAGGATGAAAGGCGATGTTGCTGTATATGTTGGCAAATGTTTGACTTGCGCCAAGGTAAAGGCTGAGTACCAGAAACCTTCAGGCCTCTTGCAACAACCTGAAATACCCCAGTGGAAGTGGGAACATATTTCCATGGATTTTATAACGAAATTGCCGAGGACACCCAGAGGTCACGATACAATTTAGGTAATCGTTGACCGTCTGACCAAGTCTGCACACTTTTTGCCGATCAGAGAAAAAGATAACACAAGCCAACTTGCTGAGATATACCTAAGAGAGATTGTTACACGTCATGGAGTGCCTCTCTCAATTATCTCCGATAGAGATGGAAGATTCGTATCAATGATTTGGCAATCCTTTCAAGAAGCTTTTGGTTCTCAGTTAAATCTGAGTACCGCTTTTCACCCACAAACAGATGGACAGAGTGAACGAACGATTCAAACGTTATTGAAGAACCAGTCGAGGTTACGGATTGGAAGAACCAGTCGAGGTTACAGATTGGAAGATTAACAAAACACGCAGGAGTAGTGTCAAACTCGTCAAGGTTCGATGGAATGCATGGCATGGCCCAAAATTCACATGGGAACGCGAGGATCGTATGAAGGCCAAGTACCCACATTTATTCCCCAAGACCCCTGCAACTTGAAGCAGAACCTAAAATTTCGGGATGAAATTTTCTTAACGGGGGGAGAATGTGACAACCCTCACAATTACAGGTACTGTACAATTAATTAATTTTAATTATGTGCTTAATGATTATGCTTGATTACAACTGACAATTTAAATTGCTTTATGATTTTCGTATCATACATACATATGCATCACATTTCATACTGTCACTTCATTCATTACATATAAACTTTAGTGACATACTAGATGCACAAAGCACAGTTAGCACACTGAACGGATAATTCAGAAACATGCTGACAATGTCAGCACATAGACAGATAATGTTTTGAGGCCAGTATGAGCCAGGGACAGGGTACTACACTAGTATGGAGTGTAGGGAAGTGAGGACCATAAAACTGCGTCACTAGGTGATAGTTTGAGTGCCGGGAAGTGCCTAAAACTCACTTTAAGAGCAGAATTCTGCATTTATTAACAAAATTCAGCATTGTAACATGCTAGTAAGGTGCAAAAATATGGCAGAATGGTCCTGTATGCTTTCCTAAGTGCCGGGAATTAAAAGTGTTACAAAAATATATATAAAAGACACTTTACGAAATAATTAAACACTTTAATGAAACGGTATCTAACCGAACAACCGGACATTACCCGGAACACTAAATTTTTGTCAAATACATTGTTTAATTATTTCTTGGCTTGTCATGATCCCCGTACACCATAACAACCCCTAAATATCAACTAACTAATATATGTAAGTATATACTTGGATTTTAACTTAGGTTTACCTATTACCATAAAAAATTTACATCTAACCCCCCCATACCCGATTTCGGTCACCAAGAGGACCCACAAACATCACCACCTTACCCCATATCTTGCTCCTAGATTTAATTGCATATTATATTAGATTGTTGCTTGTTGTTGTTGCCAAGATATTAGAAAGAGGATTATAAGTATGGCCTCCAATATCATCATCATTTCTTCATATCTTCACACCCCTCACCCTCACTCTCTCTCCCTCCCTCTCGGCACACTAAAACCGCCACCATCACCACCATATCACAACCATCTTCTTCCATTTTTGAGCTTCATTCAAGACTAGAAGGTGATTCAAGGGAGCTTGCAACTTGTGGAACTTCAAGGAGCTTTATTTCTTGCTTTTCACCATCATTTTCTTCATCTTTCTCACTAGAGATCATCCCTAGCCTTGGTGCTAGTAGTAAGTTCTTGTTTAACTCTTGATCATCTTATTTTTATGGTTAAAAGTTGTAGTATGATAATTATGTTAAAACACTAAAGAACAAGAACTAAGAAGATGAACATAAAGCTTTACATAAAGTTTACATGAAGATGGAATGTTGTTAGTAGGATGTTGTAGTGATTATGTTGTTAATTGCATGATGATTCTTGGTTATGTGATGATAATCACCATATGGAGCTTGTTAAAGGATGTTTAGAAACATGATTTAACAAGACTAAGAAGATGATTATGTGAAACATAAAATAATCATCTTCTAGTTAAATATGAACTTGATGAAAATGATTTTCTAGAAATATAAGTGAACAAAGTAAGTTGAGGATCATGTAGATCCAAGAGTTACAAAAGACTTTTCTAAATAAACCAAGTTCAAGAACCGACTTTTAGAAAATCATGACTTGTACATACACTTACACCATGTTTGGAAATGAAATAAGTATAGAAACCTTTTATTTACAAGAAGAGCTCAAAAGGTTAATTTTTTTTTAAAATTGTTTACAAGTTGTAAACATTAAACTCTTTTAAGAAAATGATTTTTAAAGAAATGGATACGCTTTGGAAGGTAACTAAGTCCACTAAAAGCTTTACCAAGTTACTACGCGTTTTCGGAATGTATCAAGTTCATGGTTAATATGCAACGCATGCGGTTTTGCTCTTGGTGATGTAAGATTGTTTAAGGATTGGTTGTTGATTGATTTTGAAAAGAAAACGATATGCTCAATAGCATGGACACCTCCGTCTTTAGGGGAAACTCTGGCGAAATTTTCTAAAAATCCCAAGATTTAGAAAATTATTTTCTAACAATGTTTACAAATATGTTTAACTTTGTTTTTCGGAAGTAAACTTCGCCATAAGTTTGGTTACGAAATTTCCAAGTATCGGAGGTGGGTTTTCGTAAATAAAAGCGGACAAATATATTTTTAGAAGATATATTTTATACTAAAACGCTTGAGTGAATATTTGTATGATTTGGGAACTGGTTATATTACTTAGAGAAAAGTAATATAACTTAACAAATATATGGTTCCTGGTATATTTGGAAAAATATATATTTTGGGATATGTTATTTTTGATAAATAAATTATTATATATTTTCTAGAATGGGACTTAAAAATATATAATGTCAAGACTTTAAATCACAAAAATACATGTATAAAATACCCCCATCCTTGGGAAGGAAATACGCAAATAAAATACTTGAGAAGTATGAATACGAAATAGTTGCCTTGCTATTAATTCAAAATCTAAAAATATAATGTAAGTTAAAATAATTATTATTATTTTAACAATAAGTTATGACTTGGAATAATTCCGAAGTAACGTAACTCAAGAACATTTATACTAAACTAAGGCACGGTCCGTTCGTCTAATAAACATTAGTACGTTGTAGGTCGTTGTATTGCTGACAAAGTCTGAGTTACGAGCAGGAGACGCACTACAGTGAGTTCATGTCCCCCTTTTCTCTTAACTGTTTTCAGTTTTATACTTCGGGGGTGAAATACATGTTACAATTATTACGGACATTATTATACATGGTATGGTTAGCGTAAGGAGGGCATACTACTTAGATCATGTGAGTGACGGGCGCGACACTTAAAGCCATTAATCCTCGTCGTAGGACCGAGGGACATGAGTGATAGATCTATTTGGGTGTAGCGAGCCCACACCCATGAGGCCGGGGCGGCCCATAGTGGTGACTGTGTCTTACAGCCGGAAGCCCGGTGCAACTCCGCTAGGTTTGAGTTTTCCTGTATTCACTTCACACATACCAGTGGCTTTGCAACCCATTGGTGATCTCTTTTTCCTTATTGTTACATACCAGGGATTTTCATACGGACATATTTCAAAGGTTTATACATACTCACATACACATGAACTCGCTCAACTTTTGTTGATTTTTCAACTACATGTATTTCAGGGAATTAAAAGGGATCTGGCAAGTGTCTGCATATGTGTCAAGCTGCGTTCGAATAAAGGATGTTATCCATGGTAGTTGGGAGTTTAGGGGATGTATTCCTTACCTCGACGGAATACATGTTTCTAAACTCGGAGTTTTATTTTAAGTCCTTGTGGAGTCTTATGAACTCGGTTAAACATTTTCATGGTTTGTAATATATTTTGGTAACAACATTTTCAAGACAAGCATGTTATGGTATTTTCTAAACTATATAAATGGATTAACATCTTCTGTTTTTATCATATAGCATTGTTATGATTGTTGCTATGGTATTAAGAAGTCACATCAACTAAACCCACGCTTCCGCAAAAGCCAGGGTGTGACATAATCATCTTCTTCCAAATTCCAATAACCAATAGAATGCTCAAAATCACATTCCCTTCATACAATTAACCCTAGACTATCATCACACAACCTATTTCAAGCTAGGAACAAGTACATCAAACAAGGATTGGACATGGGTAGAACACCCATGTCGCCACCTTCACTCACAATTGTGGGTTTCACCATAAATCATCAAATTACTTAAATTTATTCATAACACATAATCTAAATGGTGATTCTAACACCTCTACATGCATGATTTCATACAATTTCGTAGTTTGATCATAGTCTCACTTCATACCGAATCATAAAATTAGCTTCTACAACTTACCTCATGTGTAGAAAGTCTAGATGATCAAGAATCTAAGTCCATGCATTCGATTAGAATCAGTTTCCCCTTTCAATTTGAAGGTTTTTCTTGATTTAGGGTTTGCACCCTTTCACCCTTGCCTCCTGTTCGATCGCCAGACCCAAAACACACAAGGTGTGTGTTTTAATTTTTCTATTTTATTCTTTTAATTAGTCTCAAGTTCCCACTTTGACAACCTTAGCCCCTTAGGTTCATGACATCATCATAATTGGCTTTAATTTCATTACTTTACCTAATTTGCTAGACATTCAACTAGTTTTACTAACCTAGTTATTATATCTCATTTTGTTAAACATGATAACAAACTAGCAAATTTAATAATTCGGTTTTGGGGTGTTACAGTAACACGTTCTTTTAACTAAATAAATTTAAAAATAAATTTCTAACAATTGTGCATGATTTATCACTTTTGGGGTGTTACATGTAGCTTCAAGAGTAAATCCAACGGAAGTCAGAACTATTCAACCCGGTTTTTTCAAATGGTAACACGTGAATCAAATCACACAACCAAATATTGTAATTTAAGGATTTGTTTTTAAATCATTTGTTGATAATTCGATTCTTCAAATCTTCATAAAAATTCAGAACTTAATAAGAAAAACTTAGAATTATATAGTTATAATCATAATATTGGTTTGCTACCTTCTAGACTTATTTAAAAATAGGTAAAAAGTTGTTTGACCATTTGACAATTAGCATCTTATGCTTCCTATAACTTTTGTCCAATAGGAGCATTTTCAAACTAAATGACATGGGACGGTTTGTTTTGTAAATATCAGTATTATGTTATAGCCCATGAGGAGGTTCATGCTGATTTATTAAAACTAACCTCCATTTTTATTTTTTTATTCACAAAAGTTTTTGAAAGCTTGGTATCAAATATGTTATTTTAATATTTAAACTTCCTCTTGTTAAAATTTCACGTTTGACCGGAATAGATATATCACTTTAGGCACACTTTTTGCTGAAGATAGTAAAAGTGAATTAACTTATTTAGACTTTTAAATAGGTAAAAAGGTTACATAAACAAATCATGAATTTTCTCGCACTTATAACTACTGACAATTTTTATTATTACAAAGCATGCATATATAAAACTCTTGGACACTTATAAATGTAGACGAAAAGTTTGTTACACCTAAATACCTAATTCCTAACACAATGGGGATCAAGCATAGGACAACAGCGGAATTACAGGAGGGTCAGGAGGGTTCGTTAACCCTCCGACTGACACTACGACAGGTAAAGTGTATAACTTAGAGTATTTAGCGATAACGTTTTTCTAATACCTTGACCCCTCAATATATTATCATAGTTGAAAGGTACATAAAAGAGTGAATATATCGTTAATGAATTTTTTTTCTCCGGAAAACGGAGGTGGCGGCACAATTGCTATGCAAGATGGTGTTATTAGGTTAAGTTATTTTGAAAAAGACGAGCGTACGTGTGTCCCACATATTCTTTTGTATTAGATAGGACTTTTACGCTATGTTCCCGAGTTTCATTAAATGAGAGAAAAGAAAAGATTTGGAAGGAAATAATTTTTAGTTGTGTTCCAGAGTTTCATTAAAGGAGAGAAAAGAAGAGAAAATGAGATATTTTTTGTCTAAAATTAATCTTTCCAATTTGGAAAGAACTGAAGAGAAAAGAAAAGAAAATGAAAGAATCATTTCTTTTCTCTCTTTAATTTAACTCTGGAACACAATGTTAATGTTTAGCAAATTGGTCCAAAATCAATTTTTGGTAGTTAATATTAGAGGTGTACAAACCGCATATTAAAAAAACGGATGGATTTTATGCGATCCAGATAAAAAGAAACGATGGTCAAAGTTGGATTGCAAAAATCCGGCTCGGATTTAATTCGGTTCGAAGGTCCATTAAACTTGATCTTATACACCCCGATCAGATTATCCAAAACCATATTTTATTTTTAAAATCCGAATATTGTTTTTTTTATTAGGAAATAAATAAAACAAATAAATATATAAATTAGACTAAAAATCATATGTTATTTTTCTTAATGGATAAATTAAACTAAAAAAATCATATGTTATTTATTTTTGATTTTTTTTTTGTTATATAACATAAAATCGTTAAAAACATAGAAAAATAATAAATAACCCAAGCACAGTTCATCTTTTTAGATTTGTACAAATAATATAACATAACTTGGTAGAAAAAATATACCAAATAAATAATACATATATAAGATAAACTCAATAAAAAGAAACCGGATTTTTTAAATCCTGATAAAAAAATCCGGATTGGATCCGATGCGAGAAGATCTGGAAAAATCCGGTGGATTAAAAAGTTTGAAATTTGAATCAAGTCCGACGGATCCTACCGGATTGTTTCCGGTTTCAAAAAAAAATATAGTTTTACCATTTGATTGATTTTGGATTATTTTTGAGATTGGTTTCAAATTCAGATTTTTTTTTGTACATCTCTATATTTAGTTAATATAGTGGCCCAAAATCTTATTCTTTGAGACTTGAAAATCGTAAAATTACTGATTTAATGTTGCAGCTATTTCCACATCAATGTTTATTTATTTATTTACTAGCTTGGAACCCCGTGTTTTACACGGGTTGCATGAATTTGTTATTATATAATAAACAATAGAGTTATATATTTAAAATACCTGGTATATTGCACGAGTTATATAAATATAATGTAATCGATTAATATATACGGTCGTCAAGATATGTAATTAAAAGATAAATTCGATGTACTATTTACTTATTAAAATTTTAATTATTTTTTTTGTTTATTATTAGGTTAGAAACATGTGTATTACACGTGGTAGAACCAATGAAATATCAGATGATTATTAATAAGCGAAAAAAATAAAACAAATAATAAATAAATAAGAGAGATCCGTAAAGTTTATAATCTAATATAATTTTCTTATTTTGTATCCTATTCAATATTAAATAATAATAGTATTAAAAAATAATTTAACTAAATATAATTTTAATGAGAATAAAAATTTGTATATTTGTCTGGTTCTACAAAAAGAAAAACAACTTCTTCTATCTCATACGGAGAAGGAGAAAATATAAATTTTATATTATTATTATTATTATTATTATTATTATTATTATTATTGTTATTATTATTATTGTTATTATTATTAATTCATAGTTGGATAAAAAAAAGTTATTATCCTTATCATCATATTTAGTTATTTAATAGGAAAAATAAATTGAAAAATAAGATAAGAAGATTATTAATTCAAAGTTTGATAAAAAAATTATTATTTTTATCTAATTTATATTTAGTTAAACTATTATTTAATAAGAAAAATAAGATAAGAATGCACCAGAGATTGACACGTGTCAAAAAATGATTTTTATTTATTAGTATAGTAAGATTTATTTATTTTTTGAATCTGGTAGTATTTAACATTTTAATTTTTCTTTTTTTGTGTTTTCTTTTTCTATTTTAGTTTTATATGATTAACTTACTCATACTGCCTTTTTTTTTTCATTACATTATTTAATTCTTAGCGTAAATATTTGTTTTACTTTTGAAACTCAAAAACAGATACGAATGACAAAGATACATAGGTTCCACTTAGCAGTTCAAAGTCGTTCTTATTTCAAGTAAATCGGTTAGTAAAAAACTAATTAATATAAATTGATGGTTTTTAAATTTAGTTTTCGATGAAATCAGGGGAGGCGGAAATTTTTGATAAAATTTACAATAATAAGCGAAAAAACAGCTTGTGAATGTAAAATAATAATACACAATGACCCCTAGTTAAAAGTGTTTGGTTCCACCACTCCATGAGGATCATGCATGTAATCTTCACAGTTTTAAATTTATTATTTGGCTATATAATCGCACTATTATGCTCTGATTTTATATATTTTTTTTCATATTGTAAATGTGACGATCTTGTAAAGTGTTGTAACTTGTAATGTGAATAAGTTGTTCTATGTTCCATACTTCCAGAAATCCAGCCCAATGAACAACCCAAGAGACCTGAAGTTGGGCTGGGCTATAAGGTTTGAAGTTTTTTGGGTATACGGCCCAGTCCTGTCCTTTAGATAATCAAACTAAAATTAGCTAAAGCACTAACTAGAGGTGCATAAAATAACCGAAACCGGTTATTAACCAAAACCCTAATAGGTTAATAATCGATTGAGGAGTAACCGATTAGTGCTTCTTTTAACCTTATGTTTGTAACAGGTTAGGCTTTTTTAGAAGGAACCGGTTAAAAACCAAAAAATAGGAAAAAAACTAGTTAAAGTCAAAACCGGGTAAAGCAAAAATGAGAGAAAAAATCGACGGTTTGGTTAACCGAACCGGTTAGGGAAAAAACGTTTTGTGCACCTCTAGCACTAACTGTAGTACTATACCATCGTCTTGATTAACTAGATTCAAATTCCAAGTCATCATCAAAATGTAACAATTACAGTCGTGTATTGCAGACAAGCAATGCCCCAATGAGTTGAAAAGAAATAATTGTTTTAATTAACAACAGTTTTGTAGTCGTGGAATTAAGTTGAGCAAATGGTTCAACCCAAAAGCAATTACTTTACTCGCATCCATTGAAAAGGTGCTTATAAAGAAAAATAGTTTCATGATTTGCTTTGACTCACTAGATATGGATTTTTAGACAAGATATATACACTACTATGTCAAAGGCCTTCTCGTACATTGGCAACCGCATAACCTTCCAAAGTGGAGGTCATAGATTCGAGTCTCGTCTGGAGCAAAAATGCCCTGGGTTGAACCAGGAGTTTCCACAGTGGGTCTTTTGTCCCACTCCTCCCGTCCTTTTGTTGCCTCTCCATTTCAAGATGGCCATGGCGCTGATCAGTTGTTGCTTCCTCTCCATCCCACACCTGTGCCACATCACATCAGCCCAATTTCCTTCCCGCTTTCCACCGAGAGCATTATGTCAACCCTCAAAATGACTTCTAGTTTGGCTCATGAGGGGGACCTACACTATAGAGTGAGCCAAAAAAAAGTTCAGTCAAGTTTTTAGACAAAATCCTGGATCGCATCTCTTAAAAGTTCGGTCAAGTCCCCCTGATTACCTCTTAGAAAATAAATCGTGGGCCCGCCACTAGTTGGACTCGTTGCTTGAGAGTAGGTTCATCAAACCCTCAAGTCAGCTTTTGAACCAAATGCTTGTTAGAATGATCCATATTATTATGTAACTAGGTTTTGCCCGCCCGCGTTGCAGGGCATTAGGCCGAATATTTCTTTTTCATAACATGTACGTCTGTGTTTTAGTTACTTGTAGATACTACTCATAACACGATCTCAAAAAAATTACATTGAGTAAACAAAGTAAAACAAAATAGTACCATACTTTTGCTAAAAAAACTAAAACGATAGAAAAACTACCGCTTGGCATGACGAATAAAAATTAAATCGAGCCAACCAATTAAAACAAAACACTACCATAGGTTTCTAAAAAAATATTAAAACGAATTTTATACTGGGGCAAAATCGTAAATAAACACAAAAAAAATCATGTCGAAATGTAAATTAACTTAAGTTTATATAGACACGTAAATAAAAATAAAGACGCAAAACTCGATTAAAAAGTATTTAGAAAGTTAAGGAGTTGTAAGATTTAATGCTGAAAATTAAAGGGTAAAATCAAAAAAGAAAAAAAAACCACAAAAAGAAAAGAAAGAAAAAAAAAAAAGAAAAAATGACAACACCACTGTAGCAAAGTGGTGTTGTCATTTGATATATATAATAATGTATAAATGCTCGTGGGATGTAACTAGTGGGATTTTCTTACACTATGTTCCCGAATTTCATTTAACAAGGGAAGAGAAAGGAATTGAAAGGAAGAGAGTAAAAAATGTGTTCCAGAGTTTTTTTTAGGAAGGGAAGTGGTGAGAAAAGAAAGGAAACAAGGGGATGACGAGATAGACTTTCGATATTGCAACCAAAAAAGAAAACCAAAATAATAAAGTTGTAATATGTTTAAAAAATATATACTCATGTTTTACATTTATCGAAAACCATAAAAATGAATATCAATACCAGTTTCGAAATACTGATACCAGTACCGATGCCGGTATCAGTTCGTCACAACGTCGATACGATACTCGCAATCACTATAACTTACAATACCATAAAAATATTATAATTTCAACAAAATTTATACCGCAATGTCGAAAATAAATTAAACACAACTGCGTATATTTTTTTAGAGTGAATTTCAAATTTTGTCATTTATTTTTACACCAAATTTCAGGCGGTGTCCTTTATCTTTAAAATTGACGAGTTTTGTACTTAATGTTTCAAAATCGTGCACGGTTTGTCCTTTGGCCCTAACCTAGTTTATTTTTTCAGTTAAATTAGCTCATACAAATAGGGGTGTTTAAAACCGGATATCCGAAAATTCGGATATCCGAAATTTTCGGATACCCGAAATTTTCGGATACCCGAAATTTTCGGATACCCGAAATTTTCGGATACCCGAAATTTTCGGATACCCGAAATTTTCGGATACCCGAAATTTTCGGATACCAGATTTCACTATCCGAATCTGTATCCGAAATTTCGAATATCCGAAATTTTCGGATACGGATTCGAATAGTGAATCGGATATCCGAAAATCCAACTTTTTATTTAATTTTTATTTTTTTATTATTTTTTTCATATTCGGAAACGGAAATTTTGGATAGTTTCGGATATCCGAATATAAGTCTTCGGATATTTTTCGGATATTTTTCAGATATGTCGGATATTTTCAGATACTTTGGATATTTTCGGATATTCGGATATCCGGAAAAAAAAATGAAAATTAAATTTCGGATATTCCGAAAATTTTGAAAATCACTATCCGAATCCGAAAAATTCGGATATCCGAAATTTCAGATAACCGATTTTTCGGATATTTCGGATTCGGATATCGGATATTTCGGATCGGATTTTCGGATACGGATAGTTTTGAACACCCCTAAGAATCAAGACTTTGATCTTCTAAGGGTTGACCTTGGTTCCATAGATATCCGTTATTGATCGAGTCATCAATGGACCCTGTTGCACTTGCAGTGCATCCTGGTTGGGTTCTGGTGGTTACTAGACCTATTTTAATTGAGTACAGGAAAGAAAGTAGGGCATGAACAAACTTTGGGTTGGACTGGACCGGTTAAGCAAAGCATATTTGGTTTGGTCCTCGGTTTTATTTGAGGTGAATTCGGGTTCGGTTTGGTCCCCGAAAAATTGAAATATTATACATCTTAGTATAAAAATCATATAAGGTCCTGGCCCAATCCGATATCAAACCAACCCGAAAAAACGGAGACCGACCCACCTTATGTCGTTCCAGCCTTTGGTGATGATTTTAAAAAAAAAAAATTGGGTTTGTGTTTGATTTGGTTTCAACCCCACATACACCCCTAAAAATAAGTACATTAAAGATATTTGAAATAAACCATTTTTTTATAAACCGTTTATTGTTCAATTTAAAATCGTGTAAGTACTATTTTTCCAATTCCTCTTTTGATCGAGTTAAGCCCCATGTTGGGCGTGTGTCTAATTCGTCTCCTACGCATCTTCGATGTGGGATTTTTTTAAGTCTCCATTGATATCCGACTCTAACACCCGTTGATATGGATACAAACAAGATTGGATAAAAGAAGGAAGAAAGATATGAAGATTCTTGGATCAATTCTGTGATATTCATTCATAAAAATAAAATGGCCTTTCACAGGCTTACAATCCAAAGAAAAATAAATGAAAAATACCCACTAACTCCTACTAATGAGTAATGAACCCATTATTAACAACTGAAAATAAATATCACAACATATACATTACCTTCTTATCACCACCTCCACCGCACTATAGATGACTCCAAACATTTCATAGTGGAAATGGTTCATCTTCTTTGCTTTCTAAATCTTTGGAGGAGCCACTTGCAATACCTTGTAGTTAGATTATCCCCACAAATGATTCTAATCACTAGCCCACTTACAAAACCAATAAGTATAACAACCCAATCAATTCCATTTGGGAAGTCGGAATTGGTATCTTCTTCTAATGAAACTTTTGGAGGCTTTGATTCTTCTGAATCCCCACATTTCACGGATAAGGGGAATCCACACAATACCTGATTTCCAATGTAAAAACTGTTCGAAAAGGTATTGAACTGTTTACCTTGTGGCATGGGTCCAGTGAGGCTATTGTTGGATACATTTAAGGACTGAAGGAAATTCAGTTGTACCAAGTCTTGAGGTATCATTCCAGAAAGCTTGTTACTTGAAAGATCCAATGATTCAAGATGTACGAGATTCCCCATAGATGGTGGGATGGCGCCAGAAAGTTCATTATTCGAGAGGTTGAGCAACTTAAGACCACCGAGGGTTTTAATAGACTCTGGAATCTTTCCTCTAAACATGTTACATGAGAGATCAACTGCAGAAAAGGTGTTCATAATTTTCTCATAGTCCCTCTTTACACCTTTGTTAGTCATCTGAACCGAGAACCAATAATCTATATAACTATTGTATTCCTCCCTGTATTCCTCAATAGATGTTTGCATATATGGTGTGTTTGCCATGGTCTCCTTCATTGCTGACCACTCTTGGAAATACTGATGTGGCAGATCACCGGAAAATAAATTGTTCGAGAGGACAATAATGTGCAATTTTGGAAAGTTAACTTTGATATTACTTGGTATTCTAATAATGCCATGACATTTGTTAAACCTGAGAATGAGAACCTGTAACTCTGAAAGTGCTCCCAACCAGAAGGGGAATGTGCCTTCTAGAAAGTTGTATCCAAGATCTAGCAATTGGAGTGACTCACAGTTCTCCAATGATCTAGGAACATGACCCTCCAATTTATTTTCACTTAAACCAATCATCTCAAGCTTACTTTCAGTAGTGAATATATTGGGAATTGTTCCTTGCAAAGTGTTGCTTCTGAGATTCAACACTGTCAAACTAATATTGCTTAATTTCTCCAACCACGGAGGAATCGAGCCAGTAATGTTGTTGAATGATAAATCAAGCAACTGGAGAGACGGCAAGTCACATATCGATTGTGAAATTTCTCCGGTCAGGTTATTGTTTGAGACATAATACATGATGGTGCTTGGCGGTGGGACCGGGATCGATCCATGCAGCATGTTGTGACTCAGGTCCAGATTCTGTAAACTGACCCAAGAAGCAACTGGTGAATGTTGCTCAAAACCCATTAGGAGATTATGAGCAAGCGAAAGTTCAATCAGTGTTTCCTTGCTAATGTTCCACATCCATCCGGGTATGAGGCCCTCAATATTATTGTTATCAAGGTTCAAATACTCCAGTTGATGTTGAAACTGCAGAAATTCAGGAAAGAATTTCAAGTTACAGGATGCCAACGATATATATTTGAACTTCGGTTGGGTTTCATTTCTGTGGCTATCTATGACTGAAAGTGAGATATTGTTTCCATTTAAATTCAGATTTTCAAGTTTCTTAAGAGAAAGAAAAAGATAAAAGTCCACTGTGATGTTGTTACCATCCAAATCACAACCTACTAAATTTTGGAGATTCAACAATGAAATTGGAAGTTCGCCTTTTAACTGATTTCTGGGAAGGTATAACTTTTCAAGTTGGGTCAGATTGAAAAAAGATGATGGAATTTCACCATACAGGTTGACATCAGTGAGATACAAATGAGTGATCTAGTTTAGCTTACCAAACCAATCCGGCAGCTTCCATCTATCAAAATTATTTCCCCTAAGGGACAAATATGTGAGGTTTGAAAGGCTTTGTAAAGAGGGAAGATTACCTGTGAGCTTATTTAAAAGAAAGATCCAGATGTGTAAGCTGTGTCAGGTTGCTTACTGATGCAGGTAGAGTCCCAGTGAAAGCATTGCTCCTTAAATTGAGGACATTCAAGTGTGTGAGATTCCCGATTGAAGCTGGTATGGATCCTTGAAAATTTGTATAACCAGTAATCAGTTGTTTCAGTTCACTATTACCGTGAAACTCAAGGATAAAACCAGTAAGGTTGCAGTTAACTTGCAAATCAAGAACTTGCAGTTTTTGCAAGTAAAGTATACCTGTTGGGAAATCCCCACTAAGCCCACAATATCTCATAACAAGTGATGATAACGAAGATGAATTTACCAAGCTATCTGGTACAAAATCAATGTTGACCTCTGAGAGAAAGAGTTCTCTTAGAGTCTCACTTGTATTTTGAACTAGATTTTGGAAGTCAGAACCTTGCAGCGTTAACTTGTAGTTTTCTGTCAGATCCAAGGAAACCAAATTCCCGAGATGCGAGATTTGTTTTGGGACCTCTCCACTGAAAAAAGAATATGACAGATTCAGATTTATTAACGAGAGTCGTCCTATTCCAGAAGGAATTTGAGAGGAACGAAAATCGTTATTTGCAAGGTTTAGTGTGCCAAGGTGAATGATAGGGGTGTTTAAAACCGGATATCCGAAAATTCGGATATCCGAAAATTTGGATATCCGAAATTTTCGGATACCAGATTTCACTATCCGAATCCGTATCCGAAATTCGGATATCCGAAATTTCGGATACGAATTCGGATAGTGAATCGGATATCCAAAAATCCAACTTTTTATTTAATTTTTATTTTTTTATTATTTTTTTCATATTCGGAAACGGATATTTTCGGACATTTTTCAGATATTTCGGATATTTTCGGATACTTTGGATATTTTCGGATATCCGAAAAAAAAAACGAAAATTAAATTTCGGATATCTTAAAATTTTGAAAATCACTATCCGAATCCGGAAAATTCGGATATCCGAAATTTCGGATATCCGATTTTTCGGATATTTCGGTTTCGGATATCGGATATTTCGGATCGGATTTTCGGATACGGATAGTTTTGAACACCCCAACATACAAATGTAGTTTAGTCTTTTTACATATTTATTTAAAAATATTTTACCAAATAAGACAAAAATAAATTTTAAAAATTATATAATATATATTTATATAATATGTATATGTATACGTATTTCATTCTCCATCCCTCTACCCATTTCTCTCTCTCTACCTATCTTTGCCACTGTAAACAACTGTCCCAATCAACCACTAACAACAACTACACTCCACGACTCTTAACCGTCCCAATCAACCACCAACAACCACGACCCTCCATGACTCTCAACATCCATGACCGCCACCACTAGCCAACAACTCCCCCAACTGCCACCACATGTCACACCCTGGCTTTGCGGAAGCGTGGTAAATTTTGGTGTGACTTCTTAATACCATAGCTTAACCATAACAAAGCTATATGAAATAAAATCATGCAAGATCATCCATTTGATTAAGTTTTAAAACCAGAGTAACATACCATTGTCTTAGAGACTTACAACATCGTAACGTAAAACATTGTCTTAAAAAAAAAACCTAAACATCAACATGAAATAAACGCAGTTTAAGATTTGTGACTTGTCCAGGAAAGAGTCACATTTCCTAAACTGGGATGACCTTGGAACCCTTATGCAGCGGGAAAACATAACATACCGCGCCAGATCTTTAGTTTCCTGAAATACATGTAAGTTGAAAAATCAACAATAATGTTGAGCGAGTTCATGTGTAAGTGAGTAAATAAACCTTTGTGAGTATGAAAATAGTCTTGGTATGTAGCACATAAGGGAATTGAGATCACCAATGGTTTGCAAGGACACTGATATATGTGAAGTGCAAATAGGGAGACTCAAACCTAGCAGATTTCGCCACGGCATTAGTATGTGGACAAAGTCACCCCAAGGTCCGTTTCTAGTTTGGCCTGGGGCTGGGCTCGCTACACCCAGATAGATCTACCGCTCCTGTCCCTCGGTCCCGACATGAGGACTAATGGCCTCATATTGCTCCTACCCACTCACATGATCTGAGTAATAAACCTCCTTACGCTAACCATACCGTGTATAAAGTACTCGTAATCATAGTAACATGTATTTCACCCCCGCAGTTAAGAAAACTGAAAACAGTTAGAGAAAAGGGGGACATGAACTCACAGTGAAGCGTCTCTACCAAGTATCTCCTGCTCACGCAGCTGTGCGACGACCTACAGGTGCTAATTTCTATTAGACGGACGGCCGTGCCTTAGCTTTATAGTTTAAGTCTTTGGGAAATAGTTAGACAACTATTTCGTGTTTACATTCTGTATATACTTGGTAGTTAATCCCCTTCCCAAGGATGGGGGATTCAATACATGTGCGTCCATAAATATTTCCGTAAGTGCGTAAGTTACGTTTAACAATCGAGTGGTAATATACTTACCGGTGTAACTTATATATTTATGGTGAAAGCGTTCGTATTATTTTTGGGATCGTTAACGTTCGTAAATATTATTTTTACTCAAAAAAATAATATCTATGTATTTTCACAAAATAATCATAAATAGTGTGTGAAAATATATATTTATCACGTTAAATTTTGTGAAAATCCCACCTCCGAATATTTAGTAAATAAAGTCATGGCGAAATTTATATTTCGAAAACATGTCAAAAATAATTCTAACACTTGTAGTGTAAATAGTTCTAAGTGTTAGGTTGTTAGAAAAATTTCGCCAGAGTTTCCTCTGTAACTGGAGGTGGCCACGCTTTCAAGCGTATCATTTTCTTTAACAAATCAACTCAACAATTTTCTTTATTTGATCAGAACAACTTTTCTCAACATATGTGTAAATTGCCAAAAATTACATGAACTTGCAGTTTTTTCCCAAGACTGTGGAGTAAATCCCCTTAAATTTAGTAGATCTTCATATAAGGTAATTTGATCTTGTAAAAACCTTGTTTTTAGAGAAAATCCATTTTTACAACTTTCCGTCATCTTTTACAAAAACTGTTATTTTGTCGGATCTTTTCATTTCACAAGTGTTTACACACTTGTGGTTTATAAAAATCATTCTTGTTAGTGTAAGATTCACTTTTAGAAAGCATGATTTCTTTAACGCTTGGTCCTTTGAAAATACCACTTGCAGATACGTAGATCTGCTAGTTTTAAACACTATTCCACAAGTAAAACTCTTTTACACAAGTTCATGTTTCATGTGTGGTAGAGTTTCACCCTTTAACCCTTGTATCATTCAAAACAAGCTTATGTTAAGATCCATGATCTTACCAAACCGGGTTAAACGATGATCCGAGCTACCACATCATAGATCGGGCCTAAATAATCATACATTTCGAATACTACATCATTTACACAACATATAAGTTATTAACCACCATTTTTAGTGTTTTAAGTAAACTTTAATGCTTCAAAATGCAAGATTCCGAGTTTTAATCATCATACATCTTATTAACCACCATAGATTAGTTCAAATACGAGTTTTAAGCATTATACCTCTAGCTCGAGGCTAGGGAAGAATCTACGCGCAAATGAGGTGGATAAAAGCAAAGTAACGAGGTCCTTCGCATTCCGTTTGCTCCAAGCTTCCTAATACGAGACCCTTAACACTTGTAGATGCTTGAAATATGAAGATCAAGATCGAAAATATGATGGATGGAAGAGGGGTGTTCGGCCGAGAGTTGTAGAGCAAGAGAGAGAGTAGTGTGAAGTTGAGAAATGTGATGAAATGATCATGGTGCTAAGTCTTAATCTTATAGATAATGTTTAGGTAATTAACCAAAGGTTAATGTGTTACTTAGATATTAGACAACAAGGGATTAAAATAATCAAGAGGGTACAAGGTATGTCCCCCATGGTTGGGGACGGTTAGGAAAGGGGGGGGGGTCTAGTCCGATTTCAACTAGTTAATTAGGTAATAGTTAGGTTAAACCAAGTTAGTTAAGTGTTTAACCCAGTTACTTGTGTATAGTGTGTTACAATGGGTGTTAGGGTACTCAGGGACCCTAACCGGCTCAGAAAAAGACAAATAATGAAAATAACAATATTTTCATGTTTCGGGTATAGTCCGGTTGTTCGGTTGGATAGTAATCCGTTAAAGCGCTTAACAAAGCTTTAAAGTGTCGTTATTACTCTTTTTAGTGACACAACTTATTCCTGACACTTTGGAAAGTGTCTAGTGTTATTTTTTCTCATGTTTTGGCACTTTATTAGTTAGCTAAAAGCTGAATTATTTTGTAAAGTGCTGAGTTTTGTACTTAGAGTACGTTTTAGGCACATCCAGTCATAGTGACTTATCCCTAGAGACGCAGTTCCACAACCCTTATATCCCTACACTCACTACTCGTGTAGCAAAACATTTTAGGCTCTTACAGGCCTTAGAGGCAGTGTTTGCCTGATGCTGGCTTTATCAGCATGTTCAATAGGTTATCCGTGTATTGTGCTACTGTGCTTTTTGTGCATCATGGTTGTCACTAGGGTTCAGCATGTAAGTAGTGTAGTGACGATAAGTAAAGTATGATGCAAGTACGTACATGTATCAGACATCAAGTAGCAGTTCATCAGCTAGTTCAAACAAGCACAGTAATTAAGCAGTAATTAATCATTAGTTAAGTCGTACGGATACCTGGTTTAGTGCGGGTTGTCACATTCTCCCCCCGTTAAATAAATTTCGTCCCGAAATTTAAGTTCTGCTTGAAGATGCCGAGTTCTTAGGAAAAAGGTGGGGGTATTTCTCTTTCATCCGGTCCTCACGTTCCCAGGTGTATTCAGGACCATGTCTGGCATTCCAACGAACTTTGACGAGCTTGACACTGCTCCGGCGGGTCTTGTTAACTTTCCAATCCGTAACCTCAACCGGTTCTTCAACGAAGTGGAGCGTGTCGTCAACATGAATCTCGTCGATGGGAATGGCAATGGTGACTTGAGTTGGACTTTTCTTTAGATTGGATACATGAAATGTATCGTGAACACCATTCAGTTCAGCAGGTAGGTCCAACTTGTATGCTACTAGTCCTATTCTTTCCAGAATTCTGAAGGGACCATTGTAGCGCGGATTTAACTTCCCACGCTTCCCGAAGCGTGCCACACCCTTCCAGGGTGAGACTTTCAATAACACCATTTCTCCAACTTGGAAATCCACCTGTTTTCGGTTTGGATCCGCATAGGCCTTCTGTCTGTGGCGAGCTGCTTCGATGCGTTTAAGAATCTGCGCGATCTTGTCTGTCGTCTCTTGGACGATTTCGGGACCAGCAAGCTGCCTATCACCTGCGTCAGCCCAGCATAAGGGTGATCGGCACTTGCGTCCGTAAAGGGATTCGAATGGCGCGACGCCAATACTGGTGTGGTAGCTGTTGTTGTATGAAAATTCGACCAAAGGCAAATGCTTATCCCAGCTACCGCCCAAATCCATAACACACGCTCTCAGCATGTCTTCCAAAGTCTGTATCGTTCGCTCGCTCTGGCCGTCAGTTTGCGGATGAAACGCAGTGCTCAGATTCAATTGTGAGCCAAAGGCTTCTTGGAAGGATTGCCATATCCTTGACACAAACCTTCCGTCTCTATCAGAGATGATTGAGAGAGGTACTCCATGGCGCGCGACGATCTCTCTCATGTAAATTTCAGCCAATTTGCTCGTATTATCCTTCTCTCTGATAGGTAAGAAGTGTGCTGACTTCGTTAATCGATCCACTATCACCCAGATAGTGTCATGGCCTCTTGGCGTTCTTGGCAATTTTGTAATAAAATCCATTGAGATTTGTTCCCATTTCCACTTGGGAATCTCAGGTTGTTGCAGAAGTCCTGAAGGCTTCTGGTATTTGGCTTTAACCTTAGCGCACGTTAAACATTTGCTCACGTACACAGCAACATCGCCTTTCATCCTAGGCCACCAATAATAATCTTTGAGATCCTGGTACATCTTATCCGCTCCAGGATGGATAGAGTACCGTGATTTGTGAGCTTCATCAAAAATAACCTTCCTTAAACCTCCAAACAAAGGAACCCAAATCCTTTTCTCAAAGCATAACGTGCCTTCCTCGTTTGGTACCAGCAGCTTCTCCATTCCACGGAGATATTCTTCTTCAAGGTTTCCTTCCTTGAGAGCTTCCTTTTGCGCGGCACGAATGCGCAAGGAAAGATCGGTTTGGATAATAATTTCTAAAGCTCTAACCCTTATGGGCTTGATTCTCTCTTTACGACTTAGGGCATCGGTGACCACGTTCGCCTTCCCTGGATGATACTTTATCTCGCAGTCGTAGTCGTTCAGCAACTCAACCCATCGTCTTTGCCTCATATTCAACTCCTTCTGGTTGAATATGTGTTGTAGGCTCTTGTGATCTGTAAAGATTGTACACTTTGTACCATAAAGGTAGTGTCTCCAGATCTTTAAAGCAAAAACCACTGCGCCGAGCTCCAAACCGTGTGTGGTATAGTTCTTTTCATGCACTTTTAACTGACGCGATGCGTAAGCAATAACCTTTTGGCGTTGCATCAACACACAACCCAATCCTTGACGTGATGCGTCGCAGTATACCACAAAATCATCAATACCTTCCGGTAGTGCTAAGATTGGCGCATTGCAGAGCTTCTCCTTCAGTATCTGGAACGCTTCTTCCTGTTTGATTCCCCAATCAAACTTCTTATCTTTCTGGGTGAGGAGCGTCAATGGTTGAGCGATTTTTGAGAAATCCTCAATGAACCTTCGATAGTAGCCAGCCAAACCCAAGAATTGTCGAATCTCGGTTGGCGTCTTTGGCGTTTCCCAATTCTTGATCGCTTCGATCTTTGTTGGATCCACGTGGATTCCATCTCCATTTACCACGTGCCCAAGGAATTGGACTTCACGTAGCCAAAATTCGCACTTGGAAAATTTGGCATACAGCTGTTCCTTCTTTAGCAGCTCCAAAATAGCTCTTAGATGCTGTTCGTGCTCGGCCTTTGTTCTTGAATAGATCAAGATGTCGTCGATAAACACAATCACGAACTTGTCCAAGTACGGCTTGCAAACTCTATTCATCAAGTCCATAAAGACTGCAGGTGCGTTTGTCAAACCAAACGGCATAACAAGGAACTCGTAGTGTCCATAACGAGTTCTGAAGGCTGTCTTTGGGATACTCTCCTCTTGTATCCTTAACTGATGGTATCCAGATCGAAGATCGATCTTTGAATAAAAGCTTGAGCCTTGCAGTTGATCAAACAGATCATCGATTCTTGGCAGAGGGTATCTATTCTTGATCGTCAGCTTGTTCAGCTCCCGGTAGTCGATGCACATTCGAAAACTACCGTCCTTCTTTTTGACAAACAGGACCGGAGCTCCCCAAGGCGAGAAGCTTGGTCGGATAAAACCCTTGTCTAACAACTCTTGAAGCTGTGTCGACAGTTCCTGCATCTCAGACGGAGCAAGTCTATAAGGTGCCTTAGCCACAGGCGCGGCGCCTGGGACTAGATCGATGTGAAACTCTACTTGTCTCTGAGGTGGCAGTCCAGGTAAGTCTTCTGGGAAGACTTCTGGATATTCCCTCTCGACAGGGATGTCTTCGATTCTTGGCTCAGCAGCCTTCTTATCCACAATGTGTGCCAGAAAGGTAACACATCCCTTCTGCAAACACTTCCTTGCTTTCAAGCAGCTGATAATTCTCAACGGCGTATCACGCTTCTCTCCGTGAACCACAATTGTCTCGCCATCTTCGGTTGGGATACGAACAATCTTTTCGTGACAAACTATCTCAGCTTTGTTGCCTGATAACCAATCCATTCCTACCACCACGTCGAAGCTTCCCAACTGGACTGGTAGTAGATCTAAAGCAAACTCACGCTCTCCTAATTCGATCACACAACCTCTGATAACTTCATTGGCTTCTACCAACTTCCCATTGGCCAATTCGATTGAGTACGGAATATTTAACTTATTAGCGGCTAACCCAAGCATATTCTTAAATTCTAACGACACGAAGCTATAATCGGCACCAGTATCAAATAAAACGGATGCATAGCGTTGATTTACAGGGAACGTACCAGTAACAACATTGGGGTCCTGGCGCGCTTCCCTAGCTTCGATTTGGAACACTCTTCCACGGGCTTGGTTTAACTCTGGGCAGTTCTTCTTAAAATGCCCGATATCACCGCAGTTATAGCATCCAAGTCTTTGCCCGTTTCCACCTCCATTTCCAGCTTGGTTGCTGTTTTGGTTTGCATTGCCAGCTTGGTTCGCAAAGTTGCCTCGATTCCCGTTTCCTCCATAGTTTCCTTGTGAGCGATTACCACCACGATTATTATTCCTATTCCCAAATCCTCCCTGGCCTCCCCGGCCAGCACTAGCCCAACAAGAATCCTTCAAGTGGCCCGGCTTTCCACATGCTTCGCATACTTTCACACTACAATGGCCAGTATGATGGCGTTGACAGATATTACACTTGGGCTGGGTGCCCTGATATCCTTTTCCTTTCTTTCCACTACCAGCTGATCCTCCTTTCTTAACCGCCACACTGGCGCCTTGCTTGAAGTTTGAGAACTTCCGTTTGCTACCTCCTGACGACTCGACGTGAGTCTCTTTCTTCTTATGCTCAGCATCATCAAACTTGTTTAGGCGAATGGCCTCCTCTGTGAGAGCCACGCTCAAATCAATCGCCTCAGTAATGGTCGCAGGCTTGGATGAGGTTACCATGCTTATGATTTGAGGAGCTAGTCCCCAAATGAAACGTTCAATTCTCTTGAACTCAGGAGTGACCATGTAGGGTACCACATGCGATAAGTCATGGAACCTTTGAACGTATTCCGCGATCTTTGGACCGTCCATTTTCAAGTGCCAGAACTCGGTTTCCAATCTCTGGATTTCCGCGCGAGAGCAGTACTTTTTGCGCATAAGTTCCTTTAGTTCGGTCCAGGTCAGCGCGTAGGCAGCAGCTTCGCCTAGTGTCTGTACTTGTAGATTCCACCAGGATAGGGCTCCATCTAGAAACAGCCCTGAGATATAGGTGACTTGCTGATCCAGCGCGCACTTGCTCATGCGAAGAACAGATTCGGTTTTCTCAGCCCAACGGACAAAGGCGACAGCACCTCCTGTGCCATCAAAGTTTACGGGCTTGCAGTCTAAGAACTGCTTGTAGGTGCATCCATGAGGTGGATTATTGTTGTTGCCAGTGTTGCCAGAGTTGCTTCCACTAGTCCCTCCTTGAGAGGCGGCGTATTGTGCAATGGCAGCAGCGATAATCTGTTGGAGTTCTGCCTCATTAGTAGGCATGTGTGTCTCACGTCTCGGCGGCATCTTCTAAAAGATGGTTTACGTTGGTCAGGCCATAGTGAAACGTACGTATATAGTAATAGTAATAGCACATAACATCTCATGTCATCAACACATCACAAGTACCAATCACACAACATCCCATATCATAAAAATATAAATAAGCAATCAAGCGAATCAAATATGGTGAGAATACTGCGATTGCCATATATCGAGACCACATAGTAAGTGTATCAGTACATCCTTGTGTCATGCAATCATCAATCAACTAGGGGCTACATCACCCCTGTCCAAAAACTATATCATGTCAGTGTCAAATACGTCAAATACATGTCAACAAAAGTCAGGATCATAAAGTAGTCTCCAAAAATGTTGTGCAGTCCAACAATCGCCGTCTTCTCACCCTCGTCTACCCAAACAACACTGATGAGCTCTATACAGATGGTGGTGGAGGAGGGGGAAAGTGGGTGTAAAGCAAACGACGTAACTGGAGCCAGTCCTCCTCCATGGCTCGCTGGGTACGAATGATAGCAGCAACCTGCTGCTCTAGTGTAAAGAGACGGGCAGCATAATCTGGAGGTAAGGGTCGAAATGTCTGCAGAGGAGAGTGTGTCTGACCATGGCACTGGCATGGTGGCAGCTGAGCTCTCTCAAGCTCCTGGATGCGCTGCGTGTGCGACTCGTGCTGGGCGACAAAAGACATCAAAACGTCCTCGATAGTATACCCCATGTGGAAAGAATGGTAGGGGTCAGTAGGTGGCATAGCAGAGTGTGGTGCCCAAAGGAACGGCTCACTGGTGGGATCAAAAGGTGCCACATGAAATAGAGCAACAGAGGGTGGAACAGATGACATCTGGGGCATGAAGGGGATAGACATCGGTACATGCCCAAAGGGGTGTGCCGAAGAACCTTCTCCAGCTCGTGCTGGAGGTGTAAACTGAGGAACTGAAAAGGAAATATCAACGTGACGTGTATCAGGGATCTGTGGGGGAAATGGTGGAACATCCTCATCAGCAGGTATCCAACCGTGTTGTGCATGCTCATCTGGTGGATCCATGTGCGCCGCGAACAGTGCATGCTCGGGCTCTAGTGGGATGGGATCAGGTGGGGGAGCAACAAAAGGGTGAACAGGTGCAATGTGCTCAACAGGATGGTCAACAGGTATATCAACAACAGGTAGAGGAACAACAGGATCGACAACAACATGATCGCCCTCTAACAAAAGAACATCCACGGGGAGATCATCAACAGGTGGGTCTGCTATAACAGGCTCAATAGGGATGCCAGCATGTACGGGGTCATGCTCAAGTATGGGGTCTAGAGCGGCTGCCTGCTCAGGAGCGACGACAGGCTCGGGATCATCAAAAGCCATCTCGAAGTCAAACTCGGGGTCGATAGGATCTACTGGGTCAGCTGGATCCTCCATGGGCTGATCCATAGGTATAAACTCGATATCACGATCCGGGTCGTATCCCGGGGGAAAGATAGGATCAGAATCATCAATGTCATCATGGTCAAACGCAAAGCTGGGAATAGGTGCAACAGAGGATGCCTGGTCAGGATCAGAATCATGCGCAAAGTGTTGTGCGCTCAATGTGTGAGAAGGTGCGGATGCCACAGACTCGAAGGAGTCTGGGACAGGAGAATGTGCAGGCGAATCCTCAGCGGGAACGTCAGCGATCATCAGAAGATCATCTGCAGGAAGAAGGGCCTCGCCCTGGATCTCATCCTCAAAGGGCTCCTCCTCAAATAGGTCAACATCGCCATCAGCCTCGGCGTCAAGAAGAAGATCATATGCTGGATAAACGGCTAAGGGTATAGGGGCCGGAATCTCTACTAGAGGTAGGTACTCAGCGGGAGGGTCATCTGCAGGCTCATCAGCACCATCGGGTAGTGCGAAAGGCTGGAAATCATCCTCGTCAGTACTGGTATAGTCAGATGTGTACACCTCATGCTCGGAGGATGTGAGGTCATCAGATACGATAGGTATGGGTCCAGTAGTGTCCGAATCGCCAGTACCGGCGGAGTCCATGAGTCTGTAACATAAACACAAATATGCTCAAATAATCAGTCATACAATCAGATAATCACATAAGTCACCAAGGAAGATGTCACATAATTCTCCTAGTCCACTAGCCAAATTCCTCCCAGTCTCTAAGACTGCTCTATCCTCCACCTCGACCTCTTAGATCGAGCCTCGGTCCCCTTGACCGAGCCTCAGCCTTCATGACTGAGCCTACTCTTCCTAGCCTCACTAGCCAACTACCTCGGTCACCTAGACCGAGCCTCGATCCTCCAGACCGAGCCTCAGCCCTCCAGGCTGAGCCTATAATAAATCAACGTGCTCAACTACCTCGGTCACCTAGACCGAGCCTCGATCCTCCAGACCGAGCCTCAGCCCTCCAGGCTGAGCCTATAAATAATAAAATGTGCTCAACATTTGTTGGTAAAAAGTTTTGGATCTGGACTTAAGTGGTATGCAGTAAAATGTTTTCGTGAGAGCCCTAGTGATCATAGTCTAGACTCGAGAAGGAATCCTAGTTCGCTATGATCAGAGCTCTGATACCAAGCTGTCACACCCTGGCTTTGCGGAAGCGTGGTAAATTTTGGTGTGACTTCTTAATACCATAGCTTAACCATAACAAAGCTATATGAAATAAAATCATGCAAGATCATCCATTTGATTAAGTTTTAAAACCAGAGTAACATACCATTGTCTTAGAGACTTACAACATCGTAACGTAAAACATTGTCTTAAAAAAAAAACCTAAACATCAACATGAAATAAACGCAGTTTAAGATTTGTGACTTGTCCAGGAAAGAGTCACATTTCCTAAACTGGGATGACCTTGGAACCCTTATGCAGCGGGAAAACATAACATACCGCGCCAGATCTTTAGTTTCCTGAAATACATGTAAGTTGAAAAATCAACAATAATGTTGAGCGAGTTCATGTGTAAGTGAGTAAATAAACCTTTGTGAGTATGAAAATAGTCTTGGTATGTAGCACATAAGGGAATTGAGATCACCAATGGTTTGCAAGGCCACTGATATATGTGAAGTGCAAATAGGGAGACTCAAACCTAGCAGATTTCGCCACGGCATTAGTATGTGGACAAAGTCACCCCAAGGTCCGTTTCTAGTTTGGCCTGGGGCTGGGCTCGCTACACCCAGATAGATCTACCGCTCCTGTCCCTCGGTCCCGACATGAGGACTAATGGCCTCATATTGCTCCTACCCACTCACATGATCTGAGTAATAAACCTCCTTACGCTAACCATACCGTGTATAAAGTACTCGTAATCATAGTAACATGTATTTCACCCCCGCAGTTAAGAAAACTGAAAACAGTTAGAGAAAAGGGGGACATGAACTCACAGTGAAGCGTCTCTACCAAGTATCTCCTGCTCACGCAGCTGTGCGACGACCTACAGGTGCTAATTTCTATTAGACGGACGGCCGTGCCTTAGCTTTATAGTTTAAGTCTTTGGGAAATAGTTAGACAACTATTTCGTGTTTACATTCTGTATATACTTGGTAGTTAATCCCCTTCCCAAGGATGGGGGATTCAATACATGTGCGTCCATAAATATTTCCGTAAGTGCGTAAGTTACGTTTAACAATCGAGTGGTAATATACTTACCGGTGTAACTTATATATTTATGGTGAAAGCGTTCGTATTATTTTTGGGATCGTTAACGTTCGTAAATATTATTTTTACTCAAAAAAATAATATCTATGTATTTTCACAAAATAATCATAAACAGTGTGTGAAAATATATATTTATCACGTTAAATTTTGTGAAAATCCCACCTCCGAATATTTAGTAAATAAAGTCATGGCGAAATTTATATTTCGAAAACATGTCAAAAATAATTCTAACACTTGTAGTGTAAATAGTTCTAAGTGTTAGGTTGTTAGAAAAATTTCGCCAGAGTTTCCTCTGTAACTGGAGGTGGCCACGCTTTCAAGCGTATCATTTTCTTTAACAAATCAACTCAACAATTTTCTTTATTTGATCAGAACAACTTTTCTCAACATATGTGTAAATTGCCAAAAATTACATGAACTTGCAGTTTTTTCCCAAGACTGTGGAGTAAATCCCCTTAAATTTAGTAGATCTTCATATAAGGTAATTTGATCTTGTAAAAACCTTGTTTTTAGAGAAAATCCATTTTTACAACTTTCCGTCATCTTTTACAAAAACTGTTATTTTGTCGGATCTTTTCATTTCACAAGTGTTTACACACTTGTGGTTTATAAAAATCATTCTTGTTAGTGTAAGATTCACTTTTAGAAAGCATGATTTCTTTAACGCTTGGTCCTTTGAAAATACCACTTGCAGATACGTAGATCTGCTAGTTTTAAACACTATTCCACAAGTAAAACTCTTTTACACAAGTTCATGTTTCATGTGTGGTAGAGTTTCACCTTTTAACCCTTGTATCATTCAAAACAAGCTTATGTTAAGATCCATGATCTTACCAAACCGGGTTAAACGATGATCCGAGCTACCACATCATAGATCGGGCCTAAATAATCATACATTTCGAATACTACATCATTTACACAACATATAAGTTATTAACCACCATTTTTAGTGTTTTAAGTAAACTTTAATGCTTCAAAATGCAAGATTCCGAGTTTTAATCATCATACATCTTATTAACCACCATAGATTAGTTCAAATACGAGTTTTAAGCATTATACCTCTAGCTCGAGGCTAGGGAAGAATCTACGCGCAAATGAGGTGGATAAAAGAAAAGTAACGAGGTCCTTCGCATTCCGTTTGCTCCAAGCTTCCTAATACGAGACCCTTAACACTTGTAGATGCTTGAAATATGAAGATCAAGATCGAAAATATGATGGATGGAAGAGGGGTGTTCGGCCGAGAGTTGTAGAGCAAGAGAGAGAGTAGTGTGAAGTTGAGAAATGTGATGAAATGATCATGGTGCTAAGTCTTAATCTTATAGATAATGTTTAGGTAATTAACCAAAGGTTAATGTGTTACTTAGATATTAGACAACAAGGGATTAAAATAATCAAGAGGGTACAAGGTATGTCCCCCATGGTTGGGGACGGTTAGGAAAGGGGGGGGGGGGTCTAGTCCGATTTCAACTAGTTAATTAGGTAATAGTTAGGTTAAACCAAGTTAGTTAAGTGTTTAACCCAGTTACTTGTGTATAGTGTGTTACAATGGGTGTTAGGGTACTCAGGGACCCTAACCGGCTCAGAAAAAGACAAATAATGAAAATAACAATATTTTCATGTTTCGGGTATAGTCCGGTTGTTCGGTTGGATAGTAATCCGTTAAAGCGCTTAACAAAGCTTTAAAGTGTCGTTATTACTCTTTTTAGTGACACAACTTATTCCTGACACTTTGGAAAGTGTCTAGTGTTATTTTTTCTCATGTTTTGGCACTTTATTAGTTAGCTAAAAGCTGAATTATTTTGTAAAGTGCTGAGTTTTGTACTTAGAGTACGTTTTAGGCACATCCAGTCATAGTGACTTATCCCTAGAGACGCAGTTCCACAACCCTTATATCCCTACACTCACTACTCGTGTAGCAAAACATTTCAGGCTCTTACAGGCCTTAGAGGCAGTGTTTGCCTGATGCTGGCTTTATCAGCATGTTCAATAGTTATCCGTGTATTGTGCTACTGTGCTTTTTGTGCATCATGGTTGTCACTAGGGTTCAGCATGTAAGTAGTGTAGTGACGATAAGTAAAGTATGATGCAAGTACGTACATGTATCAGACATCAAGTAGCAGTTCATCAGCTAGTTCAAACAAGCACAGTAATTAAGCAGTAATTAATCATTAGTTAAGTCGTACGGATACCTGGTTTAGTGCGGGTTGTCACACCACAGCCATAAAACAACCACCACCACTAACCTTCCTCACGACCACCACCCACAACCGCACCTCCTCACCATTAGCCCACTGATTTAACCCCTAACCTACAACCCTTCGATTCTTCCCCCACATCCTTCACCGTAGCCTTCCACCAAATCACCGTGTATATGTACCACCACCGTAACTGCCTAGAATATGTACAACGAACCTGTTTAATCATTCACTGTTTAATCATTCACCTTCAACAAAATCAAACAAGTTGCAGAATCCCCAATAATCTTTCTCAATGTAGACGCACCCCGAATATCCACCCTCAACACAATATCATACCCTTTTGCCATATAATCCCTAAATTTTTGAATTTCAAATCCAGCCATGTATTTTCAATATAAATAAATTTCAAATCCAACCACCTAATCGAAGTGGTTGGCAGCGGCGCTTGGCGTCGACGTTTGGCAGATGGTGGCGGCAGCGTTTGGCGTCGTTCAGGATTTTGTTCAATTTAGTAGTGGGTGGAGAACAGTGTTGGTGGTTGGCGTCGTTGTTCAGGATCTGACTGTAAAGAACATGGCGATGTTGCGTGAGCGGTGAAGAAACAGTGTTGGTGATTGGTGGCTGTTGGTGGTGATGGATAGAGTTAGAGAGAAGGGGATATGGGTAAATAGAGAGATACCCGATAGTGGTGGTGGCGACAACCAGGAAGTGGTGGTGACAACCGGGAAGTGGTGGTGGTCTGAAAGGTCTTAGAGAGATGTAGGTTAGAGAGAGGGAGAGAAATAGAGAGTAGGTTAAAGAGAGAGAGAGAATATAGATTTGTTTTTTATATATGTCTTTTCTCATTATTTACAGAATAGTCTTTGGATATTAAAAATTTACACAATAGTCACTGTAATGGTAAAAAGACAAATATGCCCTCATGTGCATGTCATGTGATCAGATTTAACTGAAAAATAAACTAGGTTAGGGCCAAAGGACAAACCGTGCACGATTTTGAAATATTAAGTATAAAACTCATCAATTTTAAAGATAAAGGAGATCGTCTAAAATTATGTATAAAGATAAAGGACAAAATTTGAAATTCACTTTTTTTATTATTATTGAACATCTATACTATATAATAAAAGAAACCATTTTGGGGACACTTGTCATCATATTAGGCTATGTCTTATGGATAATTATTATTTTAGTTTAATCTCTTCTAATTACTTATGGATAACCCTCCTACTAAATATTATTTAGTTTAATTATTACTTTTATATTTATCTATTTACTTCAAATTCAAACTTAGTTATCTAATTTGATATTAGAGTAAGTTACGATTTTGGCCCCTGTGGTTATATCACTTTTACCCTTTTAACCCAAAAATGATTTTTTTTAACATCTAAGCCCTCCACGTCTTTTTTTCTAACCCTTTGGGTCCCTAAAAGTAAATGAATGGAGTTAGTGTTAGAGGCCAAAAGGGTTAGAAAAAAGACGTTGCGGACTCAGATGTTAAAAGATTCATTTTTTTGGCTAAAAGGGTAAAAGTGATATAACCACAGGGGTCAAAATCACAATTTACTCTTGATATTCACTATATATTTGAACGTTTTATTTAGTTTGGTATCAAATAAATTTTATGAAACTTAAAATAAAATTAACTAATATTATTTATCATTTATACATTTACAAGTTTTAAATAAAGGGTTAAATTTATGGAGACTTCGTTACATTTACAAGTTTTAAATAAATGGTTAAATTTATTGAGACTTCGTTAACAAATTTTACTACAATAGAATAATCTATTTATATCAATCTAAATATATATCTATACTATACTATATAATAAAACATTAATGTGTGACACCTATCATTCATTGTAAACATTTATTTTATGATTTTATCGCCACACTTCCAAACTTATCTTATATTAATTAAATAAATAAAAGAATAACGAGCTAATATTAAATTTCATCCTACTTTAAATTTTGAATACCATTCTTCTTTTTTTCTAATAAAATATTATCCTAAAATTTAAATTGTTAATTTAAGATATTTCTAAACAAAACACATTATTTATCATGAAAAACAAACTATGTATTAATATATGAAATATATTTATTTTCATTACTAAAAAAATATTATATCAATTTTATTACATAATTTATAAATCAATTTGTCGGAATTTGCACCACCAACATTTTATCACTCAAATAGATGCTGATTTGCTTCTTGAATAATATATCTTCTTTTCAAGAACCATCTTCACAATCACTATATCCATAGCGTATCGAGTATTATCCATTAGTATATTTTAGTATATTGAAAGATATGACTTTTTTTATTATTGGTATATAAAATTGGATTTATTAAACCCATGTAACACACGTGGTTTTTTAAAGATATACATTTTTTATTATTTACTATACAAAATTACATTTATTCGACTCGTGTAATACATGAGGTTTTTTAAGATATAACTTTTTTATTATTTGATATATAAAATTAGATTTATTCAATTCGTACAATACACGTGGTTTTGTTAAGGATATATATTTTTATTATTTAGTAAAGAAAATTACATTTACTCAACCCGTGTAGTACACATATTTTTAAAAATGTAACTTTTTTTATTATTTGGTATATAAAATTAAATTTATTCAACCCGTGTAATAAATATGGTTTTTTAAAGATGTATTATTTTATTATTTGGTAAACAATATTACATTTATTCAACCCGTTTAATACACGTGGTTTTAAACATATCTTTTTTTATTTGGTATATAAAATTACATTTATTCAACCCGTACAATATGGTTCATATAGATATAACTTTTTATTATTTAATATATAAAATTATATTTATTCAACTTGTTTAATAAAAGAGGTTTTTAAAGATATATTGTTTTATTATTTAGTATATAAAATTCATTTATTTGACCCGTGTAATACACGGGGTTATAACCTAGTAAGTTTTTAAAGAAAAAAAATTACTAAGCAAGTAAACAAGTAAAAAGCAAGTGGAATTGAAACTTAATTACTGAAATATTATTAAAAAAATTCTTAAAAACTAATTTATGAAAAAAGTTTCGCTTACTTTGAACTTCAAGTTAGTGGTGTACAAAAAACCCGAACCCGGACCCGGACCCGAAAAAAAAACCCGGAACCGGGTATTATAAAACCCGGGTTTTTAATACCCGAACCCGAACCCGACCCTACCCGTAGGGTAGGGACCGGGTATGCATATTTGATCTAAAACCCGAACCCGGAACCGGTTTTTTTTATACCCGGTTTATACCCGAAACCCGGTTTTATAAATACCCGAACCCGAACCCGGAACCGGTTTATACCCGAAACCCGGTTTATACCCGAAACCCGGTTTAAAAAAACCCGATTTTGATGTAATCTTGTTTAATTATGTATGCAATAAGACTTCTAGTTCTTATGATTTTACAAAATTCTGCATGTTTTTATAAAATTCTGCATGTTTTTACATAATTCTGCAAGTTTTTATATAATTCTGCATGTTTTTAAATGATTCTGCATGTTTTTATAAAATTCTGCATGTTTTTATATAATTCTGCAGCATTTTTTTAACTTTCTGCAGTTTTAATATAATTCTGCATGTTTTTATAACTTTCTGCATGTTTTTAAATGATTCTGCATGTTTTTATAAAATTCTGCATGTTTTGTATATGATTCTGCAGCCTTTTTTTTTAATTTCTGCATGTTTTTATAAAATTCTGCATGTTTGTAAAATAACCGAAAAAACTGGTTTTTATTAACCGGTTCACAAGTTAACCGGTTTTTCATAACCGGTCGGTTATTACCGGGTCTTGATGTTCGGGGTTAATAACCGGTTATTAACCGGTCGGTTATTAACCGTAACCGGTTTTGTTTTTTTGGCCCAATAACAGTCCCAACCGGTTAACCGGTTTAGGTTAGTAAAAAAAACCGATTTGAGCATGTCTAGCCACAACCGCAACCGCTCTACCCGATGCGGTTTTTTCCCAACCCGATGCGGGTTTTTTAATACCCGGTGCGGGTTTTTTCCCAACCCGGTGCATACCCGAACCCTACCCGATGAATACCCGAACCAGACCCGAACCCGGAAATAGGGTATTATAATACCCGGGTTTTATAAAACCCGACCCGAACCCTACCCGGACCCGGGTATATAGGGTATACATTTTTGGTAGAAAACCCTACCCGGACCCGACCCGGTTTTTAAAAAAACCCGATCCTACCCGAACCCGATCCTACCCGAAACCCGATCCTACCCGAACCCGATCCTACCCGAAAACCCGATTTGTACACCACTACTTCAAGTTTCAATTTCAAATTTGGGGCCATTGTATCCACGTATGTCACATCTTTTAGGCCTTCTGGGCCATTAATTTTAGATGGGCCAGGTTTATTTTCAACGGCTTCCCTTTTCAAATTCAAATTTCAAACGAGAAACGGTATTGAAGTTTTAAAATGATTACTAATACCCCGCGTTACGGCGGGACATAAAACTTGACACGGTTTTATGAACGTTTTTAACCTATTAAATTTTTTACTAATATTTTGTTTCGGTTTACCCTTATACTTCCTTTACTTAAAAATTATTTTTTACGTGCATATTTTATGTACGGGTAGGTATAAATATGATTTGTTCTACATTCTGACGTAAACTTTATTTATAGACGAGTCAGGCCAAATATAATACGTTTTCGTTTAAAGAAACCATTTTTACGTGCATATTTTTATGTACGTTTTGGTATAAATTCAAGTTGTTCTACGTTTCGACGTATATTTAAATTTATAATGTTTTCACTTTGCATTTTTGTCTAAAGTGTACAAAACACCATTAAAACATGAAGTACAATCACATTAAGCCTACTTATGTTACAAATTAATAGTTATACTTTTTGTCTAAATTGTACAAAACACCATTCAAGCATGAAGTACAATCACATTAAGCCTACATATGTTACAAATTAATAGTTATATAATATAATATAATATAATATAATATAATAATGAAATTAGTATTTTTATTTAATAATATAATATCAGTTAGTTATTTTTATTTACTAAAGGCCAACTATATCAATCGTAACCAGTAGAGTATGATTCAAACATTACTCTTTTAACCTTTTTATTTAAACTAGCTAATCAAGTTAATTTGTCAAGCAATTAAGCAAATTATGAACTTGTTAGCAAGTCATAAACAAGTTGGCGTGATTAATAATGTTAGTTAAACGGGTTAAATATGTTAACCCGGACACGGCCTATTTAATTGACCGAGTTAAAGATGTCAACTTAAACATGACCTCTTTATTAACAAATAAGATAGCCCAAAACGTAATTAGCCTCCTATCATGTTCTTAATTACCATCTCTAAGGGCAGTGGCGAAGCTTGACCCGAATGACGGGGGGTCGAAAACGTATATACCCAAAAATGTCTATAGAATCGGGGGGGGGGGGGGTCAAAAAGGTATATACCCAAAAGTTTCTATACGAAAACTACATGTATAACACTACTGAGCGAAAAGTTCGGAGGGTCGGGCGCCCCCTCCCGCCCCTTCTATACTTCGCCCCTGTCTAAGGGTGCTCAGGGCACCATGTGGGTACCCCTTCTGGGTACGCGGGTAGCCATAGCCGCAAAACCTTAGTCGCATTACATCGCGTAGCAAACACGAATGGTAGCCAGTATTCACCGTTGAAAGGAGAGAGGGAGAGACAGAAAGAGAGAGAGAGATAGACAGAAAGAGAGAGAGAGAGAGAGATAGAGAGAGATAGATGGGTTTGTGTATCATTCACGGGTACAACTAGTACACCGTCGCTAACAGCACGTGTTCCGACATGTACTGAACAAAATTGCAAACGTGGCAATCAGATAACGCCGTTTACACGCGATACGCCCTGTACACCCTAATATCTTTCTCATAATATTTCATTTTAATCAACAAGATTAGACTGATGTTTTGTGGCAATCAAAAGACAAAAATAACTTTATTTATTTATAAAACAAGGGTGAGGATCAAATAGGAAGTTTATTTTGGCTATGAAGTATAGAAAGCAATAGGATTAGGACATGTGACAAAATTTAAAATAAAGAGGAAGGGTATTTTAGTCAATCTTATCCTTTTCTTCTTCCTTCTTCTTCCCAGTAACATCAAAACCCACCATTTTCAAAACCCACAATCTTCAACCATTTCTTCACTTTCTATCTCAATAATCACTACATTATAGTGCGAATTTCGTCACCAATCAATGATTCAAACACCCGATCAACGTGTTCTTCAGTTTTTTTTTTTTGAAGAAAACCCAGTTTAATTTCATACAAAATTTCGTTTTTTCCGGTGATTTTGAAGATAATCACTCGATCCGTTCGATTCGATCTCTGATAAGTGTTTCAATCATTCAAATTTCGTCAATCGTTGAAGAAAACCGACTTCGATCCATGTAAGAAATTATTTAATTTCATTTTTATTATCTGGGTTTTTGATTTAGTCATTGCGTTTTACGATCTTGGCGGGAGTCCGGGGGCAACGCCCCTTGTAGCAGGGTCCCAGGAGCGGCAGCCCCAGGCGGGGTCCAAGGGGCAGAGCCCTTGGCTGGGGTTGATTTGCTACTCTCTGGTTCAAACAAATGCATAGACAGGTCAGCTTGTGTCCATTGCGTTTTAGAAATAAAGTAGTTTTATGTGTTTTCTGGCCATTTCGTTTTAGAAAAAACACTTTTTTGAAGTGTTTTTAGTTTATTGCGTTTTAGGTAAACATATTTTTATTTGTTTTCAGTCCATTGCGTTTTAGAAAATACACTTTCTTTTTGTGTTTTTAAGCCATTGCGTTTTAGAAATAAGACATTTTATGTGTTTTTTGGCTATTGCGTTTTAGATAAACACATTTTTGAAGTGTTTTTAGTTATTGCGTTTTAGGTAAAACACATTTTTATGCTTTTTCAGTCCATTGCGTTTTAGAAAAAAGACATTTTTAAGTGTTTTCTGGCCATTGCGTTTTAGAAATAAGACATTTCTTTGTGTTTTTGATGCATTGCGGTTTAGGTAAAACACATTTTTATGAGTTTTCAATCCATTGCGTTTTAGAAAGTACACTTTCTTTTGTGTTTTTAGGCTATTGCGTTTTACAAATAAGACACTTTTTTTGTGTTTTCTGGCCATTACGTTTTACAAATAAGACATTTATTTGTGTTTTTGGTGCATTACGTTTTAGAAAAATGGTATTTTTTAGGTTTTTTTTTTCATTGCGTTTTACGCAACTGTGTTTTTTCCATTGCGTTTTACGCAACTGGGTTTTATTTTTTTTTTCAAAAATATAGCAATAGTATACTCGTTTTAAAGATAAAAAACGCTCGTTTTTTTGATGCAATTTTTATAGCCCCTAAACAAACTCGCGCGCCTCTTTTCTTCCCTTCAATTTTCCTCATTTAATCTTAGCCCTTAATTAACTAAATAGATGGTCAAGATTACTTCCTAGCCTTATTAGCCAAATAAACTTCCTATTATATCCTAACCCTATAAAACAATTATCTTGTATTAACTTTCGAGAAATACATAAATAAGGCAAAATAACGGTGCGTACGTTAGCACACAACCCTCTTATTACAGTTACATACTTGGAGACGATACTACTTTCCACAGTCGAACCAGTTCCATATCTCTCCCTCTCTCTAAACCCTCACATCCATACTTTTTCTCAGTTTACGACCATACGCTTTCCGCTAGGGTTTATTATTCGTTGATTCGAGCTAAAACGAGAACCGTAATTGCGATAATGGCGACAATGGAGAGCTTGATCGCTCTGGTCAACCGTATTCAGAGAGCTTGCACTGCTCTCGGAGACTATGGCGGTGGAAACACCGCCTTTTCTTCTCTTTGGGATGCTCTTCCGTCTGTTGCCGTCGTTGGCGGTCAGGTTTGTTTCTTCCAGTATGTTTTTTTTTTTTTTATAATTTGTTGATGATATTTATGCTTTTACAATGTGTTTGTGTATCTTTTCAGTGTGCGACTTTTTAATGCTTGTAATGAGGTCTCTATAGACTCTGTGTTCTATATTGAGAGAAAAATGGTTTGGTGATGATAGAAATGAAAGCCCTAAGGCGTTTGGTTTTATAAGCTTCTAGTAATCGAGGTGTAGGTGTTTTGTTTTTGTAGGTTTCTTGCGATTGAGGTGTCTAGTTGCACGCTAATTGCAGAGAACATTCATAATTTATGAATTTGAAATCTATGTGTATAGACTCGTTTACTTAATAAACGAATGAACACTGATGTTCGTTTAGTTAAATGAACAAACACGAACGCATGTGTCGTCCATTTCATTTGTGTACATGAACGTTCGTTTGTATTCATTAGTGAATGTTTGTTTAAGTTCGTTGGTTTGTATATTCATTTAAATGTTTAGGTCCATTACAGGATTTATGAAATTAAACATATCATTTGTTACAACTTAGTCTATTTTTATTAATTTTTTGGCCGCAGTAGACTGATGTTCACATTTACTTTTAACTGGTGTTCGCTCAGTAGAGGCAGGCGTAAAGTTACATGGGATGAGCTGATTAGACAAGATTTACTGGAGTTGCACCTCTCCGAGGACATGGTCCAGGATAGGAGTTTGTGGAGGCGTAAGATTAAGGTTAAGGATGTGTAGGAGGGGGTATATAGTGATGTCTTAGCTCTGTAGTAGGGACTCTGATATTCCTATAATTTATGTGTACTTTACATGTTATTGTATAGTCGTATTTATGCTTACAACAACCATACCCAGTATAATCCCACATATAGCGAAGCTATTGATAGGGTCTGGGGAGGGTAGGATGTAGGCACGCCTTACCTCTATCCCAGGGGATAGAGAGGCTGCTTCCAGTGAGACCCCCGGCTCCAAAAACCATAACCAAGGCATAAGCTTCTAAAAAACATATATAAGCACGCCACTACTACAAAAGATAGAAATAAAAATAATAATAAACGGATAAATAAGTAAGTGCTTGTTAGTAAAACTACGACACCGAGAAAAGGTGAAAACCTAAAAAAACCTATATATATATATATATATATATTTATGCTTCTATGTCTTATAAATGTCATATTATGCTCCTACTTATTCTTTGTTACTCTTCCATCAATGTTGCTTTTGTTCATGTTCTTACTAGTCTGTTGATCCTTATATTTAGTTGTTTGTTTATTTTGTCCGTTGTTTAAGTTGAGTCGGGGGTCTCCCTGAAAGCAGCCTCTCTATCCCATGGATAGAGGTAAGGTTCGCCTACACCCCACCCTCCCCAGACCCTACTAATAGCTTAGCTATTGGTGGGAGGGTATGATTGATTGATTGATTGGTGTTCGCTCAGTTATGTTTGTTCATCTATGTTCAATTGTGTAATCTTTGTTTGTTTCGTTTACGTTCGTGAACTGCTTGTTTATACTCTTAATGAATGTAAACGAAACCAACAAGAAACTCTATTAATTTTATTGTTCGTGTTCGATCATTTGTTCGTTAAAGTTAAACGAACGAGCATGAACATGGCCGGTTCATATTCGATCAGTTCGTTTCTTATATCTGTTCCTAATGCTTATGCTTCATGCTTTCATTTTGGCTTGTGAAAGATGGAGCTCATGCTCTATCCTATACGATCGATGCTCAAATTGATCATTTTTCTTTATAGTGTTTATTTCTGGAAGGTTTAACTATATCTAATCATTTGCTTGTGTTTTGCAAATCAAATTGAGCTGATAATAGAGTTCCGGTAAGTCTTCGGTGCTAGAGAGCATCGTTGATTCGTTGGTAGAGATTTTCTTCCTAGGGGATCTGGTTAGTTGCTTTTTTAATTCTACTTGCGACTGTTTTTCCTCTTTCTTTCACATTATTGACTGATGTTCAGGGGCGGATTTACATTAAAAGAACGGGTTCCCAGGAACTCAGTCGGTTTGTAATTTTTAATGAAAACTTATATAAAAAATACAGTAGGAACCCATAAATAAATTTCGGGTGAACCCATAATCAAAAGCATCCAGTGGTCAACTGGTTAAGCACGGCCCTGTAAACCTTGCCGTCTCAAGTTCGACTCTTCCATTGCTTGCTTTTTTTCGGGTTTTGTTCTTTCTTTTTTCCTCTGTGAGTTCGATTCCCCCATCAGTCCTTTTTTTAGGTTTTGTTCTTTAAAAAAAATTGTAAAACCCATACTAGGGGGTTAAACCTAAACAACAAAGACCGTGATTACCCTCATCAGATCAAGCAACCAAAGCAAGCTATGTCTTATAAGACTTGTTCCTCATTAAATTTGTATTGTACTTTACTCTTTGGAATTTAGTTACAAAATTCCCATGTTCCCGACCCGACCCGAATATCTTAACGTTTGGTTGTGAAATTCTGACCATAAAAAAAAAGTGAACCCATAAGAAAAAAATCCTGGATCCGCCACTGCTGATGTTGAACACGGCTATTTCAGGGATTGTTACAAGGAGACCTTTGGTGTTGCAGTTACACAAGACAGGGGGCATGCAAGAGGAGCATGCAGAATTTGGACACATGCCACATAGGCGATTCACTGATTTTTGTATGTGAAGATGCTGCTACTAAACTCTTCTACATAACAGTTCAAGCAAATTATCAATTTTTAGTAACAATGATGTAAAGTTTAATGTAGATATCTGATCTTATACACAGCTTTGTTACGTAAAGAGATTCAAGATGAAACAGACAGAATCACAGGGAAGTCAAAACAAATATCTCCAATCCCAATCCATCTCGGCATCTATTCCCCCAACGGTATGTTTGTAGTGACTGCAATCTATATTATTAGCTGTTCTTATTAGGGATGAGCAAATCAGACCCGGTACCGGTACCGAACCGGTACCGAATTTACCGGACCGGGTACTTTTTCGGTACCGATTCGGTACCGGTACTCACTTTTGGGGATTTTCGGTACCGGTTCTTTCGGTACCGGTACCGGTTCGGTACCGGACGGTACCGAGCTTATCCCTAGTTCTTATTCTTAATTTCTGACACAATACTGACATCATATCATGATTTTCTTGTTCTTCCAGTTGTCAACTTAACTTTAATAGATTTACCAGGATTGACAAAAGTTGCAGTTGGTACTTTTCACCACCTTTCTCCTTATAATTCGGATTAATTTTAAGCTCTATCCGAGTCTGATATAATGAGGCATTTCTTATGCCAGAGGGACAACCTGAATCTATAGTTGAAGACATTGAAAAGATGGTTCGAACTTACGTTGAGAAGGTATTGTATTTCTATCTTCTTTTCTTGTTTATGTACTTAAGTAAAACATAGTATTGACTATTGGTTATTATAATATATATGTATATGGGACTATTTTATTAGAACACATACTAAGGAATGACATGTGACCTTCCTAGCATCACCATGTTGTTACAGTTCAGCCATTTCTTAGTTATTTGCATATACTAATTACTTGATTTTGTTCAGCCAACTCCATCATACTGGCAATTTCTCCTGCCAACCAAGATATAACAACATCTGATGCAATGAAACTCGCTAGGGAGGTGGACCCATCGGGTATGCTTATCTATTTTTTATTAAATGTTTATTTACTTTATTTTCTGGTAATTTTCTTTCCGTTTCTAATCATTTTTTTAATATAACTTGGTCAACTTGGCTAGGTGAGAGGACGTTCGGGGTGTTGACCAAGCTTGATTTGATGGACAAAGGAACTAATGCATTGAACGTGAGATCAATAGATCATATATTTTCTTCTTTAATAAATATTAAAAGAGTATTTTAGGATCTTTTTTTTAAAGATAAAGTTTATGTGCTGATATGAAAAATCTACTTTGTAATGGTCCTTGAAGGAAGGGCTTATTGGCTTCAGCATCATTGGGTGGGAATCGTAAATAGATCCCAAGCTGATATCAACAAGAATACTGATATGATTTATGCAAGGCGGAGGGAGTGGGAGTATTTTGCCACAAGTCCTGGTTATGGACACCTGGCAAGTAAAATGGGTTCTGAGTATCTCGCTAAACTTCTCTCACAAGTAAGTTATGCTCATTGTCATAGTTGTCGATAGCGAATAGCGACAAATAGCGACAAGGCATGGCTAGGCTACGTAGCGAATAGCGACGGCTATTTTATAAATAGCGATTACACTAGAAAAAGATTTTTGAAAATTTTTATATGTATATTACATCAAAATACCCTTGTATATATGTTGTTTTACATGTATATTTAACAAAAACTAATAGTTAGTAGCAAAGGACTTATATGTTGGGTGTGTGAATGAAAGTCTCAAAAGGTGGTAAATACTTTGTCCCACATTGGTGTGTTAACAAAGTTAGTGGTTGTTTATAAGGTAAAGTCTTTACTACTCCATTGTAGCTTTATGACATGTTTTACCACAAGTCCTACCCGCGCGCAGGGGGGGGGGGGGTTGCAAAAAATGAGTTTCTGAATTGAAATTTAATTGAATCGTGCATGCCCGCACATCCTGCAGACACGAATGCAGCTCCGAAGACCCCATTTTTTTTTTGTATTAAAGCCGAGGTGAGAAACTTAAAAAAAAAAAAAAACCGCTAAAGTCGCTAGTCATCGCCATGAGCAACATAGCGACACCTAGTCGCATCGCCATAAAGCGCGCTATAGCGACCCCTATGGTCGCAATTAACAACTATGCTCATTGTGAGACTAGGCTCTTGATTGTTGAGTAGATAAACAGACTAGCTGCAACACAATTGAATGATTGATCATAGAAGTGTGAATTTGTATAGCTTTAATTTGATAAAAAATATTTCCATGTCACAAACCTATCTATACTTTTTCATAAAAATATTATTTACTGTCACTTCGTTTATTATTTTCTTAACCGATTAACACACCCAAATATTCAATCTTATTACAACTTGATTCTATTATTCATGATCACCTAATCACATATAAACACCTTTGAAAAGGTTTAACTATAAATCTGTTGAAATTAGAAGAACTTCAGCCTTTTCTCTTTCTGGTTATCTGGTAGAAAAACAATGTTTATATTTTTTTAACCAAAAAAGGTTTTCACGCAATAAAATGCTTCTTGTGCAGCATCTGGAATCTGTAATTAAAGTTAAATACTAGGCATAATTTCACTGATAAACAAAGGCATTGATGAGATGGAAGCAGAGTTGGACCATCTTGGGAGACCAATTGCAATTGATGCTGGAGTAAGCAACTTCTATATATAACATTATATAAAATAAATGTTCCGTTCCTGTCTCCAGTTAACCTAAATTCACATCTTTCAGGCTCAACTTTACACCATCTTGGAACTTTGTCGTTCTTTTGACAAAATATTTAAGGAACATCTAGATGGAGGGTAAGCAATATCTCAATAATTTCTTATTAGGTAGTGTGTGTGTATATATATGTATATATAAACATGTTTAATTTTTGTTGCATTTCATTAAATTTGGATTTATAATGTCAGTCGACCTGGAGGTGACCGGATTTATGAGTGTTTGACCACCAGCTTCCTGGTGCTTTAAGGAAGCTTCCATTTGATAAGCATCTTTCTCTACAAAATGTGAGGAAACTTGTCTCAGAGGCAGATGGTTGTCAGCCACATTTTATTGCTCCCGAACAAGGTTATAGACGACTTATTGAGGGATCATTGAATTATTTTAGGGGACCAGCTGAAGCTTTCTGTAGATGCAGTAAGTAGCTTTTTTACTATTGGTTTTCATTCCAATGGGTTATATATGGATAAGTGTTTGTATCTTATGTGTACCTTACTTGGGAATCACTCTTCACAGGTGCATTTTGTCCTAAATGAACTTGTGAGGAAGTCAATTGGAGAAACTGAGGAACTAAGGTGTTTTCCAACCCGGCAATCCGCTCTCGCTGCTGCTGCTGGTGAAGCATTGGAAAAGTTCCGTGACGAGAGTAAAAAGACAGTTGTTAGATTGGTAGAAATGGAATCTTCATATCTGACTGTCGATTTCTTCCGGAAGCTTCCCCAAGAACCTCATCTGCTGACCGCAGAAATCCACCTGGTTCAGACCGTGTGAACCCATCTGACCCATTACTGGATCGATATGCAGAGGCACATTTTAGAAGTATCGGGTCAAATGTTTCATCCTATATTGGTATGGTATGAGATACACTCGGGAGCACAATTCCAAAAGCAGTTGTTTATTGTCAAGTTAAAGAGGCTAAGCAAAATCTATTAAGCTACTTCTACACACAAATCGGAAGGAGGGAGGTAACTCTTGTTCTACAATTTTGTTTTGTTTGACGTAAACTAATAGTGAAAGTCAATCAAACTTGAAACATTTGACTACTGAAAGTCAAACTAATCCTAATGTGTATAACCGGTATGTTTTAGGGTAAACAGCTGGCAGAGTTGCTAGATGAAGATCCATCCTTGATGTCAAAGAGACAAGAAATAGCCAAAAGACTTGAGCTGTACAAGGCAGCACGTGACGAGATCGATGCCGTAGCATGGGTGCGATAGTGATGAATTTTTGGATGAAAATACATATGTAACGCCACTTACCAGGTTCTTTCTTTCTGGTTGTTGAACTCGTTTACCATGTTTCTTTGTTATGGTTTCATATCTAGTTCGTGTTTATGTTTTGGTTTCTAAACGTTCTATTTGTAATATATATTCTATGTAAGTTGTATTTTTTTCTGATGCGTATATGTTTATGTCCCTGAGGATTCCATGTTAATAACATATTTCAGTCACAAAACACAAATGCTTCTGTCATCTCCTTTTGGGCAATGCATTATGTGAAGAAACACTTGGATGGACTATTGGACATAATAGTCTATTTAAAAAAATGGCATCAAAATCTTTAAAACGCTTTTTAATTTTACAATTTGCAACATTATGAATTCAAAGGTGAGAACTACACAATTAACAATCTGTTTAAACTCAAAACAGCTTTTCCAATAAACATAATTGTTAGCATAACCCTTGATTCAGTTTCAAACAAACAATTTCTTAATTGTCTCAAACAAACAATATATGAAATACGTGTCAAAGTTTCCATTTTTCTTCTAAACTTCCTACATTCTATCTCATCATGAAATACTTTCTTTTTTCTTAAAGCAACATTTCAGTCCGTACTAAACCCAAGGACCGTACTATTAAAGGGTGGGTCAGTCTCATTTTTGTTGGGTTGGTTGGGCTAGGCCTGAATTGGACACCTGTATGTTCGATTAGCCCAGAATTCCATATGTATCCTGACAATCTAAAATAGGAAGAACAATTGACTACACAATATATTTAGGACCGATTCCCGAACCGTATAAGTGTTTGTAGGGTCGGATCTCGGCCCAAACCGGATGTTGCTCACCCTTAACAAGAACCATAAAAGTTCCAAATTTAATGTTTGATCTCATAACTAAAATTTGACATATATTTAAATACATTGATGAGAAAACCAATTGTTACATAAATTTAAATACATTGAAGAGAAATCCCATTGTTACATTAGTCATACACTTGATCCATATGGATTCTAGATTTAGAGAGTAATAGTGTTGTAAACGAACCGAACGAACACGAACAAGGCCATGTTCGTCTTCATTCGTTAAGGAAATTAACATGTTCGTGAATTGTTCACGAACGCATACCGAACATAAGTTTATGTTCGTGTTCGTTCGTTATGGAAATTCAGTTGTTCACGAACAGTTCGTGAACACTGGTCTCGAACACAAATGAACGCAAACGAACATTTAACTTGAAAATAAAAAAAAAATAAAAACATTATTATCCTTAAACATTTGATATAAGTAGTTAAATTCAACCATCAAATGATAAATCAACACAAGAAGTCTACTACACCACCAAACGATGAATCAAGTTTAACTAACTTAGACATAATTATCCCCAAAAATGTCTTAGAATGTCCAAAATTTAGCTAACTTAGAAAAAAATAGGATTTCAAGTTTTCAATATGTTTAGATAAAATTTTTATTATTTATTATTTTTAATATAATCAAACGAACACGAACGAATGTAACCGAACATATTACCGAACATTCACGAACGCAGTCGAACGAACAAGACATGTGTTCGTGTTTGTTCGCTAAGCTAACCGAACGAATTTTTTTGTTCGTGTTCGTTCGCTAAGCTAATCGAACAAACATAAACGCACTTCCCGCCGAACGGTTCGAGAACGGTTCGCTGAACGTTCAGTTCGTTTACAGCCCTCGAGAGTAATGTTTGACCTCAAAAGTCAAAGAGGTGATAAACTAGCGTTTACATCATGATGCACATTACCTTCTAAACAAAGCTTCCTGGTCAACTATGAAATTTATGGCCTTTTCAAGCTCCCAATCAGAAAGAAGAGCACTCCAAAGCTCTTCATTATGCTTGTCGTTAAACCCTATCTATAAATTAGGAGTGAAATTAGATTGTCATTAAAACAATCTATTCAATTTTAGATATCTAAAAAATAATTTACAAATTGATTAAATATTATCATGTTAGGGAATATTTAATAGAATGATAACCAATAATTTACAAATTGATTAAATATTTTTTGAAGAGAATAATATCACTTTTTTAATCGAAGAGAATAATGTTACTTTTTTTAATGTCAACGTTTACATACTTGTAAATTACACTAAATAAATTTTAATCCACTCCTTACTTGGGATTAAACCCAAAAGCTACTATTAAAAGGCAAGAGTCTCTATCAAGTGAGCTAGCTCCACATTGATGAATAATGTTACTATTAAAGTTTGTTTCTCTTGTTAGTCAGGACAGGACAGGATAGGTTAACATTGCTTTCATTTTTCTATCAGTCATATCCTATTCTATATTAGCATAATAAATCCGAATACCCTTGCATCTATTGTACTCATAGCTTGCCTATCAACCTCCCCTTTAACGAGTTTGGGAGCATTTTTAGTCACAACTCGCAACCTTGGTTTTAAAAAGCGAGAGGGGCACAAAAGCGACAGGGTCTAAAACCGAGGAGCGAAGCGCAAAGCGAAGGGCTTTTCGTACCCAAGGCGCAAAGTGATTATATAACTTTTTATATATGTCCCATAGGTTTTTAACATCTCTTATTCATAATATAGCTATAAATAAGGTTTATATATGATTTTACCTATAAGCACAAGCCAAAAACCTATTGTACAACAGTTTGATGCTTAAAAACAATATAAAAACACCCTATGTACATGAGGCGCGCGCCTCAGGCCTGAAAAACCTTCAAAATTTGCGTTTTTTTGGGCTTTTTTGTAAAAAGCGCGCCTCAGGCAACCTAAGGCGCCAAGGCTTGCGCCTTGACGCGCTCGCGCCTAGGCGCGACTGACCTCTCAATAACGTCCAGACATCCAGTCTGACTTGCTTATGCATTGTTCACTCATAATCAATAGCGAAAACTATAAAGTTAACAAGTTGTTTAAACTCAAACCCGCTTTTACAATAAACAGAATTCTTGTGAATTCAGTTTCAAAAAACAATTTATTATTGTCTCAAACAAATTACGTGTCAAATAAACTACAGAATCAATATTTTCCCCCATTTTTTTCTTTGTAACTTCCTTTGTATTAAAAGTTACATACCGTCTTATTATAAAAGCGTTTCTTTTTTCTTAAAGCAATATCACATGGATCGACAATGTTGAGTGGTATCCACACAATTCTTGTCATTATGGAAAATTATCAATCAACTTTTTTAAAGGCATTATCAAATCCAAACGTCAATCATATGTATATATTTTCCAATAAAAGATATCACATTTATAAAATAGTTGACGAAATAATGCACTTTAGTTTAGTGAAAGAATTAGTTATTCAATGACCAACCAACTAATGTACAAACTTTGTAGTAAGATTTACTTGGATCAAAGAGACAGCTTTTGTTGTCCTATCTCTTACATATTTTCCCATAATTTAGGATCGTTATAATCCTTGATAACAAGCGATGCCCCTGCATCTAGTAGTAGCATTTGTTCAGGGTTTCAAGTAGCCACTCCAAAAGCCGCCATCCCGGCTCCATTAGCTAGCTGCTTTAATTCCAGAAACATAATCCTAGGCAACAAACACAACACACACACATAAAAGATTACATAAAATTAAGAAGAAAAGAAACGAAAAAAGATTACATGGGTCCGAGTCATGAAATGCACAAAAAAATATTACATGACAACAGAAGAACCTATGAAGGATCGAGGCTGTTTATTTTTTTCATTTCTGCACATACAGAGGTGATTCTGTTCCATGAACTTTGACTATTGGGGTCAAATTTCTTACATTCTCATATTAAACAAAAAGTGAAATCTTTGACAAAGTCGAATTGTCTTATTCCGTTTTGTATTAGTAACAATATAGTTGGCACAGAGGTTTCTCATTCACTTAACAGATTATGTTTGCGGACCTTACATGTCATCATGTACATTATTTGGCAACACAAGTATTAGACTATTAGTAGAGGTGCCAATGTTTACTCATTTACTTATTAACATATCAATTGGTGATGTGTTATATCATACATGTTTAGCTGGGTCAAAAAATCAATACCTAAAAGGGAAACATGTCAAATAGGCCGAACGGGTCTAAATGGTTATGAATCACCTAACGTGTATTTAAACCATATAATTTAAAGATTCAGATGATTAGTTCCTTCTGTAAATAAATGTGTTTTTGAGATCTTATACAAATATTAATTATTTTAAACAAGTGGAGAAAAACATGTTTGCAGGTTCAACACAAGCTTGCCACATTTCAGCCCATACTAAAGATGACCCATTTAAGCCTCCACACATATGTATTAAAAAACTTGGCTATTTTGAGAGAAGGTTGAGTTGAGTTCATACCTCAAACACAAATGTGCGATTTGGGGATACTGTTAAGTGCATAAAGAGCCTTCAGGCATAAATCATGAACAGGTTCTGGTCTTGCACATTCTTCAGCTTAAACAAAGACTTCGAAGAAATTTTGTAGTTTGAACACTGAAATCAGCAACTCAGCATTTGATCTCCGAGCATTTGTAACAGCAGCCCGCTTCAAGCCAAAATCTTATAGCCATTTGCATATATCGTGCAAGGCGCTTATAGGCTAATTGTTCGGCTACCAATTTGTTTATTTATAGACAGGAATTAAAAGTTGAAATTTAAGGTCAAAATGACTTGAATAAGCTTCAAGGTGAGCCCTAATGTGAACATTTTGATGATATTGATGTAGCAAGAACTAGGGGTGTGTGTAGGGTGACATAGGTCGAAACCGGACCGGACAAACCCAAACCCAAAACCGAATTTCAAGACAACTTAACTTGAGGACCAGACTATTAAAGGGTGGGTCGGTCTCAGTTTTGTTGCGATGGGCGGGTCGGTTGGACAAGGACAGATTTGGACATTTGTATGTTGGATTAGCTGCAACTTGACCCCTATGCTGGTCATTAGGTTACCCATAAATCCACAAGTAACCTGTTTATGACTTTATTACATGTCAGCATTTATAAGCAAAAATAAAATGAACCCATCTTTGATCGCCGTTGACTTTGACACCACATAACTTATGCATAACATTTCCAGCAGCCCAATTCCAAATCTGGAAATCTTGTATAGGAAGAACATAGAACAGATCAGCCTTTATTGCAGCCTCAACAATCAAAATATCATTTGCATTTTCTTCTAAGCCTATTGTTGCGGTTATGATTACCCAGTAGTACAAACATAACATTAAATTATCAGGTTAAAATATTTTCAATTAAGTCAAGTCTCGGGTTTCTCGCTTGGTCTAGGGTTTTTTTTAGGTTCGAACTGCGTAAGTGTTTGTTGGGTCGGTTTATTGGGCCGAACTGGATGTTACTCGCCCCGAACAAGAACCATAAAAGTTTTAAATTTAATGTTTGACTTTGACCTCAGAACTCAAATTTGACATAAATATTATATACATTGAAGTCTTGAAGAGAATTCCCATTGTTAAATTAGTCATACACTTAATCCACATGGATTCCACATTAGAGAGTAATGTTTGACCTCAAAAGTCCAAGGAGTTATGAACTAGCGTTTATGTCAAATTTCTGTTTTATATCATAATAGAAATTACCTTCTAAACAAAGCTTCCTTGTCAACCATGAATTGCATGGCCTTCTTAAACTCCCAATCACAAAGAACACTGCAAAGCTCTTCATTATGCTTGGCATTAAACCCTATCTATAAAAACGAAAATCAAATGCTCTCTAAGTATGATTTGAGTCAGAAAGAGTTCCATCAATATCGAAAAGGATTGCTGCATGAATAAATCACATTTTCTAGTAAACAACAAAAGGTTGACATAAAGGTCAGATGCATTCATTTCGAAACATTGAATTATGTGATTTATGTATGTTTTAACAAATAATATAAAAAACAACACAGCTACAGTCAAATTTCACATATGTGAACTACTGATGACATTCTGAAAACTCAAGAGTTTCACGAATCAATGTAAAAAGAAACAAACAGAATCAAGAATTGAGATTTTGGAGTAATTTGTGAATTAACAAACCTGTTAATTGGTTGTGGAAAACGTAAAATTGGACTATTGGTTGTGAATTAACTACTGATTACGAAGACAATGAATTAATGAGGGATCATTGAATTATTTTAGGGGACCAGCTGAAGCTTCTGTAGATGCAGTAAGTAGCTTTTTTACTATTGGTTTCCATTCCAATGAGTTATATATGGATAAGTGTTTGTATCTTATGTGTACCTTACTTGGGAATCACTCTTCACAGGTGCATTTTGTCCTAAAAGAACTCGTGAGGAAGTCAATTGGAGAAACTGAGGAACTAAGGCAGTTTCCAACCCTGCAATCCGCTCTTGCTGCTGCTGCTGCTGCTGCTGGTGAAGCATTGGAAAAGTTCCTTGACGAGAGTAAAAAGACAGTCGTTAGATTGGTAGAAATGGAGTCTTCATATCTGACTGTCGATTTCTTCTGGAAGCTTCCCCAAGAAGGGGACAAAATGGGGCCAACTCTTTCACCTGGAGACTGTAGAACCTCATCTGCTGACCGCAGAAATCCACCTGGTTCAGACCGTGGAATCCCTGGTGCAGACAGTGTGAACCCATCTGACCCATTACTGGATCGATATGCAGAGGCACAATTTAGAAGAATCGGGTCAAATGTTTCATCCTATATTGGTATGGTATCAGATACACTCAGGAGCACAATTCCAAAAGCAGTTGTTTATTGTCAAGTTAAAGAGGCTAAGCAAAATCTATTAAGCTACTTCTACACACAAATCGGAAGGAGGGAGATAACTCTTGTTCTACAATTTTTTTTTTGTTTGACGTAAACTAATAGTGAAAGTCAATCCAACTTGAAACATTTGACTACTGAAAGTCAAACTAATCCTGATGTGTAGAAGTGGTATGTTTTCTGGGTAAACAGCTGCCGGCGTGGTTGCTAGACGAAGATCCATCATTAATGTCAAAGAAACAAGAAATTGCGAAGAGACTTGAACTGTACAAGGCAGCACGAGATGAGATTGATGCAGTTGCATGGGTGTGATAGCGATGTTTTTTTGGTAATAAATTATATATAACGCCACATACCAGGTTCTTTCTGGTCGTTGAATTCGTTTACCATGTTTTTTTCGTTATGCTTTCATGTCTAGTTCGTGTTCATGTTTGGCCCCCAAATATTCTATTTTTATCAATATTTATCGTAATATGTATTCTATGTAAATTGTGTATTTATGATATATGTATATGTTTTTATCCCCGAGGATTCCATATAACGTATTTCAGTTACAAATCACGCATCCTTCTATGTTCAGTCATCTCCTTTGGGGCAATGCATCATGTTAAGAAACACTTTGCATGGACATAATGTTTTGTAAAGTTGGAATGAGTACCACATAAAAAGAGATAAAAGCTTAGACCTCCTTGATGAAAAGAATGGCGTCAAAATCGTCTAAATACTTTTACTTTTTAATGTTAAAATTTGCAACATTATGTTTTATAAGGTTGGAACTAGAAAACATAAAAATGATAATATTTAGACCTCTTGAAGGATCTAATGATCTATATTCAGTATTAAAAATATAAGGAGATGATTTGATTTCATTAGTCCCTAGAGATTTTAGGGAGTATACTGTATATGTATACTCTCTGTAAACAGGTAAATATGGTTTAATTTAAGGTTTACATGTTCATGTATCTACAGCTGACCTTTGGTCAACTATTGAATTCTTGATCGGTTTGTGCATGCATACATATGGCGTATGCCGTTGGACCCTCTTAGCATATGAGCAAGTACATGCTTCATTCCCAAGAACGTGTTTGATATATCATTTTTAACCTCTTTTATGCCAAAACTCATGGACCAGACCCTTGTGTGCGTCACTGAGTATAGCCAGCCACATTAGGTTCCACTGTTTCTTTGCACTGATAAAGATCCTAAAAGGGGGAAACAAACAGAAACATGGTTAAAATCATTGAGCTTTGTGCAAATAAATCAGAAGCTATATGCCTAACTCAGAATGTTCAAGTACTAGATCATTGTCAAGTCTTTTAAGTTATTCATCCAGTTAATTTCTTTAGTTTAGTCTGAAAAAAGACAAGGGTAAACAGGTGTAAGTTGGAAATTAGTATAATATAACGTTGGAAGTATATTCAATTCATAGAAAATCACAGCAGTTGACTTTCCATAATAGTCAAACTGTGTTCACAAGTTTAAATGGAACAGAATTTATATGTATAAAAGGAGGTGATTCTGATCTTATTAGTCCCAGATATTTTAGAGTATATGGATGATGAAGAAGCTTTGAGAACACATAAGTATGGTTTGATTTCAAGGGTTATATGTTCAAGTATCGACAGCTAACCTTTGGTCAAACTTTTGAATTCTTGATCGAGCTGCCGCGTCACTCAGAGATCAGTGAGCTAATAATTAAATGCTGAGAGAGGAAGTACCTTTCTAATGGTTCTTTTGCGTATTGGAACTGCCTGCTGCCATTAAACCCTATCTATAAAAATGAAAATCAAATGCTCTCTATGTTTTAATACGATTCAAAAATGACAAAACAGAAATCACATGGTTGAAGAAATTACCTCTTGGAGCATAAGGCATTGTGATGGACAAAGAGTTCCATCAGTCGAAAAGGATTGCTACATGAATAAATCACATTTTTTAGTAAAGAACAAAAAGTTGACTTAAAGGTCAGATGCAATAATTTCAAAACATTGAATTATGTGATTTATGTATGTTTTGAGAAATAACAGACCACCACGAAAACGTCTATAACAAAGAGTATATGCATACACCCGCAAGGTGTCAAATTTGCAAGAAAATAGAAATAAATCGCAGACTTAAATTCAATACCTTTTGACCAGTAGCAATATTAGGGTGAATTCGGTTAATGTTAAATTATAAACTAAACTTAGGATTATTTAATTTATGTATATAAAACTGGTCACAGGGCAGAAACGAAAAGTCAGATCTAATAAAAGTCAAACAGCTGTTATTAGTGGATATTGACAGTTTATGTTACACCAAATGAACTGGTGTAATCTCCTGGTATGCGTCGGTTTATAGCCTATACATAGGCGCAAAATTGTAAAGATTTGTTGATCAGTTTCATAATTAAAAAGGTCTATTTTGACTTTCGCTGGTAGACCAGATTCATCATAATTGATCCCATTGTTCTTGATTATTATAATCTAGTATATATGGATGGATGATTAATTTATGATTGCCAACAGTTATTAAGCATAGAAATTCAGTGCTAAAATTCATTACAGAATCAATGAAAGAACATAAATCTTGACTTATAAAGTCAAACATCTTAATTTCTCAATTAAAAATTGATACATGATGAAACCCTAAAACAAAACAGATTCAAGAAAACACAATGATCTAAAAAACAACACAGCTACAATCAAATTTCACTATTGACATTCTAAAAAAGAAAACAGAATCAAGAATTGAGATATTGGAGTAATGAGTGAAGAAACACTGTTAATTGGGAAAGAAGTTGTGGAAAACGTTGAGAAATTAGATTTTTGGGGTAAAATTGGATTGCGGCCTCCAACATTTCCCCATCTAAAAAACCCTGCCTCCTTCCTTCCTTAACTCATCACAACAATTCATCATCGGGTTTGTAGATTTCCAAACCTTTCACTGAATAAATGCTCTGTGGAAGCTGAGTTATGCCACTACCCCTAACATCTAAATATTGTAGACATTTTAAGTTTCCTAGTTCCTCTGGCAGTTTTTCAACCCTCTTACATCCATAAAGATCCAACTCGTTGAGACATTTCAACTCACAAATACTGTTGGGAATTTCTCTTAATTTAAAGCAAGCTCCTAGATCTAATATCTCCAAAGATTCTAATTGGCCAACATCCTCAGGTAACTTCTCAAGATAATAACAATGGTAAAGACGTAGGGTTTTGAGATGTTTCAACATACAAATGCTACCAGGGAGATGTTTAACTTTTGTAAGAGTTAAATCAAGGTGTTCTAAACATTCCAGTTGGCCAAGGTCTTCTGGCAGTTCCTCTATGCCAGTTTGAGAAAGGTCAAGAGTAGTCAAATGTTGTAACCTCCAAATGCTTCCTAGAAGACTCTTGAGATTAGAGCAACCACGGAGACTTAGAGAGACAAGCTTATGAAGATTTCCAATTGATGAGGGTACTTCTTCTATATCTTCATTATATGAAAGATTCAGCTCTAGCAAAGTATTGCGGGAGTGCCATGTGAATATATCAACCGGGAATTTCTTCAGATTTAATCCACCTATATGAAGAACCTCAAGAGATTCCATCTGCTCTATGAAAGACACAGATTTTAAACCCCTGCAGTAATGTAGGTTTAAATAGACGAGGCTTTTTAGACATCCACCGTGCACGTCAAGTGCTGCCAATTTCTTACAATCTCCAAGATTTAACCTCTCAAGATTGGGTGTCAGCCCCAGGTCAAGGCTCCTTAACTTTGAATTACTCAAATCAAGGAATTTGAGCTTCTTCATAACCTATTACAAAATGTAAAAAGAACAAAAAAAAAGTAAAAAATATGTTGGTACGATGACTAGCCAATAGATATACATATATCATTATAACAAATAATACAAAACAATTGATCAACAATATTACCTTTTCACCTTCCCAAAGTTGTTTAATTTTGCTCCTAGGCATTTCAAGTGCAACAAGATTATTTGCTTCAAATGTTTTGGGTAAACACCGATAACGGTATCCTTCCCAATGTAGATATTGTAACGAGTTTGGAAAATACTGACCAGCTTTGTTATGTTTCCAAAACCTTCGAAAAAAATACCACAATTCGTCCACAAGGTCGTGATAAATATGTTCATGATTCACAATAAGACATCTAAGTTTCTTCATATTTCCAATACCTTCCAAAAAATTACCATGAGTGATACATCTTGTTACTTCACTACCCTGCAATTCAAGAACAACGATCATAAAAGTTGTGTTATAACCGATGAAAAATTAGAGAGTTTCATCTCCACCTTACTAATAAAATGGATTCTTACCGAGTTACGAGACAAGACATGTTTGATTTCCTTTTGAATCCATAATCGGGTATGTTTGTTGGGCTCATTCGGATGATCACGGCGTACGATATTCTTGCCCATTTCTACTAGATGGTCATGCATGTCTATGATTACATAACCCCATCTTTTTGAAGTTACAATTAGAGACATTTGCTCAAGAACTCTTAAACCATATTTAGCATGAAATCCGCAACTTTCAAGCATCCTTATTGCATCTTCTTTGTTCCAACCTCTAAGAAAACATGCCACATCTAGGAATATATCCTTGTCATGATCATCTAGGCTTTCATAACCTAGTTCCAGTTTTTTGAGAGTTTCCTTCAAATGAATTGTTTTGAGTCTTTCTAGTGTATATGCCCATTCGCTAGAATCTTTACCATAGAGTTTTGAACCCAAAACTTTGATTGTTAAGGGAAGACCACCAGCGTAACTTACAACTTCGTGTGAATACTTTTCATACCCTTGAGTCGGAATGTCTGTGCCAAATGCATGTCTACTGAAAAGGCGAATTGCTTCCTCTTCGAGCAAAAGATTGGCATCTCGTATCCATTTCACTTTATGTTCTTGGAGCACCTGCCCATCTCTAGTTGTAATAATAATTCTACTTCCTGCCTTGAACCAAGTAGTATCACCAGCTAACATCTCAAGCTGGTTTATAGCATCCACATCATCGAGAACAACAAGAACTTTTTTACCACTCAAGTTCTTACTCATTAAGTTTCTACCTTCATGAACTCCACGTACATTGATGGGCCCTTTTAATACATCTGTCAATACTTGTTCTTGCAGCTTCTCCAAGCCGCCAATCTGAGAGGCTTTTTCCCTTACATTCTCAACAAAGCTTTTACCTTCGAAATTAAAAGATATTTTATTAAAAATAGCCCAAGCCAATGTTGTCTTCCCAGCACCTCCCTCGCCCTTGATGCCTATCATGCGGACATCATTTGTACCAAGCTCTAAATACGAATCGAGATCCTGCATCCTTTGTTCCATGCCTATTAAGTCTTTATCAACGTCTATATCAATGGGACGTAACTCAAATGAAACCTTCTCAACAATTAATTTTATGACTTTAGCTTCATGCCTGTAGATCATAGAAGACGATTCAATTAGCTTGTGCAAAAACCTGCATGAATAATCAATTTTCAAGTCTTAAACACAAACTGTAAAACAAGTGTAATTCCTTCAAAGTGATAACTTTTTTTTTTAAATCAACATATTCTGACATCAATTCATTTTCACTCAAACTTACTCTGACCCTACATCCAACCAGACCCGATCAGTCTGTTTAGTTTAATTTGCGAGGCATAACATACATGGTAAAACAAGTGTTACATTAGAACATGATATCCCATAGTAAAGATATAAGGAAGGTAATTACCCGTTAGCGGTCTTCTTCACATCCCATCCAGTCAAATTGGCTGCCGCTTTAAGAGCCTCTCTCCATTTTCCAACCTCTAATTCATCCTTGTTCTTATGTACGGCAATTGCTTCTCCAACTGATCCAGTTTGTTTTCGGACTTCAGAGGGTTCCACATCGTAAAACACAGGGAAAGCCGTCTGCTCGTTCGTGTTATGACACTCCATGATTTTCAGTAGCTCGTTTAAGCACCATGATGAAGATGCGTAGCGTTTGGAGAAAACAATGATATATAATTTGGATTCTTCAATAGATTGTAAGAGCTCGTCACTGATCCTTTTTCCTTTCTTGAGTCTCTCGTCATCCTTGAACGTGCGAATACCATATTGCTCAAGAGCAACATAAAGATGATCAACGAAGGTCTTGCGGGTGTCTTCACCACTGAAGCTAAGAAACACATCATACACGTAATTCTTGTTGTGAACGTGTGAACTTGAAGAAGCCATTGAAGGTATTCGTATGCTTGAGTGCTTGACAGATCTGGAAAAATCAAATCTTTTCTGAATTTTGTCACTAGATGGTTGCAAAGAAAGTTGGATGAGAAATATGTTAAACTACAGATTGTATATTAAGATAAGGCTTGGCAGGATGTGAGCATTAAAGTCAATGTAATGTAGACGTAATGTATTTTCACAGTCTTTTACTTTGTGGGATTAAACTATCTGATGCTCTTAACTGCAAATGAATTTAAAAAATAAAGATTGTTTTAGAAAGTTTTGATACTATACAGACCTGATTAAAACAAATAACTGTTGCTATTGGTGTTATTTACGGTTAATATACAGACCCATGGCATTTTAGCCTAGTGGTATCTTGGGGTGGGATAAGGCTTATGACCATTAGGTCATGGGTTCGATTCCCACAAAGGGGGTTTTTCCCAGATTTATTGGGTTTCCTCATGAATTGGTGTATATAGACATTATTGCCTAGTGGAGATGGATATGATCGGGTTGTTCTGCTGGTGGCACGATGATACTCCAATGGTCCGTCAGTGATCCAAATTTGCCGTTCAAAAAAAAAATGTTCCCACGTGAAACATATATAAGGTCTTACTGAAAAAAATAATTAGTATTTTAAATACAAAATAAACCAATTATTGAAAGTAAATAACAATGTAATTTCCTCCCAACTCCCAAGCCACTGGCAACAACTTGGATCATAAATAGACCCTCTCTCTTTATTGTAGGTTTACAAAGTCATACAACTTGAACCAGAAATGGGCCCTATCTCTTAATTTTGTGTCTACTTTTCAAACTCATACAAACAACTTGCATCCTAAGTGGGCCCTGTCTCTTTATGTTCGGTTTACTTTTCTAAGTCGTAAAGATCTCGTCATCATTATTAATGGAATCAAAATGTAATGAGTTTTGGAATTGGTTGGATCTAACGCCGTAAACAAACCGAACGTTCAGTGAACAGTTCGTTAATTGTTTGACAGAAAGTCTGTTTATGTTTGTTCGATTAGTTTAACGAACGAACACGAACAAAAAATTGTGTTCGGTTAACTTAGCAAACGAACACGAACACAAGTCTCGTTCGTTTGATTGCGTTCATGATCGTTTGGTAATATGTTTGGTTACGTTCGTTCATGTTCGTTTGTTTACGTTCGTTCATTTACATTCGTTCGTGTTCGTTTGATTATATTAAAAAATATTAAATAATAAACATTTTATCTAAACATATTGAAAACTTGAAACCCTGTTTTTTCTAAGTTAGCTAAAATTTGGACATTCTAAGCCATTTATTGGGATAATTATGTCTAAGTAGTTAAACTTGATTCATTGTTTGGTGGTGTAATAGATTTATTGTGTTTTGATTTATCATTTGATGGTTGTGTTTAACTACTTATATAAAGTTTAGGATAACAATGTTTTTATTTATATTTTCAAGTTAAATGCTTGTTTTCGTTCATTAATATTTGCTTGTGTTCGTTTATGTTCCAGGCCAGTGTTTAGGAACTGTTCGTAAACAACTGAACTTCCTTAAGGAACGAACACGAACATAAACTTATGTTCAGTATGTGTTCGTGAACTGTTCGCGAACATGTTAATTTCCTTAACGAATGAACACGAACAAGTTCCGTTTGTGTTCGAGACCAGTGTTCACGAACTGTTCGTGAACAACTGAATTTCTTTAACGAACGAACACGAACATAAACTTATGTTCGGTATGCGTTCAAGAACAGCTTACGAACATGTTAATTTCCTTAACGAACGAACACGAACATGACCTTGTTCGTGTTCGTTCGGTCCGTTTACGGCCTTAGTTGGATCCATTGCATTTCCTACACCTTGTGTGAATATCATGAAGAATAAAAAAAAACCATATATTCCTTAATAGTTAGCGATTAAATAATATTTGTTAATTTAATTTTATAAAATGTGTGCGACTCCGGTGGCTGGCAAAGTGGCAATAATAGAAACGTGGACCACAATCTCTGGGCCGGCCCAAAATAGCTAACTGGGAACTTACGGTTAGTGGTGCACAAAAAACCCGAACCCGGACCCGGACCCGAAAAAAAAACCCGGAACCGGGTATTATAAAACCCGGGTTTTTTATACCCGAACCCGACCCTACCCGTAGGGTAGGGACCGGGTATGCATATTTGATCTAAAACCCGAACCCGGAACCGGTTTTTTTATACCCGGTTTATACCCGAAACCCGGTTTTATAAATACCCGAACCCGAACCCGGAACCGGGTTTTATAAATACCCGGAACCGGTTTTTAAAAAAAAACCCGATTTTGATGTAATCTTGTTTAATTATCTATATACCTTTATTAAGCAAAGTGGGTTTTCTACCCTTATGTAATTTTACATTGTGTACATATTTTGAAACAATATGTACAAGAGAGTTAAACTATTTTAGAGGGGGTAAAGTTGCACATTTTCTAAAGTTTTAAGACACTTTAGGGGTATTTTAGTATTTTTGACACATTTATAACCTATAATTATTATTAATATAATTAAAGTTAATAGGGAATATAAGTGAGTTTTAATTTATTAAGCAAAGTGGGTTTTCTACCCTTATGTAATTTTACATTGTGTACATATTTTGAAACAATATGTACAAGAGAGTTAAACTATTTTAGAGGGGGTAAAGTTGCACATTTTCTAAAGTTTTAAGACACTTTAGGGGTATTTTAGTATTTTTGACACATTTATAACCTATAATTATTATTAATATAATTAAAGTTAATAGGGAATATAAGTGAGTTTTAATTGAATTAAATGAATTTTAATTAAGCAATCAATTGATAATTAAAATGGAATTATTAATACATAGTGTTTATACTTAATTTTTATAATCCTATAGAAGTGTAATCCTTAAAATGTTGAGTTACAATACTGGTGAGTCAATTATAACCAAGATAAAGTAATGGTTTAACAATGTTTTTTACAACAGGATTTTATGGTTACGTAACTGTCATGGTTATATGTGTAATTTACATAAATAATCAAATAGAAGAAAATTAACAGTGAAAGTAAAAGTAATGGGCACTTGCATAAGATGGAGCCGATAGGATAAAAACGTTGACTAAGCTGTTAGTCCAGATATATAATTGTAGAGAAGGTTGTAATGAAAATTAAAAAGTTATTTTTACAACATACATTTTTCCCACGAATGGCACGGGTGGAAAAGAGAATATTTGTCAAAAAACCTGTATGCCTATATATATAAGTTACACACTACTACTACGTTGTTGCTCCCTACCTCACATGTTACCATTACAAAAACGCTATATACCATAGACTCAAACCACATTACGAGGCGACAAAAAAGAGACACCCGCCGCAACGTGCGGGTATTCCCACTAGTGTATGCATTAAGACTTCTAGTTCTTATGATTTAACAAAATTATGTATGCACTTTGATGTAATCTTGTTTAATTATTAGGTTTCTAATGATATTTGCCACCGCTACTTAATTATTTAGTATATTTCATTACAAGTGGAAACAAATGTGTCAATATATGTTGGCCCTTCTATTTTCTTTGTTTGTTTAATATCATTATTAGTTTTTGTATCTAATAAATTGTGCCTCTGTTTATAAAGTTCAAGAATAACCACATGAAGAACTATAAATTGTGCCTCTGTTTATAAATTGTGCCTCTGTTTATCAATAGATTTGATGTCTATGTGTGAGAGTTATGTTTGATACATTTTATAAGCATAGTTCCGGTCAGGTTTTTTTAATACCCGGTGCGGGTTTTTTCCCAACCCGATGCATACCCGATGAATACCCGAACCGGACCCGAACCCGGAAATAGGGTATTATAATACCCGGGTTTTATAAAACCCGACCCGAACCCTACCCGAACCCGGGTATATAGGCTATACATTTTTGGTAGAAAACCCGGACCCAACCTGGTTTTTAAAAAAACCCGATTTTGTAAAACCCGATCCTACCCGAACCCGATCCTACCCGAAACCCGGTTTTTAAAAAAACCCGATTTGTGCACCACTACTTACGGTAGTCATTGTCTCCAGTTGCACATAGTGGTGCACAAATCGGGTTTTCTGAATACCCGGTTCCGGGTATGGAACCGGGTTCGGGTATGATCGGGTTCTATAAAATCAGGTATTGACAATACCCGGGTCGGGTCCAGGTTTTATATAAAAATGTATACCCTATATACCCGGGTTCGGGTCGGGTAGGGTCGGGTATGGATCGGGTTGGGTTCGGGTTTGGTTCGGTATGCCTCGGGTATTCATTTTTTTTTGATAAATCATAGAAATATAAAATGCAAAACCTTTTTATTTCATAAAAAATAGAAATACATGACACCTAAATAATCATTGAACCGGATCGAATAAGATGATGAACATAGATAGCTTCGAATAACTTGATCGTCTTCGTTTATTGTTCGTCATCAAAGACCCCTTTTATAGGGTATAGAGATACAATTTAAAACCAAACAAATGATCATAATACACTTTCTAACGGCTATATAGTCGTTACCAAGGTACAAAACTAGAAAAAACACAAAAAAATGAAAAAACCTGAACATGATATTGGGAAACCCGGACCGGGTATTGAAAAAACCCGGTTCCGGGTTCGGGTTGAAACCGGGTATAAAAAAACCCGGTTCTGGGTTCGGGTTTTATAACAGAAATGCATACCCAACCCCTACCCTATGGGTAGGGTCGGGTTCGGGTATAAAAAAACCCGGGTTTTATAATACCCGGTTCCGGGTTTTATTTTCGGGTCCGGGTCCAGGTTCAGGTTTTTTGTGCACCACTAGTTGCACACAGTGGGCCAGAGAAACAATCTTTAGTAACTTAGTCGTGCAATTGCATTAAAAAAAATCATATATTAAATTCATGAAAACAAGAAATCTTACTTAAGAATTTGATATTAGCCACCAAATAGCATTCGATCGGAATTTTGTTTTTGAGTCTGGATAAAAGGTTGCCTGAGGTGGAGACATGATCTTGAATACTTAATTTTGGTGAGGGATTGTTAGATATGGAGAGATTCTAAGTGCCCAAACCACATGAAGGTTGCAAGGCAGGTGGGTGTGGAGTGGTCCGTTATTTGGTGATGGACCGTCACGTAAGCGGCCACGTCACCGAGGGTCATCACCTCACCCAAATGATAGGCCTGGGTTATGGTGATGAGTTTTACCTTTTTTTTTTAATTTTATTTATTAAAGAGTTAAATGCCCAGATAGTCCATGTGGTTTGGCATGTTTTCACCTTTAGTCCATAACTTTCTAAAATTACAGCTATAGTCCCCAACTTTTTCAATTTCGTTCCCGGATAGTCCCGGGCGAGGATGGAGGTTAGTCTTTTCAGTTAAGTGGGTGTGAAATGACCTAAATACCCTTACTATTAAAAAATAACATTTAAATCAATAACCACATTCAATCCAAACCCACCTCTTCTTCCTCACATTCAGATTCGTCTTCAATGGAGAATTTCATCCAGATGATTGTCCAATCGACTGCTCAAGACCATGTGAAAATATATGTCCTTGTTAGTCCCGTAGAACGGATCTTTCAATGATATCAAACTACACCAAGTTTGTGCGGAATCCAAACTTGATGTGATTCAAGAAATAAAATGAAAATCAACAAGAAATATGAACAACGAAGAACAAACCGGAATCACTTTTAAACTTGCACATGATTCTATTACTATGAATTAGCAAAATCGTCTGGTACAAGCTCACAACCAAATCGCCTCTCTCTAGCTCTCTAGAAGTTGTAACAATAAAGCTCCAACCCTAAAACAAGTTGAAAACTTGTTTATATACATAGACAAACCCATCTCCCACATGGGCTCCCCTTGGACCTGCTTGGCCCACATGGCCTATAAAGGTCCAAAACCTAATATAAACTAACCCGGTAAAGCCCAGTTCGTAACCATAACCCGTTGTGTTAATTTGATGCGTCAGTCTCACACTTCAGCTATGGCACCTTACATGTGTTAGTCAAACCCTTTAACACGAACATTTATTTCACTTCTCATATCATGCAATTTTTCTTTTTGGCTTTTTCATTTTTCAAATGTTTTTGTATTTTTCTCATTTTCTCCCCCTAAAACAATACATATTTACAGCAAACTCTTTTTGTATTTTCTGAGTTTTCTCCCCCTAAACTCTATATCTATCTATATGTTCCTCTCCCCCCCTAAATTTGTGCATAAATCTTGTATTTTTGCGCAAATTACTAGAGAAAGAACACTATATATACAAAATAATGAACTAAGAAAGAGAAAAGAAAATATTTTTTTTAACCGTTCTGTCATCAGATTGAAGACTAATCAATATTCAAATCAAAATACTGAATTTAAAAAGGTACCTTTTGCTGATCATTTCTTACTTCTGTTATCTCCTCCAAAGGAAACATATCATCTGTAAAAAAAATTTGAACTTTTTGCAACAGTGAAATGTTACCCGTTTTTATCTCTGGAACAACCGCTATCAACATTCCAGAGATTGTCAACAGCTCCTCCTTAGTTGTTCCTGAAAGGTAAGGAGATTAGTAAGACATTGATACCCAGGCCATCGTGGTCCTGGGATTTCCTGAAGCATCAAAATAAGATACTTCCTTCAAACACAAGTCCCCTTTCGTTTCAAAAATTGGAGATGTAGCTGCTTTTTGTTTTGCTCTCCAAATTTGTTTAGGCTTTTCTAGTTTCTTAGATGCCTTTGGCAAAACAGTTGGCTTATCAACCTTGTTATTTTTCGAAATTTGTGTAGGTTTCAAAGCTTGTTTTCTTTTTTGCTTTAGCAGCATTCCAATCCCCATCAGAAGGTTTAACCTTGGGATTCACATTCTTCATTGCCTTAGGTGAAGATACCTTCATTGGCTTAGAATGGTAATTGTCCTTTGGTGTAACCCTCTGATTTTGCATATAGTAGGGTACATAGGGACGGTTTGTGCAGTTCCGAGCAATGTGACCAGCAATGCCGCAATTAAAGCATGTTTGTCTCTTCACGTAGAAAGCATTCTGATCAGTTGGATTTGCTCTTGTAGGCCCCGAAGGATGAACTGGTCCTTTCTGTGCTTATTTTCCTTGCACATTTCTTGCAAACGAGGATGAATTTGGATGTTTGTACTTGTCGTTTGCTGGGGCCTTCTGTGGTGGAGATTTCTTTTGATTCTTCTTGATTTGTTTAGACTGCAAGTCTTGTTCTGAAATCTCACCAGTCTTTCCGAAAGCTTTGTTAGCACAGTCAAATGCATATTTCTCACATTTGCCATTACTGACTGGCTTAACAAAATCATTTTTCACGTCACGGGTCTTTTGAGGACTATTCCTACCCGTTGAGGACTGTGGAGAGCCTGCTTGTATTTGATGTTTAGGCTTCTTCTTTTCGCGTCCTTTACCTGCTCGCTTTGGCTTTTGTTGCTTTATCTGAACCTTTTCATTACTAACAGAAGGTTCAGATTGTTCAGCTTGCGCACTTTGAGCCTTGTTCACGTCAATCTTCACTTCTTCCTTCATGTCTTCAGCTTTGACAGAATCGGAGAGTTCTGGTTTGTCGGAAGAAATACCAGAAACTTTAGCAGAAACTTCAGCTGAAACATTTGACGAATTTTCAGCACAAGACGGTTCTGCACATGACACCCTTGAGATGAATTCACTAGAATCAACCGATTCCAATTTCTCAGAATCAGCTGCTTCAGGTGATTCGCATTTGGAATTAGATTGTAACATATGTGCTTGTTATCATTATGAACAGTTCTATTATCAATAAAACAATGTTATTTGATCCCAATGTTTGTTTGGTTGTGTTTTACATTTTTCATGTTTTGACTTTTATTCAATTTCAAACTCTATATCACTTTCTGGAGAGTTATACGCAAACTGATGCGAAAACGTAATCAGTTTAATGCGACAAATACTCCAGAACATCAACATATACTTAACATACCTTAAATAACCTTTACATAACTTAGAAATAAGTTTTGAAGGCTTTGGTATGGCAAAAACAAGTTAATTCGCTTACAGGGACTAAACTTGACAAACTGCGAAAGTATGCCAATTTGAACTGTAACGAACATTACGGAACATGACCATAAGTTAAACATACCATAAATATCCTTTATATAGCTTAGAAATAGGCTTTGAGGGGTTCGGTATGCTAAAATAAACTTTTGGGGTCATTCAGGGACTAAAAGCGTCAAAAAGTGCACAAGTTTGCATTTTCGCGCATAACTTACGTTCTGAATACATCCGGACATCCAAAAATTTATGTAAGCGCTAAAATATTTTATTTTAGTGTTTGGCATAAGAAAAATCCATTCGTCACGCCATTTGGATCATTTTTCGCGCTTATGCGCATTCCGTCGTAATTAACCGAACAACGTAACCGTACGGCTAAACGAACCGACACCCGAGATATTTTTGAACACATTTTAAGTTCCCTATACTTTAACTTCATTTTAGAGCTTTGAAATGGGGTTAACGGGGCTTAAACGTGTCAAAAAACGCATCGAAAACCAAGTTTTGAGGTTGCAGGGACTGAAACTGTAAATCTGCCAAACTAGGTCCGTAAACAGGGGCCAGATGCAGCAAAACGTTTTTTTCAGCTGTTAACAGCCCTTAACACTCTCCAAAGGCCAAGTGCCAAGTGTCAAACTCTTATGGTGGATGGCAAATGAGTTACCACAACTTTCCAACAAGTGTACGGCTTAGATCGTGCTCCCTTTTCCAAGAAATGATCCTAACGGTGAACCGAAAACTATAAATACCCACCTCCACCCTTCACTTTTCCTCACAATAATCTGATCTAATGTGCTCTAAGTTGAAACCTTTGTTTCATACCTGAGCTATTTTGATCTAGATTAACATTCGGGGACCCTTCGTAAGTGTTCCTTCGTTCTTTTATTGCTTTTCGAGTCCGAAAGTCAAACTTTGTTTGACTTTCTGCATTGACCAGTTTATGGTCAATGCGAAGTTCGTTTGAACTTCGCAACGTGATTGTAATCACGATGGTTATAGTCCCTTGTGACTATGCCTACTGATTACCACGTTGTCTAGGGTCGTAAGGGTAAGCGATCTAATAAATCGCTTATACCTTCGAACCCGACCCATTTGGTCGATCATTAGGATCCGACCAAACACATTAGGTGACCATAGTATATAGGGAATAACCTTCCGAGGTTATACCTTATGGTCGCTTCGTTTAAGTAGTTGTATGATAGGTAGTTTATATGCCTTAGGTAAATTACCAAAATACCCCTTTGATGCCAAAATTCATTTTAAACATATGTAACATAACTTTTGACATCTAAACTGATTTGACAACAATATTAGGCATGTTAAGTCATATGTTACTTGTCATAGGACTAGTTAGGCGGTCCAAACGCGTTTTACGCGAACGACGCGTTAAAGTAGCACAAGCTTCCTAAACGGGTCGTAATGGGTCGTAAGCACTTAGGTTAGGTTTCATTTAGTATGTAGGCTTTGTTAAACCATATGACATGAGTCTCCATACTCGTCTGGTTTACGAACCCTCATTCTATCTAAATCTTCCGATTTAGGTCCGGTTTATTAACATAGTTACCTATATAAGGTGTTGTTTGATTCCGTGATCTCTAGCATGCTTGGTGGTTATCTTAGGACTTCTGAGCAATCTCAAGTGAGTACATAGACCCCTCTTTTACTGTTTTCCAAACATTTTGGGGAGAAACACATGTGCCTACTTGTTACTTTCATGCTTTCCATGTTTTCACATCATATACCTGCTACGTTCGTTAGTACATTATAGTACATGGTTTCAATGTGTTCATGTTATGTATGTCCATTGTGAGCATACTTAGTACATTGTTTTACATTACATTTCATGCTATGTATGTCCATTGTGTGCATACTTAGTACATTGTTTTACATTACATTTCATGCTATGTATACCCATTGTGTGCGTACTTAGTACAGTTGTTTTCATCACATGCTTACATTTTGTTATGACATTTGGGTTGTTTACAATGGAACAATACATTCATTAACATTAGCTACGCCGTTCGTTAGTAGGTAGTGGTACCATAGGAATTGACAACTCCCGTTCCTGAAATCCTGGGTTTGTTTGGATTGGAAGGAATGACCGAATTCGATATACATAACTTAGATAAGCCTTTAATTTGTTTAAGGGTTTATCGCCACAGTCTCAAGGCTTGGATGTATGCATTTTCACAATACCGCATAGATGTTTGTATCAGTAAAGCATGCATTTGTTACACAAAACCTAACTTTGATTTAAACTATGTTTTACTTCAATACCTTGTTTTTGTGCATTTTACATATGGTTTAGTTGATATATTTCACTTACCATACATGACATTTTTGGTTACACATTACATGATCTACATTAAACATAAATATTTTGACATTGATATACACATTTGGTGGTTTACATTGGACATAGACATTTTGATATGGTTTACACATTAACACATGACAATTGATTTATACATGAACAATACATTGGTGGTTGGTGTGGGTAAATGATTCGAGTAACAAGGCGTGTGTAATATAATACAAGCATGGTGGATACGCCGCTGGTACTTCCTATAAATAAGTGTTTGTATGATATTTCATGTCGTGGCGTTACTTAAATCATTTCAATATTTGACATATTACATTTTACACAAACAACTTATTTTCACAAGACATTGATTTACAAAACAACTTATCTTATACAAATTCATTTTTCTTGGTTATTCATTTAACCTTACATTATTCTCTTATTTATACAAATTCATTGCTTTTTAATGATTTATAAAACAAAACAACTTACAAGGTTCATGACTGACTGTTATTAAACAACTTTTCCTAAACTTATAAGTCATGAATCCTATTTTCACAAAACCTATGTATCACACAGGCATTTTTATGCTAACGTACCTATTTTCACATGTGTTTTCAGGAGCTTTTCCATAGGATGATGATCGTGACACTAGGGCGGACCTGTGCCTTAGAGACATAAAATGAAGATAGACTTAGTTTAATTATGTTCTGAACTCTTTATTTCTTGTTTAAGACAATGTAACTCTTATGTTTATAAATAAAATACAACTTCGAATGCCATGGTTATAAAACAATTAATTCTGTTACAACACTCCCCGACGTTTTCCGCCACGTTTTGTATGTTATACGTGGTCGGGGTGTGACAGAAGAGTTGGTATCAGAGCCAATGGTTATAGGGAATTAGGTTATTAGTAATTCTTTGACCTAGACTATAACCTTTCTAGGACCCTAACACAAGTTATCTTGTGTTTAGATCTTAAAACATGCACATCACCTATCCTTAGGTGATTATCAAAACAAAAACTAAATTTTCCAAAACGATTTTTGAAAAACAATCATCTGTTTTGAATGATTTATTACAAGGTTTTGAACCCTCTATTGTAAGGTTTTGAACCCTCTGTTATATGGTTTTGAACCCTTCCAGTTTGGTTTTTGGCCTTGTGCCTTCAAATTTTCAAAATCTCGTCAAAGTTTTGGGTTCTAAATAGTGTGAACACGTGCAAACTGGAAGAGTGAATGCCTGTATTCTGGGTTTTCTGTCTAGGCAAGCACTTCGTATATATCTCATCAGACGCGAGACCAGTTGTGCTTACCTGGGGATTCTTGGGATGAGTGTTCACTTATAGGCGAGCATGTCTTCGCAATACATTATTTTTGATCCATTTACTTTGATTAGTCACTGTGTGTCGTTTGTTTACTTTGTGATACGGACGAATGACCACCATCTTTGCTTTTATTGATTTTGTTTCATCTCATTCTTTTCACCCAATCATCTCACTCATTTCCTTTCATGTTCCTCTTTTAGAATGCCTCCTCGACGCGACAATCTGATTGCGACTGCCGAACTGGCAGAAATTATTGCGCAGCAGATGGCTGCTCAATTTCCAAATCTCTTTGCTCAATGGCACCAAGCCAACAACAACAACAATGCTCCATGCAAATACAAGGATTTTAACTCGGCTAAACCACTCAAGTTTAGTGGTTCTGAGGGAGCGACTGGGCTTCTTCAATGGTTCGAGAGCATTGAGAATACTTTCCGCCACGTGCAGTGTCCAGATAATCGCAAGGTCGAGTTTTCTTCGAGTGTGTTTCAGAAGAGGGCTCTCACATGGTGGAACGGGGTTATGAGAGACAGTGGTGCAGAAGTTGCTCTAGCACAAACTTGGGCTGAACTCAGGGCCCTTATGATGAGGGAACTCTGTCCTCGCCATGAACAGCGAGCGTTGGAGAAAGAGTTTGATGACTTGAAGCAAGATAGTGGCGAGCACAGGGCATATACTGATAGGTTTAAGGAGTTGAGTCTGCTATGCCCAACAATGGTTACCCCACTCGACAAGGCTATCGAAAGGTACATCGACGGCCTAACTGACTCAGTGCAAGACATCATTACTGGTAGTAACCCTGCCACACTCCGTCAGGCGATCGAGTTATCGGCGACATTGACTGAGTCGCGGGTTCGAAAGGGAAAGCTGCATAAAAAGGGTGACAAGGGTAAGAAGCAGGCATCTGACAAGGAAGATAGCAAGAAAGGTCAAAAAAAGAAGGGAAAGAATTCTGGAGGGTCTAGGAAGCGGAAGGCTTCCCAAAACTATGTTGTCACTGCCCAAGCTAACCAGGCAGCTCCCAACCAACCCGCACAGCCTCCAGTGAAGAAGCCTTATTCAGGGAATGCACCTTTGTGCAATAGATGCAACAGTCACCCTCAGCCGCAACATCAGTGCCGTTTCTGTACTAACTGTGGGAAGTCAGGTCATCTTGTCGATGTTTGTCGGTTTGCTCAGAATTGGGCATTTCAGAACCTGGCTCAACAAGTTGCTCAGCCTCCTGCTCAGCAACAGGGTCAAGCTGCACGACCAAACTACCCACCAGGTGCTTGTTATAACTGTGGGGATCTGACCCCCTACAGAAACCGGTGCCCAAGGCTAGCTAACCAGAATCAGAATCCAAATCAGAATCAGGCTCAGGCTCGAGGGCGAGTCTTCAACATGAATGCCCAAGAGGCGCAGGCGGACAATAATGTGGTGAACGGTACGTTCTTTATTAATAATCAGCCTGCATCTGTTCTTTTTTATTCGGGTGCCGACAAGAGTTTTGTGTCATTGTCTTTTGAGCCAATGCTTCGCGTGTCTAGAACGAAGCTAGGAAAACCTTTGACAGTAGAAGTTGCTAGTGGTGAACCCATTGTTCTTGATTCTGTTCTTCGCAACTGCCAGTTGAACCTTAACGACCATCTTTTTCCTATTGACCTCACGCCTATGCAACTTGGAAGCTTCGACGTTATTGTGGGTATGGATTGGTTATCCAAGCATCACGCAGAGGTAGTTTGTTTCGAGAAGATCGTTCGGGTGCCGCTTTCGACAGGCAAGATCCTACAGGTTCGTGGTGAGAAGCCTGCCGGTGGTCTCAAACTCATGTCTTGTTTTAAAACTCGGAAGTATCTGCGGAAGAACTATGTGGCTTTCTTAGCACATGTTACAGAAGATAAAGGCAAGGGCAAGTCTATTTCAGATATTCCTGTCGTTCGGGATTATTCTGAAGTTTTCCCTGAAGATTTACCTTGTCTACCCCCAGCACGCCAAGTCGAGTTCCGCATTAACCTCGTACCTGGTGCAAATCCCATTGCCAGAGCTCCATATCGTCTTGCGCCATCTGAGATGCAAGAGTTGTCTAAGTAGCTTCAGGAACTCTCTGACAAAGGTTTTATCCGTCCTAGCTTTTCACCTTGGGGTGCTCCCGTTCTTTTTGTTAAGAAGAAGGATGGATCTTTTAGGATGTGTATCGATTATCGTGAGCTTAACAATCTTACCATCAAGAATCGATATCCCCTACCTCGTATCGATGATCTCTTTGATCAGTTACAGGGCGCTTCTTATTTTTCGAAGATTGATCTTCGTTCTGGATACCATCAACTTCGAGTGCATGAAGAAGATATTCCCAAGACAGCATTCCGCACTCGGTATGGGCACTATGAGTTCACAGTCATGCCATTCGGTTTGACTAATGCTCCGGCTGTTTTCATGGACTTAATGAATAGGGTCTGCAAGCCTTATTTGGATCAGTTCGTCATTGTTTTTATTGACGACATCTTGATTTACTCTAAGACGCGAGCTGATCACGAGCAACATCTTCGTCTTACTTTGGAACTCCTAAAGAAAGAACAACTTTTCGCCAAATTCTCCAAGTGCGAATTTTGGCTTAAAGAAGTTCAATTTTTAGGACATATTGTCAACAAACAAGGTATTCATGTAGATCCCTCCAAGATCAGTGCGATCAAGGATTGGGATACGCCTACTACTCCTACTGAGGTTCGTTCTTTTCTTGGTCTGGCGGGTTATTACCGCCGCTTCATAGAAAACTTCTCAAAGATTGCAGTTCCTCTAACTGCTCTAACTCAGAAGAACAAGACCTTTGAGTGGGGATTCAAACAAGAGGAAACTTTTCAAAACTTGAAGCAGAAACTTTGTGACGCGCCTGTTCTGACTTTGCCCGAGGGCAATGATGATTTCGTTGTTTACTGTGATGCATCTAAATTGGGTCTTGGTTGTGTTCTGATGCAAAGGAACAAAGTCATAGCATATGCATCGAAACAGTTGAAGATACATGAGAAGAACTACACCACTCATGATCTTGAGTTGGGTGCAGTTGTCTTCGCTCTCAAGATCTGGAGACACTATTTGTACGGTACAAAATGTGTGGTTTTCACAGACCACAAAAATCTTCAGCATATCTTCAATCAGAAAGAACTCAACATGAGACAACGACGTTGGGTTGAGCTTTTAAACGACTATGACTGCGAAATTCGCTACCATCCTGGTAAGGCGAATGTCGTAGCCGATGCATTGAGTCGTAAGGAACGTACTAAGCTTCATTGTGTACGTGTTCAGTCTGTTATTCAAGCTCGATCTGATATCCAAGCATGCATTTCTCAGGCTCAACAATCTTGTGTTACACAAGGTTAGATGGATAAGGAATTTCCCTATCACATAACACCTGCTCTAGAACTGAAGGACAATGGATCGTATTACTTCATGGACCATTTGTGGGTCCCAAGCCAGGATGATCTTCGTACCTTGCTTATGAATGAAGCCCATAAGTCTCGTTATTCTATTCATCTGGGCTCAGATAAGATGTATAAGGATCTTCGTATTCACTATTGGTGGCCTGGTATGAAGAAAGACATTGCCTTATACGTATCAAAATGCCTTACTTGTCTTAAGGTTAAGGCTGAACATCAGCGTCCTTCTGGTTTATTGGTGCAACCAGAGATCCTAGTTTGGAAATGGGAAAACGTTACTATGGATCTTGTTACTAAACTTCCGCGCACTAAGAAAGGTCATGATGCCATCTGGGTAGTTGTTGATCGTCTTACGAAATCAGCGCATTTCTTGCCAATCCGTGAGGATTTTCCTGCTGACAGACTTGCTAAAATCTATGTGGATGAAATTGTAGCTCGACATGGTGTTCCTTTGAACATCATTTCTGACAGAGATGCTCGTTTCACTTCTCATTTTTGGAGAACCATGCAATCTGCTATGGGGACCCAACTTAATCTGAGCACAGCTTATCATCCGCAAACGGATGGTCAATCTGAAAGAACAATCCAGACTCTAGAGGATATGCTTAGAGCTTGTGTGATCGACTTTGGTGGTAGTTGGGACTCACATCTTCAGTTAATTGAATTCTCCTACAACAACAGTTATCACACTAGCATCAAAATGGCTCCTTTCGAGGCTCTCTATGGTCAAAAATGTCGTTCACCAGTCTGCTGGAATGAGATCGGCGAGGCTCAGCTAACTGGACCTGCTCTCATTTTAGAGACAACTGACAAGATAAAGAAAGTTCGTGATAACCTTCAGACAGCTAGAAGCCGTCAAAAGAGTTACGCGGACCCAAAACGCAAACCCTTGGAATTTCAAGTTGGTGATCGAGTATTACTTAAGGTCTCACCTTGGAAAGGTGTGATCAGATTTGGAAAGAAAGGAAAACTTGCACCTAGATACGTTGGACCATTCAAGATCGTCGAAAGAATCGGTAAGGTAGCCTACAGACTTGAGTTACCTCCTGAACTTGGAAATGTTCATCCAACTTTTCACGTGTCCAATCTCAAGAGGTGTTTAGCTGATGAGAACCTCCACATACCACTTGACGAAATTCGTGTTGGTAAAACACTGAAATTTGTTGAGAAACCTGTGGAAATCATGGAACGTGAAGTCAAGTGGCTCAAACGCAAGCGCATTCCTTTGGTCAAAGTTCGCTGGGAAGCTAAACGTGGACCCGAGTTTACTTGGGAACGCGAAGATCAAATGAAGGCGAAGTATCCGCATCTTTTCCCACGAGTTTCCTCTAAATAAATTTCGGGACAAATTTCCACAAGTAGGGGAGACTGTAACATCTGTGCTTGTTATCATTATGAACAGTTCTATTATCAATAAAACAATTTTATTTGATCCCAATGTTTGTTTGGTTGTGTTTTACATTTTTCATGTTTTGACTTTTATTCAATTTCAAACTCTATATCACTTTCTGGAGAGTTATACGCAAACTGATGCGAAAACGTAATCAGTTTAATGCGAAAAATACTCCGGAACATCAACATATACTTAACATACCTTAAATAACCTTTACATAACTTAGAAATAAGTTTTGAAGGCTTTGGTATGGCAAAAACAAGTTAATTCGCTTACAGGGACTAAACTTGACAAACTGCGAAAGTATGCCAATTTGAACTGTAACGAACATTATGGAACATGAACATAAGTTAAACATACCATAAATATCCTTTACATAGCTTAGAAATAGGCTTTGAGGGGTTCGGTATGCTAAAATAAACTTTTGGGGTCATTCAGGGACTAAAAGCGTCAAAAAGTGCACAAGTTTGCATTTTCGCGCATAACTTACGTTCTGAATACATCCGGACATCCAAAAATTTATGTAAGCGCTAAAATATTTTATTTTAGTGTTTGGCATAAGAAAAATCCATTCGTCACGCCATTTGGATCATTTTTCGCGCTTATGCGCATTCCGTCGTAATTAACCGAACAACGTAACCGTACGGCTAAACGAACCGACACCCGAGATATTTTTGAACACATTTTAAGTTCCCTATACTTTAACTTCATTTTAGAGCTTTGAAATGGGGTTAACGGGGCTTAAACGTGTCAAAAAACGCATCGAAAACCAAGTTTTGAGGTTGCAGGGACTGAAACTGTAAATCTGCCAAACTAGGTCCGTAAACAGGGGCCAGATGCAGCAAAACGTTTTTTTCAGCTGTTAACAGCCCTTAACACTCTCCAAAGGCCAAGTGCCAAGTGTCAAACTCTTATGGTGGATGGCAAATGAGTTACCACAACTTTCCAACAAGTGTACGGCTTAGATCGTGCCCCCTTTTCCAAGAAATGATCCTAACGGTGAACCGAAAACTATAAATACCCACCTCCACCCTTCACTTTTCCTCACAAGAATCTTATCTAATGTGCTCTAAGTTGAAACCTTTGTTTCATACCTGAGCTATTTTGATCTAGATTAGCATTCGGGGACCCTTCGTAAGTGTTCCTTCGTTCTTTTATTGCTTTTCGAGTCCGAAAGTCAAACTTTGTTTGAATTTCTGCATTGACCAGTTTATGGTCAATGCGAATTTCGTTTGAACTTCGCAACGTGATTGTAATCACGATGGTTATAGTCCCTTGTGACTATGCCTACTGATTACCACGTTGTCTAGGGTCGTAAGGGTAAGCGATCTAATAAATCGCTTATACCTTCGAACCCGACCCATTTGGTCGATCATTAGGATCCGACCAAACACATTAGGTGACCATAGTATATAGGGAATAACCTTCCGAGGTTATACCTTATGGTCGCTTCGTTTAAGTAGTTGTATGATAGGTAGTTTATATGCCTTAGGTAAATTACCAAAATACCCCTTTGATGCCAAAATTCATTTTAAACATATGTAACATAACTTTTGACATCTAAACTGATTTGACAACAATATTAGGCATGTTAAGTCATATGTTACTTGTCATAGGACTAGTTAGGCGGTCCAAACGCGTTTTACGCGAACGACGCGTTAAAGTAGCAAAAGCTTCCTAAACGGGTCGTAATGGGTCGTAAGCACTTAGGTTAGGTTTCATTTAGTATGTAGGCTTTGTTAAACTATATGACATGAGTCTCCATACTCGTCTGGTTTACGAACCCTCATTCTATCTAAATCTTCCGATTTAGGTCCGGTTTATTAACATAGTTACCTATATTAGGTGCCGTTTGATTCCGTGATCTCTGGCATTGCTTGGTGGTTATCTTAGGACTTCTAAGCAATCTCAAGTGAGTACATAGACCCCTCTTTTACTGTTTTCCAAACATTTTGGGGTGAAACACATGTGCCTACTTGTTACTTTCATGCTTTCCATGTTTTCACATCATATACCTGCTACGTTCGTTAGTACATTATAGTACATGATTTCATTGTGTTCATGCTATGTATGTCCATTGTGAGCATACTTAGTACATTGTTTTACATTACATTTCATGCTATGTATGTCCATTGTGTGCATACTTAATACATTGTTTTACATTACATTTCATGCTATGTATGTCCATTGTGTGCATACTTAGTACATTGTTTTACATTACATTTCATGCTATGTATGTCCATTGTGTGCATACTTAGTACATTGTTTTACATTGCATTTCATGCTATGTATGCCCATTGTGTGCGTACTTAGTACAGTTGTTTTCATCATATGCTTACATTTTGTTATGACATTTGGGTTGTTTACAATGGAACAATACATTCATTAACATTAGCTACGCCGTTCGTTAGTAGGTAGTGGTACCATAGGAATTGACAACTCCCGTTCCTGAAATCCTGGGTTTGTTTGGATTGGAAGGAATGACCGAATTCGATATACATAACTTAGATAAGCCTTTAATTTGTTTAAGGGTTTATCGCCACAGTCTCAAGGCTTGGATGTATGCATTTTCACAATACCGCATAGATGTTTGTATCAGTAAAGCATGCATTTGTTACACAAAACATAACTTTGATTTAAACTATGTTTTACTTCAATACCTTGTTTTTGTGCATTTTACATATGGTTTAGTTGATATATTTCACTTACCATACATGACATTTTTGGTTACACACTACATGATCTACATTAAACATAAACATTTTGACATTGATATACACATTTGGTGGTTTACATTGGACATAGACATTTTGATATGGTTTACACATTAACACATGACAATTGATTTATACATGAACAATACATTGGTGGTTGGTGTGGGTAAATGATTCGAGTAACGAGGCGTGTGTAATATAATACAAGCATGGTGGATACGCCGCTGGTACTTCCTATAAATAAGTGTTTGTATGATATTTCATGTCGTAGCGTTACTTAAATCATTTCAATATTTGACATATTACATTTTACACAAACAACTTATTTTCACAAGACATTTATTTACAAAACAACTTATCTTATACAAATTCATTTTTCTTGGTTATTCATTTAACCTTACATTATTCTCTTATTTATACAAATTCATTGCTTTTTAATGATTTACAAAACAAAACAACTTACAAGGTTCATGACTGACTGTTATTAAACAACTTTTCCTAAACTTATAAGTCATGAATCCTATTTTAACAAAACCTATGTATCTCACAGGCATTTTTATGCTGACGTACCTATTTTCACATGTGTTTTCAGGAGCTTTTCCATAGGATGATGATCGTGACACTAGGGCGGACCTGTGCCTTAGAGACATAAAATGAAGATAGACTTAGTTTAATTATGTTCTGAACTCTTTATTTCCTCTTTAAGACAATGTAACTCCTATGTTTATAAATAAAATACAACTTCGAATGCCATGGTTATGAAACAATTAATTCTGTTACAACACTCCCCGACGTTTTCCGCCATGTTTTGTATGTTATACGTGGTCGGGGTGTGACATAGATGGTTTAGCTGGATCATTCGTTTCGTTTGCCATTTCAGTCTCTCTTACACAAGCATCAACGTTTTCGCCCAAACCATCTGACCTGAAATTAATCATAGAGTGAAAAAATGAGCCAAAAATGTCACACACATGAGAATTTGATGCTTGTTCATCTCCAACGACACCTTCAACTTTAATTTCATCTGCAGGGGAAGCCGAAGCATTAGGATCAAAAGTACCCTTTGAAATAAAATTTACCGAATGAGTCACTCGTTTATTAACAGGTCTGCTGTTGATTGATGACTTATCAGTTTTAGGACCGTAAACCATCTTGTCCTCATTCATCAATTCCTCCTCAGTGATGGGTAAATATGTGTAGTTATCATTGTAAGGAGGAGGAGCCTGATTGTAACCCAATCCACACCCTTTCTTTTCCTTGTATGCGAGCTGTTGATCACACAAGTTTTTGACTAATTTGCTGGAAGAATCAAATTTCTTAATATTAAGCTCATTTATTTGATATCTATCTCTGATATCTTCCAGTTCCTTAGTCACAGCACACAGTTTCTCCTGAACATAAAAGAGTTGACTGGATTTCACACTTACATCATCCTTGAGTTTGACGATGTCTTTTCGCTGAGCTTCAATTTTTTCTTTATAAAGTTTTTCATTTTTTGATAAAGTAAAATTTTTATTCTTTATGTCTTTGTAATCTTGGATCAACTCAGCGTTGTGTAACCGATATGCCTCATTTCTTTCTCTACACTTAGGAGTGCAAAAGATAGAAAGTATCTCTTCACGAGTGGGTGAGCAAATTGCTTCACGAGTGGGTGAGCAAACTGCATCAGATGTGTTGCCTTGAGTAGACTGCTTGTCAGCATTGTCATATGATTTGATTAGTGAGATAAGCTCATCTGACTTCATTTTGTAACAGTGGCAGTCGGTTGTCAATATTATCTGATTAACATTGCTAAACCAACTACAGTTTGCCTGATCTGGAATCTCTTTTATAGCATCCAGAAGCTTTCCGTTGCTAATGCGAGTAGACACCACCATCTCTGCCTTCTTCATTTCAGAGAGCAGTTCAGCAAACCAACCTGTAAGTGCTTCTATAGACTCACCATATGAGTATCTGAATCCTTGAAGTTCCCGCTCAAGCACCTCTCTCTTAGAAGACATTTTTAAGATTTGATCCCCCAAAAATGTGATCTTTTAACTATTTCTTCAACACAAGCCCAAACCGAGAACCTGTGTACTTGCTAACTCAAACCCTTTGCAGCCGAATGATCCCGCTTTCTGAACCGCACCTCAAAACCTGTCAAACTTTTCACAACCAAACAAACCTTTTCTCCCCCCCCCCCCCTTTTTTTTAAATAATTTAAACAAACTGTTTTTTTTTTATAATTTAAACAAACTTTTTTTTAATAATTTATAAAAGTATACTGATTATTATTATTATTATTATTATTATTATTATTATTATTATTATTATTATTATAAAATCAATGATTGACTAATGATAACCTAATGATTATTATTATTAATATTAATTATTAAAACCTAAAAAATATTAAAAACAAAAAGATGACAGTATGTCTTCCTCGTTTGAACAAAACACCCAAAACCCTATTTTCTTTCAGCCGCCAAAATGATGATCTGATGAGTGGTGGTCGGAGGATCGATCAGACGATGTATGACGGAGATGAATGATGGTTGGTCGTTGATGATGATAACCGGCGGCGGTGTCGACGATGATGATGATGATGATGATGTTGGCGGAGATGATGGTGTGGATGTGGTTCGACGTGAATGTTACCGCCGTGAAGATGGAGGTGATCAGAGGCGGTGGTGCGATGGTGATCGACGACGAACAACGGTGAACAGAATTGGTGAACGATGGTCGTTATGGAGGTTGAATGACAGTGGTTATGGAGATGACAACGGTGATGATGGTGGTGTTACTGTGAAAGGTGGTTGACGGAAGTAGTGGACGTTCAGAGGTGGTTGCGACTCGAGACTGCTGTGAAGACAACTCGAGACCAAGATGCTAAGAATCGATTGTTGCAGGTTTCCAGCAACCGGTTAACGGAGAAGAAGAAGATGAGTCGAAATCGTGATTCGGAACAGAGGTTGCGACTCGAGACAGTGGATTGGAATGATGATGAAGAGTCGAGACCTTGAAGGATTTGTTGTCGGTTGCGACTCGGAACTTGATGAAGTTGCAGTGAGTGACTCGAGACCTTGGTTGCGACTCGTAATCGTGGATGTGAGTCGGAACTGTGAAGGCGGTTGCGAGTCGGAACCGAGGTTGCGAGTCAGAACCGAGGTTGCGACTCGAGACCGTTTGGAAGAAGATGACTCGAGACCAGTGAGTTGATGACTCGAGAACTCAGATATGTACGACTCGAAACCGTTAAATTGAGAACCTGTGTGACTCGAGACCAATTGAAGAAGGTGAGTCGAGACCAATTGTTGAGATGTTGAAGACTCGAGACCAATGATGATTGAATGGACAGAAGATGTGGTGAGTCGAAACCGTGGAGATGGGACTCGAGACCTGTGGAGAGCTTCTTTGCACAAGAATGACTCAAAACCAAATGATGGAAAGTGACTCGAGACCTTTGAAAATTTGATAATTTTTTTTAAAGTGTTTCGAAAAGATAGTGATTTCCTCTATCTTTCAACAGTTTCAAAACCAAAACAGATTTCCAAAACTTAACTTTTCTAAAACGTTGGGATTTTTCTAAAATAAAGAATTTTAAATCTTTTAAAGAATGAAAAAAAAATCCCAATAACAGAATTACGAATAGATCAAATAGCAAAATATGATGAGTGTTCAATAAAAACCGATGACTATTACGAAGAACGCGAAGAACACGATGAATGTTCTTGATGATTTTTAACAAAAACTTCAAAATCTTGAATCTTTGATATCACACCGAGCCTAGAAATAGGTTCTAATGGCTCTGATACCACTTGTTAGTCCCGTAGAACGGATCTTTCAATGATATCAAACTACACCAAGTTTGTGCGGAATCCAAACTTGATGTGATTCAAGAAATAAAATGAAAATCAACAAGAAATATGAACAACGAAGAACAAACCGGAATCACTTTTAAACTTGCACACGATTCTATTACTATGAATTAGCAAAATCGTCTGGTACAAGCTCACAACCAAATCGCCTCTCTCTAGCTCTCTAGAAGTTGTAACAATAAAGCTCCAACCCTAAAACAAGTTGAAAACTTGTTTATATACATAGAGAAGCCCATCTCCCATATGGGCTCCCCTTGGGCCTGCTTGGCCCACATGGCCTATAAAGGTCCAAAACCTAATATAAACTAACCCGGTAAAGCCCAGTTCGTAACCATAACCCGTTGTGTTAATTTGATGCGTCAGTCTCACACTTTAGGGCCTAACAGTCCTTCTAATGCAATCTCCAACCAAGGCCCTTTCTGTCACACCCCGATATTTCCACATAATCCGGTGGGCCCGGTGGGGAGCATCGTGACGTAGTTGATATCATTATAGTCAATTAAACACAGTTATAGCACAGCGGAAGGCTTGGAAGGAAATTACTATTACAACCCGAAAATTCAAAGTACGAATAAAATAATATACAAACGGTTGTAAAAAGGATCCACAGGCGGATCTTAAATAAAAATATAAAACGGAGTTCAACAGACTTTAAGGCATCTAAGGACTTGCAAGATCCTCTTATTAACGCCAAGTAGCTCCCAGCCTATTACGCGTGGTACCTGTCACTTAGTCTTTTGAAAATACGTCAGTTTACACTGGTAAATACAATTAACTGAATCTTTTGAAAATGTTTATGAAAATTGGTTTAAGCGCTCAAGGCACAAAAATTCTTTTATAACTTAGGACAATTACATTTATAATCTTGTATACATAATTACATGTTTGTCATACATTTGGGGGCCAGTTTAGAAACTGGGACATGATTAACCGACACATCACTTATAAAACCCACAAAGGAGTTATCCCCAACTTGTGGGTAATTTTTATATTTTAGCATTTGCATCTGTCAGGTAACCGGATGAGTCATATACAAGTTTCATATGTTATTATGCTTAAAATATGTTGTGACATCAGTAGGATATCAACATATATGCCCATAAGGATTTTAAAACCGAATTAAGCCTTATAAGGGCATTTTGGTCATTTTAAGGTTTATAAAAGAGGTTTGTATGTAAAATGAAGTTCTGGTCATAAACATTCTGTGAAAATATTTAATTTATGATATTATATCATTAGGATATCATACATATGTGTGGTTTATGATTTATGGCCAAACTATGCTCCGTATGGGCATTTTGGTCATTTCACACATAGTTTTAGTGTAACACCTCGGAAATTCACGTCCTATAATGTATTGACACGTGTCATAGGGTTGAACGTGTGAAAGAATGTTCTAGAAGGATTAAAGTTGACAAACATGGAAAGTATGTGAATTTAAGGGTTCAAATTGTCAACAATGGGTAATTATACTTTACAATAACCCTACATGATGCTCATACCTTCAAACGAATAAACCATGGATCATACGAAGCTAAATATGAAAGAAAGTGAGAGATTACAAACTACAGGGGTTAAATGTGTCAACATGTTTAAAGTATAGCTCTGAGTGACCTTTTAGCAAACCCGAAGCTTTATAACGGTTAATTATGCTCACTAGAATGCACGATATAAATTTCATAAAGTTTCGTTATCGTATGAGAAAGTTATGATCAAATTCGTATACAAGGGGTTAAAGCGTCAACGATGAAGTTTATGACTTTTCGGGCGATAACCAAGGACTTAACAAAGTGGGTATAAGACTTGAAGCCCTTATAAGTCAATTAGAGGGGCTCAAAATGCAAAGAATAAAGGTGGATTGACCTTTCGAAGGACCAAGAGCCAAGGATGCAAACTGAAAAGAATTTTTTTGCCCTGATGACTGGCTTACGGACCGTAAAGGTCCACCCTTACGGTCCGTAAGGGGTCCCCAGATGCAGAAAATCAGGCAGTTGGCTGTTATGAGCTTGTAACCGACTTAGTTAGATATTTTCTCATTCATGGGCGACCCCTAACAGTTCCTAGGCCTTAGGGACACATGTAAATGATCTGGGAACATTGCTAGCCTTGTGTGTCATGATCTAATGAGATCAAAATCACTATAAAAGGCCTTCATAGTTGCAACATTATGATCACTCATTCCATCTGCTTTCTTGGAGCTTCCTGGAGCATAAGAGCAGACCCAAGCCATCTCTAATAGTGCATTAGACTTTGGTAAGTATGCTTAACCTTTCTTAGTTGAGTTTTTACTTAGTTTTAGCTTAAAAGTCAAACCGTCGTAATTAACGGTTGACTTAGCGATTAATCATTTATGGTCCAGTGATTGGTCGAATTGAAGGTAGTTATAATTTGGTAATTATGTGGGCAATAAACCCTTAAAAGGGCACCCACTGATTCCCATCCTAACTAGTTCAAATGTCGGGTCAAAGTTGTCTAGAAAAAGTCAACAGAACTATAATTTGCAAATTAACATGTAATTAACAAATGTAAAAGGTATGTAACCTATTTTATCACTCATATAACTTGTTAATAAGTATAAGAACTAGTCTAAGCTTGTTCGATCCGACAATTCTCTGTTTAGACCCGGTTCGGAACCGAAAGTCGCAAAACTTTGACTTTTGCTTTAACTTCAGTTCTGACCAGATTTAGTATGATTCGGAAATGCCTTAGAGCTTCTATAGAACCAGGCTACATGTTAGCATAACCCTCTGTGGTTGGTTCATTGATTACCCGATTCGTTTACACGTTTACGTTAAATGCTTAAAGTTGACCATAATGTCCTTTTGACCATAAAACGAGAATTTAAGAAATGTGAAAGGACAATAATCTTTGATACTGATTTATAAACATGTCCCTAAAATTTCACATCAGTTGGAGGTCTAGATTAGGAGTTATGCTCAATGACGTAATTAGAACGCTTTTTAGTGATTAAACGGCGTCATTAGCATAAAGCCTATCTAAACCCAATTTTTGACACCAAACCTTTTACCCACTGATGTAATATAATATTTTGGGATTTTGAAATATTTTTAATTATTTTTAACCTGCTCATAACCTAAGGTTATGGCGTTGATTCGGTAAATACCAATTATACCCTTTTCGGTCATAAAATGAGTTTTACATAGTATTTTGACACCAATCCAATTGCTACTGATTTTATATAATAAATAAAGTATTTTGAACTTTATAACCTGATCAGAAAACTCAGATTTCCTGTATAACTCGGAAATCGCTTAAAATGGCTTTTAAAGCGTATTAAACGCATAGTTTGGGTTTAAAACCATTTTGTCATATAAGACCTATTACCAACTGGTATGACCTAATAAAATAAGTTATTTTACTGATGTATTCGGACCCGAATCTCAGAATTTCAATTAACCTCTTTTATAACCTTTAAAATGACCAAATTACCCCTACGGGGCTTATTTTGAGATTAAACTCATTTTTGGCATAATGGAAGATATCATACTAATATCACAACATATTTAAGGCATATTAACTTAGGAAACATGTATATGATTCATTTGGTTACTCGTTACGCACTTTCGCGTTCGGATCGGCTTATGTAACTAGTTTACATATATTAGCCGAAACAGGTCAAACCATATCGTTTTTATCTCAAAATCCAGAGTGTGTTTAAGTTACCCATATTAGACAAGCATGCAAGCTTGTCGGGTCAAAACCACATTCTAAACCGGTCTTCGCTTCTTCATGCGTTTGAACCGTGTCTTCCTTTTAAAACTAACCGGTCTAAGCTTAGGCTTAATTAAAGACCCGTTAGAAATCTAATAGGTTATTATAAACCTTCATTCCAGATTAGGAGCCCAGTAAAAGTACTTGCATTTGCTGTATTTGATTGATACTTTGCTCAGGTAAATACTCTTAACTTATTTTCCCTATACGGGCTTGGGATACGGTACTATAAAAGTACCGCTTGGTCGGGTATGTGGTAATTTAAATCGGATTGTGATTAATGTATTTACATAACTCGCTTTATTCTGTATTATTTGGTGTATGGCCCTTGGGGGTTAAATGACCATGTCCCGGATATCCTTGGCATCATTTTACGAAATGACCACGACCTAAGCACGGGGTGTAGGCGTACACCTGACAGATGCATTACGTAAAAACTGGTAATCCACTAAAGGAATCAACCTTGTGGGCATTATACCTGTGGCGTGTCAGTTAACTTAAGTCCGGCCCTACAAACCGGCCCTAATGGACGACAAATGAGTAAAACTGTATACAAGATTATTTTAATAATTGTCCCAAGTTATAAAAGATATTTTGCCGAAGTGCATTCAAATCAATTTTTAAACACTTTTCAAAATGAGTCAGTTGAGTTGTATTTACCAGTGTAAACTGACGTATTTTCCAAAAAGACTAAGTGCAGGTACTAGGCGAAATAGGCTGGCTACTCCAGGCATCATTACTCAAGTCTCGCAAGCTCTAGATGTCAAAGTCTGTTGAACAAGTTTCCTTTTTTTTATTTTGATCCGCCAGTGGATCCTTTACTTTCCGTTGTAATACTGGATATTACTTTATATTCGGATTGTAATATATTTATCTTTTGCTTCCGCTGTGCATTTATATATTGTGTTGTTTGACTATGATGATATCAACTACGTCATGATACTCCCCACCGGGCCCACTGGTGATACGTGGAAATTCGGGGAGTGACATTTAGGGACTTATTTGGAATTCTGAGTTCATGACATATACCTACTGTAAAAATATTTAAAATAATTTATAAATTCAATAGGTAACAAGTCTTGGGTGCTAAATATGGTTTAAAACCATACTATGCACTTAATTAGCGTAAAAGTCGATAAATGACGATATTTCAGAAGTTTAAGTAATTCTGAGTTTGTGACCAGCTTTGAGTGGTCAAAATATTTTATTTTTCATAGCATAACAGTAGTAAAAAGGTTTTGTATATCTATTATATTTAAAACCCATTTTATTTGCAAAAAGGGTGTTATCGTCATTTATAGGCTTTATACAAGAACTCAAGGTTAAGGTCAGTATATAATATGACCTAACATCCCAATAAATCCTAAATATGATATCACAACAGTAGGTAAAGAGTTTTATGTCAAATTATGTTTAAAACTTGATTTGCATGCAAAAGGGCATTTTAGTCCTTATAAAAGCATATTTTTCGATTAATTACTTAGCTTCGGTTTATGACCAGATTGTAAACATCAAAATATGTTAAATATGTTTACTAATCAGTACTTAGTTCATTTGCATGTTCATTTATATTAAAAACCATATTTTTAGACAAAAGGGCATACTAGTCAACATAAAGCATAATAACGGAAATAAGCATATAAACTCAGATTACTATGTGACCTTGTAATATAACCTCAGAGGGTTATGCTACAACATAATATGGTCACAAAGGAACCTTAATGCATAAAGAAATTAAGCTAATTCGGGTCAGAACTGAAAGTCAAAGCAAAAGTCAAGCTTTTGTGACTTTCGGTTGTGAACCGAACTTAAACTTAGAATTGTCGGGTTGAACATGTTTATACATGTTCTAATAATGTTTACCAAGTTGTTAGAGTGATAAAACATGTTTTATAACCTTTACATTATCATATTTGAATTTATTTAAAAATCTGACCCATTTGACTTTTTATTTTAATTACTTTGACCCGACAATTAACTAAGTAAACGTGGTAGTTAGGAGGTGCCCTTTTGAGGGATTAACACATACCTAATTAAGATCACGTAGCCATATTCGCCTAGAACAATGGCTGGACCGTTTAGGTCTAAACCGAAAGTCAAATCCGTTTAGTGGAAACTTTGACTTTCGGCTTTTAAAAGCATAAAACCGAACAAAAGAGGCTAAGGACACTTACAATAGGTCCTAGCCCGAATATTAAACTATGGGGAGTCTCCTTTTTGATCAAGAATCTCCAAGAATGCAAAGCAAGAGAGAAAGAAGTGATTTTTGCGAGGTGCAAGTTTAAATGGCAACATAAGGGACCTATTTATAGTGCAAGGGACATCCTCAAGATCATTCCAGGTGTTTCATGGTGTTCTAGGATGTCTCCAGGTGTCCCTAAACGAGTTATGAACCAGCATGCAGCCCCTTGAATTGAGAAAAATGGTTTTGGAAGCTTATGTGTGGAGAACAAGCAAAAATTCGCCCAGCTCTGGGCTTTACGGACCGCAAGCAGGGACCCCATACGGTCCGTAAATGGTCTGGTCAGTGAACAAAACTTTAAAAATTGACAAGTTTGGCCCCTCAACTTATATAATCACATTTAGGGTCTTGTAACTTGTAAAATGCCAACTTTAGCTGATGTTAGGCATACATGGGAGTGTGAACAAATATTCTAAGGCTCCCGGTTCGTCGGTAGGCCACTCGAAGGTACTAGTTTCGCTCGTTGACGCTTTTAACCCTTCTTCTTGAAATCTTGCATAATATATCATGTAATGATACCAAAACCTTTCATAAGCAATATCAAGCATTCCCGAGAGTACGATTGAACATTATGAAGCCCCGGGTACATTAAAAGGACGCTCAGAGGTAAGAATTAACATGTTGACACTTTTAACCCTTTTGTTACCCTAACTTTCATTTGTTTTCACAAACGGCTTCTTGTGTCCAATTTTTGACTCGTTTGAGAATACGAACATCGTATAAGGTCACTCAGAGGCATAAGTTTAGCAAGTTGACACTTTTAGTCCCTCCGCACACATCTCTTCACCGTTTGTCAACTTTAGTCCTTCAAAGTCAACTTTTTACACATTTAGGGTTTAGGACACGTGTCTTTACATTATTGGACATGATTTTACGAGGTGTTACAATTTCATTCTTCAACTAGATAGAATATATTGTTTTTATTGCTTATAAGTTTGTTAAACATTCATACATGATATTCCCTCTGTTGGCGTGTATTAGTTGCATAGTTTTTAATTCTTAGCATTATTTTAGCCTAAGATTACATCCTTAAATATTGTGCTGTGTTCTCGTTTATGCTATAAGTTTGTTGATTAACTTGTAACGTATGAAGCCAGGAGTAACAACAGAGCGTTGCTATGGCTGTGGACGTTGTTTTCCAGTTTGTCCATATGATAAAATAAGTTAGACGCTTTCGTTTCTTTCTTTTTTCACGTATGTGTGGGGTCTTTACATGATAATACTGGTAAATGCTTCCATTAATACAAAAGCAATATCATATGTAAGAGAGGCTGCTGCAACATCTAAACTTCTTGAGAGAGATGACGTTATGCTCTCAAGATTCATATAAATGGAAGGTACACTTTTTAAATCAAATCAAATAGGAAGAAGAAGAGGTGTGTTTGGATTGAAGATGAATCTGAATATGAGGAAGAAGGGGTGTGTTTGGATTGAAGGCGGTTATTGATTTAAATGTTATTTTTTAATAGTAAGGGTATTTAGGTCATTTCACACCCACTTACCTAAGAAAACTAACATTCATCCGCGCTAGGGACTATCCGGGAATGAAATTGGAAAAGTTAGGGTCTATAGCTGTAATTTTAGAAAGTTAGAGACTACAAGTGAAAAATGGGCAAACCACATGGACTATCCGGGCATTTTTCTCTTTATTAAATAATATTTAATATATATAAAAGTAAAATTAAATTAAATATTAAAATTATTAATATAGTTTACATTACATTAAAAAAAATAAAATCTAAACTTAAAAAAGAATTAACTAAAAAAATACTAGTCGTCATTAGGGTCATGGTGTGCGAAGTTCCAAATGCATTCCACCAAGTCTGCTTGAAGATTTTGACGTATGTACACGTTCTGTAATGAGAACGCGTTTAAATCTTGTTGTTCTTCTCTTACAGAAACATATTTCTCGTTAACCGAATTTTTGTCATACTCACAAATCGCTCTATCTTCGTTTTCGAGGATCATGTTAAGCAACAAGATACAAGCATACATACAGTATCACAACTTTTTTGTTGTAGAACCCCAAACACCGTTCAATGTCATTTCTCGTCGCCGCTTAATACTTGGCAATTCCTTTCTTTTTTCATCTGGCGGGTGCGAAATAGTTTGAACGATTGTAGAGTAGGATGGGTATATTCAATCAGCAAGATAATACTCGCGCCTGTATTCCACCCCCGAAATCGTAAACCTTGTATCTGGACAGGTTCCTTTTATCACATCGTTGAAGACCTTTGATTGATATAGGACGTTAAGGTCGTTATTCAAACCAGGAACACCAAAGAAAGCATGCCAAATCCACAGATCTTGTGACGCAACAGCCTTTAGCATTATTGTTGGATGTCCATGATCGCCTCGCGTAATTGACCTCGCCATGCATTAGGGCAATTCTGCCACGGCCAGTGCATGCAATCAATGCTTCTGAGCATTCCTAGAAAATCATGCCTTGCTTCGTGGAGTTGATACAATTTTTGGATGTCATTGGCGTCTGGTTTTCGCAAATATTTCTTGCTATACAACTTCACCACACATTTGCAAAATTTGTGTAGACATTCTCATGCAGTTCTTTCGGACATCCTTAAATACTTGTCCTACGTGACGGTTGTCGTCCCGTAAGCCGGTTGGTGAATTGCCGCTATGCATTTCTGTAAGGTGGTTGTTATTGTAAGTTATAAACTTATGTTTTAATATGTTATCATGCATTTATGGTGTATTACGAGTATGAATAACGTGCGAGTATGTATGCTTGACAAATCCAAAGATAGTGTATGCATAATGTATGTTTTGGCTTCGTATAAAACGTGAATTTTATGATTGATTTGGTATCGTGCAAACATGAACAAATAAGTATGGATAAGATGCAAATTTCCATTATGATCAAAGTCTCGATATTACAAGGATTGAAACGAAATATGATTACAAGTTACTAAAAATGAAAAGTACAAAATTACGGAACGTTACACGATTAATGGTGCCATGTAGGCACGGGTGTCGAAGAGTTCTTCTAAGCCTTTAATCACCGCGCAATTATATCGATGCACGGGTGTCAAAGAGTTCTTCTAAGGCTAGTTGTTGTGGGTTAACTAAGGCTCACTTAATGGTGCCACGTAGGCCGTTGACGGCGCTACACTGCGCCGCTCAGTTAACCATGGTCGTGAAAGGAGGTTTTGTTAATGGCAAGAATAGGTAATGATGGTGGGTCTCACCCCAATCTAAACCAATCACATGTTTTGCTTTATTTATTATTTTTTTGTTTTTTTATTGGTATTGAGTGTTTAATTAATCCACAACACATTGTCAACGGATATTTAGTTAATGGTCAAGTTCTTATGTGGCAGTGACGTGACAATGAGTTTAGTTAGACTATACGGTGTGGATGGGGCATGAAAATAGAGTGTTATGCGACATGTGGACGACACGTCAGCACGTGCCAGAAAAGTGGCGCGGTGCAAAAATGGAAGGAGTGGGACGGGGCGTGAAAGTGTGGCGTTATTCGACACGTGGCACACACTTTTTGTTATAATTTTATTATTCAAAATTATATAAAATTTATTTGATTTAAAAAAAACATTAATACTAATTAAACAAATAACATTAATAATAAAACATTACATAATTTAAAAAAATAAAAACATTACATAACTAAAAAACACACAAAATACACTAAAAAAACATTACATAATTAAAATAAAACATTACGGTTGTAGGCGTGTCTATAGCTGATGAGGGCAACTTGTATGATGTTTTCCGCAAGGTCACCACTCACATTTTCCACCGCATTGTGCACCGTCTCGAATCATTCACTATCCAAACAGATAGTCCACGTAGTGCACAGTGTGGTGTGTCCGGCATGAAAAGGCATAAACGCCACAAAACCACCCCACGCCCACACCGTGTGGTTGTAACCCACAACACATAGTCTAAGCCCTTGGCTGGTAAAACTCATATCTTATCTCCATGCACTAAGTGGCGCACCCAAGAAATTTTTTCATGGGGTGCGGAAATTTTTTAAGGGTCATTTGCCAATTGCTATATAAGAATTATTTCGGTCTGGTTTGGGTTTGATCGGGTCGGATCGAATCGGGCGCGAAAATTCTTACCATGATTCCCATTCAAGCCATAACTCAATAACATATCTTAATATCACATATTCACTCACAATTTAAGTACAAGTGTTTAACATAGATTTCACATATATATTCACATTGGTGATTAGACTCAGCCATAACTTATAAGCATTCAATGGTCTAAACTTCGACTCCTCCAAAATAACTACTCAACCATTCAGATATTCAATCAAAAAAGTTCATATCTTGTAATTTTTCAAACCTCAGTCCCTAATCGTATAATTGGAAACTAACCATCAAAATAGTAATTCAGTGGTGGAATACCATATCTAACATCCAAAGGAATGGTGGTCGATCGCAATCTGACCGGATTTTCCTGACCAATCAAATTTAAACAAGCCCACTCATCACATATTCCGTCAATGCACAGCCGTTGCCGCTGCAACTCACTATCGCCGGAGCCCAGTTTAGACTTCATCTTCTCTTCTCCATTACTCTACGTCCTCTCTGGATCACTTTCGCAAGTTCAAGGGGGCGTTTGCAAAATTTCATGGGGGATTTTAAAGCGTGTACAACACAATATATTTTTAAGGTGTGCGCCCGCACCCCTTGGTTAGATACTAGGTCCGCCCCTCATGCACTTAAAAACTTTAATCACCATTTTTTTTCGTATATCCACTAGGATGTTTTTACTGGCTAACTAGTATAAAGTTGGGCTAGAATAATGAAGCACTATAATTTTGTTTCTATGAATATATACAACTTGGAATTCTAATATGTCATAAAAACAATCATCCATTTAAAGATCTTAAATAGCAACATATACAATGATCTATTGTTATCTTAACAAACTACTTAGCATGAGTATAATAGAACCAGTGGGCTGGCTGATGAACAAGGGTTGGATGCATAGCATTGGGTATCACGTCGACGTATATGGATGGGCTGCTAGATATTCAGGAGGAATTAAGTGGGTCTGGTAATGCAAATGAACTGGGGTCCGGCAAAGGAAATGGCATATCGGGATTCCACGGTTGCAGTTTATTAAACCTAGCTGCGTTCCTAGTGGACTAACAGAGATGGATGAGCCCAGGAGAATACTGTATGAGCAGTCAAGCAGTGGGCTAATGCATCAGCAGAAAATTATTAATCCTATTAGGCTACTAGGGCTGGTAAATGAACAGGTACATGCCACGGATGGACCGGCACAATCAACTGGGCCAAGAGAAATGATGAATACGCCATTGGATCCTTTCCAGATTGGTAATAGGGTTGGGCAGAACTACAGAGGCAGCAGGTGCAAAACATCACAATAGGCCTCCAACATCAGATGATATGGGCTCAGGTGGGGGAAAAGCACCGAAGGGCTGGAAGTACCCACGCAAACAGAGAAGCAGCCCAAAGGTATTAGAGATGGTGAGTGCAGCAAGCATTAATGGCTATAAGCCCAGTAGTGTTAATAAATCCATTAAAAAATAGTTTAGCCTATGATATTATGAAAAATCCATTGGATGTTTAGCCTGTGTTATTTCCAAATCGATTTTGCAATCAGAACCATCATCATCAAGTTTGACTTCTACAATTCCATGCTGTAGCTTTAATTTCAACTTGGGGGCAATTAGTAATTCAGTAAATACCCATTTTGTGAGAGTAGTCCAAAATGAAAATGTTGTTTCATGAGGTTCCTCTTCCAAAGATTTACAATTAGTATTGGTGAATCAATTTTTTTAATTTTGTACATGTTTTCTCCATCACAAATTAAACATGGTTGTTGCAAAAACGACAACATATAAATATGTAGAACTAATTTTTGTTTCTTAAAGGAAGATCACATGAATCAACCTCAATAAGTGTTGAGTGGCATCCACAAAACACCTCTATATTGTCTTTGTGATATTAAACAAATTATCAATCCACTTTTTAACATCAAAAGTCACATGAAAAAATTTCCCTTGCTTACAGTTATCAATCGTATGCATATATTTTCCAAAAAAATAAAAAATCATATGTATGTAGTATTTTCAGAATTCAATGTGAAGAACCAACTAATCTACAAACTTCTTAGACTTTGTTGTAAGAGTTACTTACTTACTTACTTGGATGGAATAGGCAACTTTTGTTGTACCATCTCCTGTAGATTTTCCCATAGTCTAGGGTCGTTATAATCCTGGATAACGAGGGAGGCCCCAGCATCTAGTAACATTTGTTCAGGGTTTCTAGTAGCCATTCCAACAGCTGGCATCCCCGCTCCATTAGCTGCTTTAATTCCAGAAACAGAATCCTACGCAGAACCACAAAATATTAAAAAAAAAAAAAATACTAAAGGGGAACGGGCCGAAATGGTTGAATGTCACCCAAACTTTGTTTAATGCATACAACCTCGTCATTTTAACTGAAGATTCAGATTATTATCGTACTAAACTTTTTTCCTAACCATATTTAAAATATTAATTATTTTTTATAAGTGCAGAAAAACGTAAATGCAGGTCAACACAACCTTGCAAAGCCCATTCCGACTCTTACAAATTATAAAAAGTTGAAGCTTTAATTAGTTGATTTCATACCTCAAACACAAATGTGTGATTTGGAGAAACTTTAAGTGCATTTAGAGCCTTGAGGTAAGGATCAGGAAAAGGTTTTGGTCTTGCACATTCTTCAGCTAGAACGATCACTTCAAAGAAATCTTCTAGTTTAAGCATTGAAATCAGCAACTCGGCATTTGATCTCGGAGCATTTGTAACAGCAGCCCGTTTCAAGCCAAGATCTTCTACCCATTTACATACATTGTTCAAGCCGCTTATAGGTTCCAACTGTTCAGCTGCCAATCTGTTTATTTATAAACAGGAGTTAAAAGTTAAGTTTTAAAATCATAATGACTTGTAAATTTAAAGGGTATCAAGTTTCACCTCAGAACTCATATGCCAAAGAACATATCTTTTTTTTTTTTTTTTTTTTGAACGGCAAATCACTTTATATATATATATAAAGAGCCAGCTAGAAACTGGGAAACAAAACATATCTTTTTAATTGCCATGAATTACCTTCTAAACAAAGCTTCCTTGTCAACCATGAATTTCATAGCCTTTTCAAACTCCCAATCAGGAAGAAGCACACTGCAAAGCTCTTCATTATGCTTGCCACTAATGCTATTTATGAAGAACTCTTCATCGATAGGTGATCCGTCATTAAATCCTATCTATAAAATTGAAATTAAAATGGTCTCTTAAGTATGTTCCTTTTTGATATGCGCATGGTTTAATATTAAGATTCAAAATTATAAAAACAGAAATTAAATGGTTGAGGAAAATACCTCTTGGAGCATATCACGGAAGGCGTAGTAATGAAGAGGGTCCGAGTCACAAAGCGTTCCATCAATGTCAAAAAGGATTGCTTCGAGAGGAGCAATAGAAGATAATGAAGCATTGCTGCATGAATAAATCACATTTTCTAGTAAGGAACAAAAAGTTGACTTGAAGGTCAAATGCATTGATTTCAAAACATTGAATTATATGATTTAGGTATATTTTGAGAAATAACTGACCACTACATAAACATTAATAACAAAGAGTACACACACATATGTGCAAAAGGTGCTAAATTTGCAAGAAAATAGATTAATAGAAATCAATCGCAGATTTAAATGGAATACCTATTGACCAGTAGCGATAGTGCGGTGAATCCGGTTAGCCTTAACATGATACATGTATTAAACTTGGTGCTAAAACTAGTTTCAGAATCACATTTAGTGATCTTAATATTTTATTATTCTTACAACGCAAATCTTGACTTATAAGGTTAAACATCTTGATTTCTAACTTCAAAATAGATGCATGATGAAACCTCTAAATGGGACTGAAATGATACTGATTTAAGCATCAAAACTACCAAAAGGTTATGTTTGTTCAAAAAGCTCAAGGCTAGCTCAAATTGACTCGTTTATAAACAAGCCGAGCCCGGCCCAAAGCAAGCTCGCTTGTTGGCTTGCTCGTTTGGCTCATTTAAACTAAAGCCAAAATTTTAATATATATGCATTATAACCCAATGTTTATATATGTAATTTGTAAATTCTGCATTATGTGTATGTAAAAATATTATTTTTGCTTTTATATATATCAATATATGTAAAAAGATAATTTTTTAATTTTTAATTTCATCTAATCATTTTCATCTTCCTATACATAAAGATGAAACCCTAAAAATCATACCCATATGGATCAAAATCATCTTAAAAACAACACGGCTAAAATCAAATTTCACTATCTATATAAAAAAAAAAAAAAAATACATGAACTACTGATGACATTCTGAGAACCCTCTTAACAGATTCACGAATCAATGCCAAAAACAAACAGAATCATCAATTAGTGAAGAAGCATACCTGTTAATTGGGTAAGAACTTGATGAAGCAGATGTTATCGTTGTGGAAAACGTTGGGAGAACTGATTTTGTGCGTACAAATGGATTATTGGGGACGAGATGAAGAGAAGTAGCGAGTGTTGACATTTTTGTTGATCAATGTGTGGAGCTCCAGTGTTTGAACAAACTTTTTGGAGCTCTGTTTTGGGTGAAGGAAGCATAGGAGTGATAATAGCCAACCATGTTATTTTGGATTATACCTTTGGATCTTCTTGATTCGGGTTCATTTCAAAATTAGGCCTTCAATGGTTAACTTGGTTTGACCTGAAATCAGAATTTGGTTAATTGGTCTGCCCTCTCCAGTGGGACGTAGGTTCAATTTCTGTTTGGATCATTTCCGATGGACATCTGAGTGAAGGCGAGGGTTTACGGATTCTATCTGGTTCACACGGATAGGGGGCATGGTCTCATGGCGGTCAAGGAGTCGACCTTAGACATAGCCTCGAGCAGTGTGGGTTTACACGTGAGGTTTTTTGCCGTTCAAAAAAAAACTTGGTTTGACCTAATTATTATTTTATTGTTATATTAACTTCAATTGTGGGTTAACGCCCTCATCCATATCAGCATCCTTTGGGCGCCAAACACCGCACTATGAGCATTAAGGAGGGACGTCAAGAGCGAGCCGTGAGTGGGTTTACGAGGGTTAAAGGGAGAGGGCATGTGATAGGTGGGGCAACCGATCAAAAGTATATGCTCATCCCAACGTGTTGACTCTACAAATTTAAAAATAATATTTAAAGAGAAAAATGCCCGGATAGTTCCTGTGGTTTCGCCTTTTTTCACCTATAGTCCCCAACTTTCTAAAACTACCTGAATAGTCCCCAAGTTTTCAATTTTTGTTCCCGGATAGTCCCTAGGCCTAACATCAGTTAGTTTTCTCAGTTAAGTGGGTGTGAAATGACAAAACTACCCTTCATTAAAAAATTAAAGCATTAATAGGTCATTTATAAATATAAGTGGGTCCCACAACTATATTTTTGTAAATATACATACACACAGATCAATAATCTGAGATTATCCCTTTCTCTCTCGTTCTCCCTCTGGTACCACCACCACCACCATCACCTCCACCTTCACTGCCGCCATCACCACTAACCACCACCACCATCGTCACAGCCACCACTTCCGCCACAACCACTACCGCCGCCATCATCACCACCCCGCCACAACCACCGCCGCCATCATCACCACCCCCCGCCACAACCACCATCGTTTCGATCTATTGATGTTGTTTTCATCAATGATGATGATGATGGACAGAAGGAACCTGGTTCTAGCTTCAAGGTACTTCCTTGTTTGATTAACTGGAAAACCCAATTCGATTTTGGTTTTAGCTCACTCCGCCGCCATCATATCAACATCAGTAAGATATGGCTGCCTCCACCCTTCTTAAGAGAAGCACCATTGCAGCATCAAATCTCTTCAACAAGCTTCTTCTTCCTATTCGCTCCGTTTCTGCTACACCTTCCGTTCATCGGAGCTTCAATACGAACGCATCCCAGGTCTCTGCTTATGAAGATTTCAATCGCAGCGAATATGATTTCTCATTCACCTGTTCGTCCATTTCATCGTGATATTGTTTCGATTTTGTTATGAACCGATGTTACATTGTGTGATTGATACTTGTGATGTAGTTATTTATTCAATTTCTGAAAATTATTTTGATGTTTGTTGCGAATTGATGTTAATTACGGATCTATGGTTTTTGATGAATGCTAGTTTTATATGTTTTTGTTTCAGTTTTTGATGATTAATTGATTTACACAGACATTTAATTTTGTGATTTAAGTTCAAATTTGATTGTTGTTTTGTGCTAAATTTGGTGCCTGTGAAGGTGATTTTGTTTAGGTTAGGTTTGCAGAGTGTTTTGAACGTTGATTTAATTGGGGATGGTTGTGGCACTAATGGTTACGGGGAAGTGGAGGGGGTAGATGGTGGTGGTGGTTGAAGGTTCTCCGGTGGAGAGTAGTGGTGGGTGCTGGTGGGTATAGTGAACGAGAGAGAGAGAAGGGATATGTTTATAATAAACCATGTGGGGCCCACCTGAATTAACATATTAATTGTTTTGTTTTTACATTAAGGGTAAATTGGTCATTTCACACCCACTTAACAGGGAAAACAAACTGAAGTTAGACCCAGAGACTATCCGGGAACAAAAATTGAAAACTTGGGGACTATTCAGGTAGTTTTAGAAAGTTGGGGACTATAGGTGAAAAAAAGCGAAACCACAGGGACTATCCGGGCATTTTTCTCATATTTAAAAAGGGATAAGACCAGTAGTGCTTAATGAATTAGAAAAGATGTAGAGTAGTAAAGATGTCAGGTTCCGTCCCTAGTGTAAGTTAAGCCATTCAAAACGATATATATAAAAAAAAACTTCTAAAGTAGTATTTATCTAACATTAACTTGTTTATAACAATAATTTTTTTTTTTGACAAATAAGGATTTTTTAAAGTTTATGTTAATTAGAGTTAATGATAAATATTAATTTACATATGATGAATACTATTTGTGAAGCTCGTAGAGGCAAGCATGATCACAAGACGAACATTGTAATGCTGATAAAAAATTCATAACTAAAAATAAAAGTGAGGCTTGTATTAGTTATTAGTAAGTTTGCGCCTGCATTTGAGTACTAATTGCTAGTCATTTACTCATGTATTAGGCATCTAATAAGGTCCCGTAAGTTAACATTATTCAATCAAGTTTATAACTTTTGGAACATATAAATTGTCATCGGCACGCAGCACCAAGGTGGTAGTTTAACCCAATCACTTATGAATGGGTTGATTTGAGCTTTATTTCATTTATAACCGGTAAAATAAATTTAAAAGGCTAAAAGGAAAACAAGTCAAACGATTGAAAGTTGTCTCAAATGTACTTTTAATGGTATCCTAAATCGCTTTATTCAAAAAGTTACATTAAAAGTGTCTCAAATGTACTTTTAATAGTATCCTAAATCGCTTTATTCAAAAAGTTACATTAATATTGTAATAGTACATATTTTCTAATCATCTTTAACTCATTAGTTATTTATAAAACATGGACAAAAAGATGGTTTAGGTCAACCAAACCTGATGCGTACTGAAATATACCTATTTTGACATCTCACACATCTTGTCCGACCCACTCATTTTGCCACTTTTGAAATTGCAGAGTTTGAGGGAAATGCTAACATACCGTTTTGTCGGAGCTCCTATTGTTGAAAAATCATCTTTAGAAGTCTTTAACTACAAAGCGTGAGGTACATACTCTTAAATATGACACTATATCATTAACCATAATAATCAATTTTTCACAAGAAGTTTTTGAAGGCTGTATACTATTATACTTGTGTGTATTAAAAATAGGGGAAATTGACTGTATCACCCTCAACTATGCAAAATTGGCCGATATCACGCTCAACTTTCAAGTTGGCTCCCACCACCCCCTACTCGACAAGTTGGTGTCACTGGCACCCCTTCGTTAAAAAAACACTAACTGAGTTAGATTTTTAATCCTACGTGGCAAAAGATGATGACTTGGAAGCATACGTGGACAGAGACTTGTTATATCATCTCTTTAACATCAATTTAACCCTAATTTCAAAACAAACTCATCCCTTATACTTGATAAAAACCCCAAATCAGTTGCATTTCAACAAAAACCCCAAATCAGTTGTTCTAGATCACCATAAAGCCTCCTTTCAAGAGCTTTAAAGCAACTTCCAGAACACTTTCCTTTATAAAACTCACCCTCATACACATCCCCATTGCTGTACACCTTCACCAGCAACCCAGAAACTGTGTTCTCCTCAAACCGGTTCTTTGAGTCAATTGACCAAACAACTGGTGTGCGTGTTTTTGATGCATTAAAAAAACTCAAAATTGGGAAACTTCTAGCCGCAAATAACCGAATTGAAGCAAGATTAAGAACAGATAGAAGACTAATGGCAACAAAGATCAAGAAAAGTAGATAAATATAGAAAATTTTATGATAATTTAAGGAAAAAAAGTAGATTGAAGGAAAACAGAGGAGGATAACAACTCTTGAAGGGGTTTTAAGCTTCAAGAGCTTTAAAGCAACTGCCTTTGTGGCTAAAAGAGCTTCGGAAGATGAACAACAGATTAAAGACTTGTGGGTTCTTCTTTGTTGAATAAAACCTGTTGAATAAACCCCAAATCAGTTGTTCTAGATCACCATCTCCTGAAGTATTTTCATGTCTTCTTTGTACCAGCAGAGGCAAATTCAACATTTATTATGAAAGACGACCTCTCGGTCTCCCTCAGGTACTGCACATCTCCATCCAAGATCTTCAGCAAGTTTCTGCTAATCACCAAGCTTATTCCTTCCTCTGTTGCGTCGGAAATGCTTCCAAACATCTGTCTTATTCCCTCCTCTGTTTCAGCAAGTTTCTTTGTACCAGCAGAGGCAAATTCGAAGTGGGTCTGTCATCAAATAATAAGCAGATTTCGAAGAAATTTGTTGAAACGATGGGGTGGGGTAATGGGATTTTGTTAGGGTTGGCTCTGGGGCCGTTGATTGAGCCTTTTTGTGGGATTTTTTTTAGGGTGAGATTGAGATAGATGAAATCGTCTTGGGGGAGTAATTGGGGTTTTGGGAATCGGATTGTTTGGTCTTCCATTTGAGAAAGGCGTCCACGGCGGCGTCGATGGATGGTGGAATCGCCGCCATTGATGGAGGATTGGAGGATTAGGGTTTAGCAGCGTAGAAGATGAAACAGAACTACAGAAAGTTTTGACTTTTGATCAAGTATAAATGAGTTGTAAGGGGTGAGTCCACGTAGGCATGCCAGGTCACAACTCTTTTGCCACGTAGGATTAAAAATCTAACTCAGTTAGTGTTTTTTTAACGAAGGGGTGCTAGTGACACCAACTTGTCGAGTAGGGGGTGGTGGGAGCCAACTTGAAAGTTGAGCGTGATATCGGCCAATTTTGCATAGTTGAGGGTGATACAGTCCATTTCCCCTTAAAAATATACTTTGAGAGACTTTCACTTGTTTTCTTTTTTAATTACACACATTTTGGGAGACTTTCATTGGTTCTCTTTTTTTAATACAAATACACAGGGTGGGGTTGGGTTTAATCAGCAGCAAAGCAATTGAAGTTAAGGTGTTACTCCCCTTAAGGCCAAGGGTTCGAGCCTCGCTGAAGACGGATTTTATATAATTTAAGCCGTTAAAAAATATACAATTTGAGACTTTTGACCAGTTTTCTTGTGATCATACAGATATGTAACTACCATTTTATAACGTGCGGAATTTGTATGGGCCCTACAACTTTAAGCTACTGGAAATTACCTGGTCAACATTTTTTTCATTATTTGTTCATAATTCATATGGTCAATATATTGTCTTTGTATAATGCTTTCAGAAACAAGACTCAAGCTGATAGGTCAATGATCGTCCATATAATTAAATTTCAGGAAACTAGACAATGAACACGGTATCTAGAGGTTGAAATCGAATTCAGGTGACGAGTGTTATGTAAGATCCTGAGAAGACGTAACGATAACACACTTATGCTCTGATTTTAAAAGAATTTTCTATATTTCGGTTTTAAATGATGCATATATATGCCATCGAGTTATACTTAGTTGATAAAATGGTATCATTTTCTGCAAAAATCAATAGGCAATACTTCATTTGATTTCGAACAAATAGAAGTTGTTTATAGAGGGGCAAAATGAATCTTGTTCGTTTGAAAATGGGTCATTTTAGGTCTATATTGATAATGTACCAAATGAGATATAATAAGAATGGTATAAAGGAAACATATCAAATTGCCCCGATTGGGTCAAGAGTCACCTAAAGTGTATGAAAATACTTTGGAAATTGATTTATTTTAAATATAATGTGTCGAATACCCAACCTCCGGCTGACGTTGGATGGATCTTCGGTGACGTCAAAAGCTTTTATCCTTGCTTGCTACAAAAGAATAAACCGTTAGCCTCGTCACGGGGGACCCCGGGAGGGGGATTCGTGACCAAGCTCCGGCGTGAGAGTAAGTAAACTTGCCGGAAAGGAGCTTCTTCCGATGAATGCAGTCACCGGAAGGTTTCCCTTTATGGTGTGAATCTTATGGGTGTATATTAAATGAGATAGAATAATGGTCGGAAGTTAATGTGTGTGGATTAAATGAGAGTGTAGTAAATGAGGGTAAACCCGGAGATCATACCTGCCTTGGCTCCTTTGTTCCCTTTTATATAATGGCATGCCTTTATCTTTGTTAAGGATTCTCTTATGCGTGATCCAACGGTTTTTGAGGTTTCCTGGGAAGGTCAGACACGTGTCTGACCCCCAACGGTAGGATAATCCTTCTCATTAATGGCCTGCCGGATAAGTACAGTGACTTAGACCGGAGCCACCTCTTGTCATGCATTTAATGAGCCCTGTTTCCTTAGCTGTTTCCCGCCCGTTGTACATAGAAGGAACCTTAGTGAGCAAGGTTATTATGACCAGTGGGCTTTTTAAATAATTGGGCTTCTAGATAAAAAGGCCCACAGCGGGTAAAGTGGGTTTACCCACTGGCCCGTCGTCAAGTCATCTTTAGTCCCTGGTTCTGAGACCCGAGGCTCATGATCCGGGGCTGAATCACAACTGCTTGAGAGAGGTGGTTTTTTCTTTGATGGGCCCACCCCGGGTCAGTTATCGCCTGCCGTTCCCAATAATGATGACACCGCCGAATAATTGTTAGCGGGAGTTAACCCTTTAGTAACACGTGCCCATTTTTAAATTTTGAAGAGACCCTTGATGTGACGGTTACTTGCCTGTCAGCGGCGTCTCTTTAAAACCCTTATTTGGCCCTTCCGATTTTTCATTCAAATTTTCCAACTCTCTCTTCTTCTCTGTAAGTGCTCCCCTGTATCATCATTTCTTACAACCATGAGTCGCGGTGGCCGGTCTTCAATAAGGTCTGTGTTGACGGCGAAGGACTTGAGATCCTTCGTTGAGGCATATAACATCCCTGATCGCTTTTCTCCTTCCTTGCCGAGCCCTAGTGAGTCGGCAGAATGTACGCCGGACAGGATACCTATTTACACCCTTGCCTTTTCTTCCTGTGAGGTTCGGTACCCTCTCTCTGCTTTCAAGGTCTCTCTGCTCCGTCACTTCGGCGTTCACTTCTCACAGGTTCATCCTTTAGGGTTGATGAGGGTGGTTCATTTTGAACTGTCTTGTGCGGCCATCTCAGGGGAGCCTTCTGTTCCTCTGTTTTGCATGTTTTACCGGCTTATTTCCGACGGAGACTGGTTCACATTCGCGAAACGACAGAACAACGTTTCAAGGCCCTGTTACGTTTTATGCCCACTCCTACTTATCCAAAAGATTGGAAGTGTAGATTCATCTTTGTTTCAGCCGCTATGTTGCCGGATTCCCCTTCGCCAAAGGATCTTGACGCTGCTATCGAGGACACCATTCCCACCCTTTCTGCAGCCGAGACTGTTCAGTGGAAGAAGATGTGTGATAACCCAACGAGGGCGTTTACTTTCTCTGAGGGGACGCTTGCTATGGGGGGCTGAGTCCCTCTTATCCTGTCCGTCCGAGGGCTTTTTTCGGCAAGAAAGGTACCTCTTTGTTCTTGGTTTGCCTTTTGCATTCATTCTTTCTTTATATCTTCGGAAATTCCGTAGTCATCTTTTGTGCCTTCTCTTTGTGTAGAGATAACTTTGTGGAGGCTTCTTCAGGGTGACTCCAAGGATGTAAAGTATGTGGTTGATAATGAGGTTGATCCCAGGCTGAATGTGGGAGTGCAGGTTACCGGGGGATCCGTCCAGGCAGGAGGTTCTACCACCCTAGGCGGTGATGAGGAGAATCCTTCCGGGGAGGAGGAAAGTTCTCCTGACCTTCCTCCTGTTCATCCCTCTGGTCAAAGTGACGACGAAAATGTGGAGATAAAGTTGGTTCGTAAGAGGAGGTCTGCTAGCCCCCAACCGGATCCTGTATCTCCTAGCATCCGTCAGAGGCTCCGTAGTGCCAGTGGCCAGAAGCCTCCCCCTTCCTCTAGAGCCGTTTTCGACCTTCCCCCCGCTGGGGTCAAAGGTTCCTTGTCTAAGCACTTGAAGTCCTCAAGCTTAGTGAGTGCTCCTTTGTTGGTAAGCTTTCTTTTCTCCCGTTTTTCCTTTGTCTTTCTTGTGTAGTTCCTGATTGCTTCTTTTCTTACTTCTTAGGGGAGTTCCTTGGAGCCTATAGAAATTCCTACTGGTCCCTCTCCTTCCCGCATCCGGGACAAGGCATCTGAGGTGGGGGTAGCTCGCTTTTCCTCAGCTTTCGAACTTTCTCCCTCACATGCTACCGGGACTAGCAAGCCCATTGCCCTTGAAGGCCCTGTTCATCGATCCCCTCTTGCCCCTTTGTTTGCCGACGCCCTCCCCTTTACTTATTTCCCTAAGTGGAAGATAACTGATTCTTCCGTTATAGGGACTCCTGAAGCTGCCAGGGACTTTCTGAGCCATGATGTCCCTCCCTCACATAAGTTTGTAAACTCCGCCCTGAGGGATGATCTTTTTGACGATCAATACAGTATGTCCTTGTGTGAGAGCTTTTTCAGGGGTGCTGGGATGTTGCAAAGGGTTGATGATCTGAGGAAGGTGAACGAGGGGCTTAAGGCTGAGCTTAAGGCTTCCCAGTCGGTTGTTGCTGGGCTTAGGAGCCGGGTGGTTGATGCTGAGAGGAGGTTACAGGAGGAGAAGGTGCATAGTCTTCCCCCCCCCCTTTTTTTATGCATACTTACTGATTCTTTGTTCAGGGGGCTGGGGCTATGCTTGAGAGGAAGGAGCGGGCTTGGGAGCGGGAGATGGCATCGTTGGTTGAGGAGAAGGAGGAGCTTGCTGCTGAGCTGAGGCATTTGAAGGAGGTTGGCTCCGTTTCCCAGGAGCAGCTCAATACCATTTACGCAGACTATGGAGTAACTTCTGATGATAATCAACGATTAGCGGGGGAGAAGCATTGGTTAATTACTGAAGGTTTTGGGGCCTTCCTTGCTGCTGTTGCTCAGTCGGAGGATTTTAAGAGCGGTTTGGAGCAGGTGTACAGGGCCTACAGGGATGTTGGGTACTAGTCCGGGTTGAAGGATGGCTACAAATACTCCGCTCAGGGCTTGGATAGGAAGGAGACTCCTCTGTATGACTCCAAGGTTAAGAAGAAGCTGTCCAAGCTGAATGAGGAGTTTGGGCATAAGACCCCAGCTATTCTTGCCAAAATCCTGGAGCATCCTCTGATCTCTATTGATGAATTGAAGACCCTGTTCTCCTCTGCCGGTCCCTCGTCTCCGCCATCTCTCTCCGGGGGTGATCCCCAATGAATTCCAAACATTTGATACACTTCGATATGGTTATAATAACTTTAACTTACTCTAGGATACTTGTGTGTTTTGCTTGACTGTCGTGGGTGGTCCTTTGTGTTGGGGACCACTTTGACCTTTAACCATATGGCTCATAGTTATGTATGGCCTTTTTGTTTTGTAGCCTGTTTCTTGCTTGTTTTGCTTTTGCAGGGGTTTTTTCCGGAGGCTAGTTTAGTGATTTCCTGGGGATTTTTAGGCTATTTTAGCAAGGAGCTATGTTTTTGTTTTACCTTGCTGTGTTTGCAATCTTTGTATATTGTTAATTCTTGCCCAAGTTGTTAGGGCTTTTCTTTGCATATGTATTTCGTAGTAAATAAAGCAGATTCCCTTTCGTAGTTTTGTACATGCGGGTGTGTTTGCATTATTTGTTTTTTGTTTTTGTTGTTTGCTTCGTTAAACTGTGATTGTCTGTTCGAGGCCAATCGGTGGACAAGTTTATAACGTGGTGCTATGTTTTTAACTCGTTTTGTCCGTTTTAGGTTAGCTAGACCTTTACTAGCCCCACGGCCGGGCTTTTAGACATGTTTTGAATGCCTTATACACGTGTGTTTGTTTGCTCTAGTTTTAGATTTGATGGTGTCCTTAGGCACGTCTGCCTAGGTGTAACTGTCCATCGTTTTCTCAAAATGGGACGTTTTCGTCCGTCTTTCATTTAATCCCTGGGGCTTATATCTCCCATCATAGATTGTTTACAAAAGGTCCATCCTCTTGGGGGGAGGTCCCCGTACATATAGTTATCTATTACAAAAGTGGCTCTTGGCCGTTTTTCTTGGGGGTGCACCCCTTACATATAATACTTCCTGAGTTGCATGAGGTTCCAGGTCCGGGGAACCTCCTTGCCTTCTAATGTTTCCAACTTGCAAGTCCCTTTGCCATTTGCCCACGTGACTCTATAAGGTCCTTCCCAGTTGGGGCCTAGTTTCCCGGTGTTTTCTTGCAGACTAGCCTCGTTGGCCATGAGAACTAGGTCCCCTGGGACGATATTGAGCTTCTTCATCCTGGCGTTGTAATAGCTCCCCAGGAGCTTTTTGTATTGGGCCTCCTTAACTGCTGCTATTTCCCTTCTTTCCTCCAACAAATTCAGGTTCATCCTGAGGTCCTGCTCATTTTCTTCATCCGGGCAGTTGGGGATCCAATTTCAGCAGGGATGACAGCCTCCGTCCCGTAGGTAAGGCTGAATGGGGTTTCCCCGTTGCAACTTTTGGGGGTGGTTCTGTATGCCCACAACACAAATGGAAGTTCTTCCAGCCAGCCCTTCTGTTTTCTCCCCAGCCTTCCCTTCATTCCTTTGATGACACTTTGGTTGGCTCTCTCCACCAACCCGTTGCTCTGGGCGTAGGTGACGGAAGTAAACACGTGCTGGATCCGCATCTGTTCGCACCATGGTTTGAAGGGCCTTCCAGCAAATTGGACCCCGTTGTCACTTACTAACTCCCTCGGAACCCCATATCTGCATATGATGTTATCTAGTACGAACCTTCTCATCTGGTCCCCAGTAATTTTCGCCAAGGGCTTCACTTCAATCCACTTAGTGAAGTAATCAATAGCTACCACCACGTATTTGACCCCTCCTGGACCTTCCGGGAAAGGTCCGATTATATCGATGGCCCATTTCTGGAACGGCCACGACGTCGAAACTGGTACCATGGGGTGTTTGTGTTGGTGGGTCATTGGTGCATGCACTTGGCAGTTGTCACACTTCTTGATTTCTTCAGATGCCATTTCGTACATCCGCGGCCAGTAAAACCCTGCATTCATTGCCTTTCTTACTATTGTTCTTGGTCCCGAGTGCATTCCGCAAATCCCTTCATGCATCTCCCTAATGACATATTCGGCTTCTTCCATGTCAACACATTTCAGGGACGGACCCAGATATGACCTCCGGTATAGCTCCCCTTCGACCAGTTCATACTGTAGGGCCTTGACCCTTATCTTCCGGGCCGCCCATTCCCCCTCGGGTAGAGTTCCGTCTTGGAGAAATCTGACTATCAGGGTCATCCATGTTTCCTGGGGGCTTTCAATCGTGGCCACTTCTGCGGTGTTGAGGGAGGAGGACGTCAGGACCTCTACTTTAACTTCTTTCGCTAGATGATCGAATGCCACCGAGGCTAACTTGCTAAGCGCATCAGATTTCCTGTTCCTTCCCCGGGGGATGTATTCCAGCTTGAAAGTTTTAAACGCCTTAGCTGTCTCCTTAACTTTTTCCACGTATCGAGCCATGATGTTATCCTTAGCCTCATATTCTCCTTGGTATTGCTTTACTACTAGCTGTGAATCAGTGCTGGCTTCTACGTGCTTCGCCTTCATTTTTTGTGCCAGTCTCATCCCTGCTAGGAGGGCTTCATATTCTGTGGTATTGTTTGTGTTCTCAAAATCCAGCCTTACGGCGTATGTCAGCTCAACCCCCTCGGGACTTATCAATGTGATTCCAGCTCCATTTCCTTCTTCACTGGATGCTCCATCAGTGAGCAACTTCCATACCGCCTTATCCTCCTTCTCTCTTTCTTTCTTCTCTAAGGCCTCCCATTTTAACAGTTCCTTTTCTTCGTCCTCTGGGACTTCTGCTAAGAAGTCGGCTAGTATTTGTCCCTTCATGGCTGTCCTGGGCTTAAACTCCAGGGAGTGTTCCCCTAGCTCCACAGCCCATTTGGCTAACCGTCCGGACAGTTCCGGCCTCCTGAGTACCTTCTGGAGGGGTTGATCGGCCATTAGGGTAATCTTGTGTTCATGGAAATACCTTCTGAGTCTTCGGGATGCGAAGACAAGAGCTAATGTGAGCTTCTCCAGGGGCATGTATCGTTCTTCAGGCCCTTTAAGCGTCCTACTGATGAAATATATGGGGATCTGTTTCCCTTCCCGCTCTACCATCATGACCGCACTTATGGTCGTTTTAGAGGCGGATAGATATAGGAGCAGTGGGTCCCCGGGTACTGGGGTGGCTAGCGTCGGGAGCTGACAGATGTATGCTTTCATTTCTTGGAAGGCTGTCTCAGCCTCCGTTGTCCATTTAAACTTGTTTGTTTGAAGGCAGTCTTTCAATACTTTCATAAAGGGAAGAGTCTTGTCAGCCACCTTTGACAAAAAACGGTTTAACGCTATTAGCCTTCCGTTTAGTTGCTGAATGTCCTTTAGGGACCTGGGGGATCGCATCTCGGCCACCGCCTGGGTTTTCTCCGGATTTGCCTTGATCCCGCCCTTGGTGACCACTACCCCCAAGAAATTCCCCTCCTCTACTCCAAAACAGCACTTCCCAGGGTTTAACTTCATGTTTACGTCCTGCATAGTGTGGAGAGTCTCAGCTACATCATTTATCAAGGCCGTCTCCGTTAAGCTTTTGATGACAATATCGTCGACGTACACCTCTAAGTTCCTTCCTCGTTGCTCCCTAAACAGACTGTTCATAAACCTCTGGTATGTGGCCCCAGCGTTCTTGAGGCCGAAGGGCATCTTGGTGTAGCAGAACGTCCCTTCGTCTGTGATGAAGGCGGTATTCTCCTCGTCCTCTATTGACATTTGAATTTGGTGGTACCCTTTGTAGGCGTCCAGAAAACACTTCAGGGGGTATTGAGACAAGGAGTCCACTTGGGTGTCTATCTCCGGAAGGGGATAACAGTCCTTGGGACATGCTTTGTTGAGGTCTTGGAAATCGATGCACATCCTCCATCCTCCGTCTTTTTTCTGAACCATTACAGGGTTGGCAACCCAGGATGGGTATTTGACTTCCCTGACTATCCCCGCTCTAAGCAGTTTCCGAGTTTCTTCACAAGCAGCCCTTCTTTTATTGGGTCCCATACTCCGCTTCTTTTGTTTTACTGGTTTTGCCCATGTAAACGTGTTAAGTCGGTGCTCCGTTAGGCTCCTTGGGACCCCTGTCATGTCTCCATGTTGGAATGCAAACACCTCTATGTTATGGAGGAGCAACTCCTTCAGGGCACTCTTACACTTGTCACTCAAGTGACTCCCCACCTTGACTGTTTGTTCTGGGAACCTATCACAGAGGACCCACTCTTCCACTTTCTTTCCCTGGGACTTCCCTGGCTCTTCTTCTTCGGATACGGAGGAAACTACCTCGTAGGCGGACTTAACCCATGCGAGACCCTTTGGCGTTTGGAATACCAAAGCTCCGTGGGGAGTAGAGGCCTGTGCCTGCAGATCGCCAATTCCGGGTCTTCCCAAGATTGCATTGTACTTAGAGGGTGCCCTGACTACCGTAAAGGTCAGATCTATTGTCCGGACCCGATCCCCCACGCCGACTGTGAATGGGAGCCTGATTTTTCCCAGGGGATGTGACACACTATTGTTGAATCCCACCAATGGGATTGAATCTTCCTCCAACCTGTCCCTTATGTCCCTGTCGAACCTAAGGAAGCAGTGTTCGTATATTACCTCAACACCTGACCCTCCGTCCACATGTATCCTGGACACCTTGTGTCCAGCTATCACAGCTGAGATGTTCAGCGGGAGTCGTTGTACCTCGCTTTCTTCTAAATATGGCATGAGGATGGGAGCTTTCATGCAGCTTGGGGAGCCTAGGATTCTGGCCTTTACACTTCGGGTGGTATCAAACTCATTTCTCCTTCTAATCATATCAACGTCTGCCCTCCCCGGCTCCCGTGCATCTCTTCCCTTGCGATCCCCTCCCCCTTCCTTGATTTCCTTGACCAAATGGGCCAGTCTCCCCGTTTTCACCGCAGCCTCTATTTCTCTTTTGAGGTACATACAATCATCGGTTTTGTGCCCAAAACCCTTGTGGAATTCACAGTATTCGTTTGGTTGTGCTTTTGGTCCTGGTTTTATGGGGGGAGGCCTTAGGAAGGAATTCTTTACCCTCTCCGTGGCTAGTATCTCACTTGGGGTCTTAATGAGAGGGGTGAAGCTATCGGGGTAAGGGGGACCTCTCCCTCGGGGTCTATAGGGAGAGTATGAGGGCCTTGCCCTGTCATGTAACATTCTATCAAAAGAAGGTTTCCGGGAATAGGGTGTACCTTTGTCAGGAGGCCTTGCAGCCGGGGCAATCTTCCGAGGTGTGACGTCCGTCTCCTTTGCTTTGCTGACCGTGTCCTTTCCCCGGACAAAGGCCCGGACTCTGTCCATAAGATTGTCAAAGGAAGGTGGAAATTCCTCCCCCAGCTTTTCACATAGCTGTGCGTGTTTCAGTCCATTTATGAAACCACTAATCTTCATGACTTCTGGGACGTCCTTGATGTTCATACTCTCTTTAACAAACCTCTCCATGTATTGGTCTATTCGCTCGTTATCTCTTTGTCTGATGTGAAGGATTTCGTTTGGATTTTTGACCACCTTCCTCTGTTGGCCAAAGTTCCTGAGGAATTTCTCACTCAGTTCTTCATAGCTGTCTATGCTCCCTAGGGGCAGACTGTCGAACCAAAGCCGGGCTCCCTCCGTTAGGGTTTGTACAAACATGTGGCACCATACTGGCATTGGCCATCTTCCTAGTTGCCCTGCTCCTCTGAAGGCATGCAGGTGATCTTCCGAATCCCTCGTTCCATCATATCGATCAAAGCCTGGGGGTAGTTTTATCTTGGGAGGCATAGGTGCTTCTGAGATTCTTCTTGTGAATTTTGAAACCTCAGCCAAATCCCGGGGTAAGTATGGTTGGTCCAAACCGCTGTTATCAGAGTTGTCTCTCCCTTTTTCCTTCCCCTTGGATTTCTGGCCTGTGATCAGGTCCTCCCTTTCTTCAGAGGACATCTGCCTTAGGGCAGACATAAATGTTTCTAGCTGGTCACCACTGTTGTTCTTGTTCTGAAGGTTTGTTCCTTCCTGGCTGGAGGGTGTGTCAAAAGAGAGTCTGGCTCTGAGGCTGTCGAGTCTTTCCTGTCTCTTTAGGTCTTCAAGACATTTGGTTAACCTTTCCCTGTGCATGGCCACGAAATCAGGAGTGATATGTTCCGTTTCCCTCAGATTTCCTCCCTGATTCTCGTCATCTTCTTCGTGAGTAATATCTTCTACAGTGACTTTATCCAAGTCGTTTTGTGCCGTCTGAGTGACACGTGAGTTATGTGGGGTTGTCATGTTGTTTTTAGCAGGATAAGCTGCTTTCTGGATGTCGAGTGTTTGTGTGGGAACACCGGGCAGGCTGATGTCCCACGGATGGCGCCAATGTCGAATACCCAACCTCCGGCTGACGTTGGATGGATCTTCGGTGACGTCAAAAGCTTTTATCCTTGCTTACTACAAAAGAATAAACCGTTAGCCTCGTCACGGGGGACCCCAGGAGGGGGATCCGTGACCAAGCTCCGGCGTGAGAGTAAGTAAACTTGCCGGAAAGGAAAGGAGCTTCTTCCGATGAATGCAGTCACCGGAAGGTTTCCCTTTATGGTGTGAATCTTATGGGTGTATATTAAATGAGATAGAATAATGGTCGGAAGTTAATGTGTGTGGATTAAATGAGAGTGTAGTAAATGAGGGTAAACCAGGAGATCATACCTGCCTTGGCTCCTTTGTTCCCTTTTATATAATGGCATGCCCTTATCTTTGTTAAGGATTCTCTTATGCGTGATCCAACGGTTTTTGAGGTTTCTTGGGAAGGTCAGACACGTGTCTGACCCCCAACGGTAGGATAATCCTTCTCATTAATGGCCTGCCGGATAAGTACAGTGACTTAGACCGGAGCCACCTCTTGTCATGCATTTAATGAGCCCTGTTTCCTTAGCTGTTTCCCGCCCGTTGTACATAGAAGGAACCTTAGTGAGCAAGGTTATTATGACCAGTGGGCTTTTTAAATAATTGGGCTTCTAGATAAAAAGGCCCACAGCGGGTAAAGTGGGTTTACCCACTGGCCCGTCGTCATAATGGATTGTTAATTTAATAAAAATATAAAACTATCAATAAACTTTTCCACTTTGAAAAATGTGCTTTTTTGTATCGATTCTATAGATTGGGGCAAATTAATCGGTAAATAGTTGCCGCAACAGAAGTCATATATTTTTCTTAAAATTTTGTTACAGTAAATTTCATAAAATATTAATAAGAGTAAACTGCCATTTTGGTCCCTGTGGTTTGGCCAGTTTTGTCATTTTAGTCCAAATCTCAAACTTATTACATCTGAGTCCCTGTGGTTTGCATTTTATTGCCATTTTAGTCTAAAACTCAAAATCTCTGAATTTTGACTGATTTAATGACCCTTTTTTGTCCTTTTCCTTAATTTAGTGAAGGGGCATTTTAGTCCATCTAATTTTAATATAGTGTATTAATAATTAAGATGATGTCTTGTAACACCCTCAAAATTTACTTGAATATAAGTATAATTTTATACAAAAGATAATAGTTTAATATAAGTTTCAGAAGTATCATAAAACTTAGTTAACTAATGACTAGGTTGGAACATTCAAAAGTTGTTTGAGAAATTGTTTACAAACCATGAACAAAATTTAAGTAAGATTAAAACATAGCTGAAGAAACACTAGATAAATGGTCGGAACCGAGATATCTAGGGGGTTTGAATCCGCATAAAAAGGTTAGCTCTCACTCGATTTGATTCAGTTGCAGCTGATCTTCTTCTCCGAAGCTCTGCAAAAAAGAGCACCGTTAGCCTCGCCAAGGGGAGAAGAGGGTTCTCTCCTTGACCCGACTCCGGTGTGAGAATAAGTATTGATAATGAAGAAGAAGATGTGTTTGAATAGTGTGAGTAATCTGAATTCATACCTGGGTTGCTTCTCATATTTATAGCCGGGAGTCGTTTGGGCAGGAAAACCCGTTAATGAAAAGTTAACGGAAGATGCTAACCCCGTAAGCGGTTATATTTTCTTCCGTTTAAGTTCTTTGATCCAACGTGAGAGCACACGGATCGCGGTCTTGATCGAAGGCTAGGGTCTTGCCACGTGTAAAGTGATCAAGTGGAGATCACTCTCCAATTGCATGCCTTCGTAGTGATTTCAGGGGTGTCTGTGGTAATGACACGTGTCTAGACGGTTATAACCGTCTGGGTGGTGCACGATTGTATTCCTTCTAGAAGATTACTGCTGTAATCTGGTGTGACACCTTACCATGTGGAAGCAGATGAATAAATCCCAAGTCTGGGTAAAATAACATCCAAGTCTGGATATTTGGGCGGAAGTATTAATCTCAGGATTTTCATCCTTTGCTAATGGGAGAAGGCGCAAGGATTTATGTTCTCCTTTGGGCGCGCGATTATAGATTGCTGATTTCTTTCTTCCTTTTGTATGACCAGTGCGCGGCCGCGCAAGGTTAAAAGGTGAAAAGGCAGGGTTATGGTATGGTCTTAAATACTTATTATGAGGTTTTTGGGACCTTACCCCTTCAAGTCCCCCCAGTCTAGTGTTGTACTTATGCAAATAAGTGGAGCACTGGACTTATGAGAGGGAAATGCTTTTGGGCGCGAGAAATAAGAAATCTTCTATGAGAAGATTGAATTTGAATTTTGTAAAGATTTTTTGAAAATCTTTGACTTTTAATGAGACTTGGTACAGTAAATTGAGTGACAACCTGTCATTGTCAGTTGTTTCTTACTGTTCGTGTCTTACACGCGCGCGTGTAAACGCGTGTGTGTCTGACATTTACTTTCTCTGCTGCCTGGAGCACTGTGATATTCGGAAAAGTCGCTGTGACGGTTACCGATGCTATTTATTGCGATGGGTATATAACGTTTGGGTAACCTCCTCTATGCAATCATTGCTTGTTGAAAAACTTTTCCCCATTCCTTGTTTCTAAGAAAAATTTCCATCATTCTTCCTCTTATGTCAACCGGAGAACATCAAGAAGATCTTGCTGAAGATATGTCGACTGAACTTCCACCATTGAAGTGGCCTAGGGCGTCTTTTAACGGTTTAATTCGGAATCTCAAGTTCCCAGAAAACTGGGGTGCTTTATATCCGGAAGAGGGGCAGACAGCGGCGAATGCTCCGGCTGGGTATATTACCCTTTTTTGGGATTTCTTCTGTGATGGTAATTTTCGTTTGCCTGTTACTAGATTTTTCCTTGAAATCCTTGGATTTTACAACTTGCATATTTCCCAACTTCACCCTATTGGCATGGTTAGGGTTCGACATTTTGAATTCGTGTGTCGGACAACGCATGTTGAGCCGACAGTTTCCCCGTTTTAGGGTTTTTCATCAGATGCATTGTACCCAAGGGTTCTATTCATTCGTTCAGAGGGCTTCTGCAAAGAAGATTCTACATCAACCCCCAAAATCTTTTCATGATTGGAAGCAGAAATTCTTTTTTATCAAGGCCGGAGTAATTCCGGTGAGGATGGTTCTTAGGGGGAAAGAAGATGTTCCGATCGAAACCTTTCAAACTCCGGTTGATGAAAACTGGTATCAGGATTTGAAGGATGTGCCCAATATTGCGTTGCGGGAGAAAGCTCTTGTTGGAGCCGGCATGAGTTTGAATTGGAAGATGGAGCGTGATGACAAACCCGTATACACGGAGGATGGTCATAGTAAGTTTTGGGTTTTTCTTCCCCCCCCCCTTTTTTTTTGACCTACTCTCTCCTCGAATGTAGTTGTTTCTCTGTATGTTGTTGCCTTCAAAAGGGAAGGCGGAAGGATTGGTACTATCAAGAAGAAACCTGAAGAGGAGCTCTGGTATCATCGTATCGTAAGGAATTTTGTTCTTCCGCGGGATGCGGACCTTTCTGTTCAACCAGCTACTGGTGCTGGTAAGTTATTTTTGATTTTGCTTTTTGTTTTCCTTTTTGCGCTTTGTGGGTAACTTTTGTTTCGCGCCTTTGTAGGTGACTTGTTGAATTTGGGCATAGGCCCTGAAAAGAAAAAACGCGCAACTACTTCTACTTCTGTGCCGAAGAAAGGTGAGGCTGTTAAAGCTCAACCTTTGAAGGCGAAGGATGTTGGAGAGAAGAAAGGTACGCGCCGTTCTTTTGACTCCAGGTGTGATTATGTGGTGGTTTCTGACTCTTTGGAGGGTCTTACTCCTGCAGTAACTGTTCGAGAAGCAAAGCCTGAACCGAGGGATTCTGCTGATATTCCTCCTTCCAACCCGAATGAGCCTATCGAATTGGATTCTAGTCCCGAACATTTGGTTCATAGGAAGGCTGGTAAAAGAAAGCAACATGATACTGATGCGGAGGGTCAACCTCCCAAGAAGGTGCAGAGGAAGAAAATTACCAGAAAAGGGAATCTTGATGCTTTTGTTTCAGAGTATGTTCCTGGTAAGTGTTGTTTTTCCTTACTTTCTTTACGCGTGCTAAATTTTTACGGATTTCTGTTGTTTGTCCAGAGGTTCCTGTTTCCCCTATTCCTACAGAACTGCCAACTGTGGTGAATGAAGAACTTTCCTCCACTCCTCCGCGTGCTGCTGTTACTGACCAGTTAGAGCCCACAGAGGTTGCTGGTGATGGTGTGGAGAAGACTGTTGAGGTTGAGAAGCCTGTTGGTGTTGATACAGAGGCTGAAAAAATTGTTGAACCGAGCGTGGTTGATGGCGCTGATAATCCACCAACTCCTGAAGCTGTTGTTCAAGATTTGGGGAAACAGCCAGATGCTGAAAAGACTTCAACTTCTTCCCCAAAACCTTCTGATGCTATGCCTGAATATACTGAGAGGGTAACAACTGAGGAACAAAGCTCATCTGCTGGTGTTGATAAACAATCTCCAATCCGTCCAGAAGAAACTTTGGGAGAATATTACTACCGGACCTATACGGAAAAGGATGCTTCTGATCCTCATGCCCCTGTCTGGAATTTGAAGAAAGGCGACACTTTCTCGGATTGGCGTGTGTGCCAAGATTGGTTGCAGGGGATACTTCCGCCTGGCGAGATCAAGTTTCAGGAAAGTCGACCTTATGAACAAACCTATCAGTCTTACCTTGCGGAAACTGCTTCTCATGTTTCTACCACTCACCGCATAGTGCGTGAGTGGTATAGTATGCATAAGGAGCAGGCATCTTTTATGGCATCTCAAAAGAAGTTTGCCAAAGATGAAAAACGTATAGCTCAGCTGAAGGCCAAGTTAGAAGCTGAACAAGCCAAGTTTGAGGCTGAGCGCAAGACTGAGGAATGGTCTGTTGCTGGTTGGAAGAGAAAAGCGGAAGCTGAAGCTGCTCTCTTGTCTGAGGAACGCAAAAATTGGAGGAGAATTTGCGAGAAAGACAATGCTGAGAAGGCAAACCTTCGTAATATCATTAATAACCTCAAGGCTGAGGTTGAAAAATTGAAGAATCAAGATGCGGAGGTAGAGAGATTGAAGAAAGAGAAAGCCGATGTAGAAGTTGCGCTAGCGGGGGCTCGTTCTCATAGGGAACGTAGTGAGCAACGAGTGGTACAAGTTTTCGCCACTCTTGCCCTTAGAGATAAAGAGTTAGAAAAACTTACTGCTTTGGTTTCTGATCAGGAACAACTTAAGAAGGGTCTGGAGCTTGCGCGTTCCGAGAATGCTGAAACCTCCCGCCGTTTGACTGAAGTTGAGGAGAAATTAGAAAATTCTGAAACGGCGCGGGTTACAGCGGAAAGCGAGCTTGAACCTTTAAAGAATGATATGGCCTGGTTGAAAGATCGCGGGATTGCCTGTGTAAGTTTTGTCCTTCTTTGTGGGATTGTTAATGCGCTTTCTTGATACTTTTTCTTGCTTAATTTCATAGGTTGCTGAATCTGTGTTAAATTCTCAAGAGCTGGATAAAACTGTTGCTAATCTGATGGTTGCTGCGCGACGAGATGGGTATGCGCAAGGTTATGCGGAATGTTCCCAGCATGTGAATAATGCGTTGAAGGTTAACTGGGATGATAGCAAGTCTGCAACCTTTGGCGTAAATACTGCTGCCGCGCTTGCTTCCATGAAAACGGAGTTTAACAATTTGCAACTTCCGGTTATGGAACTAATAAATGTGGCGCTGCAATCGGACGATCACGTGGCGCAACTTAAAGAAATCTTTCCGGATGAGGGTGAATATTTAGAGTAGTATGAAATTGTATTGAACAATTTTTATGCGGGATGTAAATCCCTGTTTTGATGGTGCGCTGCTGCGCAAGTATTTTAAACACTGTCGTGTTTGAAAATCTGTAGGGCGTATCTGTACGCTGAAAACAGTATGTTTCTATTTGTTTTGTTTAATGACTTTACAATATTTTGCATGAGTACAATTTGCTTTTATTGAGTAAGGCGAATGAAGTTCGTATAAAGCTCATGTGTGAATTTTATGGTCGTTTGTGATGTGATCACTGACCGCGCATGGAGCTTGTTTTATACTACCATAATGTTTTTGCGCTTACTAAAAAGGAATTGCATGCACTCTGTAAACACAAAAATAATAGAAACTTTGTAATTTTATTCATGGATAGAGCACAGAGGCTTTACAAAGTTTTGCTAATAATTAAATGGAACTTAACTTACTCTCTGATAATTCCGCCGTTCTTGATGGATCATGTCTTTCTGCGGAAAATTTATAGAGGCGTCACTTAGGTTTTTGCTCGTTTGCTTGGGCCTTCCTCTCCCCGGGTTATCTGCTTAATCTCTTTACGCACATTTTGGAGTAAATGCGTGAGTTCGCCGCTCTTGAGGGCTTTCTCTATTTCTGTACGCAGAGATATGCAGTTGTTAGTAGTATGGCCGTTGTTTTTATGATATTCGCAGTATTGCGTCGGGTCTTGTCCACGTTTACTTTTCATTGGGATTGGAGCTTTGAATTGATAGTCTTCAGTACTGAGGACTTCCGCAGGGGTCTTTGTTAGGGGAGTCCACTGCCTCTCCCTATTTTCTTGTTTGTTCTCCCTCTGCGCGGAGAGTTTGTTGATTGTTGTGCGAGCATCCTCAGTCGATCGACTTCCTGATCCGGACTCGCGCCATGACTTCTTAAACCTTCTTTCACCAGTTAAGCTTAAATCCGCGGGCCTGTTGTGCGGTGGTGGTGGCCTGTTTGTTGTGAGGTTTTTCTCAGTTTGCGCATAAACTTTGGCCGCCGCCATTATCTTTTCCCAACTTGTTGGAAGGCCCTCTGTTCCGGATAAGACTTTAACCATGTCATCACACCTAACCGCGTACTTGAACTGAGCACGGATTAGTTGTTCATGAACACCGCCAATTTCCAACACTTCCTTATTGTATCTAGTGATGAAATCCTCTAGATTTTCGTCATCACGACGCCATATATTCATGACGTCGGAAGTGTCTCTAATGGAGCGCCGCTGCTGGCTGAAGTGTGTTAAAAACTTGTTACGCAGATCTTTCCATGATTCAATCTGTCCAGTTGGTAGGTTATCAAACCAGATTCGCGCTGGGCCAATTAATGTTTGTACAAACAAATGGCACCATAGCGGAAGGGTCCAACCCCCAACCAAACCCGCACTGGTAAATACTCTCAGATGATCATCGGGGTTTGACAACCCATTAAACTTCCCTATGTTGGATGGTAATTTTGCCTTCTCTAATGGAGCTAGAGCTATCTCCAGTATGAACTTCGAGTTTTCCGCTGCTTCTGCAGGGCGGTAAACTAAGTCATAATTGTGCTCTGCCTCAGGGTTATAAACCGCTCGAGGTCTGCATTTATTATAGTTTGGCTGCAGTCTGTTGAATACACTGGTGTTTGCACTCAAACGATATGTTTGATCGGATTCATCGGTATGAGTGTCCCGTTGGGAACCCAACCTATCATGAACCGATTGTCTTCGACGAGGGTGTGGTTCACCATGGTGTTGTCTCTGGTAACCGCCTGTCTGAGTGTATTCTCGTTGTGACGTAGATCTGGCATGAACTTCTGTATCTTCATAAGTTGATTCTTCTCGCTGGGAGGCATGAGCTCTAGATCCCGGCCTCCGTGATTGAGTCAGAGGAGCAGTTTGAGCACACAACTGTGTGTACACTGCGTTTAATGCCCCTTGGGATCGGACATACCATGATATCGGAGTTTCTCCTGGTGGTAAAATTGATTGAGCAGGGTTTGCTGGTAACATTCCTGGAGTAACAGGATCATTTGCTCGATTGGATTAAACCTCGTTATCGTCCGAGGCCTCTTCTACGATTCCTTCTACTTGTAAATTGTTTCCGACGTTTGGTCGAGGACCAGGTTGCCGGTGAGATGACGAATTTTCTGCTATGTGCAAAACAGAAAATGGGACGAACTGAATCGAAACCAGATAGAAACTAGAAAACAGAGGAATCGGTGGGCGCCAATGAAGAAACACTAGATAAATGGTCAGAACCGAGATATCTAAGGGGTTTGAATCCGCATAAAAAGGTTAGCTCTCACTCGATTTGATTCAGTTGCAGCTGATCTTCTTCTCCGAAGCTCTGCAAAAAAGAGCACCGTTAGCCTCGCCAAGGGGAGAAGAGGGTTCTCTCCTTGACCCGACTCCGGTGTGAGAATAAGTATTGATAATGAAGAAGAAGATGTGTTTGAATAGTGTGAGTAATCTGAATTCATACCTGGGTTGCTTCTCATATTTATAGCCGGGAGTCGTTTGGGCGGGAAAACCCGTTAATGAAAAGTTAACGGAAGATGCTAACCCCGTAAGCGGTTATATTTTCTTCCGTTTAAGTTCTTTGATCCGACGTGAGAGCACACGGATCGCGGTCTTGATCGAAGGCTAGGGTCTTGCCACGTGTAAAGTGATCAAGTGGAGATCACTCTCCAATTGCATGCCTTCGTTGTGATTTCAGGGGTACCTGTGGTAATGACACGTGTCCAGACGGTTATAACCGTCTGGGTGGTGCACGATTGTATTCCTTCTGGAAGATTACTGCTGTAATCTGGTGTGACACCTTACCATGTGGAAGCAGATGAATAAATCCCAAGTCTGGGTAAAATAACATCCAAGTCTGGATATTTGGGCGGAAGTATTAATCTCAGGATTTTCATCATTTGCTAATGGGAGAAGGCGCAAGGATTTATGTTCTCCTTTGGGCGCGCGATTATAGATTGTTGATTTCTTTCTTCCTTTTGTATGACCAGTGCGCGGCCGCGCAAGGTTAAAAGGTGAAAAGGCAGGGTTATGGTATGGTCTCAAATACTTATTATGAGGTTTTTGGGACCTTACCCCTTCAATAGCGGAAGCTTCAAAAGTTGTGTTCGGTTCTTCAAAAATTTCTTGATCGTCATCCATAATCTTTGAGTACCTAAGACTGCAATGTTTACATAAACATTTATGTTAGAATGGTCAGAATATTACTTGTTCAAAACTGCGATCGAAATGAAATTTAAATTTTTCAATTTCACAAAATTTATAAAAGTTTAGACCCTACCGTAACTTACGGTTCCGTAAGTTACGGTGGTCAATGTTCAATAAGTGTCCACCGTAAAGCAGTAGACTCACACCGTAAACATATAACCTCTACCGTAAATTACGGTACTACCGTAACTTACGGTAGTACCTGGAATTTCATGTTTTGTTTTGTTTGTTCATTACACCAAGACCCCAACTCTCGGATTTCAGTTTTCTATGATACCGATACATTAAAATCTCGTATTTCTAATATGTTATATAATATTCAAAATCAACAATCAATCTATCATAATCCGGAGCATTAACCATGCCTTACTTGATTATCCGACCCGTTTGGCTCGTCTACGGAATTCCTTCCTTTTTGACGACTACCAACGAGTTCTAACCAACTTTTGACCAAATATTCAATATAGCAATATCATCGCTTTAATTCATAGCAACCTTTATTCTAAAATTCAACTATGCATATTACAATGATCTAAATTTACTTAATGTAACAGGTCAAGTTACATACCTTAGCGTACGCCCTTCAACCGCGAATCACCACCGGCTTGTCCACTCGACGTTCCGGTATCTTTTCCTATAGAGTTCAATTCAAGACATGTTTAGAACTCTCTTTAGACCTTACTTCGCATAATATACCGAAACATCATAATTATGCGTTAAAGCTTTAAATTTTTATTTTTAAGCCTTCTTTGAGGCATTTTCACAAACACCTTAAAGGCAGATTTATCACAAGATTATATGACAAGTTTCTAACTTATCATTTAGCCCTAATTTCACTTCAATCAACATTTTACATGATTGTTAGCTTCTAGATTTCTGAATTCACTTCCAAATCATCAAATTACATAAAATCAACACCCCATATCCTAGTATTTATCAATCCACTCATAACCCATTAATCACATACAATGGTGTTCATGGATTAACCAGAATTTCCTATAATTTCAACTTCTATTGGTCTAGGGTTTGTTCCTAGACACTATAGTTGTTCCTTAATCATCATAACATATACATGCAACCCTAAATTCAGATTTTTCCCAATTTCATGAGAATTTCAAGTTAAGAATTTTCACTAAATTTTACATACCTTGTAATCCCCTTACGATGAGGATCACGATTCTAAGCTCGAATTTTCGTTTGAACCTGATTTGCTCCTTCAATTTGAGAGTTTTAGTGAAATTCTTGGTTTTTGAAGGTGGGTGTCGCCCCCTTTGTTGTTCTGGTCGACCAGACCCCCACAATGGGGTGTTTGGTTTGTGTTTTATTTGTTTAACATAACTCAAGTTTCAATTTTAACAACCTACACCCCTCCACTATGATCAATATGTAAAATGGTTGCTTTTTAACCTATTATAGATTATTTCTAGACTTTTAACCAACTAGGTTAAAATTCCTAGTTAGTTAATTCTCGTCTATTTAGACTTTATAGTTCCAATATAAAGTTTTATATTTTCGGGGTGTTACATCTCTCACCATCATCTTCCCCAAATGAGATGCTGATTAAAAACCCTTAACCCAAACCCTAATTCCACATCCACCTTCAACTCCACCACCGCCTATATATCTCTCTCTAAAGACCACCCACTGCTACCATACACCATTTCCTCGTGTCCACCACAACCACATCACCTACAACCATAAACCACCATTGACCACCACCACTATAATACACCGCCGCTGCCACCTCCATAAGCCACAACTCCGGTCGTTAAGATCATCACCATCTCCGGCCGTTAATACACCGCCGCTGCCACCGCCGCTGAACACCACAATAAACCACCACTACTAATACCTCCTCCTTTCCACCCGTTAAGATCATCACCATCTCCGGCCGTTAATACACCGCCGCTGCCACCGCCGCTGAACACCACAATAAACCACCACCACTAATACCTCCTCCTTTCCACCCTCAACTCCGATCTCCTCTTGCTATCTCCACTTTGAAACCCCAATGCCGCCACCATTCAGATCTATAAACCTAACTGCTTCTGCAACTCTAAATCGGTGAACAAAATCGTTCAGTTCTCTCATAATGCTGGTTTGATGTTGTTTATTGATTTGTGTTTGATGTTGTTGATTGAGTTGTTTTTGGTTTGATTTTGACTTAGATGTGTGTGATCTGTTGTGACTTTGTGTTACTTTGGTTTGATTTGTTTAGAGATTACTTCAGGTGGTTTGATTTGTTTATGAATTTGTGTTACTTTGATTGAATTCCTAATAATTATGTATTGTCTTCTAATCAATTTTATGTTACTTATTCTAGTTGCAGATACATATGAATTCCTAATAATTCTACAGTTGTAAGTCCTATATTGTTTGTTTGCAAATTCATTATTCTTGAATACATTGTTTTGTAATTTTTGTTGCTAATTTATTGGCAGATTAATATGGATAGTTTGAATGAATATGTTGTGTATCATGATGGGGAAAGAGGGGAAAGAGAGAGGAGAGAGGAGAGATGAGAGTGGAGAGGGGTGGGGGTGGGCAGGTGGGCAAAATGACCAAAATGCCCTTCACTAAATTAAGGAAAAGGACAAAAAAGGGTCATTAAATCAGTCAAAATTCAGAGATTTTGAGTTTTGGACTAAAATGGCAATAAAATGCAAACCACAGGGACCCAGATGTAATAAGTTTGAGATTTGGACTAAAATGGCAAAACTGATCAAACCACAGGGACCAAAATGGCAGTTTACTCTATTAATAAACTACCCTTGAAAACGTTATATAGAATATTAGCATCGTGGTTCATCATCGTTTTTAGTTTAATCTAGCTAAAGGAGCTATTAATTATTAATCGAATATTTATTATTATATCTTAAAAAATAATAATAAATAAAACTTTCACTATGAGATCCCATTCAAAACTTATCAAATGATAATATAGTAATGAGTAAACTGTCATTTTGGTCCCTGTAGTTTGGTCACTTTTGCCACTTTAGTCCAAAACTCAAACTTTTTGCATCTGTGTCTCTGTGGTTTCAGTTTTATTGCCATTTTGGTTCAAAAATGAAATCAGATCATATTTGTCTTATAAAATCCTGTTATTTTGTCATTTTTCACAGAGGCAAAATGATCATTTCTTTTTTATAAATAAATACCATATTTTATAAGACAAATATGACCTGATTTGCCCCCGAGGAAAATGACAAAATTGCAAGATTTTATAAGACAAATATGACCTGATTTCATTTTTGGACCAAAATGGCAATAAAACTGAAACCACAGGGACCCGGATGCAAAAGGTTTGAGTTTTGGACTAAAGTGACAAAAGTGACCAAACCTCAGGGACCAAAATGGCAGTTTACTCTATAGTAATTAATATGATTATAGTGTGTAGGTGTTTACTGTTTTAGTTAATGAGTCATATATTCTACCCGATTAACAAACAAAATGAATATAACGCCTCTAGAAGAAATTGGAATACGATACCCACACGTATTCATTCTTTACCCGAAGCAGCCTTTAAAGCAGCCTGACCCACCGTGAAAACATTACCCTCTAAGCCCACAAGCGGGGAAACCCTTGTTAGATCCACACGACATGTTTTCCTCCTACCCATCCAAAGTCAAGAATGTTAGCTGGTTAAAGGCTAGATCTCCCTTTCAATGGGTCAATTAAGTTAAGGCACAAAAGGAACATGAGAAGATTCAGATGCCCGGATGATAATTCTTTTTTTATCAATAGTGGTTTGATGATTACTTTGTTATAAATTAACTTTTAAATGTTCGTATGTAGTGTGATTAAATAGAAGTTAACTCGCAAGTTTTGGTTAACTTAATGTATTACGGATAATCAATATATCGAAGAGTTTACAAATGGAGGATGTAAACTAACATATTGTAAAGAGTTATTTCCCAACATACTTATAAAGTTAACGAACAAACGCAAACTTAATCTGTAGGTTAACTTGTGGGATTAGTCTCGTTTAAATAAAGGGTTAATCATCTTTCTTCCTTGTTTGAGTGCTGCAAGATAAGATACTGCAAAACAACATAACACCGTTAAGCTTGTTACAAATAGAAGGATTGGGGGGTTCTCCTTGTAACCACCCTCCGGCGTAAGAATCAGAACTTTGTTTTGAGAGATAATAAGTGTGTGTAATAAGTGAGAGAGTAAGAGAGCGATCCTTAAACCTGGAGACCAAATCCTCTATTTATAGCCAAGAGAATGACGAAAGAGGTGGGCTGATGGGCCTTGGGCCAGACACCAACATCGAGGAATATCATGTTTGTCTCTTTAAACACGACTGTTAATGTTTGCAGGAGAAAGAGAAGGTGGCGCACGCTGAATGGATCCACGTGGCCTCGCAATTGTCCTTGTTGTCGGGTATGTTATCAGCGTTTAAATGCAGATCGTGGAGTGGTGGTCGCCGCATGGTGATTGGTGACCAGTGACGAAGCTTGAGATTTCCGACCGAGTGGTCGAAAACGTATTTACCTAAAAAAATTATAAAACCGGGGGGTCGGAAACGTATATACCTAAAAAAAATCTATACAGGCACTACATATTGGGCACTACTGAGCGAAAAGTTCGGGGGGTCGCCCCCCCCCCCCCCCCGCCCCCGCTATGTTGCGCCCCTGTTGGTGACACGTGTCGAAAACTACATATCGGCCACTACTGAGTGTAAAGTTCGGCGGGTCGCCCCCTCCCCCACTATGTTGCTCCCCTGTTGGTGACACGCCAGTGTCCTCGTGTACTTTTTGTCTGCTGCACGATCATCCATCATGAGGCATTGCTGGACACATCCTGTCACGCGTCTATTGGTCATATGCTCTGATGTTTGTACTATCTATGTTATGCCTTGTTGGCATGCACAGGCTTGCGCTGCTTAGGCTTGCGCCATCTTACTGAAAATGGCTTAAGTGTAAGATACATCTGGTTTGGGTACAACTATTTGCGCGCGATTGTGTAAGTTGGCGCAGGATTTAGTACCATTCCCCTTCAGTTGAGCTTTTCACCGATACCAACGGAGTGTACGAAGAGGAACATAATTGTTCAAACAAAAATGCCTTGTATTGCTCTAACAACGTTTTTATAAGAGAATTTTACACTAAATGAATTCACACAGGGGCGGTTCTTAGAAGGGCTGTGGCAGGGCCACGGCCCGGGCAAGTTTTTCGGGCGTAGTGCTAATTTTCCGCATTTTGATCGAAATTTTTTATATATACTATGTTTGGCCCGGGCTTGCCCGGGCTTTTTTTAGTGAACGTGTCTTTCGGCCCTGGCACATTCAATGGGCAAGATCCGCCACTGAATTCACATCATATTTATATTGTACCATTAGTATCATTCTAGAATGTATAAGTTCTAGAGTATTTCATACAACATATAGGAGCTTAGACCACACAACGGGCCTTCACCCACCCACACACATTTCCACGTCAGAGGCACGGGAGGCAAGCACATCTGGTTGAGGGAGTGAAGAGCACAACTATTTTTATTTTAATATAAAATGAATCATATCTAATCAACTCAACCCAATACCACATTTCACATAAAGGTCCTTTAGAGCCCATTAGGGGGCGGTCCACATGCCTTCTTGCAAGTGGGTACCCCATACTAGGGGTGTTCATCGGTTCGTTTTATGGTTTATTTGATTTATTCGGTTCGGTTTATTTGTTTTCAAAATTTTATACCCCAAACCAAAAACCAAACCAAACCAAATTCAATTCAGTTTGGTTTTGGATAGAAACCAAATAAACCAAATTCAATCAAACTTAACCAAATTGTACCTAAGTACTTTTTTTACTAATTTATATTTATGTTTGTGTTCTAACTTCCGAACATCAAATCAACAACTAATTTAAACCTAACAATATATAAATAAAAGACATAGCAAAATAAAACAAACATATCCATAAAATAGTCGTACACACAACCACAAAGTTAAAACTTTAAAACATAGATCATAGAAAGTATAAACAGTCAAGAAGTCTAACGGCATAAAATATAAATAATCTTCAAACCATGGGGATACATATACTTCGATATTATACTTAGTATTTTGGGCTAACAAATTGTATATAGTTTATTAAACATTATTATTTTTATTTAATAATTAATTAAATTAACGATTTATTCCGTTATTCAAATAAACGGAAAAAACCAAATAAAAAAATATGGATCTAAAAACCGAACCAAAAACCATATTCACAATTCGGTTTCGGTTAAAAACCAAAACCAAAAACCGAATTCGTTGTTCGGATCGGTTTATTCGGTTACGGCTACGATTCAGTTTACGGTTTTTATTTGGTTACGATTTTTTCTGAACACCCATACCCCATACCCGCTCGGATTACACTGCCGCCAGTCCGGCGGGTCCGGCGGGTGATACTTGGGGGGTAGGGTGTGGGTTGGGTCCTTGCCGATGGAGAAATGGATGTGTATGCTCTTTTCAAGGATCAGATCGTTTGAAAATTTAAAAAAAATATTCATTTAATAAATTATAATTTTACTATTTAAGCTTCTTTATTTAAACCAACTCAATTCACCTTCTACACCATTTCAATGTCTCTACCATGTCACACCATTTTTTCACCATTTTCGATATCTTGTAGTGGTGTATCAATGGTAAACTGTAGAGAAATTATTATTCACTTGTAGAGTTATTTTGAATTGTATGTTGTTTAATTAACTTGTAAAGTAAGTGTGTTTGTTATGTTATTTTGATGAACTAGTTGAGTAATTATGATACAATTGTAGTGTAATTTTGAAATTTATGTTGTTTGATGCACTTGTCTCTTAATTTTGAATGATATCTTGTAATAGTGTAGTATTGATGAAGTACAGCGTAATTATAATGCACTTGTAGAGTAATTCTCAATTGTATGTTGTTTAATGAACTTGTAAAGTAATTTGTGTCTGTTATGTTATTTTGATGAACTACCAGAGTAATTATGATACACATGTAGAGCAATTTTGAAACTTATGTTGTTTGATACACTTGTAGATTAATTTTGAATGATATCTTGTAGTAGTATATTAATGATGATCTGGAAGAGAAATTATGATGCATCGGTAGAGTAATTCTGAACTGTATGCTGTTTGATGAACTTGTAGAATAACTTTGATAATAACTCTACTAACAGAATAATTATGAAAATGTCACCACCCATTTTTACATTTTCACACCATTCATACGTTTTGTGATAACTTTATTTGTACGTGATTTTTGCAACTAGTTAAAAGTTGTCGGTGGAGTGTGTGCTTGAAACTCTCAGTTTACCAAGGAGCCAATCACTCATGCTTGTTGGTAACGACTCACACATACTAAAAAAACCTTCAACGTAGCATAAACATTTCACATGGATGTGCATCTTTATGTTGCCTATTCTCTAGTTGTTAAGCTCGACAACTTATGAATGGCGTGTGGCCCATGTCTCTTTTTGTTTTTTAGATATATTTTAAAATAGAAAATGTTTAACGTGTGTCAAGTTTAATGGATTAAACATTTATAAAAAGGCAAATTGAAAATAAATAATCCCACCTATCTCACTTTGGCCAATAATAATCGAAAATCAGTTATTAGCTGATAATAATCCGACTTCTTCCATTTTTTTTGTAAAATACTCCACCGTTAAATGAACCTAACGTCGTTATAAAAAAGGGTGACGTGGCTGCCACCTGTTAAATGACTCAAATGAGATTATTTATTTCCAATGACATGGATTATTTTAACCCCTTATTGGTTTTGTTGACTGACTATAAAAGGGGCATTGACCCCAACTTAACACACCAGACGATCAAAACACCACCTCTTTAAAACCCTAAAATCCATCTCAAGAAGAAAGCTGCAAATCAACACTGTTTAATCAGGTATGCTATTGTTTATGTGATTGAATCGTGATTTAATCCTTACCCCACTCTTAAAACCAACATGATGGATGGCAAGGTTATTTTCAAAGCTTGGCACAGTGGGAAGCTGAAAAAAAGCTAAATTGCACTATGAGAGGGGTGGTACTTATATGTTTGAAGTAGAAGTAGACAAGATGTCATATTTTGAGTTGATGGATTATGTGATTGAGGGTGGGTCTTACCAAGACAAGAATTTTGAAATTTTCTACTTGATGCCTGGAAAGAAATATGCAGATGATCTTGTGCAGATTAACAATGACCAAGATGTCATGGATATGCTGAAAATTTTGGGGGAGAAAGATGCCAAGCATATCCTGCATTTGTATGCACAAGGTAAGTCTCCTGCACTAGAAATAGGCGTTGTGTTTTGGGGTTTTTTGAACGAATTGAAGTAGACGATGATGATGAACTCATATTTTCGTTATTGGGATCGATTGAAGAAGCTTAATTTGTAGATTTATGAAATAGGGTTCATGGGTGTTTGATCGTCTGGTGTTTTGAGTTGGGGTCAATGCCCCTTTTATACTGAGTCAACAAAACCAATAAGAGATTAAAATAATCCATGTCATTTAAAATAAGCCATGTCATTTGTGTCATTTAACATGTGGCAGCCATGTCACCCTTTTTATAACGACATTAGGTTCGTTTAATGGTGGAGTATTTTACAAAAAAATGGACGACGTCAAATTATTATCAGCCAATAACTGACTTGTGATTATTATTGGCAAAAGTTAGATAGGTGGGATTATTTATTTCCAATTTTCCTTATGAAAATAGAAAATATGATCATGATATCAATGTCTTTGGTGGTGCACTAATATTTTTGGCGTTGAACAGATTAAATCTTTTTATCAACCATCAACCAACAAAACTATTATATGGTAAAAATAGAAACATGACGAATATTAATTCAATATATTTACGGTTTATGCTCTAGGTCGATCAGGATGGTTAGCGTCTTGCTGGGACCTGGGAATCTTCTCTGTTGACTCGGTAGTTAAGAGCCAGCGGTTCCTTGTGGTTTCTGGCTCCATCAAGGGGATTGAGTGGTCCGCCCCTCTTTGGAGTGATTAGTTTGCTTTTGAGTGTATATATATACACACACACTAGAGGTGGCCCGCCGTGCTTCACAACGGGGATAAACTGATTTTGAACAATACTTACATAGAAATGTAGACGAAATAGTAGGCCTGTAAATGAACCGAACGTTCATTAACTGTTCGTGAACTTGTTCGGCGGCAAGTTCGTTTATGTTCGTTTATTTAATAAACGAACGAACACGAACAAAAAATTTTCTTTGTTTAATTAAATGAACGAACATGAACATACCTTGTGTTCGTTCATTTATGTTCACTCATTTATGTTCGTGAATGTTTGTTTATTTACGTTCGTTTATGTTCGTTTAAATTTTAATAAATACATAAATAGTTATATTTATATAAATATTAGGTTTTCTAACTACTTATATGAATATAACTAATTAGTAATTGTGTTGTATAGTAATAAAAATGAAATTTTAAAATGTAACTGACCGTTTACTTAATATTCACTAGTAGGAAACCCACACGTTGCGGCGGGGTCGACAATACAATACGGGGCTATGAACAAAATTCAAACCTTCGACGATAAGTTTTTAACGGCTTCATGAGACAGTTAAATAATAAACCAAGCATACCTTTGTCATTTTTTGTTAATGTTGCTTGTTGTTATATTGGGATAGAGAAGTTTTTAGAGAATATTATCAAACTGTGTGAGTGTTATTTTTGTAACAATGTGTCGGTTATACTTTAACAACATTAAAAGATATAGATATATGCACCACGTAGTCAACTTGCTATGTTTATTTTCTAAGCTCTGGCTCTTCCCATATTTGCAACAAAACTCATGTCAATTTTGTATGAGACAAAGTAGCACGACTAACATTAGAAACAAAATCATGGCGAAGCTTTTAAGGGGCGGGAGGGGGCGGCCGACCCCCCGAATTTTTCGCTCAGTAGTGGAGAGTATCTAGTTTTTGTATATAAATTTTTGGGTATATACGTTTTCGACCCCCCGGTTTTATAGAAATTTTTAGGTCCCGTAACTTCCGCCCCTCGTTACGAAATCATAGGTTGTTTTCAAAATAAATATTGCTGATCCTTGTAGTAAGCTAGAGTTTGTCTTATCAACATCAAACACTAATACAATAATAGTTATCATTCGAGCATCCAAGCAGCGCCTTTTGAGGCCTTGTATGGAAGAAAGTGCAGAATGCCAGTTTGTTGGGCGGAAGTTGGATAAACCCAACTATCAGGACCTGATATAGTCCTCGAGACAACGGATAAGATAGTTCAGATCCGTGATCGTCTCAAAGCTGCCAGGGGTAGGCAGAAAAGCTAGGCAGATAAGAGGCGCAAACCTCTAAAATTTGAAGTTGGTGATAAAGTGCTACTCAAGGTGTCACCCTGGAAAGGGGTGATGCATTTTGGCGAAAAGGGCAAGCTGAGCCCCAGGTACATAGGACCATTCGAGATCATCGAATGTGTCGGAAGTGTGGACTGTAAGCTGAATCTACCTGAAGAGCTTAGTGGAATACACAATGTGTTCCACATTTGCAATTTAAAGAAATGTCTAGCCGATAAATCACTAGCAATGTCTCATAAGGACGTGCAGATGGACGAAAGCTTGAAGTTTGTTGAAAAACCTTTGTCGGTCGAGGATCGACAGGTTAAGAAGCTTTGAAGAAAAAATGTGCCCATCGTAAAAGTGAAATGGGATGCCCGTAGAGGCCCAGAATACACGTGGGAGGTTGAATCCACGATGAAACAAAAATACCCTCATTTATTTCAGTAAATCTCGAGGTCGAGATTTCTTTTAAGGGGGTGAGGATGTAACACCTCGCAAAATCATGTCCAATGCAATGGTGACACATGTCATAAACCCTGATCATGTTAAAAGTTAACTTGAGGGACTGAAGTTGTCAAACAGTGTAAAAATGTATGTGGAAGGACCAAAAGTGTCATCATGCCAAACTTGTGCCTCTGATTGACCTCATATGATGTTCGTATTCTTCATTGAATAAATTTTCGGACACAAGAAGCCGTTTGTGCTTAAAATCAAAAGTTTACAAAACACATGGGTTAAAAGTGTCAACATGTTAATTCTTACCTCTGAGTGAGCTTTTAACGATCCAAAGGCTTCGTAATATCTTATTATACCCTCACGAATGTCGGATAATAATTTCGTGGAAGTTCAATGCAAATAAATGATTAAAGTTATAAATCCCAAGAAAAAGGATTAAAAGCGTCAATAAGTTAAAGCTAGTGTTTTCGGTGATCGTTTAACGAAACCGGACCTAACGGTGTTTGATTATAACCTTAAGATCATCCATATACAAACTTCAAGGGTTATTTGTGCTCAAAATGAAAGTTTCAAGGCTTTAAAAAGGTTCAGGGGTTGTTTCTGCCAAGTTTAAAACTTGAATTGCTGGTCACCCTAGGCGTCGCGCTGCGCGACCATAAAGCCCCTACGCCGTCGCGCGACGCGACAGCACCATTTCGACAGAAACTCACTTACAGCTGCAGGTATCTTCTTCCTTGTGCTCCAAACCAAACTAACTTGAAATCTATGGCTGTTTGATGGTTTTAAAAACCACTTGGGACACCTGGAGCTATCTTACTACACCCCTAGACACCTGTAATGATCCAAAGAAGGCTCCATGCACTATATAAATGCCCTTGAAGCAGCCACAATCTTTGCTCATTCAAAGTTTTTCACTCATTCTCAGTTGCTCAAGCTTTGGAGCATTCTCTGGAGCATCCTAATCACTAAGGAAGCTCTCTTAAGTTTAATCTTCGTGCTAAGGACCTTTGTAAGCAATGTTTTCAGAACCGGACCGGAGGTCGACCCGGTCGCCTTACGGGGTCAAAGGTCGGGCCGGTCAGACCGGTTGAACCGGATTTAAGAACCGGATACTGGATACATATATATTAGTATATATATATATATATATATATATGTTACTAAAAGTCAAAAAGTAACTTAATCGGATAATCATTCACATGTTTCCACGTGCAATTGTTTGTCTCTTTGTCTCTTTTTTTATATTAAAATAATCAAATTTTTATTTCTCTTCTCAATGAATCATCAAACCTTTCAGATTCTCTAACACAAAAAGATCCATTTGATCTCAAATCTCCGTAACAATGAAATATTAGATTTCATCAACAATAAATCATCAACCGATTTCATTAACACGAAACATCACATTTTGTTTTGAAGATTCAGTCTCCTACGAGATTCAAGTTCGATGATGATGGTCCGATGAAGTTAAATCGGTGACGGTCCGATGAAAAAAACAATATCGTTAATGATTTAAACCCAAATCTGTGATGGATAATGATGAACCATCGCGACCTCTCTGACCGGATATCCGGGCGAACCGCCGGTCACCGGCCGGACCTCTGGTCTAATGCAAGAACGGCCTGAACAAGTGAGCCGGCCCGGCGAAGCTTCCGACTCCCGGCCCGACCGGTCCGGTTCGGGTCTGAAAACGTTGTTTGTAGGTGTTCTTAGCTCATATAGTTAAGTTTTTATTAGCTTAATGACCGAAAGTCAAAGATATCGTAATGATACTTTGACTTTGTGATTAATCACTAACGGTCCAGCCATTATTCGATTTTGAAGTGGCTATGTGTTGGTAATTAAGTAGGTGATAATCCCTCAAAAGGGCACCTCCTAATTGTGACAACCTGAGATTTCAAGGTCTTTCCTATACGCATCACTTGTTTCACAATCCTGTTTTTACAATTTGTTTTACGTGGTGTCGTGTGTAGTTTAATTGAATGATTAAAGTATTCCGATGCTTGGTTATTAAATGTGTGATGATTAATGTGAAATGGAAACCCATGTCGACGAAGATTAAAGTTCTTCGCCCAAACCCAGGTCGACGAAGACTAGGTCTTCGTCACAACCAACCTTCGACGAAGGTTAGAAGTTCGTCACAACCAACACGGCGAAGAATACTCTTCGCCAAGTGAGACTTCACCGAAAAGGGCCTCGACCCAGGGTGGTTCGCGGTCCAACTGTTATGTTGTTTGTATAACTTCTCGTAATCAGTAGACGTAAACACAAAACCCTAAAACACTTTTTCCCTTTCCTTCTTGTGCGACGACTGTTGGCATTGATCGAAGCTCTCCCTTGCGGATCCTCTCATCTCTCTTGTGTTAGAAATCAGTTAGTATATTCATAATTGGTTTTAGCTTGCATTTATAAGTGCGTTGTTGTGTGATCATGTGTATCATTGTGTAGGGATCAAAACATAAACTAGGGTTTCATTTATAGAATCGTAACTCAAAAACATGTGATTGATTATGATATGAAACTAAGGGATGGCAATGGGTCGGGTTTGGGACGGGTTTAGGTAATCCCAAACCCAAACCCGGTTAGATAAGCTTGTCCCAAACCCGTCCCAAAACCCGTCGGGTTTCTAGCGGGTAAATACCCATCGGGTATCGGTGTGAGGCCTGTCAAACCTAAATAGCGCTATCTAACTAATGACCCGCTCGCCATTGGCCCGGCGATTAAGTAGATATAAAAGGAGGGACTTCATGATAGAGAGTTTTGGTCTAGTATCCGTGTTGTCACCCTTCAGTAAAGAGGGTGTGTACGTAATCCCCAAACCAGGAGATTACGCAGGTTCTGATTATATTCTTATCATGTGTTGTCACCCTTCAATAAAGAGGGTGTGTACGTGTCCCAAACTAGGAGATCACGCAGTTTCAGTTTAAATCCTTTACCCATTCCCAACCCTTGGGAATCCCATGCCTTGTGGAAAGTGTGAACTCACCTTGGTTTGCTCGGTTAGATTAAAATATGTGTTCACGGTTTGATAAATCCAATCCTAGTATAGTTTCAACGCCAGTTAGTTACTTACACACATAAATTCACCTATTCCTATTATGTAATTATGAACAAGCATGGCACATATCATTACACAAACTATAATAAGTGTTCGGCCCCTATGTATTTTCATACTACATGAACATATATTACACTAACAGTTCACAACTCAAGAATGTGCATTTAACCATAGTTCATAATATTCCATACTCACTAGACTACCAAAACTTGTGTTAAAATTGCATGACCCAACCCACCTGCCATTTGGTCCCATCCAAAAAGGGCGCGGCCCTTACCATAAAATCCAAACCTTCCGGCCCACATATATATTAAACATAAAGATTACCAATACATTAATCATGTGAGCCCATTAATGCATTCCAATTAAAAATCGTAGCCCATTTAATCAATGCTTTTAACAACATTATATGTGGTGGCCCAGACTTACTAAACTAAATTAAATATGTGTGTTCAAGTATTGTGTGAGCGGCCCCATTTAATAGCAAACAACAATCCAGAATTCATGTTTATTATTCATAGGTTCACTGTGTATTAAGCAATCAACTCAAACAATTCAATAAAAGCATATGTAGACCTAACAGATAATCATAAACAAATTCTTGCTACACATCATTAACCAATAACACCTATACGGTTCTTTCATCTAATCACAGTCAACCCCCTAACTTGCAACCACATAACAAGTTCTAATCTTTGATTCGCACTCAACAGATCCATACAATTAAACCATCGATTATTACACACTCATTAACAAAGAATGTCAATAATATGTTTAAATAAAGCCCATCATGCCTTTATGATTAATTAGGACCCTAACATTCTGTTTTTATGCCACCATTAATCGACTACCTCATCATAATACTTTTATTAATCTAAATTTCATGCAGAATAATAAGGTAGGAATTAATATAAACAACACATATATAATTCATCATGGCAGTACTTAAATAAATCTACATGTAGGTCATCACAACTATTTCGAACACACAACCATCAATAGATTTCATGCGGATTCAGTATGCGGTTTAAGTTGAGTTCATTAGCACTTTTATAGCATGCACCCTAACATTAACTAACCTGTATGAACATAACATAATCTTCCACACATTTACGATTAAACATATAGTGTACAATCATCAATTAAAAGCAAGCATGAGCATGTATTTACTAACCCAAAAAGTTTGATCGACACGCTGATGACTCGAGAGAGGAGGAAGTCTCCTGTTGCCGTATGCACGAAGAATATGGAAGCAGTAGGTTTTGGTTTGTTTTAAGTTATCTTGTTACGTACACCTATTTTATCACAACTAGGGCGGTTCCTAGTTAACCGAAGTAATGGGCAAGTAATGGGCTCAAGCCCAATCGCATAAACAGGAAGAGGGTGGGGTTTTATTATGTTGTAATTATTGTGGAATATCTTAAAGAGGTTTACGTACATAACAAAAATAATGCAAACAACCTAACTATTGTGGGTGGGCCTGATCTGGACGTATGTTGGGCTGCGAAATTTTATATAGTCAAGGTTGGGCTCATTATATACTAATAATAATAGCCTGCCATGTATTGAATAGAAATGTGTGTGTGTTGGCCCAATATACTTAGCATGTTAGAACAACTAAGTTAATACCACACCGAAAGTTAGACACAGCGCATTGAAGAGAATTAAATAACAAGAATTTAGAATTACAAGACTAACGTTACGAACCTTGAAAGTTCAGGTTGTCACATCATCCCCAACTCAAAAGAAATTTCGTCCCGAAATTTAGCACGTGGTTACTAAGGAAGCTAGTTAAGTTGCGTGGTTTCCTGGTTTTCCTGGGGTGTCACATCATCCACCTGTTGGTTTGGAATTTCGTCCCGAAATTCCGCAGTAGCTTCAGCCTCAGTAGTGGTTTCACGTTTCTTGAACAACTGGGGATACTTGTGTTTCATCTGATCTTCTCGTTCCCAGGTATACTCTGGCCACGACGGGAGTTCCAGCGAACTCGAACAAGGGGCATTCTGGTACGCTTGAGAATCTTAACATCTCGGTCTGTAATCTATACAGGTTACTCGACGAATCGCAACTGATCGTCGATAGTGAGTTCCTTGAGAGGAACTATGAGGGTCTCATCTGACAGACACTTCTTCAAATTTGACACGGGGAATACGTTGTGAACTCCGCTGAGTTCTTCAGGTATGTTCAGTTTAAAGTTGTTTTCAAAAACCATAAGTTCATTCGAAAACCAGTAGTTAGATAGTTCCTTGGGTCGTGCGAATGAATCCAACTTACGTCTGTGTAGTTGTGAGGTTCCAAAGGAAAAATGCGAAAACGTGTTCAAGGGAGTATGATCGTATCAACAATACACCGCCACCCTCAAGGTTTCGAGGAGTGATCACCAATGATCGAAAGTCGAGCCTTCCACTTTCTTTAAGTTAGAGCGTGTTCGTTTCAGTATCTCAGCATGGAGTAGTGAGAACGTAAGGTCACTGTGGTAAGAGAGCGATGGTTTGGTCTAAGCCAATGGTAGAAATTGGACATATCATTAATCAATATTCATGTGTTGGTGCAAGACCTAGTGCAAAGATTCCGCATATGAAAGAAAAACTATCATGACATTAGAGTACGTCTCTTGTAGTGTAAGGTGGGTCAGGTAAACGTATAAAATATCGTGTTTTCCGGTAGGTTGAGTGATCCACAACTCTGTCCCCAATTGTCCTGAAGACTATTTCACCAGTAATGGCTTCCATTCGCTAAGTTGGGTATACGTGAGGGCTAATCAAGTAGAATAAGAATAAACCATCCAACAGGGTAATAAGGTAGTCTTGTGATTGTTGAAAATCATGGTATGGTTATTGGCATTTCGTTAAATCAGTGGCCAATCGAAGAAACGGGGAATTAATGAGGTTCATACGAAGAATCGAGCGAAAACAGGGGTCCATCAATAACCGAAGGACTCGACCAGCTAATCTGTTGTCTAGAAGTAATTTCCAGTAGTGGTGCATGGCGGCATGGCACAAAAAGGGAAATTCGTTGCATCGCGGTCTCACAAGTGTATCATTTGTCCAAAATAGAGTTTGGTGGGTAAGGTTGCGAGTTGCAAAACGACAAAGGCGTGTAACTGTGGCTACTTCGTTTCTGGTGACGATGACAGGCGAAGGTGATAAGGTTCGTTAACAGGGATGCGTAGGTATAGTTCTTCTAAATCCAAGTACGTTTGAGCCAGGTCTGGTCTTCGTGAATGTTGACGTACAATCCGAATGTACGGAGGGTCAGATGGCGACGTCATGTCTAGATAAGCGTATGACTAGCTAGAACACCTAAACAATGGTCGTAGTGCGGTGACAAGGGAACAGAAAAGAATTTGACCACCACTTGTCAAATTTCAAGTAAACATTCGGGTGTCATATATAACGCATCAGGGTTAATAGATAACATGCTACTACTCTAACTGGGCATACCATATGCAACACACAATGTAAATGTAAACTAGCAAGTAGGCAATACAAAAATAAATCATACCACCTAGAGTGTTGAGTCTTGCACGTGGAGCGAAGCGTCGTTGTGGATCGTTGAGCACTGTACAGGTTATAGTCTGGTTTTATCAAAAAGTTTTTCCCCTTTTTAAAACCAAGTTCCCTATAACCAATGGCTCTGATACCAATCTGTCACACCCCCAAAATCCACATGCGGAGTATTACCGCTTGGAGGCGTGACTGACCAGGATCCAGCCACCAATCATATTGAACAATGTATTTAGAATAAATAAAATCCAATCACACAATATAATTGGTGTTCAAAAACCAGTTAACCAAGTTCAAGTTAATTAGCGGAAGCATAAAACGAAAAACCAAAATAAAAGTTCAATGAGTTTAAATGTAACATAGCACACAACCGTCCATGCTCCACAACGACTCCTCCTGCTCGTGCAAGCTCCAAAGATACCTAACGACCTGCTCGCCATTGGCCCGGCGATTAAGTCGATATAAAAGGAGGGACTTCATGATAGGGAGTTTTGGTCTAGTATCCGTATTGTCACCCTTCAGTAAAGAGGGTGTGTACGTAATCCCCAAACCAGGAGATTACGCAGGTTCCGATTATATTCTTATCACGTGTTGTCACCCTTCAATAAAGAGGGTGTGTACGTGTCCCAAACTAGGAGATCACGCAGTTTCAGTTTAAATCATTTACCCATTCCCAACCCTTGGGAATCCCATGCCTTGTGGAAAGTGTGAACTCACCTTGGTTTGCTCGGTTAGATTAAAATATGTGTTCACGGTTTGATAAATCCAATCCTAGTATAGTTTCAACGCCAGTTAGTTACTTACACACATAAATTCACCTATTCCTATTATGTAATTATGAACAAGCATGGCACATATCATTACACAAACTATAATAAGTGTTCGGCCCCTATGTATTTTCATACTACATGAACATATATTACACTAACAGTTCACAACTCAAGAATGTGCATTTAACCATAGTTCATAATATTCCATACTCACTAGACTACCAAAACTTGTGTTAAAATTGCATGACCCAACCCACCTGCCATTTGGTCCCATCCAAAAAGGGCGTGGCCCTTACCATAAAATCCAAACCTTCCGGCCCACATATATATTAAACATAAAGATTACCAATACACTAATCATGTGAGCCCATTAATGCATTCCAATTAAAAATCGTAGCCCATTTAATCAATGCTTTTAACAACATTATATGTGGTGGCCCAGACTTACTAAACTAAATTAAATATGTGTGTTCAAGTATTGTGTGAGCGGCCCCATTTAATAGCAAACAACAATCCAGAATTCATGTTTATTATTCATAGGTTCACTGTGTATTAAGCAATCAACTCAAACAATTCAATAAAAGCATATGTAGACCTAACAGATAATCATAAACAAATTCTTGCTACACATCATTAACCAATAACACCTATACGGTTCTTTCATCTAATCACAGTCAACCCCCTAACTTGCAACCACATAACAAGTTCTAATCTTTGATTCGCACTCAACAGATCCATACAATTAAACCATCGATTATTACACACTCATTAACAAAGAATGTCAATAATATGTTTAAATAAAGCCCATCATGCCTTTATGATTAATTAGGACCCTAACATTCTGTTGTTATGCCACCATTAATCGACTACCTCATCATAATACTTTTATTAATCTAAATTTCATGCAGAATAATAAGGTAGGAATTAATATAAACAACACATATATAATTCATCATGGCAGTACTTAAATCAATCTACATGTAGGTCATCACAACTATTTCGAACACACAACCATCAATAGATTTCATGCGGATTCAGTATGCGGTTTCAGTCGAGTTCATTAGCACTTTTATAGCATGCACCCTAACATTAACTAACCTGTATGAACATAACATAATCTTCCACACATTTACGATTAAACATATAGTGTACAATCATCAATTAAAAGCAAGCATGAGCATGTATTTACTAACCCAAAAAGTTTGATCGACAGGCTGATGACTCGAGAGAGGAGGAAGTCTCCTGTTGCCGTATGCACGAAGAATATGGAAGCAGTAGGTTTTGGTTTGTTTTAAGTTATCTTGTTACGTACACCTATTTTATCATAACTAGGGCGGTTCCTAGTTAACCGAAGTAATGGGCAAGTAATGGGCTCAAGCCCAATCGCATAAACAGGAAGAGGGTGGGGTTTTATTATGTTGTAATTATTGTGGAATATCTTAAAGAGGTTTACGTACATAACAAAAATAATGCAAACAACCTAACTATTGTGGGTGGGCCTGATCTGGACGTATGTTGGGCTGCGAAATTTTATATAGTCAAGGTTGGGCTCATTATATACTAATAATAATAGCCGGCCATGTATTGAATAGAAATGTGTGTGTGTTGGCCCAATATACTTAGCATGTTAGAACAACTAAGTTAATACCACACCGAAAGTTAGACGCAGCGCATTGAAGAGAATTAAATAACAAGAATTTAGAATTACAAGACTAACATTACGAACCTTGAAAGTTCGGGTTGTCACATATCACCTTAAGTCCCATCTTCTACCGAATAGTTACCTGAGAGGTAACGGGGTAATTAGTTGATAGCGCTATTAGGCTTGGCAACCTCACACCGTACCTGAGAGGACGGGCATGAACTAATGACCTTAATCATGACCAATGCTTAGATAGGGGGCATTGGGGACGGGCAAAACAATCTGGAAGCCATCTTGTACGGTACTCGAGTTATTATCAACATTACTTTCGGAATTGTTATTAAACTGGATTAAACACTTGGTAACCAAACGTTTTCTTAAAAACTGTGAACTCACCAACGTTGTCTGATACACTTGTTGCATGCTCGCAGGTTATAGATATGTGTAGATGTGGAACTTGCTGTCTGGGAGGCTGGAGTGGTCATGGGTCGAGATACATGGAATCACGAGACAAGTCTAATGGTTTTCATACACATGGTTTATGAAATACTTAATTAATGATTTATGCTTCCGCTGAACACGTTGAATTACATTTAATGTTCTGTAACACTTTATTTTAATGAATGAAAGTTTTATTTGAAATCTTGTTATGAGTTCAATGTGATTGGTGGCTAGATCCTGGTACATCACACGCCTCACGGGGGATTCCGCATGTGGTATTTTGGGGGTGTGACAGTTTGGTATCAGAGCCACTGGTTATAGTGAACTTGGTTTTAAAAATATTTTTTTATAAAACCAGACTATAACCGAACAGTTCTGAATACGTGAATACGACCATGACACTCAGCTCTAGACTGCAAGGTTCGTCTCTCGTTTATTCATTGCACTGCATAACTAGTGAACACTTACATACGATACTGCATGAGATTGCACGTTTAGCAAAACAATATGAATTCATGTATTACTTGCATGCGTTAAGTGATTGGTAGTGTGGTGTTTCCCTAGACATTCATGACCCACGTTTTGTGATGTCATTGTCTTGCTACTCGAGTATGAGGAACCATTTAACACTAGTTAGGAGGAACTGAGACGAGCATGCAAATCATAATATTATTGTGGGTGCACACATAATAATAATGTGGGGTGCATGTGAGTCCCAACGAGGCCTAACAAGTGTGAAAGGGGTTCCATTCCATTATTCGACCTAATAAGAAGCACAACAAATCCATAGGGGTCATAGCAATGACTGTCTCCTGTTTGAACGTGGTCCTTTCACTTCCCTCTGAACCCTTACGAGTCTTGACGATATTGAGGGATACCTGAACACGTAGCTGAACGTCTAGCGAGCCGTGTAGAAATGTTAGGTGATAGTGCGAACGTCTTTGAGACAGTTGTCGGAACGTTAAATGTTTGGTCTATACTTTCTCACTTTTCTCGTTTACTTTGATGCAACAAATTGACGCCTCAAATTCAGAAGTATGGACACCTCTGTGATTCTTTAACGATTTACCGTGCGCTATTCAATCGACTCGCGAGACCGATGGACAAAAAGATGACCGTGATGCATTACCAACCCTAGTGTTAGGACGACCCTGCTCTCTGACAACGAACATCAGTAGGTTGACTTCAATCGAGTCCCTAACCCTGGTAAGCAACGGCTGGGAGCCAACTCTTATGAATCAATCGAGGCATAAACACTGGAAATCGACTGGAAAATGGGATGTGTAATTACTAACGCCCTGGGCAGTACTCTAGGAAGTGACAAGAACAACGGGAAGGTGGACCCTAAGGGAAAAGATCGCAATGATATGTTTTCAAAGCAACTACATTAGAGGCAATGGCCACGGCAACAACAAGGTACTCGCAAATCATAACTTTCAGTAAGGAAATGAAGGTGACTTTGACAAGGAATGGCCATCGATAAGTCAAGACGCCAATAACCCATGGAATGATGACAATATTGGGAATCCTCGTAACAGTAACAACAACACTGGAAGTGGTGCTCGTGGAAGGGCATTTAGGATTGGCGTAGGCGATGCCAGGCATAATAGCAACATGGTAGCTTGCATGTTTTTGGATAACTAATTGCTTCGTCTTTGTTCTGTTTAACCCTGATGCCTCTTGAAGACAGACATGTTGTAGAAGTGGCTGTTGGCAAGCCAATTGAAGTCTCACACTTTCACCTAAGGTGCAACTCAATATTGTAGGTCACGAGTTCGACCTTGACCTTCCCCCTGCTGCTGTTAGAAGCTCTGGTGTAGTCGATAGTATGGACAAGATGTCCAAGCCTCAAGCAGAAATCTCTTCATGATGGAGATTCACTGATTGTCAGCATTACTTCGGCGGTGGGAGCCCAGAAGTGCTTCACCTACCCTGCTACCCTATCATTGGTTACCGGTGCACAGCCAGAAGAACTTCCAGGTTTTCCCCCACATTGTCAGGAGGAATATAAGATGTGTATCACGCCAGAAGCAGTCCAGATTTCTGGCACCTCTTATCGTCTTGCGTCTGGAGGGTTGCAAGAACGGTCCAATCAACTTCAGGAACTACTGGATGGGGAGTTTTATCGATCTAGCTCCTCGTCTTGGGGAGCCCGAGCTTTATTGTGGAAACAAAGGACGAGTTCTTTCGTACGTGTACAGACTACCACAAGGTGGCAATCATAGACCGACACCCTATATCTTGCATCGACGACCTGCTTGACCCGCTGCAATGATCAAGCTTCTATTCGGAAACCGACTTAAGATCGGACTGTCATCTGATGGAAGACCCATGGGAGGATGATTCCTAAACACGGCGTTACAGACACAGTACGGCCACTACGATTCTCTGTTCATGTTGTTTAAGTTGTCCAACACACCAGCAGTCTTAGGGATCATACGATTAGTACGTGTCAACCTCATCTCGCCAGATTCGTCAACAGTGCTTATCTACGATGTTTTGAATCACTTCCAGGAGAAAGGAGCACCCTGAACGGCACTTGTATTTCATCTTAGAGCTCCTAGGGCAGGAGCAACTCCATGCGAAGTCTACCTAAGGGTGACTTCAGAATTCGAGAAGTACACTTTCTTGGCCACGTAGTCAACGAAGTGGGGATACACGTGGATCTCGCTAAGATCCATTTTATTAGAAATTGGTCAGCACCAAGGAGTCCTTCAGGGATATAGCAATTTCTTGGTCTCGCTAGAAACTATCACAGATTCATCATAGGATTTTCGAAGATCGCACAGCTTTAATCTCTTTAGCACGACAGGGTGCTGTGTATTCGAAGGAGACAAAACAGGAGGACGTCTTTTCAGCTTTTGAAACCCAACTCTACAATGCACTGAGCATCGTGTTTACCCGAGGGTACGGGTGATCTAGTGGTATACCATGATGGTTCGAATCAGAGTCCCAGTTGCACGCCGATGCAACACGAGGAGGTGATGACTTCCGTAGTGGATTTACAAAGAGGAATTGCACGAGTCACAACCTGCGATGGAAACTGTGGTCTTTGGATTTAAGTTGGAGGCATTACTTGGACGGTACCAAATGCACTACTTAGACCGATCACAAGGGCCTCCCGTGTACCCTTGTTTCGAAAGAGCTAAACGTGTGATGACATCGCTGGATGGAACTTTTGAATGATTTCGACTATGGAACCTAAACGCGTATGAGCTTGCAGCTCACCATCGACTCTAGCCTACACGATCAGATTTGCCCTGTCCAAATCGAAGCACTGAAGGAAGAGAATTTTCAAGTTGGGTCCATGCGGGGCATGGAGGAGCAACCTTTGGCAAGTTGGACGATATACACTACTTCATGGAACGAATATGGATCCCATTATACAGCGACCGTAGGGAAACTTGTGTTGAGCGAAGCACACCAGTCTCGATACCCTAGTCGTCTGGGTCTTGATAGGAGATATTAGGACCTATAAATCCTGTACTGGCGACCGGGCATGAAGGTCCACATAGCAAAGTATGTGAACGATGTTTGACTGGTGCGAAAGTCAAGGCGGAATATCAGAAACCTTCTGCTTTGTGTCAACAACCAGAAACATCCATATGGAAATGAGAACAAACTACCATGGATTTTGTCACTGGTCTACCTAAAACTCAGAACGGAAACAGTATCACATGGGTCATCGTTGATTATCTCATGTAACCAGTACACTTTCTTGCAATCAAGGAGAACTGACAAGTCTTCGTATCCTGTGAGTATTACCTGTGAAGGGCGGTTTTTAGGCACGGGGTGCCAACTCCTGTTACCTCTGATTTTGATCTATACCTGATTTATGACAAGCAATACACAACACCCTTGGCTCACATCTAGTGTCACACCCCGACTTTCCACGTGTCACCGGTGGGCCCGGTGGGGAGTATCGTGACGTGGTTGGCGACACAATAGTCAAACAACACAATTATATAAATGCACAGCGGTAGCAAAAGATAAATATTATTACATTCCGAATATAAGGTAATATCCAGTATTACAACGGAAAGTAAAGGATCCACAGGCGGATCTTAAAACATATCACTTGTTCAACAGACTTTAGACGCCTAGGACTTTCAAGATTCCTTATTAGCGCCCTGAGCTTCCAGCCAATTACGTTCAGTACCTGTCACTTAACCTTTTTGGAAAATACGTCAGTTTTCACTGGTAAATACACTCAACTGACTCATTTGAAAAGAGTTTAAGAAAATTGGTTTGAATGCACGTGGCACAAAATATCATTTATAATTTGATTAAAATGCACAGAGGCAAAATTAACCTTTTTAACTTGGAACAATTATATTTATAACCTTGTATACAGATTTACATGTTCGTTGTACGTTCAGGGCCCGATGTAGAAACCGAGTCAAGATTAACAGACACACCACAAGTATAAGCCCACAAGAGAGTGAGATACCGTTTCCCTTTAAGCAACTTTCAGTGTATGCCTACACCCCGTGCTTAAGGCGTGGCCATTTTATAATACAATGATGTCAAGGATATCCGGGACATGGTCATTAACCCCTAAAGGCTTTTATTTCAAACAATACAGATTAAACCGGGTTACCTCAATAATTTAATCACAATCCGATTAAACATTCAATACCCGACCAAGCGGTATCATTATACCGTATCCCAAGCCCGTATAGGGAAAAATAAGTTAAGAGTATTTACCTGAGCTAGCTCCTGTCTTAAATAGCAAGAATCTAATAACTCAGCCGTATTCACTTAAGTAAGCGTAGGTACCATTTACCCAAATGCTCTAGTCTGGAATGATGGTATAAATAGCCAATTAGAATGCTAACGGGTCTTTAATTTAGCTTAAGCTTAGACCGGTTAGTCTTAAGGGAATATACGGTTCAGGCGCGTGATTAAGCGAAGACCGGAATAGAATGTGTTTTAGACCCGACAAGTTTGAAGACTTGTCTTAAATGGGTATTTCATACACATTCTGGATTTTGGGATAAAACCAATAAGGTTTGACCCGTTTCGGCTAATTTATGTAAGCTTGTTACATAAACCGAACCGAACGCGAAATAAGCGTAACGGGTATCCGTAAGAGCCATATACAGGTTTCCTAAGTTAATATGCTTCAAATATGTTGTGACATCAGTAGGATGTCTTTCATTATGCCCGAAACGAGTTTAAACACAAACTATGCCCCGTAGGGGTAGTTTGGTCATTTTAAAGTTTGTAAAAGAGTCTAAGTGTTTAATTGAGTTACAGGTCTGATGTGATCAGCAATTATACTCAATTTGCTAAGTCATATCAGTAGGTTTAAGCATATATGTGAAATTTATCATTTTTAACCAAACTATGCCCCGAAGGGGCATTTTGGTAATTTCACATTAGCCGAAAGGCTCAAACTGAAGTCTGAGTCTATCAACCTTTGGTTACTATTAAAATGTTATAATTTGACTAAAATATCAGTAGGTATCACCCTTGTATGTTTAAAAATAGTATTACTACATACTATGCGCTAAAAACGCTAAATAAGGCGATTAGGAGCCGTTTACAGGTTCAATACCTAAAGCTGATATTTTTATTATTCCAGAAGGTCTAAAATAATTTATTTATCATAACTAATCAGTAGCAAAAGGTTTGGAGTCGTTTTGATATGTAAAACTCATTTTATGGCCCGTAAGGGCAAAACCGACAATTACCGGATTAAGCCTACGACTATGAGTTATGCTCAGCCTAAAATTAATTAAAAATCTTTAAAATTCCCAAAATAATATATTAAATCAGTGGGTAAAATATTTGATATCAAAAAGTATGTTTGAGTAGGCTATACGCTAATTACGCCATTTTATTAACATAAAGCTTTAAATTTGCGATAATGAGCATAACTCTTAATCTACAAGTCGAACTGATGTCAAACTTTGCATACAAGTCTATATATCAGTAATTAAGGTTTCTACACTTTTACATTTTCATAAATCACATTTTAAGGTAATAAGGGCATAACGGTCAACATATGCGCAATTAACGGAAACATGCATATTAATTGGATAACTAGTGAACCAAGGTGTGTAATCACAGAGGGTTATTCTAACATGTAACCTAATCCAATTTAAGCTCTGAGGCATTTCTAAAACATGCCTAAACGGGTCAGAACTGAAAGTCAAAGTGAAAGTCAAACTATGTGACTTTCGGTTCCGAACCGGGTATTTACAGGAATTTGTCGGGTTGAACATGTTTGGAGATGTTCTTACGCTAATTACTAAGTTATAACAATGATCAAACAGGTTGTATATGTTCTAGGTAGCTAATTATGCATAAATGACATTTTAAGCATCCAGTTGACTTTTTAATTATATGTTTGACCCGACATTTGACCTGGTTAGGGTGGTGATCAGGGGAAACCCTTTTGAGGTTTTATTTCCCACATAAATACCAACCTATAACTACTTTTAATTCGAGATATGACTGAGCCATTATTGACTAATCTCGAAGTCAAACCGTAATTACGACGGTTTGACTTTTAGCTAATTAACCTAGCTAAACTCAAATAAAGAAGGACTAGTAGACTTACAAGAGTCCTATGCACGACTTAAGATCAGTTGGACCTGCTTGAGAGCTCCAGAAATGATCCAAATATGCAGGAGAATGTGTGAAGAACAATTGTTGCAACCAATGCCTTATATAGTGGTTTAATCCACCATAACTTGTTGACAACAAGGTCTAGGACACACCACAACATTCCCACATGTGTCCTAGGGTCTAGGAACATTTTAGAGGTCGTTTAATAGTGAGGAAAACCAGCTAGATCGGTCAGAATCGCGATAAACCGGCTGCAGCAAGTTTCTTTGTTGCTGGGTGATGCTTGCGCATCGTAGGGGTCTCATGCCTACGATGCGTAAGCGTGCATCAGGGGCTGTTTTGTTTGATCTTTCATGCAACCGAAAAGGTAACCCCATTATCCGCATATGGGGCATCATTTATCATCTGGGGACCTCTAAAAATGTGCTTGAACAGTTCTAAACCTTACCATTATGTATTGTTTCGTTTGAATCCATAAACAAGACCCGAAACAAAGGGTTACCGCTCTTTTTCTTTGTAGGAGTCCACCATATCAATTTATGAATTATTCAATGTTATAATTCACTGAACTTGAACATATACTAGATGTTTTTAATATGTTTTGAGTCTTGGGATTTACTACGAGGTCGTTCAGAGGTGCAAAAGTTAACATGGCGACACTTTTAAATCCTGTCAAACATTTTTATTAAATCCGGGTTTACAACGCGTTTTGTCTTTCATGACACGTGTCGTTTTATTATTGAACCCGAAATTTTCGAGGTGTTACATCTAGGCATGAGCATTGCTTATCACCGAGTAAACGAACCATCTTGACACTCGAAGACATGCTGCGAGCATGTGTGTGATTGACTTTAGTAAAAATTGGAAGGACACTTATCTCTGGATGAGTTCTACTGCAACAGTTACCATTCTAGTATTCAGACAGCTCCGTTTGAGGCATTGCATGGACGATAATGCCAATCTCCTTGTTGGACTAAGGTGAGTGACAACCTAATCACAGATCCCGGACTTGTACTCGAAACTCTTGGGTAGATTGTTTAGATCGAAATCGTTTGGCGGCAACGCACGACCGCCAGGAAAGCTGGTAAGCTTAGGAAACGTTGGGAGTTCGCTGCGGGCGAACATGTCATGATTGAAAGTCTCACCCTCGGAGGGTGCGGTGCGCTTTGGAAAGCGTGGCAGGATGAATTTATGTTACATTAGGCCATTTAAAATTCTGGAAAGAATTAGTGACATGGCCTACAAACTCGAGCTACCTGACGAAATGAGTAGCATTCACGATGTCATTTTAGTCTTGAACCTAAAGAAGTGGTTGTCCGATGAAACACTTATGATACCCTTGCTAGAGACTAAGATTAACGACAAGTTTCAGTTGTCGACGAATCTATTGAAAACATAGTCGAATTCCAATCGTGAGAGTCCGTTGGAACTCAAAACGTGTACCAGAGTTCACGTGGGAACGTGAGGATCAGATGAAACTCAAATATCCTCAATTATTCCCAACTGACCAATCTAAATCTGATGCAACTGGTGAATTTCGGGACGAAATTCCCTTTCAAGTTGGGGATGATGTGGCACCTGCGGAAAATCCACAATCATCCTGATTTAACATCTTGCCGCTTTGGATTACTTGTCAAATTTCGGGACGAAATTTCTTTCAAGTTGGGGATGATGTGACAACCCGAGATTTCAAGGTCTTTCCTATACGCATCACTTGTTTCACAATCCTGTTTTTACATTTAGTTTTAAGTGGTGTCGTGTGTAGTTTAATTGAATGATTAAAGTATTCTGATGCTTGGTTATTAAATGTGTGATGATTAATGTTTAATGTGAAATGGAAACCCATGTTGACGAAGATTAAAGGTCTTCATCACAACCAACCTTCGACGAAGGTTACAAGTTCGTCACAACCAACACGACGAAGAATACTCTTCGCCAAGTGAGACTTTGCCGAAAAGGGCCTCGGCCCAGGGTGGTTCGCGGCCCAACTGTTATGTTGTTTGTATAACTTCTCGTAATCAGTAGACAAACACAAAACCCTAAAACACTCTTTCCCTCTCCTTCCTGTGCGACGGCAGTTGGCATTGATCGAAACTCTCCCTTGCGGATCCTCTCATCTCTCTTGTGTTAGAAATCGGTTAGTATATTCATAATTGGGTTTAGCTTGCATTTATAAGTGCATTGTTGTGTGAGCATGTGTATCAGTGTGTATGGATCAAAACATAAACTAGGGTTTCATTTATAGAATCGTAACTCAAAAACATGTGATTGATTATGATATGAAACTATGCTTGTATCTAGTGATTAGAAACCTGGGATCTACAAACTGATGAATTGTGGTTATGGTTCGAAAGATGAATGGGAACTGCTACACTTTGAATGTTTGATGATTGTTCGTAATTGAGATGCATAATATTGATTGAAAAGAGTCGCTTAATCTAAATGGAAAACTGTTAAATTGTTGGCATCAACCAAGAGGTTGTAACAGTCTCTTGAGGACCCGATGAAGAACCTAGGACGACGAAGATTAATCCTTCGTCGACTGGTTCTTGACGAACCTCCTTGAATCTTCACCGCACTCATTCACGACGAAGGTTAAACCTTCGTCGACTGGTATTTGACGAACCACTGGGAACCTTCGTCACATTCATTCTGGGCGAAGAATAAACCTTCGCCATGGGGGTTCTTCGCCGTAAGGCTCATAGTCAGAACAATGAAACTGTTGTGATGTATATGATATTGAATGAAACTGTTGTGATGTATATGATATTGAATGAAACTGTTGTGATGTATATGATATTGGGTAGTTGGGTTATAAAATTCTATATGTTGCATGGTAATAATGTTAACCAGATGAGGACCTTGACTTAATCTGTGTGAGTAGACAGTACATCTGTAAATGTTGTTATCTGTCATGCACATGGGATGTAAACTTGTTTGAGAACTGAATACTTGTTATGTGTTATACTGTGATCTTAGCCAAACGCAATCTGTGAAAATACGTGTACTGTAAGTGATTGATTTGCATACGAAATCCATACACTTATTATGTGACTTTACGACAAACGTTATGGATCAATGGGGTGCATGATTAACGGTTACGACTCATATAGGGATGTGTGTCTTACTCGTATGCTACTTGTGTAACGTGTACTTTGGATAAGTGATATATGTGAACATCATACTGACTATTCTTGGTAACCACGGTAGGGTATGGTTGACCAACTTGGAATGGGTAATATAAATACCGAGCAATCTAAGGTGAGTTCACTTCTCTTGAGCATGCGTCCCGGTGGGTGGGAAAATCAGTTGGGTATTCCTGAGAGGAATAAGTCTTTGGGTAAATCAAATGGGTATTCCTGAGATGAATAAGTCTTTCTAGGTAAAAATCTGGAATGTTGGATAATACACTCATTTCCTATCACCTTAAGTCCCATCTTCTACCGAATAGTTACCTGAGAGGTATGGGGGTAATTAGTTGATAGCGCTATTAGGCTTGGCAACCTCATACCGTACCTGAGAGGACGGGCGTGAACTAATGACCTTAATCATGACCAATGCTTAGATAGGGGGCATTGGAGACGGGTAAAACAATCTGGAAGCCATCTTATACGGCACTGGAGTTATTATAAACATTACTTTTGGAATTGTTATTAAACTGGATTAAACACTTGGTAACCAAACATTTTCTTAAAAACTGTGAACTCACCAGCGTTGTCTGATACACTTGTTGCATGCTCGCAGGTTATAGATATGTGTAGATGTGGAACTTGTTGTCTGGGAGGCTGGAGTGGTCATAGGTTGAGATACATGGAATCACGAGACAAGTCTAATGGTTTTCATACACATGGTTTATGAAATACTTAATTAATGATTTATGCTTCCGCTGAACACGTTGAATTACATTTAATGTTTTGTAACACTTTATTTTAATGAATGAAAGTTTTATTTGAAATCTTGTTATGAGTTCAATGTGATTGGTGGCTAGATCCTGGTACGTCACACGCCTCGCGGGGGATTCCGCATGTGGTATTTTGGGGGTGTGACACTAATTATCACGTTTACTTAGTCAATTGTCGGGTCAAAGTAATAAACTAAAAAGTCAAACGAGTCAGTTTTTACAAAAGAATTCATAACTAATAATGTAGAAGCTATAAAATACGTTTTATCACTTAAATAACTTGGTAAATAATATTATAACATGTTTAGGCATGTTCAACCCGACAATTCTGAGTATTAGGCTCGGTTCGCAACCGAAAGTCGCAAAAGTAGACTTTTGCTTTGACTTTCAGTTCTGACCCGAATTAGCTTAGTTTAGTTATGCCTTAGGGTTCCTTTGTGACCATATTATATGTTAGTATAACCCTCTGAGGTTATACTACATGGTCCTATAGAAATCTGAGTTATATGCATGATTCCGTTAATATGCTTAAAATTGACTATTATGCCCTTATGTTATAAAAATTATATTTTTGAAAATGTGAGAGGAGAAAAAGTTTTATTACTGATATGTAAGCATGTCACAAAAATTTGACATCAATTTCTGGTCTCAAACTAAAGTTATGCAAGATATCGTAAACCGAAACTTTTTGTTAATTAAATTACATTTTTAGCCTAAATCATGTTTAAACCCAAATTTTGACACCAAACTCATTACCTACTATTTTAATATTATTTTTAGAGATTTTTGGAATTTTTTGTCAGATTATAAACTGACCATATCATTGAGTTCTCGTATAAGTCGGAAAATGACGATAATACCCTTTTCATTCATAAAATGAGATTTACATATGATTTGCATACCAAACTTTTTCCTACTGATATTATATATTAAATAAAATATTTTAAGCATTCAGGTCTGATCAAAATCTCAGAATTTCCTAAACATCCTGAATATCGTCAATTACCGACTTTTACGATAATTAGGTGCATAGTTTGGTTTAAAACCATAATTAACACCTAAGACTTGTTACCTACTGATTTTAAAAATAAATTTAATACTTTAACAGTAAGTATAAATCTTGAACTCAGACTTCCAAATTTGACCTTAAAAGCATATGTGAAATGATCAAAATGCCCCTATGGTGCATAGTTTGGCCATAAATGGTAAACCTCACATATGTATGATATCCTACTGTTATAACTTTATAAAATAAGTATTAACTGAATATTTTAGACCAGAACCTCACTTTACTATTAAATCTCTTTTATGAACTTTAAAATAACCAAAATACCCTTATCGGGCTTAAATTGGTTTTAAATTAGTTTTGGGCATAATTGAAGATATCCTACTGATATCACAACATATTTTAAGCATAATGACTTATGGAACTTGTACTTGACTCATCCGGTTACCCGTTAAGCATATACGCGTTCGGTACGGTTTATGTAACTAGTTTGCATAAATTAGCCGAAACGGGTCAAACCTTATCATTTTTACTTCAAAATCCAGAATGTATTTAGTTTACCCATTTTATACAAGTCTTCATACTTGTCGGGTCTAAATCACATTCCAATCCGGTCACCGCTTAATCTAGTGTTTCGTGCCGTAAACTTTTCTTTAAACTAACCGGTCTAAGTTTACAACTTAAATACGACCCATTAGGAATATAATATGTTAATAAAACCTTCGTTCCAGATTAAGAGCCTCGGTAGAAGTACTTTCACTTGTTTGAGTAGACTGTACGGCTGAGAATACAAGTTTTGCATTTTAAGCTCAGGTAAATACTTTTAACTTATTTTCCCTTATATTGGCTTGGGACACGGTAAACTATTACCGCTTGGTCTGGTGTAGAAACCTTTTTAATCGGATATGGTTAAATTGTGTAATCCCGTTTTAATCAGTATTGCTTGATAACATATAACATTGGGGGTTAACGACCGTGTCCTGGATATCCTTGGCTCATTTAAAAAGCGTAAATGACCACGACTTAAGCACGGGGTGTAGGCATACACCTGTCTGTTGCGTATGTAAAAGATATGCTCATTTGCTGGGGTGACCTGCCGTGAGTTTATATTCGTGGTGTGTTGTTTAATCTTGTTCGGTTTATTTATACCGGCCCTAAATGTTGGACAAACATATAAATCTAATACAAGTTGTTATTAATATAATTGTCCCAAGTTATAAAATGTTTGTGCCTTGTGCATTCAAATCAATTTTCATAAATGTTTTCAAAAGAGTCAGTTAATTGTATTTACCAGTGTAAACTGACGTATTTTTCAAAAAGACTAAGTGACAGGTATTGTACGAAATTGGTTGGAAGCTCGGGGCGTTAATAAAGAATCTTGCAAGTTCTGAATGTTTAAAGTCTGTTGAACAATATTTTATATTTCTGTTTTAAGATCCACATGTGGATCCACTTACAACCGTTTGTATAATATTTATTTATACTTGAATTTCGGTTTGTAATATTATTTTCTACCAAGCCTTCCGCTGTGCATTTAAACTGTGTATATTTGACTATGATGATATCAACTATGTCACGATACTCCCTACCTAGCCCACCGGTAATACGTGGAAATATCGGGGTGTGACATGTTTAGACACTTTTCCCGCCTATTTATGTAACACCCGAAATTCTATGTGCTAATTAATAAAGGTTAGTGGTGAATGTGTAAGAAATAAAGTGTTAGCCATTAACAATGTAAGCACCAAATTTGAGGGACCAATAATGAATAAGACGCAAGATGAATTAATAAAACTCAATTAAAACCCTTAACATCACAAATCTGTAAAATTGAATGGAAAATTGAAGTTTAAATCTGTGCATGAACTAAGATTCATGATCATCTACGTGCCCTTAACCCCATGTAAGTCAAATTTTATGTTTTAGCAATGCTTGATGAAATGGGTTATATGTGAAATGTGAATGTTGTATGAAAATGAAGATGAATACTAGTTCATATTAACATGTAGAAGTTGTAATATGCTCAATTTTGACTATATTGATGATCTGGGGGAAAACCCACTTATAATTATGGAATGATGAAGTTTGGTAAAGAATTATATGCAAATTAATATGATGTTAGTGTTTGAAGTAACATTGTAGATGGTATCTTGTTAGCTAGATTGAAAGTGATATGAATTAGTTGATGTTTTGTGTTATTTGATGAATGAGAGCAAGAGGTAGGAGGTAAGCATGAATTACTTGTACTTTGTGCTTAAATTGTAGTACGCCCGCCAAGTGTTTGGTGAAATGCCTAAGTGACAATCGTAGATGAAACTTTATGTAATTGATGGGGGAACATGTATAGGATGAAACCATTATGAAATTAAACATGTGGAATGCATTTTAGATGGAACACATGTAGGAATTTTGGTTGGTTATGTAATTTGGTAAAAAGTGTGCATTAAAGGCTGTACTCTATGTTGGAATGGCATGATGTTCACCATAAGTTTGAATAGTCGCTTAATTGAGATTGAGAAGTAAACATATACTAAATGCGAAGCATGTGAGATCATTAGAAGGGGATGAAGTTGGAATGATGTTGAGTTAGCTAAGTATGAGATGAACTAGACGAGAAGTGATGAAAATGCTAATATGCATGATAATGGTGATACATGCGTAGGTGGGTGAAACTAGGTGATTACATGGTTAGATGTATATATATATATATCACTATACGGATATGAAATGTTTATAGTGCCATTAGTATGATCGACTACATCGATGCGGTCATATGTTCCTAAGTCGTAGGTTTGCATAGTTGACCATTTACCTTATGAAGATGTCAACGAGTAAGAGAGAAGTATGATTAGAAATCCTAATAGGATTTGTAAAACTAGGAGGATCGAGTGATGCGTGATGGGTCATTATATGTTATATTTGATGGTATGTTAAATTGTGTAAATTGGAATGATGCATTGTTGAATATGTCTTGTGCTTGTTAGAATTGACTATTGAAAGTCAAATACAAGATGTGAGTTAAATATGATTTGATGATATATAATATCTCGTATGTTAACAAGAATGTAAATGTGGTGACATGTAAGGATAAGCATTTTGTCAAAGTGACACAAGCACAGAAGGCTCACGGGTCAAAAGGACAAAAGGAAGCGAGCGCGAATATGGACGCAAATATGTAAGTGATTCCGATTCACTTATTAGTAAGTATAAAGAATTTTGATATTTATGAATATGGGGAAATTACGTAAGATTATGTAATAATTGGGAAAACTAAGATAAATATTGTTTTAGTGGGACGAAAGTAGTTAACAAGTCGAAAGCAATTTGGTGGAATTAAACGGGTCAAATAAATACGCATAAATCTCGTAACGGTAATGAAATTTGTAAAGGTTAAGAACCCGAGGAAAGGATTTTTATTGAATTATGTAAGGATATGTTTTACGGACAATTAGGACCAAGTTTCAAGTGATACGGATGCGAAATGATCAAGTTATGAAAGTTATGGTAATAAAAATGAAGTCTGAACTGGGCTCTACCGTAGCTTACGGTAGCACCGTAAGCTATGGTAGGTACTGAAGCCATCTTTCCACCGTAAGGCAGTGGATTGTCACCGTATTGATTTTATGGCCACCGTAAGCTATGGTAGCCACCGTAGCTTATGGTGGAGGTCAGATGCAAAATGTAAAGTTTATGCAATTCTTCATTTTTCTTCTAATTCGGACCCCGTGAACCCATTCCAAGCCCCGTTAAGCGTCTATAATGTACCTCAACCCTACTAAATGGCTTGGTAAGCTACGGGTAAGTATGGAACTCATTTTAAGATCCGAAATGTACCCGAAAGTCACTTAAAAAGCGTTTATGAAGTGTGAGTAAGAACGGGATGTGTAAGCAAGTAAGCGGGGAAATAAATTAAGTATGTGGGCATGTATATATAGATTTAATTTCATTCCAATAGTTGAAACTTATAAGTAATCATGAATAGGAGTGAGTATGTACATAAGTTTGTACGTACATGACTTATTTACATGGAGGTTTGTAATTAGGATACATTAGTAAATCATATGGAATTATGTAAATGGTATGTAAGAGCTTGTATATATGTATGTATGTGTTTATGTGACTAAAAATATACGTACCTATGTACGTAGGCACGAAGTAGTATTTATTGTACATGGAGGAATGGGGCTTATATATATATATATATAGCTTCAATACGTTTGAGTATTAAGTTACTAATCATGTGCCTTGAGAATGAAATAAGAATGCAGGTATACTATTGAAGTCCATTGTGAAGTTTTGAGGAATTGGAATGCAAGATTGTACTCGGAAGGATGATCGAAAAGATTTGCATGAGTAGAAAGAATGTGGCGTGGTCATTTAATTACGTATGATAGATTATGAATGAAGTTACTAAATTTTAATGATGCACATGTATGTGTTAATTGCAGGTTACACGGACTTAACAACATTATAAAGTATGGGAGGATTGAGGATCGAGCCAAGAGCGAGGATTGTACAGGAAGAGTAGTCACATAACTGGAGAATATATATTACATTTGATGCGATAATTGGGAATGAATGTTGTAAATCTTTTTAAGAAAGTGCTGATTATTTTAGAAACGAACCTTCAAGTAAGTTATATGAGTGATAATAAAAGAAATTTTCTGCGTCTATCTTTCCGCTGCGTCTGTATGGTCAAAGCGAGATATGGGAGTTTCATTTTAATGAAGCCTAATTGCCGACCTATAATAATGTAACAGATTGTATTATTTTAGGAGATATATTTGTAATTGATATTATTATTTAGAAAATATTGTAGGAGATATATTTGTAATTGATATTATTATTTAGAAATGCTTTGAATTTTGGATATGATTATCAATTTTTTTTCAGATTTGATTTTTTTATAAACTATATTGTAATAATTGTTTTATATACGATACGACGTACCAAACTATATGGTACGCCGTACCACGTACCGAATTGGCGTTCCGAATGAACCTACCCCCTCGTACCGAATTTTAAAATTTCACGAACTACGTACCCGTTTTCGTTTCGCGAACCGGAGCGAACCGCGATCCATGTGACTATGCAACGAACCAGTTTAGCCTTACTCAAAAATATATATATATAGATTTGTTACTATTTTTGTTGATTGATACCTTTACAAAAAAAAAAAAAAAAAAGATTACGTGAACCATTTTTACCTAATGATCAGCGGCGACATGATCGGTAATCAATCTCAAAAGTCTGTCTTTAAAATCGAAAATGAAAAAAATAACATGTGAAGATGAAACATGGTGTTTAGCTAATTGCAATATGTAAGAATCAAAACCAAGCAGAAGCAAAATCACAAATCTAATCAATGGAAACATATATCTAATAGAGTAAAAAAGTAGAACACCTTTAGGAGGAAGAGAATGAATGAGTGATGCCGATGAAAACAAGAATCCGAGAATTAGATTTCTTCGTAGCGCAATGTACTACCTCTACTGCCCCATGCCCCCATTCCACGGTTTAGTTTACTGGTGGTCAAGGAATACGCCACCTCAGCCACTGGCATAAAGGGATGTTGTTAGACCATTGAAGATGTCCTTGTTAATGTAGTTGACCCGATGTTGCCTTCCAAATCTTCAACATTATTTTTTGAGCCTACAACTAAAAAAGTATCAAAATTACACATGCCTTACCAACAACAACCACCTATATTATTAATTAAATTAAATAATAATGAGCATAAAGAGAGTTCAATACATATGTCGTTACTGCTATCAAGACGATTGCATATGCAAAGTGGAGTGGTGAAATAATCCTACAAGAACTACAGGTTCTACAATATCACAAAAAGATTAACTTTGTAGACTTTAACCGCATGGTTCTAAGTTGGGCTAATCTTGATGGGTTCGGGTCGAGTACGGGTCAAAGTCTAGTCATTAAACAGCTAACGGGTCATGGGTAAGGATTGGTCCAAGTTTGACCGAGTTTCATGCATGTGTACATTGGATGTTGAAGGTGCACGTTAGTAACTACAAGACCGAAATAGGGCTTGGCTGGTCTTGATTCTCATTTGCATTTCCAGAAACCCCCTGCAAATAACCAATTACACATTTGAGATTTGAGTATCAAACATATTAATTAGAAATAGAATTTAACTAATTTTTTTACTTAAAATCAGAATGCATAGTCGGAAACAAAATAAATTAGTTTGTCTCGAATAACGTTAAGAGCATACATGATTGACGATAAAATATAATCTAGCCATAAATAAATCAAAGGCTTTGTCTCAACTTAGCTCCTCAAAGAAGCTCAAAAGCTACAAAAAGACGTCACATTTCATCAAACACATGGAGCGCAAAGCCACCACTAAACTTCGGATCTTTAACAATTAGAACAAATAAATAAATTTATCGAATGTAAACCATAAATGTATTTCATCAAACATTTGAGGTACAAAGTGACTTCTAAACTAACTTTTTTTGCAGATTAGAACAAACAAATGAATTTTATCCTATGTAAAATATTATTGCATTTTTCATATAACACGTGAAGCACAAAGCAACTACCAAACTACAAATCATTAACATCAGAAGAAATCAGTAACAACAAGACTCTCATTAAATATAAAAGCGTGACAACCTAAAAAACAAAACCTTACGAAAATATACCCGGAATATCGTCTTGAAGAACTAGACGGTGCGAGCAAGGGTTTCGGTTTCAATAAACGAATGGGTTTTGGTTTCTTTGGAGGCTCGAGATTTCGAATATCTCAAGAATGTGACCGAAACTGTGTTTACACACCAAGAATACAATCATGAACAAAACTTACATAAAAAGGACAAAATTAACAAGTTGAAGCGATGTAATTGATGAAATTTACCTAAGAAGCGACGGAATCTGCATCATAGAACGAATCCTAGAAACATTGAATCAGGAAGCTATAAGACAAAGTAATTACCTCATAGAAGGATTGAAGGAGGGATTGCATAAGGAGCGATGTCACGATAGATGATTCGAGGACCAATAAGGAACTGCTCCCACCATTAAATCGACAATGAATTTCAAGTGACTGGTATGCGATGATGAAGAGAGGCAGAGAGTCTTGTATATGTGTGGGAAGCACAAACGATTTGGGAGGGAATAAGGGAAGGTGGAGAGACAACAACATCTTGAAAGCAAGACTGAAATTCGTGCATTGAACAATGACGATTGATCCTGAACAACGTAAAAAGCATTAAAACCTAATTAAAGGGGGCAAATTCGGAAGCAGGGGACGAAAGTGGGGGAAATTAGGTTGGGACATCATATGACGTCTTAAAATTGTGTGGAGAAATTACATAATTGTCCCACTGAAATGCTTTATATAGTATTATAGATTATAGATATAGATAGATATAAAAAAAGCTACTTAATTTAGTGTCTATGAACCCTAGTTTAGATGTTAATCAGATGAAGTTTAATATATTAAACTTTTTCATTTGTGTTCACTAACGTTAAATTGTGTTTGTTTATATCTGTTCAATTACGTTCATTTGTGTTCATTTATGTTTGTTCAATCATGTTAATTCATGTTTATTCAAATATGTTAAGTTAAGTTTTTTTGTTTATGTTCATTTATGTTCGTTTAGGCTTTAAACAAAAAAACATAAACGAACACGAACATGTCTGATTTCTTAATGAACGAACACGAAAAAAAATTGTGTTCGATTATATGTCCGTGTTCGTGTTCGGCTAAAGTTAAATGAACGAACACGACGTTCGGTTCATTTACATACCTACGAAATAGTAAAAACAACACTAATAAAAAAACCTAAAACTAAAATATTATAAAAAGAAAACAAAAAATGTTTTAGTTCCCTCAACTCCAATTGGTTCTAAGAGGTTTGGTTTATTTTTGGTCTAAACCGATTTGGCCAAAAGCAGTTCTAATCCTTCTTAAAAGCACCCGAACCGACTTGAGGGAAAAAAACCGGTGGCATTCTCATGGTTATAAAAAACACATGAACATATAGGATTACCATTCTAACAAAAAGACTGTAGTCTGCATATTTACTATTTAACAAACTCAAACTCAGTAAAAAAATTTTCCGACAAAACGTTAAACATAACAATGAACTTGATTTTGAGACATACATAGAGTTACTTTTGATATTTTATAAAAAAATTAAATGAAAAATATATAAAAATTGTAAATGATATATGTGAACTTTTATTAAATAAAACTACTTAAATGCGGTTTATTAAATAATATCTTACTTACGAAAAGTTTGTTAAATAAAATTTATTAAATGAAGTTTATTAAATTGATGTCAAATTTTAATTTTATCCTTCTAATATCTATTATATAGTAAGTATAGATATAGATATAGATATAGAGGGGAATGCTAAAATGAGAACCACCTCGAGTTGTAAGAACCGTGAGAACTACACCGTAGGGGGGCGCGGTGGACCAATTTTTTTTTTCATAAGCGTAGATGCATGTATAAAAACAACATTTGTAAAAAAAAATTCAAAAAAAAATGTCGTGTGTGTAGTTTTGAGCGCCACAAGTTCGTGTTTACGGGACCCGTAAATCTAGCCGGAAAATTTACGGGTCCCGTAAATACAAACTTGTGTTGCTCAAAACTATACACACGACATTTTTTTTTGATTTTTTTTTTTACAAATGTTGTTTTTATACATGCATCTACGTTTATGAAAAAAAAATTTTGGTCCACCTCGCCCCGGATCAAAAAGTTCTCGCGGTTCTTACAACTCTAGGTGGTTCTCATTTTAGCGGATACTTAGATATAGATATATATATATATATATGTATTGAAGTATAAATATATAGCATAATTATATTTATCCCTAATTATTAAACCATATACTATAAAGAAGCAACCACTATATGCTTCTATAGGTTGTAACTTGTGCTTAGGGCATTTTTCAAAAAAAAAAACTTGAATTTTTACTTTTAACCCAAAAGATTTTTACCTTTTCTATTTTAACCCTACATAATTGGGTTATTTAACTTTAACCCAAAACTTTTAATTATTTGCAATTTAACTTCACAACTTTTGTTACTTATACTTTTCATCTTTCGCAAATTTTCGTTTTGCGTATAGTTCTAATTTTTTCGAGTTAATACGACGCAACGTGCATGTGTGGTTCAACGTTTTTACCTCTATTTTTTCATGTTTGACAGGTTCGTCGCAACACGCATATCCTAGGTCGAGTCAGTGTTGGTGGTCGATGACGTTTTTTGACACCGTTTTACGCCCCGCCGCACCGCGGGTTGTGCTTTGGGGGGTTTTTCAAAGAAAAAATGGTTATGCATATGGTTGTCGTAACGTTGGCTTTAGGGGTTTTAAAAAAAAATTGATTTTTCTTACTTTTTACCCAAAAGTATTTCATAAATTACTTTTAACCCAAAACTATTTGTTTGTTTACTTTTAACTCAAAACTTTTTATCTTTTGCATTCTATCCTCATAACTTTTTTTACATTCAACTTTGGTCCTTTATAGTTTTCATTTTACGCAAATTTTTCGCTTTATGCTTGGTTCTAAATTTTGTGACTTAACACATCGCAACGTGCGTCTTTGGTTTAACGTTTTGCGTTTCGTTCTAAATTTTGCGTGTTAACATGACGCAACGTGTGTGTGTTGGTGAACGTTTTTACTTCGTCTTTTTTCCCCGTTTGACAGGTTTAACATAACGTGCGGGTCGTAGATCGACTTAGTTATAACTAAAGAATCCCCGCCGCATTGCGGCGGGTCTCATTCCTAGTTTTTATTATTTAGCTCTTTTAATTATTAAAAAGTAAAATGCACTCCATCTTACTAATCTTTCTTGAAAATGACTCCACCCACCACATGGTAAACACATATACTCAAAGTGATCTCTCTTTGACCCTTAAACCCCACTCCACCATTTCCAACACCCTCTTTAATGTGGATTAATTAAATTACATTTCAAATTATATTGTTATAATATTCTTTTTTCTAAATAAATGAAACATTTGTCAATTCTGTTCATTCATGACATCTAAAATTTGGATTATACTACGATGTCACAATAGAAAAACTCATCATGACATATATAAACACCACATGTCACTATGATAGGCTGTAGATTGTGCACAAGGATCCGGTTACATTACGAGTTGTTATTGTTGACTGCTCGCTCAAGCACCACGTATCATATTACGACATACATGCTCTAACATCCATCACGAATCTAATTCACTGAAAGCAACCTAAAGTTTGTATCAAAGATAAATCAACCGCGGTCGAAACCAATCCTGTGGTCAAGAGAATCATAGAAAACTAATGTTTTAATAACTAGACCCGTTTGATCATTACGTCCAGTTCTAAGGCCAATGGGTATGGGGTCGGCTAGCCCCGGCTAGCTCCGGCGCCGAGCCCCCCACACCGCCCCCCTGTGCTTCGGCCCGGCCCAAACGACTCACACGGGACGAATGAGACGAGGCCCCACATCAAACAAAACTAGCCGTTGAACGGCACTTTAAAAAAAAAAAAAAAATCATTTTTCAATTTAAATACCCAATATCTCAACCATTTTTATACATTTCTATCCTTTCTACTCCCATTCTTCTCCATTTCTCTTCCTTTTTTATAAAAACACTCCATATTTTTTATACCTTATTCTCTAAATCATGTATCCTTTCAACCCGAACAACCCCAACCCGAACAACCCCAACCCGAACGACCCCAACCCAAACAACCCCAACCCGAACCAACCTAACTTTTTTTCGACCCCCGCTTACACTCCGAGTATGGATCAATCGTGGGGGGCTCCGCCATTTCCTTTTTCGGGTTTCCAACAAACACCCAACGCATTCTCACAAGTGTCTCAACTCCAACAATACCAAGCGCTACAACAAATGATGCAACGCAACTCGTTTGAACAACTCCAATCGCAACCGCCAACTTCCCAACCGGTTCACCTTGACGATGATGATGATGATGAAGTCGTCCCCGAATCGCCACCGCAAGAGCTCAACCGAAAAAAAAAACAAGGGGAAGGGGAAGAAGGTTGAAAACGTGCCCGAAACCGCGTCAAAAAACGGTTCGAGAAAACAGGGGAGACCGTGGACGAAAGTAGAGGAGGAGGCGCTAGCCATTGCGTTTACTAAGTCCTCTACTAACCCGATAGTCGGTATGAACGAAAGTTTAAATTTTTTTTTTTAATTTTTTAAAAGTTTATATTTTTTATTTTTACTAATGCATTGTTTTTTAAAATGTAGGAAACAATCAAAAGGGTGACAGTTTTTGGAGGAAGGCAACGGCTAGATTTCATGCGATTATGGAGCATAGCTCGGATCGTGATGTAGAAGCCGTCTCGGGCAAGTGGCGTAAAATGAGCAAGGCCATCAATAACTTTAGCGCAATTTATAACCAAATTCGTATGAATCCTCCTAGCGGGACTAACGAGGCGGACTTTCTTAACCTTGCTATCGCTAAGTGGGACTCTCAAAATGCAAAGCCTTTCCCGCACTTCCGAGCATGGAACGTAGTAAAGAATCACCAAAAATGGGCGCCGATTCCAAATGAGGTAGCAACCGCCAAACGGACTAAAACTTCCGAGTCCGGAAGTTATAGTGCGGGAGACTCCACCGGTCGTTGTCAAATCAACATAAACGACGACCCGGAATATGACGAGGACGTGTTGCCCATTCACGAGGCGGAACGTCCCCCCGGGAGGGAGAAAGCAAAAAAAGAGGCGGCCGGAAAGCGCAAAGGGGCCGGCTCGAGTGGAGGGGGCGGCTCGAAGGCATCGGAGAAAATGGACGACTTGATAAACGAATTCCGTGGGTTCAAACAGTTCGCGGCCGAAAAATACACTCACAAGAAAACCGTGTCGGCCGACCAAGCTCGAGCGGAAGATTTTAGGATTATGAGGTTGGATCTCGACTCGGTTCCGGAGGCGGAACGAGTGGTTTATCAGAAGATGAAGGAAGAAGTGATGAAAAAATGGTCGTCGTAGGTTGTTTTTTTTATTTTTAGGAAATCTAATTTTTTTTTTTTCGGTAATTTTTTTTTTAGGAAATGTAATTTTTTTTTATGTTATGAAATGAAATTATTTATGTTGTTTTATGTTGTATTTTTTAATTTTTATAAAGTTTTTATTAAGTTAATAAATTAAAACTTAGGAAATTATAAAATAATGAGGTGGGGCCGCATCCCATACGAGCCTCCATCCCCCTCAAATTTCATGGAGGCCCATCCCCCACGAGCCGCCCACGTGGCGCCTACGTGGAGGCTCATCCCATTTGGGATGGGCCAAACCATACCCTTTGGCCTAAGAACACTTATACAAGTATAAGGAAACTAAAGTCAATCTCAATATGTTTTATATATGCTTATAAAACGCCAGTCTTAAGCAAAATATTGATTTTAAACATTTATTATATAATAATTTAGCATTACAAATCTTTCTTTTATCTATATTTGTACCGACTATAACAACGTAAATAATTTATAATTGATGGAGTTAAAACAACTACACATACATTATTTCATATACATATACATATTTTTACATAAAAATATATATATATATTTTTTTTATTTTTTTCATATACAAATGGTTCAATAATTTTGTACATAATCAATTCTTATAATAATTTAATAAATTTTCACCTCATATTCATAAGTCATAACCTATATTATTTGATACTAGAACAAAATTTGACAAAAAAAAAATGTCTGTGGGTCGCCCCCCACTTTGAAAACACCACATATCAATAAATGTGATTTATATTTATATACTATATATAAATAAGCAAGTTTTTGTATGCGTTGTAACTTATGTTTTGAGTGATTTTCAAAAAAAAAAAAAAATAAATAAATAAAATAAAATTTTACTTTTAACATAAATCTAAATTTTTTTTTGCAATTTTAACTTTACAAAATTGATTTTTTTTACTTGAAAGCCAAAACTTTTCATCTTTAACAATTTAACCTCAGTTTTTTTTTTATATTTAACCTTGATCTCCTATGCTTTTCATCTTTCGCAGATTTTCGTTTTACGTTTCGTACTAAAATTTGTGAGTTACCACGAATCAACGTGTGTGTGTGGCTGAACGTTTTACGTTTCGTTCATAATTTTGCGAGGTAATACGACGCAGGGTCCATGTGTAGTTCAAGATTTTACGTCTATTGTTTTTCATTTCATAGGTTCGTCGCAAGTCGCAACGCGTGAGTCATTGATTGGCTTTATTATTTTTTTATATGATCTATCTTTCAGGTTCTTACAATTTTAACCTCACAAAAAATGATTTCTTTTTTACTTTTAACCCAATTTTTTTATCTTTTGTAATTTAACTTCATAGTTTTTCTACTTTCAACTTTGGTCCCCTATACTTTTCATCATTCTCAAATTTTTGTTTTACGTTTCGTACTAAATTTTGCGAGTTAAAAAAGGCAACGTGCGTGTGTGATTTAATGATTTTACGTTTTGTTCATAATTTTCCGAGTTAACTCAGTGCAATGTCCATGTGTTGTTCAATGTTTTTATGTCTATTTTTTTCTCATTTGACAGATTCGTCGTAACGCATGAGTCCTAGATCGACTTAGTTATTTTTTTAAAATGTTCTACGTTTCGGTCTATTTCTTCGCTTTAACACGTCACAACTTCAGGGTTGATGGTCGCTGACGGTTGTGTGGGATTGATGCTATTTGACATGCTTTCACGCCCCCGCCGCAACGCGGGGATGTTTAATTCTAGTGAAAGAAAAATAAGCATCCTTAAAATTAATTAATTATAATATAATTATTCCATATATAAGTTTGCAAAATTTTTGTGCATTCTCACTTGTAAATTATGCTTTGGGTGATTTTCAAAAAATAAAAGTTAATTTTCTATTTTTAACCCAAGGGTTTTTACTTTTTACAATTTTTACCCTACATAATTTATTTTTTTAACTTTAACCCAAAACTTTTCATTATTTACAATTTAATTTCACAACTTTTGTCACTTATACTTTTCATCTTTCGCAAATTTTCGTTTTACGTATAGTTCTAAATTTTTCGAGTTAATACGACGTAACGTGCATGTGTGGTTCAACGTTTTTACCTCTATTTTTCCATGTTTGACAGGTTCGTCGCAACACGCATATCCTAAGTCGAGTCAGTGTTGGTGGTCGATGACGGTTGTGTGACATTAGCAAATTTTTCTCTTTATGCTTGGTTCTAAATTTTGTGACTTAACAAATCGCAACGTGCGTCTTTGATTTAAGGTTTTTACGTTTCGTTCTAAATTTTGCGAGTTAACACGACGCAACGTACGTGTGTGAGTGAACGTTTTTACATCGTCTATTTTTTCCCTGTTTGACAGGTTTGACATAACGTGCGGGTCCTATATTGACTTAGTTATAACTAAAGAATCCCCGCCGCATTGCGGCAGGTCGCTATCCTAGTTATAATAATAAAATACCTAAAAACTTAAAAAATAAAAAAGAAAATAATAAAAAAATGTTTCCTGTTAATCCATCTTTATTTTAATATACAAAACTGTTCAAAAAAATGATAAAATTATTATATATTATTAAAATATTAATAATTAATTAAAATAAATAAATAAATAAATATTAAATCGGAGACGCGTGGTTTTTTCTTTTTCACAGTTAACAATATTCCATGATTTTAATATTTTATTTCCTTTTATACGAACAACCAATCGAACGGAACGAAGATGCCCTGAGGAACCCTATATAAACACCGCAACATCACTTCAAACCGACACGTTCTTACGCATTTCTCTCAGATCTTTCATCTCCATCACAGTTTTCATTCAATTCTCCACGCCTTTTCTTCATTTTGGTGAGCTTTCTTTCTTATTTATCCCACTTATCTGGATAACATCCTCATATTTCACTCCCTGATCTAATTATTATTACTTTCATCTGCTAGATCTTGTCCAATCATGGCTTTTATTAAAGGGTGTCTTTTATTTTGTTAAATATGATTGTGGTTTAGTTGATCCGTACATATATCATGGTTTTATGTTGTGTGTTGGTTATGAGTAATGGTTTAGATCTTGTTAAATCATGGTTTTTATTAGTATTTATGTGGTTTTTGTTGGTGGGTGTGTTTTATTTTGTTAAATATGGTTGTGTTTTAGTTGATCTGAACATACATGATGGTTTGGTTCAGCTATGAATGTTTTATGTGATGATCTGATTGGTTGTGGTGTGTTTATGAGGGTAGTTTGGAGAATTATGTAGTTGGAAGTTGAATCTTGCATAAGGAGTTTGAGTGAGATCTGAATCTTGCAAAAGAAGATAAAGATTAATGTTTTAAAGTTTGTGATTGTGTTGTGAAGAAGATGATGTGAAATGATGGTTTTGTGTTCAGATCTGGAGATGGTGCATTGTTGTGTTTGTAGATCTTGTTCTTGTTTTGGATCGGTTAGTGTTTGATGTTTGAGTTGTCGGTGTGTTCGTTGTTGCTCATTCCCATTTCTGATTTGACTGTAAAAATTGTGTCTTTTTGAATCTAAACTTAGATACTTCGATTTGCTGGTTTACATGTTGAATCGAGGTGCTACTAACTAAACTTAGATACTTAGATTTGCTGGTTTACATGTTGAATCTAGGTGCTACTAAACAATTGATCGGTCTTAGCTTTGAAAATTGTTATAACTTGTATGTATTCTGTTTCTAGATTTTAGATCTCCTTTGACTTGTAAGTTGTTCTAGTTGCCTGTTTGTGATGTAAGTATAAAAATGATTCCTTTTTTTTAATTGAGGTTAGATCTAACTTATGTATATTCTCATCGTTACGTGTAGTATTTCAGACTGCATTTTTTATGCTAAATGTATACAAGGATGATTATAAAATACAGGATAGATAATTTAGCAACCAGTTCTTCACACACTAACCTAAAATTATACTTCTAGATTGTTGGTCATCGGTTGAATTTAACCGGCTAATTACGCCTTTTAGGACCGTTCGTCCTTTTCTGTTGTCATTTTGTAGTTGTTTTGGGCTTAAATTTAATGTGTGATTATTTAAGTCCACCACATGTATGTGCACTCTTTGTTCAGTTGTCAAGGAGATGCATACTAGGTAGATTAAAATAAAATATATTTATATATATAAGCAACAAGTGGACAAATTAAATACTTGTTTGTTGCTTTGACAAAGATATTAACTACAAGGTTTTTTGTTGGATGCAGAGTTCAGTTGTACAATCTCTAGTGTGAACTCATGGGGACCGTTGAAGCTGCAACTAAGGTTGTTATATGCTCTGTTTTTAGCAATTTTTTGTGTTGATCATCGTAATTATTTGCTTGTAAGGTTATAAGTTTTGCACATTTTCGCATACTGACCTAAGAATTGCACACATGAGACAGTCTTCTCCTGTTCATTATTATAACATTATAATAATTACGGATTTAAGTAAAGGTGGCATATTTTGATCATATATATGTGAATGTATCGATTCCGGTTTTGTCTTTTTTTTTGTTTTATTTCAAATTGATCAATTGGGTAAGGGAAAAAACTTAAAAAGGACTTTATTCAAACGGGTCAAAAGTTGTTCAGAGTGTATTTTTTAGCGCATAAACTTTTCTAGGTCGTTTTACTCAAGAGTTAATTATTTTAGAAATCATATTGTGTGACTGTATATCAAACTCCAAAATATTCATAAAGGTAAAAACTTTTGGAAAAAGTTTTTCGGATCAAGCCCACCCATACTCATTTTGACCCGTTATCCAACCTGCACGGGCCACTTTTTTTCACCTCTGCCATCGAGCTTCAAGAAGGGAAACACAGCATCATACTTGTGTTCATTCTACGAATCACAAAAAAATTAATACTTGTAATTAAAAGCATTATGCATTTCTGATTGCAGCAAGCAATTGAAAGTACTCTTGCTCAAAAGAAGCCCAAGGTTGTATTTGTCCTAGGTGAGAACTTTGGTTTCTTCATCTCGTGACAGTTTTCAATATAATTAGTGTTTTGTTTATAGATTATAAACAAAACACTAATTATACGCCACAATGTTTGTCTAGATTATAATATATGGTACAATGCTTCTCACACGTTTAAAACTGAGCAGGAGGCCCAGGCAGTGGAAAGGGTACACAATGTGCAAACATCGTCGAGCATTTTGGATATACTCATCTTAGCGCCGGAGATCTTCTTCGTGCAGAAATAAAATCCGGCTCTGAAAACGGGTAAGACGGTTTTAATTTCATGTTTATCGTCCATTTAGTCGTGCAAAGTTAATTATTGTTTTTAATCATAAGACCATCCGTAGTGGGGCGTGATTTTTAAAAAAAATTGAAAAATAACGCCCCAAAACGCCCCCACTACCATTACATGGAGCGTTATTTAAAAAAAAAATCAAAAAAGTGAAGTTTGGCGTTTTAATAATAACGCTGATGCAAGTTGGAGGAGATGTTTGTTTAACCAATCAATTTGGCACATGTGTCTGACAACTTTGGAGAACCCCCATGCAACTTTGACTAGCCAATCAACATCCATCTCTTTGCTTTTTTTTTTTTTTTTGTTTAATGATTGGAAGGGGCATTATCAGGCATTATTCCCACTACGCCACTTTTACAATAACGCCCCATGCTGACTGGGATGACACGTGTCGGATAATGCCCCATGGTGGGGGCATTATAACAATTTACCACTACACATGGTCTAAGTATCGTTTCTCAACTTTAAGTTGTTTTATAATATTTTGTAGGACCATGATTCAGAACATGATCAAGGAGGGGAAGATTGTACCATCTGAAGTAACAATCAAGCTTCTTGAAAAAGCAATCTTGGAAAATGAAAATGACAAATTTTTAATTGATGGATTCCCACGTAATGAGGAAAACCGTGCAGCATTTGAGGCAGTCGTAAGTTCTATATCTTGCTAGTTCTATAAACTTCAAAAGCTCAATATTTTTTTAATGTAAATGTCATGATTTGCAGACTGGAATTGTACCCGAGTTTGTTCTCTTCTTTGATTGCCCTGAAGAAGAGATGGAGAAACGACTTTTGGGTCGCAATCAGGTTGGTAATTAGTCTTTATTTAAAAATTTAGATTAATATATTAATAATATTTTACATAATACAATCCTTAATTTTGGTTATGAAGGGTAGAGAAGACGATAATATTGACACGATCAGGAAGCGCTTTAAAGTTTTTCTGGAATCAAGTCTTCCAGTTATCGAATATTACAACTCTAAGGGGAAGGTCCGAAAGGTAAAAAAAGTTTTTATTCATCTATCGAATGTCGATGTTGAAGCGTCAAATCTGTTATAAGCTTGAAAACTCCATAAAATTTGGTCTCAGATTGATGCTGCCAAACCTGTTGGAGAAGTTTTTGAAGCAGTCAAGGCTCTGTTCACTCCAGTGGATGAGAAGGTAGAATACTAATCATGTCAAATACCTAAACTGCCCTTTTACATAAAACAGTCTCTAAGTAGAAACCGCGACTGCATAAGAGACGGGTATGTGTTTACATAACCGCGGTATGTATTACATGTAAAGCAACATGTGCAAGTGTACATGTGGCTTCAATACAGGACTGTGTCTATATGTGTATAAAGTATAAACTATGTTATAATCGATTCATCGTGATTTTTATCGTCTTTCAGGCTGCAGCTTAGGTGTTGCTCTAACATCTTTGATCTCGTCTTCAACTAAGGTAGGTTTTGGCGAATATATTATCCTTAAATTTTAAGTAAATTTAAAAAAAAACTGGTAAAAAGTAAAAACATAGTTTTTGAAAAACATAAAAACTCTAAATTGAACTAAGATTTTTCTTTTCTGCTTTTTCATTCTATAATAAAACTATTTTTTTTTCTTTTTGTATAATTTTGATGAACCAAACACACAACATGCGAAAGTTTGAAACTCGATATCCAAGAACTGCACTGCTATTTTTGGATATCGGGTTTCAAATACGAAATTACATAACGACATTCAAATGATTTATTTGTTTTCAACAATTTTGTTGCAGTTGTGTTGATGCTTTGTGTGGATGAGAAGTTTGGTTGATTATATGTATTTTTACGTTTTTAAAAGTTAATTGATCATCATCTCGTATGGTGTCGAATAGGTTAGAAGGGTATTTTGTGATTATTTCTACCACTATTTTTACCATTCAAACAGTATACCGCGATGTTAAAGTGTCTCATACTCGTGTTATTCTCTATTGAAATTGCTAGTAATAAAATATATCTTATTATTGTTGTTACATTTTGTAGTATGGACTTGGTTTGTAATGATAAAAAAAAACTTTGGTGCGATCAAAATGTATTTTGTTTTAACTTTTTGTTGTTATATGTGAAAAAGATATTTTGTTTCGTTGTATATAACGGGCTTCTGTAGCAGGGCCGGCCCTGAGAATTCGTGTACCCTGTTCGAGCTCCAAAAAACATGCCCTTAGGCCTTAAAGAAATTGAGTATTGGGCTTAATAAAGGTCTAAACCTAATGCCAATGGGCTAATAACTAATCTAAAGCATAAGAATAGTTTTGTAAGTAGGCCTATGTTGGTGTTTGTATAAGTATACCCTATTAAAAAAGAAATTTTTACATATACATATCGGGTTTTTTTCTAAAAATATGCCCTCCGAAATATCGGGCCCTGGCCGGTGGTCCTCCCCGCCCACCCCTAGGGCCGGCCCTGTTCTGTAGTTTGTATTATTATTTGCATTTTAGGTGGGATGAGTATGTTGTAAAAGTTGAATTACTGTTTATTTTTTTAACCCCGTGTTCAAACTACATTTTTTTAATTAACTAGGTTTACTATGTCAAAAAGTATATATTGTTATTATTTGTAAAAAAAAACTTTAATATTTTTCAGTTTATATTTAAATTCAATGCATATACTTAGACCGGGTGTAGTGGTTAAGAAAAATAATGCCCCTGCCATGGGGCATTATTCGACACGTGTCATCCCAGTCAGCATGGGGCGTTATTGCAAAATTGGTGTAGTGAGAATAATGCCCTTTCCAATCATTAAACAAAAATAAATAAATAAATAAATAAAAAAGCAAACAGTTGCTCATTGGCTAGTCAAACATTGGGAGTGGTCCCATTGGCCACATGCAAAATCCACCCCACCACTTCAGCGTTTTATTTAAAACGCTTACATGCATTTTTTAAAAAAATACCGCCCCACTACAGGTGGTCTTAGGGTGGAAGGGTGCTTCACATGTGAGAAGTGGTTAACTCTCCACCTTAGCCAGTCATCCTATATCATATCATGTCAACTCAAATTTGCACTTTCATTTTTTCACTCAAACAAGGGCACAAGTGGTACTATCTATGTAGAGAGTTCATTTCTTATTTTATTTTTTATTTCTACAAATTATGCATCAATAATTAAAACATATTTTAAACAAAATAAAATTACATTTAATTAAAAAAACGTTACGTTAAATTAAAATAAAAATCTAAATGATAAAACTAAAAATCAGAAATTGCATGACCAATTATATTTTTTCACGATCTCACGTTTTCGGGATAAAACAAACGACAACATTTCGGGTGAAACATTGTCGTGTGGCTTAGTAAACGTCTCCAAATCCCGATCATAAAAAAGTTGTCGCACCGCCTCACGTTGTTCCGCCACTAACACTATGGTGTCTTCCTCACGTTTCTTTCATATGTTCGCCAACTCCATCGCTCGTGCTTGTTTTGCTTCTTTCATAAGGGTGTATTGTGAGAGCTTCTCGGACAAAGCCGTTGAGCTATTGGACGGTGTTGCGGCTCTCTTATCTTTCTTTTGTGGTCTTGTTGGTGAGGGGTCTATGTTTATGACGGGTATAGAACTAGTGAATTTAGTTCCCGGTGTACCCGCATTGTAGTTACCCGAATCCGACGACTTTCTTTTTTGGCTCGAACTACTACTATCTTCATCCAACAATGGTACTGGGCCCCATTTGTCATGTTCCCACGCATTGTAGTGAATTTAGTTCCCGGTGTACCCGCATTGTAGTTCCCACGCCTCAACATGATGAAAACCACTCGGATGTTTTGATTGATAATCTTTTAAACATTTTATAAAAAAATATGTTTTTTTAAACATTTTATAATAATACGTATCCAAAAAACAACATTTTATAAAGATTTTTTTTAAAACCCTATACAACACAGTGCATATAAGGCTATACGTTGCATATGGGTCCAATGTTTTCCACTAGACTTGTTCCTTTCTCAACCTGAGAAAAAAAACTCAAACCCTATATGACGCGTATAGCCCTAAACACGTCGTATAAGTATGATGTAGTTGACTTACCAACCAATCATTGGCGGATTGGCCTTTAATAAATATGTCATATACCAGAGTTTTTTCCAAACATGGTGTTATTGAGAAAATTATTTACCAAAATGGTTTTGTGTCAAAAGTATTTACTAAAATAGTGTTTTGTTTGTTAATTTAAGTTTCTCACTCCTAATTCCATTGGATAAATTCAATTCATTAAATAATTATCAACTTAATTTATTTTTTAATCCAAGAAAATTTACTAAGATATAGTTACGTTAGTTTTTTCCATATCAATTACCATAATCAACATTTCACCTCAAATATTTTTTGGATTGTAAAAGAAAAAAAAAACAATGTTATTTTTACTACGTATATATTTATCAAAAACAGGGGAAAATATATATATATATAAATAAATTTATTCATGCGTATATATATAATAAAATAAAAATTATAATTTGATTTTAAATAACCGTGTCAATTCAACATTCACATGTTAGGATTAATTCAAAAACTGAATTCGCAACTCAGACTTCGGTTCGGATTATCAACCTGTATATTTTTTCCAACCAACGTATTATATCTTTTGTTTTTTATTTGTTATTTTTCTCGAACAATTCTTTAGAATTTTTTATTTATTTTCAAATGTAAACACAAATTATCTATGTAGTCAATTAGAGGTGTTCATTCTTGAATTAGACTCGAAATGTTGAAATCTAAACTGAACTTCAGATAACCAAATCGAATTCGGGTATCAATAAACCAATGTAAAAACTATAAAAAAACATATGAAAGTAATTTTACAAAATGAAATAGCAAACATACCCACGGAGCCCTATATTAAACCTTTCTTTTGCAAGGCTAATATAATTTTTATGTTATTACATATATCTTGTTCATGATAATAAAATATACGAAGCCAGTAAATGTAAAACTTGCAATATATCAATTGTATGCTGTAAACTAATTTCAAAATAAGTAGCAAAAGGGAAACAAAAGGAAAATAAACACATGGAGTAGGAGGTGGGACCCAAATACGGCATGTCTTATGTACCGCTGGTAAATCCGGTTCTACCGGTTTAAACTATTGAACCGGTTTGCATTATCTTAAAATTTGATTTTTTTAATTATAAAAAATACGATATTAAGGTAATACTGATGTTCCATTGTTGGTAATTAACCTAGCATCGCTATTGAAACTGTTACTCACATCATCCAATGTAACATCGTTTATAAGTAAGAAAAATACTCTTAAAAAATGCATAACATTTTACAAGAAAATAATTGTTTTTAGATAAAACCATAATCCGTTATATAAATCTTAATTGAGATTGGACTGTAGTTTAGATTAATTTGTATTTTATGAAATTATAGTGTTAACTAGTGACCCGGTTGAACCGTCCGGTACAGCCCGGTTCAACCGGTTAAACAATTTCAAAGTCTAACCCGGTATGAATAAAAAACCGGTTTTTATAACATTGGTTAAGTCCAAATTAAAGTACAATACTTTGTGGTCACAGTGATCGTAATAATTAGAATTCTATGAGAAACTGACAAGAGAAAAAATAACTTTTGTATATTACAATTTTCTTCTATTAAAAAAACTAATTAAATCAATGATAATTTTAGTGAGTTAAATTCATCCAATAATATTAAGTGTGAGAAGCTATTAAATGAGACTTTCCTTGCATTTTACAACTAAAACACCTTTTAATAAATATTTTTGAAAAAACACTGTTTTGGTCTAACACTTTTTTTTGGGAAAAAAACTCCATATACGACACGTATCCCTTATTAAAAGTTGATCAACCTGCCAAAAAGTTCTACCAACCCCCTTCACTTCTCGGCACTTTCGTCAGGAGTTACTTTCTGATATTTCAATCTTCACGCTCCGCTTTTGATCTATATCTACTCTGGATTGGTTTCTGTACTTGGAATATCTCATTAAACAACACCCCTCTGATGAAACAGTGGTTAACCAAGGGAGGTTAATTCACTGGTCTCGTCAAGTAGAGTTAATCCCTTCTTTCCGAGGATCGATGGCTAGACCATCAGCTGGGCTGTCTCCTGCACAAGGAAAAACACACCGTGACTCGTAACAAGGAGGAAGGGGTGGGGGGTGCTCCTTGTTACCACTCTCCGACATGAGAATCAGTAATTTGCTTGTGAAGCAAAGTGTGTGATAGTAGTAGTTGTGAGAGAGTGAGAAGTGATACCTCAAACCTGGTTTGGGGTGGGTATTTATAGCCGAGGAGTGAAGGAGGGTAGTTGAGTGGTCAGACTGACGACGCGCCGCCCCTACACAGGTGTGTCAGGCTTGTCGGTTGTGGAGGTGAAGCCACGTCCTACTGCGATGTCAGTCTGTTGCTTACGTATGGGCTGACAGGCGACTGTCATTGGTGCCACTTGCACTGTGGTGTCAGTCTCACTTGCCTCGTGGGCAGGATGCGGTGCCGCGCCGCATCGCTATCCGCGGTAACTGCTGTTGTTTCCGCGTTCCCACTCTGGCGGAGTCATGCGGGATGCGGTGCCAGGCCGCATCGCCACTTGTGGTGACTGTTGCTTTTATCCAAATCCCTTGTCGTGACAAAAATGTTCATAGGATGCGGTGCCAAGCCTCATCGCTATGTGTAACATCCATTTTCGTATACAAGGTAAGTCCTCTCATCCCTTGACCGATTGGATTCGACCGCTGTGTTCGTGCGTGCCCGCACGGAAACAGATAAGTCTTTGCTGGTGGGGCTTTTTTATAAGGGTAATGGTCACTCGCGGTCGTGCTGACGCGAGATCTGGGACCATACCCCTTCAAGTCCCCCTAGTCTAGTGTTGTTTCCTCATGCAAGTTGCATGTGGGAGGAATACTGGACTTATGGTGTCTAGAAGGTAGTTTGGAGTTTGGAGAAGATTCTAGGCTATGCAGATGGCTCCTGCTTCCAGTAAATCAAGCTGGGGATCCGGTAGAGTCATGTGACGTCTCTTCTGTACCGGTGAGCAAGTTCCGTTTGATGCGGAATTCTCAGCCGAGGATTTTGATCCGGTAGCATGGTCTACCGTTTTCTGATGTCAGCCACCTGTTGGTGTGTTGAACCAACCTTTGAGATGGTGACTGAAGATGTCGGTGGCCGCAACACTAGTTGTAACCTCTGCGGAAGCGGATGCAATGCTGTAAGTGCCTTGCTCTCGTTTTTTTTATCAACTGGACATGTAACGATGAGCCCTATCTTGTGGGGTGTTCGTGTTCTTCCAGTTTAGCTCTCAAGTAACCGCACGTCCTTTGCGGTTACCTCGTTGTCGAACAATGTGGGGAACTTGCGTCATTGTTGGCCGTGTTTGGTCGAACAATGTGAATCTGAACTATGGGCAAATAAACATGGTTATAGGCAGGGTTGTGCCCACCATTGTTTATTCTATGCGGCTCATAGGTGGGTAGACAAAGTTATAAGCAGACTTGTTACCACTGTTCCTTGGCTCGTTGCTCAAGGAGATCACCTTGGATACTTAGGAATCTGGGTGAAACTCGTCCGTATTCGTTCTGTAGCCACTTTCCTTCACGCTTAGTTGGAAAGCAGTTTTTCTGGAAGTAGCTTTGCTCATCTGTTTAATGACTTAGTCGTGGCTCTTCCGTAGCTACCGTTCGCGTAGTTACGTTTTGCCACAGCTACTCATGAGTGTCTGCGGTTTGCAGCAGAAGACTCGCTTTAAAAGAGGGATTCTCTTTGATGTGGATCTTGAAGGATCAGGAGTCAGGGTTGCTGATGTGCGGTTGCCCATCATACTTATCCTTTTCCTAATGGAGAAGCTGTTTGCGTCCCCTCCGTGGTTGTGAACCGGCTACAATACTGAAGACAATAATCATGCTTTTGTTAATTGTCTTTTGGCGAGAGGAATTTGGTGGAATATTTTTGTGTGGGTCAGAGTCCCGATGCCGAGTAATATTGCTTCTGTCACTCAGCTGATTGAAGCTCTGGATTACACCCTGGGTTCGAAAGTCTGGAAGAGGATAGTGAATACTATTATGAAGGCGACCTTCTGGAGGATTTGGCATGCTAGAAATCAAAAGGTTTTCGAAGGAAAATCGCTTCGGGTCCAAGAGATAGTCGAGCAGATAAAGGAAGACTTCTTTTTGTGGTTAAAACATCGCTCCAATCTTCCAGTTACGACGTGGGAGAAATGGGTCGATTTTGATGTTTCGAGTCTTGTGTAATCTCTTTTCTTGTTCCGTTTGTAAGCTTTCCAGCGGCTTGCTGCCACTTTATATATAGATATAAAGTGATTTTGCCGTTAAAAAAAAAAGCAGTTGTAACATCAATTATGGTTGGAGGTGGTAATTTATAAATGCATGTGCATCGTTTTGACTCTAATAAATTAACAAATATTTTATAATATAGCTCTTTGTTACCTTATATAAAGACTCGAGATACATTACTTTACTATATATTATTATTATTATTATTATTTATTATTAATTATTATTAAATAATATTAATATTAATAATTAATATCTATACATATAATAAAAGAAATCAATTGATGGACACGTGTCGATACGAGAGACATCTATTTTTTAGTTTTCTTGCCATATATTTATGTTTATTTTTATCTTAAAAATTACAAGTTTTAAAATAATTTATCAAGTTATCCTATATTTTAAGTCGACGTTTATCTATAATTATATCTCTATATTTATATTTATCTTCTAATATAATCTTTATACTTATCTTTAGTTTATTATTTTGCGGGTAAATTGCACAAAACGTCCTTTATGTTTCCTCAAACTTGCAGGTTCCAGCCTTAATGTTTAAAACTTGCTAAAAACATCCTTTAAGTTTATTTTTGTTGCTGGTTTAATCCTTTATGACTAACCAAGTTAATTATCTCTGTTTATTTCTCTCACATGCCTAACATGTGAGGATCCCACTATTGTTTGATGACCGACATCAACTGACTCGCAAAATGGAATGGGGATGTGGTACAAACGCAAAACTTCCTGAAACCCAAGCAAAATTGCCTCTGTTTTCACCGGAGATGTAGTCCAAACACAATTGGATCTCTTAAATTTATGGGGCCATTCACATGGAGCAAGCCCCTTTTCATTCCGAGCTATTAACATACACTCGGAGGAGAGATCCAGCCCGCGTTTCGCTGACTAAATGCCAAACAAGCCATATTTGCAGGTTAATAGCCTCATGTTAGTTCTGTATGTGAATTCAAATTGAAAAGTGCATATCATTTTTTGTAATTGTTTTCCTCTTTAGTTTTGATTACTTGATTGAGATAACATGTATTAATTAGGGAAGAATAAAAACTAATATTTAGGTACAAAGCAATGGGTCATGAATGAGGAAAGAAGAAATAAGTGGATTTAATGGACTTTTATAATACACAAGTTTATAACCTAATAATAGAAAAATAAGAAAACAAATGTTCTAATATGTAAATAGTATATCAAAGTTCTTTTTACCAAAAACGTATTTTGACGACTGTGTGTGTTAACTGATTACATTATATTTATTCAAGCCGTGTAGTACACGTGCTTATTCAACTCATGTTATACACGGGTAATTAAAGATGCAACTTTTTTATTATATAAAAATATATTTAGTCAACCCGTGTAATACACGAGGTTCTAACCTAGTAAATATATATAAAGATTAATAAAGAATTGAAATGAATAGTAATTTTAATATTATAATAATATATAGTTTTTTTAATACTTTTATTATTTTAATATTAGTTTAATAGTTATTTTCTTTACTTTTTAACTTTAATCCTTTTTTTAATATCAGAGGTTCGGATAAGCTTGGTGTCAACCGGTATCGAACCAGTACTGGTATCAAAAATACCGGGACAGTCTTGTTCGATATCAGTACATGAAGGTAAAAACCGGCACTAATACAGAAAACGCCAAAAGTTGGTGCCGAATTGATATTGGAAATCTTTTGGTTCGGGAAATTCTCATCCTTGATCACGGTTACCGTACGAACAACGGTATCGTACAACTTTTTTTTGTTGATTTTCTTCAACTTTTAATTTTTTCTTTTTTTAGTTTCAGGGGTAGGGATGAGTTCGGTGCCAACCGATACAGAATCGGTACTGATACTGAAAATACCGGTTACGATACCGGTATATGAAGGTAAAAAACGGTAGTGAACCGGTACCAGGAATGCCAAAAGTCGGTACCGAGTTGGTACTTAAGATTTTTCGGTTCGGCGACCAATTTGCTTATCTCTGACCATGGGTTTCATACGAACAACATCATTACCATACAACTTTTTTGGTTGATTTTCTTTCGGTTATCTTTTAGTGTTTTTTTCTACATTTTCTTTTTATTCTTGTCAGCAGTTCCGTTCACAACACGCTCGTAGTGATTCCAAAACACATGTAAACGTAGACTAAATAACAAAAGAAATTCGCCGCAACGCGACGAACTTCTTTAAATCTAGTTGTATCTATTAGTGATGAAACTGTCGTGAACCTCAACGATATTTCTTTTCAGTTTAAGTTGATGATGTCAACTTCTTGAGTTCAAAAAAAGATTTGCCATTATTTGGTGTAATTTAAGGGTGTAAGATTTATTTGGTGTAATTTAAGGGTGTAAGATTTGCCATTCAAAAAAATATAAAGATTATAGATTCTGATTCATGTTTTATTTATTGGTTACTATGCAATTACAAGACTATGGTATTGGGGCCAAATTCTTACAAGTTGAGATCGTTGGAGGGAATTTTAAAGTTGGGATTATTATCGGCCAACAGGTGAAACTTAGGATTATTAAAATCCAATAACCCTATTCTAAAATGAACACTATATTAATCTGTGTTCATAAACGTCGTTTGTGTTTATTTATGTTGATGAACATTTGTTAGAGTTCATTTGCGTTTGGTAAGTGTTCGTGAACAGTTCACGAACACGTTCATTTCCTCAACGAACAAACATGAACAATAAATTTTGTTCGGTAAGCGTTCGTGAACAGTTCATGAACAAGCTTGTTTCTTAACGAGCGAACACGAACAAGACTGTCGAATACCCAACCTTCGGCTGACGTTAGATGGATCTTCGGTGACGTCAGGAGCTTCTATCCTTGCTTGCTGCAAAAGAATAAACCGTTAGCCTCGTCACGGGGGACCCCGGGAGGGGGATCCGTGACCAAGCTCCGGCGTGGGAGTAAGTAAACTTGCCGGAAAAGAAAGGAGCTTCTTCCGATGAATGCAGTCACCGGAAGGTTTCCTTTTATGGTGTGAATCTTATGGATGTATATTAAATGAGATAGAATAGTGGTCGGAAGTTAATGTGTGTGGAGTAAATGAGAGTGTAGTAAATGAGGGTAAACCCGGAGATCATACCTGCCTTGGCTCCTTTGTTCCCTTTTATATAATGGCATGCCCTTATCTTTGTTAAGGATTTTCTTATGCGTGATCCAACGGTTTTTGAGGTTTCTTGGGAAGGTCAGACACGTGTCTGACCCCCAACGGTAGGATAATCCTTCTCATTAATGGCCTGCCGGATAAGTACAGTGACTTAGACCGGAGCCACCTCTTGTCATGCATTTAATGAGCCCTGTTTCCTTAGCTGTTTCCCGCCCGTTGTACATAGAAGGAACCTTAGTGAGCAAGGTTATTATGACCAGTGGGCTTTTTAAATAATTGGGCTTCTAGATAAAAAGGCCCACAGCGGGTAAAGTGGGTTTACCCACTGGCCCGTCGTCAAGTCATCTTTAGTCCCTGGTTCTGAGACCCAAGGCTCATGATCCGGGGCTGAATCACAACTGCTTGAGAGGGGTGGTTTTCTCTTTGATGGGCCCACCCCGGGTCAGTTATCGCCTGCCGTTCCCAATAATGATGACACCGCCGAATAATTATTAGCGGGAGTTACCCCTTTAGTAACACGTGCCCATTTTTAAATTTTGAAGAGACCCTTGATGTGACGGTTACTTGCCTGTCAGTGGCGTCTCTTTAAAACCCTTACTTGGCCCTTCCGATTTTTCATTCAAACTTTCCAACTCTCTCTTCTTCTCTGTAACTGCTCCCCTGTATCATCATTTCTTACAACCATGAGTCGCGGTGGCCGGTCTTCAATAAGGTCTGTGTGGACGGCGAAGGACTTGAGATCCTTCGTTGAGGCATATAACATCCCTGATCGCTTTTCTCCTTCCTTGCCGGGCCCTAGTGAGTCGGCAGAATGTACGCCGGACAGGATATCTATTTACACCCTTGCCTTTTCTTCCTGTGGGGTTCGGTACCCTCTCTCTGCTTTCAAGGTCTCTCTGCTCCGTCACTTCGGCGTTCACTTCTCACAGGTTCATCCTTTAGGGTTAATGAGGGTGGTTCATTTTGAACTGTCTTGTGCGGCCATCTCAGGGGAGCCTTCTGTTCCTCTGTTTTGCATGTTTTACCGGCTTATTTCCGACGGAGACTGGTTCACATTCGCGAAACGACAGAACAACGTTTCAAGGCCCTGTTACAGTTTTATGCCCACTTCTACTTATCCAAAAGATTGGAAGTGTAGATTCATCTTTGTTTCAGCCGCTATGTTGCCGGATTCCCCTTCGCCAAAGGATCTTGACGCTGCTATCGAGGACACCATTCCCACCCTTTCTGCAGCCGAGACTGTTCAGTGGAAGAAGATGTGTGATAACCCAACGAGGGCGTTTACTTTCTCTGAGGGGACGCTTGCTATGGGGGGGCTGAGTCCCTCTTATCCTGTCCATCCGAGGGCTTTTTTCGGCAAGAAAGGTACCTCTTTGTTCTTGGTTTGCCTTTTGCATTCATTCTTTCTTTATATCTTTGGAAATTCCGTAGTCATCTTTTGTGCCTTCTCTTTGTGCAGAGATAACTTTGTGGAGGCTTCTTCAGGGTGACTCCAAGGATGTAAAGTATGTGGTTGATAATGAGGTTGATCCCAGGCTGAATGTGGGAGTGCAGGTTATCGGGGGATCCGTCCGGGCAGGAGGTTCTACCACCTTAGGCGGTGATGAGGAGAATCCTTCCGGGGAGGAGGAAAGTTCTCCTGACCTTCCTCCTGTTCATCCTTCTGGTCAAAGTGACGACGAAGACGTGGAGATAAAGTTGGTTCGTAAGAGGAGGTCTGCTAGCCCCCAACCGGATCCTGTATCTCGTAGCATCCGTCAGAGGCTCCGTAGTGCCAGTGGCCAGAAGCCTCCCCCTTCCTCTAGAGCCGTTTCCGACCTTCCCCCCGCTGGGGTCAAAGGTTCCTTGTCTAAGCACTTGAAGTCCTCAAGCTTAGTGAGTGCTCCTTTGTTGGTAAGCTTTCTTTTCTCCCGTTTTTCCTTCGTCTTTCTGTGTAGTTCCTGATCGTTTCTTTTCTTACTTCTTAGGGGAGTTCCTTGGAGCCTATAGAAATTCCTACTGGTCCCTCTCCTTCCCGCATCCGGGACAAGGCATCTGAGGTGGGAGTAGCTCGCTTTTCTTCGGCTTTCGAACTTTCTCCCCCACATGCTACCGGGACTAGCAAGCCCATTGCTCTTGAAGGCCCTGTCCATCGATCCCCTCTTGCCCCTTTGTTTGCCGACGCCCTACCCTTTACTTATGTCCCTAAGTGGAAGGTAACTGATTCTTCCGTTATAGGGACTCCTGAAGCTGCCAGGGACTTTCTGAGCCATGCTGTCCCTCCCTCACATAAGTTTGTAAACTCCGCCCTGAGGGATGATCTTTTTGACGATCAATACAGTATGTCCTTGTGTGAGAGCTTTTTCAGGGGTGCTGGGATGTTGCAAAGGGTTGATGATCTGAGGAAGGCGAACGAAGGGCTTAAGGTTGAGCTTAAGGCTTCCCAGTCGGTTGTTGCTGGGCTTAGGAGCCGGGTGGTTGATGCTGAGAGGAGATTACAGGAGGAGAAGGTGCATAGTCTTCTCCCCCCCCCCTCCTTTTTTTTATACATACTTACTGATTCTTTGTTCAGGGAGCTGGGGCTATGCTTGAGAGGAAGGAACGGGCTTGGGAGCGGGAGATGGCATCGTTGGTTGGGGAGAAGGAGGAGCTTGCCGCTGAGCTGAGGCATTTGAAGGAGGTTGGCTCCGTTTCCCAAGAGCAGCTCAACACCATTTACGCGGACTATGGAGTGACTTCCGATGATAATCAACGGCTGGCTGGGGAGAAACATTGGTTGATTACTGAGGGTTTTGGGGCTTTTCTCACTGCTGTTGCTCAGTCGGAGGATTTTAAGAGCGGTTTGGAGCAGGTGTATAGGGCCTATAGGGATGTTGGGTACCAGTCGGGATTGAAGGATGGCTATAAATACTCCACTCAGGGCTTGGATAGGAAGGAGACTCCTCTGTATGACTCCAAGGTCAAGAAGAAGCTGTCCAAGCTGAATGAGGAGTTTGGGCATAAGACCCCAGCTATTCTTGCCAAAATCCTGGAGCATCCCTTGATCTCTATTGATGAATTGAAGACCCTGTTCTCCTCTGCCGGTCCCTCGTCTCCGCCATCTCTTTCCGGGGGTGATCCCCAATGAATTCCAAACATTTGATACACTTCGATATGGTTGTAATAACTTTAACTTGCTCTGGGATACTTGTGTGTTTTGCTTGACTGTCGTGGGTGGTCCTTTGTGTTGGGGACCACTTTGACCTTAACCATATGGCTCATAGTTATGTATGGCCTTTTTGTTTTGTAGCCTGTTTCTTGTTTGTTTTGCTTTTGCAGGGGTTTTTTCCGGAGGCTAGTTTGGTGATTTCCTGAGGATTTTTTTGGCTATCTTAGCAAGGAGTTATGTTTTTGTTTTACCTTGCTGTGTTTGCAATCTTTGTACGTTGCTAATTCTTGCCCAAGTTGTTAGGGCTTTTCTTTGTATACGTATTTCGTAGTAAATAAAGCAGGTTCCCTTTCGTAGTTTTGTACATGCGGGTGTGTTTGCATTATTTGTTTTTTGTTTTTGTTGTTTGCTTCGTTAAACTGTGATTGTCTGTTCGAGGCCAATCGGTGGACAAGTTTATAACGTGGTGTTATGTTTTTAACTTGTTTTGTCCGTTTTAGGTTAGCTAGACCTTTATTAGCCCCACGGCCAGGCTTTTGGACATGCTTTGAATGTCTTATACACGTGTGTTTATTTGCTCTAGTTTTAGATTTAATGGTGTCCTTGGGCACGTCTGCCCAGGTGTAACTGTCCATTGTTTTCTCAAAATGGGACGTTCTCGTCCGTCTTTCATTTAATCCCTGGGGGCTTATATCCCCCATCATAGATTGTTTACAAAAGGTCCGTCCTTTTGGAGGGAGGTCCCCGTACATATAGTTATCTATTACAAAAGTGGCTCTTGGCCGTTTTTCTTGGGGGTACACCCCTTACATGTAATATTTCCTGAGCTGCATGAGGTTCCAGGTCCTGGGAACCTCCTTGCCTTCTAGCGTCTCCAACTTGCAAGTCCCTTTTCCATTCGCCCACGTGACTCTGTAGGGTCCTTCCCAGTTGGGTCCTAACTTCCCGGTATTTTCTTGCAGACTAGCCTCGTTGGCCCTGAGAACTAGGTCCCCTCGGACGATGTTGAGCTTCTTCATCCTGGCGTTGTAATAGCTTCCCAGGAGCTTTTTGTATTGGGCCTCCTTAACTGCTGCTATTTCCCTTCTTTCCTCCAACAAATTTAGGTTCACCCTGAGGTCCTGCTCATTTTCTTCATCCCGGAGCTTCATCCGGGCAGTTGGGGATCCAATTTCAGCGGGGATAATAGCCTCCGTCCCATAGGTAAGGCTGAACGGGGTTTCCCCGTTGCAACTTTTGGGGGTGGTTCTGTATGCCCATAACACAAATGGAAGTTCTTCCAGCCAGCCTTTCTGTTTTCTCCCCAGCCTACCCTTCATTCCTTTGATGATGCTTTGGTTGGCTCTCTCCACTAACCCGTTACTCTGGGCATAGGTAACGGAAATAAACACTTGCTGGATCCGCATCTGTTCGCACCATGGTTTGAAGGGCCTTCCAGCAAATTGGACCCCGTTGTCACTTACTAACTCCCTCGGAACCCCATATCTGCATATGATGTTATCCAGTACGAACCTTCTCATCTGGTCCCCAGTAATTTTTGCCAAGGGTTTCGCTTCAATCCATTTAGTGAAGTAATCAATGGCGACCACCACGTATTTGACCCCTCCCGGACCTTCCGGGAAAGGTCCAATTATGTCGATGGCCCATTTCTGGAACGGCCACGACGTCGAAACTGGTACCATGGGGTGTTTGTGTTGGTGGGTCATTGGTGCATGCACTTGGCAGTTGTCACACTTCTTGATTTCTTCAGATGCCATTTCGTACATCCGCGGCCAGTAAAACCCTGCATTCATTGCCCTTCTCACTATTGTTCTTGGTCCCGAGTGCATTCCGCAAATCCCTTCATGCATCTCCCTAATTACATATTCGGCTTCTTCCATGTCAACACACTTCAGGGACGGACCCAGATATGACCTTCGGTATAGCTCTCCTTCGACCAGTTCATATTGTAGGGCTTTGACCCTTATCTTCCGGGCCGCCCATTCCCCCTCGGGTAGAGTTCCGTCTTGGAGAAATCTGACTATCGGGGTCATCCATGTTTCCCGGGGGCTTTCAACCGTGGCCACTTCCGCGGCGTTGAGGGAGGGGGATGTCAGGATCTCTACTTTAACTTCTTTCGCTAGTTGATCGAATGCTACCGAGGCTAACTTGCTAAGCGCATCAGATTTCCTGTTCCTTCCCCGGGGGATGTATTCCAGCTTGAAAGTTTTAAACGCCTTAGCTGTCTCCTTAACTTTTTCCACGTATCGAGCCATGATGTTATCCTTAGCCTCATATTCTCCTTGGTATTGCTTTACAACTAGCTGTGAATCAGTGCTGGCTTCTACGTGCTTTGCCTTCATTTTTTGTGCCAGTCTCATCCCTGCTAGGAGGGCTTCATATTCTGCGGTATTGTTTGTGTTCTCAAAATCCAGCCTTACGGCGTATGTCAGCTCAACCCCCTCGGGACTTATCAATGTGATTCCAGCTCCATTTCCTTCTTCACTGGATGCTCCATCAGTGAGCAACTTCCATACCGCCTTATCCTCCTTCTCTCTTTCTTTCTTCTCTAAGGCCTCCCATTTTAACAGTTCCTTTTCTTCGTCCTCTGGGACTTCTGCTAAGAAGTCGGCTAGTATTTGTCCCTTCATGGCTATCCTGGGCTTAAACTCCAGGGAGTGTTCCCCTAGCTCCACAGCCCATTTGGCTAACCGTCCGGACAGTTCCGGCCTCCTGAGTACCTTCTGGAGGGGTTGGTCGGTCATTAGGGTAATCTTGTGTTCATGGAAATACCTCCTGAGTCTTCGGGATGCGAAGACAAGAGCTAATGTGAGCTTCTCCAGGGGCATGTATCGTTCTTCAGGCCCTTTAAGCGTCCTACTGATGAAATATATGGGGATCTGTTTCCCTTCTCGCTCTACCATCATGACCGCACTTATGGTCGTTTTTGAGGCGGACAGATATAGGAGCAGTGGGTCCCCGGGCACTGGGGTGGCTAGCGTCGGGAGCTGACAGATGTATGCTTTCATTTCTTGGAAGGCTGTCTCAGCCTCTGTTGTCCATTTAAACTTGTTTGTTTGAAGGCAGTCTTTCAATACTCTCATAAAGGGAAGAGTCTTGTCAGCCACCTTTGACAAAAAAACGGTTTAACGCTATTAGCCTTCCGTTTAGTTGCTGAATGTCTTTTAGGGACCTGGGGGATCGCATTTCGGCCACCGCCTGGGTTTTCTCCGGATTTGCCTTGATCCCGCCCTTGGTGACCACTACCCCCAGGAAATTCCTCTCCTCTACTCCAAAACAGCACTTCCCAGGGTTTAACTTCATGTTTACGTCCTGCATAGTGTGGAGAGTCTCAGCTACATCATTTATCAAGGCCGTCTCCGTTAAGCTTTTGATGACAATATCGTCGACGTACACCTCTAAGTTCCTTCCTCGTTGCTCCCTAAACAGACTGTTCATAAACCTCTGGTATGTGGCCCCAGCGTTCTTGAGGCCGAAGGGCATCTTGGTGTAGCAGAACGTCCCTTCGTCTGTGATGAAGGCGGTTTTCTCCTCGTCTTCTATTGACATTTGAATTTGGTGGTACCCTTTGTAGCCGTCCAGAAAACACTTCAGGGGGTATTGAGACAAGGAGTCCACTTGGGTGTCTATCTCCGGAAGGGGATAGCAGTCCTTGGGACATGCTTTGTTGAGGTCTTGGAAATCGATGCACATCCTCCATCCTCCGTCTTTTTTCTGAACCATTACAGGGTTGGCAACCCAGGACGGGTATTTGACTTCCCTGACTATCCCCTCTCTAAGCAGCTTCCGAGTTTCTTCACAAGCAGCCCTTCTTTTATTGGGTCCCATACTCCGCTTCTTTTGTTTTACTGGTTTTGCCCATGTAAATGTGTTAAGTCGGTGCTCCGTTAGGCTCCTTGGGACCCCCGTCATGTCTCCATGTTGGAATGCAAACACCTTTATGCTATGGAGGAGCAACTCCTTCAGGGCACTCTTACACTTGTCACTCAAGTGACTCCCCACTTTGACTGTCTGTTCTGGGAACCTATCACAGAGGACCCACTCTTCCACTTTCTTTCCCTGGGACTTCCCTGGATCTTCTTCTTTGGATACGGAGGAAACTACCTCGTAGGCGGACTTAACCCATGCGAGACCCTTTGGCGTTTGGAATACCAAAGCTCCGTGGGGAGTAGAGGCCTGTGCCTGCAGATCACCAATTCCGGGTCTTCCCAAGATTGCATTGTACTTAGAGGGTGCCCTGACTACCGTAAAGGTCAGATCTGTTGTCCGGACCCGATCCCCCACGCCGACTGTGAATGGGAGCCTGATTTTTCCCAGGGGATGTGACACACTATTGTTGAATCCTACCAATGGGATTGAATCTTCCTCCAACCTGTCTCTTATGTCCCTGTCGAACCTAAGGAAGCAGTGTTCGTATATTACCTCAACACCTGACCCTCCGTCCACATGTATCCTGGACACCTTGTGTCCAGCTATCACAGTTGAGATGTTCAGCGGGAGTCGTTGTACCTCGCTTTCTTCTAAATATGGCATGAGGATGGGAGCTTTCATGCAGCTTGGGGAGCCTAGGATTCTGGCCTTTACACTTCGGGTGGTATCAAACTCATTTCTCCTTCTAATCATATCAACGTCTGCCCTCCCCGGCTCCCGTGCATCTCTTCCCTTGCGATCCCCTCCCCCTTCCTTGATTTCCTTGACCAAATGGGCCAGCCTCCCCGTTTTCACCGCAGCCTCTATTTCTCTTTTGAGGTACATACAGTCGTCGGTTTTGTGCCCAAAACCCTTGTGGAATTCACAGTATTCGTTTGGTTGTGCTTTTGGTCCTGGTTTTATGGGGGGAGGCCTTGGGAAGGAATTCTTTACCCTCTCCGTGGCTAGTATCTCACTTGGGGTCTTAATGAGAGGGGTGAAGCTGTCGGGGTAAGAGGGAGGACCTCTCCCTCGGGGTCTATAGGGAGAGTATGAGGGCCTTGCCCTTTCATGTAACATTCTATCAAAAGAAGGTTTCCGGGAATAGGGTGTACCTTTGTCAGGAGGTCTTGCAGCCGGGGCAATCCTCCGAGGTGTGACGTCCGTCTCCTTTGCTTTGCTGACCGTGTCCTTTCCCCGGACAAAGGCCCGGACTCTATCCATAAGATTGTCAAAGGAGGGTGGAAATTCCTCCCCCAGCTTTTCACATAGCTGTGCGTGTTTCAGTCCATTTATGAAACCACTAATCTTCATGACTTCTGGGACGTCCTTGATGTTCATACTCTCTTTAACAAACCTCTCCATGTATTGGTCTATTCGCTCGTTATCTCTTTGTCTGATGTGAAGGATTTCGTTTGGATTTTTGACCACCTTCCTCTGTTGGCCAAAGTTCCTGAGGAATTTCTCACTCAGTTCTTCATAGCTGTCTACGCTCCCTGGGGGCAGACTGTCGAACCAAAGCCGGGCTCCCTCCGTTAGGGTTTGTACAAACATGTGGCACCATACTGGCATTGGCCATCTTCCTAGTTGCCCTGCTCCTCTGAAGGCATGCAGGTGATCTTCCGGATCCCTCGTTCCATCATATCGGTCAAAGCCTGGGGGTAGCTTTGTCTTGGGAGGCATAGGTGCTTCTGAGATTCTTCTTGTGAATTTTGAAACCTCAGCCAGATCTCGTGGTAAGTATGGTTGGTCCAAACCGCTGTCATCAGAGTTGTTTTTCCCTTTTTCCTTCCCCTTGGATTTCTGGCCTGTGATCAGGTCCTCCCTTTCTTCAGGGGACATCTGCCTTAGGGCAGACATAAATGTTTCTAGCTGGTCTCCACTGTTGCCCTTGTTCTGAAGGTTCGTTCCTTCCTGGCTGGAGGGTGTGTCAAAAGAGAGTCTGGCTCTGAGGCTGTCGAGTCTTTCCTGTCTCTTTAGGTCTTCAAGACATTTGGTTAACCTTTCCCTGTGCATGGCCACAAAATCAGGAGTGATATGCTCCGTTTCTCTCAGATTTCCTCCCTGATTCTCATCGTCCTCTTCATGAGTGATATCCTCTACAGTGACTTTATCCAGGTCGTTTTGTGCCGTCTGAGTGACACGTGAGTTACGTGGGGTTGTCATGTTGTTTTTAGCAGGATAAGCTGCTCTCTGGACGTCGAGTGTCTGTGTGGGAACACCAGGCAGGCTGACGTCCCACGGATGGCGCCAATGTCGAATACCCAACCTTCGGCTGACGTTAGATGGATCTTCGGTGACGTCAGGAGCTTCTATCCTTGCTTGCTGCAAAAGAATAAACCGTTAGCCTCGTCACGGGGGACCCCGGGAGGGGGATCCGTGACCAAGCTCCGGCGTGAGAGTAAGTAAACTTGCCGGAAAAGAAAGGAGCTTCTTCCGATGAATGCAGTCACCGGAAGGTTTCCTTTTATGGTGTGAATCTTATGGATGTATATTAAATGAGATAGAATAGTGGTCGGAAGTTAATGTGTGTGGAGTAAATGAGAGTGTAGTAAATGAGGGTAAACCCGGAGATCATACCTGCCTTGGCTCCTTTGTTCCCTTTTATATAATGGCATGCCCTTATCTTTGTTAAGGATTTTCTTATGCGTGATCTAACGGTTTTTGAGGTTTCTTGGGAAGGTCAGACACGTGTCTGACCCCCAACGGTAGGATAATCCTTCTCATTAATGGCCTGCCGGATAAGTACAGTGACTTAGACCGGAGCCACCTCTTGTCATGCATTTAATGAGCCCTGTTTCCTTAGCTGTTTCCCGCCCGTTGTACATAGAAGGAACCTTAGTGAGCAAGGTTATTATGACCAGTGGGCTTTTTAAATAATTGGGCTTCTAGATAAAAAGGCCCACAGCGGGTAAAGTGGGTTTACCCACTGGCCCGTCGTCAAAGACCTTGTTCGTATTTGTTCCGTTCGTTTACAGACCTGTATTTGCGTGCAATTCAAGTCGTGTGTGTGTGTGAACGAGGGTCACCAAAGCGGGGAGAGAATCGGAGAAACCAAGATTTTGGTGCCAAAAATTCGTATCATACTGGATGGGTCGATGTTCCCGATCGGGGCCGCCTATCGTGTTTTTCTTCTAGACACCACTCCCAGCTTCCTAAACGATAAGTTTGAGAAAGTAATGATAATAACAACAAATAAAATGATAAGTTTGAGAAAGTAATGACAATAAAAACAAAATAACTAAATGATAAGTTTAGTTTGGGAAAGTAACGAAAACTTGAAACGACTCTGCAGTTGCCTAAAAAACCCACCTCAATCCTCTCGATTAATTTCGGCAGCTATCAAAAGGAAGTTCCGATCTACTACTGTCAATTGCTGATTTCGCGGCTAACAAAATCTCAAGTAAGATTTCTTGTTCTCATGTGTTATCTATTTAATAATTTACTACTTGTATCTATAAGTTAAAGTCAATCCTTTCTGCGAGAGAAGTAATGAGCGTTGAACAACTTAAGAAGTTTTTCAATTTGTAAGTTAGAGATTTGAGTGTATGTAGTTTTTTCTTATTCTTGAACCGTGTTAAATATAAATGGAATGATTGTAACACCTCGAAAATTCACGTCCTATAAAGTGTTGACACGTGTCATAAAGTTTGAACGTGTGAAAGAATGTTATAAAAGGACTAAAGTTGACAAACATGGAAAGTATGTGTTTATACGGATTCTAAGTGTCAACTGTGAATAAATATAATGAACATTAACCCTACACAATGTTCATACCTTCAAGCGAATGAATCATGGATCATACGAAGCTAAAAGTGAGAGATTACGAACTACAGGGGTTAAATGTGTCAACATGTTAAAGATATACCTCTGAGTGACCTTTTGACAAACCCGAAGCTTTGTAAATGTAAATTATGCTCACTAGAATGCACGATTAAAATTTCATAAAGTTTCGTTATCGTATGAGAAAGTTGTGATCAAATTCGTGCACGAGGGGTTAAAGCGTAAACATTGGAAGTTAAGACTTTTCGGGTAACCATAAAGTTACCCAAGGACTTAACAAAGTATGGTTATGTCTTAAGGCCTATAAAAGTCAAGTTAGAGGACTCGAAGTGCAAGAAAGCATGTTAAGATCAAGTGTAGAAGGATCAGGGACTAAAAGCGTCAAAAAGTGCATAAGTTTGCATTTTCGCGCATAACCTACGTTCTGAATACATCCGGACATCCAAAAATTTATGTAAGCATGACTACATTATATTTTAGTGTTCGCCTTAAGAAAAATCCATTCGTCGCGTCATTTGGATCGTTTTTCGCGCTTATGCGCATTCCGTCGTAATTAAGCGAACATCGAGTTCGTACGACCAAACGAACCATCATCCGGCATATTTTTGAGTATGTTTTGAGTTCCCTATACTTTAACTTCATTTTAGAGCCTTGAAATGAGGTTAACGGGGTTCAAACGCATCGAAAATCGCTTAAACGGGCTGCAGGGACTAAACCTGTCATTTTTGAAACTTTTCTGATCAGATGGAGTGCTAGCGTAGCGCGAGCCCTATAGGCTTCGCCGTCGCGCTACGCGACTGCCTAGTCTGGGGCAGAAACATGCAGAAACTCAGTTTTTCGCATTCGGGACCGGATTCGACGTATTAACAGCTGTTAACAGCTGTTATCCACTCCCAAATCCCTTGCCATGTGTCTAACTCTTATGGTGAGTGGCCAATTAACCAACCATAACATTCCGACACTTGTACGGGTGAGATCAAGGCACGTTATTCGATAAACGATCTTAACGGTTGTCCATTTACTATATATACCCAACCCCTCACAACTCAAAAACCCACAAATCTGATCATTTGGGCTCTAAGTTGGAACCTTCGTTTCATACCTGAGCTATTCGATCACGATTAGCATTCGGGGACCCTTCGTAAGTGTTCCTTCGTTCTTTTATCGCTTTTCAAGTCCGAAAGTCAACTATGTTTGACTTTCGGCATTGACCAGGTTATGGTCAATAAGAAGTTCGTTTGAACTTCATAACGTGAGTGTAATCACGATGGTCATAGTCCCTAGTGACTATACCTACTGATTACCACGTTATCTAGGCTCAGTGACGAGCCGTAGTTTCGGGCAGAATACGTATTCCTGCGTATTTTGTAACCAAACTACCCTTAGGTATCAAAACCGTTTGTTTTGATACCAAACTTGTTTGGTTAAGCATGTTTCAACATGCTTAGCTCGTCACTCTTAGTTAGTGCTTGTCTAGGGTCGTAAGGGTAAGCGATCTGATGAATCGCTTATACCTTCGAACCCGACCCAGTTTGGTCGATCATTAGGATCCGACCAAATACATTAGGTGACCATAGTATGTGGGGAATAACCTTCCGAGGTTATACCCTATGGTCGCTTCGTTTGAATAGTGGTATGACAGGTAGTATATATGCCTTAGGTAAATGACCAAAATACCCCTACGGGGCTTAAATTGAGATTAAACTCGTTTTGGGCATAATGGAAGGTATCCTACTGATACCACAACATATTTAAGGCATATTAACTTAGGAAACCTGTTCATGATCCATTCGGTTACCCGTTACGCTTATTACGCGATCGGTTAGGTTTATGTAACAAGTTTACATAAATTAGCCGAAACAGGTCAAACCTTATCGGTTTTATCTCAAAATCCAGAAGATGTTGACTTTACCCATATTATACAAGTCTCCAAACTTGTCGGGTCTAGATCACATTCTATTCTGGTCTTCGCTTAATCGTGCGTATGAACCGTATCTTCCTGTAAGACTAATCGGTCTAAGCTTAGGCTTAACTAAAGACCCGTTAGCATTCTAATTAATTATTTATACCATCATTCCAGACTAGAGCTTTCCGGTAAATTGTACCTACGCTTACTTAAGTGAATACGGCTGAGTTATAAATTTCTGCTATTTAAGACAGGAGCTAGCTCAGGTAAATACTCTTAACTTATTTTCCCTATACGGGCTTGGGATACGGTATAATAATACCGCTTGGTCGGGTATTGAATCTTTAATCTTATTATGGTTAAATCATTGAGGTAACCCGGTTTAATCTGTATTGTTTGAAACAAAGACCTTTAGGGGTTAATGACCATGTCCCGGATATCCTAGTGACATCATTGTATTATAAAATGGCCACGTCTTAAGCATGGGGTGTAGGCATACACCTGACAGTGCTTAAGAGATAACGGTATCTCACTCTCTTGTGGGCCTATACTTGTGGTGTGTCTGTTAATCTGACTCGATTTCTACATCGGGCCCTGAACGTACAACGAACATGTAAATCTGTATACAAGGTTATAAATATAATTGTCCCAAGTTAAAAAGGTTAATTTTGCCTCTGTGCATTTTAATCAAAGTGTCAAAAGGTTTTGTGCCACGTGCATCCAAATCAATTTTCTTAAACTCTTTTCAAAATGAGTCGGTTGAGTGTATTTACCAGTGAAAACTGACGTATTTTCCAAAAAGGTTAAGTGACAGGTACTAAACGAAATTGGCTGGAAGCTCAGGGCGATAATAAGGAATCTTGCAAGTTCTAGGCGTCTAAAGTCTGTTGAACAAATGATATGTTTTAAGATCCGCCTGTGGATCCTTTACTTTCCGTTGTAATACTGGATATTACTTTATATTCGGATTGTAACATAATTATCTTTTGCTTCCGCTGTGCATTCATATATATTGTGTTGTTTGACTATTATGTTGCCAACCACGTCACGATACTCCCCCACCGGGCCCACCGGTGACACGTGGAAAATCGGGGTGTGACAGGTTGGTATCAGAGCCAACACTGAGTGAATTAAACACTAGTCTTTTGTGTTTAATCTCAGTTACACAATTGCACATTCTTGAGTCTAGACAAGAACATAGGACAAGTTCTATTTTATTTTTGGAGTCCTTTGTTATTTTTCTGATTGAGCTCTTGCATGGGCAAATCAAATTTTATTAGAAGTCCCGTTTAGGACAACCATATACTTGTTAAATTTTTAAAGGAACGATTATGTTTAAATTATCATTCCTATATTATAAGATCTACCATTATAATAAAATGGCAAAAATCTAAAAAGGATAATACCTAGCCACGTGTCATTTTGAGATCGGGCCAAGATGGTAGTTCCATAATTAGATTCAGATCCATATTTAACACCTCAATTTAGGATTGTTCTGCGTTAATATTAATAAGAATCTTAAGAGTGAAACCTAGCCTTCGGGTCATTTTAAGGCCGGGCCATGATGGTAAGCCCTGTTTAAAAGATTCGAACCCCTGTTAACATCTGTAAATATGTTAACACTCCTGACAGACGTGATTCATTAAAATCACACGTCATTCTTATTAATGGATTCTTCAAAAGATTCCTAACCCAATGTAATGATCTCTGAATCATGGGTTTAGATCATCACTTGAGATGATCATATTTTGACCATACGTGGTAATATAGCACCTACAGGCCCTGTTCATTTCCATATGAACCAAAAGACAGTAGTAGCAACGACTCCCTGTCATATAAAGGTAATGAACTAGGTTCAAACCTTCATGCTTTGATTCTCTGAAATCATAGCTTATAAATTATAAACGTCCTTGTGACTAGGCCTATTGTGCTAGTATACCTTCATGCTTTGATTCTCTGAAATCATGGCGTATAAATTAAACTTGTCTACGCGACTAGGCCATTTGTGCTATTATTAACCTATAAATTAGGATTATGATAAAAATCCTGAATAAAAAATAAATATCATTCCTTTCCTGCCAGAATAATTATTAAAAGAGAATCTTAAATGGTTTGACCTAGCTTGAATGTCGTTGAAGACCTAGCTAAGATGGTAAAATCTGTTCAAAAAGAGATTCAGATCCTTGTTAACACCCGAAAATGTGTTAACACTCCCGACAACCGTGATGCTATAAAAATCACACTTGTCATTCTTATATTAGGAATTTTTCCAAATACCTTATTTAACGTAATTGATCAATAGGAATCATGGCTTATAAAATTTAAAACTGTCCTTGGGACCAGGTTTTTTTTACGCCACTTTAATATACTTGATGTTTTATAACTAGGATAAGTTATAATGAAAAATATTAACTAAGTATAACTAACAAATTAACCCATATGGTTTATATTACCATGGTTAATAAATTATCAAAAATGATAATTTCATAATGACCTCTGGATAAATCATTGTCATTGTTTATGAAGCAATCAAGCTACATGGCTGGATTAGATGAAGTTAACAGCCACATGAAGGAGGACAATGATGCTACCAGAATCAATGTAACTGGAGCGGAACTGCAGGCAATAATAGATTATGCTGTTACTCGAGCTCTTGACAGACAGTATGATGAATCAAATGATACCCATTCTAAGACTCTATCTGTGGCTCGTAGTAAGCCCCCTTCTAAAATACTTGAGTCAAGAGAAGACGATGTTCATGACTTGTCAAATCAAAGGAGTATTCCGTTTAGACAGGTTGTGTTCCATCAAGAGACACCAGTTAAGACCTGTTCATATAAATATTTTGTCTCCTGCAAGCCTAGAGACTTTACAGGAGAAAAAGGGGCCATCGATTGCATGACGTGGCTCGATGAGATGGACGCTGTTGTTGACATCAGCGGTTGTGCAGAGCAAGATGTTGTGAAATTTGTTTCACAATCTTTTAAAGGAGAAGCTCTAGCTTGGTGGAGGTCACTGATCCAAGCTACGGGGAAGATTCCTTTGTACAACATGACTTGGGAGCAGTTCGTTGCTCTTATCAAAGAAAATTACTGTCCTCAACATGAAGTTGAGAAAATTGAGACTGAATTCTTGACATTGGTCATGGAAAACTTAGATTGTCAAGCATACCTTACAAATTTCAATACCAAGTCTCGATTGGTTCCTTATTTGATCACACCGGAACCAAAGCGAATTGCTCGCTTCATTGGGGGTTTAGCCCCAGAAATCAAAGCCAGTGTTAAGGCTTCAAGACCTACTTCATTCAGGTCAGCGGCCGATCTGTCGCTATCTCTCACACTCGATGTGGTCAGAAACAAGGCTGCCAAAGTCTCTGAAGAAGGAAAGCGAAAAAGGGAGGATGAAATTTCTCATCGCTCTGATAGGGAAACAAAGAGGAACTCTGAGGATAAGAAGAGTTCCGGGTTTAAGAAAGACAGCCAGCAGCCGGGTGAGAAGATCAGGTGCAAAACCTGTAGGAAATACCACCTCGGGAAATGCAGATTTGAATCACGGCCTCGGCCGTGTGGAATTTGCAAATCTAAGGAACATAAAACCCTGGATTGCAAGAAGTTGGAAGATGCAACCTGTTATGGTTGCAACGAGAAGGGGCATATCAAGACCAACTGCCCTAGGAATCAGAAGAAGCCCGAGTAGGCCAAGATAACAAACGCACGAGTTGTCAGGATGAACGCCCAAGAGATGGGGCAGCATAATAATAGTATAATATGTACCGTTCGTTATCAAGCAGTTTTTGTAGAAACTTATTTAATACTGGCACGTATAAATATATTATGAATGATAAAGGTTGAGAACTGTTGTCTCCACCTGATTAAGACTCCGGTCATTCAATGCCCGGTAGAAAGTGACGATGTTACGTCGAAAATGCTCCAACAAATCCTATATTGATATTAATATCTATTAGAAATCACTTTTCTAATATCCTTATAGCAAACTTTTGGTTGCATACTTAAGGACTCAATATAGTGACAAAAATCGAGAGGTTGCCTTAAAAATCAAGTCCATATTGTGATTGATAAGAAGCAATTAACTATCAAGACTCCTTATAAGACAATCCTCATAAATTATATATATCCGTGTGATTAATTAATATTAATCAATATATAACCGGCCGTCCCCGGAATCGAACCTGGGTCTAGGCCGCACCCTTCGCGCGCCTAACCAACCGAGCTAGGTGCCTAGTTTGTGAAAATCTCCATTCTGATTAAATATAAACACATGTTGATAGTATCTCTTTAATCTCTAAAGATTTCGAATACCAAATGGTATGACAAAAGCGCTATATGAGGATTGGTGTATCTTAATAAGCTCCATAGATTGCTTCCATGCCTGATCAGTATGGAGGTTTAATACATGGAACCACAAAGATATCCCAATGATTATATGGTACTAAAGTCAACTAATAGTATTCAAAGAAGGTATCCAGCATGGAAATTGTCCAAGTAAATATTCCCGATTAAGGAACTCGTGGACTAGTAACATAAATGTGTCACTTATTGGACACAAGAAATGATGAGTGAAATGGAGCCTGAGATATGGAAATCTCTGTAACGTCCTTGTACTTTGATTATCTTCTTCTAAGTTTACCTGTTTACCTCTCTAGAGGCAGGTAGAGTTACGATTAACATCCCGCTTTGGGTTAGAGTGTTGTAAGAACTCCATGTTTAATATGGAACAACCGAAAACCTGATTAAGAAAATTGTAAGATATAGATTCATATATCCTAACTCGATATTCTAAAAGTTTGATATAGTTGGGTAAGAAAGACGGTTCATTTTTGCTTGTGCATTGTTACCGCAACCCTACTTAGGCAACGATTAAGAATTTGCCATCAGCTGCCCAGAATCGTCGAATTTTTCGACTAACTGTAAAGATTAGCTATTCCGTAAGATTAATTTTGAGCAATGGTTGGAATAATCACCTCACCTTAAGATAAGCTTTCCTATAATAACTGCCATATAAGTATCAAGGTGGCTCCTTGGAGACCTTGTATAAATGGCATGTTAAACGTTTATTGTTAGGACAATAGATTGGTAAGTCCAATGATAAGGATCTGAACGTTGCCCAGAAAACAACAAATAAGATCATATAAATCCGTACTCGATTGTAAGTTGCCATTATTAGGCAGAGAATACTTCCTTTATTTCAGTAAATCTCGGGTCGAGATTTATTTTAAGGGGGTGAGGATGTAACACCTCGAAAATTCACGTCCTATAAAGTGTTGACACGTGTCATAAAGTTTGAACGTGTGAAAGAATGTTATAAAAGGACTAAAGTTGACAAACATGGAAAGTATGTGTTTATACGGATTCTAAGTGTCAACTGTGAATAAATATAATGAACATTAACCCTACACAATGTTCATACCTTCAAGCGAATGAATCATGGATCATACGAAGCTAAAAGTGAGAGATTACGAACTACAGGGGTTAAATGTGTCAACATGTTAAAGATATACCTCTGAGTGACCTTTTGACAAACCCGAAGCTTTGTAAATGTAAATTATGCTCACTAGAATGCACGATTAAAATTTCATAAAGTTTCGTTATCGTATGAGAAAGTTGTGATCAAATTCGTGCACGAGGGGTTAAAGCGTAAACATTGGAAGTTAAGACTTTTCGGGTAACCATAAAGTTACCCAAGGACTTAACAAAGTATGGTTATGTCTTAAGGCCTATAAAAGTCAAGTTAGAGGACTCGAAGTGCAAGAAAGCATGTTAAGATCAAGTGTAGAAGGATCAGGGACTAAAAGCGTCAAAAAGTGCATAAGTTTGCATTTTCGCGCATAACCTACGTTCTGAATACATCCGGACATCCAAAAATTTATGTAAGCATGACTACATTATATTTTAGTGTTCGCCTTAAGAAAAATCCATTCGTCGCGTCATTTGGATCGTTTTTCGCGCTTATGCGCATTCCGTCGTAATTAAGCGAACATCGAGTTCGTACGACCAAACGAACCATCATCCGGCATATTTTTGAGTATGTTTTGAGTTCCCTATACTTTAACTTCATTTTAGAGCCTTGAAATGAGGTTAACGGGGTTCAAACGCATCGAAAATCGCTTAAACGGGCTGCAGGGACTAAACCTGTCATTTTTGAAACTTTTCTGATCAGATGGAGTGCTAGCGTAGCGCGAGCCCTATAGGCTTCGCCGTCGCGCTACGCGACTGCCTAGTCTGGGGCAGAAACATGCAGAAACTCAGTTTTTCGCATTCGGGACCGGATTCGACGTATTAACAGCTGTTAACAGCTGTTATCCACTCCCAAATCCCTTGCCATGTGTCTAACTCTTATGGTGAGTGGCCAATTAACCAACCATAACATTCCGACACTTGTACGGGTGAGATCAAGGCACGTTATTCGATAAACGATCTTAACGGTTGTCCATTTACTATATATACCCAACCCCTCACAACTCAAAAACCCACAAATCTGATCATTTGGGCTCTAAGTTGGAACCTTCGTTTCATACCTGAGCTATTCGATCACGATTAGCATTCGGGGACCCTTCGTAAGTGTTCCTTCGTTCTTTTATCGCTTTTCAAGTCCGAAAGTCAACTATGTTTGACTTTCGGCATTGACCAGGTTATGGTCAATAAGAAGTTCGTTTGAACTTCATAACGTGAGTGTAATCACGATGGTCATAGTCCCTAGTGACTATACCTACTGATTACCACGTTATCTAGGCTCAGTGACGAGCCGTAGTTTCGGGCAGAATACGTATTCCTGCGTATTTTGTAACCAAACTACCCTTAGGTATCAAAACCGTTTGTTTTGATACCAAACTTGTTTGGTTAAGCATGTTTCAACATGCTTAGCTCGTCACTCTTAGTTAGTGCTTGTCTAGGGTCGTAAGGGTAAGCGATCTGATGAATCGCTTATACCTTCGAACCCGACCCAGTTTGGTCGATCATTAGGATCCGACCAAATACATTAGGTGACCATAGTATGTGGGGAATAACCTTCCGAGGTTATACCCTATGGTCGCTTCGTTTGAATAGTGGTATGACAGGTAGTATATATGCCTTAGGTAAATGACCAAAATACCCCTACGGGGCTTAAATTGAGATTAAACTCGTTTTGGGCATAATGGAAGGTATCCTACTGATACCACAACATATTTAAGGCATATTAACTTAGGAAACCTGTTCATGATCCATTCGGTTACCCGTTACGCTTATTACGCGATCGGTTAGGTTTATGTAACAAGTTTACATAAATTAGCCGAAACAGGTCAAACCTTATCGGTTTTATCTCAAAATCCAGAAGATGTTGACTTTACCCATATTATACAAGTCTCCAAACTTGTCGGGTCTAGATCACATTCTATTCTGGTCTTCGCTTAATCGTGCGTATGAACCGTATCTTCCTGTAAGACTAATCGGTCTAAGCTTAGGCTTAACTAAAGACCCGTTAGCATTCTAATTAATTATTTATACCATCATTCCAGACTAGAGCTTTCCGGTAAATTGTACCTACGCTTACTTAAGTGAATACGGCTGAGTTATAAATTTCTGCTATTTAAGACAGGAGCTAGCTCAGGTAAATACTCTTAACTTATTTTCCCTATACGGGCTTGGGATACGGTATAATAATACCGCTTGGTCGGGTATTGAATCTTTAATCTTATTATGGTTAAATCATTGAGGTAACCCGGTTTAATCTGTATTGTTTGAAACAAAGACCTTTAGGGGTTAATGACCATGTCCCGGATATCCTAGTGACATCATTGTATTATAAAATGGCCACGTCTTAAGCATGGGGTGTAGGCATACACCTGACAGTGCTTAAGAGATAACGGTATCTCACTCTCTTGTGGGCCTATACTTGTGGTGTGTCTGTTAATCTGACTCGATTTCTACATCGGGCCCTGAACGTACAACGAACATGTAAATCTGTATACAAGGTTATAAATATAATTGTCCCAAGTTAAAAAGATTAATTTTGCCTCTGTGCATTTTAATCAAAGTGTCAAAAGGTTTTGTGCCACGTGCATCCAAATCAATTTTCTTAAACTCTTTTCAAAATGAGTCGGTTGAGTGTATTTACCAGTGAAAACTGACGTATTTTCCAAAAAGGTTAAGTGACAGGTACTAAACGAAATTGGCTGGAAGCTCAGGGCGATAATAAGGAATCTTGCAAGTTCTAGGCGTCTAAAGTCTGTTGAACAAATGATATGTTTTAAGATCCGCCTGTGGATCCTTTACTTTCCGTTGTAATACTGGATATTACTTTATATTCGGATTGTAACATAATTATCTTTTGCTTCCGCTGTGCATTCATATATATTGTGTTGTTTGACTATTATGTTGCCAACCACGTCACGATACTCCCCCACCGGGCCCACCGGTGACACGTGGAAAATCGGGGTGTGACAATGATGTTTGATTTTTTAAAGTTATCATAGGATTAGGAGAAAAATGCCCGGATAGTCCCTGTGGTTTCGCCTTTGTTCACCTATAGTCCTCAACTTTCTAAAACTACCTGAATAGTCCCCAAGTTTTCATTTTTTGTTCCCGGATAGTCCCTGGGTCTAACTTCAGTTTGTTTTCTCTGTTAAGATGGTGTGAAATGACAAAAATATCCTTTCCTTAAAAGGCCAAACCATAGGGACTATCCCGGCATCTTCTTCATTTTTATTTATAAAACCCCACCACCACACTTCATCTTCAACCTCCACCCACCATCACCCTCCTCCACCCTCCACCATCACCGGTCGCTGCCGGTCTCCGCCGCTCAGAACCACCGTCGTTGTCCTCTTTGCCACCGCCTGAAAACAGCAAACAACACAAACACAGACCACAACAAGCCTTTCCCCCCTCTCGATTCCTCATTCCCACCCCGATAGACAGCTGCCGGAGCCGATTAACCGGCGCTCCGGTGTTGCGTAACCCGACCAGACAACAAACCACACCACACCCCTTCATCGAAAAACAATCAAACCCCCTACGTCGGTTAATGGAACCAGAAAGAGAGCCGCCACGCACGGCGGCGGCGGGGCGGCAGAACAAGAAGAGAGGGACGAGAGAGACAGATCAGAGAAAGTGTGGTGTGCGGCGGCGGTAGAGCCGCTAGATGCAGCGACGGCGGCGGTGGTCGGTGATGTCTCCCTGGGACGTTAAGCTCTGGAGATGATGAAGATGTTGTTGACGAGGAAGAGATGATGTTGACAGTGGTGATTCGGGTGGTGATAGCTGTGGTGGACACCGGAGCTCTGGTCCGACCGTCGATGACAGGAAGCTCAGTTCAGGTTTGAGTTTTTGTTGGTTTCGTGAAACAAGTCAACATCCGGACAGGAAGCTCAGTTCATGTATGTAATTCTACTGGTTTTTTGTATTCAATTTAATGCATTGTTGGTTACAGATTTAGCTGATTAATAATTGTGTGTTTATGTAGTGATGAGGGGGGTGTGAGGTGACTTGGGTGTTTTAGGGTTTCTTCAAAGAAAATTGCAGAGAAGAAGGTGATGGTGGAGGGTGGAGGAGGGTGATGGTGGGTGGAGGTTGAAGATGAAGTGTGGTGGTGGGGTTTTTCTCTAAAAATGTAGAAGATGCCCGGATAGTCCCTGTGGTTTGGCCTTTTAAAGGAAAGGGTAAATTGGTCATTTCACACACATTTAACCGAGAAAACAAACTGAAGTTAGACCCAGGGACTATCCGGGAACAAAAAATGAAAACTTGGGGATTATTCAGGTAGTTTTAGAAAGTTGGGGACTATAGCTGAAAAAAGGCGAAACCACAGGGACTATCCGGGCATTTTTCTCTAGGATTAGGGTGTTATAATTGAAACATGGTTTATGAAATACAATGAATTATCTGACCACTCCAAAACTCATTATTATCATCCTTTATGTCTATCCAATCATGAATCACCCTTCACTATACCCACCATTAATAATTTTGTGTAGTTAAGACATAAAATTCTTGTAGTTGTTAAGACTTTCATAATTCCATGGGGTATCCTTTTATTAAACTAACCGGTATACTTAATACCTACGAGTGTGTCAGATATTTTATAGCTGGGCATGAGACTGAGAATAGTAATGTTCGTCCTAAACATGTCCCCTTGACATCCACTCATCTCTATTTTAATATCCATAAAAGAGACCATTTGACTTTGAATACTAAAGAGTATTTAAAATTATTTTTTTTTTAAAACTTTCAGTAAGACCTTATTTAGGTTTCATGTGGGAACTGAAAATATACTAACCGCAAATCAAACCAACAGCCACAATTAAATTGTAATTAATCACGTCTGTAGTATCAAAACGCCATAAACCAATCATATTTATGATTTAAATTCATTTGTAGTTAAGAAAATTAGATAATTTAATTCCACAAAGTGAAAGATTGTATAAATACATTATGTCGACATTATATTAGCTTCTTTTGTATATACATCATTTTTTTTGCAACCAACTGGTGAATAATTCTTCAAAAAAATATTTTATTTTAGGATCTGTCAAGCATAAGCATATCTTCAATGGCTTCTTCAAGTTCAAGTGTTCACAACAAGAGCTACCTGTATGATGTGTTTATGAGCTTCAGTGGTGTAGACACCCGCAAGACCTTTGTTGATCATCTTTATGTTGCTCTTGATCAACATGGTATTCGCACGTTCAAGGATGACGAGAGACTCGAGAAAGGAGAAAGTATCAGTGATGAGCTTTTACAATCTATTGAAGATTCGAGATGCTACATTATTATTTTCTCCAAAAACTATGCATCTTCATCATGGTGCTTAAATGAGCTTTTGAAGATCATGGAGTGTCACAAGACAAACGAGCAGACGGCTTTCCCCGTGTTCTACGATGTGGATCCCTCTGATGTCCGAAAACAAACTGGATCTGTTGGAGAAGCCCTTGCGGTACATAAGAATAAGAGTGAATCAGAGGTTGGAAAATGGAGAGAGGCACTTAAAGAAGCTGCCAATTTGTCTGGTTGGGATGTCAGGAAGACTGCTAATGGGTAATTCCTTCATTATATCTCATGTTCTATTGTCAAATTATTGAAGTAAATTTTAGTCTTGTAGAAGGATGAACATTTAATCATGAAATATGTACACTTGTTTCATAATTTGTGCATTATAGACCTGAAAATTATTTATTCACATGGCTTCGTGAGCAAGTTAATTGAATCTTCTTCTCTGATCTACAGGCATGAAGCTCAAGTCATTAAATTAATTGTTGAAAAGGTTTCACTCAAGTTATGGCCCATTGATAGTCATGTCGATGAGAACTTAGTAGGCATGGAACAGAGGATGCAAGCTCTTGATCCTTATTTAGAGATTGGTTTGAATGATGTTCGCATGGTAGGGATCAAGGGCATGGGGGGTACCGGAAAGACTACTCTGGCACGAACCATTTTTGATAAACAGTTTGTTAATTTCGAGGGTAGAAGCTTTGTTGAGAATGTGAGGGAAACAACCACCCGGTCCGGTTTGCAGAAGTTGCAAAAACAAGTCCTTAGAGATGTGTTAAAGGATAAAAGCATCACTGTAAGTAGTGTTCATGAAGGGACAAAGCTAATGAAAACAAGGTTACGTGGGAAAAAAGTTCTACTTGTTCTCGATGATGTGGATCAAAGTGAGCAACTTGAGGCATTAGCTGGTAATCCTAATTGGTTCAAGTTGGGAAGTAGAATTATAATTACAACTAGAGATGGGCAGGTGCTTGAAGCACATAGAGTGAACTTGATACATGATGTCAATCTTTTATCGAATGAGGAAGCTATTTGCCTCTTCAGTAGGCATGCATTTGGGAAAGATATACCAACTCAAGAGTACGAAAGGCGTTCACGCAAAGTTGTAAGTTATGCTGTTGGTCTTCCCTTAACAATCAAAGTTTTGGGTTCAGATCTGCGTGGTAAAGATGATAGTGTATGGACACATACACTAGAAAGACTCAAAACAATCCCGTTGAAGGAAACACTTCAAATATTGGAACTAAGTTACAAAAACCTGGAGGATGATTACAAGGAAATATTCCTAGATGTGGCGTGTTTTCTTAAAGGTTGGAAAAAAGAAGATGCAATAAGGATGCTTGAAAGTTGCGGATTTGATGCTAAATATGGTTTAAGTGTTCTTGAGCAAAAATCTCTAATCGTAACTTTAAAAGGACGTTATGCAGTCATAGACATGCATGACTATCTAGTAGAAATGGGCAAGAATATTGTACGCCGTGAGCATCCGGATGAGCCCAACAAACATAGCCGATTATGGATTCAAAAGGAAGTCAAACATGTCTTGGCTCTTAACTCGGTAAGAATCCATTTTATTAGTAAGGTGGAGATGAAACTCTCTAATTTTTCATCGCTTATAACACAACTTTTATGATCGTTGATCTTGAATTGCAGGGTAGTGACATAACAAGATGTATCACTCATGGTAATTTTTTGGAAGGTTTTGGAAATATGAAGAAACTTAGATGCCTTATCGTGAACCATGTAAAAGTCAATATTTCTGATGACCTTGTGGACCATCTGTGCTATTTTTTTGGAAAGTTTTGGAAACATGACAAAGCTCGCATGTATTTTCCAAACTCATTACAATATCTATATTGGGACGAGTACCCTCATCGGTGTTTACCCAAAACATTTGAAGCAAATAATCTTGTTGCACTTGAAATGTCTTACTGCAAAATCAAACAACTTTGGGAAGGTGAAAAGGTAATATGGTTGATGGATTGTTTTGTATGATTCATTATAATGTTGTATGTCTATATATTGGCCAGTTATCGCACCAACATATTTTTACTTTTTTTTTATTCTCTTTACTTCTTATAATAATAGGTTATGAAGAAGCTCAAATTCCTTAACTTGAGTTATGCAGAAGAGTTAAGGAGCCTTGACCTTGGGCTGACACCCAATCTTGAGAGGCTACATCTTGAATGTTGTTATAAATTGGTAGCACTTGACGTGCACGGTGGATGTCTAAAAAGCCTTGTCTATATAAACCTAACTAAGTGCAAGGGTTTGAAGTCTATATCTTTTATCAAGCAGATGGAATCTCTTGAGGTTCTTTATCTATGGGATTTAGATCTAAAGGAATTCCCAGATTATATAATCACAGGGCACTCCAGCAGTAGTTTGCTAGAGCTGAATCTTTCATATAATGAAGATATAGAAGAAGTACCCTCATCAATTGGAAATCTTCATAAGCTTGTCTCTCTAAATCTCTTTGATTGCCGTAAACTTAAGAGTGTTCCAGGAAGCATTTGTAGTTTACAACATTTGACAGCTCTTCACCTTTCTCAAACTGGCATAGAGGAACTGCCAGAAGACCTTGGTCAACTGGAATGTTTAGAATACCTTTATTTAACTTCTACAAAAGTTAAACATCTCCCTGGTAGCATTTGTATGTTGAAACATCTCAAAACCCTAGCTTTTTGCCATTGTCAGCTTCTTGAGAAGTTATCTGAGGATGTTGGCCAATTAGAATCTTTGGAGATATTAGATCTAGCTCTTTGCCGTAATTTAAGAGAACTTCCAAACAGCATTTGTAAGTTGAAACGTCTCAAGAAGTTGAAGCTTTTTGGATGTGAGAGGGTTGAAAAACTGCCGGATGAACTAGGAAACTTAAAATGTTTACAATTATTAAATGTTTGGGGTACTGGCATAACTCACCTCCCACAGAGCATTTATTCAGTGAAAGGTTTGACAATAAAAAAACCCGATCATTTGTTCTGATGAGGTTTACACAGAGTGAAGGAAAGAAGGAAGGAGGTAGGGTTTTTTAGATGGGGAAATGTCGGAGGCCACAATCCAATTTTACCCACAAAATCTAATTTCCCAACGTTTTCCACAACAACTTCTTTCCCAATTAACAGGAGGTATGTTTCTTCACTCATTACTCCACTATCTCAATTCTTGATTCTGTTGTTTTTTAGAATGGCAATAGTGAAATTTGATAGTAGCTGTGAAATTTGAGGTATGTTTGACTTTATATGTCAAGATTTATGTTCTTTCATTGTAGCAAAATATACATAAATCACATAATTCAATGTTTTGAAATTATTGCATCTGACCTTTAAGTCAACTTTTTGTTCTATACTAGAAAATGTGATTTGTTCATGTAGCAATCCTTTTCGATACTGACGGAACTCTTTGTAACTCAGATCCTGTCCATCACAATGCCTTATGCCTTATGCTCCAAGAGGTAATTTCTTCAACCATGTGATTTCTGTTTTGTCATTTTTGAATCTTATTAAAACATAGAGAGCATTTGATTTCCAACGTGTTATATTATACTAATTTCCAACTTACACCTGTTTACCCTTGTCTTTATCAAACTAAACTAAAGAAATTAACTGGATGAATAACTTAAAGACTTGACACTGATCTAGTACTTGAACATTCTGAGTTAGGCATATAGCTTCTGATTTATTTGATAAAAGCTCAACGATTTTAACCATGTTTCTGTTTGTTTCCCCTTTTTAGGATCTTTATCAGTGCAAAGAAACAGTGGAACCTAATGAGGCTATACTCTGTGACGCACAGGAGGGTCTGGTCCATCAGCTTTGGCAGAAAAGAGGTTAAAAATGATATATCAAACACGTTCTTGGGAATGAAGCATGTACTTGCTCATATGCTAAGAGGGTCCAACGGCATGGCATACGTCATATTTATGATGCCTTGTCGTGAACCATGTAAAAGTCAATATTTATGATGACATTGTGGACCATCTATGGTATTTTTTTTGGAAAGTTTTGGAAACACGACAAAGCTCGCATGTATTTTCCAAACTCGTTACAATATCTATATTGGGACGAGTACCCTCATAGTTGTTTACCCAAAACATTTGAAGCAAATAATCTTGTTGCACTTGAAATGCGTGAGAGTAATATCGAACAACTTTGGGAAGAGGGAAATGTAATATGGTTGATCAATTGTTTTGTATTATTTGTTATAATGATATATGTATATCTATTGGGTAGTCATCGTAAACATATTTTTACTTTCTTTTTATTCTCTTTACATCTTATAATAATAGGTTATGAAGAAGCTCAAATTCCTTACTTTGAGTAATTCAAAGTTAAGTAGCCTTGACCTTGGGCTAACACCCAATCTTGAGAGGTTAAATCTTGAAGGGTGCATGAAATTGGTAGCAGTTGACGTGCATGGTGGATGTCGAAGAAGCCTCGTCTATTTAAACCTAAATAGTTGCCCGAGTTTGAAATCCGTATCTTTTATAGAGCAGTTGGAATCACTTGAGTTTTTTTATATGGATGGATACAATCTGAAGGAATTCCCGAATTATTTTATGAGAGATTGTATGAGAGAATGGAGAATCCACAGCCCATTGTTGAAATCTGAAGGATTACTCCAATATCTCAATTCTTTATTCTCTTTTCTTTTTTTTAACAAATGTCAATAGTGAAATTTGATTGTAGCTGTGTTGTTTTTGAGATCATTTTGTTCCATTGGACCCCTAAATTCCTAATTATTATGTTGTTTTATTAGTTTCGATGCTTCTTTCAGTCCCAATTTTAGGGTTTCATCATGTATCAATTTTTAATTGGAAAATTAAGATGTTTGACTTTATAAGTCAAGATTTATGTTCTTTCATTGTAGCAAAACATACATAAATCACATAATTCAATGTTTTGAAATTGTTGCATCTGACCTTTAAGTCAACTTTTTGTTCTTTACTAGAAAATGTGATTTATTCATGTAGCAATCCTTTTCGACTGATGGAACTCTTTGTGACTCAGATCCTGTCCATCACACTGCCTTATGTGATATGCTCCAAGAGGTAATTTCTTCAACCATGTGATTTCTGTTTTGTCATTTTTGAATCTTATTAAAACATAGACAGCATTTGATTTTCATTTTTATAGATAGGGTTTAATTAGCTCACTGATCTCTGAGTGACGCAGCAGCTCGATCAAGAATTCAAAAGTTTGACCAAAGGTTAGCTGTCGATACATGAACATATAACCCTTGAAACCAAACCATACTTATGTGTTTTCAAAGCTTCTTCATCATCCATATACTCTAAAATATCTAGGACTAGTAAGATCAGAATCACCTCCTTTTTATACATATAAATTCTGTTCCATTGAAGCTTGTGAGCAAGTTTGACTATTATGGAAAGTCAACTGCTGTGATTTTCTTTGAGTTGAATATACTTCCAACGTTATATTATACAAATTTCCAACTTACACCTGTTTACCCTTGTCTTTTTCAAACTAAACTAAAGAAATTAACTGGATGAATAACTTAAAAGACTTGAGGGGCGTTTATAGGACTGAATATAGATCATTAGATCCTTCAAGAGGTCTAAATATTAACATTTTTATGTTTTCTAATTCCAAAACATAATGTTGCAAAGTTTAACATAAAAAAGTAAAAGTATTTAGACGATTTTGACGCCATTCTTTTCATCAAGGAGGTCTAAGCTTTTATCTCTTTTTATGTGTACTAGTTCCAACTTTACAAAACATTATGTCCATGCAAAGTGTTTCTTCAAATGATGCATTGCCCAAAAGGAGATGACTGAACATAGAAGGATGTGTGATTTGTAACTGAAATATGTTATATGGAATCCTCGGGGATATAAACATATACATATATCATAAATACACAATTTACATAGAATACATATTACGATAAATATTGATAAAAATAGAATATTTGGAGGCCAAACATGAACACGAACTAGCAGCAGCAAGAGCGGATTGCAGGGTTGGAAACCGCCTTAATTCCTGTTCTAATGATTATTTAATGTTATTTAAAAAATTTAGCATGAATTTTTTTTTATGATAGTGGCAACAGTTTTTGTAGTTTAATGTAGTTACAACTTTCTTATTTAATAACCAGAATGAATAATTACATTCAACTTCGAATTTTAAAAATGAGTCATTTTCTTCCAAATAGGTTGATCTTGATCTTGATCAATTTTATTAAAAAACGGGTAGTTGTAAAGTATGCTTCACAAAAGTCTGACCTCAGTTTCTCCAATTGACTGACTTCCTCACGAGTTCTTTTAGGATGAAATGCACCTGTGAAGAGTGATTCCCATGTAAGGTACACATAAGATACAAACACTTATTATTGATATAAAACCCAATGGAAACCAGTAGTAAATCTATTTTGATATGTATCCTTAATAAACACAGCCTATTTTGATGCTTATGAGTGCATATTCTATTTCGATAACCATTATCTTTCTTTCTCTATTTCGATGATGTCTTGTTTCAATATATTATTTTCACTCACATATTTGACAGGAGGATGTCAAGTATGTGGTCTTGATACGAGACGAACCGAACCGTGCCACATCCACACAGAAGTGCATCAACAAAAAAAGAAACACTTTTATAATAAGACGGTATGTAACTTTTAATACAAAGGAAGTTACAAAGAAAAAAATGAGGAAAATATTGATTCTGTAGTTTATTTGACACGTAATTTGTTTGTTTGAGACAATAATAAATTATTTTTTGAAACTGAATTCAGAAAAGTATGCTAGAAGAATTCTGTTTATTGGAAAAGCGGATTTGAGTTTAAACAACTTGTTAACTTTATAGTTTTCACTACTGATTATGAGTGAACAATGTATAAGCAAGTCACACTGGATGTCTGGACGTCAGTTGAGAGGTCAGTTGCGAGTTCTGACTAAAAATGCTTCCAAACTCGTTAAAGGGGAGGTTGATAGACAAGCTATGAGTATGATAGATGCAAGGGTATTCAGATTTATTATACTGGCATGACTCAGCTTCCACAGAGCATTTATTCAGTGAAAGGTTTGAAAATTATAAGATCGTATCATGATTGGTTATTGAGAGATCCAAAGTAGATAGAAGTTCCAGAGGGCAATTGAAGAGTGGAGCTCCACACATTGATCAACACTAGAGCAAAATTAATTCATGAAAACCAATATTACTCACAAAACCAATTCTCCCAACGTTTTCCACAACAGTTCCATCCGCTTCATCATGTTCCGACCCAATTAATAGGTATGTTTCTTCACTAATTGATGATGCTGTTTGTTTCTGGCATTGATTTGTGAAATTGTTAAGAGGGTTTTCAGAATGTCATCAGTAGTTCATGTATATAGATAGTGAAATTTGGTTGCAGTTGTCTTGTATTCCATTCTATTTGGGCACCAGTTTGGGTTTCATCTTTATGTAAGCGAAGTCATGGGAGATGACACTGATTAGATGCTTGTTTCAGTCCCATATGGATCAAGTGTATGACTGATGTAACAATTGGTTTTCTTTTCATTTTATTTAAAATTTATGAGTGGTCATACATTAAACTTCGAACTTTTATCGTTCTTGCTAGGGGCGAGCAACATCTGGTTTGGCCCGAGAACCGACCCTACAAACACTTATGCGGTTCGGGCGTTGGTCCTAAATATATAGTGCAGTCAGCTGTCCTTCCTATTCTAGTTTGTCATATTTGAGATTGGGCTGCTGGAAATGTTATGCATAGGTTTGTATTAAAGTCATAGATCAGGATAGACTTCTGGGCTAATCGAACATACAAGTGTCCAATTCAGGCCTAGCCCAATCAACCTGACCATAATGAGACCGACCCACCCTTTAGTGGTATGGTCCTCGGGTTTAGTATGGGTTGAAATGGGTCATTTTTAGTACGTGTTGAAATGTGGCGAGCTTGTGTTGACCTGCAAACACGTTTTCCTCAACTTATCTAAAATAATCATTATTTTATAAAAAATAATTGTTACAGTCTTAATCTGAATCTTCAAATAAAATAGTCTTGGAGGTTGTATGCGTTAAATAGACGCATTTTTTAATTTTCAATTATTTAAACCTTTTTCTGCCAAATTGACCCGTTTCCCTTTTGGATATGTTTCTTTTTGTCCCGTCTAAACCTATATGATGTATGGGATAAAGCCCCAACCCATCAATCGCGCCCCCTCCTTCACACACATACATTTCACGAATGCTCGTTATTGCAATGATTGACACTCAATAACACTCCCCTAATAGCGCCTACGGTAATTATTGTTTTTGAGCTCAGGTGGCATGGGCTTAGCGTCCCATACCATACAACCTAAAAGAAGTGGAAGTTGAAGTGCATGTTTTGATCTCATATTGATTATGTAGCTCTTAGTAAGTAGTTCAACGACTCTTTTTCTTAAAAAAATGAAAACTACAAAACTGTTAATTTAAAATATAAATGAAATAATTTTTTTTATCATAAAGTAATTTGATTTATATTAAATTAATTGTAAAAATAGATGAGAATGTGAAGTGTGATTTGGAGGGGTATGGAGATTTGTTGATGTAGAGAAAGCAAGTGTTTTTGAAAAAAGTTTGAAATCTGATGTGTTATTACGATAAAGGTTTATGACGGTTTGTTGATATAGATCCCTTAATTGTGATCACATTTGTATAATCATCATACAACTTGCAAATTCCGTTAAGAACTTTCTAGGTGTTTTTAATTACACTTAAAAATAGATTATTGATACGACATTTAAACAAATATCCGAGATGTACTGGTTTGTGGAAGGCTCAGTGTATTAACATTGGGCTATTTGTAATTTTTTTTTCTATCAAGTTTCTGTGTATTTGTATTTTACTTATAATATATTTTATTTTTATATACATCTTAATGTATTACAAAAAAAACCCGATTAAATTACATGTATGTTGGTGTGTAATTTGAACAGAAAAAACGATTCAATTACATGTATGTAGAAGTGTAATTTAATATCTATGGCATATTTGAAGGTTCATTACCATGAGTGAACTAATATTGTATTTCGTTGAAATTTAAAACTTATTTTATGTAGTTTAACTTGATTTTGGCTTGTAATGTATGAAGTTGAACTAATTTTGAATGTTTTTTTGAACTATCAGATATACTTTCAATAAAAGGAGAAACTTCAGTGACATAAGAAAAACTTATGTGGCAGCCATAGAGTCTGTCAAACAATGCTTTTCTTATGTCATCAACGATGAGGTAGCAGCCATAAAAGGAGCATAGTGACATCATAAATCTTAATTTAAAATCACTTTAAAATCCAAACCACTGCCATATCTTCACATTTCAAAGGTCTGGCTTACATTCAAAATCCAAACCACAGCCCATCTCTAGAATTCAACCTATGTTGTATCCTCAACAATCAAAACCACTGCCCATATTCAAAATCTTGGCTCCAGATTCAAAATTCAAAACATATACATATATATCCTCTAGGGATTTCAAACAGATCATTTCAAATTTCAAAATTCATACATAATATTTGCCTCTCTCTCTCTCAAATAAATTCAGCTGCTTTTTCCTCATACCCTAATTTCAAAAAACCCATTCCTCTCTCTCTAAAACTCACTTTCTCTCTCTCTCTCAAATCCAGACCAAACTACCGTATCATATCTTTGTGCGATATTGAAGTATATTCTTTGCATTCAGCAACTTTCGAACACTGTTCGTCGAGAAACGCAATCTTATCTCTTCTAACAAGACCTGGATTTCTCTCCGGAATTCTTTGAATCGATGACAAACCGAGCTTTAAACTTTCACCGTTACTGTTCATATCTATTCCACTTATTTCGTCCTGTATCATTAGCCGGCGCCTCAAAAACCCTAAATCTCCTTCTCTCTCTTTCAGTTTCTCAATTCTCCGTGATTTAACCTTCGATGTTCGATTGATTTTGAATGTTTAGATATGAAAGTTTAGCTTTCTGGTGGTTTATTTTGATTAATTTGAATTTTATGTGTTAATTCATTGATTTGTTGTTTTGTTTTGATTTTAATTACAGATTAGTTGTTGTGGGTTCATCGTCTGATCGGAGCAGAACGATAAAAAGAACTTTTTGGTGATTTCTTACTCTTTAGGTTTCCTATGTGAGATATTAATTAATGTAGCTTTAACATATGTTTACAGGTCATGTAGCATTTATTTGTATTAATTCTTTTATGTTTTCCATTTTTTTGCTTTTGTTTGTTTAATTTATGATATTAATATGTGTTTTCATGTCCTGTTTGAGAGAAAATTTTTATTTCAGTAAACCGGATGATGCTTCTCGTATCAGATCCGGAGTATTGAGTTGTGGTTTTCTTTTATGTATCTGTGTTGTGTATTGTCTGTATGGAAAGCTCTGTTCTATTGTTTGTGTTTTTTTTCACAGTGACTGTAGTTAAGATTTAAGAACATGTGGCATTGTTGAGTCCTGTTTCATCATCATGTTTGCCAAGATTGTGCTCTCAATTAGCAGCACATGATGCAGTTGTAGATACAAAGTCTAAGGTTTGCTTATCAAGTGCATTATCTCAACTTCAATGCAGTTTGATTCATAAGTAAGATTTGATTTATGGCTCTGTTAAATAATGTTTATTGTTAAAGCTCTACAGTTATGAACTTGAATTGAAAACAGATGTTACTTGGATAAAAGAGAGTCACATGGTTTCAAAGTTTCGGGTTCGGCTTCAGTTACAGCAGGTAGAGTATTTTTCTTCTTGATTATAGGTTATATGTGTGTATTTTTATATAATTTGTTTGGTTTTATCGATTTGTCAGATGTTTCGATAGCAGAAGTGGCTGTGAAGTCGCCGATAGTGAAGGGTGACACCTGGTCTATTCATAAGTTTGGTTGCACGTGTGTGGAAACTGCGCAGAACAGAATTAGATCAGAATTTTTTGTGCAGAATTGTTATTGAATTTAATCTGTTCGCAGAACTGTGTCACACCCCCAAAATCCACACACGGAGTATCACCGCTTGGAGGCGTGACTGACCAGGATCAAGCCACCAATCATATTGAACAAGCATGTAAGTAAACATAATTCAACCCAACAATATGAAAGGTGTTAAAAACCAAAGCATAGTTAAGTGTTTAGCGGAAGCATAATTGTAAAACCCATTGTAAGTATTAAGTACGAAATAAAGTAATGTTTATAGCATGGCACACACTGCCATATCCCACAATGACCGTTCCTCCCTGTGCAAGCTCCATGAGTACCTAATGACCTGCAAGGCATGTAGCAACGAATCAACAACAAAGTTGAGCGAGTTCACAGTTGGTTGTTTGGTTATAGTATTCATTTCGTAATTCGTATGTTCGTTTTGTAAACCATGTATCGTATTAATTCGTATCGCGGTCATACTGACATGTTTGCGAAGATTAGTGGGGGCTTCCCATGTGTAATTAGATGTAACAACTCTCATCAAAAGTACTATTTAATATATTAATTAGTCAAAAAGGAAACCCTAATTGAGACACCCAAGTGATTCTGAACAAACCCTAAAATTTTCAGAATTTTCAGAATCAGGATTAGGGCCCCTAAAACTCAAGGGGGGGATAAGCCCTAGTGGACGATTATCCACTTAATTCGTTGTCAAGTTACTGAATTTCGAGTATGTCAACTCAGATAAGCTAGTTTCAGTCGTGGCTACCCTATAGCCTACTTTGATTCCATACGGACCGCAACACTATCAACCTTATGGTCCGTAAGCAGGCATACGGACCGCAACATTGACAAGCTTACGGTCCGTAAGCTAGCAAAGTTTTCACCTATAAATAGCAGACATTGGCATTCGTTTTCTGAACTTATTACGTCGAAATAATTCTCACAAATACACTGAGTTCGATCTGTTATTCCATAATTCAACCCCCGGGTATCGAAATTCTGCTACAAAACAGGGTATTAGCACAATCGCTGCTACGATTCATTTATTCGACGATCAAGATATCCAATGCCTGTTTAAATGCCGCCCACATTAGGGTTATACTTTATCGTTCGTCATTAATTTGACGGATTGTCGTTAATTCGATAGGTAAAGTATTATACTTTATCGTTCGTTGTTAATTCAACGGATCATCGTTAATTCGATGGGTAAAGTATTGTACCTTGTCATTCGTTGTTAATTCAACGGATCATCGTTAATTCGATGGACAAAGTATTGCATTTTGACATTCATTGTGATAGTTTGATCTCGTAAATTATCGTAATTGCTGGATTGATTACTAACCCAGTTTTGTATGCATTGTTATTTATATTAGGTTAACAAGGCTAAATCATAAATTAGGCTCTGATCATATTAAATCAGCAATGTGAGTCATTCTCTCTTTTTATCAAATCTATTTACAAAATCATGTTTATTTTCAAAGTTATAATTACGGGGATTAAGTCTTTGTAATCACCATATTACAGCCGGTATGTGGGGTTTTGTATACATTACTTGATAATCGTCACCATTGGGGCAGCCAATGGGGGATATGACCATAGCCACAGACACCATTGGACGAATGGGCCAATGGGTCGAGTGACAAGTACCGTGGGTAGTTGGCTTGATATCAGAAACATTGTAATCGCTCTTAATACTGTAAATTATAACAAATGTGTCATTTTAGTAAATAGAATGATTCACTCAGTATTTCCCGCTGACAAAACCTTTTTCAAACATGTTTCAGGTGATCTGTTGTAAATCAGGAAAAGTGCTGGGAAGCATTTCAAGCTGACTGATAGTGGCTCAATATAAAATAAATAAATGATTTTGTAATATCACGCGTTTATATTAAAAACATACTATTGTAAATTATCAGGGTTTTATCCCGAATTGTGAAATAAAATAATCGGGGAAAAAGTTTTTAGCTTTAAGCGATCCTGTTTCCGCTGATAAACTCAATTAAATCAATACCGCAGTATTTTCTCCCGCGGCTCCTGAAACGGGTCAAACCGGGTCGGGGGCCGTGACATTAGACCACGGGTATCGACTGCTACGGAAATGTAAGAGGTGCCCTAAGTTAATGTCTATCAACATTAACCCTTTGCCCATAGTCCATTAGTACACGCCCGTCCGACTGGCACGGTGTGAGGTTTGTTAAACCCTAATAGCGCTATCTACTAATGACCCGCTCGCCATAGGCCTCGACGATTAAGTCGATAAATGAGGGACTTAAATTGATAGAGTTGATGGTCTTATGATCGTGTATGTAGGTTTTACGTACGTGCCCTTCAATCCGAGGACAATAGTAAGTATAAGTGTACGTAGGTTTTACGTGCGTGCCCTTCAATCTGAGGATAGTAGTAAGTAGTTTAATGGTAATGGTTGTACGAGTAGTTATTCAATCCCATTCCCAACCCACCGGGAATCCCATGCCTTGGCTAGTGTGAACTCACCTTGGTTTGCTCGGCAGATACACAGAAAGGTTACTTGAGCTAATTGTGGTCAACCACGTCCTAGTATGGTTACCACACAAGTCAGATTCAAACCAAGTAATGCACGTATATTTTCTACACGTATACTAGCAAGTTGCATACAAGTATTATTCATGGCAGTCCAATCAACAGTACACAACATACACGTTCAACAGTAACATACAAAGTCCATGTATTCGGCCAAAATACTTAGGCCTGTAACTGTGCAAGTTCAAACAGAATATGTGATCATGTGGTCTCGAGTCGAGACTAGGGATCTCGAGTCGAGACAGTGCGGTCTCGGGTTATGAATTCATCACTCGAGACCAGGTGGTCTCGAGTCAGGTCTCGAGTCGCAACAAGGCCCGCAACCAAGGTCTCGAGTCTTGTTGTTTATGTGCTGGTGAGGTATGGTCTCGAGTCGAGACTAGGGGTTCTCGACTCGTTACCCGTGTCGAGACTAAACGTGTAACCAACTTCCGGACTTTCAGCAAATCACCTTCGTAACAATTGCTAACAAGTTTGCCAATTTCCATTTAGATCAAACAGCATTCAATTCTGCAATCCTAATCATGATCTAATCAAGAGCAATCAATCATTCACCATATGAAGCCTACAGTCGGCTCTTTAGACTAGTGGATCCGAACATTAACTTGTAACCCTAGTTTATGTGTGCCTCAAACCAATCAATACAACACATTACATATTCGAACATCATCAATCTGTTAACATACTTTCGGACTTTGATCATATCAATAACATACAACGCATATCCAGATCTAATCACGAATCATCTACATTCAAGTTCATTCATAAAATCACATCAACCCTAGTTCTTTATCGTGCTATCTCTAACAGTTTACTATCCGAACTAATCCATCCGTCTAATCACAATCTCATTAAAGATCTACTAGCATGAACCCTAGTTTGTCACAGAGTATCATACTAATCGTAACATCAAATACTTTACAACCAAACAATAATGAAACACTGACCGGAAGTGTGATGCGACAAGCTTGGTCGAGATGAAAGGCTTCGAGTGAGGGGGTGGGGCTGCCGTCGAACAAAAGAGGGAAGGAGGGAGAGAGAGCTAGGGTTTGTCTGTGATTCCCTTGCTTTGCAAATAATGAGAAGTAAACCCCATTGGTGTGTGTGTGCGTGTGAATATATTCGGATTAGGGGAGTGGGCCGAACCCATCATTGGGCTGCCCCTTGGTCTCGAGTCAAGTAGAGTGGGCCGAAGGAGAGGTGTGTGGCCCAAAGGGCTTGTGTGATCAAGTTGTGTTGTGCGTTCGGTTTGTTTATATACACACATACATTATACATAACACATATTAAACATAAACATTTCATTAATCATCAAGTTCATTAATCATCAAGTTCACATAGTCACATAGTGTTCAGAAACGTTACATTAAACACATAGATGTGTTCTGAAATACGAGTTGTCACAAACTGATCCGAAAAACCAGTTCATCAGCAAAAGTATAACTGCAGAATCAGTTTTTACTCGCTGCGAAACCAGTCCGTTCGCGAAAAGGTGTTTACTTGCAGAATTGGACTTATTTGCAGTTTCGTTCAACGACAGAAATTAGTCGTTGTTGTTACTATTTGTTGTAGTTGCAAATCAGTCGTTGTTCAGTCGTTATAATCAGTCGTAAAATCTGTTCGAGGTCCGTATTCGTTGTAGAATCAGCGTAAATCGCAGAAGTTATCCGCAGAAACAGTCCGCAGATGAGTTGTCCTTCACTGCTGATTAATGCTGATATTGAACTTATTTTTGCAGGCTGTAAGCGATTCGAGCCTAACGATATCAGGTGTGTACTGGAGCTGGAACAAGAACTCGTCTTCATTCGATTGTAATTGCAAAAGTTGTCTCTCACATGCTTAATTTAGCCAATCTGGCTGAAGAGGTTCAGATCGCTTACTGTCGATCGATCAAGCTGAAAATATAAAGGTGATTTTGCCGATGAGGCTAATGTGACAACCGAATCAGATATGGAAGAAACTCTTAAGCAAGCGTGGATTCAGCAGGCTTGCGAAAAACTTCATCTCCACTATGTCAATTCGAAAGCAGCGTATACATCGCCGGTAATTTATATCAACATTAACTCTTAATTTGTTTGATCATCATATTGTATATATGCTCACTGCCTTTCAAATTTTTGTGTAGGATGTTGTAATTCTTAATAAGGTTGATCTGGTTTCTCCTGATTTTCTAGAGGAGCTCGAGAAGGAGATAATTAGTATCAGTTTACTTGCTAATAGTGTTCATTCCGTGAGGTGTCAAGTTGATATATCCATAGTATTAAATTGCAGAGCATATGAGGCTTCGGTTAGTGACATGACCTCCCTTCTCATTCCAAATGATTTTCTTTTATTATTTTAATGACTAAACTTTTGCTCGTGACTTTTATTGCCTAAACAACATGTTGCTCATTTGGAACAGTTGATAGAGGAAAATAAGTCACTCACTACGGAAGATCTACATGATAGTGGTGTGAGAACCATATGTATCTCTAATTCACAACCGCTTAATCTTGATATGGTATTTTGAACAATGATTTATAGTAGACTCTATGTTGAGTAATAATGTTTAGTAACTTCGTAGGTGCGTTTATGGCTTGAGGAGATCCTTTGGGATAAGAAATACGACATAGATGTGTATCGTTGCAAAGGTGTTCTTAGTGTTCTGAATTCTGATGAACTTCACATGGTACAGGTAATCTTTTGATACAACACCTTTTTAATCTCCTGATATAAATTTTGAAGTGAAAAATAAGCGTTTTTATTTTGCAGGCTGTGAGGGAGATAGTTCCTGCACGTAAATGGAGAAGTGGAGAATATCAGGAGGTATTTGAGTTTTCATTTACATTTACATTTTAAATTTGACTGCAATGATTTACGGTTAAATGTTTAAAAGATTGTGAAGTTTGATTCGTTTTGTTTTGATGAAGTGCTCGAAAGAAGGAGCTGAAGAACAAGCATAGGGTGGAAGAGAGGCGTCGTAAGGAAGAGGAGAAGGTATAATGATAGATTGCTAAATTAAGCATTGATTTAGTGTTTTAGGTTAGGGTTTTTTAGTGTATTTTGTTAAATTATGTTGATTTTGCATTCTAATTGTGATTATTTGGATCTAATTTCAGGTTTTGTTAGTTTAAATCTCAATGGCTCGTATATAAAACAAGTGAAACGTGAATTGAAAAATCTGATTTCCGGGTTATGATGGTCTAGTATTATTCACCTTCATCCTCATCTTTTCTATTCTTTTTATAATTTTTTTTTTCAATCTTCAATCGTGATGATCATAAAACTATTGTTTTCCTATAATTCTAACCCCCTTTTCCTGATTTTTAATCTGATTTCTGGGTAATATATATCAAGATTAATGGCTGCTTCTGCAACTTTGTACGAATTCACAGGAAAATATGAATGTGGCTGTTTTAATGAGATTTAAGGATGAAATGGTAAAAATCTTAGTCATAGTCATAGTCAGAGAACTTAAACGAATGTTCTTTCAAAAGCGTATGTTAAAACAATGATTGAAAAACAGTGGTTCAAACCACTGTGGTTATAAAATTGGGCTTGGAGAAAACAGTGATTGAAACCACTATCGGGTAATATTTGTCACACCCTGACTTTTGCGGAAGCGTGATTATGGTGTGACTTTCTTAATACCATTGCATTCAATCATAACAACAACTATATGATAAAACTGAAGATGTTCATCCATTAAGTATGTTTTAAAAACATAACAACATCATTGTTTTAAGACATAGAAATTCAAATTCGAGTACAAACCATGCAACTTGTTTAAGAGTTCACAAGGACTCGACAAAAGACATTAAATGAAACCAGGATTTGGGAGACGTGTCTCGTCCAGGATAAGACACACTGACCGAACCCTAAGACCATGGATGACATCTTTTATTCTTAAACCACACTTGAAACTTCTGAACGCCCGCCAGATCCACATCTAATTCCCTGAAATACATGTAGTTTGAAAACATCAACAAAAGTTGAGCGAGTTCGTGTGTATGTTTATGTGTATGAATAAACCTTTGAAATCATTGTAAGTATGTATGTAAGTTTATAAATCCCGGTATGTAAGCAACAAGGAAAAACAGATCACCAACGGTTTGCAAGGCCATTGATATGTGTGAAGTGATGCAGGAAAGCTCAAACCTAGCAGACTTTGCACCGGGCTTCCGGCTGTAAGACATAGTCTACCCATGGGCCAAACCCTGGTCCAACATGGGTGGGGCTCGCTACACCCAAATAGATCTATCACTCATGTCCCTCGGTCCTACAACGAGGATTGATGGCCTTAAGCGTTATACCCACCACTCACATGATCTAGATGTACCCTTATTTAGCTAACCATACCAAATTAGTAATGTTTGTAAATAGTTGTAACATGTACTTCACCCCCGAAGTTATAAAACTGAAAACAGTTAAAAGAAAAGGGGGTCACGAAACTCACAGTCTTGCGTCTTCAGTTACAGCAACTCAAGCTTCTTCCGGTGTACACGACTACCTACAACGTACTAATGTCTATTAGACGAGCGGGTCGTGCCTTGACTTAGTATTAACGTCTTTGAGTTACGTTTCTCTTGTGTCTTTGATATTATTCCATGTTATATAATTATTTGTTAAAATAATTAATATTTCAACTTAAATTATATTTATTAAATTTTGGAATAATTGTTAAACCATGTAGTTGTAACTTAATACTTCCCAAGTATTTATACTTGTATTTCCTTCCCAAAGATGGGGGTATCTTATACATGTGTATTTTTGCCATGTTTTTGGGTCGTATTCCGGTGTGTATTTATACGTACGAGAATACGTATTTTTATTATATTCATTAAGTATCCTTATACTTAATTTCATATCAATTATTCCGGAATATTATCTTTAATAAAGATCCAATATATATTTCCAAAATATATATTTTAAGGAATTTTACTTAGAAAAATTATTTATAATTTTTCGTTTACAAAAATATTTGTATTTTCTCATAAGTTCAAAAATAATATATTTTCAAGTCCAACTTGGAAAATATATTTAAACTCATTTTCTTCCAAAGATGATATGTTTCATATTTATTTGAGAAAAATATATTTCTCCCAAGAATATTGTATTTCATGTTTATGTAAGAAAATATATATTTCTTAAAAACAATATATATCTTCTAAGATTACAAGAAAAATATATTTTTCATACTTGTCAAAAATAATATATTTTTCTCTTCTCAAAATATGATATATCATTGTAGTAATTATAAAAATCATATTGTTACTTCCTTGGTGTCCAAAATATTATTTAACAAAATATTCTTTGTGAATAAATTCCGGAATATTGTTGTAAGTCTTATTCCATAGTTCGGTTTTCACCATTATCTTGTGTGAAACGTGTATATTTATTCCTTGGAATTTTGATAATATTTTGGATGGTAATTCTTGGCATTTTGATGTGTTATATTATTTAAAGTCCTAAAATAATATTACTAATACACAAAGTATACAAATAATCACACACATTGTGTCTTCTAAATATATATTTCCTAGATACATATTTAGTCACTTTTATTTATGAAAACCAACCTCCAATAATTGTATTTTTGTAACCAAAAATTATGGCAAAGCTTATGTAGGAAACTCATGGTTTAAAATACACTTATAAATATTTGTTAAAAATAATATTTTTCTAAGTGTTTATATTTTTAGAAAATTTTGCCATAGTTTCCCCTAAAAATGGAGGTTTCCATGCTTTCAAGCATATCATTTTCTTTTTTAAAAATCAACACAATCAATTTACAATCATCAACAAACAACTTACGCTTACCAATTTTGCCAAAATCATGAATATTCTACTACTTCATGAACTTGAATATTTGTAAAAATTTGTAGGAACTTACTAGTGTTATTAGTAAGCCTTGTTACTCTTTAAAATGTGATTAGTTCTTTAAAAACTTAATTTTTAAGAAGTTAGATGTTTACAACTTCCAATCATATTTTCCAAAAATATTTCTTTATGCATTCTTCTTGTTACACAAGTGTTTCTACACTTGTTTAACCATTAAAAATAAGATTTGTTTATGTAAAAACCAAGATTAAATGAAACTCATATTCTTAACTTGGTTTCTTTGAAAAACCATTCTAAATCTTTAGATCTATATGATTAATAACTTACTTTGATCATTATTTTTCAAGAAATCAAAGTATTCTTTCAAGTTCATGATCTTCATGTGGATGATCCATCATCCTACAACAATTTCTATCCTTACATCTTGCTAGATTATGTTTTTAATCATGATCTAGCAAGATCTTATGATGATCAACATCATTTCTACAAACAATCAATGATCAACAAGCATAACAACTCATATTCATCAAGATTACTTCATTAAACAAGCTTATGTTCATGTTTACTTCTTATGATCTTTAGTGTTCTTCAAGTTCTTGATTATGATTCTTCTTTAACCACTAAAAATAGAAGTAAACTAGCAAGATCAAGACTCTTACCACTAGCACAAGGCTATGGATGATCAAGTGAAGAAATGAGATGGATAAAAGCAAACAAGAGAGGTCCTTGATCTTCCACAAGCTCCTAGCTTCTTTGTATGATCTCTAACACCTTTGTGAATGCTTGGAATGTATGAGAAAGATCAAATGAAGGTGGATGCGGGTATGGGTGATCTCGGCCGAGAGCTCCAAGGGGGTGTAGAGAACTTGTGTGTTTTTTAGTGTGTGTGAGAATGGAAGTTTAGTGCTTATGGTTACATATATAACCCATGCTTTCTCAATTACCCTTGGATTTTATGTCAAATAAAAGGGAACCATATCCAATTTAATATTAGAATGAAATCTTGAAGTATGGTAGAGGGTATGGCCGATTACTAGGTGGGGGGGGGGGGGGTAGTAGGTTTGGTTTAACTTGTTTAGTTGGTTTAAGGTAAAAATTCAAGTATTAGTTAGTTATGTTAGTTACTTGATGTTTTATGGGGTGTTATGGTGTTCAGGGACCATAACTAGCTTGGTTATGTTAAAACAGTGCTTCTTGTATAAATTTGGTGTTTCGGGTAGTGTCCGGTTATTCGGTTGGTTACTGGTTTGTTAAAGTGCTAAACTTTGCAGCTTAGTGTGCTTTATATATCTTTTTGTGACACTTTTGATTCCCGACACTTAGGAAAGCATCTAGGACCATTTAACCATATTCCTGCGTGATATTAGATTGTTAGAATGCTGATTTTTGCTGAATTCAGCACTTTGTGTGAGTTTCAGGCACTTTCCGGCACTTAAACTATTACTAGCAAGGCAGTTTTGTGATCCTTACTTTCCTACACACTACACTAGTGTTGTACTTGGTTTCTGGCTCATTCTGTGCCTCTATGCACTGTCTGTCTATGTGCTGAGTTTTGTCAGCATTTTCCTGATTTATCAGATAACTGTGCTAACTGTACTTAATGCATCATTTGAGGCAATAAAGCTTTCATGCAATATTGGCATGATATTAAATAATGTATGATGCACATGTATGCATATGACAGTAATCAGAAAGCAGTTAATTGTAAATTCAGCACAGTCATTAAACACTAATCATGGTTAATTAATTGTACGGATACCTGGATTTTTGACAGTTGTCACATTCTCCCCCTGTTAAGAAAATTTCGTCCCGAAATTTTAAGCTTTACTACTAGCAGCAGGGGTGTTAGGGAATAAATGCGGATACTTTGCTTTCATACGGTCCTCACGCTCCCAAGTAAACTCTGGGCCGTGACGTGCGTTCCATCTAACCTTAACAAGCTTAAAACTACTCCTCCGAGTTTTGTTAACTTTCCAGTCAGTAACCTCAACAGGTTCTTCGGTAAAGTGGAGTGTGTCGTCAATGTGAACTTCGTCAGCAGGTATGATCACGGTTTCTTGAGTTGGACTCTTCTTCAGATTAGGTACATGGAATGTATCATGAACACCATTAAGTTCTGCAGGTGGTTCCAACTTATAAGCCACAGGACCAATCCTCTTTAGGATTTTGAACGGTCCAATAAATCGTGGGTTTAACTTTCCACGCTTCCCAAAGCGTGCCACACATTTCCAAGGTGAGACTTTCAATAAAACCATATCTCCCACTTCGAATTCCAAAGGCTTCCTCCTTTGGTCCGCATAGCTCTTTTGTCGATCACGAGCCGCCTTGAGGCGTTCTCGGATCTGTATGATCTTATCTGTCATTTCTTGAGCCAACTCGGGGCCAACGAGCTGTCTATCGCCTGCATCTGCCCAATATAACGGCGATCGACATTTTCGGCCATAAAGAGCTTCAAACGGTGCAGCTTGAATGCTTGTATGGTAGCTGTTATTATAGGAGAACTCAACCAAAGGCAGGTGAGTGTCCCAACTGCCACCCAAGTCCATTCACAAGCTCGTAACATATCTTTAAGCGTCTGAATCGTTCTCTCGCTTTGGCCGTCCGTCTGGGGTGAAATGCGGTGCTTAAATTCAGCTGTGAACCAAACGCTTCCTGGAAAGATTGCCAAATCCTTGACACAAATCTTCCATCTCTGTCAGATATAATCGAGATAGGCACTCCATGACGTGCAACTATCTCCCTTAGGTACAGCTCAGCTAGCTTACCAGTGTTATCCTTTTCTCTGATTGGCAGAAAGTGCGCAGACTTTGTCAGACGGTCTACGATTACCCAAATCGTATCATGACCTCTGGGTGTCTTTGGCAGCTTTGTTATGAAATCCATTGAGATCTGCTCCCACTTCCACATGGGTATCTCGGGTTGCTGTAAAAGTCCCGAAGGCTTCTGATACTCGGCCTTCACCTTGGCACAAGTCAAACATTTTCCAACATAAGTTGCAACATCACCTTTCAATCTTGGCCACCAGTAGAAATCTTTCAAATCTTGGTACATCTTATCCGATCCTGGGTGGATCGAGTACCTCGATTTATGGGCTTCATAAAAAATAACGTCTCTAAGACCACCACATAGAGGAACCCAAATTCGTCCCATGAAACACAATGTTCCTTCCTCATTGGGTACCAACTGGTTCTCCATCCCACAGAGATATTCTTCCTTAAGATTTTCCTTCTTAAGAGCTTCTCTCTGTGCAGCACGAATGCGCAATGAGAGGTCTGTTTGAATGATCATTTCCAAAGCCCTAACCCTTATGGGCTTAATCCTCTCTTTTCGACTTAAGGCGTCTGCCACCACATTCGCCTTTCCTGGGTGATATTTGATTTCACAATCATAATCATTTAACAGCTCCACCCATCGCCGGTGTCTCATATTAAGCTCTTTCTGATCAAATATGTGCTGGAGGCTTTTGTGGTCAGTAAAGATCGTGCATCGGGTACCATATAAATAATGTCGCCAAATCTTCAATGCAAACACCACTGCGCCTAACTCCAAATCGTGCGTGGTGTAGTTCCTCTCATGAACTTTCAACTGGCGCGAAGCATAAGCGATAACCTTCTGTCGCTGCATTAGCACACAACCTAATCCCTGACGCGAAGCGTCACAATATACCACGAAGTCATCGGTGCCTTCAGGTGGGATAGAATAGGTGCATCGCAAAGCTTGTTCTTAAGCAGCTGAAAAGATTCTTCTTGATTATCTCCCCATTCATACTTCTTATCCTTTTGAGTAAGGGAGGTCAGCGGTTGAGCGATTTTAGAAAAATCCTCAATGAACTGACGATAGTACCCTGCTAAACCCAAAAACTGACGGATCTCGGTCGGCGTCTTTGGAGTTTCCCAACTCTTAATTGCCTCGATCTTGGTGGGGTTCACATGAATTGCATCCTCATTCACTACATGACCAAGGAATTGTACCTCACGCAACCAGAACTCACACTTTGAGAACTTAGTGTACAGTTTCTCCTTCTTGAGCAGCTCTAAAATGGCTCTAAGGTGTTGTTCATGCTCTTCCTTCGTCCTTGAATAGATCAAAATATCATCGATAAATACAATCACGAATTTATCGAGATATGGCTTGCAAACTCGGTTCATCAAATCCATAAATATTGCTGGCGCGTTTGTCAGACCAAATGGCATCACTAGAGACTCATAATGTCCATAACGAGTTCTAAAGGCAGTCTTCGGTATACTTTCTTCTTGAATTCGTAGCTGGTGATAACCTGATCGAAGATCGATCTTGGAGTAGTAACTTGAACCTTGAAGTTGATCGAAGAGGTCATCAATCCTCGGTAAGTGGTACCGATTCTTGATGGTCAACTTGTTCAGCTCTCGGTAGTCGATGCACATGCGGAAACTACCGTCCTTCTTCTTGACAAACAGAAGTGGAGCTCACTAAGGCGAGAAGCTTGGTCGAATAAATCCCTTGTCCAAAAGCTCTTGAAGTTGCGTCGACAACTCTTGCATCTTGGAAGGCGCAAGTCGATAAGGTGCCTTAGCTACAGGCGCGGTGCCTGGAACTAAGTCAATGTGGAATTCGACTTGTCGTTGTGGTGACAATCCTGGCAAATCTTCGGGGAAAACTTCAGGATATTCTCTTACCACGGGATATCTTCCAGCTTTGGCTCTTCGGTATCTTTATCAACTACGTGCGCCAAAAAGGCAACACATCCTTTCTGCAAAAACTTCCGGGCCTTCAAACAACTGATAATCCTTAGAGGCGTATCATGCTTCTCTCCATGCACTACAATCGTCTCTCCATTTGTCATCGGGATGTGAATGATCTTCTCGTGGCATACGATCTCAGCTCGGTTGCTCGACAACCAATCCATTCCAACTACCATGTCAAAGCTTCCCAACTCGACTGGTAGAAGATCAAGCGTAAACTCATGCTCTCCGAGCTCTATTACACAACCTCTAATTACTTCATTTGCTTTTACTAGCTTTCCATTAGCTAGTTCTATCAAGTATGGAACATCTAGCTTACTGGCTACTAACCCAAGTATATTCTTAAATTCTAGGGATACAAAGCTATAATCGGCACCAATATCAAACAATACAGATGCAAAGTGTTAGTTGATAGGGAACGTACCCGTAACTACGTTCGGATCCTGGCGAGCTTCCCTAGCTCCATTGTTAAAGACTCTTCCTTGGGCTTGGTTGTTCTTCGGGCAATCTCTCTTGAAATGCCCAACATCTCCGCAACTAAAGCATCCTTGCTTGTTTCCAGTACCACCCTGATTGGTGTTTTGGTTGCGGTTTCCATTACCAGCTTGGTTTCCAGAACCACCACAATTTCCATAACCTCCCTGGTTACGATTCCCAGTCTGATTCCCATTGCCGTTTCCACCACGGTTACTGTTGCCACTTGCATTTCCATTACCCCTCTGGCCACCATTTCCACGACCATTACCAGCCCAGCACGTCTCCTTTGAATGACCATTCTTCCCACAGTTCTCACACTTCTTAAACCTACACTGGCCAGCATGATGGAACTGGCACACATCACACTTAGGCAAGGTGCCCCTGTAACCTCTTCCCTTATTCTCCGAGCTCGCAGTACCTGTCTTGACTTCGGCTGGTGGGTTCGCATCTCTTTTCTTGTTGCTACCGTTGTTGTTTCCTTGGGTACCCTTCTTGAAATTCGAGAACTTCCTCTTGTTCTCTCCTGATGACTCAACACGAGTCTCCTTCTTCTTTCCATCAGAGATTGAAAACTTGTTCAGCCTAATCGCTTCTTCTGTCAATGCCACACTCAAATTAATGGCCTCAGTGATCGTTGGAGGCTTAGATGTCATCACCATGCTCATGATTTGGGGTGCCAATCCCCAAATGAAACGCTCGATTCGCTTGAACTCTGGTTCTACCATGTAGGGGACAACGCGAGACAGGTCATGGAATCTCTGCACATACTCAGCAATCTTCGGGCCATCCATCTTTAGATTCCAGAACTCGGTTTCTAGCTTCTGAATCTCAGCCTTCGAGCAGCACTTCTTGCGCATCAGTTCTTTCATCTCATCCCAAGTCATAGCATACCCAGCTTCCTCTCCCAGAGTCTGAACCTGAAGGTTCCACCAGGATAGAGCTCCGTCTAGGAAAAGTCCAGAAATGTAGGTAACCTGGTGCTCTGGCGCACACTTGCTCATCAACAGCATAGAATCGGTTTTCTCTGCCCATCTAACGAAGGCTACAACACCTCCAATGCCGTCAAAATTCAGAGGCTTGCAGTCAAGGAACTGCTTGTAAGTACAGCCTGTACAAGCAACATCATTCACAGAAAGCATTAGCAAGCGCACATGGAATGTCCAAACGTATCGTAATGTGTCCTTAATGACTTAAACATTACCGTGAGGCGGGTTATTTCCTGGGGTACCTCCGCTATATTCAGAGCGCAAGGCCTCATGTCGTGCGATTGCTTGTGAAATCCGTTCTTGCAGTTCAGCCTCTGTTGTGGGCAACTGATTGTTCCTTCGAGGAGGCATCTTCTAATAAGAAGATTGTATGGGTCAGATCTTATGTATATAATAAGTAGTATGTATATAATAGTGTTTATCATAACAAGTAAGCATGCAGTCATAGCATAAACAAGTAATTTCAACCATGTATTTAATGAGAACATTACGATTGAGCTTTCATTAATCATCGACCACAAATACAGTTACATGTTTTACAAATGTATTGTATTAAAAAGGGACCACAGGGTCACACTACCCTTGACCAAAATGTCTACCAATCTATCGTAAGTCATATAGTCAAAAGGTGGTCTCCTAAAGTCTGTACTAGCTCAGCTCAATAGTGGTGCTCTCATCAAAAGCAGTGAAGCCTACCTACATAAAACCAAAAACCGTCTATGCTGATGGTGGTGGTGGAGGAGGTGGAGGAACGAAAAGCAAGCTGCGCACATGCGCTAGCTCCTCCTCAAGATCATAAGCGTGACGCAACAGATAGCTAATCTGCTACTCAACAGTAAGAAAGCGAGTGTCAAACTCGGGAAACGGAGTAAGCGGTGCAGGAGGATGTGAAAACAGGGACGGTGATGAACGAGGAGCAAAAGTAGGCTGACACGGACATGGCAAAGGTCACGGTATCATCTCAAGCTCTAGAATTCTGCGACTCATGATCTCATACTGGAGCTGCAATGATAGAAGTAACTCATCCCGCGTATAACCAGTAAAGTGTGAGGGATGGTAGGGATCAGAAATCGGCATGGTATAGGGTGGGAACCATCTTAGTGGCTCATCTAGTGGTGAAAAAGTAAAATGAGCATGAGGTGCAGACTGAGGCATGTGAGGAAATGCGGCTGAAACATGAGGGTCACGGTCAGGCTGCTGGCTAGAAGGGCCTTCCCCTGGATGGGGTGGAGGAATGTCCTGCAAGAAAGTGACAGGTAAGTCGGTGCGGTGAACATCGGACTCAACAGGGTGAAAAGGAGCATCATCAACTGGTGCAAGTGCAAATTGGGGGAGTAACTGGCTCAATAATAGGAGGGTCAACGGGTGCAGGAACTGGATCTGGTATAAGTGGTGCAATGTCAGGTATGCCAAATGGGATAGGATCAAGTTCAGGCAAAGGCTCAGGTGCTGGCATCGGCTCAGGATCAGCGGGTGCATCAACAGGCTGATCATCAGGGACAAAATCAAGCTCAAGTCCAAGCTCAACGTCATGTGGAGGAATCGGTGCAGCTGACATAGCTGTATCATCGTCAGAATCTGTGGCGTAACGTCGCATTCCAACTGCATGCAAGGCAGATGATGAAACAGACTCAAAGGAATCGGGGACAAAATGTAGGCTAGAATCAGAAGAAATCTCAATAACAGGAATCCCCAGAAGTGGAATAGCAACAACGTCCTCATTAAGCTCTCCATCACGTTGAGCGTCATCGGGAGGATCATCAACAAACAAGTCAAAATCATTATCGAAAAGATCGTCAAATGGCCAATCCTCAGGAGGAATGACCATGAGAGGAACGGGAGCGAGGATCGGTGCCACGACATGCTCACCATCGGGGTGACCGATGATAAGATGATCGTGAACTGGAATAGGAATAGCAAAAGGATCCTCGTCTAGGATACCATCAACAATCGGTAAATCATCTCCGTAATCGGGCAGCGCAAATGGCTGGAAATCGTCATCGTCGTCGGACATCATCTCTGGGTCACTCTCAGTATCAGAAGTAAAGATCTCTAGCTCAGGGACGATCTCATCGTCAGAAACTACAGCCATAGGGTCATCGGTATCGGACAATCCACTCTCAGAAGATGACATAGTGTCTGTAACAAAACAATCAAAACATATGCATATATATCAACTACTCACATTAAACATGCAATCAATAGCAATGTAATCATGTATCCTTCCTAGTCTCCCAGACTAAACCACTTAGTCTCCCAGACTAAACCTCCCAGTCTCCCAGACTGAACTACCTAGTCTCTCAGACTAAACTACCCAGCCTCTCAGACTGAACCTCCCAGTCTCTCAGACTGAACCACCCAGTCTCTCAGAATGAACCATAAACATAAACCCGGGAATGTGTTTCGTGTCTTTTCGTTTGTAAAATGTTTGTTATCCTGGATCAGGGAGTTCCGTGTATGCAATGAAAACATGTTGTGAAAACATTTTCGTGAGAGCCCTAATGATTGTAGTCTAGACTCGAGAAGGAATCCTAGTTCGCTACAATCGAAGCTCTGATACCAAGCTGTCACCCCCTGACTTTTACGGAAGCGTGATTATGGTGTGACTTTCTTAATACCATTGCATTCAATCATAAAAACAACTATATGATAAAACTGAAGATGTTCATCCATTAAATATGTTTTAAAAACATAACAACATCATTGTTTTAAGACATAGAAATTCAAATTCGAGTACAAACCATGCAACTTGTTTAAGAGTTCACAAGGACTCGACAAAAGACATTAAATGAAACCAGGATTTGGGAGACGTGTCTCGTCCAGGATAAGACACACTGACCGAACCCTAAGACCATGGATGACATCTTTTATTATTAAACCACACTTGAAACTTCCGAACGCCCGCCAGATCCACATCTAATTCCCTGAAATACATGTAGTTTGAAAACATCAACAAAAGTTGAGCGAGTTCGTGTGTATGTTTATGTGTATGAATAAACCTTTGAAATCATTGTAAGTATGTATGTAAGTTTATAAATCCCGGTATGTAAGCAACAAGGAAAAACAGATCACCAACGGTTTGCAAGGCCATTGATATGTGTGAAGTGATGCAGGAAAGCTCAAACCTAGCAGACTTTGCACCGGGCTTCCGGCTGTAAGACATAGTCTACCCATGGGCCAAACCCTGGTCCAACATGGGCGAGGCTCGCTACACCCAAATAGATCTATCACTCATGTCCCTCGGTCCAACAACGAGGATTGATGGCCTTAAGCGTTATACCCACCACTCACATGATCTAGATGTACCCTTCCTTAGCTAACCATACCAAATTAGTAATGTTTGTAAACAGTTGCAACATGTACTTCACCCCCGAAGTTATAAAACTGAAAACAGTTAAAAGAAAAGGGGGTCACGAAACTCACACTCTTGCGTCTTCAGTTACAGTAACTCAAGCTTCTTCCGGTGTACACGACTACCTACAACGTACTAATGTCTATTAGACGATTGGGTCGTGCCTTGACTTAGTATTAACGTCTTTGAGTTACGTTTCTCTTGTGTCTTTGATATTATTCCATGTTATATAATTATTTGTTAAAATAATTAATATTTCAACTTAAATTATATTTACCAAAATATTCTTTGTGAATAAATTCCGGAATAACGTTGTAAGTCTTATTCCATAGTTCGGTTTTCACCATTATCTTGTGTGAAACATGTATATTTATTCCTTGGAATATTGATAATATTTTGGATGGTAATTCTTGGCATTTTGATGTGTTATATTATTTCAAGTCCTAAAATAATATAACTAATACACAAAGTATACAAATAATCACACACATTGTGTCTTCTAAATATATATTTCCTAGATACATATTTAATCACTTTTATTTATGAAAACCAACCTCCAATAATTGTATTTTTGTAACAAAAAATTATGGCAAAGCTTATGTAGGAAACTCATAGTTTAAAATACACTTGTAAATATTTGTTAAAAAGAATATTTTTCTAAGTGTTTATATTTTTAGAAAATTTTGCCATAGTTTCCCCTAAAAATGGTGGCTTCCATGCTTTCAAGCATATCATTTTATTTTGTAAAAATCAACACAATCAATTTACAATCATCAACAAACAACTTACGCTTACCAATTTTGCCAAAATCATGAATATTCTACTACTTCATTAACTTGCATATTTGTAAAAATTTGTAGGAACTTACTAGTGTTATTAGTAAGACTTGTTACCCTTTAAAATGTGATTAGTTCTTTAAAAACTTCATTTTTAAAGAAGGTAGATGTTTACAACTTCCAATCATATTTTCCAAAATATTTCTTTATGCATTCTTCTTGTTACACAAGTGTTTCTACACTTGTTTAACCATTAAAAATAAGATTTGTTTATGTAAAAACCAAGATTAAATGAAACTCATATTCTTAACTTGGTTTCTTTGAAAAACCATTCATAAATCTTTAGATCTATATGATTAATAACTTACTTTGATCATTATTTTTCAAGAAATCAAAGTATTCTTTCAAGTTCATGATCTTCATGTGGATGATCCATCATCCTACAACAATTTCTATCCTTATATCTTGCTAGATTATGTTTTTAATCATGATCTAGCAAGATCTTATGATGATCAACATCATTTCTACAAACAATCAATGATCAACAAGCATAACAACTCATATTCATCAAGATTACTTCATTAAACAAGCTTATGTTCATGTTTACTTCTTATGATCTTTAGTGTTCTTCAAGTTCTTGATTATGATTCTTCTTTAACCACTAAAAATTGAAGTAAACTAGCAAGATCAAGACTCTTACCACTAGCACAAGGCTATGGATGATCTAGTGTAATACTTTTTATTTTTAATCTTTTCGCACTTTTTACTTGGTTATGTATTAATGACTTTAATAACTAGTTTCTTATGTTGAAGGTGATTCTTCCTTATCGTTTGTCCGTAGTGTCTTGGCATTATTTTACTGTCTATATAAAATAAAAGATTTTCACCATTCGTATCTCCACGGTCTATATGGAGGTATGTTGGCTACCTGGTCGGGGGTTAAGGGAACGGTTTGGTAAGAGTCTTGCCTTGTTCAGTGTATAGATCCTGCAAGGACCTGGGTCAAATTTAGTAGGACCTCCTTCAATACCCACCGGTATTGGATGGCGGGGGTTCAAACTCTTTGATCCCCTCATATGTAAACTACTATTAATACTTTAACCCGGCTACTTAGGACTGTATCCCTGCTGACTCAGACTACTTAGCCGAGGGTAACGTCACCTTCAAAAGAGGGGCCCTACCATAATATGCATTAATAACTTAATTAATTATCTTTCAATAATCCAACCCTTTAGGATTGTATCCTTGCTGACTCAAACTACTGGGTTGAGGGTAACGTAACCTTCAAAAGAGGGGCCTACTACAATAACTAAGATAATCTCTTAAATAGTGCAAAAGTGCGGAAATAATCAAAGGTTACACTAAACATGAGTCGGAGCCAAGTGATTTATCTTGTCTATCTGTTTTTATTTTTATTTTATTTTTCAGCATTTTAGTTAGTTTTTATTTTTCTTATTTAAAAAAAAAAACCTTTTTTCTAAACTTTTGATTTGATTAGACGTTGAGGATAAACGGTACTAAAAGCTCTTGTGTCCTTGGACGACCTCGGTATCTTGCCAACACTATACTACGCTCACGATGGGTGCACTTGCCCATATGTGTGTTTTGTGTTAGTAAATATCGTGTTTTATAAATTTAAAACTTGGCTAAAAAGTGTTAAAAAGGGCTTAATATATACATTAAAAACTAATAACACTCACGCACATCAAGTTTTTGGCGCCGTTGCCGGGGACACAAGGATTTTAAGAAAGCTAGGAATCAACGCCCTAATCGTTTTTCTTATTTTTCCATTTTTTTAGAATTTTTCTTAGTTTTTCAGTTTCTGCAGAACTCAGCACGGGCCGTGCCTGGTCGGACACGGGCCGTGCCTGGTCGGACACGGGCCGTGCCCAGCATTGTTACTGGCAGTTTTTATTTTCCGAGTTACAGAGAGCTGAGCACGGGGTCGTGTCGGTGCAACACGGGGCCGTGTCCAATTCCCCAGTAACAGGGATCCGAAAATCAATCACTGTATCTCCGACCACGGGCCGTGTTCGCTGAGCACGGGGCCGTGGTGAACCTTCTGACCAACGTTCTTTTATGTTTTTATTGCCGGACTTGGAACCCAGGCACCACATGTGAACTTCCTACGTAGTGTATGAGCTCCAGTTCTAGTAGAGACATAAAAGAACCTCTAGAAGAACCCGAATGCTTTCTCAGAAAAAGACTTAAAGCTAAAAACCAAGAGAAAGTTTCGGGGGATCCACTTCCAATGGCGGACCAACGTACCCTCATGGATTACCTACGACCCACTGTAGGTAATCTCGGTGCCGCTATCAATGCACCGAATGTCGAAGCCAATAACTTTGAACTTCGGCCACATTTGATACAATTGCTTCAAAACTCCGCAACCTTCCATGGGCTTGCGGACGAGGATCCCCATCTACATATTACTAATTTCTTAGAAATATGTGATACCTTTCGGATCAATGGAGCATCAAACGACGCCATCCGCCTTTGGATGTTTCCATTTTCACTAAAAGACCGAGCTAAGGCTTGGCTTAATACCCTCCCAGTTGGCTCGGTAAACACCTGGGATGAACTAGCCCAAAAGTTTCTATATAAGTATTTCCATCCTGCTAAAACGGCTAAATTAATGACTGAAATTAATACATATTCACAAGAAGATGGGGAATCCTTATATGAAACTTGGGAAAGGTTCAAGGAGCTACTAAGAAAGTGTCCTCATCATGGTCTTGCAGTATGGCAACAAGTATCCACTTTCTACAATGGGTTGTTGCCACACACAAGACAAACACTTGATTCTATCTCCGGGGGACTTTTAGGTAATCGTCGCCCAAATAAAATATATAATCAAATTGAGGAAATTTCTCAAACCAATTTTCAATGGCACACTCCCCGAGACAATAAATCTATTGCCCCGGGCGCCCATAAGGTTGATGAAAGCACTTCTTTACAAGCCCAAATCGAGGCCCTTTCTTCAAAAATCAAAAAGTTAGAAATGACAAAAACAGTCTCGGTTATGGCTTGTGAAGGGTGTGGTGGGCCACATGAAAATTGGAGTTGTATGAAAGAATTAGATGATCAAACGGAAATGGTGAACTACATTGATAACAGACCTAGGCCGTTGGGTCCTCCAACGGGTACCTACAACCAAGGATGGCGTAACCACCCAAACCTTGGTTGGAGAGATCCCGGTAATAGTAGTAACCAACAAAACAAACTAACTTTCAACAACCATAAAATTTTTCTCAACAACAAGGTGGACGAGAAAGGCTTGAAGATACTGTATCTCGTCTCATCTCCGACACCGAAAAGAAAAACTCGGATCGATTTCAGCAATTGGAATCGAATTTTAGAAATCAACAAGCTAGCATTCAAAACATTGAAAAACAATTAAATCAAATAGCTCAAAATTTCTCCGAGAGACCACAAGGAGCGTTACCGAGTAATACCGAGACCAACCCAAAGGCGCAAGTACATCTCATAACATTAAGAAACCGTACCGTGGGTCCCGAAGAGGCTCCACTCCCACAAACTGAAAGAAGCCAATCTAGCCAAACCACAACTCCACCCGCGCCCCAACAAGAAAAGGCTTCTCTACCAGTTCAAGAGCCTACTAAGACTCCTCCTGTTCCATACCCCGGTCGGTTAATTCGTCAAAAGACCAATGAGCAATTCGCAAAGTTCGAAAATTTACTAAAACAATTGCATGTTAATATTCCATTTATCGAAATCCTAACTCAAATGCCTAAATATTCAAAATTTATGAGGGACTTCCTCACCCATAAAAGGAAAATTGAATCATTGCAATTAGTTAACTTAGGTGAAGAATGCTCAGCCTTACTACTCAACAAACTCCCGCAAAAAAAGCTTGACCCTGGAAGCTTCACAATTCCTTGCTCGATTGGGAAATCCCCCATTCGTAATGCACTAGCCGATCTCATGGCAAGAATCAACCTCATGCCCTCATCAATGTTCAATCGACTCGACTTAGGAAAAACAAGTCCTACAAAAATAAGCATACAACTCGCCGATAGATCCGTCAAATATCCACAAGGTGTCGCTGAAAATCTATTGGTCAAGGTCGGCGAATTTGTCTTTCCGGCCGACTTTGTCATACTAGATATGGAGGAAGATACCGAAGTACCACTCATCCTAGGAAGGCCATTCCTAGCTACGGCCCAAGCAGTGGTAGATATGAATGATGGAACACTAACATTAAGGGTTAGGGACGAGGAAGTAAAGTTTGGAGTCGGAAAAATAGTAGAAGACGAAGACCCGGTCAACTACATGAAGGCCATTGACTCAAGCTTGGATGATGCTCTCCGACGGAGTAGCATGGGATGCAAAACATCCCACTTGGGTAACATATGACCAGGCTTTGGGTCTAGCCAAGGACCCTTATAAACGTGGCGCACCACGGAGGCATTCCGCGGAACTATCCTTAGTTTTAGTTTAGATTAAATTTTATGCTTTCTAGTTTAGTTTTAATTTTCAGGAATAAAACACACTTGGGATGGTGAAGGATACTAAGGGAAGCTTGAACCAACACCCCATGCACAAAAACAGAGCCTCCCGACATTTTTCTTCATTACAGCAAGTTCAGCACGGGGCCGTGCTCAGCCAACACGCCCCGTGCTCAAGGTTCTGCAGAAAAACGCCCAGTTCAGGTACCTGGACACGGGGCCGTGCTCACTGAACACGCCCCCGTGCCTAGCCTTCTGTTTACTTTTAGTACTGGCAGTCTGGACACGGGGCCGTGCTCAGCCAACACCACCCCGTGTTCAGCTGCCCAGTAACATAAAATCTTGTTTTTAACCCACTTTTACACATTTTAATCAACCGAAAAACTTATTTTTAGGACACATTGAGGACAATGTGTAATTTAAGTGTGGGGGGGATGCTAAAACTTTGAATCTTGTAAGTCCTAATTACAAGCCTTACACAAAACTCTATTGGAATCGCTAATCACCCCAATTTTTTTCAAAAATTTTCATTTTTTTACTTGTCTTGGTTTAATTTGGGAATAACAAGTTCTAAAAAAGTTATATTTTTACAAATTTACAACCGATCGCGTCGTGATAAAAAGAACCAACATAAGAAAATTATGAAACGGCATGACAAATCTAGTTAAAATTTGATTATATGTACTTGATCACATTAAAAAACTCGTTCCCACAAAAAGTGAGTTTTGAGCCTTTATTGAGCATACAAATACACATCTTTAGATTAAATGCTCATCTTTCGTTTCTTGTGTGAATAGCCGCTTGGTTTCTTATGACTCTAGAACTTGCCATGACGATACATTCCCGATCCTTACCAACTTAACCCCGAGTAAGTAAATGATGGAGGCATTAGGACTAACCCTTTTTCTTTCAACACCATTATTTTTCTTTTTTTTTACCACCTACCCAAAATCCCCATAGTTAACCCCTTTGAGCCTAAACCTTTTCATTTCATAACCCAAAACAAACACCCTTTCACCCACCAAAACCTTTTTATTCTTAACCCTTTGTTTTAGTAACAAGCTCGGTTTTTCTTATGACTTTCAAAAAAAAATGGATGATGATGATGATGATGAAGCAAAAGAGAAATAAACAAACAAGTTTATCAAAAATAACTTTGTTTGAATAATGGCTTCATAAAAAAAAATAAAAAAAAATCAAAAATAAAAAGTCTTATGAAAACCGACGCTTTTTACGCCTTTCGCCCTTTTACTAACCACTAACCCAACCACCTACCTTTAGCCCAAGCCTAACCCTTCACCCCAAAAGTCCTCTTGATATTTACAAAGGTGTATAGTTAAAAAGGAGAAGGATTGATTGCTTGGAAAACTTATGGTAGGAGTAAGTTCCATGCCACTCTCGAGTGTTTCACAAAAATACATCTTCGGCCGAGTGTTGAGTGATCCCCCGTGAGGTATGTGAACTTGTATATAAATGGAATTTTAAAAAGGCATGTTATGCCCTAATAAGTAATTTATTTTATGTAATGTTCTATATAGATCATGACGAATAGGATTGTAAATAAATAAAAATAAAACCTAATAAAGAATCTTGGAAATCCCGACACTCTATGACAAGCCCTAAAACCTTCTCTTCTACCCATTCCATTTGGGAGTGTAAGCCACCTTATAAAGAGTTTTGCTTGAGGACAAGCAAAGATTCAAGTGTGGGGGGTATTTGATGTGCGCAAAATGCAACATATAAATTACATCAAACGTGGCATAAAACTAACCCCTTTTTAGTACTACTGTTGGAAAAAGTGTGTTTTTGTCTTCCTTTTGTATATTCAGGATTAAAAGAGCTTAAATGAACAAAAGAAGCAAAAATGCAGCTAAATCTAACAATAATACAAGAAAAGGGAAGAAACGTGGCATGCCCGACCCCTCGACAGCATCTCCCAAAGCAAAAAAAAAACAAGAAGAAAGCTGAGCATGGGGCTGTGCCCAGCTGAACACGGGGCGTGCCCAGATCAACACGGGGCGTGTTCAGGTGTCTGCAGAAAAGACAAAGTTGTAGAAGCTTCTATTCCCGACACGGGGGCGTGCGCAGCTCAACACGGGGCCGTGGTCAACGCTAAGATTCGGAGAATCCAAGCAAATCTTGATAGTACAGATACGCTTCTGCACACGGGGCCGTGCCCAGCGGACACGGAGGCGTGGTCAACTAATGCAGACAAACTGCAATTAATGAAGAAAGAGAAGAAATGGCCGTGTCCAGGCTTCTATTCAGGCTATAAATAGCGGTGCTTGGCTCATTTGCAAACCATCCCTTGGCACACCACCTCTCTCATACTTCACCCACCACCCACCACCATCACAACACCATCATCCACCACCATCATCCATTGTCCATCATAGAGTGTGTGAGTCGTCTCGGAATCCAAGATTGATCGTAAGAGTTCTTGACAATCAAAGGCCATGTTTGCCTAAGTCTCTTACATCACTTGGTGAAGACAAGTGTCTAGTGTAATACTTTTTATTTTTAATCTTTTCGCACTTTTTACTTGGTTATGTATTGTAACACCCTTGTTATTATTTTAAGGTTTTCGTATTGTTTACTAAAATAAGCATGTAATCATGATTAAATGCACTTTACTAAATATGGTTAATTTAAAACTTTTACAAATAAAGGTTTAAGTACATCGTAATGAATTTGTGTTCGTCTTTTAAGAGATACGACGAAACGCCGCGCGGAAGCTTTTAACTTTATCGTGTTCGGTTCTTCTTCGAGCTTGATCTTCATCCGGACACTCTTGGCAATCGCCTATGATCAAAACCAACTTAAAAGTTAGTTTTGATTGTTAAATAACAAGTTTAAACAAGTTATATGGGTCAAACAAACAAAATTAAACGTTTTTCAGGTTCAGGGGGGGCTAGGCGTCACGCCTAGGGGCTAGACACCCCACCTAGCCCCCTTTTGGCAGAATGTTTTTATTATGTTGCTGCATATTCCCAGCATAACCCGATTTCACGGAAACGAGCATAACTCTCTCGTTTTTAATCCGTTTTACGCGATTCTTTTTCCTACGCATCGTAATTTAATTCTCCATCTTATGGAGTTAAAATCCTACATCCAACATAAGAAATTTTTGAGACTTCTAAGCCCTCGACTCATTACCTTTTTGTCGAATATTAACCCGTTTATGCATTTTATCAAGCAAACATATTTGTTTGATCCTTATTTCACACGCACCTCTTCAAACTAATGTTATCTATCATAATAGGTTCTAGTCACAGGTTTCTTACACAATTTAAACCCGTTTTCGCTCTTATGCTTATTTTGACCCGTTAATGGTATTTACGCATTTTAGTCTAGAACTTGTGCTTTTCTTTTGACACTACAAAATTTTCCATCTCTAATTAACTACAAATATTCCACCACAACTATTTTGTGGTGGATTTAACATAATGAACACCTTTTTCCCAATTTTACCCATCGGTTGGTCATTTTACGCAAATGACCATTTTTGAGCATTTGACCCACGAATGTGTATTCCTATGACTTTTATTCATATTTAATGATTCCCTAATCTTAATACAAGTTCCTAAACAACCCCTATGGGTCGTTTACCCAATATACCCTTCAAGGGTGTTTTGGTTAACTTTAGTCCCTCACTTTACGACGAGGGACTTTCGCTAAATATTTGACCAAAAATTGTATCTTTAACTAAAAGCTTATTTATGCGTACCTGGCCCGGGTCAAAGTACTGACCCGTTTACATAACTTTTGCTTTAAATCTTTCTAGTTAAAGCAACGCAAGCTTATGTTATTTCCTGTGATTACAAAACTCAACAAGCGATTGTCAAATGTTATTGTCAAATGGTGTTAACCACACCATTTGACCCATTTAGTCTAATTGATCATTTGTCCGTATGAGATGGTATTTAATTACCATTTCACCCCTTTAAACCTATCCCGGTTTTCCTTTGAACTTGTTTTACTTAAAACCGTTTTTATTTATTCGTCATTACATGACTAATTTACCATTTTACCCCTTTTACTATAATTCATGATTTCGTACCATTTTTCCCTCATTCCGACTCTCATTGAATCGTGTCGGAATATCATATACCAACCACTTAGTAGCATTCATATCAATACTTGAAATTAAGTAATTTTGCAAATAATGTAAAGGGGCGTAAGCTCTACTTACCTCGCATCCGAATACGCTTTCTTCTCGTGCTTGATTCGTTTGACCGCTTCTTTCCCAAGCCTCCACCTAGCTCGTTAGGCGACAAACTATCATCATTCACAAGGTGGTTAGATTAGTCATTTCAATTCACGACTATTCCACCTTACGTATTTTCTATGTCGAAACCACTATTCGACTTTATCATTGGTTAGTTTGACTTTTATAGGTCAACTATCTTAAATCATACAATAGGCATAATTAAGTTAAATCAACATTATGATTAGAACTCGTTTTAACCCTTATTTCACGTAATTAGTCAAACAAGGCAATTACGCGTTTCATTCGTAATTTCAACATATAAACATTCACTTAGGCATTTTAACAAACACCTTGCGGGCATAATTTCTCACAATTTATTATCAAGCTCAATACTTGTCATTTAGCCATGGTTGACATCAACTAAGCATGTTTACATAAATTTTCACATTAACAAAATCTGAATTTACTTCCTAGAACTCAAATTACACTAGAACAACAATTAAAATTCTAGTGTTTAACATGTTCCTACAACACCCACTTATCACCTTCAATGGTGATTGTGAATTCACAAGAAGTAAGCATGATTTCAACATGTGAGTGACTAGGGTTTTACTCCTAGACATTATATTATTCCTATTTCATCAAAATAACAAACATGCAACCATCAATTTCGAATTCTCTAGGTTTGCTCAGAAATTCAAGTAGAGATTTTCTATCAAGTTTCACATATCTTATGACCCCCTTGCAATGGAGATCACCAATCTAGGCTCGGATTTCATTTTGGAGTTGATCTTGACCTTCAATTTGATCAAATTGCACAAAGTAGGGTTTGAGAGCAAGCTCTGGTCGTCCCCTGTGTTCTAATCGACCAGACACACACTTAAGTGTGTGTTTGGTGTTAATTTTTTTTGTTTTAATAATATAACTTTGCAATTGTCCAACTTTGGTCTCTCAATTATCCATGGTTTATAAAAGACTTACTAGTCCATGCTTCTTTATTGTTTTTAAACAAATAATTAACTAGGTTAATTACCCCTAGTTAACTTAGTGAGTCCCGGGAGTTCTAACCCGTTTATTTTAAGTTCCGTTAACTCGGGCCTTTTATCCATTTCATCTCTTGAAAGTTCTTATCCGCTTTTTAATTAATATTAGGATTATTTATTTAAATCCTAATATTTTCCGGGTTACTTTTACCACTAACGGTACTTTACCCGTCTTTTAGTATTAACGGGGTTTGATTACCAAACCCGTTTTCGGGGTGTTACAAGTCTACCCCCCTTAGAGAGGTTTCGTCCTCGAAACCTTTTCTTACATAATTCATTGAGTTTAAACTCAATGTATTTGATCCGAGAAATCTTTTCAACATTACTTATACTTTTATCCAATTGTTAGTATTACCAGATAAGTTTGGTAACATCCTTTTTTTTTGGTCACTAATTGTCTACGTATCTCATACGACATAGTGCAACTTGAAGTAACGTAATCTCGTTATTTCCACTAGTTTAGTTAACTTAGCGATATCCATCGCTTTCATATACTATGGAATTCTTTATGAATCCGTTACTTTGACCCGTTTAAAGGTCTTTAGTGAAATCTTTCACTTTTAGCAACAAATTCTTTTGTTTTCAAATTCATTTATTCGGTTCAGTTATACCGAATCTTCTACTTACAAGCAAACCAAATTTCTTGATTTGAATTGCTGACCTTAACCGGTTTCACTAACTAGACTTATTAGTCCAGTTACTTTTACCGCTCGCTTGGTTATAATGTGATTCTACCTCACATTGCATTTCTTGACCGTGATCGTGTCACGTCATGTTTAATTCATATCAACTTTTCATTTTCGAAAACATCACTTTTTCGAATATATCGTCTTGCGCCTATTAGCGTCAAGACTTGTATCCTTCATGCTTACTATTTAATTTCCTATCAGAATTTATATTTGTAAAAACGTTATTTCTTACTAAAAACAAAGTTTTAGTTTTAGGATCTTCTCTTTGACTTTTGTCAGAATTATGGATATTGACAGTCCATAATTTATTCTTTTACAGTCTTAGTTTTATGCGGGGAATCGTAACAAGTTCCCTCACCTTACACTATTGACCCGTAGGTTCCTTCACTTAACCTCGTAGACTATTTCCTTAAGCTTTCACCTCTTTAAGGCGAGGCCCTTATGATCCATTTGCTTCAATTCATGACCCGTGGGTCATTTTGGCCTCGTAGACCTTTACACTAATTAATATCCCGTAGGTTATGATGATCCCGTAGATCATCTTTTATTCGAGTCTTTATTCAAATGTGTATACGTTTATATACGCATATGGCGTTAAGGCACCCCTTTTTATGGTTAGAATTATTCACTTTTACTTTTTGGATTTTGTTTGACCTTGATCGTAGTCTAAGGCTACATTGTTTTCTTTCGAATTATCTTTCCGACTTCGTGACTTCTAACGTCAATTACACGTCGGTTTGCCCTACACTTACCGTTACCCGGTTCTTACCTATACTTCTTTACATCCCATTACCCGGGTTCTTTTATTTTAATGTTTTTTTAACGCCTATAACTCCTTTACATAGGTTTATTAATATTTCGCACTTTTATTTATTCGGTTCACGCTTACTTACTTTAGCAAGTGTCATCCTTTATTAAATTCGTTTGACTTGTTCGTGTGAAAATTCATCACTTATGAATGTCAAACTTCAGTCTTTGTTCGACCCGTTCAGCTTTAAAATAGTTGAACGTAATTTATCAAAATTTCTATTTGCAGTATCTTGTTGTCCTTTAGTCATGACCCAAAACCCGAGTCTTTTTGACTTTCTATACGCGTTCCTGTTTCTCAGTCTATGCATGCATTTAATTCCTTACCCATCAACCGGGTGTTTTACCGAAATCGTTATCATTGCACCCCTTCCGGTATGCATTAAGACTTCGTTTCGATTTACTTTGTCATCTTAGCGAAATCAGTCGCTTTTATTCGACCATGTCTTTTATTCTTTATGTGACCACCATTGGCAGCCTTATTAATTATGAGTGACGATTGTCATCGTTATCCTTGCTGTACTACGACTAAAGTTAACAACCTTGATTATCTTTTTCGTGTGGGCAACACCTTTGTTTTTATGACCCGGCGGATCATCTATACTTTGGTTTTACTTGCCCATTTTGTTCACCATGGCCCTTTCGTCCAAGATGACTTATTTTCGTGAATTTTCTTTTGATCATTCATTTATATCATCATTTACATTAATCCTTGTCCCTTCTCTCGGGCTCATTATCCTAATGTAATACGCTTCCGTCACCCGGCTGTGCGTTTACATTATTATCAACTATTTTGTTCATTTGTTTCATTTGGGTACTTTTTTAATTTGTCCCATTCACCCCGTCCTTACTACATCGGATGTAAATGTGTTCGCTATAAGAAGTTCATGGTATCATATGCCACTACTTACTTGGCCAGAGTAAGCGATTAACACATGACACGCATGACCTTTTTATAGTTTTCACATCACGCCCTATGTAAGTAATGCCTTTATTTGTTTCTCTTGGAAACAATATCCCGAATAGGTTTTCTATTCGTGTTTTTCCAAATTTTCAATTTACATGAGCAACAATCATTCTCTACATGTTTGTCGCATATTTCTATTTGTGCAATTAAATTTAAAATGTGCACCTGGTAATGCTTGCCCTAATGGGCTTCTTTTGCCGTTAACCTTGTTCGCGATCACTACGCGATTTAGATCTTTGATGAGTATGCTTTGCTTGTCATACATCGGACCGTTTCACCGTCATATCCGTAATTCGTCCAACTCTCGTCATCTTCAGATGCGAGTGTCCTTCAATTAAAACATTCACAAAAGTTAGTAATGTTGTCATCAATAATCGCCCGTATTATAATACAAGGATTTTCCACTATACGTGTCAACACACGTAATTTCATTGACTGTATCTATCCTTTATCAATTTGATTGATGTAACGTGTATTACACAATAACCCTATGTGTTGTTCTCAACACTTTCATCATACTAAATCATTACTATATACATGTACTTACCGGATTTGCGATCAAGCCTCAAACCGAACACTTTATTCTTTTAACCTTGAGCTCTGATACCAACTTGTAACACCCTTGTTATTATTTTAAGGTTTTCGTGTTGTTTACTAAAATAAGCATGTAATCATGATTAAATGTACTTTATTAAATATGGTTAATTTAAAACTTTTACAAATAAAGGTTTAAGTACATCGTAATGAATTTGTGTTCGTCTTTTAAGAGATACGACAAAACGCCCCATTGAACCTGAAAAACGTTTAATTTTGTTTGTTTGACCCATATAACTTGTTTAAACTTGTTATTTAACTATCAAAACTAACTTTTAAGTTGGTTTTGATCATAGGCGATTGCCAAGAGTGTTCGGATGAAGATCAAGCTCGAAGAAAAACCGAACACGATAAAGTTAAAAGCTTTCGCGCGGCGTTTCGTCGTATCTCTTAAAAGACGAACACAAATTCATTACGATGTACTTAAACCTTTATTTGTAAAAGTTTTAAATTAACCATATTTAATAAAGTACATTTAATCATGATTACATGCTTATTTTAGTAAATAATACGAAAACATTAAAATAATAACAAGGGTGTTACATGTATTAATGACTTTAATAACTAGTTTCTTATGTTGAAGGTGATTCTTCCTTATCGTTTGTCCGTGGTGTCTTGGCATTATTTTACTGTCTATATAAAATAAAATATTTTCACCATTCATATCTCCACGGTCTATATGGAGGTATGTTGGCTACCTGGTCGGGGGTTAAGGGAACGGTTTGGTAAGAGTCTTGCCTTGTTTAGTGTATAGATCCTGCAAGGACCTGGGTCAAATTTAGTAGGACCTCCTTCAATACCCACCGGTATTGGATGGCGGGGGTCCAAACTCTTTGATCCCCTCATATGTAAGCTACTATTTATACTTTAACCCGGCTACTTAGGACTGTATCCCTGCTGACTCAGACTACTTAGCCGAGGGTAACGTCACCTTCAAAAGAGGGGCCTACCATAATATGCATTAATAACTTAATTAATTATCTTTCAATAATCCAACCCTTTAGGATTGTATACTTGCTGACTCAAACTACTGGGTTGAGGGTAACGTCACCTTCAAAAGAGGGGCCTACTACAATAACTAAGATAATCTCTTAAATAGTGCAAAAGTGCAGAAATAATCAAAGGTTACACTAAACACGAGTCGGAGCCAAGTGATTCATCTTGTCTATCTGTTTTTATTTTTATTTTATTTTTCAGCATTTTAGTTAGTTTTTATTTTTCTTATTTTAAAAAAAACCTTTTTTCTAAACTTTTGATTTGATTAGACGTTGAGGATAAACCGGTACTAAAAGCTCTTGTGTCCTTGGACGACCTTGGTATCTTGCCAACACTATACTACGCTCACGATGGGTGCACTTGCCCATATGTGTGTTTAGTGTTAGTAAATATCGTGTTTTATAAATTTAAAACTTAGCTAAAAAGTGTTAAAAAGGGCTTAATATATACATTAAAAACTAATAACACTCACGCACATCAATTACTTCATTAAACAAGCTTATGTTCATGTTTACTTCTTATGATCTTTAGTGTTCTTCAAGTTCTTGATTATGATTCTTCTTTAACCACTAAAAATAGAAGTAAACTAGTAAGATCAAGACTCTTACCACTAGCACAAGGCTAGGGATGATCAAGTGAAGAAATGAGATGGATAAAAGCAAACAAGAGAGGTCCTTGATCTTCCACAAGCTCCTAGCTTCTTTGTATGATCTCTAAGACCTTTGTGAATGCTTGGAATGTATGAGAAAGATCAAATGAAGGTGGATGTGGGTGTGGGTGTGGGTGTGGGTGTGGGTGATCTCGGCCGAGAGCTCCAAGGGGGTGTAGAAAACTTGTGTGTTTTTTTAGTGTGTGTGTGAATGAGAGTTTAGTGCTCATGGTTACATATATAACCCATGCTTTCTCAATTACCCTTGGATTTTATGTCAAATAAAAGGGAACCATATCCAATTTAATATTAGAATGAAATCTTGAAGTATGGTAGAGGGTATGGCCGATTACTAGGTGGGGGGGGGGGTATTAGGTTAGGCTTAACTAATTTAGTTGGTTTAAGGTAAAAATTCAAGTATTAGTTAGTTATGTTAGTTACTTGATGTTTTATGGGGTGTTATGGTGTTCGGGGACCATAACTAGCTTGGTAATGTTAAAACATTGATTCTAGTGTAAATTTGGTGTTTTGGGTAGTGTCCGGTTGTTCGGTTGGTTACTGGTTTGTTAAAGTGCTAAACTTTGCAGTTTAGTGTGCTTTATATATCTTTTTGTGACACTTTTGATTCCCGACTGTTGGGATTGAACCCTATCAGAGGAACAGATAATTAAAGCCAAAACTGGATCAGAGCAGTGGATCCAGAATAAGCAGACGTTTACAGTTGGTTCATGCAAATATCTCCCCTTGAAAGTGGTTTCATATCTGCTGACCTCCTATCTGCTGATCTTGTTAAGTACTGACCTATAACTGCTGCCTTGCATCTACTGCCCAAAGTCAAAGACTGATGGAAGACCAAAGCTCTGCTGACTCAATCTACTGCCTTGAGTCAAGTACTGCTGATCCGGACAAGCACTGCTGGGTTCACAGCAGTGGAAGGATGCAGCAGCTGTTTAAGTGTCTTTTATATAATGTAATGTAATAGCAGTAGTTTAGTACATCAGTGTTTATAGATCAGAGGTTAGAGTTTGTTAGGAGGTTAGATGTCACTTTCATGGTGACGTCAGCTAAGATGCTCAGTGGTTTGCAAGTGCCTATAAATAGTTCAGTACTTTGTACTGTTCTATTAGCTCTTTCACCACATCGTCTTCTTTACACGAACAAACTACTGAGCTCTGGCTGAGGGGGAGTTTGCATTCATTCATCAATCATTGTAATCGTTGTTGAAACAAATTCAATCTTTCGATTCTCTGTGTAAAGATGTTTGATTAAAGTATTACTCTCGTTTGATTGTATGCAAAGTTTGCTTTCATCTTAATTCCGCTGCACAACTCTTCCATTTCCATCTTAATTCCAAACGAAAATACAATAAAAAAGAAACTCAGATCCAATAATTGGTATCAGAGCTTGGACAGTCAAATTTGATTTAACAATCATTTTGACGTAAATAGTTCAGCTCAAAATAGTTGATACTGATCGTTTGTTCGTCCGTTGAAAAACAGAGCAAGGATTAATCACCATTAAAGTTGATTTCTCAGTGTCTGTAAAACAACAAGAATGACGTCACAATCTCAGGATGATAAAAACAACATCGGCTCACTTTTTAAACCACCTATGCTAAAAAGAAATGAGTACAACATCTGGCAGAGGAGGATGGGTCACATCCTCGCTCAACAAAGCACAGGTTGTTGGAGGTCTGTCACCTTTGGTCCTCATGTTCCTTCAGTGCCAAGCGCTGAAGATGCTAAAAAGTTCGTTCCAAAACCAGTTGAAAACTACACCGAAACCGATTTTCAAAAGATCGAACTAGATGCTAAAGCGTTTAGCATCATAGCATCAGCGCTGCCCAATGAAATATATGCTGGATTGTTACACTGTAACAGTGCCAAAGAATTATGGGACGCACTTAAGGAACAGTTTGGAGGTACTGAAGAAGTCATAGAAAACAATAGGGAAATCCTGAACCAACAGTATGAAACATTTTGTCATGTTAGAGGTGAATCACTGACTCAACAATTTGAGCGGTTTAGTTGTCTCATCAGTGAACTGAGGCTTGTTAACACTACTTTTACAAACTCGACTCAAAATAGCAGGTTCCTCAGGTCACTGCCAGAAAAATGGGACACTATAGCCTTTGTCACCAGAAATTCACTTGAGTTCAAGGATCTGACCTTGACCCAACTCCATGGTCGACTCCTGACTTAAGAAAGGGAGTTGAACCAGAAAAGGAAGTTACAAGAGTCAGGAAAAGCCGTTGATGATTATACATTCGGTAACACTGCTCTTTTGGGTCAAGAAGAATCTGGGAGCAGTGGTAAGGATCAGGGTTATGATCACTTCATTGACATAACTGCTGGTGCAAATTTTAACAACCCTGATCCTCACTCTGCAAGTTATGCATTCATTGCAAACGAAAACCAGATGTCAGATAATCTAAGCTTTGAACTAAATGATTTACAACATTTTGATCCCACTGACTTAGAGGAAATGGACATCCTGCACCAACTGGCTTTGCTAAGTGTTAGAACTAGCAAATTCTACAAAAGAACAGGGCGAAAATTCCCAGGTCTGCATGGGAATCTAAGGGTTGGGTTGGATAAATCGAAAATCAAGTGCTATAAGTGTAATAGGTTGGGACATTTCGCTAGGGAATGTAGGAGTCAAACTACTGGTCCCATAATTACTCACCCTAGCTCAAATCCTAGACCTCAAAACCAAAACACTGTGCACTATGCCCAATATGCCCCAGCAGCTCAAGTGAATACTGCTCACTATGCTGCTGCCCCTGTGCCAGTACACTATGTCCAAACTACTGTTCCACAAATCCAATATGTTCAAACCCCTGCTCCCCAGGTACAAGTGCAAACTGTTGCACCTCAAACCACTGCTCCAGCAGCAGTACAACCAGATCAACAAAGCTTTTTCACTCAAGGGTTTGTTGACTGGAGCAGTATGCCTGAAGACCTTAATGATGAAAATTTTGCACTCTATGCTTTTAATGAACCTTCTCATGATGAGTTTTGTTTGATGGAATTAGAGTCAATACAGGAGGGGGTTGAAACAGAGGAGGAACAGCAGAGCTTTGAAACAGTGGAAGAGGTGACTGAAGCAGTGGTTACTGCTGTGGCTGGTGAACTACTGTTGGGAGAAAGTTCAGGTATCCTGATTGAACCAATGACAGATCCATGGTCCATAGAGGACAAAGAAGAAGAGAAAGAAGAAAAGGCTGATGAAAAGAAGGTGAAAGCTGATGATGATGAAGATCATCAATGTGATTGTGCAATGATGGCAGCTGCCAAGGTATCTCCTCAAGTTCTTGAAAAACTGTGTTCTGACAATTGCATAATTGCTTTTGCAAACATTAAAGAGGTGAATGAAAACCTTCGGGATAAAATCTTGTCTGATGAGGTCAAATTTGAAAGCTCTTTAAAAGAACTTAAAAACAAACTGACTGAAAAGGAAAAAGAAATCAGCTGTCTAAAAGAAGAGCAAAGCATCACCAAAACCCAACTTCAAACTATGGTAGAAAAATACCAAAGTTGCAAAAAGGAGTTGGAATCCACCCAGATTACTTGTGAAAGATGGGTGGAATCCTGCAGAGGATATGAGGTGATGCTTGCTAAACAGATTGAAAGTAATGTGAAATTTGGGGTTGGGTATAGAAAATATGATGATGAACACATTGCTTGTGAAAAATCTGTTCAAAACACTGATGTAACCACTGAGTTCATCCCCACAAACAAGAATGGCCAAGAAGTGAAAATCACTGACAAACTTGGTAACAAAATCACACTTGACAGAACAAGGAGTTCCTCAACTTTTGAAGAACTTGAAAAATATCAGTTTAAACCTACCTGGTCTGACGAGTGTGATATTCTTGAAAATTTAAAGCCAATGGACTTTACATCAACTGATGGTGTTAAAGCTCCAAAAGCTAAAGTCATACCTCTCAAGGACATCCCAGCAGTGGTTAAAACCTCTGCTGCAAAGGAGTCTGAAAAGAGAAAGAAGAAAGAAAAAATTGATAACTTGTTTTGTGAATTTTGTGAAAAAAGGAATCATCTAACAAAAGATTGTTTCCATTTGAAAGCTTATGATTTAAACAAAACAAGTGTCATTGTTTCAGCAGAAAGCTGCATTGTTTGTGGTAAGACAAACCACAAAACTCAAGCATGTGTGTACCTCAAAAACTTTGATGTGAAAAAGAATGAGTACATGGCTAAAACATCCTTGAGTCCACCATCATCCTCATCATCTGTCAAATTCACCAAGAAACAACCACTGTTTGTGCCAGTTCAAACAGCTGTTACAAAACAGCTGAACCAAACATCTGTCAAAAGAGATGTTCAGGTTACTGATGCACCCCCTGCCAATCAGTTCAGAAAAGGCAGAGAAAAACAGTCTTACCAAAGGATTCCACACGTTTATGAGGCCTACAAAAGGCCCTCTAAACCCAAAGTGAACAGGCATCCTTTTGGTTACCAGCAGATGATTGGTCAGGACCCACAACAGTGGTTAGAGAAACACTGTCCTAAAACAGTTCAAACCTCTGACCTAACCACTGTCCATCATTCTGCATCCATCCCAGACACTGTTGAGACCCCATCCAAATCCCTGCTGGCTTTGGAGACCTTAATGAACTAATACTTTTACTTCATGTGCAGGGAGCTTCTGCATGCTTTGATAGTCTTTGGTATGTAGATAGTGGAGGCTCCAGGCACATGACAGGATGTAAAGCCCTCCTCAAAGACTTTAAAATCCATGGAGGGGGTGATATATCCTTTGGGAATAATAGTAAAGGGAAGGTTCTGGGGTCTGGTACAGTGCAATCTGGAAATGTAAAATTTGAAAATGTCAATCTAATAGACAATCTAAAATTCAACCTTCTGAGTGTGTCCCAAATGAGTGACAAGGGATTTGGGTCATTCTTCACAAAAGACTGTTGTAGGATTGTTGGACCAGAAATGGTCAAAAAGATTGAAGCAATAATCAAAACTGGTCAAACTAAACTTGTTGCTCAAAGAAGTGGCAATGTTTATGTTGTTGACATGTCAAAAGAGTGTCCCAGAGCTGATGCCTGTCTGTTCTCAGCTGCCTCTAACAAATAGACAGAACTTTGGCACAGAAGGCTGGGACACACAAATCTTAAGACAATCACAGAAATTTCAAAAAATGGTTTGGTGAGAGGCTTACCACAAAAATTGTTTTCATGTCCTGAACATTGCATTTCCTGTTTAAAAGGAAAACAGCATAAAAGTTCTTATAAGTCCATTGAAGAGTCCAAAACAACCCAGTGTTTGCAAATGCTACACATGGATTTGTTTGGCCCAGTTCAAGTCATGAGCCTTAAAAAGAAAAGATATTGTTTGGTTATTGTTGATGACTTTTCTAGGTTCACATGGACTTTCTTTTTGCACTCAAAAGATGAAACTGCAAGCATTTTGCAAGACTTTGTAATACAGGTTGAAAAGCAATTTGACCTTCCAGTGAAAAGCTTCAGGAGTGACAATGGCACAGAATTCAAAAATAGGGAGTTGGATGCCTTCTGTGTGAAGAAAGGGATTGTAAGGCAGTACAGCATCCCAAGAACACTAGAGCAGAATGGGGTAGTGGAAAGGAAGAACAGAACTCTGATTGAGGCTGCCAGAACCATGCTTGCAGATTCAGGTTTGCCATTAACATTCTGGGCAGAGGCAGTAAACACTGCTTGCTATGTTCAGAACAGAGTTTTAATAAACCCCAGGCACAAAAAGACTGCCTATGAAATTCTGTATAAAATTAAACCACTGATCTCATATTTCAAAGTGTTTGGCTGCCCATGTTTTATTTTGAACTTAAAAGATTCCATTTCAAAATTTGCAGCCAAAATTGATTGTGGTTATCATCTGGGATACTCAACCACTGCCAAGGCCTACAAAGTGTTCAATACACGGACCAAGGCAGTGGAGGAGACTTTGAATATTAAGTTCAATGAACTTTCATCAATGAAAATCCCAGCAAATCCTGCAGATCTGTTTGATCTTGAAAAATTCACTTTTGAAAATACTGCTGTCAAGACTAACAGTGCAGGTCCATCAGAGGATACAACACCAGACTATGGGTATGAAATCATCATCCCTAAAAGGTCTGCCACAAAGGGAAAAGCACCAGCTGTTCAAAACAGTTGTCAAAGCTCAACCACTGCTACCTCAACAGTTGTTGACCAAAGTAGCCCATCAACCACTGCTTCCACATCCTCAAACACTGCTGACAAAAGTCCTCAAACAGTGGATAAAAGTCAGCAGTTGTCCACTTCATTACCTCCTATACCACCACCTTTTGAAGCCACTGCTGGATCATCAAAGTCCCCAGCAGTGGTTAGCTCAGATGATACACATTTGCAGCCTTCACCAACCAATGCCATCATACCATACCAAGGAGATTTAATCTTCTTGAGATCTCATCCACCTGATCAAATCATTGGCAACATAAATGAAGGGGTGCTCACAAGAAGCCAAACCCAAAACATTTGTCTTTTTGCTGGTTTTCTATCACTTCATCAGCCAGTCAAGTACCAAGAGGCACTGAAAGACAACAGCTGGGTAGAAGCCATGCAAGAGGAACTCCAACAGTTTAAAAGACAACAAGTATGGGAGCTTGTACCACTGCCAGAAGAGGTTAGTCCCATTGGCACAAAGTGGGTCTTCAAGAACAAAACTGATGAAAGGGGTATTGTTGTCAAAAATAAAGCCAGGCTTGTGGTTCAAGGTTACAGACAGGAAGAGGGGATTGACTATGATGAAACATTTGCCCCTGTTGCAAGATTGGAAGCCATTAGACTGTTCCTGGCCTTTGCTGTCAACCACAATATGAAGGTGTTTCAAATGGATATCAAAAGTGCTTTCCTCTATGGTACAATTCAAGAAGAGGTGTATGTCTGTCAACCTCCAGGTTTTGAGGATCCATTTTATCCAGATCATGTCTACAGGTTAAACAAAGCCTTGTATGGCTTGAAACAAGCACCAAGGGCCTGGTATGAAACTCTTTCCAACTTCCTACTCTCAAATGGTTTCAAAAGAGGTACCATTGATAAAACACTGTTTTTAAAATGGAGAGGGAAGGATTTAATGATTATCCAGATTTATGTGGATGACATTATTTTTGGAAGCACATGTAACTCAATGTGTGAAGAGTTTAGAGAACTCATGACAGCTGAGTTTGAAATGAGTGCTATGGGTGAGCTGCAATGCTTTCTTGGTCTCCAAGTCCAGCAATTGCAAAATGGAACTTTCATTCATCAAAGCAAATATGCTAAAGAACTTTTAACCAAATTTGATATGAATGATTGTAAACCATGCAGCACACCCATGGCTACAAATAAGCTAGTCATGTCTGATGAAAAGGATGAGCTGATTGACCAAACACTTTATAGAAGCATGATTGGGTCTTTATTGTACCTAACTGCATCTAGACCAGACATCATGTTTGCAACATGTGTCTGTGCAAGAAGTCAATCAGCTCCCAGAAAATCAAATCTCATTGCTGTAAAAAGGATCTTCAGATACATCAAAGGTGCTCCCACACTTGGTATCTGGTATCCAGCTAATGGGAATATCAAGCTTTCAGGTTTCTCAGACAGTGACTTTGCTGGATGTCACACCACAAGGAAGTCCACATCAGGAGGGTGCCAGTTTCTAGGTGATTGCTTAGTTTCATGGCAAAGCAAAAAGCAAGCAGCTGTTTCAACATCCACTGCTGAAGCTGAATACATTGCTGCTGCAAGCTGTACAGCCCAACTCCTGTGGCTTCAAAATCAGCTACTGGATTTTGGTATCACTGCCTTAAAGACACCACTCATGTTGGACAGTCAGGCAGCAGAAAATATCATCAAAAATGCAGTTTCCCATTCAACCACCAAACACATCGACATCAGACATCACTTTGTGAGGGATTGCTATGAAAAAGGTTTGATTTCTCTGCATCATGTCCCAACTAAAGACCAGCTGGCTGATGTGCTCACAAAACCACTTGATACAGCCACTTTTGAAAGCTTGGTCTCTAGAATTGGGATGCTGAACATGGAATAACAAGCACCATCATGTTTTTCCATGAATAAAAGCAACAAAATGTTTTCAGAAAATCAAAACTCCATCCTTAAAAAATAGCTAAAAATGATATTTGTCATTAAATCCTTAAAAGTCTGCCATTAACCACTGATTGTTCAAAAGTCTGCTCTACTTCAAAAGTCTGTCCACTGCTGAAAGTCAACCCCTGCTCTCTCATTCCTTTGATAAACTATGTTGTTCAAAAGCAGTGTCTTATCCACTGATATGCTATCCACTGATAGTGAAAATCATCCGCTGCTTTCATACCACTGTCTTCAATTGTCCCTATCACACAAGTACTGTCCTTCACTTTCAACAGGGGTTGTCACGTGGGCAGTACATATTGGTCAGACTTTTTGTAACGGCTGCCACCTCAGCATTCACTTTCTCCCCTATAAAATCCCCCACTCACCACCAAAACAGGGTTTTACTGTCGAATTGAATTCTTAAAAATTCTCTTCTCAAAACAGTTTTTCATCTCATCTTCCACAAATTTCTTCGATCAATCATCCTCAAAATGACTAAATCAAAGAAATCTGCAAAACCCTCATCCAAATCTTCATCAAAAACAGCCTCTCAAAAGGCAATCTCCACTGAAATTCCACACAAACCATCTCACAATCTTCTTGGTCTTCTTACAAAACCAAGTTCCACAAAGGAGTTCGATTCCATCATTGATATCATCACCGCCTCAAAGTACAAAACTTTGTTGACAGCGGATGCACCAATTTACTTGGCAACCCAAAGGGAGTTTTGGAAGAATGCAATCCTTGAAACACAAGGAGATGCTGTAATAGCCATTAACTCTACTTTAAAGGGAAAAGAAGTCAAGATTACACCACAAACAATTTCAGAGGTCTTTCAACTCGACGATCAAGAAGGTAAAATTACTTTCCCTAAAAACGAGTTAAAAAATGATTTTCTGGAAAGGGGGTACAATGCAGAGGTCAAAAAGGACACCTTAGAAAAAGGTTACTTTCCTCCTGCAACAAGATTTTTATTTCACACCCTCTTAAAATGTGTTTCAAACAAAACCACTTCTTTCAATGAGATACCATTAAAAATTCAGAAACTGGGATTTGCAATTCTTCAAGATGAAAATTTTAACTACTCCCAGGAAATTTTTAATGATTTGGTTAAAAATGTTGAAACAAAGGCATTCCTACTTTTTCCAAGATTTTTAAGTTACTATTTTGAAATAAAACTTGGAAAGACGGATGCTGCTGCAATAAAACAAGGTGATTTCATTCAAACAAATTGCTTAACTGCTGAAACTTTTACAAGGATGTCCACACCTTGCAAAACACAAGCAGAGGTGCCTGAGCAGATTTTAGCAGTTACAACTGCTCCTCAGGTATCTGCTGCTGAGCCCACTGCTCAAGGTGATCAAAGCAGCAGCACAACTGCTTTGAAACCCACACCTACTATCTCCAAAAAGCCAAAAAGAAAAACTCAAAAACCTACAAAACCCATCAAAAAGGCATCTCTGGAGGATGAGATACCAGAGCTCCTGCCAGTGACAACACAAAAGTCACAAGAAACCACTGCTGCTACTTCCTCACAGCAGTTGGTACAAATATCTCAAACCATAACCGAAACTCCTCCTGTTTCTTCACAAAAAGAACAGGTTGTACAAATAGGGTCTCCACATCATGATGCTCTGGAAACACTCGTTTCTATCATCCACAGTCCAATGCCCGGGACACATCCTATTTCTACACCAACCATCACATCCACAATTCCCTCACCAATAAAACCACTGTTGGATGCAATTGATTTGAACCAGGCATTATCCAGTCCTTCTCAATCACCTATTAATGAGAATATACCTCAACAACTGACTGGGTCTGATGTATCATTCTTTTCTAACCCACCAACACAACCTGAGGAGGTTACACCCCTTGAGTTACAAGTAACTCTTGGTGGTATTCCAAGTGAAGCAGCCACTACAACTGTTACACCCACTGGGTTACATTTGGACAGTGGTTACATTCATAAGACTTCCTTGGAGGCAATTCCTTTTATAGCACCTCTGCCAACCACCAGTGGATTTATTTATCCTACTGGCAACATCAAAAGGCTGTCAAGTGTTGAAGGAAGAAGACCCCAGTACCAAGAAAAAGGGGCATCAGTGGTTAATGTTTGGAGTATATTCCCTACATCTACCACTGATAAAACCACTGCTAGTGGGAAATCAGATGATCCCATTAACTTGGGTGATGGTTTAAAGTACCAGAAATTGACGGATCGTATTGCAAAGCTTGATAACTCTGTTGCAGAACTCAAAGATATGCTACAACAGGTGTTACAAGTTTAGAAGGTAAAATCAACTGCTGTTCCACCTCAAGCACTTGCTCCACAAAGGGCACCTGCTACAAATGAGCTCTGGAATCTATTTCAATCTTTTCTCCAACAACAAGCACAGTTAGCAGATCAGCAACATGAAAAACATGTACAACAGCTGAGAGATGTAATGGAGTCAAGGTTCAAGAACACTCAGGCTGATTTAAAGGCTCTCAAAAATCAGATCTTACACACCACTGGCACTGCTCCTCCAAAAGTCCACTACATTTATCAACTCCCAGAAGATAATGCCAAAAAGGGGGAGAAAATTAAGGAGTGGAAAAGGAAGGGTATAGAGGATGGTCTCTATCTTGAACCAGAAAATTCAAACATGACCAAAAAGATCCCTTTGCCAGATGGTAGCAAGAAAATTGATGTGACAACAAATGCACTAGCAGAAGCAGCTGCAAGTGTAAAAGGGATAGAGAGGCCAAAAGGAAAGCCAGGGTGGAAAGAATGGATCATCCAGATCAGGGTACTTCTGGGTCAAAGGATCATGAAAATCCTGTTGAGGAAAAGAAGAAGCCTACTAGAAAAGTGAGGCAACCCAAATCCATTCCAACCAGACGTTCAAAGTCTGCTAAAAAACCACCATACAAAACAGCTGATGCAACAGGAGTTACAAAAACTACTGCTTGTCAAACAGTTGTTCCATCAACACACACCACTTCAACACACACAACATCCACTGCTTTACCATCATCACCACCAAAAACAACACCTGCTGACACACAGCAGAAGACAGCAGATGTTATAACATCTGTTGTAATGACAACAGTGGTTGAAACACCAGTTGTTTCAACAGCTGTTAGTCAATCACATTCCACTGCCACTACATCTACCACCACTGTTCCATCCAAAACATCATCAGTCCCTCCTACAAAAAGGAGAAGACTAATTCTCAAAGATGATGACTATTCACCACCACAAACATCTTCAAAATCCTTAACTCTTGTCACAATTCCAAAACCTGTTCCTCTCTCTTCAGTTAAAATGTACAAGCCCTTGCCTCCTGCAGGTGTTCAATTTCCTCTTGAATTAGCAGCTGTTAGAGAAGAAATAAAATCTTTTTATTTTGAGGATGACCCTGCCAAAAGGAGTTTGCCATCAATAAAAGGATATCCCTGGCCTAAAAATGTTGATGAATATTTGGAAATCAAGGCCAAGCAAGCAGAGGATATCTCAAAGAAAAACACACAAGGGAAATCTGATAAATAAATTGCACAGAGAAGTCAATATTTGCTCACACAAGTCAGATCCCTAGAGCAATTTGCAAAAAATGTTAGTCAACAAATTTCTGAAAGAGCTGCTGAAACTCTGAAGAAAGACTACATTGAAAGCATTATGGCTCACAAGAAGTACAAAGGAGAGAAATACATGTACAAAGAGTGGACTATTCCTGAACTTGAAAATGAAGCAGCAAGAATTCAAGACATGATAAACAGGAAAGTCACTCACACTCCTCCTAACTGGGCAAAGTTTAGAAAGAATGTACCTGACAAACAGGAAGAGCTGAAGAGAATGAAAGAGGAACTGGTAGCAGTTGATTATGGTAACAAAAGACAAGTTGCTAGATGGAAAGAAGATGCGGTCAGGGCTACTTACAAAAAGTTGGAACAATTAAGAAAGAAAGATCCCACAGTTCCTCAAAAGCCTGACTATCCTGAAGCAGCGGTTTCAAAAAGACCATCAAAGCTGCAAATCAGGAGATCCACAGCTCCAGTTGGTGCTGCCATCTACAAAAGAAGGCCACACAAACAGCTGATTGCTGAAACCATCAAAGAGTTAATGGAAGGTGAAGACCTTGGAAAAGAGGGTATAAAGAAAATGATCATGGAAACTCTTGGTTTGGATCAAACTGCAAGTACTGCTCAGCCAGTCATGAATAGGCCAGCCTCTCTAAATACTTCTGCAAATAAACATCTCCCAAGAAACCCACCAGGCTCAAAAATACAAAAGTGGGAAACTGACAAACAAACCTGCGTATTGACTTTGCTCAGGTCTGGTGGAGAAGTGAAGAAAATATCAAGGGAACAAGCTCTTGGCCTGAGTCTTGAAGATTTGCAGGATCTCCTTGATCTTCCACTTAGCAGGGATGATGAAGATACAGATGCCCTAGACTTTGAATTACAATTTAAAGGTCAGATAAGGGAGCTGTTGATGAGGCAATAAAGTATTCCACAAATAATGAAGAGTTTTGGCATTATCTGTTCCAGGGGGAGATTGTTGGGATTGAACCCTATCAGAGGAACAGATAATTAAAGCCAAAACTGGATTAGAGCAGTGGATCCAGAATAAGCAGACGTTTACAGTTGGTTCATGCAAATATCTCCCCTTGAAAGTGGTTTCATATCTGCTGACCTCCTATCTGCTGATCTTGTTAAGTACTGACCTATAACTGCTGCCTTGCATCTACTGCCCAAAGTCAAAGACTGATGGAAGACCAAAGCTCTGCTGACTCAATCTACTGCCTTGAGTCAAGTACTGCTGATCCGGACAAGCACTGCTGGGTTCACAGCAGTGGAAGGATGCAGCAGCTGTTTAAGTGTCTTTTATATAATGTAATGTAATAGCAGTAGTTTAGTACATCAGTGTTTATAGATCAGAGGTTAGAGTTTGTTAGGAGGTTAGATGTCACTTTCATGGTGACGTCAGCTAAGATGCTCAGTGGTTTGCAAGTGCCTATAAATAGTTCAGTACTTTGTACTGTTCTATTAGCTCTTTCACCACATCGTCTTCTTTACACGAACAAACTACTGAGCTCTGGCTGAGGGGGAGTTTGCATTCATTCATCAATCATTGTAATCGTTGTTGAAACAAATTCAATCTTTCGATTCTCTGTGTAAAGATGTTTGATTAAAGTATTACTCTCGTTTGATTGTATGCAAAGTTTGCTTTCATCTTAATTCCGCTGCACAACTCTTCCATTTCCATCTTAATTCCAAACGAAAATACAATCAAAAAGAAACTCAGATCCAATACCGACACTTAGGAAAGCATTCAGGACCATTTAACCATATTCCTGCGCGATATTAGATTGTTAAAATGCTGATTTTTGCTGAATTTTGCTGAATTCAGCACTTTGTGTGAGTTTCAAGCACTTTGTGTGAGTTTCAAGCACTTTGTGTGAGTTTCAGGCACTTTCTGGCACTTAAACTATCACTAGAAAGACAGTTTTGTGATCCTTACTTTCCTACGCACTACACTAGTGTTGTACTTGGTTTCTGGCTCATTCTGTGCCTCTATGCACTGTCTGTCTATGTGCTGAGTTTTGTCAGCATTTTCCTGATTTATCAGATAACCGTGCTAACTGTACTTAATGCATCATTTGAGGCAATAAAACTTTCATGCAATATTGGCATGATATTAAACAATGTATGATGCACACGTATGCATATGACAGTAATCAGAAAGCAGTTAATTGTAAATTCAGCACAGTCATTAAGCACTAATCATGGTTAATTAATTGTACGGATACCTGGATTTTTGACAGTTGTCACCATATTTTATTGGTTTATTAGATTAAAATAGTGTTTTGTGGAGAAAACAGTTGGTTGAAACCACTGCTGGGTAAAAACTGTGGTTTGAAACCACTGTTCGGCTAAAACAGTGTTTTGTGGATAAAACAGTAGTTGAAACCACTGTTGGCTTAAAATTGTGGTTTCAAACCACAGTAGTTTGAGCCAACAGTGGTTTCAACTACTGTTTTCTCGACAAAACACTGTTTTAGCCGAACAGTGGTTTCAAACTACAGTTTTTACCCAGCAGTGGTTTCAACCAACTGTTTTCTCTACAAAACTCTGTGTTAATCCAATAAAATATTAAACAACAGTGGTTTCGACTACTGTTTTCTCCAAACCCAATTTGATTATATAAGTAACTAAGGAATTTCGGTGAAGAAAAAACTGCAGATAAGATTGGATGATTATCTATCTGGTATATGAATGTTAAAGCCGACTTTGTTCTTAGAAGTTTTTTAACCATCCAAAAATGGTTTCCATCAGGTGCTTCTTAAATAAGTACATTTGATGAATAGTTATTGACCCGTTCTAAGTCAGTAAGCTATATAAGAGTGACCTGTTATGTAATGGGCGGGCCGGGTTATAGGTAACTTTATACATGTTGGAACGGGTAGGTGCAGTTGAGAGATGACACTTTTCCTCAATTACTTTCTGTTTTCTATAGTTATTAAATTTCAATATGTGGACTTTTGACCCTTTCCCATTTTAGCTATATTTTTTTAGTTTATCTGTTTGACCCATTCATACGTTAATGGGTTGAGGTTGCCACCGTTTTCTTTTAATGAACTGCAGGCCATTTTCTGAAGTTTATATGCCCATGACTGAGGTGCAATATACAGTGAATATTGTTGATCAACCTGAGTTAGAAATGAAAGAGAGGATACAAGAAAAAGGTGGACGAATTAAACAACAGTCTTTCGAAGCATATGGAACAGTAAGTCTCAAATATTAACCGTTTCTCGACACATTTAAAACATTCAAATTTAACATTATTCTTTTTTTAATTTTTGCAGGATTAAGAAATATTTAGTGGACCCCGAAAAACTTTAAGCCACACTTGCCGATGAATCTTTCTCTAACGGTTCCGATCTCTAATCTTGATTCCATCGCTGAGTAAGAAATGAAAAATCACGTGCATAAAGTCGTAAAATAATCAGTTTGTTATTACATGTTTGTTTTAAACTGGTAACTGTTCTTTTATTGCTTCTGTTCACAGTTACCGGAACAAAGTAAGCATATACAATGAGCGTGTCGAGGAGCTTAATGTGGTAACTAATGAACGAGACGATACGAAAAAAACAATATGATGAGTGGATAAAGAGAAGGTATCTTTCTGTTTTTTGGGTGTTTGGATTTGTGTTCTGAAAACGATTCTTGTATACTTATATACTGATTCGGTTCCGTCTTTCAGGCTAGATGAATTCATGGCAGGGTTTAACACCATATCTCTGAAGTTGAAGGAAATGTATCAGGTTTCAAACCACAGTAGTTGGCTTAAAATTGTGGTTTCAAACCACAGTAGTTTGAGGAATAATTGGAAGAATGATGTGGATAAGCTTAACTTTTTATATATTTTTTGCACTATGTTCTCATCGACATTGTTGCATATTGTTTAATGATGTTCTTAGTTTTCATTTCATTTATGGATTATTTTCATCTACAAGAATGATGTGGATAAACTTAACTTTATATATATATATATATATATATATATATATATATATATATATATATATATTGAATATCAACGGTATGAAGACTTAAATGTTACAAATAAATTGATTTTAACTTTTTATATATTTTTTGTTGCGTATCTGAATATCTACAATGTAACATGGTTTTCTAAGAAACGACCCGTGTTTGCACACGGGTCTTACCGCTAGTACTATATAATAAAATAAACCACTTTGGGGACACATGTCGCTTTATGAGGTGGTCTCAATTAAAATTTGTAGAAGAGATTTGATGATAAATATAAAGATAAGTGATAATTATATATTAATTATTAAAATTAAAAGATTTTGATGATACGAATAAGGATAACTGATAACCATATATTAATTAATAAAATTAAAAACTATATATTAACGTTTTTATTATTTATAAAGATAAAGATAGTTTTAATTGTTTATATAAAAGTTTATAATCTTTATCTTTATTTACTATCTAATAACCGACAGGTAATAAAAATTAAAAAAAATAACATTTTTTTCTTTTAAAGTTTTCTTTTACTTTTTCCGCTTATTAATAACTATTTAATTTAGAATTTCATCGATTTAATCATGCGTAATACTAAAGTTTCTAACCTATTAATAAATAAATAAAAAATAAAGTAAAATGTTAACTTGTGTAATACACAAGTTTCTAACCTAATAATAAATAAATAAATAACAAAGTAAAATGTTATAATACATCAAAGTTTATTTTTTTCAAAAACATATATTGACGACCATACGTGTTAACCGATTATATTATATTTAATCAACCTGTGTAATACACGTGTTTATTCAACCCATGCAATACACGTTTTTAAAGATGTAGCTTTTATTATTATTTATAAAGTATAGATATTTATTCAACCCGTGTAATACACGGGGTTATAACCTAGTTAAATAATATTTTAGACTACTAAGTTTTGAGAGGTATGCATTAATTTTACTTTTTATAATGGAGTTAAGCCGAGCCGAGCCAGCTCGGTTTAAAACTAAGCCGAACCCAAGCTTATATTTTCAGTTTGGTTTCAAATCCAAGCTGAGCTAAGCCAGCTCAATTTATAATTGAGTAGACCTCGTGCTTACCATGGCTTGACTCGACTCGGCCGTGATCAACCCTAGTTTTGGGTATGTTTTATCTTGGTCAAGGTTTTACCATGTCTTGTTTTAATTTTGTTGGTTGAGGTATGGTGTGTGATGCGTTGTTTCAGTTGTAACATCAATTGTGGTTGGTGGAGGTTTATATATGCATACAGGATACATCATCTCCGGTTTTAGAAAGTTGTAATTTTTTAATAATTACTTATATAACACTCCGTTGCCTTGGAGAAAGTTGTAATAATTTAATAAATACTTATATAACACTACGTTACCTCGTATAAATATTCAAGGTCATCAATGATGTAACGTTAGTGAGCCTCCCCGAAATTTCTTTATAGAAGATTATGTCAAATTGTCAATGTCGAAAAGACATTTCCATATAAAAAAAATAAATAACATTAAAAGCTTTCTAATTCCGTTACCTATCCTACCAACCCATTATGAAACACAACTACAAATGAGAAAAAAAAATGCAAATTTATCGACAAAAGTCCGCCAAGTGGGGCTAGCTCACTTGGTAGAGGCTCTTGCCTCTTAGTGGGAGGTCTTGGGTTCAATCCCAAGCAAGGGGTGAGTTATTTGTAAATATAGTAGTTTGGGAGAGTAACGTTAGCCATTCAAAAAAAAAATCTACAAAAGCCCGTCTTTGTTTGTTTTAAAGGGTTGAATCGAGAATAACTGTTACAAATAAACTTTAGAGGTCCAATAAATCCATTTTCTATATTTTATTCTTGTCGTCGGGTTTGATATAAACAGAACATGATACGTACTTTTGTAGTATTTAATGTGATATAGCTTCAATGTTGTAGACGACTTCAATGAAACATGGCATATATGGGTATTTAAATATAAATGTAACCGTTAAAATTCATAAATTATTCCATAGGTTTTATATATGGGGTATACTATATATACAACAACCAGAACAAACCATGCCCAAATAATGAAGCTATTGGTAAAGTTTGAATAAGATGGGTGTAGGCAAACCTTGCACCTGTCTCCGAGATTGAAGATATACAACTTTTAGAGAGACATCTAGCTTCAACAAACAACAAATACACATAAAACTACAAGTATAGAAATAGAAATTCCGAATAGCAAAAGAAGTGGCGAAAAGTAACATAGAAAAATATAAAGATACATACCATTACAAAACAAAATAAAGACATAAATACATGAAGATAGTCACATGCAAAGTACATCTAAGGTGCATGAAAAAGCTAAACATCTAGGACAAAGCTAAGACGTATATGAACCCTCTCCTAAAGCTCCTTAACTTTAATCACACAAATAACGAAGTTATTTGGGGTGTGTTTATATATGTATACACACGCAATTCTATTTCGAGGAACAATAACGACTATTTTTTATTATATTATTAATTTTCAATTTCACCCTTATACTATAAATAATATACGGTTTTAAACAATTTAACTTTTATTTGCTTTGATTTTTTCTAATAACTTGTGTTCATTAACTTTATAAAAAAAAACTAAATACGTAATTGTGTTGTTTTTGACATATCACGACTTTATTTTTTTTATTTTCCAGTTTCGGTGACGAGTCGGTTGAGCTGCCGCAAACTTCGGACATAACCCACTAGTTTTTGTTATAAAAATGGAACTTTGAGATAAAATTATAGAGTTTGGTACTTTGGGTTATGTTTGTCATGGAGCTTTTAAGAACTTTTAGGAGGTTCTAGCTTTAAGTTTTTAAGAAAAAGTTCCTACTCAATAAAAAGCCTTGTTTGGTTGAAGGAACTTGAAGGTTTTAGGTTAGGAGCTTGAAGCTTTTGGTTGAAAGCTACTACTAGTAGCGTTTAGAATGAGCTACAAGCTTTTAGGGAAAAAATGACTAATTTAACCTCTAAAATTAATGAACTTTTTAATGCACAAGCGCTTTAAATCTTTAGTTATGTCCATTTTGGTCATTTTATACATTTTATTAAAAGCTCCAGCTACTCTGCCAAACACAATATATCTAAAAAGTTACAGCTACTAGCTACCAGCTACAGCTATCAGATAGCAGCTTTCAGCCAACAGCTAACAGCTTTCAGCCAACAGCTAACAGCTACTTATGCCAAACATACCTTGATGGCAAAAAAAGAAAAATACTTTTTAACTTTAATAAGAGGGACCATGCCAAACATACCCTTGATGGCAAAAAAAAAAAAGAAAAATACTTTTTAACTTTAATAAGAGGGACCATATTTATACATAGGAAAATTGTTTGTTGACCCGGTCAACAAGGGGTTTAAATCCTTTTAGACCCTTAAGAAAAATCCAGAGAATATGTGTGGTATGTGGAAGTGTGGAATAAGTTAGATTAGAACTATGTATTTTGTCAATGTTTCTACCACTACTTTTACCATTTGAACACCATACCACGATGTTTTAATTGTCACATACCAATGCTATACTCCATTGAAATGCTAGTAATAAAATTTATCTTATTATTGTTAAATTTTTGTATCATAGACTTGGTATAAGTATCTTATTTTCATATTTTTGTCATAAAAAAATGTTGTGTTCGTATTTTCTTGGTTTATCAATGTATACTGCTAATCTTACGAATAGATGATATGAGTCACCAGTTTTGCTAATATATAAATTTTGTAATCGTATTTTATACATCAAAGTGATACACTCTTACACCAAAGTCTTTATTGATTTCAATATGAACATGATATTTTCAACATATTACACAATATTGTTGCAACACGTAGTGTTAATTTTATTGAAAAATTATGATTCCTTTTTTTCCGTGTAAAATATTAGTTTTTTAAGAGTACGGCCCCACCGATTTGGATTTTGAGAGTTCAGCCAAATTTTCATTCAATAAGCCAAGGAGATCTGGAATTTCTTTGTAGAATCAACTTTTTAGAGAACCACTAACTCGGATTTACAAAGCACGCCTCCTTCGTTCTTATTCATAGCAGACCCTTTGTCATTTAGACTTATGCACAATGGTCCTCGACCTTTCAAGTGTTGCGCATCTAGTTCTTCAACTTTATCAACTATATAGATTGCCCTACAAAAAACCAACCACAGCTATAAATAAATCAATCTTGCAACTTAACATAAAACTATACTTTTAATTAGTTGAATAGATAAAGAGATAACTTGGTATACAAATAACAAATAAATATGAAAGGTTTGAATAGCAAGTTGCACAAGAATTAAAGAAAAATTGATCCTTTATCACAAGAATTAAAGAAAAATTGATCCTTTATTCGAATGGCAAAATCTCAAACAATTAATTTGGATTTTCAAGTTTCAACAATATATATGTTGTTAGTTTCTTTGGGCATGTGCTTAAACAAATCTCAAACAATTAATTTAGATTTTGTTTCAACAAGTAAGTCTTTATTTTGATTTGTTGTTAGTTTCTTTGGGCATGTGCTTAAACAACTTATTGCATTTTTTAATACAAATAAATGTTTTGGTAATAATTTTTTTAGCATTTAATAAACTTTATGTTGTATTTTAAACCCACGGTCTACACTCACCCGTTGATAGTTGATACCCAAGGGAGGCGAGTACGTGTGTAACACAAAACCGTTGGCGAATGCATGCATGCATGTAGACAAGAAAAATCTCGAACACAACTACACAAGTGTTAGGTAAAGGGTATTTGTGGTCGTATTAATCTAGCTACATCTAGATTTTTTCTAGGTATGTTTTGTTTAATAAGTTATAGTCAAGGTTTGATCATGGCTTGCTTGGTTGGTAAAGAAAGGCATGGTGAGTTATACGTGTTGTAGCAGTTGTAACATCAATTGTGGTTGGAGGTGGTAATTTATAAAGGGAGGTGGTAATTTATAAAGGGTGTACCTATTGGCACACCCAAGTCACTATCTACACACCAAAAATGTGTTTTTTGTACTATATGCATACCCTACAGTGTCGAGCTGTGGCCAAAGCGCGGCGTTTTGGTCCGATCAACCCGACAAAAGACTGACGGGTGTCTGACGGGTCTGTTGACCGGACCAAAATGTCACACCCCAACCAATGGCGGAAACATCGGGATGAGACGAAGTGTGAAGATTGCTCGAGACATCATAACGCTAATTGTGACAATAGAATTAAAGATAAATTGATTTCTTTCATAAATAAATGTTACAATACATGAAAGTTGAAATACAACATGTTAAATACAAGAAAAACAATACGACAACAAATATGACATTTATACAATGTATTTGACCTAAACGTCTATATGTGTATCTAGGCATCAACGCTACTTCATTTCATAGCATCATCATCCTCAACCTGTAACATGTTTAAAATAAAGTTCAATGCAAAAGCAAAGGCGAGTATACAAGTTTGGTACGTACATAGCAAAAGATAAGTTTTGAACAATTCCTCATAGCAAGCATGTGATTCAAGATAAACATAAAAACATGGTATGTGTCTAACATATCAAACCAAGAAAACGCAATATGCTCATGACATAACCACAAGTTACGGGCGGCGGGTCGTTAATCATATAGCGCTACACATGTCACGGTTTGGCTCGTACAAGTTAATGATAAGTTTAACACATAAGATTAATCCAAGTTTAAAGTATCAAGCCATCACGTATACAAGCATGTTAATAAGAATGTTCATGTGTTTAAGCAAAAAGTTCATGTGTAAGTTGTTGATAGATAAACATGTTACACCCCAAAAGTGGTAAAAGTAAAGAGGGGAAAATACGAGTATACTCACAAAGTTTGCATATGCTTTCCAATTATCCAATTATTGACGAGTTGATGTGGTTAAAAGATTGAATGTGTAAGGGTTAAAGTTCAAGTATGCTTAGAGTCGAGATTCGGTGTTTAAAACAACATAAAAATAAGATATGAGAATAACATGTGAAAATAATCATCTTCAACACCTAACACTTGTATGACACTTGGTAACCACAAGGGTTATGATAATGTTTTCATGAGTTGAACACCCATAAGAATCACAACAAGGTTTTGGTTTTAGATGATGTTCTACTACTTTAACATATAAACACAAGTTCAACATCAAAGGTTCGAATGAGTGTATATATATATCTAGGTTACATATTATTTAGTCCAATAATCCAAGTAGGAGGTAGAAGATTAGGATCTTCTTTTAGGCACCTCGAGTTATCATAGATGTCATGTATGGGGTAGGAAGAACTAGCTTCCGTTTAGGAACCCCTTGAATGTTCACCACTTCACTTGATGTAAAAACAACCAAGGAGGGTCACGAACTAGGATTAGTACAATAATATAAATAATCTAATCTATGAGAAATCATCAAATCATGTGAGGATTGTATGTAGGACAACCCAAGTTGTTCCATAATCACTCATTCATCAAGAACTAAGCTTGAACATGACTTGTGGGTGAAATACCCTAACAAAACAGAAAGTATTTGAGGTTTTAACCTCTGATTTAACATGTCTCAACCTTGTTTTTAAGCTTAACTAACCATAGATGAGGTTATAAGCATTAGGACATAGGTTTGAGATGGGAAAACTCAAGTTTGGTTAAGTTTAACAAAGATTTCATGAAAGCACAAAAAATCAGTGGACTTTGGAGCCTTTTTGCCGAAGTTCCAGGGACTTATTTACTGTGAAAAACCCATGGAATCGAAGGTAAGGAAAATCCAAGCACATAGGAAAAAGAATGGACCAAAACGGATAAGAAATGAAGAAGTTATGCCCATTTTCGTGAAGCTTGCTATCTGGCCGAACATGGGAACTCAGCTACGGTTTTGAGATGTTTTTGAAGTGTTTAAGGGTTGTAAAAATGGTAGAGAGGCTGGACATAAGTTGGTATTTATAGGGAATGATTAGGGTTTCAATGGGTTGGGCTTTGGAAGTGTTTAGAAGGGGTTAACCCATTAAACAAGCCCACAAAACTCAATCATATGGGGCTGAATTTTGTTGATTTGGGCTGCCATATTTCTTTATTTATTTTTTTACATTATAATGAGTAATTTTGTTAATTAAGTTGTGTAATAATATGCAACAATGTTTCCCCTAACTTGTAACAAGGTATAATATGAAATAAAACATGATTTAACTAGGTAAAAAGTGTGATGTATAAGTATGTAATATGTCTGTAAGTGACAAGTATATGTCACATATTAGATGATTAATCGTTGTGTAAATACGCATATTATTAGGGGTTTTTAAGTGTCAACAATTTAAGGACAAGCATGGACACGTATTCACAAATAAGTACCGTATGCGTATGAATTACGAATAAGGATTCGATGTACAATGAATCCGACGTATGAGTATGTATGAATATGTAGAATGTGAAAAGAAATACGAATTTTATTTATGATCCAAGTATTAGATTTTACATCGCTTTTAATGAAAGAACGATTTGCCTACATCCCACCTCCCCCAGACCCTACCAATAGTTCAGCTATTTGTGGGATTTACTGGGTATGGTTGTTGTTGTTGTTGTTAATGAAAGAACGATTTCAAGACTACGCAGTTTCCAAAAATAGTTTTACAAACGATGGTTTCTAAATTTAGGAAGTATGAAAACGCGGGGCGTTACACAAAACGCCGAGCTTTGGCCGCGTTTTGGTCCTGTCAACCAGACAAAAGACTGACCGGGTGTCAGTCTTTTGTCTGGTTAACGCGGCCAAAGCTCGGTGTTTTGGTCCGATCAACAGACCCGTCAGACACCCGCCAGTCTTTGTCTGGTTGACCGGACCAAAACGTCACGCTTTGGTCATAGCTCGACACTGCAGGGGTGTACATATAAGACAAAAAACAACTTTTGGATGGTGGCTATCTACACACTTGTTGTGTAGATAGTTTGTGCCTTTATAAATGCATGTGCATCGTTTTGACTCTAATAAATTAACAAATATTTATAATATAGCACTGTGTTACCTTATATAAAGACTCAATTGTATCTATTAGTGAAGAAACTGTCGCGAACCTCAACGATATTTATTTTCAGTTTAAGTTGATGATGTCAACGTATTGAGTTCAATCAGTGGCGAAACTTGAGATTTCCGACGGAGTTCGAAAACGTATACCCAAAAATTTCTATAGAACCGTGGGGTCGAAAACGTATATACCCAAAAATTTCTATACGAAAACTACACAGTCTCCACTACTGAACGAAAAGTTCGAGGGGTCGACCACCCCCTCCCGCCCTACTTAAGATGCGCCCCTGAGTTCAATCCCAAACAAGAAGTAAAGTTGGACTTATTTGGTATAATTTAAAAGTATAAGATTTGCCATTCAAAAAATATAAAGATTATAGATCCTGATTCATGTTTTATTTATTGGTTACTATGCAATTTCGATACTATGGTATGGGGCATTGGCCCTCTAAGGTGTTTCGATGTGACATACGTATCATTAGTAGCACATATATTTTATAGATGATCTAGAATGGCTTATGGTATTTCCCCTAACTTTCATGGCATCGAGCACAGTGGCGAAGCTTAAGATTTATGAGGGGGAGGGGGGGTCGAAAACGTATATACCAAAAAATTTCTATAGAATCGGGGGGTCGAAAACGTATTTATCAAAAAATTTCTATACGAAAACTACATATTCTCTACTACTGAGCGAAAAGTTCAAAGGGTCGGCCGCCCGCCGCCCCCTTCTGCCCCACTTAAGATGCGCCCCTGATCGAGCAACGCCATAGACAAGTCTTCCAAATCATAATATTCCTCGAATAGTAAATTGCAAGTTTTGTCATTTACGTTAACGTCATTTTTCAGGCGCTGTCCTTTGGCGTAAATGTTGACAAGTTCTGTACTTAATGTTTCAAAATTCTACACGTTATATCCTTTAGCCCTAACCCTAGTTAGATTTTTCTGTTAAATTAGATTACATAAGGGTAATTTGGTCTTTTTATGTTAACACCTATGTCTTTATCACTCTCTCTCTCTCTCTCTACCACTCTCTCTCCCTACCACCATCAACCCTACCATTCACCACCGCCTCAACCACCATCACCACCATTTAGCCCCTACACCGCTGCACCCAAACATCCTTACCCCACCACAAGCCCCAAACACCACCCCCAATTTCTTAGACCAAAGAATCATTCCAAATTTTCTAAAAACCTATTCTGATTTTACATCAGTGATGAACACATTTAGATTCTTCATGAACAAATTCACAATTCCAGTTCTTCTTCACTAAAAACCCCACCATTCACTGTTCATATTCCAGAAAAAAAACCCTAATCAATTCAGTATTATTTACCTTAAAAAACGCCAAATTCACAGTTCAAATTCAATCAAATTACAATTTAACAAACAAAACCTAATCAAGAAACTGAAATCAAAGAATAATCGTAGCCTGGGGATTTGTGCTAGGGTCGGTCTTTGTAAACACGAACTGAAATCACTGATCCGATCATGGAGAAAAGCTGATGGAGATCGTCGTCTGTGGCGTGAGGGTGGAGGTCTCCGACATAGAGGGCGGAGCGTGGGGTTTATGGCCGGAAGAGGCGGCGGCGTTGGTGGTGGTGGTGGTAGGGTTGTTGGAGATGTTGTGTTCATTGGTGTAATGGATAAAGAAAATTGTGAGATTGTTAAAGGAATGTGAATCTTCATAGTATGTATCATGAAACGCCCTTATTCCATATTCGAATATAATAACATTAACACACTAATTTAACAAAATTTGGGCATGACCCATTTGTACTATTAGCGTTTCTCTGTTTTTAACAACCATCATTCAAACTAAAATCTACGACAAGTTTCCAAAAGAAATAAAAGTGGTAACATTTACATCACATTAAAAACACCCCTTTTTGAACTCGATGAGTAGAAGTATATAAATGGCGCGATGTGTGTGTTCGTTCATCCGGTCCAAGACTGCTCCATGAGACTATTTACCTACAACATTCTTAACAAGTCAACTAAAGTATACACAACAATAATCTAAACATAATCATTCTTTTATTTCATCAATTATCATCCTTTTTCAATCATTCATACTTTTCCTTCTAACGGGTCTTTATGATCAAACCAAGTTCACACACTAAGACTTGATCCAAGACCCGTCTAACTTTCTAACATTCTCCATTAATTCGACCCGTTCACACGGAATGATCATACCAACATACCATCAATATCACAAAACAACATCAATGCACAATCAAACTTTAATATCTATATTTCCTACTAGTTGAGTAAGTATTAAACTTACCTTTGTCTTGTCTTGTTTGCGTCCCGGTTGACTCGAGCCGCCTTCTTTCAATCCTACAATTCCAAACCAACATTCTTAAATGATCATCCTTAATTTATATCATTCTTATTCATCCATTTCATATACTACACATTCTTGCAAGGCATTATGTATTGTATGCATAACTATTTCATCACTATTTAGACATTTCATCAAACACATGGCGTGCGTACAAGATTTCCAGCCATGGGTACAAGCAATTAAAGCATACTTTTTCCCAATTCGTATCAAGAACCATTATAACCAACAAAATCACTTTACCATTGCATCTACATCATGATTAACTACCAAAATCTGCCATTTAACATACTATACATTAACCTAAACTAAATTCTTGACAATTTCAAGTTCCATCATCATATCATCATGTTCATTCAAATGGGTTTTACCCCAATTCATCAAGACAATCAAAAACACATATAATTTCAACTTCAACATAGTGATTTCATCACCTATTCATTCTAATTTCAATCATTTACACAAATTCCTTCTAACCACTATATGGGTTTTCATCAAAAACCAAAATTAAGGCTTAGCTTCCTTAGAACTTGTTTTAACGATGAAGATTATGTATCATGCAACAAGGAAACAACCCTAAATCCTTCTAATATGTAGAATTTAAGCTTTAATTGGATGAACAAGGGTTTTGCCCTCTTTTGCCTCATGGTCGTCGACCACCATCACCATCCCCATTCTTTTTTTTTCTTTTCATTTTTTATGTTATGTATTTTACTTACAACAATCCATCTTTAACCCTTCTAGTTTAGTGTGTGTTCATTTTTATCTCAAACTTCCCATTTCTTTCTAACTAGTCCATCCAAATAACTTAGTTAATTTAAATTTTATCCATTACATTTTCTTCCTAACAATTTACACACGGGTATTAGTACTTAAAATAAGTAAATAAATATCGGGGTGTTACAAGTCTCCCCCTCTTAAATAAGGTTTCGTCCTCGAAACCTGTTTCATACATTCTGACAAGTCTACTTGTATACTTTCATAAATACATACCTCGAATTTCATCAACAAGTTTTCATCCGATCGCTTATCATGACGAGTTTGTCACTACTACTTTACAACGTATCTGATACACTTGGTGATTCAATACGATCTATCACATTATCTGTCAAACTATGCATACCCGCATACCTTCAACGTCCACTTAGGGAAAGTATTATTACAATATCTATGCTTACTCCTTCCTATTCATTCATAAAACATCATAAGTCAATCACAATTTAATAATTGCTAACTATTTAGCTTCTACATACACCCCACCCTTCCTGGGCCAATATCAAGTAAAAACTTCTTTCACGTCACTTGCTTGGTAATTCCTTTCATACTTCTCTTGCAGTACCTACGCATGATCTCTACCCGGGACCAATATTTCTTTCATTGATAGTTTATCATATGGTTAGCCATAATTCAATACATACATTTATACATTCTCGCATATATATACTATCTTGCTTCAACCTCCTACCATTTATCCTTTGGTTACAAGAGCTAACATAGGGACTTAACCACATAATCAACATAATCTTGTAGCGATATATTTACATTCATGTATCTCGTAACACACTCAAGGTGTTATACGCAACTATACATGTCACCATATTCTATAACAATCGTACATACGACAATCCTTCTGATATTGCGATACAAAGACAAGTACCAACATCGTACTAAAGTGAATAACTTTTATGTATATACCTTCTAATGTTTCGTTACATACGAGGTTATAAGCATTATTACACATGCCGTTCCATTACTCATACTAATTACATAAAACTGAGTACATCAGTTCATTCAATAACTTGTTAACAACTCTACCTCATATGGTTGCCCTATAAAACATACCAAAACCTTACGTATTCAACTTCTGATTCACGAATATTTCTCGAGAGGTTTATCTTCTAATAGGTCCTCACATATGTTAGGAAACACATCTTGGGGTAGGAATCGTTTACTTACTAAATCCAAAATTTCATACCCTAGCATGATCTCATCTTACATTCGTTGCAAGACTTACTGTGACCAACATTCTTTATGCTACATTCCATTCAAGTATCCCTTATTTGACATTCCACTCAATCATCCTTTATGTAACATTCCACCTTTCTAATATTTATGCATTCTAATGTTTTTATTCGAACTTCATTTAACATTTGTAACACCCCGTGTTACGAAAGTCAAAGTCAAAGTCAAGATTGAAGTCAAAGGAAGAAAAGATTGCTAATTGAGATCTGTCACTCCTTGCTTAATTACTAATTTGACTTCTTTGACTTGTAATCGAATCTTTTATTTTAATCGCTTTAGTTGTATTATGTGGAGTATCTGTGAATAATCGATGTTATCGCATGTTTTATCGCTTTATCACTTATCGCATCGCAATCGCATTCGCAACTCGACTTATGCGTTCTGGATATTGTTTTACGTGTGTGTGCTATTTATGTGTTACTTGTGCATGTTTATTTATGTTTATGTTTGTGGTGATTAACCAAAACGCAATCGCAACTCTATCGCAATCGAATCGCAAACGCTAAACGAAAGTTAATTAGGATGATTGTATGTTAGATATAGCGAGTATTGGTTAAGTTAATTGTAATACTATCGTATCGCAAAATCATTCAAACGCATCGCAACGCTCAACACGCGAAACGAAACGCCAAAACACAACTCGTCGGAGCCACTCGATCGAGTGACCGCTCGATCGGATGGTCATCCGATCGGATTGCCATCTGATCAGATTGCCATCCGATGGAAGTGTCATCCGATCGAGGTGCGCCCTATTTGACACTTGTGCACCTTTCCCTTTTTGGCAACCTATAAATACCCACCTGTCACATCATTTGTGATGTGACAGCTCTCCCACTCGACCAACCGCACTCAAGCCCTCATTTCTCTCAATTTCTCGCGATTCTTGTATGTTTTCATCTCAAATCTTGTACTTCTATGATCTACACACACTCCTTCATCTTTTTCACCTTTGAATCTCAACTTTTTACCGTGAAATCAACGCATTTGAGGTGTTCTAGGGTGATGTCATCATGGAGTTCTTATGAACTTCAAGTTTTGACCTCATTCCACCAAGAACAACCTAGATCTGAGAGATTTCCACATGATTTCACAACGATTTCACATAGATCTAAACATTTTCAAGTTAAAAGGATTGAAAGAAGCTTTTCCAGCTTTTTTTCAACTCTTTTACACTCAATGCACTCAAAACCGATAGAATCGGAGCTTGTTCTGATCTTCTACTCTTTCTTAGTGATGTGTTGGTTCAAGATCTGGTTTCTATCAAAGAGACAATCGGTTTCGGGTTAAACATGAGCCACCGCCATGAACCTGTAAACTGATCGGACTTGGGTGATTCCTGTTCGATCGGATCACTTGGGTCATGATGGGGTTTCTGTTGTTTAGCGCGTTGTCATGCCGTCTCGATCAAACCGCAAAAAAACTTTCAAATAAACAAGTGCCAAGACGATCAGATCGTTGGGACGGATTACCGTCCGATCGGATTGCCATCTGATCGAACAGCTATCCGATCAGATTACACTTGGTCTCAACACTTATACAATTTTCAACATGTTCAAAGCATAGACAGTTCCAACGGATTGCCATCCGATCGGTAGACCATCCGAATGAGAGAGAATCCTACTGTGAACTTGTTCTCCAAAGAAATGTCTCGCCAAACTGATCGCCATCCGATCGAACTGTCGTTCGATCAAACGACCTGAAAGGTAGAGACACTTCTCTGTTTTCAAAATGCTACAACGAAAACTTCAAAGCCATCATACACAAACACATCCTTACCAAACGAATGTCAATCCAATCGAATGGCCATCCGATCGGATGACCATCCGAACAGATTGACATCCGATCGAATGGTCAACCGATCGGATTGCCATCCGATCGGATTACCATCCGACACATAGTCACTTTGCACCGTTTTACGCGCCATTCTTCGCTTATGCTATCGTTAACTGTTCAGGCTAATCTCTCTCAGCGATCCCTTCAATTCAAGAGAGTGTTTACTTGTTAAGCACGATCTGTGAGTATACTCGATCCCCTTTTGCTTTACGCACTTTTGGGTGTTACACACGTTACGTATTCTAAATCACAATCGACACACAACGCAAACACTATTTATACGCTAACCGTTATTGCATGCTACGTGTTATTCGATGAATGCTTGTATGTTATGTTAACACAGTGATTGTTGCCTGACACCTTAGCAACGATAGTACTATAGTTTGGACTCAGCACGTGTCGTGGACAGGGGTTGTTAAGGGCTTTACTTCACGTGTCCCAGTGGGGATATGTGTTGCGCATTCTACAACTGGCAGTCACGTCTATGCATATTTCTCTATCGATAACCTACTAGCCTTCACTTTGTTACATGTTACATGCTAGTTACGCATAAACGATTTCGAACTCTATTATACTATTAAACTTGTATGCTCACCCTTACACTATGTGTATTGACTTTATTTTAACGTATGTGACAGGTGTTTGAGATGCTAGGAATTGCTGTGCTTTGATGAATCAAGCTAGGGGTCTAGTTATGTCACGCTTAAATCTGAGTCGTCGAAACAGTATTTGTTTTTGAGACAATTATTTGTAATAACTATTTTTATTTGGATATGTTGTGGTATGGGACATGACGTTTAATTATCTGGTAATGAATAGTTGTTATGGATACTCGTGGACAATCTGTTTCGCTCAGTGCCATGCCCCGATGTTTCCGCCATCGGTTGGGGTGTGACAGATTGGTATCAGAGCCATAACTATAGGGAATTAGGCAAGACTCGACCTAGTCCAGGTTGATGTCTTAGAAACGACCTAGTCTATAGTCTAAGTACCAACAGACCAATTTGTGCATACCCTGTAGGGGTCTTGTACGGGCTTACTTGCTATTCTCGCTCGCACTCGCTGAACACTATACTATCACTGCACACTACTCTCAAAGAATGAACGAGTGATTAGGTCGAGATTAGGTGTGAAAACCGCAAACTCTTGGCTGAAACGCTTGTTCGACCTGCATTTTTTTCTATAAACAAGAGAATTTGCGTTGAACCAGGAGTGAAATCCATACTTTAACGCAAATTTCCCTCTCTGTCTCATCAGACAAGAATAGAGTCGCTAAGTTAGGGGTGAAACCCGAACCTTGACGACTTGTTCCGATCTTTATTTTTTGTTTCACAAAACTCTCACCAAGGTCTCGACGGACTCCAACGACTTGAAATCACGCCGTAACTGGAAGGATGTGTGTCGTTCGCCCAAAATCGAGGCAAGAGCACATTCCCGAAAGCCAAAGTGTGTACTAAAAGCCCTTGTGAATAGTCGAATCACTTTGGGTAGTCGACGTCTATCAAGCCTTAGACAATCTATCCACGATTTCAAGCTCGTAATCACTGATTTTATGTGTTTCGATTCTAAACCTACAACTGCTAACTCTGATATTTGTCGCTTTTATGTGGATCTTATGTGTTTTATGTGATTTTACCTGTTAAAATGTTTCGATTTTGGTGGTTTATACGTTTTTCGCTCCTCGCTTTGATCGACACACACGACCCGCACTGCACATCTATCTCAAAACGTTAACAAATCGCTGCTACTTGTGGATAATCGCATGCTATGTTACTCGCTTATGTTATGCTACTAGCTGTGTACTCGCTAATCGCAATCTCCATTCCCAAACTCGTGAACTTTGAATGATAGGTGAATACGTGCTATGAGTGTAGGTGAATACGTGCAAAATATAGTGCGATTTATGTGGTTACCTGCTTCTGTGCTCTACGTGCTTATGTGATTATGTGGTTATGTACTTACATGGATACGTGTTTATATGATTGATTGTGTTCCTGAGCTTTAGTAGTGTTAGGGGTGTGTGAGGTGAGATTCGATTATATAGTGTCTGAGTCCTATGGCGATGTCTGCTGCAGACAATGTCGTCATTTGGATCGTTCCACTCGCGCTCTGCACGCCGAAACCATGAAGACAAACGCATTGCTGCTCTCGTCACTAAGCAAATGGCGAAAGTCATTCCGCAGATTGTTAGCGAACTGAATGAGAACGTCAGCAAGTCTTCTGAAGAGTCCAGGACTGATTCACCAAAGTCTGCTTTTAGCTTCAAGCAGTTCAAAGCCTGCGGCCCTAAAGAATTTACTGGCGAAGATGGACCTACGGCCATGTTCCAATGGTTTGATTCGATCGAAGTCACCCTGCGCCAGAGTGGCTGTCCTAATAATCTCCGTACTCTTAACGCCACTGGCGTCTTCCAATCTCGAGCTCTAGATTCGTGGACGGCCGAGAGAAACAAGTGCGGAAATGATGCAGCTTACGGGCTGACGTGGGATGAGTTGAAGGACGTTATGATGCAAGAGTTCTGCCCTCCCCACGAGCGCCAAAAGCTGGAGGACAAGTTCTGGCATATCAAGCAAAAGGATGGTGACAACGCTGGTTTGACCGCTCGCTTTAAACAGCTAAGCATAATCTGTCTAGGTCAAGTTACTACGCCCGAAATCACCATCAAAAAGTATATCCGTGCTCTTCCGGATTGCGTGGCTGATTTCGTTCAAGCTGCGAAAACGACAACAATTGAGGAAACCTACTTACTCGCTGCTGAGATCAACGACGAGCGAGTCAAGTCTGGTTACTGGGACAAAGCCTCCAAGAATCTGCATCAAGCTACCGCTGTTCCAACCGCTGAAACCGCCGCCGCACCGCAGTCTTCAAAGTCCTCCCATCGCAAGAGGAATAACAACAACAACAGTAGCAAAAATTGCGCTGTCACCACCGCCGCTCCACTCCAAGCAGTATCTGCCCCACCGCAGCCTCAACACCGCCAAGTAGCGGCACCGGTCACCAACGCACCGCCGGCTAAGCGTGCGTATACTGGTCCTCACCCGGCTTTCCCTACTTGTACTTATCATCACCAAGTGGGAATTGCTTGCAGATACTGTGTGCATTGCAACATGTATGACCACTTCACCGCCAACTACCGTACAGGTCCACGTCAAGCTCCAGCTCCAACTCAAGGTTAAGCTTCTGCTCAACAAGCTCTACTTCCTGCTCCTCAAGGCCAACAATCGGCTCCTGCACCCGCGATCCATGCTATAGCTTTCTTTGCGTGGGGTGATCCCAACCACTTCGCAAACATGTACCCAAACTGAGTTGTGAAGCAAGAGCCACAATAGCAGCAGCCCCAGCAGCAGCAACAGCCCGCGGACGTACTTTCAACATCAACGTCCGATAGGCCCAAGCAGAAAACAATGTGGTTAATGGTACGTTCCTTGTGAATGGTATATATGCTTCGTGTTTATTTGATACTGGAGCCGGTAACTGTTTTGTATCGTTTGAATTCGAAAAGCTCCTTAATCGTAAGCACGCCCATCTCCCCTCGACGTTCGATGTTGAAGTTGCCTCCGGAAGAACCGTCGCTGTCAATTCTGTTCTTCGTGATTGTACTCTCGAACTCAACAATCACATTTTTCCTATCGACCTTATTCCGATGCAGCTCGGAAGTTTTGACGTCATAGTAGGCATGGATTTTCTTCATGAGAATCATGCTGAAGTTGTTTGTTTCGATAAGATGATTCGATTCTCGCTCGCAAATGGTGATCTACTTTGTGTGTATGGCCAAACTCCTTCGAAGGGTCTTAAACTCATGTCGTGTACCCAAGCGAGCAAGTATCTCCGCAAGGAATACGGAGTTTTCTTGGCCAACATCGTAGTAGCGGAGAAGGAAAAGAAAGAGAAGGAAATAGACAAGGTGCCGGTAGTCCGAGATTTTCCCCTTGTATTCCCTGACGATCTTCCGGGATTACCTCCGAGTCGTGATATCGAGTTTCGTATCGACCTCATTCCGGGAGCAAATCCTGTTGCTAGAGCTCCTTATCGACTCGCTCCGTCCGAAATGCGCGAACTCTCGAGTCAACTCCAGGAATTGCTTGACAAAAGCTTCATTCGCCCTAGCACCTCTCCTTGGGGCGCGCCGGTCCTTTTCGTCAAAAAGAAGGATGGGTCGTTTCGGATGTGCATCGACTACAAGGAGTTGAATAATTTAACAATCAAGAATCGCTATCCCCTGCCTCGAATTGATGATTTGTTTGAAAAATTGCAAGGTGCTACGTGTTTCTCGAAGATCGATCTACGCTCCGGCTATCACCAACTACGCATTCAAGAGGAGGATATACCCAAAACCGCTTTTCGCACTCGTTACGACCACTATGAGTTCGTTGTTATGCCCTTTGGTTTATGTAACACCTCGAAAATTCACGTTCTATAATGTATCGACACGTGTCATAAGTTTGAACGTGTGAAAGAATGTTCTGAAAGGACTAAAGTTGACAAACTTGAAAAGTATATGAAAATACGAGTTCTAAATGTCAACACTGAATAAATATATTGTACATTAACCCTACATAATGTTTATACCATCAAACGAATAAATCATGGATCATACGAAGCTAAAAGTGAGAGATTACAAACTACAGGGGTTAAATATGTCAACAACATGTTTAAGTTATACCTCTGAGTGACCTTTTGACAAACCCGAAGCTTTGTAACTGTTAAGTATGCTCACTAGAATGCACAATATAAATTTCATAAAGTTTCGTTATCGTATGAGAAAGTTATGATCAAATTCGTAAGCGAGGGGTTAAAGCGTTAACGTTGAAAGTTATGACTTTTCGGGTTAACCAGAAGTGTCCAGGGACTTGGCAAAGTGGGTATAAGTCCTAAAGCCCTTGTAGGTAAATAATAAGGGGTCAAATTGCAAAATATAAGCTTGGTTGACCTTTCGAAGAGCCAAGGGGCAAGATGTGGAAAACAGAAAATGAAAAATCTGTTTACAGGGGTCAGGCGGGCCGCGTAAAGGTTAATGAAACCTTACGCGGGCCGCGTCAGGACGTCAGATGCAGAAAATGCGAACAGCTTCCTGTTTTCGCACATATCCAACCTTTAATCGATCTTTTTGCATTGTGGGCGACCCCTAGGCACCCCCTAAGCACTAGGGACACATGTTAGTGATTTGTGGTCAGTGCTAGACTTGCTTGTCAACAATTTGTGGTGTGTAAAACACTATATAAAGGCCATGAGTTGCAACAAGTCCCTCACACCTTCACCTGCACATTTGGAGCATTTCTGGAGCCAAGGACTTCTCTTAAGTGATCACATTTCGTGCAAAGGACCTTGGTAAGTTTGCTAAACCTTCCTTAGTTAAGTTTTAGCTTAGTTATAGCTTAAAAGTCAAACCGTCGTAATTAACGGTTGACTTTAAGATTTATCACTAATGGTCCAGTGATTAGTCGAATCAAAAGTAGTTATAAGTTGGTAATTATGTGGGTAATATACCCTTAAAAGGGTTCCCCCTGATTCCCACTCTAACTAGGTCAAATGTCGGGTCAAACTTGTTAAGAAAAAGTCAACAGGATACTTAAATTCTAATTTATGCATAATTAGCAATGTAGAACATATAAAACCTGTTTGATCATTAATATAACTTGGTAATAAGTGTAAGAACATGTCTAAACATGTTCAACCCAACAATTTTCAGTAGAGACCCGGTTCGGGACCGAAAGTCGCATAGTTTGACTTTCGCTTTGACTTTCAGTCCTGACCCGTTATGGTATGTTTTAGAAATACCTTAGAGCTTTATTTGGACCAGGTTACATGCTAGTATAACCCTCTGTGATTATACACCACGGATCATTAGTTATCCAATTAATATGCATGCCTCCGTTAATTGCTCATATGTTGACCATTATGCCCTTTTCACTTTAAAACGTGACTTTTGGAAATTTAAAAGAGTAAAAACCTTACTTGCTAATATTTAAACTTGCATACAAAGTTTGACATCAGTTTGAGGTGTAGATTAAGAGTTATGCTTGTTAGCGTAAAATGAAAGCTTTATGTTAATTAAACGACATAATTAGCGTATAGTCTATTTAAACATACTTTTTGATATCAAAATATTTACCCACTGATGTGATATATTATTTTGGGATTTTTGAGGATTTTTAACTAATTTTAGACTGAGCATAACTTAGAGTCGTAGGCTTAATCCGGTAATTGTCGGTTTTGCCCTTACGGGCTATAAAATGAGTTTTACACATCCAATTGACTCCAAACCTTTTGCTACTGATCTTGAATGATAAATAAATCATTTTAAGACTTCTGGAATAATAAAAAATATCATATTTCTATATAGAACCCGGAAACGGCTTCTAATCGCCTTTTAAGCGTTTTTAACGCATAGTATGTACTAAGACTATTTTAAACATACAAGGGTTTATACCTACTGATATTTGAGGCAAATTATAATATTTTAACAGTAAGCAAAAGTTGTTTAACTCAGACTTCAGTTTTGAGCTTTACGGCTTATGTGAAATTACCAAAATGCCCCTACGGTGCATGGTTTGGTTATAATTGATAAATTTCACATATATACAATACCCTAATGATATAACTTAGCAAATTGATTATCTTTGCTGATTACATCAGGCCTGTAACTCAGGTAAACACTTAAACTCTGTTATAACCTTTTAAATGACCAAACTACCCCTACGGGGCATAGTTTGTGTTTAAATTCGTTTTGAGCATAATAAAAGACATCTTACTGATGTCACAACATATATGAAGCATATTAACTTAGGAAACCTGTAAATGGCTCATATGTATACCCGTTACGCTTATTACGCGTTCGGTTCGGTTTATGTAACTAGTTTACATAAATTAGCCTAAACGGTCAAACCTTATCGGTTTTAACTCAAAATACAGAATGTGTATGAAATACCCATATTAAGCAAGTCTCCGAACTTGTCGGGTCTAAATCACATTCTATCCGGTCTTCGCTTAATCATGCGTTTGAACCGTATCTTTCGGTAAGACTAACCGGTCTAAGCTTAGGCTTAATTAAAGACCCGTTAGCATTCTAATTGGTTATTTATACCATCGTTCCAGACTAGAGCCTTCCGGTAAATGGTACTTACGCTTACTTAAGTGAATACGGCTGAGTTATTAAAATTCTTGCTATTTAAGACAGGAGCTAGCTCAGGTAAATACTCTTAACTTATTTTCCCTATACGGGATTGGGATACGGTATAATGATACCGCTTGGTCGGGTATTGAATATTTAATCTTATTGTGGTTAAATTATTGAGGTAACCCGGTTTAATCTGTATTGTTTGAAATAAAAGCCTTTAGCGGTTAATGACCATGTCCCGGATATCCCTGACATCATTGTATTATAAAATGGCCACGTCTTAAGCACGGGGTGTAGGCATACACCTGACAGTTTGTAACATCCGTCAAAAATGGATTCTCTAAATCTGAACCGTAATAAACCCGAACATAAACCGACCGAACTGATCCGGATCTGAAGTCGACTGAAACAAGACCGTACCTGAACCGAGACTCGAGTTGGACAAGACTGCATATCCGAGTCGAGCCGAGCCTGAACAAGCTTCGAATCGGTCATGAAACGGAGGTTAGCACTTTGAACAACCCACTGGGCATGAATCGGAACCTGACCGAGCCGAGCTTGAACCAGAATGACCACCTCCGCCTCCGTGGTCTCGCCGGAGGCGGAAACAAGCAGGGGGGGGTCGGTTAAGTGGAGATAGATGGATGGGACTTAGATTCCAAGTGGTGTTGCATAAGAAAATAAGGGTTCTTTTTAGAGAAGATGAAGAGTTCAGAGAGTTTGGGGGACATTTGATGTCTCTGTGTATATATGTATGTTTAGATGAGGGGAAGTAGAAGATGAAGAGGATGCTTGGTGTGTGGGTGTGTAAAGGAAGAAGGTGGGTGTATAATGTGCAGGCACAAGAGAAATGAGAGAGGTAACGGCTGTTTATAAAAGATGCTAGGGTTTGTGGCATTCTTAGTTTTAGGAAAAACCATACTAAACCCTAATTAGTTAACTTAACTTGGTTAGTTTACATAACCTTGAAACTTAACTAAAGTTAACTAGGTTACTAGTTATTTAACCAAGCTAAATATATTGATTAATAACTTTTAAAATTAATTAAATTAATTAAATAAGTAATGATATTGGTATTTAACAAAATGCATAATTAACTAAATAATTAAAATAAATAAATAAAATCTCGCGTCAATTGTTTTAAATTCGCAAAAGAATCTGAGGTTTCAAAGGTTAGGGTTCGGATTTCGAACGGGTCGGATTTAGAGAATCCATTTTTGACGGATGTTACAGTCTCCCCTACTTTAGGAAATTTCGTCCCGAAATTTATTCAGAAGGAAGACTTGAAAGGGTTTTAGCAAAAGAAGAGTATTGATTAAGATTGAGGCATTGGAGTTTGAGACAACAGAGTATAATTGAGGTATAAGGGTAAACAATTGATCTACTAACGATCATGAGTATAATAATAGCATAAGTATCGGATAGAAGGAAGTAGCGTGTTAAGAATGAAGTCTCGTCGTGGATAATCGGATGTAATGCGTTTGTGAGTTGTTTAAAGTTTGTATCAGGTCCAAAAAGGTCTGTAAGACTGAATTTCTCGTGGCACGTTTTACGAAAGTTTGGTAACATGATGAAAACACTTATGTATAGGAAGTACCAACGGCGTATCCACCATGTTTTGACCATGTTACGTCTGTTTCGTTATTCATGTCATGTTACATTCTGTGTCTTACCATACACAATAGTACACTCTATGGTTCTCATACGCCTATCACTATAATCCCGTGTGCACCCGCGATTATATTGATCGTCGCATGATCCGCATAGCTTGTACTAGTCGTGTATGAATCAGGGTATACATAGTTTAAAAATTAAGATTGTGTACGTGTAAGAATGTAGTATGTAAGCAAGTCCATGCTTAAGTATGTATGGGACCCACGCAAGCGAATCACTAGGATCACGCCCGCGTGTGGGTACGAATGTATGAGTATGGCACGAAAGTATGAGCAATAGTATAAGTTTAAGTATGAATAAGCACGCAAGTATGTGTGTCCACATAACACGTACGAGTAGTATGTGTATATGTATAAGCATGCAACGTATGAGTATAAGTGAAAACATGAAATATATGAGTGTAGATATAAACATGAATATAGGTGTAAAACATGAAGGTTTAAGTATGAATCAAATATATGTGTACGAATATAAGTGTAAGCAAAGTTGAATAAGTGTATTTGAAAACATAAATTGCACGAATATGAATACGAATGTAGTATGAACATGGATGTAAGTACAACGTAAATGTATAATGGTAAGTGTACGTATGAACGTAAAACGTATGAATTTTGAACCATGTGTATACCATAAGAGTGTAAGTGTGAACGTATGTGAAGCATAAAATGCATAAGTATAGATGTAGGAATTAATGATTTTGTTTATAGTATAAGTCGAAATACACGAGTTTGTGTGCGTAAAAGATTAAAAATTTTGAGTATGAAAGAAAAGGGAATGAGTGATGCGCGTGAGATTGTCGTGAGATATTGTCTACAACGTGTAATATTATATACATATATAGTTGTTTGCACAAAACGTGAAGTTAAAATAGATTGAGTTGTCACGAAATATAGACTCTAGTTTGTGAGTGTGAAGAGAGTATAAAGCGTTTATTGGTTATGTGAAAATGTACTTTGTAAAAGGATGGAAATGCTACTATGGTTTCTGGAGGATTGTTATAGTTGAAAATTTGTCGGTTCTTATGAAGTTTCCTTGCACACATGTTTTGAAATTTAATTGTCGTATCGAGTGGGGTTTTGAAAAAAAAAAAAAAAAATTCTAGAGATTAATAAGTTGCATCGTTTTAAGTAACTTTGTGTTAGAAAATTTTGAAACTTACAGCTTCTTTGTGAAAAATCGATCCTTAGAAAAAGGAATTTGGTACATGAACTTAGTGATTGTTGAAAATATTTCATTGGTTTTAAAAAGAAATTTTAGTGAACGGTTGAATAATATTGGTAATATTTTATATGTGTGTGCAAAAAGTTGATTTGATTCTCAATTGAGAATAACAATCTCTAGTTTAATGGTATGAGAGGAGCGTGTTTCAATGTTTACGTTGATTGGTGAATTTGTGGGCAACGGATTTATTAAACCGACTAGGATGACAAGTAGTATTTCGTGAAATTTTGAAAATCGAGGAACACGCGTTTATTGATAACATTAAAATTTTGTGTATGCGAGTGATGTGAAATTAGATTATAGAATAAGAGGTACGTTTAAATAAATGAAGCATTTAAAATACATGATAAACGATTCAGGTATAAACATGATCGTGTTCACATAATATAGTCTATTAAAAGAAAGCGTTGGTAACGATCACCCAGGTAAGGGAATCACCCCAAATCCGTTGGTGAGGTCGTTGTAAGATGAGAAAAGAAGCGGAGTTAATCGTCAAGGTAAGGAAATCACTCCCATCTCGATGATATGTCTCTGCCCGTTACAAAAGTGTAATTAAAATTACGTGAAATCATGCATGCTAATAATGTATAATCGTATGAAAAGTAAGAATATGATGTGTGCGCAAAATGAAATCTCGAAAAAAAAAATTGTTCAAAATTGACAAAAGATCGAAAATAATAAAGCGTAAACTCGAATAAAACTTGGATGGTTCCAAACGGAACATTGACTAACCAAAGTGGTCGAAAGATCTTTTGGAATTGAGAAGCATGCTTTGGCCTAATAGGTGGAGTACCCTTGCCGATATCTCGGCTAATGGTACTCACCCTTCCAGTTACTACATGTTCCCAAATCCATCAAAATTTCGAGACTTGGCGGGACTTTTGAAAATCAAGGAGCGGAACTAGTCGACAAGGTGCGGGTTTCACCCCTAACTTGACGATTTCGTACCCTAAATGTGGTTGGTACTCGTCGGGTCAAAATTTAATTTCGACTTGTTGACGAGGGTCCACGAGAATTTGAAATTTTGAAATTCTCCATCAAGGTGAGGATTTCACTCCTAACTTGGTGGTAAATTTCGTGTAAGAAAAGAAAAGTAGAAGGATTGAGAGTCATTCTCCAAATTGTGGGTTTCACGCCTATTTTGGTGAAGTCGTCTCGTTTGTGTATTATGAGTGTTTTCGGATTTAGAAATATCGGGTAAAATGCATGGGGGAAGTGTATGTCAAATGAATACACAAACAAGTATGAACACATAAAGAGGAATGGTACATAAATAATGAAATGATAAAACAAGTATTAACACATAGGGAAATACGTCAGGAATAACACATAAAGAATCGAACGATGATAAAACAAGTATTAACACATAATAAAACAAGCATTAATGCATAAGAATAACATGTCAAATATTACACATGAGTGGCATACATGTTTAAAAGAGCATAATTAAGAAACAAATAAAGTATCACGTAGTTGTTCAAGCAAAACATACGAATAAGGCTCTAAACTATAGACTAGGTTAAAGCATTCCTACTTCTCCTAATTCCCTATAGTTATGGCTCTGATACCAATCTGTCACACCCCAACCAATGGCGGAAACATCGGGATGAGACGAAGTGTGAAGATTGCTCGAGACATCATAACGCTAATTGTGACCATATTTAATTTAAACCATTTTCATTTCATAACTACATTGTCAACAATACAAAAATGTCAAATAGCAAGTTTCAAAGTACGAAATCATCATATCAAAATTTGATACAACATTTTAGACCTAAACGTCTAGGTGTGTATCTAGGCATCAATGCTACTTCGTTTCATTTCATCGTCATCAACCTGTAACATGTTAAAAAAATAAAAGTCAATGCAAAAGCAAAGGCGAGTATACAAGTTTAAGCATATGTATAGGCATAAGATGTTTAAAACGAATCCACATGGCAACTTTGTTAATACATGATCTAACATGGCATGCAATATTTCTAGCCAAACCAATGTCAACGCAAAGTTACATTCAACATGACCCGAGTATAAAGGGGGCGGTGCGTCACTCCTATAGCGCTATACATGTCAAATGGAGGCTTGTAAAGCTAATGACTAAAACATATTACATAAGTATCACCCACGAAAGCATCAAGTAGTATAGCATAGTATTCATGTATAAGGATTGTTTTGTGTATTGCAAAAGTATAAGTGTAAGTGTGTTTGAATAAGGTAACATGTTACACCCCAAAAGTGATAAAAGTAAAAGGGGGAAAATACGAGTATACTCACAATATCGCATAAGCTTTCCGATTATCCAAGCGTTGACGAGGGAATGAGTTTAGGAGGATTAGACACCGAGGAACCTTAACGGACAAACGAAGGCGTATGAGTGATCGGAATTAAGACGGAAGATTTGAATTGGGATTTACAGTACGACTTGTTGATAAATGTATATATGTAAATAAATATATTATATAGTTTATACAAAATACTAAATTAAGTTTATCAAAATAATATAAGTGTGTCGACAAAATAAATACACATTTATATTTATAGTTATAAAAGTTATTGGAAATCGATATATTTTCATTAGTGGTTCGCCAAAAGTAATATATATATATATATTTTATATACAGTTTATACAAGGATTCTAATTTAAGTTTAACAAAAATATTATATAAGCTTTGACAAGATAAATATAGATTTATAATTGTTTACTAAAGTTTAATTGAATCCGATAGGCTCCGTTTTATACAATAAGCGTGTTTAGTTTTACGGGATTTTACGAAAAATGGGCAGAGTTTCCTCTGTTTTTGGACGATCCCGACAAACAATGTGTCGATTAAATGTTGTCAGAATTCAACATTTTATTCAAAGCAATAAAGGTATATATTCCTATGTAATATTAAAACAGTTACATGATGTTCGGTTTCGCGATAACAAAATTAATTGTGAGAAATATAATTGGAATATTCGAAACGTTAATGTATACCAAGTCTCGGGTTTGACTCGACGTCCCGATAGTTGACCGGGTTTGACCCGACAGTTGAACAGGTTCACCGCTGTCTCCGGACCTGGAGCAAGACAAACCGGAACCAAAACTAAGACTCATAACTGAACCGAATCCAACTGTTATATGAACCAAACCTGTTGAAAAACAAGAAGGTTAACAGAATGGGAATAGAAGCAAAGTCAAAGCCCGAACCGAGACTCACCTAAACCGAAGCGGCTGCGAGCTCGAACCGAGATAGGATTCGAAACGAATCAAAGGAAGAACCCGAACTCAGACATCACGTTGACTTGATGAATGCTGAGCCGAACGATAACCACCTCCGCTGCCCCCATCAATGGTGTCACCGAAACCAAAACCGAATACGAACCGAAACCATAACTCGAACCGCTGACCTGTGGTCGACCGAACCAAAACTCGTGACAAAAATCTGAACCGTTATAAACCCGAACATAAACCGACCGAACTGATCCGGATCTGAAGTCGACTGAAACAAGACCGTACCTGAACCGAGACTCGAGTTGGACAAGACTGCATATCCGAGTCGAGCCGAGCCTGAACAAGCTTCGAATCGGTCATGAAACGGAGGTTAGCACTTTGAACAACCCACTGGGCATGAATCGGAACCTGACCGAGCCGAGCTTGAACCAGGTGGTCATTCTGGTTCAAGCTCGGCTCGGTCAGGTTCCGATTCATGCCCAGTGGGTTGTTCAAAGTGCTAACCTCCGTTTCATGACCGATTCGAAGCTTGTTCAGGCTCGGCTCGACTCGGATATGCAGTCTTGTCCAACTCGAGTCTCGGTTCAGGTACGGTCTTGTTTCAGTCGACTTCAGATCCGGATCAGTTCGGTCGGTTTATGTTCGGGTTTATAACGGTTCAGATTTTTGTCACGAGTTTTGGTTCGGTCGACCACAGGTCAGCGGTTCGAGTTATGGTTTCGGTTCGTATTCGGTTTTGGTTTCGGTGACACCATTGATGGGGGCAGCGGAGGTGGTTATCGTTCGGCTCAGCATTCATCAAGTCAACGTGATGTCTGAGTTCGGGTTCTTCCTTTGATTCGTTTCGAATCCTATCTCGGTTCGAGCTCGCAGCCGCTTCGGTTTAGGTGAGTCTCGGTTCGGGCTTTGACTTTGCTTCTATTCCCATTCTGTTAACCTTCTTGTTTTTCAACAGGTTTGGTTCATATAACAGTTGGATTCGGTTCAGTTATGAGTCTTAGTTTTGGTTCCGGTTTGTCTTGCTCCAGGTCCGGAGACAGCGGTGAACCTGTTCAACTGTCGGGTCAAACCCGGTCAACTATCGGGACGTCGAGTCAAACCCGAGACTTGGTATACATTAACGTTTCGAATATTCCAATTATATTTCTCACAATTAATTTTGTTATCGCGAAACCGAACATCATGTAACTGTTTTAATATTACATAGGAATATATACCTTTATTGCTTTGAATAAAATGTTGAATTCTGACAACATTTAATCGACACATTGTTTGTCGGGATCGTCCAAAAACAGAGGAAACTCTGCCCATTTTTCGTAAAATCCCGTAAAACTAAACACGCTTATTGTATAAAACGGAGCCTATCGGATTCAATTAAACTTTAGTAAACAATTATAAATCTATATTTATCTTGTCAAAGCTTATATAATATTTTTGTTAAACTTAAATTAGAATCCTTGTATAAACTGTATATAAAATATATATATATATATTACTTTTGGCGAACCACTAATGAAAATATATCGATTTCCAATAACTTTTATAACTATAAATATAAATGTGTATTTATTTTGTCGACACACTTATATTATTTTGATAAACTTAATTTAGTATTTTGTATAAACTATATAATATATTTATTTACATATATACATTTATCAACAAGTCGTACTGTAAATCCCAATTCAAATCTTCCGTCTTAATTCCGATCACTCATACGCCTTCGTTTGTCCGTTAAGGTTCCTCGGTGTCTAATCCTCCTAAACTCATTCCCTCGTCAACGCTTGGATAATCGGAAAGCTTATGCGATATTGTGAGTATACTCGTATTTTCCCCCTTTTACTTTTATCACTTTTGGGGTGTAACATGTTACCTTATTCAAACACACTTACACTTATACTTTTGCAATACACAAAACAATCCTTATACATGAATACTATGCTATACTACTTGATGCTTTCGTGGGTGATACTTATGTAATATGTTTTAGTCATTAGCTTTACAAGCCTCCATTTGACATGTATAGCGCTATAGGAGTGACGCACCGCCCCCTTTATACTCGGGTCATGTTGAATGTAACTTTGCGTTGACATTGGTTTGGCTAGAAATATTGCATGCCATGTTAGATCATGTATTAACAAAGTTGCCATGTGGATTCGTTTTAAACATCTTATGCCTATACATATGCTTAAACTTGTATACTCGCCTTTGCTTTTGCATTGACTTTTATTTTTTTAACATGTTACAGGTTGATGACGATGAAATGAAACGAAGTAGCATTGATGCCTAGATACACACCTAGACGTTTAGGTCTAAAATGTTGTATCAAATTTTGATATGATGATTTCGTACTTTGAAACTTGCTATTTGACATTTTTGTATTGTTGACAATGTAGTTATGAAATGAAAATGGTTTAAATTAAATATGGTCACAATTAGCGTTATGATGTCTCGAGCAATCTTCACACTTCGTCTCATCCCGATGTTTCCGCCATTGGTTGGGGTGTGACACAGTTGCTTAAGTAATAACGGTATCTCACTCTCTTGTGGGCCTATACTTGTGGCGTGTCTGTTAATCTGACTCGGTTTCTACATCGGGCCCTGAACGTACAACGAACATGTAAATCTGTATACAAGATTATAAATATAGTTGTCCCAAGTTATAAAAGATTAATTTAGCCTTTGTGCATTTTAATCAAAGTGTCAGAATATTTTGTGCCTGGTGCATTTAAATCAATTTTCTTAAACTCTTTTCGAATGAGTCAGTTGAGTGTATTTACCAGTGAAAATTGACGTATTTTCCAAAAAGGTTAAGTGACAGGTACTGAACGTAATTTGGATGGAAGCTCAGGGCGCTGATAAGGAATCTTGCAAGTTCTAGGCGTCTAAAGTCTGTTGAACAAATGTTTATATTTTAAAGATCCGCCTGTGGATCCTTTACTTTCCGTTGTAATACTGGATATTACTTTATATTCGGATTGTAATATATTTACCTTTTGCTTCCGCTGTGCATTTAAATATTATGTTGTTTGACTATGATGATATCAACTACGTCACGATACTCCCCACCGGGCCCACCGGTCAAACGTGTAAATATCGGGGTATGACAGGTTGGTATCAGAGCCAACACTGAGTGAATTAAACGCTAACCTTTCATGTTTAATCTCAGTTACACAGTTGCACATTCTTGAGTCTAGACGAGAACCTAGGACAAATTCTAATTCGTTTTATTTTGTCCTTATTTGGTTCCTTTGTTATTTTCTGATTAGCTCTTGCATGGGCAAGTCATTTTTGTAGAAGTCCTGTTTAGGGCAACCATATACTTGTTTAAATTTTAAAGGAATGATTATATTAAAAAATATCATTCCTATATTCTAAAATCTACCATTATAATAAAATGGCAATATCTAAAAAGGACAAGACCTAGCTCATGTGTCATTTTAAGACAGGGCCAAGACGGTAGTTCCACAATTAGATTCAGATCCTTGTTAACATTTCAATTTAGGATTGTTCTGCGTTAAATATTAAAGGAATCTTAAAGGTAAAACCTAGCCTAAATATCAATGCAGACATGGCCAAGATGGTAAAACCTAGCCTAAATGTCAATGCAGACATGGCCAAGATGGTAAAACCTAGCCTAAATGTCATTGCAGACATGGCCAAGACGGTAAAACCTATCCAAAGGATTCCAATCCCTGTTAACATCTGTAAGTGCGTTAACATTTTTGGTAAACTGTGAATCGTTAAAGTCACACAGGCCATCTTTAAAAAAGGGGGGGGGGGGTTAATCTAAAATCCCTTATTTGAAATAATCATCCATTAGTGATGAAATGCCTACGGGCCAAACTTGTTGTCCGATAAGACAACGATCGTGGTGGTCTCTGACCCCCGTCTAAAGATGTTGGACTACGTCCAAGCATAATAGTTTGTATGATCAATGCGATCCTGACTAATATCATCAAATGAAGATGATCATATTATAAACATCCATGAGTGATGAAATGCCTACGGGCCATACTTATTGTCCTAAGGGACTAAAGACAGTAGTAGCCTTTGCCTCTCTGTCAAGAAAAAGGTAATGAACTTTGATTCAAACCTAAATGCCTCGATCCTCTAAAATCATGGCTTGTAAATTTAAAACTGTCCTTGTGACTAGGCCCTTTGCGCCACCTTAATATCCTTAATGTTTTATAACTAGGATAAATTATAATGAAAATGCTAATTAAATATAACTAACAAATTAACCAATATGGTTTATATTACCATGGTTAATAAATCGTTTAAAACGATAAAACTGTAAAAGCTTCCGTATAAACCTTGCCCTTGTTTGATTTTTATGTAGCATTTAAAGCTACATGGCTAGGTCAAAAGAAGAGAACAGTCACCCTCTGGAAAACCGCGATGATGAAAGGATTAATATAACCAGAGGAGAGCTTCGTACATTGATTGATTCAGCTGTAGAGGAGCAATTTAGGGAGTATAGTGAGACTAATAGTAAAGCCTCATCTGTACCCCACTCTAAGTCTGACCCTAAGACTTATTCGGAGGCTCACAGCAAGCCACCGCCCTCTAAGAAAGAAGAACCAAAGAAGGATGATGATCGACATTCATCTGGTCAACACAGTGTTCCATCCAAAAGGATAGTGTTCGATAATGAACCGCATACCAAGTCTTGTACCTATAAATACTTTGTTTCCTGCAAACCTCGGGACTTCACTGGGGAGAAAGGAGCAGTAGATTGTATGACCTGGTTGGATGAAATGGACACGGTGGTTGACATCAACGGTTGTTGTAACACCTGTGCCTCCACGGCCATCAAACAAATACCAAACCAATGAAATATTGTATTTCATACTTGGGATTTGTAAAAATATGTGTATCGTTTGCACATATCGATTCTTGTTCAATTTCAAACTCTAAATCGCTTTCTAGAGGGTTATACGCGCTCCGATGTGTAGATATAACCAGTTTAATCCAACGAACACTCCAGAATAGTGAAATAGGCTTAACATACCTTAAATAACCTTTACATAACTTAGATATAAGTTTTGGAAGGTTTGGTGTGGTGAAATCAAAGTTTAATCGCTTACAGGGACTAAAGTTGACAAACTACGAAAGTATGCCAATTTGAACTGTAACAGACCTTCCGGGACATGAACATAAGTTAAACATACCATAAATATCCTTTACATAGCTTAGAAATAGGCTTTGAGGTGTTCGGTATGCTAAAATAAACTTTTGTGTCATTCAGGGACTAAAAGCGTCAAAAAGTGCACAAGTTTGCATTTTTACGCGTAACTTACGTTCTGAATACATCCGGACATCCAAAAATTTATGTGAGCATGACTATATTATATTTTAGTGTTCGCCTTAAGAAAAATCCATTCGTCGCGTCATTTGGTTCGTTTTTCGCGCTTATGCGCATTCCGTCGTAATTAAGCGAACATCGCGTTCGTACGGCCAAACGAACCGACACCCAAGATATTTTTGAACACATTTTAAGTTCCCTATACTTTAACTTCATTTTAGAGCTTTGAAATGGGGTTAACGGGCCTTAAACGTGTCAAAAATGGGCTGAATGCATGACAGGGACCAAAAGTGTAAATCTGCCAAACTTAAGCCTAGCGGTGCGCTACACTTTTAGCGTAGCGGTGCGCTAGGGGTCTGCAGACCAGATGCAGTGTTTCTAACAGCCTGTTTGCAGCTGGTTTCCACTCCCTAATCCCTTGCCACCTGTTGAAAGCTTATGGTGAGTGGCCAATTTACACACCATAACATTCCGACACTTGTACGGGTGAGATCAAGGCGCGTTTCCCGATAAACGATCCTAACGGTAGTGCATTTACTATAAATACCCATCCATCCTCAACACAAAAACCCACTAGAATCTGATTGAGGAGCTCTAAGTTGAAGCCTTCGCTTCATACCTGAGCTATTCGATCACGATTAGCATTCGGGGACCCTTCGTAAGTATTCTTTCGTTCTTTTCCTTATTTTTACTGCTTTTCGAGTCAGAAAGTCAAACTTTGTTTGACTTTCAGCGTTGACCAGTAATGGTCAATGCGAAGTTCGTTTGAACTTCGCAACGTGAGTGTAATCACGTTGGTTATAGTCCTTTGGGACTATGCCTACTGATTACCACGTTGTCTAGGGTCGTAGGGTAAGCGATCTAATAAATCGCTTATACCTTCGAACCCGACCCATTTGGTCGATCATTAGGATCCGACCAAACACATTAGGTGACCATAGTCTATAGGGAATAACCTTCCGAGGTTATACCTTATGGTCACATCGTTTAAGTAGTTGTATGATAGGTAGTTTATATGCCTTAGGTAAATTACCAGAATACCCTTTTCATGTATAATTGGTAATTAAGCATATGTAACCTAAACTTTTGTCACATAACTGATTATGTAACATGTTTAGGCATATAACACTTGTCGTAGGACTAGTTAGGCGGTCCGAACGCGTTTCACGCGAACGACGCGTTAAAGTAGCATAAGCTACCTAAACGGGTCGTAATGGGTCGTAAACACTTAGGTTAGGTTTCATGTAGTATGTAGGCCTTGTTAAACCATATCATATGAGTTCCAATACTCATTTGGTTTACCAAGCCTCATTCTATCCGATCTCCCGATTTAAGTCCGGTTTATTTATATAGTTTTAGATTGCCGACTGATTCCGTGCTCTCTCTAGCTTTGTTTGGTTGTTGTTCAAGACCTCCAAGCATTCTCAGGCGAGTACATTATTCCCCTATTTTACTGCTTTCAATTGTTTTGGGGTGACTCATATGTGCTAAATGTTTTCGATGTTATAACGATGGTTTCAAAAACGATTAAGACGATTTATACAAAACTAATAACGATTTCATAAAGTGAACAAACTTGTTGGTTGTAGTTACATAACAAATGACATTCATTAGCAATGATCAAGCCGACCAGTATTAGGTTATGGTACCATAGGATCTGACTAATCCCGTTATTTACTACACCCGTGGTTATGTGTGGGTATGGTAGGTAGCGACTGAATCTGTAATTATTAACTTACCCTATGGAGGTTTGTTAATGCGAAAACGAGAAGCGACGAAAACGAGAAGCAACGAGTGATGAGTCACGAAGGTTTGAATGTTATTAGCGAGACGACCATATAAGTAGTTTCACGACCTAAAACGAATTAAACGATTAACGATTGGGTTTCACACGATATTTTAACGATTGGGTTTCACACGATGTTTTAACGATTGGGTAAACATTTGTACATGATTTACATTGGGCATGAACATTACTTGGGTGGTTTGGTTTGGATTAAGTGATTAAGTAACAATGCGTGTGGAATATGATACAAGCATGGTGGATACGCCGCTGGTACTTCCTATATATAAGTGTTTGTATGGTATTACATATTGTAGCGTTATTTGAATCATTTCAGCTCGAGACATAGAACATTTTATACAAGTAACATACTTTTCACAAGACATTTATTTACAAACAACTTATCTTATACAAACTCATTTTTCATGATTATTCATTTAATCATGCATTATTCTCTTATTATACATATCACCTGAACTTATTATTTTTCAAATGATTTATAAAGGCAAAGCAAAGTACAAGGTTCATGACTAAACATTTTCTTAAACATAAGTCATGAATCTTATTTTCACAAAACCTATGTACTCGCCAGCATTTCTTTGCTGACCTCGTTTTCACATATGTTTCAGGTATTGTTGAATGATATCGATTGATAAGATGCATGCTCACATAGGATTGGACAAGGCCTTAGTGACTAAATAACAATGATAGATTACGTTTAAATTGTGTATTTAGATTTCCAAACGATGTAATTATTCAATGATTAATAAAACGAAACACTTTTGATATCCATGGTTATGAAACATTAATTCTGTTGCAACACGCCCCGATGTTTCCGCCACGTTTTGTATGTTCTACGTGGTCGGGGTGTGACAGAAAAGATGGTATCAGAGCCAATGGTTATAGGGAATTAGGTTATTAGTAATTAGTAATGCTTTGACCTAGTCTATAACCTTCTTAGGACCCTAACGCGAGTTTACTTGCGTTTAGTCATAAAACAATACCGTCACCTATCCTTAGGCGACGACCACAACAAGAACATAAATTTCAAAACCGCTTTGAAAACTAATCATCTGTTCTAGGATGATTGATTACTAGGTTTTGAACCCTCTATTGTAAGGTTTTGAACTCTCTATTATATGGTTTTGAACCCCTTTGAGTTTTCAAAACTTCGTCAAGGTTTTGGGTTTTAAATAATGTGAACACGTGCAAACTGGAAGGGTAAATGCCTGTATTCTGGGTTTTCTGTCTAGGCAAGCACTTCGTATACATCTCATCAGACGCGAGACCAGTTGTGCTTACCTGGGAATTCTTGGGATGAGTGTTCACTTATAGGCGAGCATGTCTTCGCGATACATTATTTTTGACCCATTTACTTTGATTAGTCACCGTCTCATTTGTTTGCCTTAGGTAACAAACAAATGATCGCAATCTTCATGCGTTATCATTCTGTTTTGATTGTCCAATAATCTTTCACCTGTTTCTCCCTATGCCTTTCTTTTTCTTCAAGAATGTCTCTTCATCACGATGACGCCCAGATATCTGAGCAAGCAGCCAAAATTCGCTCAGCGAATAGGCGAAGTAGTCCTTAAGACTGTTGAATTAGCTACTGCCATGTATCATCTCCAGGATGAAGCCACTCAAGAGTCACCAAGACAGGCAGGACCTAGTCAGGCGACAACACCAGCAGCCAATAAACCAATTGAGGAATCAAAGACCATGGATGAACGATCCCCTAAGAAGTCAAAGAAGCGAAAGGCTTCTCAGAACTTCGCCATGGTTGCTCACAATGGTAAAGCAGTCCCCAACCAACCAGCTCAACCTCCTGCTAGGAGTGTATGGCTTTTCCTATGATACCTACATCAAGGAACTATGTACCTTACAAACTACTCTTGTGATTTCTTTCTTTCAAATGATCGCTCATGATTCCCTCGAAAAATTTTAAGTACTCGTTTCATTCCAAGAGACGAAGTACAAGAAATAAAGGGACATTATGAGTAATCATGCTTCTGCACATCTGTGCCTTTGAATCCTTGGTTAGATAACTAAGGATATTTTCAAATCTCATACCCATTACGTTTTGATTTTTCAACATACACAGTACCAGTATTTCAAAACAATCTTCATGATCTCAAAACATTTCATATAGTTTGAAAACAATTTTTCTAGATGCATTGTCTATGTTATTTAAAAAACATTGGCCATGTTATCAAAACCAACCTTTCTAATTTCAAAATATTTCATATAGTCTGAAGACAATATTAACACAATACATTTTCTGATCAAGTGCATGATTTCGAAAAGCATCATTCATGTCTTTCAAAAACCTTATACATAATTTCAAAATTCATTTCGCATGATTTTAAAACATTTTTGTAAATATATCTACCTATTACACCTACTTTATGATTTCAAAAAAATATTATATATAAGGTTTCAAAAACGTTAAACACATTTTCTTAAAAGAACCCCATGCATAGTTTTCAAAAATATTTTCCTCATACATTGACTTAACCTTCAAAATTCTGCTTCATATGTCGCCTTGACATATCAAGCATCTCAACTTCATAAGCATTTTACATCATGTTTTGACCTAAGCACATCCAGTGCAAGGTTTCAAAACATCTCCAACTTCTAAATTTCATATGGGATCTTTTTATCTTCACAATTAGATCCTTGTGGATGATTATCATTCAAATCAGAGTCCTTAATTGGATTCCTTATGTACCTTAATTCGAACACTTCGGTTCCAAATAATCGAAGTCGAATTTTCTTTTTGAATCTTTCTATCTTTATAGTTGGATTCTTGATAACGTTTAAAGTACCAAATGAAATCCACGGAATGGATTCCTAGTGTGCTTTAAATGCATGTACGCAATTTACAAGAAAATTAACGAACAATTTTGTGGTTATGTGATATGTGTTTATGTGTTCTCCTCTATGATTTTTGTGTTTTTGTATACTCTGGATATTCGTTATCCAAATCCTCGTAGAATCTTTCATATATTCATATGATGGATTCGTAGTAGGATATTCAAAAGGTACTACCTTAAATCCTTATGGGCTTCTACGTAGTAGTTAAGACCCTTGGATTATATAGTACCACTCCATGATTCTTAAGAGACCTTAAGTGGTCTAGTCAAAAAGGATTGATTCACAATCTGGTTAAAGAATGACATCTAGTGATGTAGCTGAACAGACTCCTTGATAGTCTCTTTAGATCATTTATTGATTTAATTAAAAGGACTCTATGGCGGTCTAGTCACACTCATCACAGGATTGTTCATTTGGTTTTCCCCTACACATTATAAAATAGACTGTGTGAACTATGCAAGGAATTGTCTAATTATGGACGCGTACATAATTATGAAATTTAGTGCATAGGAACACAGTAAGATTTATTATGTGTAAGAACCGATAGTGACGACAATAACGAAATGAGAACGATGTAATAGAGGTACGGTGGACGCACCAATGACGCTTCATATACTTGTATATAAGTATCCCTCTTACATTGCAAACATAATGTTATTAAGGTTACTAGAAGTTCAAGAACCCTAACCAATGTTGTTCGATCTTTTCAACTTCATATTTCCAAGCTCTCACAAGTTTCCTCTAAATAAATTTCGGGACGAAATTTCCTAAAGTAGGGGAGACTGTAACACCTGTGCCTCCACGGCCATCAAACAAATACCAAACCAATGAAATATTGTATTTCATACTTGGGATTTGTAAAAATATGTGTATCGTTTGCACATATCGATTCTTGTTCAATTTCAAACTCTAAATCGCTTTCTAGAGGGTTATACGCGCTCCGATGTGTAGATATAACCAGTTTAATCCAACGAACACTCCGGAATAGTGAAATAGGCTTAACATACCTTAAATAACCTTTACATAACTTAGATATAAGTTTTGGAAGGTTTGGTGTGGTGAAATCAAAGTTTAATCGCTTACAGGGACTAAAGTTGACAAACTACGAAAGTATGCCAATTTGAACTGTAACAGACCTTCCGGGACATGAACATAAGTTAAACATACCATAAATATCCTTTACATAGCTTAGAAATAGGCTTTGAGGTGTTCGGTATGCTAAAATAAACTTTTGTGTCATTCAGGGACTAAAAGCGTCAAAAAGTGCACAAGTTTGCATTTTTACGCGTAACTTACGTTCTGAATACATCCGGACATCCAAAAATTTATGTGAGCATGACTATATTATATTTTAGTGTTCGCCTTAAGAAAAATCCATTCGTCGCGTCATTTGGTTCGTTTTTCGCGCTTATGCGCATTCCGTCGTAATTAAGCGAACATCGCGTTCGTACGGCCAAACGAACCGACACCCAAGATATTTTTGAACACATTTTAAGTTCCCTATACTTTAACTTCATTTTAGAGCTTTGAAATGGGGTTAACGGGCCTTAAACGTGTCAAAAATGGGCTGAATGCATGACAGGGACCAAAAGTGTAAATCTGCCAAACTTAAGCCTAGCGGTGCGCTACACTTTTAGCGTAGCGGTGCGCTAGGGGTCTGCAGACCAGATGCAGTGTTTCTAACAGCCTGTTTGCAGCTGGTTTCCACTCCCTAATCCCTTGCCACCTGTTGAAAGCTTATGGTGAGTGGCCAATTTACACACCATAACATTCCGACACTTGTACGGGTGAGATCAAGGCGCGTTTCCCGATAAACGATCCTAACGGTAGTGCATTTACTATAAATACCCATCCATCCTCAACACAAAAACCCACTAGAATCTGATTGAGGAGCTCTAAGTTGAAGCCTTCGCTTCATACCTGAGCTATTCGATCACGATTAGCATTCGGGGACCCTTCGTAAGTATTCTTTCGTTCTTTTCCTTATTTTTACTGCTTTTCGAGTCAGAAAGTCAAACTTTGTTTGACTTTCAGCGTTGACCAGTAATGGTCAATGCGAAGTTCGTTTGAACTTCGCAACGTGAGTGTAATCACGTTGGTTATAGTCCTTTGGGACTATGCCTACTGATTACCACGTTGTCTAGGGTCGTAGGGTAAGCGATCTAATAAATCGCTTATACCTTCGAACCCGACCCATTTGGTCGATCATTAGGATCCGACCAAACACATTAGGTGACCATAGTCTATAGGGAATAACCTTCCGAGGTTATACCTTATGGTCACATCGTTTAAGTAGTTGTATGATAGGTAGTTTATATGCCTTAGGTAAATTACCAGAATACCCTTTTCATGTATAATTGGTAATTAAGCATATGTAACCTAAACTTTTGTCACATAACTGATTATGTAACATGTTTAGGCATATAACACTTGTCGTAGGACTAGTTAGGCGGTCCGAACGCGTTTCACGCGAACGACGCGTTAAAGTAGCATAAGCTACCTAAACGGGTCGTAATGGGTCGTAAACACTTAGGTTAGGTTTCATGTAGTATGTAGGCCTTGTTAAACCATATCATATGAGTTCCAATACTCATTTGGTTTACCAAGCCTCATTCTATCCGATCTCCCGATTTAAGTCCGGTTTATTTATATAGTTTTAGATTGCCGACTGATTCCGTGCTCTCTCTAGCTTTGTTTGGTTGTTGTTCAAGACCTCCAAGCATTCTCAGGCGAGTACATTATTCCCCTATTTTACTGCTTTCAATTGTTTTGGGGTGACTCATATGTGCTAAATGTTTTCGATGTTATAACGATGGTTTCAAAAACGATTAAGACGATTTATACAAAACTAATAACGATTTCATAAAGTGAACAAACTTGTTGGTTGTAGTTACATAACAAATGACATTCATTAGCAATGATCAAGCCGACCAGTATTAGGTTATGGTACCATAGGATCTGACTAATCCCGTTATTTACTACACCCGTGGTTATGTGTGGGTATGGTAGGTAGCGACTGAATCTGTAATTATTAACTTACCCTATGGAGGTTTGTTAATGCGAAAACGAGAAGCGACGAAAACGAGAAGCAACGAGTGATGAGTCACGAAGGTTTGAATGTTATTAGCGAGACGACCATATAAGTAGTTTCACGACCTAAAACGAATTAAACGATTAACGATTGGGTTTCACACGATATTTTAACGATTGGGTAACGATTGGGTTTCACACGATGTTTTAACGATTGGGTAAACATTTGTACATGATTTACATTGGGCATGAACATTACTTGGGTGGTTTGGTTTGGATTAAGTGATTAAGTAACAATGCGTGTGGAATATGATACAAGCATGGTGGATACGCCGCTGGTACTTCCTATATATAAGTGTTTGTATGGTATTACATATTGTAGCGTTATTTGAATCATTTCAGCTCGAGACATAGAACATTTTATACAAGTAACATACTTTTCACAAGACATTTATTTACAAACAACTTATCTTATACAAACTCATTTTTCATGATTATTCATTTAATCATGCATTATTCTCTTATTATACATATCACCTGAACTTATTATTTTTCAAATGATTTATAAAGGCAAAGCAAATTACAAGGTTCATGACTAAACATTTTCTTAAACATAAGTCATGAATCTTATTTTCACAAAACCTATGTACTCGCCAGCATTTCTTTGCTGACCTCGTTTTCACATATGTTTCAGGTATTGTTGAATGATATCGATTGATAAGATGCATGCTCACATAGGATTGGACAAGGCCTTAGTGACTAAATAACAATGATAGATTACGTTTAAATTGTGTATTTAGATTTCCAAACGATGTAATTATTCAATGATTAATAAAACGAAACACTTTTGATATCCATGGTTATGAAACATTAATTCTGTTGCAACACGCCCCGATGTTTACGCCACGTTTTGTATGTTCTACGTGGTCGGGGTGTGACAGTTGTGCCGAAAGGGATGTAGTAAACTATGTATCCCAATCGTTTAAGGGAGAGGCACTAGCATGGTGGAAGGCTCTCATTCAAGCTGCTGGGAAGATCCCCCTTTACAACATGTCATGGGAACAGTTTGTTGCTCTCATTATGGAGAACTACTGCCCTCAACACGAGGTCGAAAGAATTGAATCAGATTTCTTATCATTGGTGATGACAAACTTAGATTGTCAAGCTTACCTCACCAGTTTCAATACCCTGTCCAGACTGGTTCCTTACCTAGTAACACCAGAACCCAAGAGAATTGCTCGCTTCATTGGGGGTTTAGCCCCAGAAATCAAAGCCAGTGTTAAGGCTTCAAGACCTACTACATTCAGGTTAGCGGTAGATCTGTCGCTATCTCTCACACTCGATGTGGTTAAAAACAAGGCTGCCAAAGCCTCTGAAGATGGAAAGCGTAAAAGGGAGGATGAGAATTCTCATCGCTCCGATAAGAAGAGTTCCGGGTTTAAAAGAGACAGCCAGCAGTCGGTTGAGAAGACCAGGTGCGAAACCTGTAAGAAATACCACCTCGGGAAATGCAGATTTGAATCTCAGCCTCTACCGTGTGGAATTTGCAAGTCTCAGGAACATAAAACCCTGGATTGCAAGAAGCTAAAAGATGCAACCTGTTATGGTTGCAACGAGAAGGGGCATATCAAGACCAACTGCCCTAGGAATCAGAAGAAGCCCGAAGAGGCCAAGAGAACAAACGCATGAGTTTTCCAGATGAACACCCAGGAGATGGTGCAGAATGATGACTATATAGCAGGCACCTTTCCTTATCAAGCAGTTTATACAAAAAAATATTTAATACTGACAAATATGATTATATAAGAAACGATAAATATTGGGAACTGTTGTCTATGTTGATTTGGACTCCGGTCATTTAACGCGAGATAGAAATTGGCCGATGACACTATAGAAAATGCTCCAACAAATCTTAGATTGATATTTTATATCTATTAGGAATCACTCTTTTCTGATATCCTTATGGCAAGCTTTCAAGCTATCCAAATTTATCACTATAATAAAGACAGATGAGACATTTTGAACCCCCGTCAAAAAGATGATGGATTAGGACCAAACTTTAAATGCCATTAATGGTCTTTTGTGACCTAGGCTAAGTATAATTGATATATATTAAATAACGTTCATTAAGAATGTTAATGCTATACTGACCTGTATGGTTTAATGAAACCATGGTTAGTATATAAGGCCATGAGGATGAGGAATAGCAGTGGTCGGATCGCAGCCAAGAAATTGATTCATTTAGTAATAGGAACCATTTCTTCTGTTCCTGTCAGAAATCTTTAAATCAAAAAATTTTAATATACCCCCTCTATAGATAAAGGACATTCGCACGAAATTGATATCTCTTTAACCCTTATTGATTGCGAATACCAAACAGTATGATAAAAAGCGTCATATGAGGATTGGTATATCTTAATATGTTCCAAAGATTGCTTCCATGCCTGATCAGTATGGAGGTTTAATGCATGGGACCACAAAGATATTCCGATGGTCATATGATACTAAAGTCAACTAATGGTATTCAAAGGAGATATCCAGCATGGAATTGTCCAAGTAAATGTTCCCAATTAAGGAATGCGCGGACTAGTAACATAAATGTGTCACTTATTTGACACAAGCAATGATGGGTAAACTAGAGCCTGAGATATGGAAATCTCTGTAATCTCCTTGTATCTTGATTATTTTTCTCCTAAGATTACCCTGTTTACCCCTGGAAGGCAGGTAGAATTAAGATTTACATCCCATTAAGGCTGTATTACTATGAAATCTCCAAGACGACTAGTATCATCATTGGAAGAATCGAAACCCTGATTAACTAAGTTTAAAATAGAGGGTTCATATAGCCTAACTCAATATCCGCAGAATTCGGTATAGTTAATTACGAAAGACGGTTCATTTTGCTTATGCATTATTACCGCAACCCTAATTAGGCAATGATTAAGAATTTCCATCAGCTACTCAGGATCGTCGAATTATTCAACTAGCTGTAAGGATTTGCTATTCCTTAATAATAGTTTTAAGCAACGGTTGGGATAACCATCTCACCTTAAGATAAACTTTCTATAATAGATAATATATAGGCATCAAGGCTGCTCCTTTGAAGACCTTGTATAGATGGAATGTTAAACGTCCATTGATAGGACAATATATTGGTAAGTCCAATCATCAGGATCTGAAAGTTGCATTAGAAACGACCAATAAGATCACGCAAATTCATAATCATTTGTAAGATGCCAGTATTCGGCAGAAAATCAAGGATTAATGAAAATAGCAAACCTCCTAAATTCTTGTTAAGAAATAAGGTTCAACAATAGATATCACCCTGGAAGGGTGTGCTAAATTTGTTAAATTATCAGGCTAGTTAAGCTCCGAGTATATAGAATCATTCGAAGGAAATCGAATGTATCAAGATCAAATAGCTTACGAACTAAGACCTAATTAAGGGGCTTGGTGGAGCGCGCAATGTGACCCACACTAATGATTTAGCGACGTGTCACCAATAAGTCGAAAGCACTATCACATAATAATATGCAGAACTATGATAGTATGAGCAACCTGTGTCGATTAAGGATCGACAGGATTAGAAGCTCCAAAAAGATACATGTGCCTATTATAAAGGTCAATTGGAGTGCCTTAGAGGCTCAAAGGTACTGGGGAAGATTAAGCCCAATATAAGGTAGAAAATACTTCCCTTACCTTAACAAATCTCGAGGTCGAGATTTCTTTTAAGGGGGTGAGGATGTAACACCTCGAAAATTCACGTCCTATAATGTATCGACACGTGTCATAAGTTTAAACGTGTGAAAGAATGTTCTGAAAGGACTAAAGTTGACAAACTTGAAAAGTATATGAAAATACGAGTTCTAAATGTCAACAGTGAATAAATATATTGTACATTAACCCTACATAATGTTTATACCATCAAACGAATAAATCATGGATCATACGAAGCTAAAAGTGAGAGATTACAAACTACAGGGGTTAAATGTGTCAACATGTTTAAGTTATACCTCTGAGTGACCTTTTGACAAACCCGAAGCTTTGTAACTGTTAAGTATGCTCACTAGAATGCACGATATAAATTTCATAAAGTTTCGTTATCGTATGAGAAAGTTATGATCAAATTCGTAAGCGAGGGGTTAAAGCGTTAACGTTGAAAGTTATGACTTTTCGGGTTAACCAGAAGTGTCCAGGGACTTGGCAAAGTGGGTATAAGTCCTAAAGCCCTTGTAGGTAAATAATAAGGGGTCAAATTGCAAAATATAAGCTTGGTTGACCTTTCGAAGAGCCGAGGGGCAAGATGTGGAAAACAGAAAATGAAAAATCTGTTTACAGGGGTCAGGCGGGCCGCGTAAAGGTTAATGAAACCTTACGCGGGCCGCGTTAGGACGTCAGATGTAGAAAATGCGAGCAGCTTCCTGTTTTCGCACATATCCAACCTTTAATCGATCTTTTTGCATTGTGGGTGACCCCTAGGCACCCCCTAAGCACTAGGGACACATGTTAGTGATTTGTGGTCAGTGCTAGACTTGCTTGTCAACAATTTGTGGTGTGTAAAACACTATATAAAGGCCATGAGTTGCAACAAGTCCCTCACACCTTCACCTGCACATTTGGAGCATTTCTGGAGCCAAGGACTTCTCTTAAGTGATCACATTTCGTGCATAGGACCTTGGTAAGTTTGCTAAACCTTCCTTAGTTAAGTTTTAGCTTAGTTATAGCTTAAAAGTCAAACCGTCGTAATTAACGGTTGACTTTAAGATTTATCACTAATGGTCCAGTGATTAGTCGAATCAAAAGTGGTTATAAGTTGGTAATTATGTGGGTAATATACCCTTAAAAGGGTTCCCCCTGATTCCCACTCTAACTAGGTCAAATGTCGGGTCAAACTTGTTAAGAAAAAGTCAACAGGATACTTAAATTCTAATTTATGCATAATTAGCAATGTAGAACATATACAACCTGTTTGATCATTAATATAACTTGGTAATAAGTGTAAGAACATGTCTAAACATGTTCAACCCGACAATTTTTAGTAGAGACCCGGTTCGGGACCGAAAGTCGCATAGTTTGACTTTCTCTTTGACTTTCAGTCCTGACCCGTTATGGTATGTTTTAGAAATACCTTAGAGATTTATTTGGACCAGGTTACATGCTAGTATAACCCTCTGTGATTATACACCATGGATCATTAGTTATCCAATTAATATGCATGCCTCCGTTAATTGCTCATATGTTGACCATTATGCCCTTTTCACTTTAAAACGTGACTTTTGGAAATGTAAAAGAGTAAAAACCTTAATTTCTGATATTTAAACTTGCATACAAAGTTTGACATCAGTTTGAGGTGTAGATTAAGAGTTATGCTCGTTAGCGTAAAATGAAAGCTTTATGTTAATTAAACGACATAATTAGCGTATAGTCTATTTAAACATACTTTTTGATATCAAAATCTTTACCCACTGATGTGATATATTATTTTGGGATTTTTGAGGATTTTTAACTAATTTTAGACTGAGCATAACTTAGAGTCGTAGGCTTAATCCGGTAATTGTCAGTTTTGCCCTTACGGGCTATAAAATGAGTTTTACACATCCAATTGACTCCAAACCTTTTGCTACTGATCTTGAATGATAAATAAATCATTTTAAGCCTTCTGGAATAATAAAAAATATCAGATTTCTATATAGAACCCGGAAACGGCTTCTAATCGCCTTTTAAGCGTTTTTAACGCATAGTATGTACTAAGACTATTTTAAACATACAAGGGTTTATACCTACTGATATTTGAGGCAAATTATAATATTTTAACAGTAAGAAAAAGTTGTTTAACTCAGACTTCAGTTTTGAGCTTTACGGCTTATGTGAAATTACCAAAATGCCCCTACGGTGCATGGTTTGGTTATAATTGATAAATTTCACATATATACAATACCCTACTGACATAACTTAGCAAATTGATTATCTTTGCTGATTACATCAGGCCTGTAACTCAGGTAAACACTTAAACTCTGTTATAACCTTTTAAATGACCAAACTACCCCTACGGGGCATAGTTTGTGTTTAAATTCGTTTCGGGCATAATAAAAGACATCTTACTGATGTCACAACATATATGAAGCATATTAACTTAGGAAACCTGTAAATGGCTCATATGTATACCCGTTACGCTTATTACGCGTTCGGTTCGGTTTATGTAACTAGTTTACATAAATTAGCCTAAACGGTCAAACCTTATCGGTTTTAACTCAAAATACAGAATGTGTATGAAATACCCATATTAAGCAAGTCTCCGAACTTGTCGGGTCTAAATCACATTCTATCCGGTCTTCGCTTAATCATGCGTTTGAACCGTATCTTTCGGTAAGACTAACCGGTCTAAGCTTAGGCTTAATTAAAGACCCGTTAGCATTCTAATTGGTTATTTATACCATCGTTCCAGACTAGAGCCTTCCGGTAAATGGTACTTACGCTTACTTAAGTGAATACGGCTGAGTTATTAAAATTCTTGCTATTTAAGACAGGAGCTAGCTCAGGTAAATACTCTTAACTTATTTTCCCTATACGGGCTTGGGATACGGTATAATGATACCGCTTGGTCGGGTATTGAATATTTAATCTTATTGTGGTTAAATTATTGAGGTAACCCGGTTTAATCTGTATTGTTTGAAATAAAAGCCTTTAGGGGTTAATGATCATGTCCCGGATATCCCTGACATCATTGTATTATAAAATGGCCACGTCTTAAGCACGGGGTGTAGGCATACACCTGACAGTTGCTTAAGTAATAACGGTATCTCACTCTCTTGTGGGCCTATACTTGTGGCGTGTCTGTTAATCTGACTCGGTTTCTACATCGGGCCCTGAACGTACAACGAACATGTAAATCTGTATACAAGATTATAAATATAGTTGTCCCAAGTTATAAAAGATTAATTTTGCCTTTGTGCATTTTAATCAAAGTGTCAGAATATTTTGTGCCTGGTGCATTTAAATCAATTTTCTTAAACTCTTTTCAAATGAGTCAGTTGAGTGTATTTACCAGTGAAAACTGACGTATTTTCCAAAAAGGTTAAGTGACAGGTACTGAACGTAATTGGATGGAAGCTCAGGGCGCTGATAAGGAATCTTGCAAGTTCTAGGCGTCCAAAGTCTGTTGAACAAATGTTTATATTTTAAAGATCCGTCTGTGGATCCTTTACTTTCCGTTGTAATACTGGATATTACGTTATATTCGGATTGTAATATATTTACCTTTTGCTTCCGCATTTAAATTTTGTGTTGTTTGACTATATGATATCAACTACGTCACGATACTCCCCACCGGGCCCACCGGTCAAACGTGTAAATATCGGGGTGTGACAGTTTAACCAACACACCAGCGGTTTTCATGGATCTGATGAATCACATGTGTAAACCTTTTCTTGACCGCTTCGTCATCGTGTTCATCGATAATATCCTTATCTATTCCAATTCGAAAACCGTACACGCGCAACACCTATATTTGGTTCTCGAATTGCTCCGGGGGAATCGACTCTATGCCAAATTCTCCAAGTGCGAATTTTGGCTCGAGGAGCTTCAATTCCTCGGTCACATTGTCAATAGCCAAGGTATTCACGTCGACCCTGCGAAGATCGAAGTTGTTAAGAGTTGGGTTACACCTAAGAACCCATCTGAAGTCCGTTATTTTCTCGGACTAGCGGGCTATTATCGCCGATTTATCGAAGGATTCTCTAAAATCGTCGTACCGCTTACTTCTCTCACGCATAAAGACAAGCCTTTTGTTTGGGGAACTGGACAAGAGACTGCCTTTCGAACCCTCAAGCATATGCTCTGCAATGCTCCCGTTCTCGCTTTACCCGATGGAAACGATGACTTCGTTGTCTATTGCGATGCCTCGAACCTTGGTCTTGGTTGTGTTCTCATGCAACGGGACAAGGTTATCGCTTACGCGTCTCGTCAGCTCAAGATCCTCGAGAAGAACTATACAACCCACGACCTCGAGCTAGGCGCAGTTGTTTTTGCGTTGAAGATTTGGCAACACTACCTTTATGGTACCAAGTGTACGGTCTTCACCGACCATAGGAGCCTACAACACTTCTTCAGGCAAAAAAGAACTGAATATGCGTCAACGCTGATGGGTAGAACTTCTCAACGATTACGACTGTGAGATCTGTTATCATCCTGGCAAAGCAAATGTCGTTGCCGACGCCCTCAGCAGACGAAGCTATTTGCATAGCGTTCGTAATGTTCACGCCCAACATCATCTCGAAACCCTTATCCGCGAAGCCCAGCATGCCTATTTTACCGAACGCTCTTTGAAGAAGGAAAGGATTCTCAACAATGGAGCCCAGCTAGTGAATAAGTCGAATGGGATATTCCATTATCTGGACCGAATTTGGATTCCCAAGCGTACCAATTTGCGAAAGATTTTGATGGACGAAGCCCACAAGTCTCGATATTCTATTCATCCCGATGCTGATAAAATGTACCAGGACCTTCGCTACAAGTACTAGTGGCCGGACATGAAGAAAGATATCGCTCTCTATGTTTCGAAGTGCCTGACTTGCTCGAAAGTCAAGGCCGAGCATCAAAGACCCTCTGGCTTACTCATCCAACCCGAGATCCCCATGTGGAAATGGGAGAGTATAGCTATGGACTTCATAACGAAACTTCCATGCACGCCATCAAGTCACGACAACATCTGGGTTGTTGTTGACCGCTTGACTCAATCTGCTCATTTTCTGCCGATACGAGAAGACTATAAGGTAGAAAAATTAGCCCGAATCTACACCGATGAGATCATTTGTCGACATGGAACGCCTCGCGACGTCATCTCTGACCGCGATTGTCGGTTCACCTCGCGTCTTTGGGAAACGTTTCAATCTGCTCTAGGTACTACTCTTAATCTAAGTACCGCTTTTCATCCCCAAACCGACGGTCAGACTGAAAGAACGATTCGTACCCTTGAAGACATGCTTCGCTCGTGTGTCATAGATTTCGGTGGTAATTGGGACGCATACTTACCTTTAGTCGAATTCTTGTACAATAACAGTTATCACTCTAGCATACAAATGGCACCATTTGAGGCATTATACGGAAGAAAATGTCGATCCCTGATTGTGTGGCATGAGATCGGAGATGCGCAACTAACCGGTCCCGAGCTACTGCAAGAAACGACTGAAAAAATCCTCCAAATTCGAGACAATCTGCTGAAAGCTCGGAGTCGTCAGAAAAGTTACGCCGATAGACGACGCAAGCCCCTTGAATTTGACGTTGGCGATCACGTACTCCCATCTTCAAGTGGACGAAACATTACACTTTTTGAGAAGCCTGTCGAGAGCATGGACCAAGAAACTAAGAAGCTCAGGCGCTCACGCATTCCCATTGTGAAGGTTCAGTGGGAAGGCAAACGCGGCGTAGAGTTCACTTGGGAACTCGAAAGCGACATGAAGGCGAAGTACCCGCAGTTGTTTGTTACGGCCAAGGCCTAATTTTGGGACGAAATTCCCTAAGTGGGGGAGGCTGTAACACCATGTGTTACGAAAGTCAAAGTCAAAGTCAAGATTGAAGTCAAAGGAAGAAAAGATGGCTAATTGCGATCTGTCATGTGACATCTGTGTCACTACGACCATCATACAAATACAAATCCAATGAAATATTGTGTTTCATTCTTGGGATTTGTAAAATTCCATGTGACTTTTGCACATATCAATCCTTGTTCAGTTTCAAGCTTTAAATCGCTTTCTAGAAAGTTATACGCGAACTGATGCATAAATATAATTAGTTTAACGCGACAAACACTCCGGAATAGTGACATAGGCTTAACATACCTTAAATAACCTTTACATAACTTACAAATAAGTTTTGGAGGGTTTGGTGTGTCGAAAACAAGTTTATTCGATCTCAGGGACTATTTCCATCAAACTGCGAAACTATGCCGATTCGTATAGTAACGAACATTCCGAAACATGATCATAAGTTAAACATACCCTAACTATCCTTTACATAGTTTAGAAATAGGCTTTGAGGGGTTCGGTATGCGAAAATAAACTTATTTGATCAATAGGGACTAAAAGCGTCAAAAAGTGCATAAGTTTGCATTTTCGCGCATATCTTACGTTCTGAACATATCCGGACATCCACAAATTTTTGTAATCATTAAAATATTTTATTTTAGTGATTGGAATGCAAAAATACCATTCGTCGCGTAATTTGGATCGATTTCGCGTTCGTTACGACTTACGTCGTAATTAACCGAACAACGTGATCGTACGACCAAACGAACCGACATCCGAGATATTTTCAAGCATGTGTCAAGTCCCCTATGCTTTAACATCCTTGTAGAGCCTTGAAAATAGGTTAACGGGGTTTAAACGAGTCGAAAATGACTTAAACGAGCTGCATGGACCATTTCTGCCAATTTTCAAAAGTTTCTGTATCTGGGGAGGGGTGGCGTCGCGCGACCCCAAAAGGGGTGGTGCCGTGGCGCGACGCCACGGCCCTGTTTTGACAGAAATATCAGTTTTCAGCAAGCTGTTTGAACTTGAGGGTCTTTTATGTAACTTTTTCAATACTATGAACTAGTTTTGGAGCTCCCATTGTATACTAAACCATGTTCCACAAGTGTATGGTTAGGATTGAACCTTGATTCTTGCAAAAACACTTGTCAAGATCCTAAGAATCCAAGCTTACTATAAATAGAAGTGGGTTCTTCACTTCATTCCTCACATTTGATTCAATTTTTGCTCTAAGTTGAAGTTTAACACTTCATACCTGAGTATTTTGAATCAATTCTTCCTCGCTTGGACCCTTTGTAAGCTTCTTTCATGCTTGTTTATGCTTTTCAAGCATGAAAGTCAAACAGTGTTTGACTTTCTGCTTTGACCATGAATTGGTCAACACAAAGTTCGTTTGAACTTTGCAACGTGAGCGTAATCACGATGGTTATAGTCCCTTGTGACTATACCTACTGATTACCACGTTGATTAGTCGAAGTGACGAGTCAAAGTTTCGGTCAAAATACGTGTTTATGCGTATTTTTCATCGAAGCTATTTTCGGGTATCAAAACACTTTGTTTTGATATCAAACCTGTTTTCTAACTTAGTTAAACATGTTTTAACATGTTTAACTCGTCACTTTTAGTCTAGTGCTTGTATAGGGTCGTAAGTCAAGCGGTCTTAACAACCGCTTAGACTTTCGAACCCGACACGTTTGGTTGATCGTTAGGATCCGACCAAGCATATTTTGTGACCATAGTTGTATAGGGAATAACCTTTCAAGGTTATACCTTATGGTAAACTTAGTTTAATTAGTTGTATGATAGGTAGTTTATATGACTTAGGAAAATGACCAAAATGCCCTTTTCATGCATAATTGGATTTTAAGCATATGTAACCTAACTTTTGTCACTTAAACTGATTATGAAACATATTTAAACATGTTACGGCATATAATACTTGTCATAGGACTAGTTAGGCGTCTCAAACGCGCATTCGCGCGAATGACGCGTTAAAGCAGCGTAAGCACTTAGGATAGGTTCCGATTTAGAATGTAGGCTTTGTTAAACCATATCACATGAGTTCCAATACTCATTTAATTTACAAGACCTCATTCTACCTGATCTTCCGATTTAGATACCGATTGTTTAATATAGTGATTCCATACTAGGTGCCACTTGATTCCTTGATTTCTGAGCTTTGTTAGGACACTTAATCAAGGATACTTATAATCTCAAGTGAGTACATAGTCCCCTATTTTACGTTTTCAAACGTTTTGGGGTGATCCATATGTGCCGATACGCTATTTTCATGATTTCAACTATATGATTACACATGCATAGTACTTATCTTTTGACGAATTGAACTATTATCCATGGCTTAAACAACTAATTTCCAAAGTTTGTTAGAATTATTTGTTCATTTATACTGTTACTTATACATTCATTAACAATGATCAAGCTGATTGGTAGTACGATATAGCGCTATAGGACTAGACACCCCATTCCCGTTGTATGGAATGTCAGAAACCAAATTTTAACCAAATAGAATTTGCCTTTGTGGTATTTTCATAGTCTCTAAAGTGTAGTTTGATGCACTAAGGTTTGAATGTATTACCAAGTCACGATATATGGTATATTTCGATATACTACCAACGTGATACTGTTTTGCCAAAGCATAATTTGATATGCTATTGTTTACTAAAGTATAATTTGATATACTACCAAACCATGATTTAGGTATGTTCCGAAATACTACCAACGTGATATTATTTACTAAAGTATAGTTGATATACTACCGACCATGTTATTTCACAAACTAAAGTATATTTTAATATACTACCAAAACATAGTTGATGTGCTATTTTCAAATCCAAAGCATAAGTTGATATCTTAATTACAAAACCAAAGTATAATGTATTATACTACCGATGTTTTTCACTCTTAAACCGAATTATACTTGTAATGTACTATTGAATCTATTATTTCCGAAACTAAAGTATATTCAAATATACTATCTATTTAACTATTTCGTAACTAAAGTATATTTAGATATACTACTCATCCGCTTATCTCAAAACCAAAGTATACTTTTGTATATACTATAAACATTTTACCAAATCGACGCATTTTAGAAACAAAACTTTAACAAGGATTCATGGCTATTTTTGAAAACATAAAACCTTTTTCTTATGTTATCCAAAGCCATGAATCTAATTCACAAATCCAATGTTACTCAGAGGCATTTTTATGCTGACGTACCTATTTTCACATATGTTTCAGGTGCTACTATGTGATGATTGTTGAATGCATGCTACACATAGGATGGACTCGTGCCTTAGCAACTTTAAAAATCGAGAGACAATTATTTGTATTTATCTGATTTGTAATAAAACAATGAGTTCAATAATTCAATAAAACGAAACTATTTAATCCATGGTTGTGAAACAATGATTATGTTATGACACTCCCCTACGTTTCCGCCATGATTTGTTGTTTTACGTGGTCGGGGTGTGACAGAAGAGTTGGTATCAGAGCCAATGGTTATAGGGAATTAGGTTATTAGTAATGCTTTGACCTAGACTATAACCTTCCTAGGATCCTAACACAAGTTATCTGGTTTTGAACCTTCAAAGTTTTCAAAATCTCGTCAAAGTTTGGGTCTAAATAATGTGAACACGTGCAATCTGGAAGGGTGGATGCCTGTACCTCGAGTTTTCTGTCTAAGGCTAGAGTGTTCGTACAAATCCACATAATTGGACCAGTCACTCTTACTTGGGAAATCTTGGGGTGAGTGTCCACTTATAGGCTAAAGCATGTCTTCACGATACATTAGTATGACCCATTTACTTTGATTAGTCACAGTGTCATCTGTTTGTTTTAGGTAACGAACAAATGATCACAATCTTCAAACTTTGTCGATATTCTTTTAAGCATTCAATTCTTACTATCCGACATCATCTCAATCGTTTCTTTTCATATTTCTTTGCTCTTTTAGAATACGCCTCCTTGACGTGATGCACAACCTCAAACTAACGCCGAACTCGCAGCTATTATCACTCAGCAAATCGCCGCTGTACTCCCAAACCTGATAACCCAAGTAAACCAAGAAAACAACAATAACAACAATGCTCTGTGCAACTATAAGACATTCAATTCAGCTAAGCCACTCACATTTACTGGGTCTGAAGGGGCCACTGGGCTCCTACAATGGTTTGAGAGTCTCAAAAGCACGTTTCGTCATGTACAATGCCCAAACGAGCGAAAGGTTGAGTTTGCATTGAGCATATTCTAGTAAAGAGCACTTACATGGTGGAATGGTGTAATGAGGGATAGGGGTGCCGATATGGCATTGGCACAAACTTGGGAAGAGCTTCGAGCTCTAATGATGAAGGAGTTCTGTCCTCGCCATGAACTCAGGGCTTTGGAAAGGGAATTTGGCGATCTTAAGAAAGACGGCGGTGAACATCGAGCCTACACTGACCGTTATGAGGAACTGAGCCTGTTATGTCCTACCATGGTTACGCCTTTGGATAAGGCGATCGAAAAGTACATTGATGGTCTCCCTGACCTAGTTCAGGACATTGTTATTGGTAGCAACCCCACTACCGTCAGACAGGCCATTGAACTATCTGCTACCCTGACTGAATCCCAGATCAGGAAAGGTAAGCTTTTCCAAAAGGGCGACCCGAAATCATCTGACGAGTCTGCATAAGAAAAACCAAAGGATAAATAAACTGAGTCCTCCAAAAAGTCGAAGAAGCGTAAGGCTTCACAAAACTTCGCAATGCTTGCTCAGAACAATCAGGTTGCACCAAACCAGCCCTTACAACCTCGTACTAGGAAAAACTATGTGGGTACCGCACCTTTGTGCAACAAATGCAACCGTCATCATCTGGAACAAACACAGTGTCACAAATGTACCCATTGTGGGCGATTGGGACATTTGGTCAATACCTGCCGTAATGCAATCCAAAACCAAACTGCTGCAAATCCTGCTGCTGTTCAAGCACCGTTTCCACCTGGGTCTTGCTATAACTGTGGTGACCTTACTCACTACCGAAACAATTGCCCAAGACTTGTTAACGCAAATCCAACGTGTGGACGAGTGTTTAACATAAACGAGGCAAACGCAAACGACAATGCAGCAGTGAACAATTAGACTTTTGTATTTTTCCTTGTTGTTATCTTTGACGCTTGAAACAAATCAGTTGTTATATAAATAAATTTGTTGTTTCACTTTTATTTTACAAAACTGATACGATTGTGTGTATGTCTGACATACCCCTACGATGCCGACGCCAAAGAACTGTGTTCCTTGCAAAACAAACTACTCGTGTGGTTCTTTCATTTTATCTTTATCACTCGTAATCTCCGCAAAAATCCTAAGTACTCGTTTCTTTTAAGAAACAAAGTACAAGGTAAAAGTTGCAAATTTTTTAATCAGATACTTGAAATACCATTTCAAATCCCTGATTTGATATCTAAAGGTACTTTCATGAACCCTTAATTGGATTCCTTGCATGCTCTAATACGAATGTCACGATACGACAAAGACAAAGCCAAATCCTTATAAGATCTTCCTATCTTCATAGTTGGATTCTTGGGGATGTTTTGAGTACCAATTGAAGTCCTTAATTGGATTTCTGGTGTACTTTAATTGCATTAATTCAAGTTAATGAACGAGCTAATAACTAAATTAACAAATACGCGATTACGTGATTATGTGTTTATGTGTAATTCTAAAGCTCGCTACCTAAGTCTTGGTAGAATCTTCCGTACTTTCATATGATAGATTCTCAGAAGGATATTCAAAGTACTATCTTAAAATTCCTTAAGGGGCTTTTCTATGCAAATAGTAAGAACCTTGGATTCCAAAGTACTATTTCGAAACGATTATTTGATTCAAAGTTAAAAAAATCCTTTAGTGATCTATTTAAAGAGATCGTATGACGGTCTAGTTAAAGAGATCATGTGTTGATCTAGTTAAAAAGATTGTTTGTTGATCTAGTTAAAAAGATCCTTTGGTGGTCTAGTCAAGTCATTACATGTTTGTTCGATTGATTTTTCCCCTACGCATTATGAAATGAACTGTGTGGACTGTGCAAGGAATTACGTAATTATGGTTGCATACATAATTATGGAATTCAGTGCACAGAAACCACATCAAATTTTATCATGTGTTAAGACCTATAGTGATAAGAATAATGAAACGGGAACAATGTAAAAAAGGGCATGGTGGATACGCCGCTGGTACTTCCTATATATAAGTGTTCCTTATGACATTGCGAATGTAGCGTTATTTAAGTTACTAGAAGTCCTGGACCTTGACCAATGTTATTTTATCTTACACTCTCCAACTCCGATTTCGACACACACAAGTTTCCTATAATAGTCTTCATAGGAAACATTCTCCTATCCGTTGTTCGAAACTCCAAGTTTATGCTATTTTTCTGCAATAAGGACATCACTTTGACAATTAACAAATTCGCTAAAAATCCAAACGTGGCCCAAAGTTTTGCTTGGGGATCGGAGGATTCATTCGAAAGCGAAACAATCACATTTGTTTTCGCAGGTTTCCTCAAAAATTAAATTTCGGGACGAAATTTCCTAAAGTAGGGGAAACTGTGACATCTGTGTCACTACGACCATCATACAAATACAAATACAATGAAATCTTGTGTTTCATTCTTGGGATTTGTACAATTCCATGTGACTTTTGCACATATCAATACTTGTTCAATTTCAAGATTTAAATCGCTTTCTGAAAAGTTATACGCGAACTGATGCATAAATATAATTAGTTTAACGCGACAAACACTCCGGAACAGTGACATAGGCTTAACATACCTTAAATAACCTTCACTAACTTAGAAATAAGTTTTGGAGGGTTTGGTGTGTCGAAAACAAGTTTATTCGATCGCAGAGACTATTTCCGTCAAACTGCGAAACTATGCTGATTCGTACAGTAACGAACATTCCGGAACATGATCATAAGTTAAACATACCCTAAATATCCTTTACATAGCTTAGAAATAGGCTTTGAGGGGTTCGGTATGCGAAAATAAACTTATTTGATTAACAGGGACTAAAAGCGTCAAAAAGTGTATAAGTTTGCATTTTCGCGCATATCTTACGTTCTGAACATATCCGGACATCCAAAAAATTTTGTAATCATTAAAATATTTTATTTTAGTGATTGGAATGTAAAAATACCATTCGTCGCGTAATTTGGATCGATTTCGCGTTCGTTACAACTTCCGTCGTAATTAACCGAACAACGTGATCGTATGACCAAACGAACCAACATCCGAGATATTTTCAAGCATGTTTCAAGTCCCCTACGCTTTAACATCCTTGTAGAGCCTTGAAAATAGGTTAACGGGGTTTAAACGCGTCGAAAATGGCTTAAATGAGCTGCAGGGACTATTTCTTCCAATTTTCAAAAGTTTCTGTATCTGGGGAGGGGTGGTGTCGAGCGACCCCAAAAGGGGTGGTGCCGTGGCGCGACGCCACGACCCTGTTTTGATAGAAATATCAGTTTTCGGCAAGCTGTTTCAACTTGAGGGTCTTTTATGCAACTTTTTCAATACTATGAACTAGTTTTGGAGCTCCCATTGTATACTAAACCATGTTCCACAAGTGTATGGTTTGGATTGAACCTTGATTCTTGCAAAAACACTTGTCAAGATCCTAAGAATCCAAGCTTACTATAAATAGAAGTGGGTTCTTCACTTCATTCCTCACATTTGATTCAATTTTTGCTCTAAGTTGAAGTTTAAGACTTCATACCTGAGTATTTTGAATCAATTCTTCCTTGCTTGGATCCTTTGTAAGCTTCTTTCATGCTTGTTTATGCTTTTCAAGCATGAAAGTCAAACAGTGTTTGACTTTCTGCTTTGACCATGAATTGGTCAACACAAAGTTCGAACTTTGCAACGTTAGCGTAATCACGATGGTTATAGTCCCTTGTGACTATACCTGCTGATTACCACGTTGGTTAGTCGAAGTGACTAGTCAAAGTTTTGGTCAAAATACGTGTTTATGCGTATTTTGCATCGAAGCTATTTTCGGGTATCAAAACACTTTGTTTTTATATCAAACCTGTTTTCTAACTTAGTTAAACATGTTTTAACATGTTTAACTCCTCACTTTTAGTCTAGTGCTTGTATAGGGTCGTAAGTCAAGCAGTCTTAACAACCGCTTAGACTTTCGAACCCGACCCGTTTGGTCGATCGTTAGGATCCGACCAAGCATATTTTGTGACCATAGTTGTATAGGGAATAACCTTTCAAGGTTATACCTTATGGTCACTTAGTTTAATTAGTTGTATGATATGTAGTTTATATGCCTTAGGAAAATGACCAAAATGCCCTTTTCATGCATAATTGGATTTTAAGCATATGTAACCTAACTTTTGTCACTTAAACTGATTATGCAACATATTTAAACATGTTAGGGCATATAATACTTGTCATAGGACTAGTTAGGCGTCTCGAACGCGCATTCGCGCGAACGACGCGTTAAAGTAGCGTAAGCTACCTTAATGGGTCGTAACGGGTCGTAAGCACTTAGAATAGGTTCCGATTTAGAATGTAGGCGTTGTTAAACCATATCACATGAGTTCCAATACTCATTTGGTTTACAAGACCTCATTCTACCAGATCTTCCGATTTAGATACCGATTGTTTAATATAGTGATTCCATACTAGGTGCCACTTGTGTCACACCCTGACTTTTGCGGAAGCGTGATTATGGTGTGACTTTCTTAATACCATTGCATTCAATCATAACAACAACTATATGATAAAAACCATAGATTTGTCATCCATTAAATAAGTTTAAAACATGACAACATTGTTTAAATACAAACTTCAAATTCAAGTTTACAACCCATACGAATTGTTTTAGGAGTTCACTAAGGACTCATCAAAAAATATTAAATAAAACCAAGGTTTAGAAGACGTGTCTCGTCCAGGAATAAGACACCCAACCCAAACCTCAAAACCATGGATGACATCTTTATTCACAACGCAGCATGAAACTTCCAACGCCCGTCAGATCCACTTACTAATTCCCTGAAATACATGTATTTTGAAAACATCAACAAAAGTTGAGCGAGTTCGTATGTTTGTTTGTGTGTATGTATAAACCTTTGAAATTATTGTAAGTATGTATGTAAGTTTATAAATCCCGGTATGAAAGCAACAAGGAAAAAAAAAACAGATCACCAATGGTTTGCAAGGCCATTGATATGTGTGACGTGATGCAGGGAGCTCAAACCTAGCTGATTTGCACCGGGCTTCCGGCTGTAAGACATAGTCTACCCATGGGCCAAACCCTGGTCCAACATGGGCGGGGCTCGCTACACCCAAATAGATTTATCACTCATGTCCCTCGGTCCTACTACGAGGATTGATGGCCTTAAACGTTATGCCCACCACTCACATGATCTAAGTATACACTTCCTTAGCTAACCATACCAAATAATAACGTTTATAAACAATTGTAACATGTACTTCACCCCCGAAGTTATAAAACTGAAAACAGTTAAAGAAAAGGGGGAACACGAAACTCACAGCCTTGCGTCTTCAACAATCGTAACTCGTACTTCTCCGGTGAACACGACTACCTACAACGTACTAATGTATATTAGACGAACGGGCCGTGCCTTGACTTAGTGTTAACGTTTCTGAGTTACGTTTCTTTTACGCTTCTGATATTATTCCACGTTATATAATTATTGTCAAAATAATTAATATTTTAACTTAAATTATATTTATAAATTTTTGGAATAATTGTTAAACAATATTTTTGTAATAATACTCCTCAAGTACTTATACTTGTATTTCCTTCCCAAGGTTGGGGGTATCTTATACATGTGTATTTTTGCCATATTTTGGGGTCGTATTCCGTGGTGTATTTATATGTACGAGAATACGTATTCTTAATGTTTTTATTAAGTATCCTCATACTTAATTAATTATTAAACTTTCCGGAATATTATTTCAAAAAAAAAATATCCACCACATATATTTCCAAAATATATATTTATGGAGTATTACTTAGAAAAATTATTTATAATTTTTCTTTTGGCAAAAAATATTTGTAGTTATATATTTTCAAGTCTAACTTAGAAAATATTTATAAACTTATTTTTATCCAAAAATAATGTATTTCAAGTTTACTCAAGAAAATATTTATTTTTCCCAAAAATAATATATCTTCTAATATTTCCAAGGAATATATATATATATTTTTATACTTGTCGAAAATACTATATTTTTCCATTGTCATGATATGATATACTCTTGAAGTAATTGTGAAAATCATATTTTCATTCCTTTGTATCCAAAATATTATTTACCAAAACATACTTTGTGAACATATTTTCCGGAATATTTTGTAAGTTACATTTCTTGTTCGGTTTCGCCAATATTTTGTGTGTAACTTGTATATTTATTCCTTGAAATTTTGGTAATATTTTGGATTGTAATTCTTGGTGTTTTAATGTGTTATATTATTTTAAGTCCTAAAATAATATAACTATTACACAAAGTATACAAATAATCACACATGTGTGTCTTTAATGTATATATATATATATATATATATATATATATATATATATATATATATATATATATATATATATATCTAGCCAATTTATTTATAAAAACCAACCTCCAATACTTATATTTTTGTAACAAAAATTATGGCAAGGTTTATGTGGAAAACTCATGGTTAAAATACACTTATAAATATTTGTTTAAAAATATTTTTCTAAGTGTTAATATTTTTAGAAAATTTTGCCATAGTTTCCCCTAAAAATGGAGGTTTCCATGCTTTCAAGCATATCATTTTCTTTTGTAAAATCATCACAATCAATTTACAATCAACTCTAAACAACTTATACTTACCAATTTTGCCAAAATCATGCTTAATCTACCACTTCATGAACTTGAAACTTTATGAAAATTTGTAGTAACTTGGTAGTGTGTTTAGTGAGTTTAGTTACCCTTTAAAGTGGGGTTGTTTATTTAAAAACATCATTCTTGAAAGACTTAGATGTTCACAAATTGTAATCATGTTTTACAAAAATGTTTCTTTATGAAATTCTCTTATTACACAAGTGTTTCTACACTTGGTTAATCTCTAAAAACAAGTCTTGTTTATGTAAGAACCAAGATTATATGAAACTCATGTTTTTAACTTGGTTTCTTTGATATACCATTTATAAATACTTAGATCCATATGATCAACATCTTACTTTAATCATGGTTTTTCAAGAAAACATTATTTTCTTCAAGTTCATGCTTTAAGTGTGGATGATCCATCATCCTACAACAATTTCTACTTTCACATCTTGCTAAACTATGTTTTTAATCATGATTTAGCAAGACCTTATGAAGATTAACATCATCTCTACAAACAATCAAAGATCAACAAACATAACAACTTATATTCATCAAGATTACTTCACATTAAGCTTATGTTCATCTTTACTTCTCATGATCTTTAGTGTTCTTCAAGTTCTTGTTTATGATTCATCATTAACCATTAAAAATAGATGTAAAATAGAGTGTACAAGGATCTTACCACTAGCTCAAGGCTAGGGATGAATCAAGTGAAGAAAATGAGTGGATAAAAGCAAGCAAAAGAGGTCCTTCAAGCTCCAAAGCCACCAAGCTTCCTTATATGATCTCTAGCACCTTTGTGTATGCTTGGAATGTTTGAAGAAGATTGGATGATGTTGATGGTGGCGGTTGTGTGTGGGTTCGGCCGAGAATGGGAGCAAGGGAAGGAGAGGAAAGTGTGTGTGTGTAGTGTGTGAAGTTGTGAAGGTTATGTCTTCATGTGTTATATCCACTTCAAGTGTTTAATCCCATGGTTCTTATGTTCTCTAAAGCACAACATGATCATATTTAATAACCAAAGAAAATCACATGTGGGGGCCACATGTGATCCGCCAATAGGTGGGGGGGGGGGGGTCTTAGCATAGGTTTTAACCATTAAGTTACCATCTAGTTCAAATCCAAGCGTTGGTTATATTGTGTTAGTTACTAGATATTTTGTATGGGGTGCTATGATGTTCGGGAACCATAACTAACTTGGAAATGTTAAAACAATGCTTCTAGTGTAAATTTGATGTTTCGGGTAGTGTCCGGTTGTTCGGTTGGATACTGGTTTGTTAAAGTGCTAAACTTGCAGTTTAGTGTTCTTTATGTGCCCTTTTGTGACACTTTTAATTCCCGACACTTAGGAAAGCATTCAGGACCATTTTACCATATTTCTGCATAATATTAATGTGTTTAAATGCTGATTTTTGCTGAATTCAGCACCTTATGTGAGTTTTAGGCACTTTCCGACACTTAAACTATCACTTAGGAAGGCAGTTTTGTGGTCCTTACTTCCCTACACTCTATACTAGTGTTGTACTTAGTCTCTGGCCCATACTGGGTGTCAAAACACTGTCCGTCTATGTACTGAACTCCGTCAGCATATTCCTGATTTATCAGATAACTGTGCTAACTGTACTTAATGCATCATTTGAGGCAATATAGCTTTCATGCAATATTGGTGTAACACCTCGAAATTTCATGTCCAATATTATGTCGACACGTGTCATGTAAGACAAAAGTGTTATAAACCCGGATCAAGTTAAAGATGTATGGTAGGATTTAAAAGCGTCGACATGTTAATTAAATACTTTTGAGCGACCTAGTTATGAATCCCAAGACCCTAATCTATATTATAAGCATCTGATATACATTCAAATCCGGTAATTACTAAGTAATAATTGATTCAAATTGCAAGGATGGGATCCTATGAGGATGTATACGACAAACCTTCATTCATGGCCCCTTTCAAAAGAATCCAATGCAATTTTAAAACATGGCAAGGTGGTCATAACTGTTCGGACATGATCAAGTGGCCCCATACTGATAATAGAGGCCCTAATTTGTAGTATCAAAAGTTGCATGATCAAACCCAAGAGATTCTCAATTTTTTTGTCTTCTGGTCATCGGTTACGGACCGTATGGGCTTAGCCTTACGGTCCGTAAGGAAGTCATCTGGGCGAAATAAACCAAGGAAGGTTACGGACCGCAAAGACAAGGGATTACGGTCCGTAAGAGTTACTTACGGTCCGTAAGACCTTAGCCTTACGGTCCGTAAGACAGTCCCAGCAGCAGAAAATGCACAGGTGTCTGTTATAACAAGTTAACCGACTTAAATCACAAATTTTCAATACCATGTGCAGCACAAACTAGTTCTTAGGCACTAGGGACACTTGTAATTGATTAGGGATCAATCCTAGAGTTGTTTGGCATGATCTTGATCAATCAAGATCACTATATAAAGACCCACATTATTTCAATTTTTGATCATTCATTCACACTCAACTTCTGATCATTTCTGGAGCACAAGAGCCTTCCCTAAGCATCACTAGTCATGCATAGGACCTTGGTAAGCTTCCTTGACCTTCCTTAATCGTGTTTTACTTAGTTATTAGCTTAAAAGTCAAACTGTCGTAATTAAGGTTTGACTTATCGATTAATCACTAATGGTTCAGTTTTTAGTCAAACTAAAAGTTGTTATAAGTTGTTATTTATGTGGGCAATAAACCCTTAATAGGGCACCCTCTGATTCCCGCTCTAACTAGGTCATTTGTCGGGTCAAAGTTGGTTATAAAAAGTCAACATAAATATAATTTTCAAATTAACACATAATTAGCAATGTAGAAGACGTGTAACCTGTTTTGCCACTCATATAACTTGGTAATCAATGCAAGAACATGTCTAAGCATGTCCGACCCGACAATTTTCAGTTTAGGACCGGTTCGGAACCGAAAGTCACATACTTTGACCACTGCTTTGACTTTCAGTTCTGACCCATATTAGCATGATTTAGAAATGCCTAAGAGTTTCATTTGGACCGGGTTATATGATAGTATAACCCTCTGTGATTGGTTCGTTGATTGTCCGATCCGTTTACACGTTTCCGTTAATTGCTTAATGTTGACCATAATGCCCTTTTGACCATAAAACGAGAATTTTGGAAATGTGAGAGGACAATAATCTTTGTTACTGATTTATAAACATGTCCCTAAGTTTTCACATCAGTTGGATATCTAGATTAGAAGTTATGCTTAATAGCGTAATTAGAACGCTTTTATGAATTAAACGGCGTAATTAGCATAAAGCCTATCTAAACCCAATTTTTGACACCAAACCTTTTACCCACTGATGTAATATAATATTTTGGGATTTTTGAAGATTTTTAATTATTTTTAAACTGATCATAATATAGGGTTATCGCCTTGATTCGGTTATTGCCAATTATACCCTTTTCGCTTATAAAATGAGTTTTACATAACAATTTGATACCATACCATTGGCCACTGATTTTATATGATAAATGAAGTATTTTGAACTTTATAAACTGATCAAAAAACTCAGATTTTCGTTATAACCCGAAAATCGCTTAAAACGGCTTTTTACGTGTATTAAACACCTAGTATGGGTTTAAAACCATTCTTGTCATATAAGACCTTCCACCAACTGATATAACCTATTAAATTAAATAGTTTTACTGATTATTTCAGACCCGAATCTCAGAATTATAATTAATCTCTTTTATAATCTTTAAAATGACCAAAATACCCCTACGGGGCTTAATTTGAGATTAAACTCGTTTTGGGCATAATGGAAGGTATCCTACTGATATCACAACATATTTAAAGCATATTAACTTAGGAAACCTATTCATTAATCATTCGGTTACCCGTTACGCATTATTCGCGATCAGCGCGGTTTAGGTAACTAGTTTGCATAAACTAGCCGAAACGGGTCAAACCTTATCATTTTTATCTCAAAATCCAGAATGTGTTTAGTTTACCCATAGTATACAAGTATACAAACTTGTCGGGTCTAAACCACATTCTAATCCGGTCTTCGCTTAATCGTGCGTTTGGACCCATATATCTTCCTTTAAAACTAACTGGTATAAGTTTAGGCTTAATTAAGACCCGTTAGGAATCTAATAGGTTATTAAAACCTTCGATCCATATTAGGAGCCTAGTAAAAGCTATGTGCACTTGCTGTTGTGATTTATACTTTGCTCAGGTAAATACTTTTAACTTATTTTCCCTATACGGGCTTGGGGTATGGTATATAAAATACCGCTTGGTCGGGCATTGAATCTTTAATCAAATGGAGGTTAATTCTTTGAAATGACCCGTTTAAATTGTTTTGTTGCTTAAAGCCTTTGGGGGGGTTAATGACCATGTCCCGGATATCCTTGGCATCATTTTACGAAATGGCCACGACCTAAGCACGGGGTGTAGGCGTACACCCGACGGTGCGTAAATAAATAATAAGGTATAACCGCCGGTTTCGGGAATAAACCATTGCGGGACTATATCATGTGGTGTGTCTATTAAGCTCTAACCCGGTGTCAACCCGAGCTACTGAACGCATAAGAAACATGTAATTCTTTTACAAGATTATATTCAAATAATTATCCCAAGTTATAAAATGTTTGTGCCTCGTGCATTTAAATCAACTTTCTAAACCTTTTCAAAATGAGTCAGTTGATTGTATTTACCAGTGTAAACTGACGTATTTTCCCAAAAAGATTAAGTGCAGGCACTACTCGAAATAGGCTGGCTTTCTCCTTAGCATCAATAAGAGTCTCGCAAGCTTGGATGCATTTCAGTCTGTTGAACAATGTTTCTTTTTATTTGATCCATCCTGTGGATTATTTTCAACTATTTTGTGACACTTAATATTACAATTTTATTCGGTTGAAATGAATCTATCTTTTGCTTCCGATGTGCATTTAAATATTGTGTTGTTTGACTATAATGATATCAACTACGTCACGATACTCCCCCACCGGGCCCACGGTAATACGTGGAAATATCAGGGTGTGAGATGTTGGTATCAGAGCCAACACTAAGTGAATTAAACACTAGCCTTTTGTGTTTAATCTCAGTTACACAGTTGCACATTCCTAAATTTTCGAGTCTAGACAAAGAACTTAGGACTAATCCAAATTGTTTTAATTTTAACTTGTCCTTTATATTCCTTTGTTGTATCTTTCAATTGTTTGACAGGAAATATGCCACCGAGGTTCCAAAGAAGAGGACGAGGCAAGGGGCCAATCCACGCCCCCAACGATCACGAGGCCGGGCCTTCACACCAGCGAACTCCTTCTGCTACCATGAGTGTCGGTCCTCAAGGAGACTGGAGGATCCATTCAAAGCCAGCTAGGCGATCTACTTCGTATAGCTGAATGCCTCCTTACAGCCATTCCTTTGGGCCGCAATTAGAGAACGAGCCTGAAGACTCACGCCACTCCTTCTTGCCGTTGCAGCGATCCCTTTCGCACCATTCCTTTGGCGACCCCACTCTTGTCTTCCAGGGCCGGTTCAACCCGGCAAACTATATCGAAGAACCAGTGGGTTTTAACCCACTAGGACCTGAAGACCATTTCTCAGGAGACCATGCGATGGATATAGATGAAGACACGGATCCTGTCGAACCACCTTATGGGACACCTACTCACCCCGTCGAGATTTCGGATGGGTCATCCTTCCATGGATCACCTTACCATGGCCCAGACAGCTACCAGGCAAGATTTAACTAGTATGAATGGTACTTTACACCCTCTCACCATTCATCGCCCCACCAGCAGCAGTAGCAGGATCCCTCCGAGGATTCGCGTTTCGTGGCAGTCACGCCACCGCCACCACCACCGCCAGTTCATCAAGCGCCTCAAGAACCACCAAGGCGTAGAAGAACAGGCGCACGAATGTCCGTGCGAGAAAGGGGTTTTCACTTTAGCACACCCCAACACTCAAGTGGCAGTCACTATCCGCCACTGCATGAAGACCCACAAACGGTTGGGCCTTCAAACCCAGTTTCAGAGGTGAATTCTGCACCAGTTGCACCACCACCTCCACCATTGGGATTTGGTAACCCGATTCCTACATACACCGGTTCAACGGCGTACAATCCATTTGAGCAGCCGGCTCACACTCATTACAACTATGCTGAAGCCGACCCATACCGTGTAGCAGCAAACTACAACGCCCTTCATCCTGAAGGACCATATGGAGCCCCTTAGGGAGTGGGATACCCAACTCATGGGTATCAAATACCTGCTCAACCTCCGTTTCAGCACCAGCCACAGCCACCACGGTTTTCCCCACCGGAACAGGAGGAAATCCTCCACGGCTAAACAGGGTGGAACGAGAATTTCAAGAAGAGCGTAGGAACAACCGTGGATTTCTCAAGGGCTTAGCAAGCTTGTTAAAAGGAAAGAAGAAGAAGGATCATTGAATCCCTATATGTATTGTTGTATTTCCTTATTTCAAACAAGTCCCTGCGTGGACATTTATCTATGTACCTAGTCCCTGCGTGGACTTGTCTTTCTTTAGTCCCTGCGTGGACTTATCTTTTTAGTCCCTGCGAGGACTTGTATTATTAGTTTAGCCCCTGCGTGGGTAAGTTATTTCTGTTAAAAGTCCCGTTTAGGGCAATGTGTACTCCTTTTAATGTTTAATGGAATGTTAAATTTTAAAAAAATTCATTTTTATGCATAAACATATTATACATGAGATAAATAAAATAAAAAATCTTTCCTCTTATGATCATCTGCCTATTAAATATTAAATAAGAATCTTAAAGGTATAACCTAGCCTGCATGTCATTATAAGACTTGGCCAAGATGGTAAGACCTGTTTAAAAAGATTCAAATCCCTGTTAACATCTGAAAACATGTTAACGCTCCTGGCAGATGTGATTCGTTAAAATCACACACGTCCTTCTTATAATAGGATTCTTCAAAAGATTCCTATCCTAACCTGATGATCTATAAATCATGGGTTTAAACCATCAATTAAGATGTTTATATATTAAACATCCATAGGTAATGTAGTGCCTACGGGCCATACTCATTGTCATATAAGACAAAAGACAGTAGTAGTCTATGATTCCTTGTCAGAAAAAGGTAAAAAACTATGTTCAAACCTTAATGCCTTGATTCTCTGAAATCATGGCTTATGATTTAGAATGTCCCTGTGACTAGGCCTTTTGTGCCACTAATAATACTGTTATTGTTTCATAATTAGGATAAATTATAATAAAAATACTAAATAAATATGATTAACAAATTAACCAAATATTGTCTGTGTTTACCATGGTTGATGAATTGCCATAAAAGACAATTCCATAATAAACTCCCAAATAAATTATTGTCAATATCTTATGTAACAGTTCAAACTACATGGATGACTCGGATGAGATCAACAGTCACCCAAGGGAGAATCATGATAATACCCGAATTAATGTAACGGGTGCAGAACTGCAGGCAATGATAGACAATGCCATTACTCGAGCTTTGGATAGACAGTTCCATGAATCCAGTGGTACCCATGTAAGGACCCAATCTGCACCACACTCTAAACCACCCTCTAAAACTCACACTGCTCACAACAGTAATTCCCATCACTCATCAAACCAAAGGAGTGTTCCATCTCAAAGGATCGTACTGAACCAAGGACCCCGTGATAAGGGTTGCTCCTATAAGTATTTTGTTTCATGCAAACCCAGGGATTTCACTGGGGAAAAAGGAGCTATAGACTGCATGACATGGTTGGATGAAATGGACACTGTGGTAGATATCAGTGGTTGCGCTAGTAAGGATGTGGTGAAATTCGTGTCTCAGTCATTCAAGGGTGAGGCATTAGCTTGGTGGAGGTCTTTGATCCAAGCTACAGGGAAAATCCCATTGTACAGTATGACTTGGGAACAGTTTGTGTCATTGATCAAGGAGAACTACTGCCCTCAGCATGAGGTTGAAAAGATTGAAGCTGATTTCTTGTCACTGGTTATGAAAAATCTGGATTGTCAAGCCTACCTTACAAGCTTCAACACCATGTCAAGGCTGGTTCCTTATCTTGTGACACCGGAACCCAAGAGGATAGCTCAATTCATCGGGGGTTTATCCCTAGAAGTTAAGGCCAGTGTGAAAGCCGCTAGACCAGCTACCTTCCGGTCTGCAGCTGATATAGCATTATCTCTTACTCTGGACGCGGTCAGGCAGAGATCGCTGAGAAACACTGATGCTGAGAAAAGGAAGCGTGAGGATGATAGCTCACGACGATCGGATAAGAGACATAAGGGAAACAATGACCACAAAAAGGGTTCTGGATCTAAGAAAGATGGTCATCAGTCGGGTGATAAGCCCAAATGTAAGATCTGCAAGAAACAGCACTCCGGGAAGTGCATATATGAGTCGAAATCCCAGTCACAGCCAAGGGCATGTGGGATTTGCAAGTCTTCTGAGCACAAGACCCTAGACTGTAAGAAAATCAAGGATGCTACGTGCTATTGCTGGAATGAAAAAGGGCATATCAAGTCCAACTGCCCAAAACTTGCAAAGAAGACTGAGGATGGGAAAAAGACCAACGCAAGGGTCTTCCGGATGGATGCAAAGGAAGCTATTCAGGACGACAATGTGATCACAGGTACCTTCCTCATAAATGATGTTTATGCAAGAGTGCTATTTGATTTAGGAGCTGATAAGTCATTTGTAGATAACAAGTTTTGTAAGTTGCTGAATTTACCTGTTAAAACCCTAAGTGTGAAATATGAGGTGGAATTAGCTGATGGTACCTTAGAAACCGCCTCAACCGTGTTAGATGGATGTTCCATATCCATTAGGAACCACTCTTTTCCGTTAACCTTACTTCCCTTGAAGTTAGCCGGTTTTGATATAGTAATAGGCATGGATTGGTTGTCTCGCAACCAAGCCTAGATCGTTTGTGCTAGGAAGCAAGTGGTTGTCAGAGCTCCTCATGGCGAGCCTTTGACAATCCAAGGAGATACTAAGTACAGAATGCTTGAGCAAGTGTCCATGCTGAAGGCATCAAGGTGTTTGACGAAGGGTTGTGTTATCTACATGGCACAAGTAACCCTTGATGAACCAAAGCCTAAGATCGAAGACATGCCTATTATCTCTGAATATCCAGAGGTATTCCCTGAAGAACTACCTGGTTTACCCCCAGATAGGCAAGTGGAGTTCAGGATTGACATTATTCCTTGAGCATCACCTGTTGCAAGAGCGCCTTACAGATTGGCACCAACGGAGATGAAAGAGTTGAGAACTCAACTGGATGATTTGTTAAGCAAAGGATTTATTAGACCTAGCTCATCTCCTTGGGGAGCACCAATCCTGTTTGTGAAGAAAAAGGATGGGTCGATGCATCTGTGCATCGATTATCGAGAACTTAACAAAGTTACTATCAAGAATCGGTATCCATTACCCAGGATCGACGACTTGTTCGATCAGCTTCAAGGAGCGAGTTACTTTTCCAAGATCGACTTAAGGTCTTGTAGGTCCCGTTTTTCTCGGTGGATCCGATACGAAAACCTATCCTCGTTTATCATAAACACATTAACGGGTGCGGAATCCCCGTGACGGTGCAAACCAAACAAAGTGTAAAACACACGCGTAACCAAAGATTCAATATCTATTGATTAGGGATGAGAACGGATACAAAGATATACAAACAATGTTTACAGACTCTCACTAAGTCTCACAGCTCTCTCATACTCATCAGTTTCACACAGAAACTATGAGGGTTATTTATACTAGACAGACACAGACTATGACGAAACACAAAGATGCCACGACGAAACACCAAAGTCGACGAAACACACCTTGTTTCGTCGACATGCTTTGAAATAAACTTGTTTTGTCGATATGTATTTGGCCCAAATTTAGTCAAAGCCCAATTGAAGATATACGACCCAGTTGAAGTGAATCGGCCCAAGTGAGTTCCTGTTGACTTAATATTTCACCAATTCATGCATGTGACATCATCATGACATCACAATGATGATGTCATGGGGATGTGTCACTGGGAATATGTTCGCGGCTCTCCGTGCTTCGCGTGTCGAACTCTGGGGCGCACGACGGAGGAATGTCGTGACGTCGGGCTTGAGCCGGACCTAACCGAGTCGAAACCAAGTTGAACCGAACCGAGTCAAACCGAGCTGAGTCGCGTCCACATAAAGTGTACCAACAAACTCCCCCTTGGACGCTACTCGTGATGGTTTGTCTTCTGTGTCTTTTGTGTCGGAGGATCTTCAAAGTCTTCATGTGACACAATCAGGGAGTGTATCAACAAACTCCCCCTTGAATGATGCTCATGAATCTTTTGAACTTCAAAACTTCAGATCCTTGTGGTGTTGATGAGTGATCAACTGCAACCCGATCATCTTGATCTTCTGATTGCATCAACGTCGTGTCTTCACTTTACGGCTTGTCATCTGACACGTTCTCTTCGCCTTTAGCTGATTCTGATGTCGCATCTGCACCTACAAGAAAGGTAAACACATAATGAGAACAACTGAGAAGAATAAAATCAATCTAAGAAAGTTTTCAAAAGAAAACCTTACTAAGAATTGACATTAAACAATATAAGCGCATGACACATATGAGACCAACTCTCATTTAAACACCGACTGACAACAATTTGAAAGTTAAAAAATTGATCAATTTTAATCTTTTAACTTTCAAAACTTGTTAACTTCGACAGTTTATGAAGGTGCAATTGTTTTCCACCCTACAATCAGGATTTTGGGTAGGATAGACTCGAGTTCCAACATCAGTTAATCTAAAATAAAATGGAAATAAAATCTTTTTGGATTTTATAAAGTTTAGATTAAAACACACCTAAAATCTTTTTGGAATTTTTCATTTCTCAAATGTAAAGACGGAAATCAATAAATAAATATATACAAAGATGCAGAAACTGAAAGAAGTAAATAAATATTTACAGACATTCTTTTTGCGAGTTTCGAGGGTAAGAGAATCATATCAGTGTACGATCACGCCAAAACGCTCTTGTTGTTCTATTAGTTCACATTTAGATAAACATCCTATAGCAATTATCGGTATTGTTGTCCACATAAGCTCAACTTATCAGATGTAATCATGGCGAGGGGATACGATTAGTGTATGATTTATACTTACCGACCGGTGTTCAGCCACACACGACATATTCCCGTATCAAGGTATGCACGAGAGTTCATCTTACCGGTGAGTATACCGATTATCATCTGTTTGACCGTATAAAAGATGTGAGAAACTCACTTATTTTGATTTGAAAACAAGCCCTATGTGATAGAATCACTTATTGATGAGGAACTTGATTTTCAGACGCATGAGGGCACAGGAGCAAGTCCGTGAACAGGTCAGTACTTTCATACAGCAAAGAGACGAACTTGACTCCCGGATAAATGTGATATAATATCACTTGTTTTGTTTGGACATGTGATTGTTGATCACTTATTGAGGTCGAATGCAATATGTACACGTATGTATAGTATCATGGAAGATCTAGACTTCGTCTCCGTTATTTTACGGTTTGATACAACCATGATACCCAGATGATAAGACAGCATAAAGACCGAATATCTCAGAACCTCGGCAATCAATCAAACGAAATTTCGGTACCAAGACCATATGCCAATGAATGGTTCCCACCTGGTCTTCAGTCGATTTAAGATTTATATCACCCTGCACACTTTAAAATGATTGTGAGCCTACCGATACATCTTATATAGAGCTGCTTAACATTTTTCATTTTGCATTTCAGTTCAAAAAGGTTTTGACAGACCACTGATGTACTATCATTTTCTCCTTTTCTCGCCAGGAAACTCATTTTTGTTTTTCTATTGTTTTTGGGTTTTGAAAATTTTCACTGTTTTTGAATTTTCAAACTTTGGATTTACTCCCCCTAAAATCAACAAACTAAGATAAATTTTAAAAACACAAAGATATTTACAAAGAGGATTTTCCGATGTTGGTTTAACTCATGTTTTACCTCAATGCCGTTTACCAAAATTAATTTAATCAGAAATGATTTATCGAATTTTGGAAAAATCAGTTGGCACGTCGGTAAGCGGTGCGGACCATGACAACATTGACGAGTTTCATAGTGAAACAATCACGTGTGAGGTGATATTCGAGTTCAACGTGTCAGGCCAAAGAGTGTTGTACGAGAGGATAATAATTCATAAAGCAGCATAAATATCGACAAGTATAGGAGAGATTAGAAATTTAAAACCGTATCCTGCAACTGCTTCGTGCATTGCAAGGAATCTGAGTGCTCTCCCAAACTGGATATCCACCCGGTGTGGATTTCAAAGTCGAATTTGCAGCTACTGAGAAATCTTTTCACAACAACAAGATCATAGACCTCTGGGTCCGGCTGGTCTTCCACATTGCACCAGCGAAGGTCTTTGTCTTTCTCTTTGAAAAGTAGTATGCGGTTGTTCAATCCAAGCCAAGGCATCCGTACACCTGGTTGGTTTGTTCAACAAACACATTTTCTTCAATCACACCGTGGAGAAATGTACACTGCACATTCTTCCTGTTGATTTTGAACTTCAGACGTGCTGCAGGTGCGTACATTTTGATTGAATCTATCCTGGGGATCCGATCAAAGCCTTGAACAATCAAACTTTGGAAAGATTTTTCATTTTGTCGAAGCTTTCAATTACTTTCGACAGACAATTCTGTCTTCTTTTCTTTTTCTCCCCATCAAAGGCAACAATTTCTTTTGTCGCCGATCTTGTGCATGGACACTCCGCTATCAACAATCCTATGACTATCGATAGTTCCTCCTGGAACATCCTGCACACTCACTCAGAGATTAGTTGGAGAGGGGGACCCAAGCCTTCATAGACTTAGGTTGCCCCTGAGAATCAAGAAATGTAATCTCAATCTCTTGATGATTTGGAAATTTCACGCCTTCCCCTGAACCTTCACCCGTTTTCAGTTTCCAAGCTTGTTTCCGTTTACCAGATTGTGTATTAATTACAGATTTAGAAATCTCCGGTTTTAACGGTTGCGACAAAATTGGTTTCCTTTTAACATTTTCTGGTTTTAAAGCCTTTTCGATCACCTTCACATTCTTATGTCGTTGTTTTATTTCCTGTTCTTTAATAGTGCGTTTATCATGTTTTGGAGAAACAGGACGACTTTGTGAGTGACCATGTTCAGAAGGGGCTCTTTCTACAAAATTTGGTTTTGGAGAGTTTGTGCAGTTTTTGATGATATGTCCAAACTCCCCGCATTTGAAACACGATCTCCTCTCAACAAACTTGGGAGATTCGGTTCGACTTTTACGTGTTGAACCTGTAGACCCAGAGGTACTTGTTCCTTCATCACACCCGTTTGTGTGTTGGGTGTAATTGTTTTGAGCGTTACGCTTTAAAATTCTGACTTTTTGAACAAAATCGGTGTTTGATTTATTTTCAAAAGTCTCCACCTTGTCAGTACCCTTGGATGCTACAAATTTAACATCATTGTTTTTCTTCTTGAAACGAGCTCCTTTGGTCTCAACCTTCGGTTGTGAACCTTTAGAATTTTGAGCTCGCTGCTGTTGCTGTTTACCCTTAAAAGCGATAGGTTGTTGCTTCGTTGGTGATTTTTGATTTCCAAATTTTCTTCTAACTTCAGCTTTTGGAATCAGATCACACTGAGTTACTGAAAATCTCGGGATCCCCTTTTCCAAAAACTTACTGGTAGTATCTTCAAACACTTTATCAATCAAGGATTGATTGACGTTTTTGATTGGAAAATCTTTGTTTGAATAAATTTTGTCATCACCGACTGAAGTGTACAACACATTATCACTTTTAACAGTAGACACTGTTTTAGCGATAGGATCTATCTCTTGTCTAGCAGCAGACTGCACAGCAGGAGTAGGAGGATCACACAGAATATGATTCTCAACGGGGATTTCTACTCCTTTGTTCTTTTTAAGAGATTTATCCTCATCACTCACATCTGGTTCATCATCTGAAGAATCATAGTCCTCAATGGTTGGAGGACTTTGATTTGAAGCACATGATGACTTTTCCTTACTATCAGATGAGCCCTCCGATGAATTGTCCGTTTTGAACCCTAAGCCAGTTGTAACTTCCTCATAATCAAGAGGTACAGTTGGCTCAAAACGCGGCATTTCCTCCTCATCGGGCATTCTGGTATAGTTGTGTCTCAAAGGAGGTGGACACGACTTATACCCAACGCCTTTCACGTTCCCTTTCAGTTTTTGAACGTCTATGATCTGATCGAGCACAAATCGGGAGTTAGAATAACTCTCCAATTTGAGCTTGATTGCATCATGCTCGCATTTGGCAATGGCTAGTTCCTTTTTGGTTTCCTCAACGATGTTAATGTAATCGTTAATACTAACTTGTTTATGATAAACAATTTTGGTCACTTCGGAAACACTTTTCTTTAAGGTTTCAATTACAGATTTAAAATCCTTTTCGTTTCTAACTAAAGCCATATTTGCATCTTTGCACTTTGACAGATCAATAACCAAACTCTGATTATGACTATGAACCTTTTCGGATTCAAGCTTCAATTTAGCACATTCATGTTTCATATCAGCTGTTGGACCGGTTTACGACCTCGAAAAGTCAGTTGAGAACGTTCATCTTCATGTATAAAGGCGGAATCAGAATACACGAAGTTACAACAGCTTTTCTCTTTCAAATTCTTCTTTATTGATGCTTTCTGATTACAAATTTACAGAGTTTCGGCACCACAAGCATGACCTAGGTTCGCTCCAAGTTACCTAATGAGATCACATGTGTGTGTATTTATAGACTAGCTGATTTTGCTTATATGGCATGTCCATATAAGCGAAACCCCATGTGTAAGCATAAGCGAAATCCCCTGATAACCACATGAGCGAAACCCCCTAACTACCCTATAAGCGAAATCACCTCTAACATGTACATATGAGCGAAATTACAATATTAAACCCTAATTTTACTTTCAAGCTCTAATCTTGACTTATCTTGACCTAAGACTTAATGCAGACGAAGTCAACAGACATTCCGTGCACCAACAGACTCCCCCTTGGATGTTGACGAAGTCTTCAGTTCCGAGTCTTCAGTCTTGGTCATTTTGCCTTCTCATTCAGATTGTAACATTGTAAGCATCCATCACTCTCTTGATCAGATTCACACTTTGACTCTTATACCAGGATCTCATCACTGGTTCTATCATTAAGAGTTTCATCATCAACAGGCTCCCCCTTTCGTCAAGCTTCCGTGCTTTTAGGGAACGACACCTAGCTTTCCAGCTATAAGCTCTTTCTAGCTTCAAGCTTGTCTTCAGACTCCCCCTTAGACTCTTCTCTCGGGATCGTAGTCTGGACTTTTCCTACAATCACTCATACAACTATAAGTAACAACATTTTAAACTCCCAGATATTGTAATCTAACAATTCAATCTCCTCAAAATCACTTCTCATAAATTTGGCAGTTTCATCGAATCGTATCGGAAACTAACTCTATAACAATATAAGCATCCAAATACCCCACAATTAATCATCCAAGTCCAACTTAATGACCTTGGAGATATCACAAACTGTTTTTGAATTTTTGATTTTAATACAAGTTTCAAATTAATGAACTTGTTTTATTTTCAAAAACACAATCAGCTTACTTAGATTTTGAAACTCAATATCTCAGATATCGGTTGTCGAAAATAAAGCAGAAATCAAAATCTTTTTGTATTTTCTGAAAATATAAAGCAGTAAAGAAATATGTACAAACATATTTACAGACAATATTTTTGTTTGAGTATGCGTCAGAGGATCATATCAGTTTTTGACTAGTCACAAGTACCATTGAGCTTAGTTACACAGTAAGTATTAAACAATTCACTTAGATTGTCGATATACTGGTCCACTTTAAATTTTCACACAATTTTCAATTTGTCCAGGATACGGATTAAGTATTTTAGAGACTTAAACTTATACGTGTGTCCCACCTCTTGAATATACTCCCGTATCCAGATCCCAATATTCAGTCTTACAGGTAATTATAACACAAATTATATCTGTAAGGGGTTAATAATTTATGAAGAATCATGAGAGCTCAGGTCAGAACTACCGTTCAGCAGAGAGATCATGACTCAACTTGTGAGTGTGTCCCCTTTAGAGGATCTTTTTTACAACATCATTGCTAAGCAATTTTATTGTCTTATCATATATGCTGAGGGTGATGCTATGTTTCAAGCATTTGTGAAAAGTATTATTCGAGGACTAGGTCAGAACTTCCATTCAGCAGAAGTCCCAGAATAATACCCCAGATATCACTGAGTATAAATACCTAGTATATCAGAAAAAAGAATCTTTCAAACGAGATTTCATATCCCGAAATAAGCAAGTAAAATTTAGATTTATATCCCGAACAAACCTACTAAATGTGCAAAAACCTATCGGCACATCATCAGTGAGACTGTTTAACACTTATTTAATCATTACATTTCTTTAGCATACTGTAACTGTCTACTGATGTACTATCATTTTCTCTTTTTACGCAAAACTCAAATTTTTAAATTTTTAACATGTTTTTGGCTTTTTCAAATTTTCTAATGTTTTTGGATTTTCTAATGACAATTTTTCTCCCCCTAAAATGCAAAACCATTAAAAATTTGACAACACAATTCTGATAGCTTTGTCTCGCCATCCATTTTCTGCTTAAAGTGCTCTGATTTGCAGAAAATATACATACCCCCATGATTTACAACACATTGATATTTTACAGTTTGAAAACCGTTTTTCAATCTGATGAAAGTAATCATGTTTGTTCAGCCGTGAGGGTTTCGGCATATTCAATCAACATTTATTCAAACAAAATTAAAAACAACCATATTTATGGATTTTCAAATTTTAACAAACTAAAACATATTTTTGGTTTTTAATTTTTCAATTTTTTAGGATTTTGAAAATATTGTTTATTTATGTACAAAAATTGATAAACTCCCTGTTTAACCAAACCAGGATTCTGCAACCTCTTCCTGTGCCAGGCTGCTCCAACTACCATTTTCACAATCTTCAGCTTCGTTGAGCACTTGCACATTCAAACTTTATCAATCATTTGAACAATTTAGCCCAGGTCTGTTGGACCTTAGGCATTTCAACACAATAATGTTCATTTAATTTCGGAAACTCTTTGTCATTTAAAACTTTTTCAGCTTTGACTTCAACTTTCTCATCTTTTACCAACATCACTTGTTTCTTAGCACTCCAGATTTGACCTTCCGGAGTACCTCTTTTGTAAAAGTTTGTCTCTTTTTGAACCTTTAGATTTTGAATAACATTTTTAGGTTTCCAAAACTCTTGAGGTTTTGTCATTTCAACAGATGTTTTCCAACTCTGTGTTGTTCTAAATCTGGGTGTGTGAGAATTCCAGGTCTGTCTTGAATCGAACCTGCTCGGATTTGATTTCCAATTTTGATTTGAAGTAAACTTGTTTGTATTGTACCTCCAAGTTTGTTTCGAATCAAATCTGGTTGACCTTGGTTTCACATCCTCAGATTTATGTTTTTCAACATCAACAGGCTTTGGATTTGGACACTTTCGAGCAACATGTCCAATTTGATCACATTTAAAACACACTTTCTTTGAAACATCCTTGGCCTGTTGTTGTTTCTTTTTCATAGCATCAAACTCCTCATTAGACTGTTGTCCAATTTTGAGTTTTTCCTCTTCTTTCAAGCTTTTCCCTTGAACAAAATTCATCTTTTGTTGCAAATTTGGTTTTTTACTTTGATTCCAATTCCGTTTCTTTTTATAACCCAAACCAACCTTCATGTTTTTCTTCTTAAAACCAGGTTTGTTATAAAAAGATTTATGACCTTTACCAGCAGACTTTGGAATCTCAGACTTCTCAATCTCAACCATTTTGAAAACTTTATCAACCTTTTCTGAAATCACATTCTGAATCGGGAATACAACATCTAAGAATAATTTGTCCGATCCAATCATGGTATAAACCAATCCTTTTGAATCATCATTCAAATTTTTCTCGGATTTTGTGTTTTTCAGATAACCATCATAAAGATTTCCTTCATCTTCATCCTGTGATTCAGACTTACCTTTTGTTGACTCATCTTTCAAAACGCTTTCAACAATCTTACTTACCACCTCTGAATCATTAGCATCATCAGATTTGGAGTAAGTCACATCGATACTTTTAGGTAACTGGTCAGCTATGTTCAAACCCTTTGCCACCTTTTCCTCATCATAAAAAGTATAATTGTTTCTCAATGGTGGTGGTACCTGATGAAACTCTGAACCAATACCCTTTTTGCAATTATCAGTATCTTTGTTATCAAGTGTGATGTTGAAAATGCGTTCAAGAATGTACGAAGAGTTATGATAACTTTGAAGTTTTGTAACAACCTTTTCTTTTTCAGCCAAGACTTGTTTAAGATTAGCAATTTCATCAACACATTTGTTTAATTCAATTTGCTTTTCTTTAAACTTTCTTTCATACATTTCTTTAGTAACTAAAGTTTCTGACAATCTTTGATCAAAACTTTTGACTTGGCTTTTCAAAGTATCATAGGCTTCTTGTACTCTCTGACTCGACCATTTTAACGAATCATACTGTTTTTGTAAATCTTGAAATTTAGATTCTTTTTCAACACAATCGACACATTTTGTTGAACACAGTTATCTATAAACATCATTATCCTTTTCAAGAACTTGACATTTCTGTGTCAATTTTTCAACTTTTAGTTTCAAAATTTCTTCTTTTTCAATCATATATTTACATTTTGTTGTGAAAACATTTTCAAGTTTATCTATTTCATTATCTTTTGTTTTTATGATGTCATCTTTTTGAGTACAGGCTTTGCACATTTCTATGCAATTCCTACATTTGTTTTCTTTTTCATCAACCAATTCAACATTCGATAGATCAGAAGATTTTCTAACCTCAGTCTCATTCAGCACCGGATCTTCTGACTCAACTTTCTGATCTTCCTCCTTTTCTTCTTTCTGGGCTTCTTCATTCTTCTGTTCTTCTTCGGCTTTCTGATCTTGTTCAGCAGCAATCTTCACAACAGTCTTTACTTCTTCAATCATCTTCTTCAATTCTTCTTATTTTCTCTTCTTCATTTCTACCACCTTCGGTAGACTTTCTTCACAAACCTCTCTTATCTTATTCTCCAAATCAGGCAAATATGCTTTATCAGATAACCTTCGGGTGTTGAAAGTAGCTTGCCTTGGAAGCAAATTTGTTACAGCTTTGAAATCCACTTTTGATGGGTCAACAACTGGATTACCCCGTGGATCCATGTAACATTCCAACTCTTCATTCCATCTTTTTGCTCTCTGGGCTTCTTTGAATGGTTCGTTTAATTTTCCAATTTCCCATCTTGCATAATCTGCTTTCCACCATCTATCAGGATCAACATCAGCCACAAATGCATATCCAACTGCATCTTCTTCAGGGCAAACCTGACTCCAGTCGTAACCTTCATCATCATATATAACTGCAAGAGCCCTTGATTTTTCTTCAGGCTGTTTCAACCTTGGTGGCTCAGACTTGTTCTGATGGTAAATCGCTTTCTTGTAATAATCTTCGTTGAACGGGTTTGCAGAATCATCATCAGCATACGCATTTCTGCACTCGCGCTTAAAGTGACCTCTTTGTTTGCATTTGAAGCATGTCACCTTAGATTTATCAAATCCATGTTTGGTAGATGGTCCACCAATTGACTTTCTCCCCGTGATCTCCATGAACCGCTGTGCCCGACGAACCGCACTGGCCATGCACCATCTTATATCCATTAGTTCCATCTCCTCGGGGTCTAATTGATCATAATCTTCTTTCGTCAAGTTGGTATTGCCAATCTTCCCTGCAACGAGGCTTTCATATGATTCAAGTACAGATGCCAAGAAAACCATCTGTTGTTTTGCCGATTCTTCACTGAAATTCTGCCCATTCTTCAGATCCACTGTGATATTACACTGAAACAAATTCTTGGAAGCAGATTGACTTGAAGTGTTTGAAGAAGATCCACTGTGAAAACCACTGTGAAGACTTTCATTGTTCACTGAATTTGAACTTTCTGGAGAAAACGCTGTTCTTAGAGACCCAACCTGCGGTACATTTCCTCTGTAGTAAAGTTCTACATTCTGCTGATAAGCCGGATTGTTGACTTTAGATCTCTTTATCTCCAACTCATGGCTTTCAAGTCTTTCGATCAGCAAATCCACTTTTAAATCTTCAGGCTTGATTGTGTTTTTCAACATTAGAGCGAAGTATTGCCACTCTTGATCATTTGGCAATGAATCAAACAATTTATCCACCAGCTCCTCTTCAGAATATTTGATTTCATGTCTGGTCAGCTCCATTTTCAGATGTCCAAATCTCTCGATCATTTTACAAACAGATTCATTTTTCATACAACTGAATAGATCAAACTCTTTACACAACAATTTCTTTATATTTTTAACAATTTCATTACTTCCTACACACTTTTTCCCTAACGCTTCCCACAAACTCTTTGAAGTTTTCTCTTATTCAAGTAACGAGATAATATCCTCTCTCACTGACTGTTTGATGAATGTAATCATTTTATATTCAGCAACAACATTTTTTATATCTATGTCTGTGAAATCTTTTGGATCTATTAACTCTCCTCCCTCTTTTACTGGTTCAGTGTATCCATCTATCAGTTTTAACCAGCTTTCAGGAGCGAAAGCTTTTACCCAACCCTCAAATCGGTTTTTCCACCAGTTATAATCTTCAACTTTCATTAGCTTTGGTGGTTTCTGTTGGCTTCCATACATGTTCTCAAACTTCAAGTTCTCCGAAATCTCTCTTGAATATTCTTTCATCTCAGATCTTCTATCTGTCGATTCGGAAGTGAACGCATTGTAGAATGTGTTGTAGAACTCTTCACCGTTGCTTGACATCTTCAAACACCTGAAAACAATCAAACAAACTCAATCAATTTAAACAATATCAAGTAATCTGAAATACACTGACACTCGATTTTCGTGAAATAATCTTGACACGAAAAATGTTTACTTTCGAGCGAAATATGACACTCGGGCGAAATCAGTCTTAATGACCACAAAAGCGAAATCAGTCAATGACTGAAAAGCGAAATCAGTCTAAAAGTGACATATAAGTGAAATAGCAATGTCACAAAAGCGAAACCAGATGAATGTCACAATGAGCAAAATCAAAAGTGTCCGTATGAGCGAAATAGCAACTTGTCTTTATCAACGAAATCAGAATTTGACTAATAAGCGAAATCAGACGTGACAGATAAACGAAATCAAGTTGTTCCTAAAAGCGAAACCAGGTATTGTCCATATGAGCGAAATATGAATATGTCCCAATAAGCGAAATCTGATTTAATGGACCTTGGAGCGAAACCCTTAGATTACCGAAAAAGCGAAACCAGGTTTTAATCAAATTTCACCATGTTTTAGTCCGAATTTTAACCTGATTCTTTCTAGGGTTTGTTAATTGTATGTTTTACACGTTATACTCGAAAATCAGTCCATTTCAACCGTAGGAACCAGTTCAAATCGAAAAAGTATAAGAGAAAGTGAGTATAAATGAGAGAATTTTGTCGAAACAGCTGTAGTAGTATGAACTCCTCGTCCTGAAGCTCTGATACCACTTGTTGGACCAGTTTACGACCTCAAAAAGTCAGTTGAGAATAGGGCTATCATGAGCCGAGCCGAGCCAGGCCAAGCTCGGGCTCGGCTCGATTATAAACCGAGCTGGCTCGGCTCGGCTCGGATTTGAAACCGAGCTGAAAATCTAAGCTCGGGCTCGGCTTGGTTTTAAACCGAGCTAGCTCGGCTCGGCTTGGTTTGGCTCGATTTTATAAAAAAAAACTAATAAATACCTCTTAAAATTTAATAGCCTAAAATATTATTCAATAATTTAAAAGAATATATACAAAATAAGTTCAACCTAATACAATTCAAACCAAAATCAAGTTTAACAACACATAATAAGTTTTAATTTCAATAAAATACAATATTAGTTCATTAGTATGGTAATCAATCTTCAAATATGCCATAAATATCAAATTACAAACCTATATACATGTAAATAATAATCAGTTTTTTTGTAATATATTATAATGTATATAAAATTAAAACTTATTATAAGTAAAATAATTCGAGCTAAACCGAGCCGAGCTACAAAGCGAGCCGAACCGAGCCAGCTCGGCTCGTTTCGAGCCGAGCCGAGCTAGGCTCACTTTCTAACCAAGCCGAGCCGGCTCGGCTCACTTTTAAACCGAGCCAAATCGAGCGAGCTTTTTCCGAGCTAAATCCGAGCGAGCTTCGAGCGAGCTCCGAGCCGCGAGCTTTTTGAACAGCCCTAGTTGAGAACGTTCATCTTCACGTATAAAGGCGGAATCAGTATACACGAAGTAACAACAGCTTTTCTCTTTCAAATTCTTCTTTATTGATGCTTTCTGATTACAAATTTACAGAGTTTTGGCACCACAAGCATGACCTAGGTTCGCTCCAAGTTATCTAATGAGATCACATGTGTGTGTATTTATAGACTAGCTGATTTCGCTTATATGGCATGTCCATATAAGCGAAACCCCATGTGTAAGCATAAGCGAAATCCCCTGATAAGCTCATGAGCGAAACCCCCTAACTACCCTATAAGCAAAATCACCTCTAACATGTACATATGAGCGAAATTACAATATTAAACCCTAATTTTACTTTCAAGCTCCAATCTTGACTTATCTTGACCTAAGACTTAATGCAGACGAAGTCAACAGACATTCCGTGCACCAACATCAGCACAATCACTACATATGCTAGGAGTTTCAGATTTTACCTGACTTGTAGAAGCTGTGACATTAGCCATAAAGGCAGTCTGAGAAGAGAAAGATCCATCTTCAGTGAGAATCTTCTCCATTTCTTATGATGTAGCATCAGCTTTCTTGATTAAGTCAGATTTTTGACATTTCATCTCCTTGGCATCATTCGACAAACTATCATCTTCAGAATCAGTTCTTTCATTCAAATTCGATTCTTCATCCGAACTGCCACTGTATCCCGAACTATCATCTTTTCCTGAAGATTCACCATCGCTGACATTCTTGACAATTTCAGCATAAAACTCAGTTCCTCCTTGATATCCACTTCCAAATTGTACAGACCAGGAGTCATCGGCTTTATTTGAGTTGGACGAGGATGTACTTGTTTGATTTATGAAAGGATTTTGGTTGCCTTGTTGAGGTTGTGGTTGGGCTTGTGACGGTGTCGGAATATATGCACTTGGATCGAACTGAGGTTGAGTAGTGGTAACTTGAGGTGGAGGTATGGATTGTGAAAGATAAGCACTTTGATCGAACTGTGGAAACGGAGATGAGCTTGTATTTGATACAAACGCCGTTTGAAGCTTCGGTTGCTGAATGGAACTAGAACTAGCTGAAGGACCAAAACCCGGCAAATACATTTCTGTGTTTTGAGGAGGTGCAATCCTTTTAGCTTGCCGAATTTCCTCTTCGTTCTTGTGCTCCAACTTCTGAATGAATTCATAGATATTAACATTGACAGCATCTAAAACGCCCGTATGTGTTAAAAGCTCAATGAATGGGCTCCACTTTGGAGGTAGAGCATCAGCAAACCGTGCTACCATTTCCTGTTGAGATGCAAGAACACCAAAATAATACATTTCACTAATCAAATGATAAAAACGAGTAGTTATATAATTTAGGGTTTCATTCTCTAAGAAATGAAATGATTCGAATTTCTTCTTCAACAGATCATGACGTGTCTTTCTAGTAGCTGCATTTCCTTCTCCTCTCGCTACCAAAAGATTCTGAATGCTTTGATTTTGATTCGACACCAATGCCCATTGACTTGCACTTATAGATTGCTGACCAAAAACATTCCTTACCCAAACGGCTGCCGAAGTTTGATCTTCACCTGGTCTCGGTTCCATGCTCCAATCCGAAGGACTAGTACAACTCATGATTGATGTATTTATGTGAAAAACTGATCACACACTTGAACTCAAACTGTTAAGACACTTTTGCAAGTCTTCTGTTAAAAATCACAAGTATCTCGACGAAATTCTTTGATCAATGACCGACAAAACTCAGATGATGTGTTGATCGACGAAACAGAAAGTGAGTTATGATCGACGAAACAGAAGGTGAGTTATGATCGACGAAACATATCAATTGTATGCGACGAAACTGATGTTAATTGGTATTGCCACGAAACTGATTAATTAATAAAACGACAAAACACACATGATGTAATTCAGATCCGACGAAACAGAATATTATATTAAATGTTGACGAAACCACTGATGCAATTCAGATCCGACGAAACTCCTTTTTGTTTTGATTCAAGATCGAAGAAACTATCTTATCTCAGTAATGCGAAGAAACTGAATTATTAAAGGTCATGAACGACGAAACCCAAAAGACAAGACACCCTAAGTTATAGTCAATCGACGAAACTCTATTTTTTTTTTAATTTAAACTTGGTTCAATAAACAATGTTGACAAAACTTTCTTGTTGTTTCTGATACACGACAAACTTTGACAAAACCTTGTTGTTTGGACTAAACACTGTTCGACGAAACTGCTTTTGATCTTATCTTTTGGTTAGATTTTTCAACAAAACCTTATCCTTCTGACAAAGTTGGTGACAATTTTCAAAGAAGCCCTTATCTATCTCTGACACAAGACATACAAATTCAACTTTTCATCATACTTTTGAGCACAAATTTCAAACAACAATATTATAATAACAACACAAATACAGTAAACACTATTCAGATTAAACAATATCAATATTCAAGAACACGTTGAAGATTATGAAGAACAACTTGAATACCGATGAACAAACTTGATGATTCCGGCCAAATTTATCACCGGATAAAATTTTCGAAACCCAAATTTTGCATAAACTTTCAACCAAAAAACCCGGTTTAATATGTAAAGATGCACACTAACAAGAATTTTTATAAAACTTTTAGCAAAACAACAATATCCAACTGATTTTAAGATTTCTTTTCAAGAAAAAATATGAACTTCAAGATAATAATTTTCAGAAAATCTTAAACAAATAGTTTCAACACTTGATAAAAACCCAAATATGTTTGGTTTTAAACAAGGATTAGAGCCAATGCTCTGATACCACTTGTAGGTCCCGTTTTTCTCGGTGGATCCGATACGAAAACCTATCCTCTTTTATCACAAACACGGTAACGGGTGCGGAATCCCCGTGACGGTGCAAACCAAACAATGTGTAAAACACACGCGTAACCAAAGATTCAATATCTATTGATTAGGGATGAGAACGGATACAAACATATACAAACAATGTTTACATACTCTCACTAAGTCTCACAGCTCTCTCATACTCATCAGTTTCACACAGAAACTATGAGGGGTATTTATACTAGACGGACACAGACTATGACGAAACGCAAAGATGCCACGACGAAACACCAAAGTCGACGAAACACACCTTGTTTCATCGACATGCTTTGAAATAAACTTGTTTCGTCGATATGTATTTGGCCCAAATTTAGTCAAAGCCCAATTGAAGATATACGGCCCAGTTGAAGTGAATCGGCCCAAGTGAGTTCCTGTTGACTTAATATTTCACCAATTCATGCATGTGACATCATCATGACATCACAATGATGATGTCATGGTGATGTGTCACTGGGAATATGTTCGCGGCTCTCCGTGCTTCGCGTGTCGAACTCTGGGGCGCACGACGGAGGAATGTCGTGACGTCGGGCTTGAGCCGGACCTAACCGAGTCGAAACCAAGTTGAACCGAACCGAGTCGAGTCGCGTCCACATAAAGTGTACCAACAGGTCAGGATATCATCAACTGAAAGTCGAGGATGAAGATGTACATAAGACTGCATTTAGGACTCGTTATGGTCATTACGAGTTCTTAGTGATGCCTTTTGGACTCACTAATGCACCAGCCGCGTTCATGGATCTCATGAACCGCGTCTGCAAGCCCTACATGGATAAATTTGTCATCGTCTTCATCGATGATATTCTTATTTACTCCAAGAATCAAGCTGACCATGAGAAGCACCTCCATTGCATTCTGAAACTGCTTCATCGAGAAAAGCTCTACGCCAAATTCTCTAAGTGTGAATTTTGGCTTCGTGAAGTCCAATTTCTTGGACATGTGGTTAGTGAACGCGGAATCCAGGTAGATCCCGCTAAGGTTGAAGCTGTCATGAATTGGCAAGAGCCGAAGACGCCCACAGAGATTCGCAGTTTCTTGGGATTGGCAGGATATTACAGGCGTTTTATTGAAAATTTTTCAAGGATTGCTGCACCCCTAACTTCTTTGACCAGGAAGAATATTAAGTTCGACTGGGGACCGAAGCAACAAGAATCCTTTGATATCCTTAAGCAGAAGCTAAGCAATGCACCTGTGTTGACATTGCCTGATGGAATAGAAGAGTTTGTGGTATATTGTGATGCATCACACACCGGGATGGGATGTGTGCTTTTGCAGAAAGGCAAAATTATTGCCTATGCTTCATGTCAGTTAAAGGTGCATGAAAAGAATTACACCACCCATGACTTGGAGTTGGGTGCCGTTGTATTTGCACTGAAGTTATGGAGGCACTATTTATATGGTATCAAGTGTGTGATCTATTCTGATCACATGAGCCTCCAACACCTGTTTAACCAAAAGGATTTGAACATGAGGCAACGACGTTGGATGGAAACTTTAAATGATTATGATTGTGAGATAAAATACCATCCTGGCAAGGCGAATGTAGTCGCCAATGCCCTAAGTCGAAAGGAAAGAGTGAAGCCTATAAGAATCAATGCCAAGAGCATTGAGATAAAGAATAGTTTGAATGAAAGGTTGTTAGCTGCGCAGAAGGAAGTTGTACTAGAAGCTAACTATCCTGATGAAAAGCTAGGAGTAACTAAAGAACAATTATCCTATAGCAAGGACGGAATTATGAGGTTAAATGGACGAATATGGGTTCCAGTTTATGGGGGACTTCGGGATGATATCTTCCAGGAAGCCCACAGTTCTAAATACTCCATTCATCCTGGAGCTGACAAGATGTACAAGGATCTGAAAGCAAATTTTTGGTGGATAGGCTTGAAGAAGTCTATAGCTGCCTATGTAGCTAAATGTTTGACGTGTGCACAAGTCAAAACTGAACACCAGAAGCCGTCAGGTTTGCTACAACAGCCTGAACTTCCCACATGGAAGTGGAAGATTGTGACAATGGATTTCATCACCAAGCTGCCAAAGACAAAGAAAGGAAATGATACTATATGGGTAATAGTTGACAGATTGACTAAGTCAGCACATTTCCTACCCATTAAGGAGACTTTTAGCTTCGACATGTTAGCCCAATTATACGTAGATAAGATTGTATCTCTGCAAGGCGTACCAATGTCTATTATCTCTGACAGAGATACTAGATACACGTCATATTAAATTTTAGTGCGGCTTACCATCCTCAAACGGATGGGCAGAGTGAGCGTACAATCCAAACTTTGGAAGACATGCTTCGTGCATGTGTGATTGACTTAGGTGGTAGTTGGGATAACCACCTGCCATTAATCGAGTTCTCGTATAACAATAGCTATCATACAAGCATTAAGGTTGCGCCTTTCGAGGCCTTGTACGGTAGGAAGTGCAGAACGCCCGTTTGTTGGGCAGAAGTTGGAGATGTCCAACTGCCAGGACCTGAAATAGTCCTGGAGACGACAGATAAGATTGTGCAAATACGCGATCGTCTCAAAGCTACCAGGGATAGGCAGAAAAGCTACGTGGACTTGAGGCGTAAACCTCTGAAGTTCGAGGTAGGTGACAAGGTACTACTCAAGGTATCACCCTGGAAAGGGGTAATGCGTTTTGGCAAGAAAGGCAAGTTAAGCCCGAGATACATAGGTGATAGACTGTCGTCGGGTCTATGCAAAAACCTAAAATTACCTATAGACAGGGTAAGTCAGGTATCGAATCCAGAGGAGCATGTGGTCAGTGTAATACCGTTTAACTAATCTAAACTTACTTTATGAAATTTGCTAGTTTATCAATTTTTATAATTTTTATGAATAAGTATTGTGAAAATGAGAAAACAATGATAGGAACGTGACCACTCCGGGATTCAGATTCTGTAAACACCTAATAATCTAATTATTGTTTATTTGGATGCCACTGATTAAATGGTAAATCTGTCACATAAACCAATTACTTATACAAGATCCTAGCATAATACCAATTGATCAGAGAGATATTAACCGCAAGCATAAATAATTATTCAATCAGCAAAGGCACAATTAGATTCAACATAAATACGTCTCTGGTTATCACCAGGATTTGTCTGTCACACAAATTGTATATATATATGTAATGCAATTCGGTCAACACCTAATTACAATCTAATTCTCAAACAAACAGAACTAAATTAAAAGTGAAATACAAGAATCATCACCGGGAGTGTCACAAGAGATTTAGCCGCTCATCATAGGTTGTTGGTCTTCAATAGTTTGAAAGAGAGTTAAGATCATGATGATGTGATGATTAGTCGATTGTAGGGGAATAATGATGATCTCCTGAAAACGAGGGCCAAAAGTCTTCTATACGGCTGCCAATGTTCGATGATGATTCAGTTGCACAAGAGCCCCCAAAAGTGATGTATGGGCTGCCAATAGGTCGATGGTTAATGAAGATGTTGGGCCGATTTGGGAGCCCAAATATAATACATGTTGCTGCTGCTGCTCATAATCGATGCCTCCCAAGTGTGATGTTAATCATCAATTAAAAGCCCTCCAAACATGTGACAGTGGGCTGGCCAAATCGTGAATCAACAGGCCCACCAAAACTCTGCCTTAATATCTTAGAATAATGATGGTGATGTATGTTGACAAACCTTCTTAAGTCACGTGATGATGATGATTTTATTAGGGTCTTGCTATTCATACACCCCACCTACCCCCTTTGTCTATTTACACACCCCTCAGTGTCGAGCTGTGGCCAGAGCGCGCCGTTTTGGTCCGGTCAACCAGACAAAAGACTGACGGGTTTCTGACGGGTCTGTTGACCTGACCAAAACGCCGAGCTTTGGTCGCGTTCTGGTCCTGTCAACCAGCCAAAAGACTGGCCGGGTGTCAGTCTTTGTCTGGTTGACAGGACCAGAACGCGGCCAAAGCTCGGCGTTTTGGTCCGGTCAACAGACCCGTCAGACACCCGTCAGTCTTTGTCTGGTTAACCGGACCAAAATGCCGCGCTCTGGCCACAGCTCGACACTGGGGGGTGTGTGGATAGACTACATGTGTGTGTGAATAGACATGGCCTTTTATTTTATTATTTGATGTTCACCAACAATTAATGCCTTTCTCAAAGTTGTCTCCTCAAGTCTGCATGTGCCCTCTAAAAAGTCAAAACCAATGAGGGTGTTGTGTCCTCGATGCTTGTGCCCTCCTTCACGTGACTTTTAGAAGTAATAATAATGTTCTCTTTAATGTTTTCCAATATGTTTGCGTGTGTATGCATGTTGTGTCATGTATATTACCACCGTAACCTACGGATTGGTACCGTAGGCTACGGTCCATATCTTCTGATTAAACCAGATTCTCCACCTCGTAGCTTACGGGAATGCATAGCAACTTACGGTCAACTATGTTGGAACTATATTTTGCTGAATATAACTTTCATTTAATTACCCAACACCCCCGGACATCATGATTTTGCATTCCTTGTTCCTTTTAGCTATCTTTTGACCCGAACAACTCCCGTTTCGCGTAGTATCTCTTTAATACTCATCCGTGCTTGTTCCATTTCATCACTAACCGCTCTAACTTCACCAAATTCACATGTTTTACCTGCAAACATACAAACACTCGCAATAAACTAATTCCACGCGTGTAATCACATAGAACTTAACAAAACATGTAAGATAACGCATTTAACCCTCGTGTTTCACACCTTCCATCACATCCCCACACTTACCTTTGATTGTCCTCAAGCAAACCGTTATGGAACTACTCACCATAGTAATAACACCTCTAAACCCCTATACCGACGCAACAGTTAAGTCCCAAGTCATACCCGTTCCATAGACTAACACAATCGAGTTTGACAGTCCGACAAGCAATTGATGCAATTTATAAAACTTAAGACTTGTCTATTCAAAACTAACATGCTTAGGATTCTAACACATGCTACACGCCCCTCACAATTAACTATCCTCTCGGTTTAAAAACTGAACTAGCGTATAATGTGCTAGTATGTATAACACTCAAAACCAAACATGCAATTCTGTAGTCATAGGCTTGTATGACAATCAAACCTCCACTGTATCATATAACACGACACATATCAAAAGGACTTTCGGTTTTGGGCTTAGGCTAAGGTAGGAAATTTTTGGCTTTTATTTATATTTTTATGTGGCGAGCAAACAAACGACCAAACCGTGACAACATTATTTGCAAACATAACAAACTTTTGGGTTGGTTTCTACCCAAGAACATAAACGATATTCACAACACTTCTATTTTTTCCTTTTTCTTTTTCTATATTTTTTTCTTTTCTTTGTTTTTTTTTTTTTTCATAATTTGTCATTCACGGTCGGTATCAAACAACTCACATTAGGTGGACAAACGAAAGGGTAAATAGGCTCAACAGGGCAACTAAGGGTAATGGTTAGGTAAACATGAAACAAACACAACTGGTGTAATGGATATCCTAATGCCTTTATCATTTACGTGCACATATTAAATCACAGTCTCAGCATGCATTAAATCATACAAGTTCTAACACAGAGTAACATGCGGCCTGCTCTCAACAAATGTAGTCATAATGTAAATCATTCTATCATTCTACAGGCTCAAAATTCTCACCAAGAAAGGGTAAAAGGGCTGCCGACATGTAGCATATGCAATCTAAAGCATGTTACCCTTAAATAGACACCTCTTTTCAATTCTTTTATCCTAAAACACCTGTCGGATCTACTCTCATGAAACTTAAAGGAACGACCATGACAAGGGACTATGTTAGTTTACTACCGGCAGGGAACCCATTAGTGATTGAAACATTCGGTTTTTGTATCCATTTAGTTCACTTAAGGCGATGAAATTCTTTAAAATTTTCAAAATTTTCAATTTTTTCAGTTTTCATCGTTTTCAATCATTTTTCAACCTCTTTCAAACTCTGTCCCAAGCCTTTCCCTTCCCGGGTTTCCATATCCCCACACTTGGGTGACATTGTCCCCAATGTATAGTGCTTTTAAAACAAACCCGGGAATAACAACCAAACCATCCCATAAGCGGCCAATCCCTAACACAAATAACTAAAACACATTCCCTAACAAATAGAGTTTAACACCACCAAAAACACGAATAGAAATGCAATAATAAAAGTGGAACAGACTCCCCTGGTTTAAAGCATAGAAGCCTCATGCGTCATGTTCCACCACGACCGTATAGCATTTCATTCGCGGCCGTGTCCAACAAGTACCTGGGTCAATCTCTACAATTAGTGTGCAAATCATCCCCGTCCAAATGGAGATTGAGTATGGACAGTTCTGACTGAACTCTAATCCATGCATTGTCCGCAATTGCAACTAGAACGTACGGGGACTTCACCAAACATCCCCACACTTGGACCATTGCATCCGTAGAGATTAATAACCTGGTAACCTGCAAAAATCCTCACGCAAAAACAAAACAAATATACACTACTCTACATCCTCGGGCTGCCTCCCGAGAGCGCTAAGTTTATAGGTCTTCAGCCAGACCATACCTGATATGCTCAAGGTGGTTTAAATGGCATCTCTCGTGCAGAGAACACTTGTGCTGGTAAATGGTTAGTATCCCACTGCCATCCTTCATTCCATATGGCATCCAAATGATCCGGGTTATCGAAATCTATCGACTGTGAGAATTCACCCATATTCACCTCAAGTGGTCTCTTCTTGGATTTGGTTGCATCCTTTGGTGACTCCTTTTCTAACTTGACTGACCTCTTTTTGTTTCTCATCTTGAGCCACCACGGTGATTTGACCACTTTATCCTTCACGACCTTTTCATCCTTTGACCTCTCAATCATAGCAACACTCTCTTTCGGGCCATCGTCACACACTCGAGAATAACTCGTGTTAGTAACAAAATCCCATGAACAAGTATTTATAAATGAATAATCAAAAGAATGTGAAAGGAAGTCAACAGAAAGCTTACGGCTCCCGTATGTCATATCAACTGTACCTTTCCAGCAACAGATCTGAGCATCTGCAGTGGCCAAGAATGGTCTGCCAAGTATCACCCTCAGTTGTTCCTTCTCTGTATATGGATCTAAGACAACAAAATCTTCAGGATAATAAAAGTCACCTACCTTTACAGTCAATCCCTTCAAAATCCCTCGGGGCCTTCCTCGTGAGTATTCAGCTAAAACCATAGGATCATTAACCTGTTGCAATGGGCCCAAATCATACCTGTCATAAATATACCCAGGAAGAACACTCATACTAACTCCAAAATTCAATGAAGCGTCTGTCTTGAGATCCCCAAGTTGAATTGGGATGAGTGGTTCCCCTGGATCTCTATCTGTCTCTGATCCAGCATCCTCAACCAGGCTAACTGTAGCTTTTCTTTCTGCAAAATTGTCAAACTGATTAGTTAGTTGTTCAATTCGCTGGTTAAGTGATTCATTAATATTTTGCTGCTCCTTGAGAGACTGGGTGAGTTCCTCTACATGCTTGAGGAGGGTTTTGAATAACTCTAAAATCTTATCTTCCTCAATTGCGTTTCGATTCTGCTCGTTACCGCCTTTATCGGATTGATTGTAATTTTGATATCCTCTGGAGCCATGATCCGGGTGGTAAGAACGTGGACAATCTTGAGCCCAGTGATTGTGACTCCCGCAACATGAGCATGGTTCAACATCATAATCCCATTCCATAGTTGCTGCACAAGTAACAAACTAAAAGTAGTACTGAAAAATAAAAAAATAAAAAAAATCAAATAAACGATATAACACTAAGCGCACTAGCTCCCCGGCAACGGCGCCATTTTGATAGACTGTCGTCGGGTCTATGCAAAAACCTAAAATTACCTATAGACAGGGTAAGTCAGGTATCGAATCCAGAGGAGCATGTGGTCAGTGTAATACCGTTTAACTAATCTAAACTTACTTTATGAAATTTGCTAGTTTATCAATTTTTATAATTTTTATGAATAAGTATTGTGAAAATGAGAAAACAATGATAGGAACGTGACCACTCCGGGATTCAGATTCTGTAAACACCTAATAATCTAATTATTGTTTATTTGGATGCCACTGATTAAATGGTAAATCTGTCACATAAACCAATTACTTATACAAGATCCTAGCATAATACCAATTGATCAGAGAGATATTAACCGCAAGCATAAATAATTATTCAATCAGCAAAGGCACAATTAGATTCAACATAAATACGTCTCTGGTTATCACCAGGATTTGTCTGTCACACAAATTGTATATATATATGTAATGCAATTCGGTCAACACCTAATTACAATCTAATTCTCAAACAAACAGAACTAAATTAAAAGTGAAATACAAGAATCATCACCCGGAGTGTCACAAGAGATTTAGCCGCTCATCATAGGTTGTTGGTCTTCAATAGTTTGAAAGAGAGTTAAGATCATGATGATGTGATGATTAGTCGATTGTAGGGGAATAATGATGATCTCCTGAAAACGAGGGCCAAAAGTCTTCTATACGGCTGCCAATGTTCGATGATGATTCAGTTGCACAAGAGCCCCCAAAAGTGATGTATGGGCTGCCAATAGGTCGATGGTTAATGAAGATGTTGGGCCGATTTGGGAGCCCAAATATAATACATGTTGCTGCTGCTGCTCATAATCGATGCCTCCCAAGTGTGATGTTAATCATCAATTAAAAGCCCTCCAAACATGTGACAGTGGGCTGGCCAAATCGTGAATCAACAGGCCCACCAAAACTCTGCCTTAATATCTTAGAATAATGATGGTGATGTATGTTGACAAACCTTCTTAAGTCACGTGATGATGATGATTTTATTATTTGATGTTCACCAACAATTAATGCCTTTCTCAAAGTTGTCTCCTCAAGTCTGCATGTGCCCTCTAAAAAGTCAAAACCAATGAGGGTGTTGTGTCCTCGATGCTTGTGCCCTCCTTCACGTGACTTTTAGAAGTAATAATAATGTTCTCTTTAATGTTTTCCAATATGTTTGCGTGTGTATGCATGTTGTGTCATGTATATTACCACCGTAACCTACGGATTGGTACCGTAGGCTACGGTCCATATCTTCTGATTAAACCAGATTCTCCACCTCGTAGCTTACGGGAATGCATAGCAACTTACGGTCAACTATGTTGGAACTATATTTTGCTGAATATAACTTTCATTTAATTACCCAACACCCCCGGACATCATGATTTTGCATTCCTTGTTCCTTTTAGCTATCTTTTGACCCGAACAACTCCCGTTTCGCGTAGTATCTCTTTAATACTCATCCGTGCTTGTTCCATTTCATCACTAACCGCTCTAACTTCACCAAATTCACATGTTTTACCTGCAAACATACAAACACTCGCAATAAACTAATTCCACGCGTGTAATCACATAGAACTTAACAAAACATGTAAGATAACGCATTTAACCCTCGTGTTTCACACCTTCCATCAATAGGACCATTCGAGATCATCGAATGTGTTGGATCGGTTGCTTATAAGTTAAACTTACCTGAAGAGCTCAGTGGTATTCACAATGTATTCCACATCTGCAATCTAAAGAAATGTCTAGCTGATGAGTCACTAGTCATACCACATACGGATGTGCATATAGACGAGAGCTTAAAATTTGTGGAAAAACCTTTGTCGATTGAAGATCGACGGGTTAAGAAGCTTCGGAGGAAGCATGTGCCTATTGTAAAGGTTAAATGGGATGCCCGCAGAGGTCCCGAATACACGTGGGAGGTAGAGTCCACAATGAAAGAAAAGTACCCTCATTTATTTCAGTAAATCTCGAGGTCGAGATTTCTTTTAAGGGGTGAGGATGTAACACCTCGAAATTTCATGTCCAATATTATGTCGACACGTGTCATGTAAGACAAAAGTGTTTTGCCACTCATATAACTTGGTAATCAATGCAAGAACATGTCTAAGCATGTCCGACCCGATAATTTTCAGTTTAGGACCGGTTCGGAACCGAAAGTCGCATACTTTGACCACTGCTTTGACTTTCAGTTCTGACCCATATTAGCATGATTTAGAAATGCCTAAGAGTTTCATTAGGACCGGGTTATATGATAGTATAACCCTCTGTGATTGGTTCGTTGATTGTCCGATTCGTTTACACGTTTCCGTTAATTGCTTAATGCTGACCATAATGTCCTTTTGACCATAAAACGAGAATTTTGGAAATGTGAGAGGAAAATAATCTTTGTTACTGATTTATAAACATGTCCCTAAGTTTTCACATCAGTTGGAGGTCTAGATTAGAAGTTATGCTTAATAGCGTAATTAGAACGCTTTTATGAATTAAACGGCGTAATTAGCATAAAGCCTATCTAAACCCAATTTTTTTACACCAAACCTTTTACCCACTAATGTAATATAATATTTTGGGATTTTTGAAGATTTTTAATTATTTTTAAACTGATCATAACATAGGGTTATCGCCTTGATTCGGTTATTGCCAATTATACCCTTTTCGCTTATAAAATTAGTTTTACATAAAAATTTGATACCAGACCTTTGGCCACTGATTTTATATGATAAATTAAGTATTTTGAACTTTATAAACTGATCAGAAAACTCAGATTTCCGTTATAACCCGGAAATCGCTTAAAACGGCTTTTTACGCGTATTAAACACCTAGTATGGGTTTATAACCATTCTTGTCATATAAGACCTTCCACCAACTGATATAACCTATTAAATTAAATAGTTTTACTGATTATTTCAGACCCGAATCTCAGAATTATAATTAATCTCTTTTATAATCTTTAAAATGACCAAAATACCCCTACGGGGCTTAATTTGAGATTAAACTCGTTTTGGGTATAATGGAAGGTATCCTTCTGATATCACAACATTTTTAAAGCATATTAACTTAGGAAACCTATTCATGAATCATTCGGTTACCCGTTACGCATTATTCGCGATCAGTGCGGTTTATGTAACTAGTTTGCATAAACTAGCCGAAACGGGTCAAACCTTATCATTTTTATCTCAAAATCCAGAATGTGTTTAGTTTACCCATAGTATACAAGTATACAAACTTTTCGGGTCTAAACCACATTCTAATCCGGTCTTCGCTTAATCGTGCGTTTGGAACCGTATATCTTCCTTTAAAACTAACCGGTCTAAGTTTAGGCTTAATTAAGACCCGTTAGGAATCTAATAGGTTATTAAAACCTTCGTTCCAGATTAGGAGCCCAGTAAAAGCTACGTGCACTTGCTGTTGTGATTTATACTTTGCTCAGGTAAATACTTTTAACTTATTTTCCCTATACGGGCTTAGGGTATGGTATATAAAATACCGCTTGGTCGGGCATTGAATCTTTAATCAAATGGAGGTTAATTCATTGAAATGACCCGTTTAAATTGTTTTGTTGCTTAAAGCCTTTGGGGGATTAATGACCATGTCCCGGATATCCTTGGCATCATTTTACGAAATGGCCACGACCTAAGCACGGGGTGTAGGCGTACACCCGACGGTGCGTAAATAAATAATAAGGTATAACCGCCGGTTTCGGGAATAAACCGCTGCGGGACTATATCATGTGGTGTGTCTATTAAGCTCTAACCCGGTGTCAACCCGGGCTACTGAACGCATAAGAAACATGTAATTCTTTTACAAGATTATATTCAAATAATTATCCCAAGTTATATAATGTTTGTGCCTCGTGCATTTAAATCAACTTTCTAAACCTTTTCAAAATGAGTCAGTTGATTGTATTTACAAGTGTAAACGGACGTATTTTCCCAAAAAGATTAAGTGCAGGTACTACTCGAAATAGGCTAGCTTTCGCCTTAGCATCAATAAGAGTCTCGCAAGCTTGGATGCATTTCAGTCTGTTGAACAATGTTTCTTTTTATTTAATCCATCCTGTGGATTATTTTAACTATTTTGTGATACTTAATATTACAATTTTATTCGGTTGAAATGAATCTATCTTTTGCTTCCGCTGTGCATTTAAATATTGTGTTGTTTGACTATAATGATATCAACTACGTCACGATACTCCCCCATCGGGCCCACCGGTAATACGTGGAAATATCGGGGTGTGACAATTGGTATGACATTTAGCAATGTATGATGCACATGTTTGTATATGGCAGTAATCAGAATGCAATTAATTGTAATTTCAGCATAGCCATTAAGCATTAATCAAGATTAATTAATTGTGTGAAAATTTTGTCCCGAAATTTTAAGCTTTACTATTAGCAGTAGGGGTGTTTGAGAATAAGTGCGGGTATTTAGCTTTCATGCTGTCCTCGCGCTCCCAAGTAAACTCTGGGTCGTGACGTGCGTTCTATCGAAACTTAACAAGCTTAACACTACTCCTTCGAGTTTTGTTAACTTTCCAATCTGTAACCTTAACGGGCTCTTCTGTAAAATGGAGTGTGTTGTCAATGTGAACTTCCTCAGTAGGAATAACCACCATTTCCTGTGTTGGACTCTTCTTCAAATTAGATACATGGAATGTATCATGAACACCATTCAGTTCCGCATGTAGGTCCAACTTATAAGCTACAAGCCCAATCCTTTTCAGGATTTTGAACGGTCCAATGAATCATGGGTTTAACTTTCCACGCTTCCCAAAACGTGCCACACCTTTCCACGGTGAGACTTTCAACAAAACCATATCTCCCACTTCGAATTCCAAAGGTTTCCTTCTTTGGTCCGCATAGCTCCTTTGTCGATCACGAGCAGCCTAAATGCGCTCTCGGATCTGTATGATCTTATCTGTCGTTTCCTGAACCAACTTGGGACCAACTAGCTCTCTATCGCCCGCATCTGCCCAGCATAACGGCGATCGACACTTGCGTCCGTAAAGAGCTTCAAACGGTGCAGCTTGAATACTTATATGGTAGCTGTTGTTATAAGAGAACTCAACCAAGGGTAGGTGAGTGTCCCAACTGCCACCCAAGTGTAACACCTAGTAAAATCACGTCCAATGATGTATTGACACGTGTAATAAACCCTAATGAAGTCAAATATTGAATTTAAGGGACTAACTTTTCGAAAAATCGAAAACCTTGATTATGAAAGGACTGGAAGTGTTTGTATACCAAAAATAAGTTTCTGAATAACCTCGTACGGTATTTATATTCACAAATGAGCCACTTGTTGATCGAGTATAGCCGTTCGCGTAATTAATTGAAAGTTTGCACAATGAAGGGTTAAAAGCGTCAACATGTTAATTCTTACCTCTGAGTGACCTTTTAACAAACCGGGAGCTTCATGATATTTGATTATACTCTCGGGAATGCCAAACATCGTCCGTCTAAAGTTTTTATGCCTATAAGTAAAGATACGCGCAACTTTGCAAGTTAGAAGGACTAAAAGTGTCAATATGTTTAATTACACCTATGAATGACCTTTTAGCGAACCCGAAGCATCGTGATGTTTAATAATACTCTCAATAATTCCTAATTGGATTAGATGAGGCGTCGATGATATTAAACAATGAAATGCGCAAGTTTGCGCATTAGAAGGACCTAAAGCGTCAACTTTTGAATCTACGCCTTTTGGTGACCATTTAAGCGAGCAAGAGTGTAGTAATAATTAAAATCATGCTTGGGAATGCCTATTATGAGCCATGGAAGGCTTGGATATCATTAAACGACGTTTTGCGCTACTTTGTGCGATTAAAGGACTATTTGCGTCAAACTGCAAAAGTATGTCGATTCGTATGGTAACGGACCTTCCGGAATATGATCATAAGTTAAACGTACCCTAAATATCCCTTAACTAGCTTAGAATTAGGCTTAGAGATGTTTGGTGCGCAAAAATAAACTTATTTGATCAACAGGGACTAAAAGCGTCAAAAAGTGCACAAGTTTGCATTTTCGCGCATATCTTACGTTCTGAATATATCCGGGCATCCCAAAATTTATGTAATCACTAAAATATTTTATTTTAGTGTTTGGCATGATAAAATTCCATTCGTCGCGTAATTTGGATCGTTTTTCGCGTCCGTTCGTGTTTCGTCGTAATTAGCCGAACAACGCGACCGTACGACCAAACGAACCGACATCCGACATGTTTTTGAGCATGTTTTATGTTCCCTATGCTTAGGCATCATTGTAGAGCCTTGAAAATGGCTTAACGGGCTTTAAACATGTCAAATATGGGCTTAAACACATGCAGGGACCAAAACTGCAACTTTTGAAAGTTTGTTTGATCTGTGCAGGCCGTAGCCTACGCCCCCTGCAGCGTAGCCTACGCCCAGGTCTGGGCAGATTCTTATTTTCAGCATTTTGATTGTTTTTCAAGGGCTTTTATGTAAATTTCTCAATACCATGAGCTGGTTTTCAACCCCTATTGTATTTAGAAACCATGGGCACACATGGAGGGCCAAGATTGAAGCATGGGTTACGAGAAACGATCCTAACGGTTCTCAAAATCCTATATAAACCCACTTGATCTTGCTCTCATTCACACTTGATTTCTGAATTCTCTAAGTTGGAGACCTTGCTCTTCATACCTGAGAATTTAGGATCAAAACTTCCTTGCTTGGACCCTTTGTAAGTGTCCTTTCGTGCTTAGTTTAATTGTTTAGCGTTTATAGCCGAAAAGTCAAGCGTTTCGATAAATGTTTGGACTTTTAAACGGTTGAGCCATTGTTAGTAACGAACATGGCTACGTGACCGTAATTAGGTAGGTGTTAAACCCTCAAAAGGGCACCTCCTAATTACCACGTTTGCTTAGTTAATTGTCGGGTCAAAGTAATTAAAATAAAAGTCAAGCGAGTCGTTTTTAAATAAAATTCATAACTAATGATGTAAAGGCAATAAAATCAGTTTTTTCACTTTAATAACTTGGTAAATATTAATTGAACATGTCTAGGCATGTTTAACCCGACAATTCTGAGTTTAGGCTCGGTTCGGAACCGAAAGTCGTAAAAGTTGACTTTTGCTTTGACTTTCAGTTCTGACCCGATTTAGCTTAGTTTAGATATGCCTTAGGATTCCTTTAGGACCATGTTATAGGTTAGTATAACCCTCTGAGGTTATACAACTTGGTTCCATAGAAATCCTAGTTCATTGCATGTTTCCGTTAAATGCCTAAATGTTGACCATAATGCCCTTTTGATATTAAAATAAGATTTTTGAAAATGTGAGAGGACAAAAACCTTTATTACTGATTTATAAACATGTCCTAAAAATTTGACATCAGTTTGAGGTCTAAATTAAGAGTTATGCGCAATAGCGTAAATTGAAAGCTTTTTATGAATTAAACGGCATTTTCGGCATAAAGCCTATTTAAACTCAAATTCTGACACCAAACCTTTTACCTACTGATGTAATATAATATTTTGGGATTTTTGGAAATTTTCATTAAATTTTAAGATAATCATAACATGGAGTTCTCGCATAGGCTCGATAATTGACGATAACGCCCTTTTTGCTAATAAAAAGAGTTTTATACATCCTTTACATGCCAAACCTTTTTCTACTGATTTTATAAAATAAATAAGTTATTTTAAACTGTAAAGGCTGGTCAAAATCTCAGATTTCCCTATTTAAACCGAATATCGTCAAATACCGACTTTTATGCGATTTAGGCGCATAGTATGGTTTAAAACCATATTAGGCACCTAAAGCTTGATACCTACTGATGTTATGAATAAAGTTTTATACTTTAACAGTAAATAAAATTTTTGAACTCATATTTCTAAAATTAAACCTTAAAGCATATGTGAAATGACCAAAATGCCCCTACGGTGCATAGTTTGGCCATAAATGGTGAATTTCACATATGTGAGATATTTTACTGATATAACTTATTAAAATGAATATTATTACTGATCTTTTTAAGACCAGAACCTCAGATTGTCATTTAACCTCTTTTATAATCTTTGAAATGACCAAAATGCCCTTTCGGGGCTTAATTTGATTTTAAATTCGTTTTGGGCATAATGGAAGATATCCTACTAATATCACAACATAATTAAGGCATATTAAGTTGTGGAACATGTTCATGACTCTTTTGGTTACCCGTTATGCATTTTTCGCGTTCGGTTCGGTTTATGTAACTAGTTTGCATAAATTAACCGAAACGGGTCAAACCTTATCATTTTCACTTCAAAATCCATAATGTGTTTAGTTTACCCATATTATACAAGTCTTCGTACTTGTCGGGTCTAAATCACATTCTAATCCGGTCTGCGCTTAATCTTGCGTTTTGAACCGTAAACCTTTCCTTAAAACTAACCGGTCTAAGTTTCAACTTAAATAAAGACCCGTTAGGAATCTAATAGGTTAATAAAACCTTCGTTCCAGATTGAGAGCCCCAGTAGAGGTACTTGTGCTTGATGATTAGAATATACGGCTGAGTATAAATTGCATTTAAGCTCAGGTAAATACTTTTAACTTATGTTCCCTATACGGGCTTGGGGTACGGTATATAAAATACCGCTTGGTCGGCCATTGAATTTTTAATTGTATGAAGGTTAATTTATTGAAATGTCTCGTTTAAATTGTTTTGTTTGCTTAAAGCCTTTGGGGGGTTAATGACCATGTCCCGGATATCCTTGGCATCATTGTATTATAAAATGGCCACGACCTAAGCATGGGGTGTAGGCGTACACCCGACAGTGCATATATAAATAATAAGGTATAACCGCCGGTTTCAGGAATAACTCGCCGCGGGACTATATCATGTGGTGTGTTTATTAATCTTTAACCCGGTGTCAATCTGGGCTACTGAACGTATAACAAACATGTAATTCTTTTACAAGTTTATATATAAATAATTATCCCAAGTTATAAAATGTTTTGTGCCTTGTGTATTCAAATCAATTTTTCTAAACCTTTTCAAAATGAGTCAGTTAATTGTATTTACCAGTGTAAACTGGCGTATTTTTCCAAAAAGATTGAGTGATAGGTACTGTACGTAATTGGCTGGGAGCTCAGGGCGTTAATAGGGAATCTCGCAAGTTCTAGATGCCTAAAGTCTGTTGAACAATGTTATCTTTCTGTTTTAAGATCCGCCTGTGGATCCATCTTACATTCCGTTGTAATATTTAATATTACTTTTGAATCGGATTGTAATATATTTATCCTTTGCTTCCGCTGTGCATTTAAATTGTGTTGTTTGACTATGGTGATATCAACTACGTCACGATACTCCCCACCAGGCCCACCGGTAATACGTGGAAATATCGGGGTGTGACACCAAGTCCATAACACAAGCTCGCAGCATGTCTTCAAGCCTCTGAATTATTCTCTCGCTCTGACCATCCGTCTGTGGATGAAAAGCAGTACTCAAATTCAGTTGAGAACCAAACGCTTCCTGGAAAGATTGCCAAATCCTTGACACAAATCTTCCGTCTCTGTCTGAAATAATCGAGATAGGCACTCCACGACGTGCTACTATCTCCCTTAGGTACAGCTCAGCTAGCTTACCAATATAATCCTTTTCCATGATAGGCAGAAAGTGCGCAGATTTTGTCAGACGGTCTACGATTAACCAAATCGTGTCATGACCTCTGGGTGTCCTTGGTAACTTTGTTATAAAATCCATTGATATCTGCTCCCATTTCCACATGGGTATTTCAGGTTGCTGCAGAAGACCTGAAGGCTTCTGATATTCAGCTTTTACTTTGGCACAGGTTAAGCATTTTCCAACATAAGTTGCAACATCACCTTTCAATCTTGGCCACCAGTAGAAATCCTTCAAATCCTGGTACATCTTATCCGATCCTGGGTGGATCGAGTACCTTGATTTATGAGCTTCATCAAAAATCACGTCTCTGAGACCACCAAAGAGGGGAACCCAAATTCGTTTCATAAAACACAATGTTCCTTCCTCATTGGGTACCAACTGGTTCTCCATCCCACGGAGATATTCATCCTTAAGATTCTCCTTCTTAAGAGCTTCTCTCTACGCGGCACGAATGCGCAACGAGAGGTCTGTCCGTATAATCATCTCCAAAGCCCTAACCCTTATGGGCTTAATCCTCTCTTTTTGACTCAAGGCGTCTGCCACCACATTCGCCTTTCCTGGGTGATATTTGATTTCATAATCATAATCATTTAATAACTCAACCCATCGTCGCTGTCTCATATTAAGCTCCTTCTGATCGAATATATGATGTAGGCTCTTGTGATCTGTAAAGATCGTGCATCGGGTGCCATACAAATAATGTCGCCAGATCTTCAATGCAAACACCATTACGCCTAATTCCAAATCATGCGTGGTGTAATTCTTCTCATGAACCTTCAACTGGCGCGACGCATAAGCGATAACCTTCTGTCGTTGCATCAGCACACAACCTAATCCCTGACGCGAGGCGTCACAGTACACCACGAAGTCATCAGTGCCTTTGGGTAGGGATAAAATAGGTGCATCGCAAAGCTTGTTCTTCAGCAACTGAAAAGCTTCTTCTTGCTTATCTCCCCATTCGTACTTCTTATCCTTTTGAGTAAGGGAGGTCAACGGTTGAGCGATTTTCGAAAAATCCTCAATGAATCTGCGATAATAACCAGCTAAACCTAGGAACTGACGGATCTCGGTTGGCGTCTTCAAAGTTTCCCAATTCTTAATCGCCTCGATCTTGGTGGGATCCACATGGATTCCATCCTCAATCACTACATGACTGAGGAATTGTACCTCACGCAACCAGAACTCGCACTTTGAGAACTTTGCGTATAATTTCTCTTTCTGGAGCAGCTCTAAAATGGTTCTAAGGTGTTGCTCATGCTCTTCCTTCGTCCTTGAATAAATCAGAATATCGTCGATAAACACAATCACGAATTTATCGAGATATGGCTTGCAGACTCTATTCATCAAATCCAGAAATACTGTCGGCGCGTTTATCAACCCAAACGACATTACCAAAAACTCATAATGTCCATAACGAGTTCTAAAGGCAGTGTCACACCCCGATATTTACACGTTTGACCGGTGGGCCCGGTGGGGAGTATCGTGACGTAGTTGATATCATCATAGTCAAACAACACAATATTTAAATACACAGCGGAAGCTTTTATAACTTGGGACAACTATATTTATAATCTTGTATACAGATTTACATGTTCGTTGTACGTTCAGGGCCCGATGTAGAAACCGAGTCAGATTAACAGACACGCCACAAGTATAGGCCCACAAGAGAGTGAGATACCGTTATTACTTAAGCAACTGTCAGGTGTATGCCTACACCCCGTGCTTAAGACGTGGCCATTTTATAATACAATGATGTCAGGGATATCCGGGACATGGTCATTAACCCCTAAAGGCTTTTATTTCAAACAATACAGATTAAACCGGGTTACCTCAATAATTTAACCACAATAAGATTAAATATTTAATACCCGACCAAGCGGTATCATTATACCGTATCCCAAGCCCGTATAGGGAAAATAAGTTAAGAGTATTTACCTGAGCTAGCTCCTGTCTTAAATAGCAAGAATTTAATAACTCATCCGTATTCACTTAAGTAAGCGTAGGTACCATTTACCGGAAGACTCTAGTCTGGAATGATGGTATAAATAACCAATTAGAATGCTAACGGGTCTTTAATTAAGCCTAAGCTTAGACCGGTTAGTCTTACCGAAAGATACGGTTCAAACGGATGATTAAGCGAAGACCGGATAGAATGTGATTTAGACCCGACAAGTTCGGAGACTTGCTTAATATGGGTATTTCATACACACTCTGGATTTTGAGATAAAACCGATAAGGTTTGACCCGTTTCGGCTAATTTATGTAAACTAGTTACATAAGCTGAACCGAGCGCGTAAGAGGCATAACGAGTAATCATGAGAGTCATATACAGGTTTCCTAAGTTAATATGCCTCAATTATGTTGTGACATCAGTAAGATGTCTTTCATTATGCCCGAAACGTATTTAAACACAAACTATGCCCCGTAGGGGTAGTTTGGTCATTTAAAAGATTATAAAAGAGTTTAAGTATTAACCTGAGTTACAGGTCTGATATAATCAGCCAAAAATACTTAGTTTGATAAGTTATAACAGTAGGGTAAGGTAGATATGTGCAATTTATCAAATATAACCAAACTATGCACCGTAGGGGTATTTTGGTAATTTCACATAAGCTGAAAAGCTCAAAACTGAAGTCCGAGTTTAACAACCTTTGCTTACTATTAAAATATTATAATTTACCTCAAATATCAGTAGGTATCAACCTTTGTATGTTTAAAATAGTTTTAGTACATACTATGCATTAAAAATGCTTAAAAAGGCGATTAGAAGCCATTTCCGGGTTCTATACATAAAGCTGATATTTTTATTATTCTAGAAGGCTTAAAATAATTTATTTATCATTTAAGATCAGTAGCTAAAGGTTTGGAGTCGATTAGATATGTAAAATTCATTTTATGGCCCGTAAGGGCAAAACCGACAATTACCCGATTAAGCCTACGACTATTAGTTATGCTCAGCCTAAAATTAATTAAAAATCTTCAAAAATCCCAAAATAATATATTACATCAGTGGGTAATAAGTTTGATATCAAAAAGTGGTTTTAAATAGGCTATACGCTAATTACGCCGCTTAATTAACATAAATCCTTCATTTTACGCTAATGAGCATAACTCTCAAACTACACCTCAAACTGATGTCAAATTTTGGGTGCAAGTTTATATATCAGTAATTAAGGTTTCTACTCTTTTACATTTTCAAAAATCATGTTTTAAGGTGAAAAGGGCATAACGGTCAACATAGGAGCAATTAACGGAATCATGCGTATTAATTGGTTAACTAATGAACCATGGTGTATAATCACAGAGGGTTATACTAGCATGTAACCTGGTCCTATTAAAAGCTCTAAGGCATTTCTAAAACATGCCTAAACGGGTTAGAACTGAAGTCAAAGTTTTGCGACTTTCGGTTCCGAACCGGGTCTATACGTAAAATTGTCGGGTTGATCATGTTTAGACATGTTCTTATACTAATTACCAAGTTATATTAATGATCAAACAGGTTGTATGGGTTCTACATTGCTAATTATGCATAAATTAGAAAATACACATTCTGTTGACTTTTTACTAACAAGTTTGACCCGACATTTGACCTAGTTAGAGTGGGAATCAGTGGGAACCCTTTTAAGGGTTTATTACCCACATAATTACCAACTTATAACTACTTTCAATTCGACTAATCACTGGACCATTAGTGATTAATCGCTAAGTCAACCGTTAATTACGACGGTTTGACTTTTAAGCTAAAACTAAGCAAAAACTTAATTAAGAAGGGTTAGGCATACTTACTGAAGTCCTTTGCACGATTAGAGATCACTTGAGCCTGCTTTGGAGCTCCAGAAATGATCAGGAATGCAAGAGAAAGGTGTGATTACAATGGTTGTACATGAAGCCTTTATATAGTGCTCAAGAACACTTAGATCATTGACAACAAATGCTACCACTGGCCAAGGATCATCAACACATGTCCCTAAGTGCCAAGGAACATGTAGGGGGCGCCCATGAAGCGAAAATATCTGATCTAAGTCGGTTCCAAGGCTGAACAGCCAACAAAAACGATTTTCTGCATCTGGGGGCCTGACGCGGCCCGCGTAAGGATTACCAAGACCTTACGCGGCCCGCCTGGAGCCTAACTTCAGGTTTTAAAACTTTTTCAGTTTGCATCCTTGGCTCTTGGCTCTTCGAAAGGTCAACCACACTTTGTTTCTTGCATTTTGAGCCCCTTAACTTGACTTATAAGGGCTTCAAGATATATACCCACTTTGTTAAGACCTCGGTTAACTTTATTGTTACCCGAAAAGTCATAATTTCCAACGTTGACGCTTTAACCCCTCGTATACGAATTTGATCATAACTTTCTCATACGATAACGAAACTTTATGAAATTTTTATCACACATTCTAGTGAGCATAATTAATAATTACAAAGCTTCGGGTTTGCTAAAAGGTCACTCAGAGGTATACTTTAAACATGTTGACACATTTAACCCCTGTGGTTTGTAATCTCTCACTTTCTTTCATATTTAGCCTCGTATGATCCATGATTTATTCGTTTGAAGGTTTAAACATTATGTAGGGTTATTGTAAAGTATATTTATCCATTGTTGATAATTTGAACCCTTATATTCACATACTTTCCATGTTTGTCAATTTTAGTCACTCTAGAGTATTTCACACGTTCAAGCTTATGACACGTGTCAACACATTATAGGACGTGAATTTTCGAGGTGTTACATCCTCACCCCCTTAAAAGAAATCTCGACCTCGAGATTTGTTAAAGTAAAGGAAGTATTTTCTACCTTACATTGGGCTTAATCTTCCCCAGTACCTTTGAGCCTCTAAGGCACTCCATGACCTTTATAATAGGTACATGTATCTTTTTGGAGCTTCTAATCCTGTCGACCCTTAATCGATACAGGTTGCTCATACTATCATAGTTCTGCATATCATTATGTGATAGTGCTTTTCGACTTATTGGTGACACGTCGCTAAATCATTAGCGTGGGTCACATTGTGCGTTCCATCAAGCCCCTTAATTAGGTCTTAGCTCGTAAGCTATTTAGTCTTGATACATTCGAATCCTTCGAATGACTTTGTATATTCAGAGCTTAACTAACCTGATAATTTAACAAATTTAGCACACCCTTCCTGGGTGATATCTATTGTTGAACCTTATTCCTTAACAAGAATTTAGGAGGTTTGCTATTTTCATAAATCCTAGATTTCTTGCCGTATACTAGCAACTTACAATCGATTATGGATTTGTATGATCTTATTTGTTGTTTCCTAGGCAACTTTCAGATCCTGATAATTGGACTTACCAATTCCCTATCTAATAATAGATGTTTAACATTCCATCTATACAAGGTCTCCAAAGGAGTGGCCTTGATACTTATATAATAATTGCTATAGAAAAACCTATTTTATGGTGAGATGGTTATTCCAACCACTGCTTAACTAATCTCAAAGAATAGCTAAACCTTACAGCTAGTCAAACCAATAGACGGTCTTGAGCAGGTAATAGCGATTCTTAATTGTTGCCTAAATAGGGTTGCGGTAATCAATGCATAAGCAAGATTATCCGTCTTTCTTATTTATATAAATCAGAGTTCTTAGGACTTCGAATTTTGGCTTTATGAATCTTCTCTAAAAACTTATCGATTTGGCTCTTAGTTCTTACTATTCCGTTGATACTAACAGATATAAGGCTTTTACAATAATTGCAGCCCTAAGCGGGATGTTTGTCCTAACATCCACTTGCCTCTCAGAAGGTAAACATGGTAATTCTTATAAAAAAGATAATCATGACACACACAGAGATGTTAGAGATGTCTGTATTCTCAGGCTTTGGTTCATCTATCGATGTCGGTGTCAGATATATGACACATTCTCTTTACAAATGCAAGGATGCCCTAAGTAGGGATACTTATAAGGACATTTTATATTGGATATCTTCTTTAAATACTACTAGTCGACTTTAGCACAATATGACCATTGGGATATCTCAAGGGTTCCATGCATTAAACCTCCATATTGATCAGGAATGGAAGTAATCTATGGGACACACTTGGATACGCCAACCCTCATATGGCACTCTTATCAAACATAGTTTGGCATTCGCAGGCGATATAAAATAATGAGAAAATAATAAAATGAATAATATATATATTGTCGTACTCTTCCTAGGGAAAAGTACTCTAGGTTCTTATGAGAGGATTAACTTCGAGGAAGGGAGAGATGGTCATTAAAGATTCCATTGGTAAATTATACCTTATTTTTAATATCTGAAGTTCTTATGAATGTAATCACAAGTTTGCTAAGCTTATGGTTTACTAAAGGTTTATTATCCCCTGCATTAACGTAAAATACTTAGCAGATACAATCGATGCTAAAAGGTAAGGACGTACCTAATGCTATTATTGATATGCACTGTCTCTGGCATTCAACCGGTAGTTTAGGCGTTTCCTTTCATATCCATCCCAGACTTAGCTGCTCCTTCCTTGGCAGCCTCAGGGCAATTAGTACTGATGTGGCCCTTTTCGCCACAGCTGAAACAGTTTGCATTCTTTATGTCCCTACATTCGTGGGACTGGTGGCCAGTTCTTTTGCAGATGCCACATTGCTTTATCTTTTGGTTTGATCGACACTGTCCCCAGTGTCTTCTTTTGCAGGTTTTGCATGTAGGCTTCTTGTTGGAATCCTGTTGGTTATTGTTGAACTCGGATTTGCTCTTCTTAAGATTCGGGGAGTTATCTTCCTCCCTTTTACGCTTCCCATCTTCAGAGGCCTTGGCAGCCTTGTTTCTAACCACATCGAGTGTGAGAGATAGCGACAGATCTGCCGCTGACCTGAATGTAGTAGGTCTCGATGCTTTCACACTTGCCTTTATTTCTAGGGCTAGACCCCCAATGAAGCGAGCTATTCGCTTTGGTTCCGGTGTGATCAAATAAGGAACCAATCGAGACTTGGTATTGAAACTTGTAAGGTATGCTTGACAATCTAAGTTCTCCATGACTAATGTCAAGAATTCAGTCTCGATCTTCTCAACTTCGTGTTGAGGACAGTAATTTTCTTTGATAAGAGCAACGAACTGATCCCAAGTCATGTTGTACAAAGGGATCTTCCCGGTGGCTTGAATCAACGATCTCCACCAGGCTAAGGCCTCACCCTTAAATGATTGCGACACAAACTTGACCACATCCCTCTCAGCGCATCCGCTGATATCCACAACTGTATCCATCTCATCTAACCACGTCATACAATCTACAGCTCCTTCCTCCCCAGTGAAATCCCGGGGTTTAAATGAAACAAAGTACTTGTAGGAGCAACCCTTATCACGGGGTCCTTGATTCAGTATGATCTGTTGAGACGGATCACTGTGATGATTAGAAAAGTGACGCTCGTCATCTTCCTTCTTGGGTTCATCCTTCTTGGAAGAAGGCTTCGATTTCGGTGTAGATAGGGTCCTACTCCGAGTCCCACTATACTCTTCGTACTGCCGCTCTAAGGCCTTTGTAACTGCGTCGTCTACCAACGCTTTTAGTTCAGCACCCGTTAGATTAATTCGGGCGTTATCATTGTTCTCCACCAGGTGGCTATTAATTTCATCTGAGCCAGCCATTTAATTGAACTGTTACATAAAACAAGGACAATAGTTTACTTGGGAGTTTATTATGGAATTGTCTTTTATGGCAATTCATTAACCATGGTAACGGAGACCATATTTGGTTAATTTATTAATCACATTTATTTAGGATTTATATTATAACTTATCCTAATTATAAAAACAATAATAGTTTTACTAGTGGCACGAAAGGCCTAGTCACATGGACATTTATAAATTATAAGCTATGATTTCAGAGAATCAAAGCATTGAGGTTTGAATCATAGTTCATTACCTTTTCTTGATAGGGATTTGTAGGCTACCACTGTCTTTAGTCTCAGAGGACATTAACTATAGCCCGTAGGCACTTCCCTTCTAAGGGGTGTTTATAATATGATCATCTTATAGGATGATATAAGCGATGATTTCAGAGAATCGAGGCATTAAGGTTTGAATCATAGTTCATTACCTTTTCTTGACAGGGAGTTGTAGGCTACCACTGTCTTTAGTCTCAGGGGACGTTAACTATAGCCCCTAGGCAAAACATCACTAGGATGTTATATGATATTAGTCATGATCACATTGATCATATAGACTATTAGGCTTGAGCATAGCTCACCACCTTAAACAAGGAATCATAAAGATCACAATGTCAGTGTCTCAAATGGACAATACATTATAGCCCGTAGGCGAAACATCACTAAAGGATGATTATTTCTAATAAGGGAATTTAGATTAACCCCCTTTTTAAAGATGGCCTGTGTGACTTTAACGATTCACAGTTTACCAAAAATGTTAACATTCTTACAGATGTTAACAGGGTTTGGAATCTTTTAGATAAGTTTTACCGTCTTGGCCATGTCCGCAAATGACATTTAGGCTAGGTTTTACCATCTTGGCCATGTCTGCATTGACATTTAGGCTAGGTTTTACCATCTTGGCCATGTCTGCATTGACATTTAGGCTAGGTTTTACCTTTAAGATTCTTTTAATATTTAACGCAGAACAATCCTAAATTGAAATGTTAACGAGGATCTGAATCTAATTGTGGAACTACCATCTTGGCCTTGTCTTAATGTGACACATGGCTAGGTCTTGTCCTTTTTAGATTTTGCCATTTTATTATAATGGTAGATCTTATAATATAGGAATGATATTTTAAATATAATCGTTCCTTTAAAATTTAAACAAGTATATGGTTGCCCTAAACGGGACTTCTACAGAAACTGACTTGCCCATGCAAGAGCTAATCAGAAAATAACAAAGGAACCAAATAAGGACAAATAAAGCGAATTAGAATTTGTCCTATGTTCTTGTCTAGACTCAAGAATGTGCAATTGTGTAACTGAGATTAAACACAAAAAGCTAGCGTTTAATTCACTCAGTGTTGGCTCTGATACCAACCTGTCACACCCCGATATTTACACGTTTGACCGGTGGGCCCGGTGGGGAGTATCGTGACGTAGTTGATATCATCATAGTCAAACAACACAATATTTAAATGCACAGCGGAAGCAAAAGGCAAATATATTACAATCCGAATATAAAGTAATATCCAGTATTACAACGGAAAGTAAAGGATCCACAGGCGGATCTTTAAAATATAAACATTTGTTCAACAGACTTTAGACGCCTAGAACTTGCAAGATTCCTTATCAGCGCCCTGAGCTTCCAGCCAATTACGTTCAGTACCTGTCACTTAACCTTTTTGGAAAATACGTCAGTTTTCACTGGTAAATACACTCAACTGACTCATTTGAAAAGAGTTTAAGAAAATTGATTTAAATGCACCAGGCACAAAATATTCTGACACTTTGATTAAAATGCACAAAGGCAAAATTAATCTTTTATAACTTGGGACAACTATATTTATAATCTTGTATACAGATTTACATGTTCGTTGTACGTTCAGGGCCCGATTTAGAAACCGAGTCAGATTAACAGACACGCCACAAGTATAGGCCCACAAGAGAGTGAGATACCGTTATTACTTAAGCAACTGTCAGGTGTATGCCTACACCCCGTGCTTAAGACGTGGCCATTTTATAATACAATGATGTCAGGGATATCCGGGACATGGTCATTAACCCCTAAAGGCTTTTATTTCAAACAATACAGATTAAACCGGGTTACCTCAATAATTTAACCACAATAAGATTAAATATTCAATACCCGACCAAGCGGTATCATTATACCGTATCCCAAGCCCGTATAGGGAAAATAAGTTAAGAGTATTTACCTGAGCTAGCTCCTGTCTTAAATAGCAAGAATTTAATAACTCAGCCGTATTCACTTAAGTAAGCGTAGGTACCATTTACCGGAAGACTCTAGTCTAGAATGATGGTATAAATCACCAATTAGAATGCTAACGGGTCTTTAATTAAGCCTAAGCTTAGACCGGTTAGTCTTACCGAAAGATACGGTTCAAACGCATGATTAAGCGAAGACCGGATAGAATGTGATTTAGACCCGACAAGTTCGGAGACTTGCTTAATATGGGTATTTCATACACACTCTGGATTTTGAGATAAAACCGATAAGGTTTGACCCGTTTCGGCTAATTTATGTAAACTAGTTACATAAGCCGAACCGAACGCGTAAGAGGCGTAACGGGTAATCATGAGAGCCACATACAGGTTTCCTAAGTTAATATGCCTCAATTTTGTTGTGACATCAGTAAGATGTCTTTCATTATGCCCGAAACGTATTTAAACACAAACTATGCCCCGTAGGGGTAGTTTGGTCATTTAAAAGATTATAAAAGAGTTTAAGTATTAACCTGAGTTACAGGTCTGATATAATCAGCCAAAAATACTTAGTTTGATAAGTTATAACAGTAGGGTAAAGTAGATATGTGAAATTTATCAAATATAACCAAACTATGCACCGTAGGGGTATTTTGGTAATTTCACATAAGCTGAAAAGCTCAAAACTGAAGTCCGAGTTTAATAACCTTTGCTTACTGTTAAAATATTATAATTTACCTCAAATATCAGTAGGTATCAACCTTTGTATGTTTAAAATAGTTTTAGTACATACTATGCGTTAAAAATGCTTAAAAAGGCGATTAGAAGCCATTTCCGGGTTCTATACATAAAGCTGATATTTTTATTATTCCAGAAGGCTTAAAATAATTTATTTGTCATTTAAGATCAGTAGCCAAAGGTTTGGAGTCGATTAGATATGTAAAATTCATTTTATGGCCCGTAAGGGCAAAACCGACAATTACCCGATTAAGCCTACGACTATTAGTTATGCTCAGCCTAAAATTAATTAAAAATCTTCAAAAATCCCAAAATAATATATTACATCAGTGGGTAATAAGTTTGATATCAAAAAGTGGGTTTAAATAGGTTATACGCTAATTACGCCGCTTAATTAACATAAAGCCTTCATTTTACGCTAATGAGCATAACTCTCAAACTACACCTCAAAATCATGTCAAATTTTGGGTGCAAGTTTATATATCAGTAATTAAGGTTTCTAATCTTTTACATTTTCAAAAATCATGTTTTAAGGTGAAAAGGGCATAACGGTCAACATAGGAGCAATTAACGGAATCATGCGTATTAATTGGTTAACTAATGAACCATGGTGTATAATCACAGAGGGTTATACTAGCATGTAACCTGGTCCTATTAAAATCTCTAAGGCATTTCTAAAACATGCCTAAACGGGTCAGAACTGAAGTCAAAGAAAAAGTCAAATTTTTGCGACTTTCGGTTCCGAACCGGGTCTATACGTAAAATTGTCGGGTTGATCATGTTTAGACATGTTCTTATACTAATTACCAAGTTATATTAATGATCAAACAGGTTGTATGGGTTCTACATTGCTAATTATGCATAAATTAGAAAATACACATTCTGTTGACTTTTTACTAACAAGTTTGACCCGACATTTGACCTAGTTAGAGTGGGAATCAGTGGGAACCCTTTTAAGGGTTTATTACCCACATAATTACCAACTTATAACTACTTTCAATTCAACTAATCACTGGACCATTAGTGATTAATCGCTAAGTCAACCGTTAATTACGACGGTTTGACTTTTAAGCTAAAACTAAGCAAAAACTTAATTAAGAAGGGTTAGGCATACTTACTGAAGTCCTTTGCACGATTAGAGATCACTTGAGCCTGCTTTGGAGCTCCAGAAATGATCAGGAATGCAAGAGAAAGGTGTGATTACAATGGTTGTACATGAAGCCTTTATATAGTGCTCAAGAACACTTAGATCATTGACAACAAATGCTACCACTGGCCAAGGATCATCAACACATGTCCCTAAGTGCCTAGGAACATGTAGGGGGCGCCCATGAAGCGAAAATATCTGATCTAAGCCGGTTCCAAGGCTGAACAGCCAACAAAAACGATTTTCTGCATCTGGGGGCCTGATGCGGCCCGCGTAAGGATTACCAAGACCTTACGCGGCCCGCCTGGAGCCTAACTTCAGGTTTTAAAACTTTTTCAGTTTGCATCCTTGGCTCTTGGCTCTTCGAAAGGTCAACCACACTTTGTTTCTTGCATTTTAAGCCCCTTAACTTGACTTATAAGGGCTTCAAGATATATACCCACTTTGTTAAGACCTCGGTTAACTTTATTGTTACCCGAAAAGTCATAATTTCCAACGTTGACGCTTTAACCCCTCGTATACGAATTTGATCATAACTTTCTCATACGATAACGAAACTTTATGAAATTTTTATCACACATTCTAGTGAGCATAATTAATAATTACAAATCTTCGGGTTTGCTAAAAGGTCACTCAGAGGTATACTTTAAACATGTTGACACATTTAACCCCTGTGGTTTGTAATCTCTCACTTTCTTTCATATTTAGCCTCGTATGATCCATGATTTATTCGTTTGAAGGTTTAAACATTATGTAGGGTTATTGTAAAGTATATTTATCCATTGTTGACAATTTGAACCCTTATATTCACATACTTTCCATGTTTGTCAATTTTAGTCCCTCTAGAGTATTCTTTCACGCGTTCAAGCTTATGACACGTGTCAACACATTATAGGACGTGAATTTTTGAGGTGTTACAGGCAGTCTCCGGAATACTCTCCTCTTGAATTCACAGCTGGTGATAACCTGATCGAAGATCGATCTTGGAGTAATAACTCTAACCTTGAAGTTGATCGAAGAGATCGTCGATCCTCGGCAAAGGATACCGATTCTTGATGGTTAACTTGTTTATCTCACGGTAGTCAATGCACATACGGAAACTACCGTCCTTCTTTTTGACAAACAACACTGGAGCTCCCCAAGGCGAGAAGCTTAGTCTAATGAATCCCTTGTCCAAAAGCTCTTGAAGTTGCGTCGACAACTCTTGCATCTCGGAAGGTGCAAGTCGATAAGGTGCCTTGGCTACAGGCGCGGCTCCTGGAACCAAGTCAATGTGGAATTCGACTTGTCGTTGCGGCGGCAATCCTGGCAAGTCTTTGGGAAAGACTTCAGGATATTCCCTCACAATCGGGATATCTTCCAGCTTTGGCTCATCGGCTTCCTTGTCCACAACGTGCGCCAAGAAGACAACACATCCTTTCTGCAAACATGTTCGGGCCTTCAAACAACTGATAATCCTTAGGGGCGTATCATGCTTCTCTCCATGCACTACAATCATCTCTCCATTCGCCATTGGAATGCGAATGATCTTCTCGTGGCATACGATCTCAGCTCGGTTGCTCGACAACCAATCCATTCCAACTACCACGTCAAAGCTTCCCAACTCGACTGGAAGAAGGTCAAGCGTAAACTCGTGCTCTCCAAGCTCTATTACACAGCCTCTAATTACTTCGTTTGTTTCTACTAGCTTTCCATTAGCTAGTTCTATCGAGTACGAAATATCTAACTTACTAGCTACTAACCCAAGCATATTCTTAAATTCTAGAGATACAAAGCTATAATCGGCACCAGTATCAAACAGTACAGATGCAAAGTGTTGGTTGATAGTGAACGTACCCGTGACTACGTTCGGATCTTAGCGAGCTTCCCTAGCTCCAATGTTAAAAACTCTCCCCTGAGCTTGGTTGTTCTTTGGGCAATCTCTCTTGAAATGCCCAATATCTCAGCAACTAAAGCATCCTTGCTTGTTTCCAGTACCACCTTGGTTGTTGTGGTTGCGGTTTCCATTTCCAACTGGGTTTCCAAAACCACCACGGTTCACATTGCCACCATTTCCTCCTTGATTGTTTCTATTCCCAGTATCGTTTCCACCACGGTTTCCACTGCCACTACCATTACCTCTCTGGCCACCACTTCCATGACCATTACCAACCCAGCACGTCTCCTTTGAATGACCATTCCTTCCACAATTTTCACACTTCCTATACCTACATGGGCCGGCATGATGTAACAGGCATACATCACACTTAAGCAAAGTGCCCATGTATCCTTTCCCTTTGTTCTCAGAACTCGCAACACCAGTTTTGACCTCGGCTGGTGGGTTTGCATCCCTTTTCTTGTTTCCATTGGCGCTTCCTTGAGTACCCTTCTTGAAGTTGGAGAACTTCCGCTTATTCTCTCTAGACGACTCGACATGAGTCTCCTTTTTCTTTCCATCAGAGATTGAAAACTTGTTCAATCTAATCGCTTCTTCAGTTAATGCCACACTTAGATCAATGGCCTCAGTGATCGTTAGAGGCTTTGATGTTGTCACCATGCTCATGATTTGGGGTGCCAATCCCCAAATAAAACGCTCGATTCGCTTGAACTCCGGATCAACCATGTAAGGTACAACGCGAGATAAGTTGTGAAATCTCTACACATACTCAGCAATCTTTGGACCATCCATCTTGAGGTTCCAAAACTCTGTTTCCAATTTCTGAATCTTAGCCCTTGAACAGTACTTATTGCGCATAAGTTCCTTCATCTCATCCCAAGTCATGGCATATGCATCCTCTTCTCCCAGAGTCTGAACTTGGAGGTTCCACCATGATAGAGCTCCGTCTTGGAAAAGTCCATAAATGTAGGTGACCTGGTGCTCCGGCGCACACTTGCTCATTCTCAGCACAGAATCGGTTTTCTCAACCCATCTAATGAAAGCTACATCACCTCCAGTGCTGTCAAAATTCAGAGGCTTGCAATCAAGGAACTGGTTGTAAGTACAGCCTGTACAGGCAACATCATTCACATAAAGCATTAGCAAACGCATATGGAATGTCCAAACGTATCGTAATGTGTCTTAAATGACTTAAACATTACCGTGAGGTGGGTTATTTCCTGAGGTACCTCCGCTGTGCTCAGAGCGCAAGGCCTCATGTTGTGCGATTGCTTGTGAAATCCGTTCTTGTAGTTCCGCCTCTGTTGTGGGCAACTGATTGTTTCTCCGAGGAGGCATCTTCTATAAAGATGATTGCATAGGTCAGGTCTTATTTATATAATAAGTAGTATGTATATAATAGTGTTTATCATAACAAGTAGGCATTTAATCATCACAACCATGGCATAAACAAGTAATTTAACACCGTATATATGAGAACATTGCGATTGAGCTTTCATATATCATCGACCACAAATACAGTTACATGTTCTACAAATGTATCGTATCACATCAAAAGGGACTACAGGGTCACACTACCCTTGTCCAAAATGTCTATCAGTCTACAACAGTCATATACTCAAAAAAGTGGTCGCCAAAAGGCTCTGCAAGCTAGGCTCAATAGCGATACTCTCATCAAAAGCAAGCTACCTACATAAAACCAAAAACCGGCTATGCTGATGGCGGTGGAGGAACAAAAAGCAAGCTGCGCACATGCGCTAACTCCTCCTCAAGATCATAAACGTGACGCAACAGATAACTGATCTGCTGCTCCATGGTGAGAAATCGAACATCAAAATCTGGATAAGGCAAAAGAGGAGCAGGTGGAGTCACAAAAGGTGACGGACATGAACAAGGTGGAGGACGTTGAGTCCTCTCAAGCTCCATAACTCTACGACACAGGATCTCCTGCTGAAGCTGCAATGACAAGAGTAACTCATCCCTCGTGTAACCAATAAAGTGTGAGGGATGGTAGGGATCAGAAACTGGCATAGTGTTCGGCGGAAACCATATGAGTGGCTCGCCTGGCGGTGAGGAAGTAAAATGAGCAGTAGGTGTATACTAAGGCATGTGAGGAAAAGATGCTGACACGTGTGGAACATGGCTAGGCTGCTGGCTAGACGGACCTTCCCCTAGACGGGGTGCGGGAATGTCCTGCAAGAAAGTGATAGGCAGGTCAGTGCGGTGAACATCGGTCACAATCGGGTGAAAAGGGGCGATATCAACATGTGCATGTGTAGGTGGGGGAGTGACTGGCTCAACAAAAGGAGGTACATCACCATCGTCTATCCACCCATTGCTGATGAACGCGTATCGGGGGTCTACATGACTGGCAAAAGCAGCAGGGTCAGCGGGTGCAGGAATCGGGTCAGGTATAAGTGGAGCAACAACAGGTATGCCAAAAGGTACAGGATCATGATCAGGTAAAGGCTCAGGAGCTGGCATCGGCTCAGGAGCAGGTATAGGCTCAGGACCAGCGGGTGCATCAATAGGCTGATCGATAGGGATAAAATCAAGCTCAAGTCCAGGCTCAATGTCATGTGGGGGAATCGGTGCAGCTGACATGGCTGTGTCGTCATCAGTATCAGGGGCGTAACGTCGCAGTCCCACTGCATGCAAGGCGGTGGATGACACAGACTCGAAAGAATCTGGAACAGAATGATCAGAGGAAACCTCAATAATAGGAATCTCAACGAGTGGAACAACAATGACATCCTATGCTAAAACTCCATCACCCTGGGCATCATCAGGGGGACCATCAATAAAAAGATCGACATCATCATCAGACAAGTCATCAAAAGGCAAATCCTCGAAAGGAAAGGCCGCAAGAGGCAAAGGGGCGAGGATCGGAACCACGACATGCTCACCATCGGGATGTCCGAGGATGAGATGGTCCTGGTCAGGAATAGGAATAAGAAAGGGATCCTCGTCGGGGAAACCATCAGCATGCGGTACATCGTCGCCAAAGTCGGGCAGTGCAAAAGGCTGGAAATCGTCGTCGTCATCCGACATCATCTCCAGGTCACTCTCAGTGTCGGAGGGAAAAATCTCTGGCTCTGGGACAATCTCATCGTCAGAAACAATGGCCATGGGGTTGACAGTATCAGACAGTCCACTCTCAGACGAAGACATAGTGTCTGTAACAAAACAATCACAACATATGCACATAATAATGTAGTCTAGACTCGAGAAGGAATCCTAGTTCGCTACAATCGAAGCTCTGATACCAAGCTGTCACACCCTGACTTTTGCGGAAGCGTGATTATGGTGTGACTTTCTTAATACCATTGCATTCAATCATAACAACAACTATATGATAAAAACCATAGATTTGTCATCCATTAAATAAGTTTAAAACATGACAACATTGTTTAAATACAAACTTCAAATTCAAGTTTACAACCCATACGAATTGTTTTAGGAGTTCACTAAGGACTCGTCAAAAGATATTAAATAAAACCAAGGTTTGGAAGACGTGTCTCATCCAGGAATAAGACACCCAACCCAAACCTCAAAACCATGGATGACATCTTTATTCACAACGCAGCATGAAACTTCCAACGCCCGCCAGATCCACTTAATAATTCCCTGAAATACATGTGTTTTGAAAACATCAACAAAAGTTGAGCGAGTTCGTGTGTTTGTTTGTGTGTATGTATAAACCTTTGAAATCACTGTAAGTATGTATGTAAGTTTATAAATCCCGGTATGAAAGCAACAAGGAAAAAAAAACAGATCACCAATGGTTTGCAAGGCCATTGATATGTGTGACGTGATGCAGGGAGCTCAAACCTAGCTGATTTGCACCGGCCTTCCTGCTGTAAGACATAGTCTACCCATGGGCCAAACCCTGGTCCAACATGGGCGGGGCTCACTACACCCAAATAGATCTATCACTCATGTCCCTCGGTCCTACTACGAGGATTGATGGCCTTAAGCGTTATGCCCACCACTCACATGATCTAAGTATACCCTTCCTTAGCTAACCATACCAAATAATAACGTTTGTAAACAATTTTAACATGTACTTCACCCCCGAAGTTATAAAACTGAAAACAGTTAAAGAAAAGTGGGAACACGAAACTCACAGTCTTGCGTCTTCAACAATCGTAACTCGTACTTCTCCGGTGAACACGACTACCTACAACGTACTAATGTCTATTAGACGAACAGGTCGTGCCTTGACTTAGTGTTAACGTTTCTGAGTTATGTTTCTTTTACGCTTCTGATATTATTCCACGTTATATAATTATTGTCAAAATAATTAATATTTTAACTTAAATTATATTTATAAATTTTTGGAATAATTGTTAAACAATATTTTTGTAATAATACTTCTCAAGTACTTATACTTGTATTTCCTTCCCAAGGATGGGGGTATCTTATACATGTGTATTTTTGTCATATTTTGGGGTCGTATTCCGGTGTGTATTTATACGTACGAGAATACGTATTCTTAATGTTTTTATTAAGTATCCTCATACTTAATTAATTATTAAACTTTCTGGAATATTATTTCAAAAAAAATATATCCACCATATATATTTCCAAAATATATATTTAAGGAGTATTACTTAGAAAAATTATCTATAATTTTTCTTTTGGCAAAAAAATATTTGTAGTTATATATTTTCAAGTCTAACTTAGAAAATATTTATAAACTTATTTTTATCAAAAAATAATGTATTTCAAGTTTACTCAAGAAAATATTTATTTTTCCCAAAAATAATATATCTTCTAATATTTCCAAGGAAAATATATATTTTTATACTTGTCGAAAATACTATATTTTTCCATTGTCAAGATATGATATACTCTTGAAGTAATTGTGAAAATCATATTTTCATTCCTTTGTATCCAAAATATTATTTACCAAAACATACTTTGTGAACATATTTTCCGGAATATTTTGTAAGTTACATTTCTTGTTCGGTTTCGCCAATATTTTGTGTGTAACTTGTATATTTATTCCTCGAAATTTTGGTAATATTTTGGATTGTAATTCTTGGTGTTTTAATGTGTTATATTATTTTAAGTCCTAAAATAATATAACTATTACACAAAGTATACAAATAATCACACATGTGTGTCTTTAATGTGTGTGTGTATATATATATATATATATTCTAAATATATATATAGCCAATTTATTTATAAAAACCAACCTCCAATACTTATATTTTTGTAACAAAAATTATGGCAAGGTTTATGTGGAAAACTCATGGTTAAAATACACATATAAATATTTGTTTAAAAATATTTTTCTAAGTGTTAATATTTTTAGAAAATTTTGTCATAGTTTCCCCTAAAAATGGAGGTTTTCATGCTTTCAAGCATATCATTTTCTTTTGTAAAATCATCACAATCAATTTACAATCAACTCTAAACAACTTATACTTACCAATTTTGCCAAAATCATGCTTAATCTACCACTTCATGAACTTGAAAGTTTATGAAAATTTATAGTAACTTGGTAGTGTGTTTAGTGAGTTTAGTTACCCTTTAAAGTGGGGTTGTTTATTTAAAAACATCATTCTTGAAAGACTTAGATGTTCACAACTTGTAATTATGTTTTACAAAAATGTTTCTTTATGAAATTCTCTTATTACACAAGTGTTTCTACACTTGGTTAATCTCTAAAAACAAGTCTTGTTTATGTAAGAACCAAGATTATATGAAACTCATGTTTTTAACTTGGTTTCTTTGATATACCATTTATAAATATTTAGATCCATATGATTAACATCTTACTTTAATCATGGTTTTTCAAGAAAACATTGTTTTCTTCAAGTTCTTGTTTATGATTCATCATTAACCATTAAAAATAGATGTAAAATAGAGTGTACAAGGATCTTACCACTAGCTCAAGGCTAGGGATGAATCAAGTGAAGAAAATGAGTGGATAAAAGCAAGCAAAAGAGGTCCTTCAAGCTCCAAAGCCACCAAGCTTCCTTATATGATCTCTAGCACCTTTGTGTATGCTTGGAATGTTTGCAGAAGATTGGATGATGATGGTGGCAGTTGTGTGTGGGTTCGGCCGAGAATGGGAGCAAGGGAAGGAGAGGAAAGTGTGTGTGTAGTGTGTGAAGTTGTGAAGGTTATGTCTTCATGTGTTATACTTATATCCACTTCAACTGTTTAATCCCATGGTTCTTATGTTCTCTAAAGCACAACATGATCATATTTAATAATCAAAGAAAATCGCATGTGGGGGCCACATGTGATCCGCCAATAGGTGGGGGGGGGTCTTAGCATAGGTTTTAACCATTAAGTTACCATCTAGTTCAAATCCAAGTGTTGGTTATATTGTGTTAGTTACTAGATATTTTGTATGGGGGGTTATGATGTTCGGGAACCATAACTAACTTGGAAATGTTAAAACAATGCTTCTAGTGTAAATTTTATGTTTCGGGTAGTGTCCGGTTGTTCGGTTGGATACTGGTTTGTTAAAGTGCTAAACTTGCAGTTTAGTGTTCTTTATGTACCCTTTTGTGACACTTTTAATTCCCGACACTTAGGAAAGCATTCAGGACCATTTTACCATATTTCTGCATAATATTAATGTGTTTAAATCTGATTTTTATTGAATTCAGCACCTTATGTGAGTTTTAGGCACTTTCCGGCACTTAAACTATCACTTAGGAAGGCAGTTTTGTGGTCCTTACTTCCCTACACTCTATACTAGTGTAGTACTTAGTCTCTGGCCCATACTGGGTCTCAAAACACTGTCCGTCTATGTACTGAACTCCGTCAGCATATTCCTGATTTATCAGATAACTGTGCTAACTGTACTTAATGCATCATTTGAGGCAATATAGCTTTCATGTTTGTATATGGCAGTAATCAGAATGCAATTAATTGTAATTTCAGCACAGTCATTAAGCATTAATCAAGATTTATTAATTGTACGGATACCTGGATTTTTGACAGTTGTCACAACTTGATTCCTTGATTTCCGAGCTTTGTTAGGACACTTAATCAAGGATACTTACAATTTCAAGTGAGTACATAGTCCCCTCTTTTACGTTTTCAAATGTTTTGGGGTGATCCATATGTGCCGATACGCTATTTTCATGATTTCAACTATATGATTGCACATGCATAGTACTTATCTTTTGACGAATTGAACTATTATCCATGGCTTAAACAACTGATTTCCAAAGTTTGTTAGAACTATTTGTTCATTTATACTGTTACTTATACATTCATTAATAATGATCAAGCCGATTGGTAGTACGATATAGCGCTATAGGACTAGACACCCCATTCCTGTTGTATGGAATGTCAGAAACCAAATTTTAACCAAATAGAATTTGCCTTTGTGGTATTTTTATAGTCTCTAAAGTGTACTTTGATGCACTAAGGTTTGAATGTATTACCAAGTCGCGATATATGGTATATTTCGATATACTACCAACGTGATACTGTTTTGCCAAAGCATAATTTGATATGCTATTGTTTACTAAAGTATAATTTGATATACTACCAAACAACGATTTAGGTATGTTTCGACATACTACCAACGTGATATTATTTACTAAAGTATAGTTGATATACTACCGACCTTGTTATTTCACAAACTAAAGTATATTTTAATATACTACCAAAACATAGTTGATGTGCTATTTTCAAATCCAAAGCATAAGTTGATATCTTATTTACAAAACCAAAGTATAATGTATTATACTACTGATGTTTTTCACGCTTAAACCGAAGTATATTTGTAATATACTATTGAATCTATTATTTCCGAAACTAAAGTATATTCAAATATACTATCTATTTAACTATTTCGTAACTAAAGTATATTTAGATATACTACTCATCCGCTTATCTCAAAACCAAAGTATACTTTTGTATATACTATAAACATTTTACCAAAACGACGCATTTTAGAAACAAAACTTTTACAAGGATTCATGGCTATTTTTGAAAACATAAAACCTTTTTCTAATGTTATCCAAAGCCATGAATCTAATTCACAAATCCTATGTTACTCACATGCATTTTTATGCTGACGTACCTATTTTCACATATGTTTCAGGTGCTGCTATGTGATGATTGTTGAATGCATGCTATACATAGGATGGACTCGTGCCTTAGCAACTTTAAAACTCGAGAGACAATTATTTGTATTTATCTGATTTGTAATAAAACAATGAGTTCAATAATTCAATAAAACGAAACTATTTAATCCATGGTTGTGAAACAATGATTCTGTTACGACACTCCCCGACGTTTCCGCCACGATTTGTTGTTTTACGTGGTCGGGGTGTGACATGTCACTCCTTGCTTAATTATTAATTTGAATTCTTTGACTTGTAATCGAATCTTTTATTTTAATCGCTTTAGTTGTATTATGTGGAGTATCTGTGAATAATCGATGTTATCGCATGTTTTATCGCTTTATCGCTTATCGCATCGCAATCGCATTCGCAACTCAACTTATGCGTTCTGGATATTTGTTTTACGTGTGTGTGCTATTTATGTGTTACTTGTGCATGTTTATTTATGTTTATGTTTGTGGTGATTAACCGAAATGCAATTGCAACTCTATCGCAATCGAATCGCAAACGCTAAACGAAAGTTAATTAGGATGATTGTATGTTATATATAGTGAGTATTGGTTAAGTAAATTGCAATACTATCGTATCGCAAAATCGTTCAAACGCATCGCAACGCTCAACACACGAAATGAAACGCCAAAACACAACTCGTCGGAGCCACTCGATCGAGTGACCGCTCGATCGGATGGCCATCCGATCGAAGTGTCATCCGATCGAGGTGCACCCTATTCGACACTTGTGCACCTTTCCCTTTTTGGCAACCTATAAATACCCACCTGTCACATCATTTGTGATGTGACAGCTCTCCCACTCGACCAGCCGCACTCAAGCCCTCATTTCTCTCGATTTCTCACGATTCTTGTAAGTTTTCAACTCAAATCTTGTACTTCTATGACCTACACACACTCCTTCATCTTTTTCACCTTTGAATCTCAACTTTTAACCTTGAAATCAACGGATTTGAGGTGTTCTAGGGTGATGTCATCATGGAGTTCTTATGAACTTCAAGTTTTGACCTCATTCCACCAAGAACAACCTAGATCTGAGAGATTTCCACATGATTTCACAACGATTTCGCATAGATCTAAACATTTTCAAGTTAAAAGGATTGAAAGAAGCTTTTTTAGCTTTCTTTCAACTCTTTTACACTCAATGCACTCAAAACCGATAGAATCGGAGCTTGTTCTGATCTTCTACTTTTTCTTAGTGATGTGTTGGTTCAAGATCTGGTTTCTATCAAAGAGACAATCGGTTTCGGGTTAAACATGAGCCACCGCCACGAACCTGTAAACTGATCGGACTTGGGTGATTCCTGTTCAATCGGATCACTTGGGTCATGATGGGGTTTCTATTGTTTAGCACGTTGTCATGCCGTCTCGATCAAACCGCAAAAAAAACTTTCAAATAAACAAGTGCCAAGACGATCAGATCGCTGGGACGGATTACCGTCCGATCGGATTACCATCCGATCGAACAGCTATCCGATCGGATTATACTTGGTCTCAACACTTAAACAATTTTCAACATGTTTAAAGCATAGACAGTTCCAACGGATTGCCATCCGATCGGTAGACCATCCGATCTGTGAGTATACTCGATCCCTTTTTGCTTTACGCACTTTTGGGTGTTACATACGTTACGTATTCTAAATCACAATCGACACACAACGCAAACACTATTTATGCGCTAACCGTTATTGCATGCTACGTGTTATTCGATGAATGCTTGTATGTTATGTTAACACAGTGATTGTTGCCTGACACCTTAGAAACGATAGTACTATAGTTTGGACTCAGCACCTGTCGTGGACAGGGGTTGTTAAGGGCTTTACTTCACGTGTCCCAGTGGGGATATGTGTTGCGCATTCTACAACTCGCAGTCACGTCTGTGCATATTTCTCTGTCGATAACCTACTAGCCTTCACTTTGTTACATGTTACATATTGGTTATGCGTAAACGATTTCGAACTCCATTATACTATTAAACTTGTATGCTCACCCTTACACTATGTGTATTGACTTTATTTTAACGTATGTGACAGGTGTTTGAGATGCTAGGAATTGCTGTGCTTTGATGAATCAAGCTAGGGGTCTATTTATGTCACGCTTAAATCTGAGTCGTCGAAACAGTATTTGTTTTTGAGACAATTATTTGTAATAACTGTTTTTATTTGGATATGTTGTGGTATGGGTGTCACACCCCAACCAATGGCGGAAACATCGGGATGAGACGAAGTGTGAAGATTGCTAGAGACATCATAACGCTATTTGTGGCAATATTTAAATAATTCCCATTTCATTCCATAACTTCAAATTGTCAACTTTACATAATCAAATAAGTTCAAAAGAAATACGAAACAACATAATCAAAATTGATACAACATATTTAACCTAAACGTCTATATGTGTATCTAGGCATCAATGCTACTTCTTTTCATATCATTGTCATCATCAACCTGTAACATGTTTAAAATACAATTCAATGCAAAAGCAATGGCGAGTATACAAGTTTGGTACGTACATAGCAAAAGATAAGTTTTGAAACAATTCCTCATAGCAAGCATGTGATTCAAGATAAACATTAAATATGGCATGTGTCTAACATATCAACCCAAAAGAGACGCGAGATGCTGCATGACATAACCACAAGTCTACGGGCGGGGCGTCAATCCTATAGCGCTACATATGTCACGGTTAGGCTCATACAAGTTAATGATAAGTTCAACACATAAAGTTTCACCCAAGTTTAAAGTATCAAGCAATCACGTATACAAGCATGTTATAGGAATGTTCATGTGTTTAAGCAAAATGTTCATGTGTAAGTTGTTGATAAGTGAACATATTACACCCCAAAAGTGGTAAAAGTAAAAAAAGGGGAAAATACGAGTATACTCACAAAGTTTGCATATGCTTTCCGATTATCCAATTTATGACGAGTTGATGAGGTTAAAAGATTGAATGTGTAAGGGTTAAAGTTCAAGTATGCATAGAGACAAGACTCGGTATTTAAAACAACATAAAAATAAGATATGAGAATAACATGTGAAAATAATCATCTTCAACACTTAACACTTGTATGACACTTGGTAACCACAAGGGTTATGATAATGTTTTCATGAGTTGAACACCCATAAGAATCACAACAAGGTTTAGGTCTTATATGATGTTCTACTACTTTAACATGTAAACACAAGTTCAACATCAAAGGTTCGAATGAGTGTATGTATATATCTATTGCATATTATTTAGTCCAATAATTCAAGTAGGAGGTAGAAGATTAGAATCTTCATTTAGGCACCTCGAGTAGTCATGGATGTCAAGTATGGGGTAGGAAGAACTAGCTTCCGTTTAGGAACCCCTTGTATGTTCACCACTTCACTTGATGTAAAAACAACCAAGGAGGGTCACGAACTAGGATTAGTACAATAATATAAATAACCTAATCTATGAGAAATCATCAAATCATGTGAGGATTCTATGTAGGACAACCCAAGTTGTTCCATAATCACTCATTCATCAAGATCTAAGCTTTACATGATTTGTGGGTTGAAAACCCTATCAAAACAGAAAGTATTTGAGGTTTAATCCTCTGATTTCAAGTGTCTCAACCATGTTTTTAAGCTTAACCAACCATAAGAGAGGTTGTAAGCATTAGGACATTGGTGTGAGATGTGTTAGACACAAGTTGGATAAGTTTAAACAAGTTTTTGAATAACATCAAACAAAACAGAAAGTTTTTGGATCATTTCAGGGGATTTCCAGGTCTAATTTCTCCAAGGAGAAGTCAAGGAATCATACCCTATGATTATCCAAGCAAGTAGGAAGAAGAATCGAGTGATTTCGTTGAGAAATGAGCAAGTTATGCCCACTTTAGTGCAAGTGTATGAATCTGTCCGAAAATGCATATTTGCAACTGATTTGAGAGTGAATTTGTGAGTTGTAGAGGGTTGTGAAAGTGTCAAAATGCTTGGAGAGGGTGTTTATTTATAGTGGAGGAGTTTAGAGTTGATTGGAGGTGATTAGAGGTGGATTAGAGGTGATTGGGTGAGGTTGGAACTTGGGATTTCGTGCATTTTCGCTGAAGAAACACACAATCTGTCGAAACAAGGTGCTCGCGTAGCGCTAGCACTAAGGCCTTAGTGCTCGAGCTACGCCACTGCATGGCTTCTGAAATTAAGTTTGATTTTTGACATTTAGGCCCCTGTAGTTTATATTTTAGGGTTTTTAATGTGTTTTAAGGACTAGACTTGCCATTTAAGCATAGTTTAAGGCCAAATAAGGTATGAGGAACATAATCAAAGTATAATTAAGCGTATGAAGGTCGTATACAAGTATCGTTTACGCTCAAAGCATGTTTTATGCATAAGTTTCACATAATTGCAAGTTTAGCACATAGTTCCCAAGAATTACGAATAAGTATCAATTGTTCCACGAAATTGAATGTATGAGCATATATAAAGTGTGCTTAAGATATTAGTAACAAAATACGAGTTTTATTCATGATTCAAGTCTCGGATTTTGCATTGCTTTTATTGAAAGAACGATTACGAGACTTCGAAGTTTCCAAAAATAGTTTTACAAACGATGGTTTCTAAATATAGAAAGTATGAAAACGCGGGGCGTTACAATGGGACATGAGTTTAATTATTTGGTAATGAATAGTTGTTATGGATACTCATGGACAATCTATTTCGCTCAGTTCCATGCCCCGATGTTTCCGCCATCGGTTGGGGTGTGACAACATTCATCTTTCAATTTTCCATACAATTCTTTCTAATTACTTAAATTTGACATACTAAGCATTTACCTTGTTTTCATACTAGTTTCCTTACTCTCCTTTCTACTACAACTCCTTAAGACATCCAATATATATCCTTTGCAATAGACAAGAAGTTAAGATTGGTTCATTCGCCTCTAATTTCTTGTATTAACATGAAGTTTATAATTCGCTTTCCAGCATAATCAATCACTTACTTCTGCTTTCTAGGTTGCTAACCATACTTGTTCCTTCACCATAACATTAGTAACGATAACGCTCATCATGAGCCTACTATTCAATTACTCTATTATTAATATCATCCTTTCTAATCACTTTCCTTGTGACATAAAATTTTGTCTACCAACATATGTGTGTGTGTATATATATATATATATATACATGCCACAGACACTTGGTACTTCCATTCCTATTAATTGCTCGTTAATTCATTCGACACCTTACTTGTATTGCACTCAATTGCACGTAATCCGTGTTTCCAAACATTCACAATTTCCTTTCGCATGCAATGTCTAGTTATCTACCTTACTTTAATAAATTTTATGTTTTACCTCCATACCAAGTTACATACTCAATTTCATTAATCAACTCATGCCTTTTAGTCATTGCACCTCCCATCCCCACAATATGGACTAATTCACACAATTGTACTTCCTTGTTATTTCTATGCATACTTATGCAAACGTTGTTCTTCCCATTCTTCGCAAAAATTGTTTTTCCTTTGTTAAAACTAAGCTACCAGTTAGGGTCTCAACCCGTCAGCCATCCCATTTCTTTTAAATCAATTACTAATATGTCCAACATGTAATTGCACTTACATGTTGGGCCAACATCCTACGTTCTTGAAGTTCATACATGTCATTTAAACATTCAAATTATATATATATATATATATATATATATATATATATATATATATATAAGTGTCCGCTAAAATGAGAACCACCTCGAGTTGTAAGAACCGTGAGAACTACTTGATCCGGGGCGAAGTGGACCAATTTTTTTTTCATAAACGTAGATGCATGTATTATAACAACATTTGTAAAAAAAATTCAAAAAAAAATGTCGTGTGTGTAGTTTTGAGCACCACAAGTTTGTGTTTACGGGTACCGTAAATTTTCCGGTTAAATTTACGGTACCCGTAAACACAAACTTGTGGTGCTCAAAACTACACACACGGAATTTATTTTTTTTTTGAATTTTTTTTACAAATGTTGTTATAATACATGCATCTACGTTTATGAAAAAAAAAATTGGTCCACCGCGCCCCCTACGGTGTAGTTCTCACGGTTCTTACAACTCGAGGTGGTTCTCATTTTAGCATTCCCCTATATATATAGGATAAGGATCATGTGAGAAGTAGTAGGCTAAATGAGAAACTTGAGAAGGATTCTGGACCACATATTTTCCCTAAGCAAAAAAATGCAAAAAAAAAAGGTGAAAAAAATGCAATTTTTTTTTTTTTTTTTTTGTAAAAATCGCAGCTTTTTCTTTAAGAATTAAATTTTTTAATTTTTTTTTTTTGGATTTATACATATGTGTAAATTGTTAATCTTTTTAACTATACATATATGTATATTGTCAATTATACATATATGTATATACATGTTTAAAATTGAAAAATAAGTGTTATTTAGGGTTTAACATTAGTATTTAGGGTTTAGCATTAGGGTTTAGGGTTATGGTTTATGGTTTAGGGTTTAGCTTTAGGGTTTAGCATTAGGGTTTAGAATTAGGGTTTAGCTTTAGGGTTTAGCTTTAACTTTTGGGTTTAGCTTTATCTTTAGGGTTTGCATTAGGGTTTAGCTTTAAGGGTTTAGCTTTAGGGTTTAGTTTTAGCTTTAGGGTTTAGCATTAGGGTTTAGCTTTAGGGTTTAGCATTAGGGTTTAGAATTAGGGTTTAGCTTTAGGGTTTAGGGTTTAGCATTAGTATTTAGGGTTTAACATTAGGGTTTAGCTTTAGGGTTTAGGGTTTAGCATTAAGGTTTAGCTTTAGTGCTTATGGTTTAAGGTTTAGGATTTATAACACATATTTTTTCAATTTTAAACACGTATATACATATATGTATAATAGACAATATACACATGTGTATAAATCCAAAAAAAAATTAAAAATTTAATCCTTAAAGAAAAAGCTGCGATTTTTCCAAAAAAAAAAAAATTTGCATTTTTTTTGCATTTTTTGCTTAGGGAAAATGTGTGGTCCAGATTGCTTCTCAAGTTTCTCAAATAGGGTGGACTTCTCTTAGGATCCCTACCCTATATATATATATATATATATATATATATATATATTTGTAATTCATACATATATTTCAACATTCAAAGTCTATCTATCTTTCTTTCTTGAATTTTTACACAATTGTATTCTACTTTTATTCTTGTTCATTCATACCATTCGTCTTATGATGGAACGTTCTCGATTTACCCGAGTGTCTCACATCCTCCTCTACCCTTCTGTACATCCTTCACTTACTTCACACGCTTTCCTATGTATATTTGTGATGAGTTTCTACTTCTGAGCGTCCTTACCTTCTCATCTCGTTTCAATCCTGGCATACTTACTATCTATCATCTTACCCCTCTTGCAAAAATCCCTATCCTTGTCGTACTTAAATCCTTCATCTAGGTCCCAGTCCATTTTTCATCCTGATTCTCATAAGTCGATCACTACATGCCTAACACGTAGCATATTCAGTGCACCATTCTTTCTATAGATACACATACTTACACCTTCTCATGATGCCACATTTGTCATTTGTTTTATTCTTACTTTTATATCCCGTTTGGGTTTACCACGGTTAATTATCAACATATTCTTCTCCATATTCACACATCCAGCTACAACTTATCCCACATATGTTTACATATGCATCACCTGTGTATATGCATACATTCTTTTAGTCCAACATCATGCTTAATCGACAAGGCTATCCGGGCCACTTACTATAATGTTTATACTTATCTTAAGTTGGGTAGAGAAAGCATCTCATCATTCGATTTCATACATTCTTTTCCACCTAATGACTCATATTTTTATTTGTTTATAATCCATTCTTAAAGCTTTATCCATCCAGATACAATCTTTCCATTCTGACTGTTTATTCAGACGTTCTATTTGGTATGTCTGGTCCGTACTCGCTTACGGGTTCAAACATTTACTTTCATACTTTTCATCCATATCTGTTGATCTGCACTCAATGACAGATTCAAATAGTTCATTCTTTCATTTCTTCTTTCCTTCGTATCTTTTCCCATCTCATTTCATTTGGTACTTTTCGTAACAACCTTCTATATTCAACTTCAAACATCATGTTCCAACACTACATTCTACATTTTATTTCATGCTTTGTGCTTCTACGCAACATTCTATATTTTGTTTTATATAGTGTTTCCACATAAATATCTTCTTTTACATTTTACACTCTACTGACAATTACTTTCTGTCTGGTCAAGCCTCGCATCATCCAGTCCATACTACGCTTTTCAATCATACTTTCACATTCTTGACTTTCTAATTGCTTATGCTTATCATTCAAGTAATTCAACATTACGTGATTTAGTTTGGAATAGCCTTTCTCACTTACTCCGCCATTATTCTATTTATTCCCTCTTGTCGACCTCCTTCTTATGCGCTAGCATTACTTTCGTCCGTTGATTACAAAAGCATACTGGAATCTCTCAACTGTATCTGAGAGATTGTCTGGTTGTATTGATGATCATCTTTGAATGATTATCTAGATACTCTTTGTATATTGTATTGTTCATATCTTACAGTTGTAAGATCTAGGGTATTTGGGGGGAAATCTTTTGGGTTGCTTAATAAGATTTTGTCACCTTGTTTTGTCGCTATTTTTTGTGTTGATTTGTCTTTGTATTTGATTCATAAAATTCTACCGTTAATGCATAAACTAAAAAAGTATAAGTAGATTATAAATGTAAGAGTAAATTATGTTTTTGGCCCCTGTAGTTATATCACTTTTACTATATTAGCCCAAAATAAGAATTTTTAACATATCTGCCCTCATGATTTCTATAACTAACCATTTTGACCCGTAAGTCTAGAGATCATGGGTTCCAAAATGGTTAGTTATAGAGACCATGGGGGCTAAAATGGTTAGACTTAGGGGCCAAAATGGTTAGTTATAAAGACCATGGGGGCAGATATGTTAAAAATTCATATTTTATGCTAATATAGTAAAAGTGATATAACTACAGGGGCTAAAAACGTAATTTACTCTAAATGTAATAAAAGATTACTTTCAATGTTTTTAAGGTTGTTTTTTAGCTGGTCTTTAAACAATCACTTCCACAAACAAGAAATTCCACCATATCCTTTGAAAAAGAGCTCCGGTAGTCATTCAATATACGCCCCCAACACTAAAGGCTGATTCGGAAGCCACGGTAGTGATCGGGATGCCAAAAACTATATATATATATATATATATATATATATATATTAATTATTTAATAAAAATAATTCGAGCGAAACCGAGCGAGCGGACCTTTGCTCATGCTTGGCTCGTTTTCAAATCGAACCGAGCTGAGTGGCTCATTACCAAACTAAGCGGGAATCAATTGTGACACACGAGGTGACCTTCACTTCCATTTGTATAGTAATCAATTGCAATCCGAGCCCATGGTCACCTTTAAATGGCCCCGACTTTGGCTAGCGTTGTTCACAAAACTCACGACTTGCTCAAAAAATCTTAGCTTGAAAAAAGCTTGTTTGTAAACGAGTCGAGCCCGATTCAGAGTTGACTCGCTCGATTAATTCGTTTAAATTAATCCCCAAATTTAATACATGTAATAATAATAACAGATAAAAATAATGAAAAAAACAAAAACAATACACATGATATTTTGAAAATTTATATTCGATCTTAAAAAAAACAAAAATAATGCATGTGTATGTCAAAAAGTTATCATTTTGTCTTTTATATTATACATACATGTAAAAAAGTTAAAACAAAATTAACGAGCCGGCTCGACTAGCCATTAGATCTGAAAGTGTGTTTAGTTAAACGACATTCAAATGATTTATTTAGGAAGATTGCATATATACGAATGCATACATGTACACCAAAAAAAAAAAAAAAAAAAAAAAAAAAAAAAACTCGAACGCAAGTGTTAGGTAAAGGGTATTTGCGCTCGTCCCATGAAAGTGTCATTTCTATATTAATCTAGCTACATCAAGATTTTTTCTAGGCATGTTTTGTTTAATAAGTTATAGTCAAGGTTTTGGTTGGTAAAGAAAGGCATGGTGAGTTATACGTGTTGTAGCAGTTGTAATATCAATTGTGGTTGGAGGTGGTAATTTATAAATGCATGTGCATTTTTTGACTCTAAGAAAGTTGTAAGAAATTTACAAATATTTATAATATAGCACTATGTTGTACTGTTGCCTACAAAGATTCAAGATCCATTGTACCTATCAATGATGCAACTGTAGCGAAACGATATTTCTTTTCATTAAGTTGATGATGTCAACGTAGATGACGTTGTCAAACATTTTTTTATTAGACGTTTGTCTATCATATATCGTTTCACTATTTTAGGTGACTAATGGAGAATTATCTGTTTTCTTGTATCACACATATTATTGATTTATTGTTATATAAGGGTGGAGGGTATAGTCAATCACCCGTGTTTGAGTGAAATCCTACCCAATAATATTATGTCATGTCAACCCTCCATTCTACTCCCCATTTTACACTCAATCACTAGGTATGGTCAAACACCCCTCAATTAAAAAAAAAAACTTGATTGGTCTCTCCTCTCTCTCCCCTCTCTCCTCTCCTCTCAATCACATCGGTGAACAATCACCGATTTTGTTCACTCTCTCCAACTCAAACACCCAACTCAATCAAGTGGGGGTGGCCATTTTCGACAGATATCTGGGTGAACGGATGAATCTGGGCTTTAATCTCGGGTCCGAACCTGATGGGGGCAAGGGTTTATGGATTTCATCCGGTTCCCACGCATTAGGGGGTACAGTCTCACGACGGTTGAGGAGTCAAATTTAGACATAACCCCAAACAGGATGAGTTTACACGTGAGTTTCTTTATCATTCAAAATTACACCATCCAATAAAAATAAAACATTAATGCATATGGTACAAGATCTTAATTAAAAAACAAAACAACAAAAACATCAATTTATCCCCCCACCCCCACACATACATATATACAAAATAATAAACGTAACCTCTTTCTCTTCCGCTTTTTCATCTTCGTTTTTCTAGGCTATGGCAGTTTGACAGGGCTGTTCAAATTGCTCGACACACTTATTCGATACTCGGTCGACAAATGCTCAATATTTGCTCATTCGATTCAGCTCGGTTGAAAAAACGCTTGTCTCAGATCGCTTCGGTTTGTAAACAAATCGAGCACTAGCAAAGGTCCGCTCAGTTCGGTTCAGCTCAACCGCTCGATTTACTTTTTAATATGTGTTCACATATCATTTTTAATGAAATGACTAGAGGCCCACATTAACAATTTTTGGTCCAATATCCAAATAGAGCTTATTTAAGTAACTAGAATTGAAGTCCAACACCAATAGTCTATTGTCCAATACATCAATGTCCATTTGAGTAATTGAGCCACAATGTCTACTAAAATGTGAAGCGTCGATCAATACTCAAGTCTCAACCCCATTCAATTCAGAAGTACAAGATCCTAATCAAAACCCCCCATGGGCCATCTATCCACACATATGATGCTAAAATTCTTCACCGTCTTGCCCACTACTAGAGATGGCCTTTTCAGTCACTGGTCACTTCTTTTCCGGTGACAAGGAAACACCCTCGGCCTTATCAGTATTCTTGTAGGTGTTAATATCTAAATAAATACGGCTATACTCGATTTTGGATACACATATTACTTATAAGTTTTAACGTCACATTTTTATTAACCATTATCAAAGTGCAAAACACAACGTTTCCACTTATAGGAAACAAAATTTTCTATATGGGTGGCAAACCGATTGGGTCGATTTCATATAAGATCCAAACGAGTTTAGTGTCAAGTTGGATTCGAGTTAAAACGGATTGCTTTAAAAAACATGTTAATAGTTAAAATTAGTTGGTTATGAGTTCATCTGCCATGTTTGTTTTTGTGGCGGCTAGTAGCAACGGTGGACGGTGATGAAAGTGGTTGCAGTTGTTGCCAGCTGAGACCGAGACTGGTGGGTAATGGGAATGATTGTGGTGGTTATACACATATCCTACCGGTACCGGTACATAAAGTATTGATCTTGAGGATTGTTAGTTATCCAAAGTATTCAGTACGGTCCGGTATTTGAAGGTAAATTAACCCAAAATCAGTGGCGGACCCAGAAATTTTTTCATGGGGGTGCGGAATATTTTTAAAGATTTTAGGCCCCTAGGTATATAAAAAAATTCAGTTCATATCGGGTCGGGTCGGGTCATGTAACACAAAAGAATATCAAGCTAAAATTTATATAATTATCAAAAACACGCCAAACGTCGTTACAAACATATTTAAAATATCGCTCTACGGGTTTTCATTTTTTTAAATCTATCAAAACATCTATAGCTACTTTTTCTAAGCAAGTCTTTCTCTATATAACATATACAACTAATTTCAACACTAAACACTTAAACAATCATCACCAAACTTCATAATTTTCAACTTTAAAATCAAGCCCTAGTTTTAATTGTTGATTCCTTCTAACTAACCATTTAAACACACTAAGCTTTAACTAAAACAACAAAATCAACCAACTAAAGTTTCAAAAAACAACAAAACAACTAATATTTCAAACTTTTCTAACAATTGTATTTCTCCTAAAAATCCAAATAAAACAAGAAAACTAAAAAATAATCGAACCATACCCGAAAATAGTGATGAGATGTTTTCGTGAGTTTGGTGGCCGAAATTGCAGTGGGTTGGGTTATTATATTTTAGTTCAAATTAGATTTATTAGATTGGGTTGGGCTTGAGTTATGGAGTGTATATTGGGTAAAAGATTAAGAGAAAGTTAATTGTGTTAAGTGAAAGTTAATTAGTTAAGTGGAAAGTTAATTAGGTTGTATTTAAAAAAAAAATCAGTGTTTACGTAATTTTTTTACAAATTCATAAGATTTCTTTTCCTAAGGGGGCGGTCGAAAATTTCCAAGGGGTGCGAACGAAAATTTTCAAGGGGTGCGGTCGGGATTTTACCGGAAATTTAGCACTAAATTTTATTGTTTCAAGGGGTGCGCCCGCCCACCTTAACATTCATGTGGGTACGCCCCTGCCCAAAATAGATGTACTGTACCAAACCGAAAGCACTGATCTCAAAAAACTCAAAAAGTGGGTACCTAATTGTTACCAAAAAGGCCCCTATACGGTACGATTCGGTTTTCGATACCGGTTACCATTTGCTCATCCCTAGATGACATCGACAACCAGTAGGTATTGTCAGTGTCAAGGACGATTGAGGAGGCAGTCGTGGTGCCTATGACGAACATTAGGTTTTAATAAAGCAAGTGTTCATTCCACCGTTTGAACTCTTTCATTAATTATATTTTTGTTTTATTATAACACTATGGTTTGTAAGAAAAAACACAAAAGACTCATTCTAACTAAAAGTATTATATTAGATACTATACCATGTGAACTCAAATTTAATTGTTTTTGTATTGTTATAACACTATGGTTTGTAAGAAAAACACAAAAGACTCGCTCAACTAAAAGTATTATATTAGATACCATGTGAACTCAAATTTAATTGTTTTTGTATTGGACAAAGTTTCGTCAAGTAGTTTCAAAGGTTGACTTAAAAATACTACGCATGTATGATTAAAGTAGATTATGTCACCAGTTGAATTTTCTAAATAGATACTTAACGAACATGCGCGGAAGGACCTTATATTTAGAATCGTAGTGTAAACTCAGGAGCACTTTACGGTTCCATTTTTACTCGTCGTGTAAATCATGAAGTCTTCACCTTCCGGTTCCGGTTCCGGTTCCATTTTTTCTTTGTGTAACCCAAGAGGTCTTCACCTTAAGGTTTCGCTTGTGTAGTCATCAATTGCAATTCGAGCCCGTTGACTTTGACTAGGGTTGTTCATAAAACTCACGGTTTATGACTCGCTCAAAGTTCACTTAAAAAAACTTGGCTTGAAAAAAACTCATCTGTAAACGAGCTGAGCCCAAGCCAGAGTAGGCTGGGCTGGGCTCGTGACTTGCTCGGTTGACTCGTTTAAATTAAACCCCAAATTTTAATATATATAACAATGACCATAATAATAATAAGAGTTAATTACATACTTAGTCCCAGTAGTTTGCACAAAGTAACATACTTAGGTACTAATAGTTTAAAATCACTTTCAAGGGTATTTACTTTTCATTTTGTAACGTTTGGATGTATTAACTTCTAGGATATTAATACAGTTAGTCCATGTGGTTTGCACAAAATAACATACTTAGGTACTAATAGTTTAACAAATAATTAACGTTGATACCTCTAAACGTTACAAAATGAAAAGTTAATACCCTAGAATATGATTTTAAACTATTAGTACCTAAGTATGTTATTTTGTGCAAACCACATGGACTAACTGTGTTAATACCCTAGAAGTTAATACCTCCAAACGTTACAAAATGAAAAGTTAATACCCTTGAAAGTGATTTTAAACTATTAGTACCTAAGTATGTTACTTTGTGCAAACCACAGGTACTAACTATGTAATTAACTCTATCAATATATGAACAAAAATTAAAATAAAACTAAGGAGACTGTTTAACGATCCCAAACCTAACCTGGCTCAGCTCGACTTATTTACAACCCTAGCTTTTGCCAACCAAACAACACAAAGTAATAATTTATTTCATTCACACATGGTAACCAAACAAGACATGTAATGGTAATTGATCAATTCATTCACTCGTCCATTCCATAACCCCATACCCAATAGATTAGGGTAAGTTGTTCAGTGTAACCTGTATTGTGTCCGTTCTCATTGATTATATTGATGCAATCTTGTATTTTTTTTTCTTCTTACGGGGATTCTCATGGTCTTAAAAGATACCCAATAAATAGTACAATTATAGCAAATTCGAAAGCTCCTGCACACTTAATATTGAATACCAAATTTACACAAATATTCGAAAGCTCCTGCACACTTATAATACATGAGTTTATAAAGTAGTTTATTATATAGGGTAGGGATAGTGTACATTAATTCAAAAGCGTGAGAAGTGTATTATAACACTATATATAACACTATATAACACCATATAAACACCGTATAACACTATGTAACACCATATAACACTATGTAACACTATATAACAATATATAACACTATACATCTATCATAGACATGCTATCAGACAAAATATAGTGTTATATTTGTTATATAATGTTATATAGTGTTATATGGTGTTACATAGTGTTATACGGTGTTTATATGGTGTTATATAGAGTTATATATAGTGTTATAATACACTTCTGGATTAATGTACAGGATCCTCTACCATTATATATAATCATTTTTGTTGTAGAACACATATAACCTCTCTAATTTGATTAGCAATTGCCTTTGATTAAAGTTGGTAGCACTTGTCATTGTTGTTCTCCTAAAGTCGAAAAATATAAAGGACCCACCGAATACCGATCCAAACCACCCTTACCTAATTTCCAATCTAATGTAAGTTTGGTTTGAGAGTAGATGCATGGATAGGACATTCGTCACAGCGACATAGCCTCAATTATTAACCTATTTTTTAAATTAATATTGGAAAGTTTGTAGAAAGGGTTAAATTAATATTGCAAAGTTTGTAGAAAGGGGTAGATTTGGTGGTTATTGGCGGTGGTTTATATAGGTAAAAAAATTAGGTGGAGCTAAGTTTGTCTAATCTTGAAATTAATTCGTTTAGTTTGTGAGAGTTTAAACGAGGCTCGTTAAGAGTTTTATGTATAATTTTTAAGTTCGACTCGTTAATTATTCTAGTTTGAATTTGGCGTGGGCTATGCTTATTTTATATTTATTAAATAAGTAATTATTTGATTTATATAGATATCTAGTTATAGATTAAGAGTTGATTATAAAGTATAAAATTCCTAAAAGATAAGAAGTAAAAAGAGAAAGGTATATCAAGCCTTTATATTCTTTCGACACACCCAAAACTATAGATAAGTAGATAAGAGAGTATAAATTACTAAAACACCATATTTAAATCCTGACAATCCATAAAAACTTCAAATACAACTATAAATATAAAACATCACATGTGTTTTACGTTGATTATAATGTGGTGTTTAATATTATCAGACTTTTGATTCGAAAAAAAAAACAGAACCCATACATAACAAAGTTAAGATTACTAAAACACCATATTCAAATTCTAACAGTGTATAAATTATGCTAATTTAAAAGGCCTTATCACTTTTTACACTTTTTAGAGACACATTTTGCATCTAAATGTCACTCGTTATAGATTTAGAGTTAGCTACAAAGTGCAAAACTCCTAAAAAATGTGAGTCATCCTCTAATTTTTAATATATATAGGGTTGAGTTTATTTCAGAATTCTGAATATTCGCAGAACTTTCAGAACTGCTAATAAACAATTATTTTATTTATATTTAGCATTATTTAAAGATATATTATATGTATTTTTATGATTACATATATGAAAAACCAAATTATATATGTGTAATGACTAATTTACATATAAAAAAACAATGATAAAAAATAGTCTTAAACTATGAAAAGCCAATTTACGTATATAAATTTATAAAGTTACATATGAAAAAAATGATGAAACTACTCTTAACACATGGAATCGTAATAAATGATAAAAAAAATAGTTTTAAACAATGTGAAATATAAAATTATATTAGCGGAACGGTTGTTTATTAGGAATTCTATAAGTTCTGCAATTATTTAGAGTTCTAAAATGATCCTTACCTATATATATATATACATGGTAGGGTTCATTTGAGAACCACTCTTATTGCAAGAACCACGAGAACAAATGTAAACACAACAAAATAAATCCACCCACCACCACCCAAAACCTAAACCCCCACCCCATCACAACCCAAAAACCTAAACACCCCCCCCCCCCCCACTCGCGCTAAAAAAAAAACTATACCTCACCAAAAAACCAAAAAAAAACCTAACCCCCCCCCCCCCCCCCCAAAAAAAAAACGAGTTGGGTCAACTCAGGAACATCCGCCTTTGTATTTTTGAACGTTGGTTCGAGTGGCTCGACTCAGATGCGATCGACCATGGTTCATGGTCTGGTGCGGGTCTAGTGAGTCTGGCTGGCTCAGGAACATCAGATGTCGTTAGCTGCAACATCCGTTAACATCATCAAGTTCAGCACCAAGGCTGACATCATCATGTTCCTCACTATGGATGAGCAAATGGTATCAGGTACCGGTACCATACCGGTACCGAATTTACCGAACCGATACCGGTACCGAATTTGCCGAACCGGGTACATTTTCGGTACCGACTTTTGACATTTTCGGTACCGGTCCGGTACGGTACCGGTATTTACCCGTTTTACACTAAAATACCGGTACCGAACCGTACCGGGTATATTCGGTACCGGAACCCACTTTCGAGAATTTTCGGTACCACCGAACGAGTACCATGCTCATCCATATTCCTCACTTCAACATTGTAGATATTTCAACAGTGAAATGAAACTTTAGAACTTGTGCAATAATAGTTGTTTCAGCACTGAAACAGAAATTGTTTCCGGCCAACAACATTTAAGCAGAAAAAATGAAGGCTGAAGAGGGAATGAAATGGAAAAAAAAAACATGGGATGAATGAAATGATTTTGAGGGAATGGAATGCATTTTGGAATGAGCGATTCCATTCCATCGACCAACCAAACACTCTTTTCTTCATTCCCTCGTAATAATATATTCCATTACAACTCTCATTCCTTTATACCAAACGCTGCCTTGTTTTCATTTAATTTCCTTTGAGAACTGTTTTAACTCAGTTTAGTATAAATACTAAAGGATCCTTAGTAGCAAAATTCACTTTGCAACATACACAACAAAGCATCCAACAATCTGGTTCTTCTACTCTATGTTGTTCAAGGTATTTCTTCAGCTTTAATGTCTTCCCCTGCAGTAGAACTGATTAGGCTATTGAACCCTGGGAAACAAACTAATTCTCTTGGACGACTAGAATTTGTTTTAAATGAACCATGTTCAACATGTTCCTCAGCCAAAACCGGTTTTTGGTTTTGCATTTATGTCTTGTTCTTGTTTATTTTAGCTGTAATTTGTACTTGTAATATACCGCTTTCCTTTATAATTATGTATTCTAATTCGAATAAAATTGTTTTATTAACAAAGTATAAATTAGCAAAATTTGTGTGCATAGAGGTATGTACCTCATGCTTTGGGAGGTTTCCAAAAAGAAATTTGATGTTTCACTTTTAACCCAAAACTATTTATTTTTCTACTTATAACACCAAAAGTTTTCATCTCTTGCAATTTAATCTCACAACTTTTGTACTTTCAACTTTGGTCCCCACACTTTTCATATTTCGCAAATTTTGCGTTTTAAATTTTGCGAGTTAACACGGCATAATGTGTATGTGGTTCAACGTTTTAACATTTCGTTTTACGCTTCATACTAGATTTTGCGAGTTAACACAAATCAACGTGTGTGTGTGGTTCAACGTTTTTACGTCGACTATCTTTTCCTGGTTTGACAAGTTCGTTACAACGCGCGGGGTCCTAAATCGACTTGATTCATATTTACGTTGCAGTCTAATTTCTTTGCGTTAACACGCCGTAACTTCAGTATTGGTTGCCGCTGGCGATGGTGTGGGATACGCCCCCGCCGCATTGCAGCGGGTGGTCAATCTAGTTTAGATTATATACGAATGGCTCCTAGAAACAGATGGTGAATATCACGGGTGCAGGTAAGTTACTAGAAGCTAGTTTGCTTTATGGTTTTACATTTGTACAAAAAGATAGTGAATATGGCGGGTGCAAGTAACTTACTAAAACCTAGTTTGCTTTATGGTTTTACATTTGTACAAAAAGATAGTGAATATGGCGGGTGCAAGTAACTTACTAAAACCTAGTTTGCTTTATGGTTTTTCATTTGTTATAGAAAATGGATATGGATTCTTCAAACTATTTGTCATAAACAACTTTTGTTTATAAACAAAACCATAAGATTAGGACTAATCTCGCAGTTCGACCCGTCATTCTCAATTTTCTTGTTAAATGAAGAAACATGGCTACCAAATCCATCGATCAAAGCAAGTAAATTAGAACCATAAAATTAAAGCATTCATGAAATCATTTGTATTTGTTACTACAAAGATCCAACAAGATGGTTATCAGGATCATCACACAAGGAAAAGCTCATTAGAAGAGGTCCAAGATAAAAGCCTATAAATCATGATTTTAGAAAACCATTATGAAATCTTTTCAAAAAAAAATCTCACACTCACTCTCCTATCTCATTTATGAAAAAATTAAGCTTCTTTTTTTAACGGCAAACTAACATACTTTTAAATACTCATATCCATACACCTTGCAGAATTCAAACCCTACATCTCAAAACTAAGCATCTAATTAACATAGTTTGTGAACGTATTTGTGGAATCAAACGAGAAAAACAAGGATGACAAACCAGTAAATGAACGACTGGATTACTTCAAATTCTTTAATACTTCAATAAGCCATAAGTGAGTTACATAAATGTAAACGCGGGTAACAGAAACAAAAGGAATGAAGAAGAATTGAGAATGAATGAAGGGACTTTTATTTGCTATAGTCAAACCATAGATCATCAAAGCAATATAAATGTAAATGACTAAGACTCCCAATCATACAAGAACTGAGAATGAATGAAGGGCCTAGGCCCTAGTTAGAAGTATAGCCTTTGACTTCATGAATGTGGCTCTTAAACAACAACCCCACATGATCAAAACCAGTGGCGAATCTAAATTTTTTTTTATAGGGGTAACGTTTAAAAAAAAGGTAACGAAATTAAAAAAACGTCAAAAAACGTAATTTTTTTTAAAATTTACACTACCGTCGGAGCGTCAAGAGATAGCGGAGGCTATCCCTTATTATAAGGTAGGTCCACCACTAATTAAAACCATCTAAGGACCGACTTTGGTAAAGACGGATCAGAAACCGTCAACTTCTATAGCATTCGACAAAACGTTCTTTAATTCCGATATGAGTGTAAAAGTTCTATTTCAATATTAAAAGAACTTAGACCGGTTTTTACCGTTCGAAGTTATAAATTGTTCTGAATCAAGGGGGAGAAACGATGTTTTTTTACATATATAAGGTAACGGGTCAGAACATTTGGTGGCTAACACTATTTATTGATTATTTTTTTATGAAAGGTGGCCAAAATGGGATTGGATACGTGATATTTATACATCGTTTGTCTCAATATTATTGTTAGTTCTATTATTTTAATATGTCCTTAAATATTATCCACTTTTGTTGAAAAACGGGCATGATTGATTACCTTTATCAAGTCACCTGTAATTAATCTTACTATCATATAATTCAAAGAAATTATTTAATAATATAAATTGTAACCATTTGTGTTTTTATTATCTAGATAGATGGTTATTTTATGATGGAATGAGTATGTAAGAGTAAATTACAAGTTTTGTCTTTTAATTATATACTCAATTTCAGACGATTTTCTTTGATGTTAAAATTGATGGAATTTGTACCGTATGTTTCAAAATCTTGTACGTTTTATCCTTTTACACTAACCTAATTAAAATTCAACATTAAATCATGTTATATAGACCCCACATGAGGGTAAATTAGTCTTTTTACCCTTTTAATACAAAAAAAAGAACATTTAATATAAAATCCCTTTCTCTCCACTCACAATCTCTCTCCCCCTCACACACATAAACCTCGCGTTTCTCTCTATCTAGGTTTTGACCATGGGCAAGGGTTTGAAGGTGGGGGAAAGGACAAGGGGTGGGGGTCACGATTGGGGCTCGTGGTGGATGGAATGGGGTTTGGAAATGGTCGGGGCGACGTTTGGGAATGGTGGATGGTGGTGATGTTTAGGGTTGGTGGGGGCGACGGGTGCAAGAGGGGGCAGTAGTGTGGATGGGGGCGACGTTCGGGGCTAGTTGGGCGACGTTTTGGGCTGGTGGATGGTTGGCGTTGGGAGCTGGTGGGGGCGGTGGTGGTTGCAGGGGTGTGCAAGGGGAGGCGGTGGTGGATACTGGTTACAAGGTGTGGATGGGTGGTGAATGGTGGTTGAGGTAGTGATAGAGAGAGAGTGTGGTAGATGGTGGTTGCAGAGGTGTGGATAGGTTGCAGGGGGATGGTGGTTGAGGGCATGGCTTATGGTGGAGAGAGAAAAGAGAGAGAGAGAGAGAAAATGGTAGAGAGAGAAGGAGAGTTGTAGAGAGAGAGAGATGTAGAGAAAGAGATAATAATAATAATAATTAATATTAATAATAAATTATAAAAATATTTTGTTTTATTTTTAAAATAACAGTAATTAAATAGGTAAAAACACTAAAATACCCATGGATGATTAGATTTAATAAAATTTAACTTGGTTAGAGCCTAAAGGACGTATCGTTCAAGGTTTTGAGACATAAAGTACAAATCCCGTCAATTTTAACTCCAAAAGACACCGCCTAAATTAAGTATATAAATAAAGGGCAAAATTTGTAAGTTACTATAACACCCCAAAAACGGGTTTGGTAATTTAGAACCCGGTTAAGATAAAGGAATGGGTAAAGTACCGTTAGTAGTAAAAGTGAACCCATAAACAAAATAACTAGGAACAAATTAGCCTAGTGGTGTTATATATATAAGTATAAGATGATGAGTTTTTAGTCCCGTATGCAATCAAAACGAAACTTGAGGGACCAAAAAGGTTAGGATGGAAAGATGGGTTTTATTTATGAAAGTTAACACACACAAACACACATATTCGTGTGTTCTAGAAATCGATCAGGAGCTCCATGAGCTCAAAACCCTAGTTTCCATCCATTTCATCAAATCAAAAGGCAAGATGAAGCTTAAATTCATAACCGAGCATGGATTAGTGATCACCTTCTCATGGGGATCATAAGGTATGTCTTAAAGATTAGATTGGTGATCTTTCACGAAGTGGGTTATGATGTAAGTTGCGAATTTGTATGAAATTGAGAATGAGTATGTGTTAGAATTGTCATATAGAACATGGGGTATGCACGGTTTGGGCTAATTTGATGTTTAGAGATGAAACCCGTTGATTATGGTGATGATAACGACTTGAATGGTCATCCATGTCCAATTCTTGCTTAATATTGATGTATTTTGATTTGTATGATGGATTCTTGTTAGAGGAATTGAAAGAAATGTGATATTAGTATGTTTGATGTTTATGCATGAATGTTTATGTTGATTAGAAGGAGGAATTTGTGAATTATGAATGAGATTAGAAGGATATGCATGAATTAGTTGTACACTATGCTTAGAAGGTAGTACACACATCAAAAGTATGATGAAATTATGAAGAACTTAATATTAGATCACTTGTAAGTGATTAACAAAGTAGTTATGAAGTGGGTTTTTGATGATATGATAGAAGTAATGACATGCTTATGTTAATAATGTTGAAAATCATATATGTGTAAGTATGTTTAAAGAAATTGGATAAGAAATGATGGATTAGCATGTTTTAAGGTTAAATGATAAACTTAATATAAGATCCGTGTGATAAAAAGGATTTGTTGATTGATGAATACACTAACTATCTTGAGAATGATATATGATAGTTGATGCTTAATAAGCGACAAGGAAGCTTGGGAGGGAAGCGGGTCAAACGGGACTAATGCGCACGGGAAGCATATTCGGATGTTATGTAAGTAAAGCTTACACCCCTTTTTGTAGAATATCTATTCATTGTATAGATTATGAACATGGTAACTAAATATGTGAATTATGATGTTCCGACAAGTTTTGGTATGGGTCGGAACATGTGATTATGTTAAGAAACTAAGTTGATGGTCGAAAAGGGTAAAAAGGGTATTATGGTGATTTTGGTTATGAGTTAACGAAGGAATAAGTTACATGAATGGGATAATGACTAACTAAAGTCCCACAAGGATAAAATGGACATTTAGACTTAACAGGTCAAATGGTGAAGATATCACCATTTGACGATATTGACTAATGAATTGTTTTGTCAAGTATTATGCATTCACAGGATGAATAGCGAAAGGAATTATGTTGCTATTAACTAGCCATTTAGTGCACGGAATATTAAAACGGGTCATAACTTTGATCCGAGCCAGGTATGTACGATTTGAGTTATCGTTAAGTCGTGCGATTAGTCAAATGTTAAAGGAAGTCCTTTGTAGTAAAGGATGGAACAAAGTTGACAAAAACACCCTTGATGGGTAAATCGGGCAAACGGTCTTAAAAGTTGATTAGAAACAAGCTATTTGATTAAGTGAATGTTTTGAAAAAGTAGGAAAGCGAGAAATATGATTTTCGTAAGCCAAGGACCTTAAAATGCGGAATAAACCTTTAACGGGTCAAAATAAGCTTTTGAGTGAGAATGGGTTAAGATGATGCAAGACATCCAAGAATTTAGTCTTTTATGATAGACGTCATTGATATTATTAGGTTCATAAGAAGTTATGGTCAAACAAACGAGTTATAAATGCATGAACGGGTCAAAATTTTGGTAAAAGGGTAATAAGCCGAAGGCTTGAAGGTCCTAAATTTCGGAAGCCTGAATATTGGATTTTCACTCCATGTGATGGAGAATTAAATTACGACCGCGTAGGAAAAAGAATCATGTAAATCGGATCAATAACGAATGAGTTATGTCCGTTTTCGTGAAACTTGGGTTGGCTGGGAATTTTGTAGCAGCAATTAAGCAACTTGCTGTCAAAAAGGGGCTAGGTGTAGCATCTAGCCCCTAGGTGTAGCGTCTAGCCCCTGATTCTGAAAATTGTTTAATTTTGCTTGTTTGACCCATATTACTTGTTTAAACTTGTTATTTAACTATCAACGCTAACTTTTAAGTTGGTTTTGATCATAGGTGATAGCCAAGAGTGCCCGGATATGTATGTATGTTTGTATGTCTCTATAAACGTATTTAGAAATGTATGTAAGCATGTATGCACCTACGTATGTATGTTTATAAGTATGTGAGCAAGTATACGCGGATATATGAAGGTATGTATGTGAGTAGGCATGTATGAGTTAGGTATGTTGCAAGTAAGGATGTATGTATGTATATATGTATAATGTTATGAGTGTACGTAATGATGTAGGTATGTGTGTATGTAGATACGTATGTAATGATGTAGATGTGTTTACATGTGGGTATGTACGTATGTATGTAATTGGTTATGTGTGAACGTATGAATATGTATAAGTATGTATGAAAGTAGGTACACATGTATCCAATGAAATTGAGTACTAACGATAATATTAGCGTGCCTGGTGAATGAAGTGTAACGCAGGAATAACAAAGAAATCTCACCACGGATTGTATGATTAGATGGAAAGCTGGGATGTAAAGAGTTAACGGAACGAAAAGTAAACGTGAATAAATCTTGTATGTTTATAATGCGTACTAATGTTATGAATTTTATGTGGTGAGCGCAGGTAGTACGAGTCATGAGGATCATCAAGGATTAGAGATCGAGGATCGAGTCAAAAGACAGATTGTACGGGAACGTTGGTGTATGAAATTTAGAAAACCCTGTAACGCCTCGTATTTTCGTAATTCCTTGTTCCTATAAAATTCGGGTTCATTTCCTATTTTTAGAAACGCAGTTGATATCTGATCGAAAAACGGTTTAAAAACGGAAAGCTACGCTTTTTATGCACTTTTAACACAACCGACAAGCGAACGCGACCAGTATCTAACACCGACATTATGTCACACATTATAAACTTTAAAATAATATTATACGACATTCTACGACGAACGTGTTTCAAAAATGAGTTCGTATGTACTTTCGGGCCGTTTAAATCGCACGAGATGGGCTTGTGGGCCTTGAGCCCAAGCCCAAAGCCCACTAACTTTAAATAACCCTAGTATAAAGGTCTAGTTTTAATCTTTAGCCTCATTATATATAAAAAAAATCCTAAGCTAAACACGCACACCACCTGGTCTCACCATCTTCATCAATCTAGACCCTAGTTCCATCACCACCAACAACTCTGTCTCCCTCTCTAAGTGCAGACATCAAAGCTCACACATGGAATCAAGGAGAAACCTGGTCTTCCACACCACCCTCGTTCTTACAACCCTACTCACCCCCCTCTCTTATTCCTAAACCACAGCACAACCCCCACATCTGTAGATTTAACGGCCGACCACCACCATTTTTGGTGGTGGTGTACGGCGGCTGTACACCGACGGGAGAGAGACGCGGAGCCGTCAAATCGATGGTCAGAACACCGCAAGCGGCGGCGGCTATGCGGGATTTCGCTACTAGGCGGCGACGAAAATGGTGGTGTTCTACGACGGCGGAGCCCAACTCCGGCTGTCGGGATACGCGGCTCAGCGATGGAGATGGTGATGTTTGACTGTCACCGTGGTAACACGTCTCCAAAATCTCCGGTGAGTGTTCTTACTTTCGGGTAAATTGTTGGTTTGTCACAATTTGCTAACCCACCTCCTGGATTTTGGTATTGGTTATGGTCATCGGCTCTGATTCGGTTCGGGCTCGGTCAAGCGGTCAACGGTCAGCCTTGTTCAAGTCAAACTTTGGGTTTTGTTTCGGCTCGGTCAGATTCGGTTCGGTTTCTGTTTGGGTCAACTCGGTCAAATAGTCAATCGTGGTCAACTGGTCAACGCGAGTCAACAAAAAATGCGGTAAAATCTTAACGACACAACTTTTGTTTATATTATTTAGATAACTAATTATTGTTTCGAACTTAGCTCAAATCGACACGTCAAATAAGCGATAAATATTTTGAGTAAATTATAAAATATTACTAAATCTTGTGCATTGAATTTCATATAATCGAAACGCGTATAGTTTAGATAAAAACCAAACCAACATCGCGATATGATGAACATGTTAAAAACATATATATATATATACTAGACTTGTTCGCGACAAAGATACGACACTTTAAAATTCGAATAGGATCGTATATAAGATTTCTACATATTGTTGATTTATTGTTGAGTTTTGATAAGTATATCGACACTGAGATTGTCGGGATCATCTAGAAACAGAGGAAACTCTGCCTGATTTTCGTAAAAATCCATAATTCTTAATGCGTTAAAATTATAAAACGAAGCTTAACGGATTCAATTAATTTTTATAAAAATAAGTATAAATGTATATTTATTTCATTTATATTTATTTTAACAATACTCCTATAATCTCTGAATTCTCTCTAATTCTTTGCATTTGCGAGAACGAGACTCGTGTTCTTCAAGAACTGAAAGGTTACCTCAGTGTTTCATCCTTCAACTCTTCGACTCTCCACAGGACATGGAATGCGTTGCGAAAAAATGAGCATACTCGATCCCATTTTACGCTTTATTACCTATGGGATGCAATACATGTACTTTGAATCAAATGCACAAACATACTAGAATTTTTGTACAAATAATCTTTATATATGCTCATACGTGTTATACTTGCAATCATACGTGTTGTAATTGCATTCATACGTGTTTAAATTCATATGTTCATACTTAGTTATTGCCATGAAAAATCTGTTTAAAACATTTTTATAGTTGTACTCAAACTTATATGCTCGCCAATACTATTTGTATTGATCTATGCTTTAACATGTATTGCAGGATTTGGATGATGCAAGGAATCTAGTAGGATTGCCTAGAAACGCGATTAAACTCTAATACTTGTTGTTATGTATTTTATTTTAAAACATGTTGTAATTTGTTTCCAATCTTTGTATGAGATCAGTAATCAATGAAATGAAACCCAATTACTTGAATACTTGTTGTAGTATATTTATTTCAAACTTGTGTTATTTCTAGTTCAAGAAATGTAAAAGTAACTATTAAATACTTGTCACAATTAGCGTTATGAAGTCTCTTGCAATCTATTTCGTCTCATCCTGATGTTTCCGCCATTGGTTGGGGTGTGACAGATTGGTATCAGAGCCATAACTGTAGAGAATTAGGTAGAATTTCCATGTTCGACCTAGTCTATAGTCTAAGTACCAAAATTTGACCATTCCTTATTCTTGCTTACTATGTGATTCTTCCTATTTGCTTCTACCTCTTCTTTTGTCCAAATATACAATGTGTGTTTTATAAAACATTTCACACAATACATACTTGAAGATACTCATATTTCACAATCGAAACGACTCACTAGAATAGGGGTGATTCCCGCCTTTGGTGACGAATTTCAATCCACCTTACATTTTATATTGCACGAAATTTCACCATCAAGTCAGGAGTGATATTCGTATCTTGGTGGGAACTTCCATTTCATACTCTAGTGGTTCCTTATTGACGAGTCTAAGTTTTATCTTGTTTCGTTCAATAAACCACATTTTGGGGACGAAATTGTCAAGCTAGGATTGATATCAACACCTTGGTGACTGGTTCCACTCTTTGATTTTCAATCTTGCCAAAGTTTCGTATTTTCGATCAAATTAGGGACATGTACTGACTGGAAGGGTAAAATACCGTCAATCGCCTGGCGACGAGAGTATTATGCCTATTAGGCCATAGAATGTCAGTCACACCCCCAAAATCCACAAGCGAAGTATCACCGCTTGGAGGCGTGACATGACCATGATCCAGCCACCAATCATATTGAACAATGTATTTAAAATAGATAAAACCCAACCACACAATATAATTGGTGTTTCAAAACTAGTTAACCAAGTTCAAATTAAATAGCGAAAGCATAAGACGTGGAACCAAAACATAAGTTCAATAAGTTCATAAAGTTTAAGTGTTTAGAACGGGACTTAACAGTCCATATCCCACAACGACCTCCTCCTCGTGCAAGCTCCATAAGTATCTAACGACCTGCAAGGCGTGTAACAACGAGTCAACAACAAAGTTGAGCGAGTTCACAGTAGGTGTTCGTTATAAAGTAGTTTTTCAGGAACTATGAGTTTGTTTGTAACTGCAGGTTAAATCAACTTTCCTTATTTTCCAAACCATAAACGGTGGGGGCTACCCCATGTTGTAAACCACCAGACTAGATGTATATATAGGTGCCCTTCCCAATCCGAGGACAGATGTACGTATTGAATACGTAGGTTTAGCGCTGGTGCCCTTCCCAATCCGAGGACAGTGGTATGTAGTGAATACGTAGGTTTAGCGCCGGTGCCCTTCCCAATCCGAGGACAGTGGTACGTAGTGAATACGTAGGTTTAGCGCTGGTGCCCTTCCCAATCCGAGGATAGATGTACGTATAAAAATACGTAGGTTTAGCGCTGGTGCCCTTCCCAATCCGAGGACAGTGGTACGTAGGTTTAGCGCTGGCGTCCTTCCCAATCCGAGGACGGAGGTAAGTAGTTTAGTAGTGGTGAAAGTATAAGTTCCGTCTTAGCTATTTAATCCCATTCCCAACCCGCCGGGAATCCCATGCCTTAAGAGTGCGAACTCACCTTTGGTTGCTCGGTTTGACTCTCAAAAATAGCTAACAGTCAAGGTCGGTCAATCACGTCCTAGTATGATTACCACTTAGTTTATTAGTGACTTCAAATAAGCACGAAGTTCCTACACGCATCTATCACATAACATGCATCACTTTAACGGTTCATGCCCATATAAACTTCCCATCTATTCCCGTTCATAAGCAAACATACGACATTGCACATAACACTTTCATTGACATATAACATGTTAGATCATTCTCAGATAACCTACCAGACATTTAGACACGCAAATTACTACTTATGTCATTTCAGCCTTTACATTCAAAATTGGGCTGTTTTCGGGAATTTTAATAAAATAGTTTACCTATTCCAAAAATTCCCAACTTTTTACAGAAGGTCTTAAACGATCCAAATATTGTTGTGTAAAAATCTCGAGATCCAATTCACTACCAATATTTTATAAAAAATCATTTACCGGACTGCAATCAGATTCATCACTTTCTAACTGCAGTCCACGAAATAATTTATATAAATTCATCGTAAGTCCGATTGATGAAATTCCAGTTGGAGCATTACAAAGACATCAGTGGTCATCTACAGTAGAAATTTCATGAGCTAATTCTACACAGATTTCAAGTTATGACATAAAAGATAACACATATTTTCTGCAGTAAAAACGCAACTTTTGCTGCTGTGAAAAACGACCCTTTAAAAATAGCAAACGAAGTCCAAAAACTATGATTCCAGTGCCATTAAAACCATATTTCGAAATAACACGTTATAGACTCAAGAAAATCAGTTTTTAGATAAATATCGACCTGTTTACAGCCAACTGAAGTTGGCTGTAAATGTTTGGACAGAAGCTGTTTTCAGCTTATAGTGCTCTAACGCAAGTTCTATTTGTTCCGTTAACATGTTTAGTGGTCAACAACGTATTTCTAGTAATAAAAAACAAGCATCAACATATACCAAATAACATCATACTAACAACACTTCATCACATTTCATCTTTATGTAAAGCTTTATGTTCATGTTTTTTGGTTTAAACCTTTTAGTGTTCTTGTGATATTCATCATACTACATCTTTTAACTACTCAAAATAAAAGTGAACAAAGGTTAAACAAGGACTTACAACTAGCTCAAAGCTAGGGAAGAACTTCAAGAGAAAAGATGGTGAAAATGGATGATGAAAGCAAGCAAGAGAACTCCTTGATGTTCCACAAGCTTCAAGCTCCAAGGTATCACCTTCTAGCACTTGAATGAAGCTTAAAAATGGATTAAAGGTGGTTGTAAGTGGTGGTGGTGGCGGCGGCACCTTCTAGCCGAGAGGGAGGGAGAGAGTATGAGGGAATGGGGTGATGATTATGAGGATATGAAGAGATATGGAAATGATCTAGTAAAGATTCACACACATCTTATAAGATTTCTTACAAATCTTGGCAAGATACACAAGCAACCATCTAATATAATATTGAAACAAAATCTTATGAGTGGGGTCCCCTGCATGGGGCCGTAGATATGGAGAAGGGGGGGGGGGTAAGTGTAACTTGATGGTGAGTAGATAAATACTTAGGAGGTTGTGTGTAATATCTAGTGTTATGTGTGTATGGCACATTTTATAATGTGTTGGGGTATTCGGGGACCATTACTAGTCCAAAAATAATACAATAATGTTTCTGACAATATTTTGGTGTTCCGGGTAATGTCCGGTTGTTCTGTTGGATACCGTTTCGTTAAAGTGTTAAGTTGTTCCGTATAGTGTCTTTTATGTAACTTTTTGTAACACTTTTAATTCTCAACACTTAGAAAAGCATACAGGATCATTTAGTCAATTTCTGCACAATCAATAAGCACAATTTAATATTAATTAATCGTACGGATACAAGTAATTACGAGGGTTGTCACATTCTCCCCCTGTTAAGAAAATTTCGTCCCGAAATTTAGCACGTGGTTACTGAGGGAGCTAGTTAAGTTGCGTGGTTTTCCTGGTTTTCCTGGGGTGTCACATCATCCCCCCGTTGGTTTGGAATTTCGTCCCGAAATTCGGCAGTAGCTTCAGCCTCAGTATTGGTTGCACTTTTCTCAAATAACTGGGGATACTTGTGTTTCATTTGGTATTCTCATTCCCAGGTATACTCTGGGCCACGACGGGAGTTCCAACGAACTCGAACGAGAGGTATTCTGGTACGCTTGAGAACCTTAACATCTCGGTCAGTAATCTCTACTGGTTCCTCGACGAATCGCAGCTGATCGTCGATAGTGAGCTCCTTGAGAGGAACTATGAGGGTCTCATCTGACAGACACTTTTTCAGATTTGACACGTGGAATACGTTGTGAACTCCGCTGAGTTCTTCAGGTAGATTTAGCTTGTAGGCGACCTTGCCAATTTCTCAATGATTTTGAATGGTCCGACATAACGCGGATTGAGTTTGCCTCGTTTGCCAAAACGAACTACACCTTTCCAAGGTGAGACTTTTAGTAGCACTTGATCCCCAACCTGGAACTCGAGTGGTTTCCTGTGCTTATCAGCGTAGCTTTTCTGACGGTCACGAGCTGCCTCCATTCGTTGTCGTATCTGAGCAATCTTCTCGGTTGTATCTACTACAAGTTCTGGTCCAGTGATTTGACTGTCGTCAACTTCTGCCCAACAGAGGGGTGATCGGCATTTACGTCCGTACAATGCCTCGAACGGAGCGGCCTGGATACTGGTGTGGTAACTGTTGTTATACGAAAACTCCACTAACGGGAGGTATTTTTCCCAGCCATTACCAAAGTCGATTACATATGCCCTAAGCATGTCTTCAAGGGTTTGGATGGTGCGTTCAGATTGCCCATCCATTTGTGGATGGTATGCCGTGCTCATGTCTAATCGAGAACCAAAGGACTTGTGCATAGCTTGCCACAATTCAGATGTAAAACGTGAGTCACGATCAGAAATGATGGAGGTTGGCACTTTGTGCCTTGATACTACTTCCTTTAGGTAGATGTCTGCTAGAATAGAAAACTTGTCGGTTTCCTTGATAGCCAAGAAGTCTGCAGACTTAGTCAATCGATCCACTATCACCCAAATGGTGTCATTTCCGTGTTGAGATCTAGGCGGGCAGTAACGAAATCCATGGAAATTTGCTCCCATTTCCATGTCGAGAACTCTGGTTGTTGGAGTAGGCCTGATGGTTTCTGATATTCAATCTTGACTCTCGCACAAGTCAAACATTTACTGACGTAGGTTGCTATGTTGGCTTTCATGCTAGGCCACCAGTATGTAGTCTTTAAGTCGTGGTACATCTTATCCGAACCAGGATGTACTGAATAATGAGACTTATGTGCTTCATCCATCACAAGCTCGCGTAAGTTTCCGTAAAGTGGGACCCAGATGCGCCCTGTTACATAGTAAGTGCCGTTTTCCTTTTGTTCTAACCTTTTCCTTGATCCTCGTAAGGACTCAGCCTTGCTGTTCTCTGCTTTCAATGCTTCAACCTGAGCATCTCGTATCTGAGTAGGAAGACTAGATTGGATGGTAAGTTGTAGCGCTCGCACGCGCTTAGGTGTAGTATCCTTTCGACTGAGGGCGTCGGCCACAACATTGGCTTTGCCCGGATGGTACTTGATCGCACATTCGCAATCATTCAAGAGCTCGACCCATCGACGTTGTCGCATGTTTAGCTCCTTTTGCTTGAAGATATGCTCGAGACTCCTGTGATCGGTGTAAATGGTGCACTTGGTACCGTACAGGTAATGTCTCCATATCTTAAGTGCGAAAAAAACTGCTCCCAATTCCAAGTCGTGCGTAGTGTAGTTCCTTTCGTGAACTTTAAGTTGGCGTGATGCGTAGGAAATGACCTTGTCACGTTGCATCAACACGCAACCAAGTCCTTGGATGGAAGCGTCGCAATAAACCACAAAATCATATGTGCCTTCAGGCAACGAAAGAGTAGGTGTGCTACAAAGTCTATCTTTTGAGTGCTGAAATGTGGACTCCTGTACATCACCCCAACGATAGGCGACACCCTTCTGAGTCAGTGAAGTGAGAGGTTGCGCAATCCTTGAGAAATCCTTGATAAACCTTCTGTAATATTCTGCCATACCCAAGAATTGGCGGATTTCTGTTGGTGTACGGGGTGCAGGCCAGTTCTTGATCGAGTCTACCTTGGATGGATCAACATGAATCCCATCCGTGTTTACCAAGTGGCCTAGAAAGTGGACTTCGCCAAGCCAGAAGTCACATTTCAAAAATTTGGCATACAACTGCTCTGTTCGAAGAAGTTCCAAAATAAGCCTCAGGTGTTACTCGTGTTCTTCCTGACTCTTCGAATAGATCAGGATATCGTCGATGAAAACTATGACAAACTTATCCAGGTAAGGCTTACACACTCGGTTCGTGAGATCCATGAAGACCGCAGGTGCATTCGTTAATCCGAAAGGCATAACCAGAAACTCATAATGCCCATAACGAGTCCTGAATGCTGTTTTAGAGATATCCTCGTCTCGGACTCTCAGTTGATGGTAACCTGATCTTAAGTCAATCTTGGAATAGAAACTCGACCCTTGCAACTGGTCGAATAAGTCATCAATGCGTGGAAGAGGATAACGATTCTTCACGGTCACCTTGTTGAGTTCGCGGTAGTCAATACACATTCTGAAGGTACCATCTTTCTTCTTTACAAATAACACTGGAGCTCCCCAAGGCGAAGAGCTAGGGCGAATAAAACCCTTGTCCAAGAGCTCTTGTAGTTGCGAGGACAGTTCTTCAAGTGGGTTCGGATGTCGTCAAATAAAACAAGGGACATATCTATCGTGTCTGAGGATCCATATCGGCCGTATCAAGATCAAGGAAACGTACCTGAGGTATCAACATGTTCATGGCCCAATGCTCACTGAGTAACGTTCATAGAGCGTAACTTGTCCAAGCGAGTGTCCGCGGGGAACACTTTTAAGATCGTAGGGTTCAAAAGTATAACGTGTATGGGTGGGGAAACATGAGAAAGGGTAGCCGCAATCGATGAATTAGCGTTTAATAATCCCTAGCAGGGGTTTACCTGATATCGAAGGTACAGCTGGTTGTACGTAAGTTGGGTATAGTTAGGATAAAGTATGCCGTTGATCGAATATAGCTGTCATGGGGTTAAATCAATCAGAACAAGAATTCAACATAGCAGCATGATTGTCGTACAATTGTGTAGTGTTAAGATTCACTGAGACTTCCATCAAAAGTCGTCGGACTCGCCCACATGCGAAGGAGGAATAATTTACCTGAATCCATGAACTTAGGTGGGTTGGTGATTCATCAAGTAAGCAACCAAGTTAGGAGGAGTTCCTTGGGTTGTGCGAATGAATCCAAATACGTCTATGTAGTCATGAGGTTCCAAAGGAAAGACACGAAAATGTGTTCAAGAGAGTATAATCGTATCAACAATACATCACCACCCTCAAGGCTACAAGGAGTGATCACTAATGATCGAAGGTCAAGCCTTCCAAATTCTCTAAGCGAGTGCGTGTTCGTTTCAGTATCTCAACATGGAGTAGCGAGAACGTAATGTCACTGTGGTAAGAGAGTGATGGTTTGATCTAAGCCAATGGTAGAAATTGGACGTATCATTAATCAATAATCATGTGTCGGTGCAAGAGCTAGTGCAAAGATTCCGCATATTTAAGAAAAACTATCATGAAATTAAAGTACGTCTCTTGTAGTGTAAGGTGGGTCAGGTAAACGTATAAATTATCGTGTTCGCCGGTGGGTTGAGGGATCCACATCTCCGTCCCCAAATGTCCTGAAGACTATTTCACCAGTAATGGTATTCATTCGCTGAGTTGGGTATACGAGAGAGCTAATAAACCATCCAACAGGGTGATAAGGTAGTCTTGTGATCGGTGAAAATCGTGGTATGGTTGTTGGCGTTTCGTTAAATCAGTTGCCAATCGAAGAAACAGGGAATTAATGAGGTTCATGCGAAGAATCGAGCGAAAACAGGGGTCCACCAATAACAGAAGAATTCAACCAAGTAATCTGTTGCTTAGAAGCAATTCTAGTAGTGATGTGTGGCGGCACGACACAAAAAGGGAAGTTCGTTGCATCACGATCACAGAAGTATATCACTTGTCCAAAACAGAGTTTGGTTGGTAGGGTTGCGAGTTGCAAAGCGACGAACGCGCGTAACTGTGGCTGCTTCGTTTATGGTAATGAAGACCAGTGGAGATGATGAGGTTCGTTAGCAGGGATGCGTGGGTATAGTTCTCCAAAACCCGAGTTTGTTTGAGCCAGGTATGGTATTTGTGAATGTTGACGTACAAGCCGAATGTACGGAGGGTCAAATGGCGACGTCATGTCGAGATGATCGTATGAATAGATAGAACGCATAAACAGTCGTTGTAGCGGGGTGACGAAAAAAGAATTTGACCATCACACGTCAAGTTTCAAGTAAACAGTTGGGTGTCATAAAGAGCACATTCGGGCTAGTAGCTAACATGCTACTACTCTAACTAGGCATACCATGTGCAACACACAATGTAAATGTAAACTAGCAAGCAGGCAATACATACATAAATCATACCACCTAGAGTGTTGAGTCTTGCACGTGGAGCGAAGCGTTGTTGTGGATCGTTGAGCACTGAACAGGTTATAGTCTGATTTTTATCAAAAAGATCTTTCCCCTTTTTAAAACCAAGTTCACTATAACTAATGGCTCTGATACCAATCTGTCACACCCCCAAAATCCACACGCGGAGTATCACCGCTTGGAGGCGTGACATGACCAGGATCCAGCCACCAATCATATTGAACAATGTATTTAAAATAGATAAAACCCAACCACGCAATATAATTGGTGTTTCAAAACTAGTTAACCAAGTTCAAATTAAACAGCGGAAGCATAAGACGTGGAACCAAAACATAAGTTCAATAAGTTCATAAAGTTTAAGTGTTTAGAATGGGACTTAACAGTCCATATCCCACAACGACCTCCTCCTCGTGCAAGCTCCATAAGTATCTAACGACCTGCAAGGCATGTAACAACGAGTCAACAACAAAGTTGAGCGAGTTCACAGTAGGTGTTCGTTATAAAGTAGTTTTTCAGGAACTGTGAGTTTGTTTGTAACTGCAGGTTAATTCAACTTTCCTTATTTTCCAAACCATAAATGGTGGGGGCTACCCCATGTTGTAAACCACTAGACTAGATGTATATATTGGTGCCCTTCCCAATCCGAGGACAGAGGTACGTATTGAATACGTAGGTTTAGCGCTGGTGCCCTTCCCAATCCGAGGACAGTGGTACGTAGTGAATACGTAGGTTTAGCGATGGTGCCCTTCCCAATCCGAGGATAGAGGTACGTATAAGAATACGTAGGTTTAGCGCTGGTGCCCTTCCCAATCCGAGGACAGTGGTACGTAGTGAGTACGTAGGTTTAGCGCTGGCGTCCTTCCCAATCCGAGGATAGCGCTGGTGCCCTTCCCAATCCGAGGACAGTGGTACGTAGTGAATACGTAGGTTTAGCGCTTGTGCCCTTCCCAATCCGAGGATAGAGGTACGTATAAGAATACGTAGGTTTAGCGTTGGTGCCCTTCCCAATCTGAGGACAGTGGTACGTAGTGAGTACGTAGGTTTAGCGCTGGCGTCCTTCCCAATCCGAGGATGGAGGTAAGTAGTCTAGTATTGGTGAAAGTACAAGTTCCGTCTTAGCTATTTAATCCCATTCCCAACCCGCCGGGAATCCCATGCCTTAAGAGTGTGAACTCACCTTTGGTTGCTCGGTTTGACTCTCAAAAATAGCTAACAGTCAAGGTCGGTCAATCACGTCCTAGTATGATTACCACTTAGTTTATTAGTGACTTCAAATAAGCACGAAGTTCCTACACGCATCTATCACATAACATGCATCACTTTAACGGTTCATGCCCATATAAACTTCCCATCTATTCCCGTTCATAAGCAAACATACGACATTGCACATAACACTTTCATTGACATATAACATGTTAGATCATTCTCAGATAACCTACCCGACATTTAGACACGCAAATTACTACTTATGTCGTTTCTGCTTTTACATTCAAAACTGGGCTGTTTTCAGGAATTTTAGTAAAATAGTTAACCTGTTAAAAAAATCCCAAACTTTTACAGAAGGTCTTAAACAATCGAAATATTATTGTGTAAAAATCTCGGGATCCAATTCACTACCAATATTTTATAAAAAATCATTTACTAGACTGCAATCAGATTCATCACTTTCTAACTGCAGTTCACGGAATAATTTATTTAAAATTCATCGTAAGTCTGATTGATGAAATTCCAATTGGAGCATTACAATGACATCAGCGGTCATCTACAGTACAAATTTCATGAGCTAATTCTACACAGATTTCAAGTTATGATGAAAAACATAACACATATTTTCTGCAGTAAAAACACAGCTTTTGCTGCTGTGAAAAACGACCCTTTAAAAATAGCAAACGAAGTCCAAAAATTATGATTCCAGTGCCATTAGAACCGTATTTCGAAATAACACGTTATAGACTCAAGAAACTCAGTTTTTCGATAAATATCGACCTGTTTACAGCCAACTGAAGTTGACTGTAAATGTTTGGACAAAAGCTGTTTTCAGCTTATAGTGCTCTAACGCAAGTTCTATTTGTTCCGTTAACATGTTTAGTGATCAACATATACCAAATAACATCATACTAATAACACTTCATCACATTTCATCTTTATGTAAAGCTTTATGTTCTTGTTTAAACCTTTTAGTGTTCATGTGATATTCATCATACTACATCTTTTAACTACTCAAAATAGAAGTGAACAAAGGTTAAACAAGGACTTAAAACTAGCTCAAAGCTAGGGAAGGACTTCAAGAGAAAATATGGTGAAAATGGATGATGAAAGCAAGCAAGAGAACTCCTTGATGATCCACAAGCTTCAAGCTCCAAGGAATCACCTTCTAGCACTTGAATGCAGCTTAAAAATGGATTAAAGGTGGTTGTAAGTGGTGGTGGTGGTGGCGGCACCTTCTAGTCGAGAGGGAGGGAGAGAGTATGAGGGAATGGGGTGATGATTATGAGGATATGAAGAGATATGGAAATGATCTAGTAAAGATTCACACACATCTTATAAGATTTCTTACAAATCTTGGCAAGATACACAAGCAACCATCTAATATAATATTGAAACAAAATCTTACGAGTGGGGTCCCCCACATGGGGCCGTAGATACGGAGAAGGGGGGGGGTAAGTGTAACTTGATGGTGAGTAGATAAATACTTAGGATGTTGTGTGTAATATCTAGTGTTATGTGTGTATGGCACATTTTATAATGTGTTGGGGTATTCGGGGAACATTACTAGTCCAAAAATAATACAATAATGTTTCTGACAATATTTTGGTGTTCCGGGTAATGTCCGGTTGTTCGGTTAGATACCGTTTCGATAAAGTGCTAAGTTGTTCCGTATAGTGTCTTTTATGTAACTTTTTGTAACACTTTTAATTCTCAACACTTAGAAAAGCATACAGGATCATTTAGTCAATTTCTACACAATCAATAAGCACAATTTAATATTAATTAATCGTACGGATATATGTAATTACGAGGGTTGTCACAATGTCTCCCTGATTCGAAAGGACTTGCGATGCACTTTGGAATAGACGAGGCTTCTAAACCTGAAGCACTCCAATACTTATCAAGCCTCTCTTTTATATTAACTAAACTTTTATGCTATTAATACACGCCTACTAATACGTTATACTTGATTCAGGATTACTAGACATTCTTTATGTGATAAACTGGTCAGTAACTTCGGATGAAAGCCACACCTTGACATATGTAGTGCTTGTGAAGCACTATAGGAGTAGCGCACCGCCACATGGATTTGTGGTAATGTCAAGACATTCATTCATACATTACAAATCTTTTCATAGCAACGAAATGATGACATGTGCTATGATTAGATGACGCTTTATACATTACGGATCTTTTCATAGCAACGAAATGATGACATGTGCTATGATTAGATGACGCTTTATACATTACGGATCTTTTCATGGCAACGAAATGATGACATGTGCCGTGATTAGATGGCGCTTGCGTTAAACGTTGGGTTGACATTTTGTCATTAACTTTGATCAAGCCGCACCTTAACATATATAGCGCTTGTGTAGCACTATAGGAGTAACGCCCGCCGCATGGACTTGCGGTCATGTTAAGTCATTCATACATACATACATACTTGCGGACACGATGGTTTGACCAGTGAGATCACATGCCAGTAATGCGTTAATCTAGTTAACTAAAATATCTCATGTGGACTATTCAAATAATTTAATCATACTCATACATATACTTGCACCTTATGACCTCTCTCATACTTGAATACCAATCATGCTTACATGCTTAAATTACTTTACGTTATCATTCTCACTCGTAATACGTTAATAAACCCTGACCCATACACTACTAGTACAAACTATGCAAAACATGCACAGACCAAAGATAATCACGGATGCATACATGATTATATTGGTAGGCGCATGAAAACCATAGCAGGTTCTACTGTGTATAGTAAGACACGAAACGTAACATGACACCGAATACGAGACAGGCGTAACATGGTTAAAACAAGGTGGATACGCCGCTGGTATTTCCTATATATAAGTGTTTTCACCATGTTACCAAACTTTCGTAAAACGTGCCATGAGAAATTCCGTGTTTGCAGACCATATTTGGACCTAATAGAAACTTTAGACAACTCACAAACACATTATATCCGATTATCCACGACGAGACCTCATTCTTAAAGCACTACTTCCGTCTATCCGATACTTATGCTATCCTTATACTCATAATCGTTTATTAGATCAATCGTTCACCCTTATACCTCAATCATTCTCCGTCGTCTCAAACTTCAAAGCCACAATTTTAAACAATCTTCTTCGGTTTGCAAAAAACCCTTTCGAGTCTTCCTTCGGAACAAATTTCGGGACGAAATTTCCTAAAGGAGGGGAGACTGTAACGCCTCGTATTTTCGTAATTCCTTGTTCCTATAAAATTCGGGTTCATTTCCTATTTTTAGAAACGCAGTTGATATCTGATTGAAAAAGGGTTTAAAAACGGAAAGCTACGCTTTTTACGCATTTTTAACACGACTGACAAGCGAACGCGGCCAGTATCTAACACCGACATTATTTCATATATTATAAACTTTAAAATAATATTATACGACATTCTACGACGAACGAGTTTCGAAAATGAGTTCGTAGGTACTTTCGGGCCGCTTAAATCGCACGAGATGGGCTTGTGGGCCTTGAGCCCAAGCCCAAAGCCCACTAACTTTAAACAACCCTAGTATAAAGGTCTAGTTTTAATCTTTAGCCTCATTATATAGAAAAAAAATCCTAAGCTAAACACGCACACCACCTGGTCTCATCATCTTCATCAATCTAAACCCTAGTTCCTTCACCAACAACAACTTTGTCTCCCTCTCTAAGTGCAGACATCAAAGCTCACACATGGAATCAAGGAGAAACCTGGTCTTCCACACCACCCTCGTTCTTACAACCCTACTCACCCCCTCTCTTATTCCTAAACCACAGCACAACCCCCACATCTGTAGATTTAACGGCCGACCACCACCATTTCTGGTGGTGGTGTACGGCGGCTGTACACCGACGGGAGAGAGACGCGGAGCCGTCAAATCGATGGTCTATTCACCGCAAGCGGCGGCGGCGGCTATGCGGGATTTCGCGACTGGGCGGCGACGAAAATGGTGGTGTTCTACGACGGCGGGTGTTGACGGCGGAGCCCAACTCCGGCTGTCGGGATATGCGGCTAAGCGATGGAGATGGTGATGTTTGACTGTCACCGTGGTAACACGTCTCCAAAATATCCGGTGAGTGTTCTTACTTTCGGGTAAATTGTTGGTTTGTCACAATTTGCTAACCCACCTCCTGGATTTTGGTATTGGTTATGGTCATCGGCTCTGGTTCGGTTCGGGCTCGGTCAAGCGGTCAACGGTCAGCCTTGTTCAAGTCAAACTTTGGGTTTTGTTTTGGCTTGGTCAGATTCGGTTCGGTTTCTGTTTGGGTCAACTCGGTCAAACAGTCAATCGTGGTCAACTGGTCAACGCGAGTCAACACGAAATGCGGTAAAATCTTAACGACACAACCTTTGTTTATATTATTTAGATAACTAATTATTGTTTCAAACTTAGCTCAAATCGACACATCAAATAAGGGATAAATATTTTGAGTAAATTATAAAATATTACTAAATCTAGTGCATTGAATTTCGTATAATCGAAACGTGTATAGTTTAGATAAAAACCAAACCAACATCGCGATATGATGAACATGTTAAAACCATATATATATACTAGACTTGTTCCCGACAAAGATACGACACTTTAAAATTCGAATAGGATCGTATATATGATTTCTACATATTGTTGATTTATTGTTGAGTTTTGATAAGTATATCGACACTGAGATTGTCGGGATCGTCTAGAAACAGAGGAAACTCTGCCCGATTTTCGTAAAAATCCATAATTCTTAATGCGTTAAAATTATAAAACGAAGCTTAACGGATTCAATTAATTTTTCTAAAAATAAGTATAAATGTATATTTATTTCATTTATATTTTTTTTAACAATACTCCTATAATCTCTGAATTCTCTCTAATTCTTTGGATTTGCGAGAACGAGACTCGTGTTCTTCAAGAACTGAAAGGTTACCTCAGTGTTTCATCCTTCAACTCTTCGACTCTCCACGGGACATGGAATGCGTTGCAAAATAGTGAGCATACTCGATCCCTTTTTACGCTTTATTACCTTTGGGATGCAGTACATGTACTTTGAATCAAATGCACAAAGATACTAGAATTTTTGTACAAATAATCTTTATATATGCTCATACGTGTTATACTTGCAATCATACGTGTTGTACTTGCATTCATACGTTTTTAAATTCATATGTTCATACTTAGTTATTGCCATGAAAAATCTGTTTAAAACATTTTTATAGTTGTACTCAAACTTGTATGCTCGCCAATACTTTTTGTATTGATCTATGCTTTAACCTGTATTGCAGGATTTGGATGATGCAAGGAATCTTGTAGGATTGCCTAGAAACGCGATTAAACTCTAATACTTGTTGTTCTGTATTTTATTTTAAAACATGTTGTAATTTGTTTCCAATCTTTGTATGAGACCAGTAATCAATGAAATGAAACCTAATTACTTGAATACTTGTTGTATTATATTTATTTCAAACTTGTGTTATTTCTAGTTCAAGCAAAGTAAAAGTAACTATTAAATACTTGTCACAATTAGCGTTTTAAAGTCTCTTGCAATCTATTTCGTCTCATCCCGATGTTTCCGCTATCGATTGGGGTGTGACAGATTGGTATCAGAGCCATAACTATAGAGAATTAGGTTGAATTGCCATGTTCGACCTTGTCTATAGTCTAAGTACCAAAATTTGACCATTCCTTATTCTTGCTTACTATGTGATTCTTCCTATTTGCTTCTACCTCTTCTTTTGTCCAAATATACAATGTGTCTTTTATAAAACATTTCACACAATACATACTTGAAGATACTCATATTCCACAATCGAAACGACTCACTAGAATAGGGGTGATTCCCGCCTTTGGTGACGAATTTCAATCCACCTTGCATTTTATTTTGAATGAAATTTCACCATCAAGTCAGGAGTGATATCCGTATCTTGGTGGGAACTTCCATTTCATACTCTAGTGGTTCCTTATTGACGAGTCAAAGTTTTATCTTGTTTCGTTCAATAAACCACATTTTAGGGATGAAATTGTCAAGCTAGGATTGATATCCACACCTTGGTGACTGGTTCCACTATTCGATTTTCAATCTCGCCAAAGTTTCGTATTTTCGATCAAATTAGGGACATGTACTGACTGGAAGGGTAAAAAACCGTTAATCGCCTGGCGATGAGAGTATTATGCCTATTAGGCCAAAGCATGTCTCCCTGATTCGAAAGGACTTGCGATGCACTTTGGAATAGACGAAGCTTCTAAACCTGAAGCACTCCAATACTTATCAAGCCTCTCTTTTATATTAACTTAACTTTTATGCGATTTAATACTTGTTACCTAATCATCGTTTTACACAATAAATTAATACACGCCTACTGATACGTTATACTTGATTCGGGATTACTGGCATTCTTTATGTGATAAACTGGTCATTAACTTCGGATGAAAGCCACCCCTTGACATATGTAGTGCTTGTGAAGCACTATAGGAGTAGCGCACCGCCGCATGGATTTGTGGTAATGTCAAGACATTCATTCATACATTACGGATCTTTTCATAGCAACGAAATGATGATGTGTGCTATGATTAGATGACGCTTTATACATTACGGATCTTTTCATAGCAATGAAATGATGACATGTGCTATGATTAGATGACGCTTTATACATTACGGATCTTTTCATGGCAACGAAATGATGACATGTGCCATGATTAGATGGCGCTTGCGTTAAACGTTGGGTTGACATTTTGTCATTAACTTTGATCAAGCCGCACCTTAACATATATAGCGCTTGTGTAGCGCTATAGGAGTAATGCCCGCCGCATGGACTTGCGGTCATGTTAAGTCATTCATACATTCATACATACATACATACATACTTGCGGACACGATGGTTTGACCAGTGAGATCACATGCCAGTAATGCGTTAATCTAGTTAACTAAAATATCTCATGTGGACTATTCAAATAATTTAATCATACTCATACATATACTTGCACCTTATGACCTCTCTCATACTTGAATACCAATCATGCTTACATACTTAAATTACTTTACGTTATCATTCTCACTCGTAATACGTTAATAAACCCTGACCCATACACTACTAGTACAAACTATGCAAAACATGCACATACCAAAGATAATCACGGATGCATACATGATTATATTGGTAGGCGTATGAAAACCATAGTAGGTTCTACTGTGTATAGTAAGACACGAAATGTAACATGACACCGAATACGAGACAGGCGTAACATGGTTAAAACAAGGTGGATACGCCGCTGGTACTTCCTATATATAAGTGTTTTCACCATGTTACCAAACTTTCATAAAACGTGCCATGAGAAATTCCGTGTTTGCAGACCATATTTGGACCTAATACAAACTTTAGACAACTCACAAACACATTATATCCGATTATCCACGACTAGACCTCATTCTTAAAGCACTACTTTCGTCTATCCGATACTTATGCTATCCTTATACTCATAATCGTTTATTAGATCAATCGTTCACCCTTATACCTCAATTATTCTCCGTCATCTCAAACTTCAAAGCCTTAATTTTAAACAATCTTCTTCGGTTTACAAAAAACCCTTTCGAGTCTTCCTTCTAAACAAATTTCGGGACGAAATTTCCTAAAGGAGGGGAGACTGTAATGCCTCGTATTTTCGTAATTCCTTGTTCCTATAAAATTCCGGTTCATTTCCTATTTTTAGAAACGCAGTTGATATCTGATTGAAAACGGTTTAAAAACGGAAAGCTACGCTTTTTACGCACTTTTAACACGACCGACAAGCGAACGCGGCCAGTATCTAACACCGACATTATTTCACATATTATAAACTTTAAAATAATATTATACGACATTCTACGACGAACGGGTTTCGAAAATGAGTTCGTAGGTACTTTCGGGCAGCTTAAATCGCACGAGATGGGCTTGTGGGCCTTGAGCCCAAGCCCAAAGCCCACTAACTTTAAATAACCCTAGTATAAAGTTCTAGTTTTAATCTTTAGCCTCATTATATATAAAAAAATACTAAGCTAAACACGCACACCACCTGGTCTCGCCATCTTCGTCAATCTAAACCCTAGTTCCTTCACCAACAACAACTCTGTCTCCCTCTCTAAGTGCAGACATCAAAGCTCACACATGGAATCAAGGAGAAACCTGGTCTTCCACACCACCCTCGTTCTTACAACCCTACTCACCCCCTCTCTTATTCCTAAACCACAGCACAACCCCCACATCTGTAGATTTAACGGCCGACCACCACCATTTCTGGTGGTGGTGTACGGCGGCTGTACACCGACGGGAGAGAGACGCGGAGCCGTCAAATCGATGGTCAGAACACCGCAAGCGGCGGCGGCGGCTATGCGGGATTTCGCGACTAGGCGGCGACGAAAATGGTGGTGTTCTACGACGGAGGGTGTTGACGGCGGAGCCCAACTCCGACTGTCGGGATACGCGGCTCAGCGATGGAGACGGTGAGGTTTGACTGTCACCGTGGTAAAACGACTCCAAAATCTCCGGTGAGTGTTCTTACTTTCGGGTAAATTGTTGGTTTGTCACAATTTGCTAACCCACCTCCTGGATTTTGGTATTGGTTATGGTCATCGGCTCTGATTCGGTTAGGGCTCGGTCAAGCGGTCAACGGTCAGCCTTGTTCAATTCAAACTTTGGGTTTTGTTTCGGCTCGGTCAGATTCGGTTCGGTTTCTGTTTGGGTCAACTCGGTCAAACAGTCAATCGTGGTCAACTGGTCAACGCGAATCAACACGAAATGCTGTAAAATCTTAACGACACAACTTTTGTTTATATTATTTAGATAACTAATTTTTGTTTCGAACTTAGCTCAAATTGACACGTTAAATAAGCGATAAATATTTTGAGTAAATTATAAAATATTACTAAATCTCCTGCATTGAATTTCGTATAATTGAAACGTGTATAATTTAGATAAAAACCAAACCAACATCGCGATATGATGAACATGTTAAAAACATATATATATATATACTAGACTTGTTCGCGACAAAGATACGACACTTTAAAATTCGAATAGGATCGTATATATGATTTCTACATATTGTTGATTTATTGTTGAGTTTTGATAAGTATATCGACACTGAGATTGTCGGGGTCGTCTAGAAACAGAGGAAACTCTGCCCGATTTTCGTAAAAATCCAAAATTCTTAATGTGTTCAAATTATAAAACGAAGCTTAACGGATTCAATTAATTTTTATAAAAATAAGTATAAATGTATATTTATTTCATTTATATTTATTTTAACAATACTCCTATAATCTCCGAATTCTCTCTAATTCTTTGCATTTGCGAGAACGAGACTCGTGTTCTTTAAGAACTGAAAGGTTACCTAAGTGTTTCATCCTTCAACTCTTCGACTCTCCACGGGACATGGAATGCGTTGCGAAACAGTGAGCATACTCGATCCCTTTTTACGCTTTATTACCTTTGGGATGCAATACATGTACTTTGAATCAAATGCACAAACATACTAGAATTTTTGTACAAATAACCTTTATATATGCTCATACGTGTTATACTTGCAATCATACGTGTTATACTTGCATTCATACGTGTTTAAATTCATATGTTCATACTTAGTTATTGCCATGAAAAATCTGTTTAAAACATTTTTATAGATGTACTCAAACTTGTATGCTCGCCAATACTATTTGTATTGATCTATGCTTTAACATGTATTGCAGGATTTGGATGATGCAAGGAATCTAGTAGGATTACCTAGAAACGCGATTAAACTCTAATACTTGTTGTTCTGTATTTTATTTTAAAACATGTTGTAATTTGTTTCCAATCTTTGTATGAGACCAGTAATCAATGAAATGAAACCTAATTACTTGAATACTTGTATTATATTTATTTCAAACTTGTGTTATTTCTAGTTCAAGCAATGTAAAAGTAACTATTAAATACTTGTCACAATTAGCGTTATGAAGTCTCTTGCAATCTATTTCGTCTCATCCCGATGTTTCCGCCATCGGTTAGGGTGTGACAAACCCATATTATGTTTTTTAATTGTAAATGATTCGATTGATGACTTCATGTGAAAAAGTTGTGTTAAAATGAAGATTTAAATAAATCAAGGTATTTATAAGGAAATGAATTTTATGGCATTAACTTCCGCTGCAACTTTTTGTCAAATACGAACTAGGGGCTTACAGTTACCTTATATGTAATTGGTATTCTATATTTTCATATTATTTTACTAATACTAATACTAATTATAATTTAATAGAAAACTCTTAAATATTTATTAATACTTATAATTGTTGTCATCAACGGTCATAAGATAATATGAATTAGAGATGTATGAATTAGGGATGAACATTTGGTATCGAGTATCAGTACGAATTTTTTGTGTACTGATACGATACCCAATTTTGGTGTTTCTAGGTTTTGTACTTTTGGTTCGATATGGTACTTTTATTTACCTTCAAATACTGGTATTGTATCGTCTTGTACCAAACATTTTTGATACCGGTACCCTTTTTTAATGATTTTTAAAGGGAGTAAATATTCACACACATCTCCCCTCTTTTTTTGAATGACAAATTTTATTTTTTACTTATCGTGTATTTGAACCTGTGACCTCCCCAAATTAGGTGCTCCTAGAGGTATTGCCTCTCCCATTGGGCCACCAACCATTTGGTTTATATATAAAGAGAGAGAGTGAAAAATTGTGTGAGAATAAGATATAAAGATGAAAGATATGTGTGAGAATAGTTGGAACATTTTTTAAAGATACCATTACCGATACGAAGCTCATCACAATAGGAATATTATTAACCCAACTTAGTCTTAAAAGTCTGATGGTAATTTGACAAGACACTTAAACAACTTATTGTAATTTTCATAAATATCTCGAATTTATAAAATATAATATTGTATCAATCAAGTTGCAAAGAATTGCTTTACGTTTATCATTGGTTATGACAAAGCTTTAAGTTTATATATTTTTTACTAAAAATCCATATATTACACCGTTGAATAAAGTAAATATTAATAAAACTCTATGAAATATAAAACAACTAGGTTAGAACCCCGTGTATCACACGGGTTCAATAAATGTAATTTTATATATTAAATAATTAAAAGTTATATCTTTATGAACCCCGTATATTGTACGGATTAAATAAATGTAATTTTATATATCAAATAATAAAAAAAGTTATATCTTTGAAAACCATGTGTATTGCACAGACTAAATAAATGTAATTTTGTATACTAAATACTAAAATCGTCGTATCTTTAAAAAACTCGTATATAATCGGGTTGAATAAATCTACCAAATAATAAAAAATTACATCCTTAAAGACTCCTGTATATTACACGTGTTGAATAGATCTAAAAAAGAGTTATATCTTTAAAAACCATGTCTACACACAGGTTAAATAAATGTAATTTTGTATATTAAATACTAAAACGTCATATCTTTAAAAAACCTATGTATAGTCGGGTTGAAAAATCTACCAAATAATAAAAAAATTATATCCTTAAAAAACCCTGTGTATTACACGTGTTGAATAAATCTAATTTTACATAGCAAATGATAAAAAAGTTATATCTTTAAAAACTTCGTGTATTACACGGGTTACATAAATGTAACTTTGTATAGTAAATAATAAAAAAATTATATTTTTAAAAACCCCGCGTTTTACACGAGTTGAATAAATATAATTTTGTATACCAAATAATAAAATTTTTTTTTTTAATAAATTAGGATAACATTTAATATTAAATTATTATTTATGTATTTAATATAAGATAAGTAGGAAAGAGAGGTATTTGTTTTAAAAATATATTAAATTAACAATTTAGATTTGAAAATAATATTTTATTAAAGTACGATAAGATTTACTATTAACTTATTATTTATTTAATATAAGATAAGTATATATTTAAGGATACCTTCAATAAATGGCACGTGTTCAAAAAAGCAATGTTTTAAAACCCGGATTTTAAGTCATCCGGTTTGGGCTCTAAAATGGTTCAATCGGTTGAACCGGGTTGTATCGGGCGGTTGACCCGGGTTACTAGTTAACCCTATAAATTCCATAAAATACAAATTCATCTAAAAAAAACAATCCAATCTCAACTAGGATTTATGTAACTCATCATATTTTATCTAAAAACAACTATTCTTATTGTAAACTATTAAGCATTTTAAGAATAGAGTAAAATGCACGGATAGTCCCTGTGGTTTGGTAAAATAACACCTATAGTCCCCAACTTTTGGAAATTACATTGGTGGTCCCTATGGTTTGACAGTTTGTTACTCGGATAGTCCCTGGAGTGGATGTCCGTCAGTTTTCACCGTTAACTCCATGTAAAATGACCAAAATACCCTTAGTATTAAATTAAAACACTAAAAGTAGATATATTAAAATTAAAGGTGGGCCCACCAACCTTCTAATTCATGTTTTAAGCCCTGTATCTCTCTCTCTCTCTCTCTCTCTTTCTCAGCAGAATCTTCATCGTCTTGATCTGACCAAACCCCTCTTTTCTTCCCTTCTCTTCACCTCCACCTCCACCCACACCCACCAATCTTCTGTCACCACCACATGACTCAACCACTTACTACCAGCCGCCACCACCTGCCACTCTACCAGCATCAACATCTCCGACACTGTACCTCCCTCCTCAATCCAAGAAAAGGTCGACCAGAGAGAGAGACACAAAAAAGGTCCCAGAAAAGGTCACTCACCACCACCTGACTCCGCCACTGTAACTCCTCCATATCCGCCACTGTAACTCACTCACCACCACTGCAACTCCGTCACTGCAACTCCCTCCTTCATCAACATCAATCGATTAAGGTACATATTGCCTCTTAGGGTTTTGAGTTGAATTTGTAGATTTAGAACTGATTTAGGTTTTTATTGGTTGGGTTTTGATGATGGTTGTTGATGACAGTGGTGGCAACGATGGGTGTGTTGACGACGGAGAAAGATGATGATGGTGGTGGTTCAGATGGTGGATGTGGTGACCGTGGTGGTTCAGATGGTGGTTGTTGGTGGCTGTTGTTGTGGCGGTGGGGACCGTGGTGGTGTTCTGTGACGGGTTAAGGGTTGGAGGGGTTAGATTTAGGTGGCGACGGTGGGTGGAGGTGGAGGTGGGTGGCTATGGTGATGGTGGCTGGTTGCTTTGTAGAAGAGAAAGGAGTTTGTGGCCCCACACTTTTAATAATAATATTTGTTTTTTTATTTTTTAAATAGGGGGTAAAGAAGTAATTTCATATGGACTTAACAGAGAAACTAACGGACATCCACTACAGGGACTATCCGAGTGACAAACTGTCAAACCACAGGGACCACCGGTGTAATTTCCAAAAGTTTGGGACTATAGGTGTTATTTTACCAAACCACAGGGACTATCCGTGCATTTTACTCTTAAGAATATATTTACTCTATTAGTTATTAACAATATTGCATTGTACCAGGTGAGTAACAGTTTCAATAACAATGAAATATTAGAATAGAAGGCACTAGGTAATTACTGGAAACATTGTAAGATCAATGTTACCTTAATACCGTATGTTATTAAAATTAAGAAAACAAATCTTAGGATAATGCAAACCGGTTCAACGGTTTAAACCGGTAGAACCGGATTTACCGCTGGTACATAAGACATACCGTATTTAGGTTTTACCGCCTTTATCGTACCGGACTCGTGTCTGATATCCGGTTTAACCGGTATAACTGGCCGGTTCATACCGGTATTTAAAACATTCATAAAAAGAATCTTTAAGGTCACAAAAATTGTGACACTTGATGTAAGAAAGTTTTATTTATCATGTATAGATTATAATAATGAAATTTTTTATTTGTTTAGATTGCTGTCATCTTATCTTAGAAGAAAAGTGGAAAGCTTCTAGATTAATGAACACTTGGCTTGTATGACTTGTGGAAGACCCACTCACACTTAAATACGTAAGGATTATCTTTTTTTTTTTTTGTTTTCTAACCCGTAACGCACGCACTATTGTTGAATTCAAAAACAAAGGTCCAAAAAGAAGGAAAAAAAACGTGTACGGCCTAATAATTTTTTTATTTATTAAATTCCAGCTTTTGTAGTTCTAAAAAATGATATATTCAGAGGCGGTGATGACGGTGTGCAGGAAGAACCTATGAACAGGGTCCGTGATTGCGCAGCCACGTGTTTTTTTTTAAATTCTGATATATTTATGTTAATTTTTTTTAAATAGTTTACACACGTGGCGCGCCACGTCAGCGTGTGGGCGTTATGGGGCCTTATGCATTTAAGCCCGTAGTCATAACGCCCCTACCTCATCATTACCCAATTAATTAATAAACCCTTAAATTATACATATATATGTATGTATATATGTCTGTGTGAGTGGAGGGAAAAAAAGCAACATGCATGGCGGCGCGATATATATAACGGGAGGAGAAAATTTTTACCCCATAACGCCCCCGTCGCGGTGTGCGGGGCGCTATGGGAGCGCTTTCTCTCTCTTGGGCGGTATATGGAGCCCCATAACAGGTAGTCTAATAGCTAGAGTCACAGTCTTTAAAAACATCATTTAAGTGGAGTTTTGAAATTCTATTATGAACAAGTGTAATATATAATGTGTAGTTTAAGAGTATGAGCACTGAGTAGAATAAAATTTTTGTTAGAAAAACAAACTTTCATAAATCATCTAATTAAGTACATAAATTTAAATTTTTAAAAGTTCCACATCAGTGATATAATATTGAAAGTAAAATATTTTTTCTATGTCGAAAAAAAAAACAGAGTATTTAATAAGACAAACGAATAAACTTAACAACTATCAGTCAGTCACTCACACATCTCCTTGGAATTTTCATACGTATTCACAACAGTAGCATCTTTTTATCACAAACATGATTTCACTCAACGACACAGTTTTTTGTTTTCATTAATCTTTAAATATTAAAAAAACGACATTGCTAAAATAATTATAATCATATGGCATTATTTAAAAAAAAAAATAGATTTAAGTAATCTTAATTTTTATCTACTGGCTTATAACCGTCTCAACTAACGAAATATTTTGTGACAGTTCTAACTTTTAATCAATTTTCCCCAACGAGCTTTTTTTAACTGAGTTCTAACTATGTTAGTTTTTTTGCTGAAGTGGACTGCTTATGTGGCAAAAAATCAAAGCATTAATGATGTGGACTGCCTATGTGACAAAAAAGTCAAACTTTTGATAACGTGGACGTGAACTGTCTATTTGGTAAAGTTTTACTGACGTGGATTGTTTATGTGACAAAGTTTTGATGACATTGACTGTTCATGTGGCAATCCAAATCAACAAAAACTAAGGAGATGTTTGTTTTTCTAAAAAAAGATCTGCACAGTCTATTCTGTCTGCGCCGCGCAGACATTGCCATCTGCAGACTGTTTATTTTTCCGAATACGTTTCATTAAAAAATGTCTACGCGAGCTCTTCTTAATGCAGACTTGGCCAACCACTTCAAGATCTTCTAAGGTCTGCAAAGGGTTAAACACCACAACGCACCATCACCGTCCACCACCCACCGTCCACATCCACCACTACCCACCACCACTGTCCGTACACTACCGCCAATTTATTTTTGAAGTCTACATACGTTAAATAACAAAGAATCTTCTTTTTGCAGACTGCAAAGTTTTGGTCCACCTCTTCTTCTACAAATCTCTGCAGATGTGGTCCGCAAACTGCAGACGTTTTACCTCTTAAAAAACAAACACCTAACTAAGTTAGACCTCAGTTAAAAAAAAGTTTGCTAAAAGAAAATAAACTAAAAGTTGAGATTGTCACAAAACTTTTCACTGGTTTAGACTTTTATTAGCTTTTTTTAACAGCTACTTTCATTAAGCTAGCAAGGCGCTAGAAACCACAAATGAAACAACAAAACAAGACCATTACACCAGGCTCACAACCCAATTCGACCAAACAACATCCCTACAAGGCGATCTATTCCTAATCCAATGGAAGCTTAGGGCCTTGACATCTTCAAAAATCTTGGTCACGCCTACGTTCTTAGCTAAAAAACACGCTCGTTACGTGCCTTCCACAGACACCATAAGGCACAAAGAATAATCCCTCCTATCAGTTTAGTCTTCCTTCAGCATAACCCAGCCGTCTTGTGAACTGCAAGGAAATCCAAGATCGAAAAGGCGAAGATGGGGTTTAGCCCACACCAGGCTGAATACGGTCCCAAAGTTGGGCAGCAGAGTGACAACCAATCAACAGGTGCTCACCCAATTCTTCTTCAGCCGAACAGAACATACAAGTTGTCGAGCCCACATTGACATTCCTCCTTTCTAAATTCGCTAAAGTGGGAAGCCTATTTTGGCCCGCCCTCCAAGCAAAATCATTAACCTTTTTCAGGGTCCAGTTGTTCTAGTCCAACACCGGCTCGGAAACGTGGTTTCGTGTGTTAAGGATAGTAGTCTTCATGGACGACACTGTGAAGGTTTCGCTATCCGCACCCTGCCAAATCCACATGTCCACTTGGGTCGAGGGCTGAAAATCAACAAGCATATTGAGACAATCAGCAAGCTGCACTCTTCCACCCCATTCAGCGGCCTATGACAGTTCCAATTCCATGTCACATCTTCAGCGACTAGCTCGAAACAATCTTTGATTAACCTGCATTTGTCTTTTTCTAGCAAGAAGAGATTCAGGAAGGTATCTCGAAGTGATTCCGAAAAGAGCCACGAGTCGAGCCAAAACCGGATCTTGTCACCCTTTCCGACCTCACCTTTTATAAGATTTTTTAGGTGCACATCAGAAAACGCAAGTTGATTTTCCAGTTTCGCGATGGTACTCCATGTTCCCGAAATTGATTTAGAGAAAGGTAGAATGGGCCACGAGCGGTTTGAGCAATGGAAAGCCCCCACAACTTTTCTCCATAACGTCGTTTCCTCAGTTTTATACCTTCACCACCATTTCATTATGAGCGCAATGTTATCTGCTCGGAGCCGCGTGAGACCCAAGCCTCCCGCCTCGATTGGAGTGGTAATTTTCTTCCAAGAGATCCAATTTATTTTGTTCTTATCTTCGTTACCTCCCAAAAAAACATCCTTCTTTTTGCCTCCAACTTTTTTATCACACTAACGGGAGCTTTACAAAGAGAGAAAAAATAGGTTGGTAAGGACTCTAGCACCGCCTTCAAGAGAGTAAGCCTTCCCCCTATAGATAAAACCGACCTTCCCCCTAGAACCGACGCCTTCTAAAGGGAAAGCCGTTTATCAAAAGCTTCCATCCATGAGTGAAATCCAATGTTTTATATACCGATATGAACCGGCCGGTTATACTGGATATCGGACACGAGTCCGGTACGATAAATGCCGGTAAAACCCGAATACGGTATGTCTTATGTACCGGCGGTACCGGTTTAAACCGTTGTACCGGTTTGCATTATCTTAAGATTTGATTTCTTAATTTTAATAAAATTCAATATTAAGGTAATATTGATCTTCTATATTTCTGGTAATTAACCTAGGGTCTTCAATTCCAATATTTTATCATTGTTGAAATTGTTACTCGACTGGTACAATGCAATATTGTTTATAACTAATAAAAATATTCTTAAAATGCTTAATAGTTTAAATAAAAATAGTTGTTTTTAGATAAAACTATGATAAGTTACATAAATATATCCTACTTGAGATTGGATTGTGTTTTAGATGAATTTGTATTTTATGAAATTTATAGGGTTAACTAGTAACCCGGTTTAACCGCCCGATACAACCCGGTTTAACCGGTTGAACCATTTTAGAGCCCCACCTAATATGACCTAAAAACCGGTTTTTAAACATTGGTGAAATCTATTCATATTTTATTAGCTAATAAGTAATAGTTAAGAAATCCAATTTGTCCTTAAAAATAGTTGTTTCTTATCATTATACTAGTAAATAATATATTTTTTGAATATAATAATAAAAAAATAATAAAGCGTCAATTAGAATTTTCGTCCTATATATAGAGGAGTATCACAGGGGCAGACACCCTTGTGTCTAATCATCCTCCACCTTAAAAAAACAGTCGTCATGAATAACGACCAAATCGTCGCTAATTTCTCAACAATAATCTCCATAATCCTCACCAACAAATCCACCATCTTAATCACCGTCCTCGCCGTTACCCTCCTCCGTTACATTCTCAAAACCCTTCACAACCGCCGTCAGTTCCCCATCCTCACCGTTAAACAAACCGCCACAAAACCCGTTTACTGCGCCGTGTGTCTTTACGACGTCGTTGAAGGCCAACGGTACCGCCGGCTGCCGAAATGCCACCACTGTTTTCATGTCAGTTGCGTTGACACGTGGCTCCAGTCGCAGTCCACGTGTCCTTTGTGTCGGAGTCAGATTCCGGTTCATCTGCTTCCGAGGAAGCAGAAGAAGGAACCGGGTTTTTTGTATTTGTTTGTTTATTTTTCGGTTAAGGCGATTCGGAACAAGATTTCTACCAATTTTAGTAAGATGGTGTTATTCGATGCGGATGACTTGTAGCGGATTTGTTGTTTTTTAGATTCGGAATGAAGATTTGTAGTTTATTGTTTTGCCTAGTTTGTAGATTTATGAAGGGCAAGTTTTGGTAATCATGTTCGTTAGTATATATGCGTTTTAACTTCAATTTTTTTGTTATTTTTTTTCCGTTTGCAAGACTAATTAATAGAGTTTGTTACTCGGATGGTCGACTATATATACAAACTGCAACTATACCTATGCTCATCTTTTTTATATTACATCTATGCTCTTTAGTAACGTGTATAGCCTGATCCTCGTCTAGTGATATAGCGTTTGTCATTAAAAAATAGTGTGATTTTAAATCCTTACACAAATGCAAAATTAGGAATAAAAAAATAATTGTAAAAAAAAAAAACTGCTCCTTTCCAATAACCTTTTGATGTATTGGAAGCCTCATGATCTTTCAATGTAGAGGACATGAGTTCGAGTCGCGCCTTGAATATAATTGCTCTAGGTTGATCTAGATGTTTTACCACTGTGGGCATTCAGATGGTAAGTTTCCTCTGAAATGGTGTCGGGCTAAGGTCACCAACATTGTCCGCATTTGCAGACTTAGGATGTGAGTGGCCTTTTGTCATTGGGTTTACCCTAATGATCTCGCTTTTGTTGGTTGTTTAAAAAATTGTTTCCTGATTACAAAAAGGTAACACTAGTGTGGTTATTTGGATGGATAGAGTGTTTATAGAATTAAATGCATATAAAAAGACTAAAATACCCTTACTCTATTACTCAAATACACCTAAGATATAGCAAAGTTTTGTGTTAAGTTTTTGAATCATAAACAAAAAAATTGTAGATTTTGTTAATGTTTTCGCCCAAATTGTAGATTCAAGACAACAGTTTTAGGCAAGCATGTTCATGTTAGGAGCCGTTATCATGGTGGTTAGAATTTCGGTTCTCTGCCATATCGTCCTCTATACAAGACTTTTCGAATGTTTTGGAGAAAGTAAAGAATAAAATGGACCAGAAGGTAAAACTTCTTGTCGCATACGCTAGGGATTCTTTGGGAAACATGCAATGAACGCGTTTTGTTGACAAAGTTGTAGAAGACATCCAATTTTTCTCGCGGGTTTCTAATTGTGGTAATATGGTGTAGGTAGGGTGGGAAAATTGGTGATGGGTTCCTTCGGTGTCTAATCTTAACATAATGTGGGAGTTGTGTTCAATTTGTCTAGCTGTTGGGGGGTTGTGTTCCAATTTTTCGTTGTTTTTTTTATTGTCATATAAAATGCCTTTTCGTGATTTGTTTATTTTTATCTACATTTCGAACTTGCTGCGGAAAACGGATGATAACCCACTAGGTATTACAGCTCTGTTAAAGTTTCACATATTCCCATAATCCAGTCTTCCAAAAATATGTAATTGAAGTAGTTAGACCTCCAACCACAGCCATCTTATCAGTTTGACTTTCTAGAAGTGGTCAACTGTTGATTTTGACCATCATAATATCTTCTAGTGTTCCATATTCCATAATAGATCAGAGCATTATTTTGATACCGTTATTAACATCTTAGTCTTAGGGTGGTGTTTGTTTTTTGGCCAGAAGCACTTCTGGCCACTTATGTCTGTGCCGCGCAGACGCGCGTAGAGGTTCGGAGTCCGCAGCTTGTTTGTTTTCTCGCAGACCTTTCATTAAAAAAGGTCTGCGAGACCTCTTCACCACACAGACATTCACCTATGTCTTCTTGGAACCTCTTCTTGGCACAGACCTCTTCTTCCACACCTCCACCCCCACATCCCTGCCACCACCTCCACCACCACATCCTTGCCCGTAGAGAGAGAGGGAAAGACCGTAGAGAGAGAGACCGTAGAGAGAGAGAGAGAGAAAGAAGAGAGAGAGATCGGTCAGAGAGATACCGTAGAGAGAGATACCGTAGAGAGAGAGAGAGATCGGTGGTGGTGATTGAACGACGAAATCGAACCAAAACCCCCAAATCGAACCAAAAACCCTAAATCGAACCCAGATTGGAGATCGGTGGTGGTGGTTGAACGACGAAGGCGGTGGTGGTGGTGGTGGTGGTGGTTGAACGACGAATATGATGGCGGTGGTGAGATGGCGGAGGTGGTGCGGTGGTGGTTGAAAGACGAAGGCGGTGGTGGTGGTTGAACGACGAAGATGATGGCGGTGGTGTGATGGCGGTGGTGTGATGGCGGAGGTGGTGCGGTGGTGGTGGTGCTATGGGCGGTGGTGGTCTGCAGATTGTAGAGAGAGAGTAGAGAGAGAGAGTTGAGGCAGAAGTGTGTGTGAAAAGTGATTTTGTAGAAGAAAAAAAACAAACCTTCTTCTCCTTGCAGACTGCAGACATTTGGTCCACCTCTTCTCCTGCAGATGCCTGCAGATGTGGTCCGCAGACTGCAGACCTTTTACCGCAGAAAAAACAAACAGCACCTTACCCTCAAAATTATGTTTGTGACACAGAGCATCCGTTTTTGACTTCCATAAACCAAACCGATGATGTGTCTTGATTTTTTATTCAAAACAAAATAAAGATCATCAATTATACATATTTTCCACTATAATTCATTTATTATATAAATTCATATAATCATATTCAGATGGAAAAAGCAGAGTCAAAGAACATGGAAAAGCACGCGAAAGCTTGTGAGGATAATCAGCATGCCTTTGTCCTCCTGGCGTTTGACACGTTCGGTTCTTGGCTAGAGTTCAGCGTGTGGTCCACAACAACTTTCGACCCCTCAGGGTCAGGGGCGAGACTTTGTTTTTAGTATATTAGAGTTTTCTATTCAGGAGAGGATGACAGCGCAGTATGTTGCTCGTCTACCTGCTATCCTTATGTAATTTGTCTGGTGATTGAAATGAATATAAATTTTGAATTACGAAAAAAAAAAAAATCAGGTGACATGAACGAAAGGGGTGACTATGGTATGCATAGGATTGTGAAAGATAGTGATCCCCATATTAAATTCGTCATTCTCCCTTGATTGGTCTTTTTTCGATTCAGATTAGTCCCATTCATTCATCTATCGGCACTCTCCATATCTGATCTCATACCAAGTGTCCACAAATTTCTATTGTCACTACTTGTTCGTCAAGTTAGTTGTACAATAGTCCTAAGAATTTGGTTTATTGGTTAAGTGGTTTGTCCTCCCTAGTGGAGACGTACGTTCGATTTCTGCATGGGCCATTTTTAATAGACATCTAGTGAAGGGACGAATCGGAGCTTTAATCCCGGGTTTGAACCTGATGTGTGGCGAGAGTTTACAGATTCCATACGGTTCCTACACATAAGCCTTTGTCAGTTTATCTTATTCTATACAGGCCGTATAACCTTATACGGCCCGTATACACCTTGTTAAAATAAACTTTGGTCGTATACAACATATACGATAGTTTTATACGGGCCGTATAATGGTATACGGCCCGTATAGATCGGATTTTTTTTGAGTTAATATTCACATATTAGGGTTTCGATCTGGCAGTCTATATAGTGTTCGGAACCATCAAATCGAACGGCTTCTGCCGTACGATCACATTACCCTACCTCATCGGATTTCCAATGAGGTAGGGTAATGGTTCTGAACACTAACAGACTGCCACATTAGAGAGAACTAGCCATTCTCGTCTTTCATCAACAAGATCCAAATAGTCTATGTTCAACACCAAATCTCATTTGACCAACAATCAAGATGGTTGACCGCAATACCGCAAAACCCGGATTCCACCAATTTCCCTTGCGCCGACCGACGAAAGACGACATTTAACTATTAAGAAAAACTGGTTTCAGTTTTCTTTTTTACTTTGAAACAAATCCTATTTCATTAAAGAGAAAGAAAACTCAGACAAACGACCAGTTGATAAACATAAAGCAAGCATGGAAGACCCAATAGCAGCAGTTAAATCATTATTATTGTACAATTTCAACCCGTTCAACAATCAACAAGCATGGAAGACTCAATAGCAGCAGTTGAATCATTATTATTGTACAGTTTCAACCCATTCAATAATCAACAAACATGGAAGACTCAATAGCAGCAGTTGAATCATTATTATTGTACAGTTTCAACCGTTCATCAATCAACAAGCGTGGAAGACTCTATAGCAGCAATTGAATCATTATTATTGTACAGTTTCAACCGTTCATCATTACAAATTGTCAGAACATGATATATGATCAAGCTTAAAGTAATGAAATAATGGATATGGTAACAACTACCAAGGCGACAGAGGATCGTGTAACTACCACCCACAACGGTTCTCCAATTCCATATCAGCGCTGTGTATCACCATGTGTGAGCGTTGGAAGCCCAACAAAAAGTCTTGCAATTAGTCACCAGCCATTACTTCTTAATGAACTCGAATTCAAGAAATGATGAGTAATGTAAGGAGAAGCGTTAGGAATCAAGGGTTTAGACACCATGTCGCGTGGGGATGGGTATAGAAACCACCAAGGGGATAATGGATATTAATTAAGGACTTTTCATAACAAGAAACCTTAAACACAACGTTTCAAAATAAAACCTACCAAACCATAACAAAGTCCTTTTCCTTCAATTTCCAAAACTTTCTCCGCAAACGAACTGTTTTGGTAAAAAATTACCGAAGCAATTAAGTGATCAAATTAGTTAAGTGAGGTAGTGTGCTAGAAATATGTGTTGAAAATATGCTGATTAAGTTGTTTGTAAAAACAGATTTCAGGATACAGCTCAAGATATAGAGCTGTATCTGTGATCAAACAATGAGCAAAAAATTTAAGGGGGTGACACGAGATGTACGAGGAAAGCCCTTGATCAATCTAGATCGCCGGCATAAAACCTCGGGAGCTAACAATCGCAGCTGCCTTGTTCCTCTATTGCTTCAAATATCAGGATACAGTGCAGGATATGATGCGGATCAACTAGGTGTTACAATATAATTTGAGTACAAGTGTTGGTGTGTAGTGATTGCTAGTAGCTAGAGAGTAAAGTGTGCGAATGAAGTGAGTGCCTCAACTTGATCCGATCATACTATTTATAGCTAACCGAAAACAACTAACTTTCCTAATAAACCGGGATGCCCCGAATATTCCCAAGCAACCGTTGTAGTCCTGGTCTTTCGGGATCAATGTCTCCATCCCAACTGATTTGCCCGAGTCTTGGGGGAAGAAGTCTTCTTGAACGTTGGAGACTTGTAACTCTTAATCTGCACGTGATCAATTCAGTTAATACCAGGATATCGAACCAAGATGTTACCAATATCCTGATCCGGTATCCTGATCACAAGTAAATAATCAAAAGCAGAATATTAGTCAGGATATATACTCGGAAAATGACCCATAACAATTGTCCCCAAATATATCTGTTGGTATACCAATCCAACGGATATATTTCAAAAACCCTTTCTCACGAATCAAGGCAAATAAATCGAGATGACGGTCAAGATTGCATGATACAACTTCCAACGCGCTTTTAACTCGATGGACATCTACAACGCTCCTATATCTTCTATCTTCTTGTTTGAAAACCAGATATCATCAACGGAGTCTCCAGGTAATTCCTTACTTCTTATTCATTTCCTGTCAATCTCTTTTCCTTTACCTGCAATGGCTACTAGAACTCTTTCTCAAACCGGCGAATCGTCTAAGACCTTTATCCAGCAAAATCTTCTTAAAAATCTCGAGAAGGAGATCTGTGCTTTTGATAACGCGGACATTGCAGCGTTGAGAGCCTCCGGTGCTTTCCCCGATGGCACGGTTTTCAGACCATTTGATCGATCAATTCGATCGGATGTTTCTTCTGCTAATTGGGTCTGCTTCCCGGCATACCCTTTCTCGATAGGTCTTCGGTACCCGTTTTCCGAATTCATGATGCAATTCTTCCGGACTACCGGTATTTCCTTTGCCCAAACCATGCCCATGGTTTGGAGAGTATTAATCGTGCTCAACCAAATTAAAAACCTTCACTATCCCGACCTTTGCATCGAAGATATGCCAGTCGCTTACCTCCTCCGATCCCATGGTTCCAGCCGGTTCCTGCTCTTTTCAACTTCCTGCAAACCGCTTGTTCTTAAAGCCACCAAAAACAAAGATCAATTATGCTCACTAGAATACATGATAGAAATTTCACCAAGTTTCGCTATCATATGAGAAAGTTATGACAATATTCGTATACGAGGGGTTAAAAGCGTAACGTTGAAATTTATGACTTTTCGGGTAACCATAAAGTTACCCAAGGACTTAACAAAGTTTGGTTATGTCTTAAGGCCCTTAAAAGTCAAGTTAGAGGGCTCAAAGTGCAAGAAATCATGTTAAGATCAAGTGTAGAAGGATCAGGGACTAAAAGCGTCAAAAAGTGCATAAGTTTGCATTTTCGCGCATAACTTACGTTCTGAATAAATCCGGACATCCAAAAATTTATGTAAGCACTAAAATATTTTTTTTAGTGTTTGGCATAAGAAAAATCCATTCGTCGCGCAATTTGGATCGTTTTTCGCGCTTATGCGCATTCCGTCGTAATTAACCGAACATCACGATCGTACGACCAAACGAACGTTGGTGACCGACCGGATAATATTTAAATCCCACAAATATTTTGTTATGATTAAAATCTTATTTTAATCAGGTCCGTGTTGAAAAATAATTTAGAACGCCATAAACCGGGATTTAAACGCTAGATAAAATACCCGGTACCCAGTTAAATACCCGTTTTAGCCATATGTCAGGAATATGCTTAGGTATATGCTAAGGAATATGCTAGGAATATGCTTGGAATATGCTAGGAATATGCTAGGAATATGCTTGGAATATGCTAGAAATATGCTTGGAATATGCTTGGAATATGCTAGGAATATGCTTGGAATATGCTAGGAATATTCTATATGGAAAATCCTATAAATACCCAACCCTTTCATTTGCAAAAACCCACACCTTTGAAATCTGAACTTGCTCTCTAAGTTGTTGTGTTTAACACTTCATACCTGAGAGTGTTCAGATTCAAACCTTCCGTTCTTGGACCCTTTATAAGTGTTCCTTCGTTCTTTTTATTCTTTTAGCGTTAAAAGTCAAACTTTGTTTGACTTTCTGCGTTGACCAGCTTATGGTCAATGCGAAGTTCGTTTGAACTTCATAACATGAGCGTAATCACGATGGTTATAGTCCCTAGTGACTATACCTACCGATTACCACGTTATCTAGGCTCAGTGACGAGCCGTAGTTTCGGGCAGAATACGTATTCTTGCGTATTTTGTAACCAAACTACTTATGGGTATCAAAACCGTTTGTTTTGATACCAAACTTGTTTTCTAACTTATTTAAGCATGTTTTAACGTGCTTAGCTCGTCACTTTTAGTTTAGTGCTTATATAGGGTCGTAAGGTAAGCGATCTAAACAATCGCTTATACTTTCAAACCCGACCCGTTTGGTCGATCATTAGGATCCGACCAAACACTTTAGGTGATCATAGTATATAGGGAATAACCTTCCGAGGTTATACCTTATGGTCACGACGTTTAGTTAGTTGTATGACAGGTAGTATATACGCCTTAGGTAAATGACCAAAATACCCCTTCGGGGCTTATATTGAGATTAAACTCGTTTTGGGCATATTGGAAGGTATCCTACTGATATCAAAACATATTTAAGGCATATTAACTTAGGAAACCTGTATATGAATCTTATGGTTACTCGTTACGCGCTTGTCGCGTTCGGATCGGCTTATGTGACTAGTGTGCATAAATTAGGCGAAACGGGTCAAACCATATCTTTTTGGTCTCAAAATCCAGAATGTGTGTAAGTTACCCATATTAAACAAGCATACAAGCTTGCCGGGTCGAAACCACATTCTAAACCGGTCTTCGCCTTATCATGCGTTTGAACCGTATCTTCCTCTTTAAAACTAACCGGTCTAAGCATAGGCTTAGTTAAAGACCCGTTAGAAATCTAATAGGTTATTAAAAACCTTCGTTCCAGATTAAGAGCCCCAGTAGAAGTACTTGTGCTTGCTGAATTGATATACGGATGGGATTGAATTTATATTTAGCTCAGGTAAATACTCTTAACTTGTTTTCCCTATATGGGCTTGGGATACGGTATTATAATAATACCGCTTGGTCGGGTATTGAATGTTTAGTCGTATTTTGATTAAATTATTGAGGTAACCCGCTTTAATCTGTATTGTTTGAAATAAAAGCCTTTAGGGGTTAATGACCATGTCCCGGATATCCTTGACATCATTGTATTATAAAATGGCCACGCCTTAAGCACGGGGTGTAGGCATACACTGAAAGTTGCTTAAAGGGAAACGGTATCTCACTCTCTTGTGGGCTTATACTTGTGGCGTGTCTGTTAATCTTGACTCGGTTTCTACATCGAGCCCTGAACGTACAACGAACATGTAAATCTGTATACAAGATTATAAATATAATTGTCCCAAGTTATACAAGATTAATTTTGCCTTTATGCATTTTAATCAAAGTGTCAAAATATTTTGTGCCTGGTGCATCTAAATCAATTTTCTTAAACTCTTTTCAAATGAGTCGGTTGAGTGTATTTACCAGTGAAAACTGACGTATTTTCCAAAAAGGTTAAGTGACAGGTACTGAACGTAATTGGCTGGAAGCTCAGGGCGCTAAAGTCTGTTGAACAATGTTTATGTTTTAAGATCCGCCTGTGGATCCTTTACTTTCCGTTGTAATACTTGATATTACTTTATATTCGGATTGTAATATATTTATCTTTTGCTTCCGCTGTGCATTTATATATTGTGTTGTTTGACTATGATGATATCAACTACGTCACGATACTCCCTACCGGGCCCACCGGTCAAACGTGGAAATATCAGGGTGTGACAGGTTGGTATCAGAGCCAACACTGAGTGAATTAAACGCTAGCCTTTTGTGTTTAATCTCAGTTACACAGTTGCACATTCTTGAGTCTAGACAAGAACATAGGACAAATTCTAATTCGTTTTATTTTGTCCTTATTTGGTTCCTTTGTTATTTCTGATTAGCTCTTGCATGGGCAAGTCATTTTCTGCTAGAAGTCCCGTTTAGGGCAACCATATACTTGTTTAAATTTAATGGAACGATTATATTTAAGATATCATTCCTATATTATAAGATCTACCATTACAATAAAATTGCAAGAATTTAAAGAGGACAAGACCTAGCCATTTGTCACCTTAAGACAGGGCCAAGATGGTAGTTCCACAATTAGATTCAGATCCTTGTTAACATCTCAATTTAGGATTGATCTGCGTTAAATATTTAAAGAATCTTAAAGGTAAAACCTAGCCTAAATGTCATTGTAGACATGGCCAAGACGGTAAAGCTTATCTAAAAGATTCCAAACCCTGTTAACATCTGTAAGTATGTTAACATTTTTGGTAAACTGTGAATCGTTAAAGTCACACAGGCAATCTTTAAAAAGGGGGTTAATCTAGATTCCCTTATTTGAAATAATCATCCATTAGTGATGAAGTGCCTACGGGCCAAACTTGTTGTCAGATAAGACAACGACCGTGGTGGTCTCTGACCCCCGTCTAAAGACGTTGGACTACGTCCAAGCATAATAGTTTGTATGATCAATGCGATCCTGACTAATATCATCAAATGAAGATGATCATATTATAAACATCCATAAGTGATGAAATGCCTACGGGCCATAATTATTGTCCTAAGGGACTAAAGACAGTAGTAGTCTTTGACTCTCTGTCCAGAAAAGGTAATGAAATATGTTCAAACCTTAATGCCTCGATTCTCTGAAATCATGGCTTGTAAATTTAAAAAAAAAAAACTGTCCTTGTGACTAGGCCTTTGCGCCACTTTAATATCCTTAATGTTTTATAACTAGGATAAATTATAATGAAAATGCTAAACGTCATCTGAGACTAAAGACAGTAGTAGTCTTTGACTCTCTGTCCAGAAAAGGTAATGAAATATGTTCAAACCTTAATGCCTCGATTCTCTGAAATCATGGTTTGTAAATTTAAAAATTGTCCTTGTGACTAGGCCTTTGCGCCACCTTAATATCCTTAATGTTTTATAACTAGGATAAATTATAATGAAAATGCTAATTAAATATAACTAACAGATTAACCAATATGGTTTATATTACCATGGTTGATGAATCGTCAAAAGTGATGAATCCATAATAACCTCTGAATGAATCATCGTCGATATTTATGTAGCCATCAAACAACATGGCTGGATCGGATGAGGTCAACAGCCACCAGAGAGAGAATAATGATGCTACCAGAGTTAATATAACTGGTGCGAAACTGCAGGCATTAATAGATGATGCCGTTACACGAGCTCTCGACAGACAGTATGATGAATCAAGTTATACACACTCTAGGACTCTATCTGCGGCTCGTAGTAAGCCCCCTTCTAAATCACATGAGTCAAGGGAAGACGATGTTCATAACTCGTCAAAGCAGAGGAGTGTTCCGTCTGGACAGGTTGTGCTTAATCAAGAGCCACATGTTAAAACCTGTTCGTATAAATATTTCGTCTCCTGCAAGCCCAGAGACTTCACAGGAGAAAAGGGAGCCATCGACTGCATGACGTGGCTCGATGAGATGGATACTGTTGTGGATATTAGCGGATGTGCAGAAAAAGACATTGTGAAGTTTGTTTCACAATCTTTTAAAGGAGAAGCTCTAGCTTGGTGGAGGTCACTGATCCAAGCTACAGGGAAGATCCCTTTATACAACATGACTTGGGAGCAGTTCGTTGCTCTTATCAAAGAAAATTACTGTCCTCAACATGAAGTTGAGAAAATTGAGACTGAATTCTTGACACTAGTCATGGAGAACTTAGATTGCCAAGCATACCTTACAAATTTCAATACCATGTCTCGATTGGTTCCATACTTGATCACACCGGAACCAAAGCGAATTGCTCGCTTTATTGGGGGTCTAGCCCTAGAAATAAAGGCCAGTGTGAAAGCATCGAGACCTACTACATTCAGGTCAGCGGCAGATCTGTCGCTATCTCTCACACTCGATGTGGTCAGGAACAAGGCTGCCAAAGCCTCTGAAGATGGAAAGCGTAAAAGGGAGGATGAAAATTCTCATCGCTCCGATAGGATGGCAAAGAGGAACTCTGAGGATAAGAAGAGTTCCGGGTTTAAGGAAGACAGCCAGCAGTCGAGTGAGAAGACCAGGTGCAAAACCTGTCGGAAATACCACCTGGGGAAATGCAGATTTGAATCTCAGCCTCTACCTTGTGGGATTTGCAAGTCTAAGGAACATAAAACCTTGGATTTCAAGAAGTTGAAAAACGCAACCTGTTATGGTTGCAACGAGAAGGGGCATATCAGGACCAACTGCCTTAGGAATCAGAAAAAGCCCGAAGAGGCCAAGAAAACAAACGCATGAGTCTTCCAGATGAACGCCCAGGAGATGGTGCAGAATGATAACTATATAGCAGGTACCTTTCCTTGTCAAGCAGTTTATGCAGAAATTATTTGATGCTGGCACATATGATTCTATAATGAGCGATAAATGTTGAGAACTGTTGTCTCCACCTGGATTAGGACTCCGGTCATTTAATGTGAGGTAGAAATCGGCCGATGATACTATAGAAAATGCTCCAACAAATCCTAGATTGATATTTTATATCTATTAGGAATCACTCTTTTCTGATATCCCAATGTCAAGCTTTCAAGCTATCCAAAATCATCAATATGATCAAGACAGATGTGACAATTGATCCCCTGTCAACAAGGTGATGGACTAGGTCCAAACCTTAGATGCCATTATTGGTCTTCTATGGCCTAGGCTAAGTATAATTGATATATATATATATATACATATCTACAGGACATTCATAGAGAATGTTCGTACTATATTAGCCCGTATGGTATAACGATACCATGGTTAGTATATTAGGTCACCAGGATGACGAATAGCAGTTGTTGGATTGCAACTAAGAAATTGTTTTATTGGTGTTAGGAACCAATATCGAGTATGGAAAACTCAGATAAGACAGCCGTTGATCGTGTTATGGATGATGCGGCCCATGTCAATGATGATACAATTGTGAACCTTAAAATTTCCAAAGATGTCCTTTAAACTATGATAGACGCAGCTGTTGGAAAAGCTGTGAAGAAGGCTGTGAAAAAGATCAAGGAACCCCATGCTACTCGCTCCAAATTTTATCTAGGACCACATCTCCTTACTCATAAGGGGGATCTTGTTCATGCCTCAAATGCAAAAGATGAGCTAAAAAGAAAAAGGGAGGAAGATAACTCCCAGAGCTCTAAGAAGAAGAACAAACAAAAATCCAACGAGAAACCTATATGCAAGACATGCAAGAAGCGCCATTATGGGAAGTGCAGGTACGAATCAAAATCCCAGTCACAGCCTAGGGCTTGTGGGATCTGCAAATCTAGAGAGCATAAAACATTGGAATGCCAGAAGATAGGAGATGCGACTTGTTACAACTGTAACGAGAAAGGGCATATCAAATCCAATTGCCCAAAGTATGCGAAGAAGCTTAAAGGAGATAGGAAGACAAACGCTAAGGGCTCTCAGATGGAAGCGAAGGAGGTCATACAAGATGACAATATTATAACCGGTACGTCCTTATCCATGATGTGTATGCAAGGGTATCGTTTGATGCAGGTGCACATAAGTCACTTGTGGAATAAATTTTGTAAGTTATTAAATCTGCCTATTAGAACCCTAAGCATAAAATATGAAGTAGAATGAACGCTAAGAGTTCTGCTTTGATTCGGATGCCAATCAATCCTTCATAAATTGAAAGTATAGTAGACTCTTAAAAATCTACCATAAGAACCCCAGTTATTAAGTATAAGGTAAAGCTTACAAATAGAAAATCATAGGAACCGTTTCTTCTATTCCTGTCAGAAATCTTCAGTCGTAAAATTCTAGTATACCCTTTCTCCAGATAAAGTACATCATCATATGAAATTGATATCTCTTTTATCTCTATTGATTACGAATACCAAATGGTATGACAAAAGCGCCATATGGGGATTGGTGTATCTTAATATGTTCCATAGATTGCTTCCATGCCTGATCAGTATGGAGGTTTAATGTATGGAACCACAAGGATATTCCAATGGTCATACGGTATTAAAGTCAGCTAATGGTATTCAAAGAAGATATCTAGAAGATAGAATTGTCCAAAATAAGTGTTCCCTAGTAAAGGAATCTGTGGACTCATAGCATAAATGTGTCACTTATTTGATACAAGCAAGGATGGATGAACTGGAGCCTGAGATTTGGAAAATCTCTGTAACCTCCTTGTATCCTGATTATCTTCTCCTAAGATTACCCTGTTTATCTCCCGAAAGGCAAGTAGAATTAAGATTTATATCCCATTTAGGGCTGTATCATTATGAAATTCCCTAAACGGCTAGTACCATCATTGGAGGAATCGAAACCTCGATCAAGTAAGTTTTAAAATAGAGGATTCATATAGCCTAACTCAATATTCCGAGAGTTTGATATTGTTAAATAAGAAAGACGATTCATTTTGCTTATGCATTGATTACCGCAACCCTATTTAGGCAACAATTAAGAACTCACCATCAGCTGCCCAGGATCGTCGATTTGTTCGACTAACGAAAAGGATTAGCTATTCCTTAAAAATTAATTAAGCAGTGGTTGGAATAACCATCTCACCTTAAGATAAGCTTTTCTATAATAGTTGATATATAAGCATCAAGGCTGCTCCTTTGGAGACCTTGTATTGGTGGAATGTTAAACATCTATTGTTAGGACAATAGACTGGTAAGTCCAATTATCAGGATCTGAAAGTTGCATTGGAAACAACAAATAAGATCACACAAATCCCTAATCATCTATAAGTTGCCAGTATTCGGCAGAAAAATCAAGAATTAATGAAAGTAGCAACCCTCCTAAATTCTTGGTAAGGAATAAGGTTCAACAAAAGATATCACCCAGGAAGGGTGTGCCAAATTGTTAAATTATCAGGCTAGTTAAGCTCTGAATATATAGAATCATTCGGAGGAAATCGAATGTATCAAGATCAAGTAGCTCATAAGCTAAAACCTATTTAAGGAGCTTGGCAGAGCTCGCAGTACATTGCACACTAGTGACAGAAGGATGTGTTTCACCAATAAGTCAAGGAGCACTATCACATAATGATATGCAGATTTATGATGTGATTAACATCCTGTATCGATTAAGGATCGACAGATTAATAAGCTCCAAAAGGATACATGCACCTAATATAGGGGTCACTTTGGGAGCTTAGAAGGACTCCAAATATGTTATAGAAGTTAAGTCCATTATGCGACAAAAAGTACTTCCAGCATTTTAACAAATCTCGAGGTCGAGATTTCTTTTAAGGGGGTGAGGATGTAACACCTCGAAAATTCACGTCCTATAATGTATTGACACGTGTCATAAGCTTTGAACGTGTGAAAGAATACTCTAGAAGGACTAAAGTTGACAAACATGGAAAATATGTGAATATAAGGGTTCAAAATGTCAACAATGGATAAATATACCCTACATGATGTTTATACCCTTAAACGAATGATTCATGGATCATACGAAGCTAATTGTGAAAGAAAGTGAGAGATTACAAACTACAGGGGTTAAATGTGTCAGCATGTTTAAAGTATACCTCTGAGTGACCTTTTAGCAAACCCGAAGCTTTGTAACGATCAATTATGCTCACTAGAATACATGATAGAAATTTCACCAAGTTTCGCTATCATATGAGAAAGTTATGACAATATTCGTATACGAGGGGTTAAAAGCGTCAACGTTGAAATTTATGACTTTTCGGGTAACCATAAAGTTACCCAAGGACTTAACAAAGTTTGGTTATGTCTTAAGGCCCTTAAAAGTCAAGTTAGAGGGCTCAAAGTGCAAGAAATCATGTTAAGATCAAGTGTAGAAGGATCAGGGAATAAAAGCGTTAAAAAGTGCATAAGTTTGCATTTTCGCGCATAACTTACGTTCTGAATAAATCCGGACATCCAAAAATTTATGTAAGCACTAAAATATTTTTTTTAGTGTTTGGCATAAGAAAAATCCATTCGTCGCGCAATTTGGATCGTTTTTCGCGCTTATGCGCATTCCGTCGTAATTAACCGAACATCACGATCGTACGACCAAACGAACGTTGGTGACCGACCGGATAATATTTAAATCCCACAAATATTCTGTTATGATTAAAATATTATTTTAATCAGGTCCGTGTTGAAAAATAATTTAGAACGCCATAAACCGGGATTTAAACGCTAGATAAAATACCCGGTACCCAGTTAAATACCCGTTTTAGCCATATGTCAGGAATATGCTTAGGTATATGCTAAGGAATATGCTTGGAATATGCTAGGAATATGCTAGGAATATGCTTGGAATATGCTAGGAATATGCTAGGAATATGCTTGGAATATGCTAGGAATATGCTTGGAATATGCTAGGAATATGCTTGGAATATGCTTGGAATATTCTATATGGAAAATCCTATAAATACCCAACCCTTTCATTTGCAAAAACCCACACCTTTGAAATCTGAACTTGCTCTCTAAGTTGTTGTGTTTAACACTTCATACCTGAGAGTGTTCGGATTCAAACCTTCCGTTCTTGGACCCTTTATAAGTGTTCCTTCGTTCTTTTTATTCTTTTAGCGTTAAAAGTCAAACTTTGTTTGACTTTCTGCGTTGACCAGCTTATGGTCAATGCGAAGTTCATTTGAACTTCATAACGTGAGCGTAATCACGATGGTTATAGTCCCTAGTGACTATACCTACTGATTACCACGTTATCTAGGCTCAGTGACGAGCCGTAGTTTCGGGCAGAATACGTATTCTTGCGTATTTTGTAACCAAACTACTTATGGGTATCAAAACCATTTGTTTTGATACCAAACTTGTTTTCTAACTGTGACAACCGCCACTTTCTGGTAATTTACGTACATTTAAAGCAATGATTTACATTATACAAGTATGTGTTTTGAATATTCGGACTGGATGATTACATGATATACATCTTAGAACACTCAAGGAATATTCATTTATGATGCATATTATTCATTTTTATTGGGTACATTTGAAATAGTGCAAACAATTCACCGAAACAACTAGAGTAGTGCCTAGTGAACGAGAGTGCTGACGAAAACTCCGGATCCGCAGAAAACATCTAAAATGACATCTTTAGGACTCGGATGAGAGTCCAATATCAATTATATATTAAACCCTATAGGGGAATACAAGAGTTCGGTTAATATTTTACCAATGCCCGGTAGCACTAAAAAATGTCCGAAATGCGCTAAAAGTGACCATTTCATGAATTTTCCGCAAAAATTCAGCAATTGTATTTTTATTACAAGATGAAAAATTGATGTTTAGGCACCAATTTCATATAAAAATAATTATGGAATATCAATTTCACGCATAACTGGAATTTTTCCTACAACTTCCATAAGCGCACCTTTCGACTATCTACTTGCGAAACGAGCGCTAAACATCTAGCCGAACTATATTTTGGCACATGTAGCGAACTAGTGGTTATTATTTTTTGGTCTTGTAAAGCTAGTTTATGGTCTTTGCAAGTCAAGAAACATCTCGGAAAATTGCAAACCCTAAACACCAAAATACTTACATCTTATATTTCATATGAAACTAGAGGTGCACAAAATAACCGGTTAATTAACCGTAACCGGTTATTAACCGAAACCGTAACCGGTTAATAACCGATTTAGGAATAACCGGTCCAGCCGGTTATTTAACCGTAGGTTAGTAACCGGTTACAAGTTTTTAGTATAATAACCGGTTATTAACCGGTTTTTTTAAACCGGTTTTTTAACCGATAGACTGGTTAACCGAAAAAATAACCGAAAAATTCAAAAAAAAGGCAAAAAAACCGGTTTTTAACCGAAAATAACCGGTTAAATAACCGAACCGGTTAAAGTAATTAACCGGACCAGTTAAAAAAATAACCGGTTAAAGTAATAACCGGTTAAAGCATTAACCGGTTCAAGTCAAAAAGTCAAATTAACCGGTATAACCGGTTAACCGATCCGGTTATTAAAATTAACCGGTTTGTGCACCTCTATATGAAACCTTAAAAATAACTAAGTCATTTTTACCATACAAGACCCCCCCCCCCCCACCTTATAACCGTGAACAAGGGGTCCCACCCCCTTGTTTATTATGGTTAATATCTAGATATTTTTTTTTACAAGTGGATGTGTAAGGTGATTAATTTTCTACACTTAATCACTAAGTTACTACACCTTATTCTTTCATCTTTCATTACCCACCAAGAACACTCTCACCATCTTCATCTTCTTCACAAGAACACCTTCAAAAACCCACTTATTTTTATTACCTCCTTCATGATCAACATGGATTTCCAAGTAACATAAGGTGATCTAAAGCTTTTGGAAGTAAAAGGAAGGGTTTTCATCCATACCAAAGTGTTCTACCATCAAGATTATCATCTTCTTAGTTCTTAATAATCTTCCAAGATCATCCCTAGCCTAGTGCTAGAAGTAAGCTTCTATAACTATTTTTTTTATATACAAATATATTATGATTATGATTGTTATTATTACTAATAATAACCAAGGAAATCATACATAATAAACATGAAGAAAATACAAAGAAGCAAAGAATAAAAATCATGATATAATTTTGATTGTTTATATTGTGATCTTAGACTTGTCATATGCATATTAGATCTTGTTATGATGATTATGATACAAATAAAGTGTTAGAAGATGTTGAAAGATATGATCTAAAAATTATACATGTTTATGTTAAAGGGTTTTAACATAAAGGATTAAATGGATGATCATAACTAGTGATCTTGTGAAAGTATTTAGGGTTTTTATTTAAAAACAAGACTTTTACAAGATTATAAAAAGTAACATACAACTTGAGATTTTTATAAAAGTTGTTAAAACTAGAATTAAGCTTGGTTTTTGAACTAGTTAGCATATGTTATAATCATGTTTAAAACCCTACATGATTTGGAGATCATTTTGATAAGTTTATGTTATAAAAATCTCATATGTTTTTAGTTAAGATGTTGAGTAAATTGAGGGTGATTTGGAAAAGAAAATGATATGTTTATAAACATGGCCAAATGATTAATACAAAGGTTATATGGCCATTTTTTTTAAAGACATTATGTTAAGAAAACTATCATTTTTGGTTAAATCTTTATTATTTTAGAAAGGATTTTATAAAAGAAAAGACAAGATAAATATATATTTTTTTTAGAAAATATATATTTGACCATTTTAACAACTTAAGTGATGTGTGGTATTTGATGTATTAGTTATATATATATCAAAGATAGGAACTTTATTACAATGGTAATAATGAACACATGATACATAATAATCAAAGTCTTATAAGACTTCACATAATTACGCCTTAAAACGGGTTACGGACGATCCAAATAATCGGATACAAATTATGGTCAAAATGGACGACGGGCGAATCTATGAACATATCTCCATTCGGAGAAGTTACTACGATGCTTAGGCGACCTTTCGACGCGGACACAAATTACGTTACCATTAACAAAATTCGGACATTTTGAGACTTATAAAAACTATTATGTTTTTATTTACTAAAAAGTATACTTAGTGAATTTTTATAAAAATGTTTTTATAAAAATGAAAGACTTATATTTACTAGTGGGCTATTTTATACAAATGGGCTATGTTTATACAAATGGGCTATGTTTATACAAATGGGCTATTTTTATACAAATGGGCTTACTTTTCTAAATGGGCTTAATTTCATAATGGGCTTATCAAAACACATGGGCTAAGCCCAATACCAAACATATGGGCCAAGGCCCAATAACATTAAGCCCAATACTATTGAGGTCCAACACTATTCAAGCCCAACACTATTCATGCCCAACACTATTCAAGCCCAACACTATTTAAGGCCCAACACTATTTGAGGCCCAACACTATTTGAGGCCCAACACTATTTGAGGCCCAACACTATTGAGGCCCAACACTATTTAAGGCCCAGCACTATTTAAGCCCAATAACTTGAAAACATGGGCTTGGCCCAATGATACCATTTTTGTGAACACAACTATACAACGGATACATATAAGACACGAAATTCAGCGGACTAGATCCGACTATACAACTCACAAGATACAAGATAACATTTATATATATATATTTGGTGAAGAATATATATATAACATTTGAACAACTCATTCATCGAATACACAGTTCAATGAGTAACAAAGACATACAAGTCTTACACATATTGAAGACACAAGACTTGTACTCAAGTTCTTTACAAAGACCGAAGTGTCTAACAAAAATAAGAACATTTGTAGGTCGCAACGCTATTCAGGACGACCGCACGTGAGATCTTATTTACTTCTATTCACGGACGCAATTCAGTGAGTTCATGTCCCTTATTCATTTAAATGTTTTACAACTTTACAACTATCGGGGAAAATACATGTTCATCGTATGTAAAAGTTAGGGAATGAAATACCTTAGATCATGTGCGAATTAGGGTCTATACATATAAGCACCATTAATCCAGTTTGGACCTAGGTACAAGGGGTTAGATCTAATGGGTTTTGGCGAGCCCCACTCTTGGTCGTGGACCCATACAGAAGAGTGCGTTTGTGTCCCAGTCGATAGGAATCGTCATAAAATCGTCTAGGGTTGGATTGCTTCCTATTTCGTCACACATATTAATGTCCTCGTGAAACATTAATGATCAACGATTTCATTGACGCTTTACATACTACATCATACATACAGATACATTTTATACAATTCACATGTTGTGGATACAGTTTATACATCATACATACAGATACATTTTATACAATTCACATGTTGTGGATACGGTTTATACATCATTCATACAGATACAGTTTATACAATTCACATTTTACAGATACAGTTTATACAACTCACATTTTATGGATACAGTTTATACAACTCACATTTTTCAGATACATCTCATACAACTAAACTGCATGAACTCGCTCAACTTTTGTTGATGTTTTCAAACTTAACATGTATTGCAGGAAATTAGTGGACCTGGCAGACATTTCAGTCAAGGAAAGCAAGTATCAAGACTCCATGCCACCATTTGAAGGGTTTGCCCGTTATATACCGCCTCTTTGCGGTGATATAGTGGTCAAAGCCTTGACATTTTAAGACTTACATTTTGATGTATAGAACGATGAAAACGCATTTTCATATGATGGTTTGTAACAAATACATTTAACTTATGTTGCGTTCTTTCAAAACAATTATGACAATGGCATTGGAGCTTGTTTTTATTCATTTAGTATTGTTCACTTATATTGTTATGCAATGAGAACTGATCAGATCACACCTCGCGCTTCCGCTACGAGCGGGTGTGACAGATTGGTATCAGAGCATCGATTGTAGTGAACCAGGATTCTTTCTCGAGTCTAAGTCTATAATCGCTAGGGATCTCTCACGAAAACCTCTTGTTCATGTTGAACAGATTATAAATAAAATTGGACAAGTCAAAAGGTTTTCATTGCATAAACATTTTTCAAGGTCCACTACAGCAAAAATTCATTTCACATAAATCAAGCGAGGACATTTCCATGGGTGAAGTCTAGGAGAAACAGACACAATACATTAATAGACTATGTGCCTACAATACAATACATTATCAGTTTATGCATTATAAACAGTTCACAAGTTCAGCTTATACAAGATAGAAATCCTTGATTGATAGGATTTTACATGATTATATATATAGGTAGTTCATATATATGTTGCATGAAATATTTTGCCCAGAACAAAATACCTTCGACTTCAAACTCTATTATTATTCTTTACTCACACGGTGAAAATATCGACCTCATGTCTACTGCGGAGCTTATGGCGAACATGATTCCTAAGTGAAATCTTAAACTTAATTCCGTAAAATATGGTTGCTTTCTCGCGAATGCTGAGATGCCTGACCATGATAATGACGATGAGGCGAAGGTGGTAACCTTGGACAACAACTCCATTAGTGGGACGAGATCCATGTGACTCACACTAATCAAGGTGGATATACTCTTGTCCTTACAAGGAAGATGAAGTACTCATCTTGAAGGTGCCTCTTCAATTGTTATTATTACAGATTCTTTTCATTTCTATTTCACCTAACGCCGTACCGTTCTGCGAGTAAGGACAACGAACGTTGACACGTGAGCTATCACGAAGGTCCCTCCTATGTTGAAGGTATATTGACAATAGTGTTTCCTCTCTTATTGATCGGCTGCTTCGTACGAGAGAACGCTAGGGTGACCATGCAAGGCAATTTATTATTACGGAGGCCTACGTAATAACAACTTGTAGTGCATGGAAATTCTGGTGGACTCTGCGGGTCAAGCTAATGATCACTATTCATTCAAAATTCTTAAGTTATTACTTGAGATTCAATTCTTCCTATCTAGTAGAACACGAACTGGGGGTGGTTAGTATAACACCCTACAATACAATACAATACAATACAATACCATACAATACAATACAGGAAGACGATAAGTATTTGTTCACACCTAACATTCGATCTATATCACGATTCAGTTGAGACTAGTCATTTAAACAAACAAAACTTGTTAGCCACTCATGGGTAATTTCCTCAACATTCTCGAAATTCTTGAACATGGGTTGGTTACATGGTGTCTATGACACTTTACCCTACTTTACCTTACCTTACCTTATCATATTCCACCTTATCATATTTAATGGAAGTGATACAATAAATTCCGTCGTTTGACATTTGTCTTTTTCCAAGGGATGGTATGGCATGCGCCATACTGCAACTCCCTCATTACATTCTATTCTAGATTTTTGGAGATTCTAATAATCTTGCTAGAGCTCGTGAAACTCAAGCACTATTACCATAATTGTCACATGGACAAGTAAGACAAAGGATTTTCTCTACTTAGGATGATCGAGGTCCATAGAGTAGGGAATACATATTATATGGACGGAGACCACTGGTTGGTTTCCCCTCCTCAACGAATTATTCTTTTTTCTTTTTCCATTTAAACATATGACCAATACACGCAAGAGGCATTACACCTTTTGGTTTTGGTTATCCACATTATCATTTATTCAAACAGGTATGCACAATATGGTCTTGAGGTTTCCATGACCGATTGATTGCATTCTTCATTCTTGGGCACATGATAGACTTTATTTATTCAAATAAATGTCTAGATTCTTTTAATTGTGTGTATTAAAAAGATCATGGCGCCAAAATAATCAATTGTTTAAGTTAAAAGTTATGTGTTGAAAACTATTGCTTTTACACAAGACATGGTTTATACATGACATTGTTACGCAAGACATTGTTATACATATCATTTGATGTTGGTTTACACAAGACATTTTTAGTGGTTATTTGTAAGTGATGAGACGTGTGTAATATGATAAAAGCATGGTGGATACGCCGCTGGTACTTCCTATATATAAGTGCTTATGTTATATTGCATATCGTGGTGTTACTCAAATCTCTTCGATAAAGACAAGACATGACATTTTTGCACAAGACGCGACATCCTCTACACAAGACATAATATTCTATTTCAAGACATGATATATTTATACACTACATTTTTATTGGTTATTTATTTAACCATACATCATTCTTTTATATCATCTGATTTTCATATCTATTTTCATATGATTTTATAAAAGAACTCGATCATAACTGGAGCTAATATTGTTGGTTACACTTGATGCTTTCACGATATCTCAAGGGTTGTTCCATACTGGGAAACACCCGAATTCAAACACACTGAGTGTTACATTTCGGGTTTAGCCTCGGAGATCCGAAGCATGACAGCATCATCCCTCCCTACCTCAATCACTCAAACAATAACTCTCGCCATGAGAAAAATGAAGGCAATTGCTGCCATAAACGATTTTGGTACTAGGATGTATGCTGGTAACTTGTCGAAATCCTAAATGTGAATAAGTGTGTGTGTGGTTAGAACTATGAATACTCCACAAAATCCCAATGAAGTCATGAGTACGTACACTCTACGATCATCATGTATCAATTCTTTTAATACCAACACTAAGCTTAGCTATTGCTTTTAAATGTTAAGCATATACTAGAATTAGAGTCATGTTGGACACACATTACTATATCAAGTTAGCTAATGGGTAATTAGCTGAGACATATCAAATCATTAAGGGCCACCGGTATGTATCCTATTCGTCAACATTTCACATCCATGTTATTTTATACAATTGGCAATTTTAGCTTCATCTCAACATTTCACATACATGAGTTTCATGGCTAGGGACGGGATTGTCCTAGCTACAATTAGGGATTGGGTTATCCTACATCTAAACATATGGTTAGGATATCCAACATCTAAACATATGGATTAGGTTATCCTACATTTAAACATAGGGTTCCTAAGACTATACAGTGAAGTCCTCGCCACACAGAATTTAAAATGTACTTGGTCTAGAGTCACGTAAGCTAGACGTCTCCTCATTCTATAGAATTGGCAAACGGTAAACTAGCCGAGTCAGGAGCAGAAATTTCATATTGATCTCTTACCCATTGAGTTGGGTATTTTTGACGTAGTGGTTGGCATGGATCGGCTATCCAGTAATCGAGCCAAAGTCTTCTGTCATGAGAAGATCATTTGCTTACCACTACCGAATGAAGATACACTTGTTATCCATGGAGAAAAGCGCAACACATCATTGCGGATCATCAATTGCATGAAGGCATAGAAGTGCTTACGAAAAGGTTGTACTGCCTTCCTAGCACGAGTTGTCGACAAGAAGGCCGTTGGGCCGTAGCTGACAGATATTCCTGTGGTAAAAGAAATTCCTGAAGTCTTGCCAGGACTACCACCATATCAACAAGTCGAGTTTCACATCGACTTGGTACCTGGAGCCGCACCCATAGCCAAATCTCCATGTCGATTAGCACCTTCTGAACCTTGTAGTTGACCGAATGAGGATGTTGTGATTTCATAACCCCTACTCTTTACCACTATACATCTTTATAAAGGTTTTGGGGGTGGAAAGACATGCAAGTTTTGCAAAAATGCACAACATTTCGATGAACGAAAATTCATATTTCTAAACCATGTTACAAATGAATTTCCAACTAACTCAAATGGTTTATGAAAGGTTCTAGCCTCTACTCTAAGATAGACTTACGATCGGAGTATCATCAGTTACGAATTCAAGAGGAAAGCATACCGAAAACGGCTTTAAGACTCGTTGCGGTCATTACGAGTTTCTCGTTATGCCCTTTGGTTTAACGAACGCACTAGCGGTCTTCATGGATTTAATGAATCGTGTGTGCAAGCCGTATCTCGACAAATTCGTCATAGTGTTTATTGACGACATTTTGATATACTCTCGATCGACTGATGAACATGAGCAACATTCGAGAACCATTTTAGAGTTGTTAAAGACAATAAATTCGCCCCAAATCGAAAAACAAGATATAGCCTTACAACTTATTCTTAAGATTGGTGCATATCATTTTACAATCTTATCATTATCCGACGATACCGATGACTCTGTTGTAGACTATGATGCTTCGCATCAAGGATTGGGTTGCGTACCCATGCAACGTGAAAAAGTTATCGTGTACACGTCACGCCAACTAAAAGTTCACGAGAAAAACTATACCACTCACGAACTAGAGTTAGGCGTGGTGGTATTCGCTTTAAAATTATGGCGACATTATTTATATGGTACTCAATGCATTATTTTCACGGATCATAAAAGTCTTCAACACATATTCAACCGAAAAGAATTAAATATTCGTCAACGATGTTTGTTGAATTGTTGAACGACTATGATTGTGAAATAAAGTACCATCCGGGCAAGGCAAACTTTGTAGCAGATGCCTTGAGCCGCAAGGAGCGAGTTAGAACACTAAGAGTTCAAGCATTAGAGAAGATGATTCACAAGCGCTCAAGGAAGAGTATATTCAAGCAGAAACACTTCGAGGCATGAAGGAACAATTAGTGCCGAAAGAAGATGGAACTTTATACATTATGGGTCGAAATTGGGTTCCATTCTTTGGCGGCCTTCTAGATGATATTTTGAGGAAGCACATAGGCCTAAGTATTGAAAGAATACTATTGGTGGCCTAACCTCAAAAGTGATATCGCGACTTATATCGGAGAATGCTTGACTTGCGCGAAAGTCAAAGTCGAGTAGCAAAATCCCTCGGACTTGTTACAACAACCCGAGATTCCCGGTTGGTAATGGGAACAAATATTGATGTACTTCATTACGAAGTTACTCAGGACCTCAAGAGGTCACTACATGATATGTGTAATCATCGATAGACTAACAAAGTCCACGCACTTCTTACCGATTTGGTAGAAGGATAATACTGAGAAACTAACGGAACTCTATCTCAAAGAAAAAGTGGCTCGTCATGGAGTGCCTATTTCAATCATTTCAGACCGAGACGGTCGTTTTATTTCTAGAATTTGGAAATCATTTCAACAGGCCTTTGAATCTCATTTGAATCCAAGTACGGCCTTTCATCCATAAACTGACGACCAGAGCGAACGGACAATCCAAACACTCGAATATATGTTTCGCGCATGTGTTATGGATTTAGGCGGCAATTGGGATACTCATCTACCTTTAGTTGAGTTTTCCTACAATAACAGCTACAATACTACTATACAAGCTGCACCGTTTGAAGCTCTTTATGGTCGAAAGAGTCGCTCTCCGCTATGTTGGGCGGAAACAGGCGATAGTTAATTAATTGGTCCGGAACTAGTCCAATAGACTACGGATAAAAAAAATTTTCAGACCCGAGACCGTATCAAGACGGCTCGCGATCGACAAAAGGGCTACGCAGAGAAGAAGCGGAAGCCATTATCTTTCTAGGTTGGAGGCAAAGTCTTGTTGAAAGTCTCGCCTTAGAAGGGTGTAGCGAGGTTTGGTAAGCGTGGAAAGCTTAACCTCTGTTATGTAGTTCCATTTGAAATCTTGGAAAAGATTGGCACCGTTTTCTACAAACTAAAGTTACTAGAAGAACTAAGTAGAGTACACGACATATTTCATTTGTCGAATCTCAAGAAGAGTCCAACGCAAGAAACAGTTTTCATCCCGAAGGATGAGGTTCATATAGATAACAAACTCCAATTCGCCAAAGCACCTGTTGAGGTCATGGACCAGAAGGTCCAGAAAATACAAAGGAGTCGTAACAAATTAGTAAAAATTCGTTGGAACTCTCGACACGGACCCGAATATACTTGGGAACGTGAAGATCAAATCAAAGTCAGATATCCTCACCTGTTTGAGAACAATCCTGCAAAGGATGACTCATCTTGAATTTCGGGACGAAATTCTCAATAACAGGGGGAGAATGTGACAACCGCCACTTTCTGGTAATTTACGTACATTTAAAGCAATGATTTACATTATACAAGTATGTGTTTTGAATATTCGGACTGCATGATTACATGATATACATCTTAGAACACTCAAGGAATATTCATTTATGATGCATATTATTCATTTTTATTGGGTACATTTGAAATAGTGCAAACAATTCACCGAAACAACTAGAGTAGTGCCTAGTGAACTAGAGTGCTGACGAAAACTCCGGATCCGCAGAAAACATCTAAAATGACATCTTTAGGACTCGGATGAGAGTCCAATATCAATTATATATTAAACCCTATAGGGGAATACAAGAGTTCGGTTAATATTTTACCAATGCCCGGTAGCACTAAAAAATGTCCGAAATGCGCTAAAAGTGACCATTTCATGAATTTTCCGCAAAAATTCAGCAATTGTATTTTTATTACAAGATGCAAAATTGATGTTTAGGCACCAATTTCATATAAAAATAATTATGGAATATCAATTTCACGCATAACTGGAATTTTTCCTACAACTTCCATAAGCGCACTTTTCGACTATCTACTTGCGAAACGAGCGCTAAACATCTAGCCGAACTATATTTTGGCACATGTAGCGAACTAGTGGTTATTATTTTTTGGTCTTGTAAAGCTAGTTTATGGTCTTTGCAAGTCAAGAAACATCTCGGAAAATTGCAAACCCTAAACACCAAAATACTTACATCTTATATTTCATATGAAACTTTAAAAATAACTGTCACACCCCGAATTTCCACGTGTCACCGGTGGGCCCGGTGGGGAGTATCGTGACGTCATGGTTGGCAACATAATAGTCAAACAACACAATATTATCAAGCACAGCGGAAGCAATTGAAAAAATAATACAACCGAATTTATTATTGTAATATCAGCTGTCACAATATTCGGAAGTTTATCCACAGAAGGATCGAACATAAAATGGAAACAATAGTTCAACAGACTTCAGGCATCTTAAGCTTGCGAGACTCTTTATTGATGCTAAGGAGACAATCCAGCCAATTACGTTTAGTACCTGCATTTAGTCTTTTTGGGAAAATACGTCAGTTTACACTGGTAAATACAATCAACTGACTCATTTTGGAAAATGGTTTGAAAATTGGTTTGGATGCACATGGCATAAATATTTTATAATTTGATTAAAATGCACAGATGCAAGATTAATCTTTTTATTAACTTGGGAGGATTATTTAATATTATAATCTTGTGAACGAATTACATGTTACTTATGCGTTCAGTAGCCCGGATCTAGTCCGGGTTAAAGATCAATAGACACACCACGTTAATGAGTTATACACTGATAGGTGTACGCCTACACCCCGTGCTCAGGTCGTGGCCAATCTCGTAAGATGATGCCAAGGATATCCGGGACATGGTCATTAACCCCCCAAAGGCTGTAAAGTAAACAAGACTGTTTAAACGAGCCGATCAAATTATTCAACTACCCAGTAAGCGTGGAGATTTGATGCTCGATCAAGCGGTACGCTATGTACCGTAACCCAAGCCCGTATAGGGAAAATAAGTTAAAAGTATTTACCTGAGCTAAATATAAATTCAATCCCAGCCGTATATCAAATCAGCAAGTACAGATAGCTTTTACTGGGCTCCTAATCTGGAACGAAGGTTTTTAATAACCTATTAGAATCCTAACGGGTCTTTAGTTAAGCTTAAGCTTAGACCGGCCAGTTTCAAGGATACGGTTCGTACGCACGATTAAGCGAAGACCGGATAGAATGTGATTTAGACCCGACAAGTTCAGAGACTTGTTTAATATGGGTCCTTCATGCACATTCTGGATTTTGAGATTAAACCGATAAGGTTTGACCCGTTTCGGCTAATTTTATGTAAACTTGCTACATAAGCCGAACCGAACGCGAAATAAGCGTAACGGGTATCCGTAAGGGCCATATACAGGTTTCCTAAGTTAATATGCTTCAAATATGCTGTGACATCAGTAAGTTGTCTTTCGTTATGCCCGAAACGTGTTTAAACCCAAACTAGGCCCCGAAGGGGTATTTTGGTAATTTCACATAAGCCGAAAAGCTCAAAACTGAAGTCTGAGTTTATCAACCTTTGCTTACTGTTAAAATATAATAATTTGCCTCTTATATCAGTAGGTATCAACCCGGGTATGTCCAATATGATTTTAAAACATACTATGCGTTAAAAACGCTAATTAAGGCGATAAAAGGCCATTTCCGGGTTCGATACTTAAATCTGATATTTTTATATTTCCAGAAGGCTTAAAATAATTTATTTATCATATGTGATCAGTAGCAAAAGGTTGGGAGTCGTTTAGATGTGTAAAACTTATTTTATGGCCCATAAGGGCAAAACCGACATTTACCGGATTAAGCCTACGACTACTAGTTATGCTCAGCCTAAAATTAATTAAAAATCTTTAAAAATCCCAAAATAATATATTACATCAGTGGGTATTAAGTTTGATACCAAAAAGTAGGCTTAACTAGGCTATACGCTAATTACGCCATTTTATTAACATAAAGCCTTAAATTTGCGATAATGAGCATAACTCTTAATCTACAAGTCAAACTGATGTCAAACTTTGCATACAAGTTTATATATCAGTAATTTAAGTTTCTACTCTTTTACATTTCCAAAAATCACGTTTTAAGTTAATAAGGGCATAATGGTCAACATATGAGCAATTAACGGAAACGTGCATATTAATTGGATAACTAATGAACCAAGGTGTATAATCACAGAGGGTTGTACTAACATGTATCCTAGTCCAATTAAAGCTCTGAGGCATTTCTAAAACATGCCCAAACGGGTCAGAACTGAAAGTCAAAGTGAAAGTCAAACTATGTGACTTTCGGTTCCGAACCGGGTCTAAACAGGAAATTGTCGGGTTGAACATGTTTAGACATGTTCTTACACTTATTACCAAGTTATAACAATGATCCAACAGGTTTCATATGCTCTATAATGTTAATTATGCATAAATGGCATTTTAAGTATTCTGTTGACTTTTTCGGATTAAGTTTGACCCGACAAACGATCTAGTTAGAGTGGGAATCAGGGGGAACCCTTTTGAGGTTTTATTACCCACATAATTACCAACTTATAACTACTTTCACTTCGACTAATCACTGGACCATTAGTGATTAATCTTAAAGTCAACCGTTAGTTACGACGGTTTGCCTTTTAAGCTAAAACTAAGTTAAAACTTAATTGAGAAAGGATTAGAACACTTACTGAAGTCCTAAGCTTGATTAGGAAGGACTTGGGTCTGCTTTGAAGCTCCAGAAGGCTCCTCAATTGCAGAATGAAGGTGTGATCATAATGGTAGCACATGAAGGCCTTTTATAGTGTTCAAGACACCACAAAATATTGACAACCAAGTCTATTACTGACCACAAGTTGTTTACAAGTGTCCCTAGTGTTCTAGAGGTTGTTTAGGGGCCTCTTGGAAGTGAAACAAATGATTAAAAATCAGTTCCAAGGCTGAACAGCCAATTTTTACGAGTTTCTGCATCTGGGTCCTAGCTTACGGACCTCAAGGTCCCCAATGTTGAGGTCCTCAAGGCTGTCATCAGGGCAAAAATCACTTTTTCAGTTTGCATCCCTGGCTCTTGGTTCTTCGAAAGGTCAATCCACCTTTACTCTTGCAATTTGAACCCTCTAAATTGACACACAAGGGCTTCAAGGTTTATACCTACTTTATTTAGTCCTTGATCACTTTGTTATTACCCGAAAAGTCATAACTTTCAACATTGACGCTTTAACCCCTCGCATACGAATTTGATCATAACTTTCTCATACGATAACGAAACTTTATGAAATTTTAATCGTGCATTCTAGTGAGCATAATTTACATTTACAAAGCTTCGGGTTTGTCAAAAGGTCACTCAGAGGTATATCTTTAACATGTTGACACATTTAACCCCTGTAGTTTGTAATCTCTCACTTTTAGCTTCGTATGATCCATGATTTATTCGTTTGATGTTATAAACATCATGTAGGGTTATTATGAAGTATATTTATTCACTGTTGACACTTAGAATCCGTATAATCACATACTTTCCATGTTTTTCAACTCTAGTCCTTTTATAACATTTTTTCACACGTTCAAACTTTATGACACGTGTCAACACATTATAGGACGTGAATTTTCGAGGTGTTACATCCTCACCCCCTTAAAATAAATCTCGACCCGAGATTTACTGAAATAAGTAAGGGTACTTTTCTTTCATCGTGGATTCAACCTCTCACGTGAATTCGGGACCTCTACTGGCATCCCATTTGACCTGAACAATAGGTACATACTTCCTTTTGAAGCTTCTTTACCTGTCGATCTTCACTCGACAAAGGTTTTTCAACAAATTTTTTAAGCTCTCGTCTATATGAACATCTGTAGGTGGTATAACCAGTGATTCGTCAGCGAAACACTTTTTCAGATTGCAGATGTGGAACACATTGTGAATTCCATTGAGCTCTTCCGGTAAGTTTAACTTATAGGCAACTGACCCGACACGTTCGATAACCTCGAAAGGTCCTATGTATCTCGGGCTTAGCTTGCCTTCATTACCAACCCGCATCACCCCCTTCCAAGGTGACACTTTAAGTAGGACTTTGTCACCTGCTTCGAAGTGAAAATCCTCACGCTTAGGATCAGCGTAACTCTTCTGCCTATCCCGGGCAGCTTTGAGACGGTCACGAATCTGGACAATCTTATCCGTTGTTTCGAACACTATCTCTGGTCCTGATAACTGGACATCTCCAACTTCCGCCCAACAATTAGGCAATCTATACTTTCTACCGTATAATGCCTAAAAAGGCGCAGCCTTAATGCTGGTATGGTAGCTATTGTTGTAGGAGAATTCGATTAATGGTAGGTTCTCATCCCAACTACCGCCTAAATCGATTGCACGTGCACGTAGCATGTCTTCCAACGTTTGAATAGTACGCTCACTCTGACCGTCTATCTGAGGATGGTAAGCTGCACTATAGTTCAAACGTGTGCCCAAAAATTGTTGGAAACTCTTCCAGAAATGTGACGTGTATCTAGTATCTCTATCAGAGACAATAGCCACAGGTATGCCATGTAAGGCTACAATCTTATCAACGTATAACTGGGCTAACACATCGGAGCTGTAAGTCTCCTTGATGGGTAAGAAATGAGCTGACTTAGTCAGTCCATCAACTATAACCCATATTGTATCATTTCCTTTTCTTGTCTTGGGTAACTTGGTAATAAAATCCATAGTTACCATTTCCCACTTCCACGTAGGAAGTTCAGGTTGTTGTAGCAAACCTAATGGTTTCTGATGCTCGGCTTTGACTTGCGCATTTGTCAAGCATTTAGCTACATAGGTGGCCACAGACTTCTTCAAGCCTATCCACCAATAGTTTGCCCTTAGATCCTGGGTAGTTGATGGCAAATTCTTAATCGTTGCCTAATTAGGGTTGCGGCATTTAATACGTAAGCAATATGAACCGTCTTTCTTATTTAACAATATCAACCCTCAGAAGATCGAGTCAGGCTTTATGTGCCTATGTTTTAAAACCTACTAAATCAAGGTTTTGTTTATTCCATAATCCATATGGAGTTTTCACAATACTCCAGCCCACGGCGGGATGTTAATCTTAGTTCTACCTGTCTTCCAGGAGGTAAGCAGGGAAAACTTATGAGAAGATAATTAAGATACAAGGAGGCTATAGAGATTTTCCATATCTCAGGCTCCAGTTCATCCATCATTGTTCGTGTCAAATAAGTGACACCTTTATGTTATAAGTCCACGAATTCCTTATTCGGGAACATTTACTTGGAAAAATTCCATTTTTGGATATCTTCTTTGAATACTACTAGTCGACTTTAGTACAATATGACCATTGGGATATCTCAGGGGTTCCATGTATTAAACCTCCATGCTGATCAGACAGGGAAATAATCTATGGGACACACTAGGATACGCCAATCCTCATATGACACTTTAATCAAACATAGTTTGGCATTCGCAGGCGATAGAAAACAATGAGAAAAATAATTAAAATAACATATGTTGTCGTACTCTATGCAAAGAAAGAGTGCTTTTAGATTTTCGGAAGGTTTTTCTTGCCGATACGAGAAGAATCGGTTACTATGGTTTCCTTGGTAATTATACCTTGTGGATGATAATAAAAGTTTTTGCTAAGTTTATGGTTCATGAAGATTTATTATTGCCTGTATTAAAAACAGGACACTTAGCAGAAATTATCATTGATAAATGATAAGGAAGTTTATTGCACAAGTGCTTATATTTAATCAATAATGGAAGTTTCACAAACTAGGCACCTAGCTCAGTTGGCTAGGCGCGCGAAAGGGTGCGGCCGACCTAGACCCAGGTTCGATTCCGGGGACGGCCAGTTCCACCATTTTTTATGTCTAATATTAATTAATCGTACGGATACGTGTAATTATGAGAGTTGTCTCATAAGGAGTCTTGATAATTAATTGCTTCTTATTACCCACAATATGGGCTTGATTTTATTACTAAATTGAGTCCTTGTATTTAACGGAACTAGGACATCAAAAAAATGATTCCTAATGGGTATAAAACATCCATCTATTAATGCTGAAGCAGTCTCAGAGGTATACCGGCTTCTTACCGAACTTTCGTTTCTTTTTATTAAGCCTGTACTAGCTCTCTTTCTTAGATTTCTGGGAGTTATTCTCCTTCTTTTGGTTCATCCTTCATATACGAAGTGTGAACAAAACCTCTTCTCATGAGTAATTGAACATGGTTTTTAAATGAAATTCAGAGCGAGGAGCATTCGGCTCTTTAGATTATTTCATGATCTTTCCATGGTCCTTTCAACTGCTGCGTCAACCACAGCTTGAAGATTAACTCCATTAATATTGAGGTTTACGTTTGTAGTTTTATTAACTTTCGTCGCCTTATTAGCATTGCGACTTTCGTCTACCTCATCCGAGTTTTCCATACTCGAAACTTGGTACCAATCACCAAGATTTAACCATTATTAGTCATCATCCTGATGACCTGACTTAGGTTAACCACGGCATTCATAAACCGTATGGGCTATTTTGTTCCGAACATTCATAGTGAATGTTATTTGAACGTATTTCCATTATATTTAGCCTAGGTCACAACGGGACCATCAATGGAATGCAAAGTTTGGAGCGAGTCCAATGCCTGCTTGACAGGGGACCATAATGTCACAACTGTCTTTGTCACTAGGACGATTATAAATAGCTCAAAGGATTTTATTATATATATATATATATATACATATATGGCATAGAAGCCTGCCTCGAGGGACGTAGAAAAATATGGCATAAAGCACAGTCATGAAGGACATTAGTAATCATATGGCGCGAAGGCCTTGTCGTGATGACATTTAGATATGGCACAAACGGCCTTGCTATAAGGACATTCATCAAATTTGGTACAAAGGCATGTCACCAGAAATGTTAACATTTAATATGTTAACTTGTCACGAATGACCAATTATAGCACATAGGCTTGTCCTGAATGACTTTAAAACATAACTCGATGGTCTATTTTTCGAGGACCTTAATTTATAAGCCGCAATCTTATTAGATTAGGACTTCAAGGTTTGAACGTGGTTCTTCACCTTTGGACAGGGAGTCATAGACTACAACTGTCATCGTCTTGAAAGACGATTCTTTTGGCAGAAAAAATAAGCCAATCGACATCACTAATGGATGTTTATATATAACCATCGTATCTAAGGATATTAGTCATGATCACATCGATCATATTGACTATTAGGTTTGGGTATAATCACACCATTTTGAACAGGGGATCATAAAGATTACTACTATCTTTGTCTTACCGACACTAGAATAGGGTATAGCCCGTAGGCATTTCATCACGAGGGATGCTAATATTATGATCATCATACTGATGATACTAGTCAAGATCGCAACGAGTATAGACTATGGGATTTGAGTATAGCTCACCCCCTTGGGCAAAGAATCACAAAAGATTACAATTGCCTTGTCTAAATTGGACAATATAATATAGCCCTTAGGCAAAACATCATTAAGGATGTTCAAATCTTAAATCATCATATTGACGATCTTTGTCATGATTGCATTGATCACTTAGACTATTAGGTTTGAGCAGAGCTCACTACCTTGCACAGGGAATCGTAAATATCACACTATCTTTGTCACACATGGACAATATAATATGGCCCATAGGCGAAACATCACTAATGGATGGTTATAATAGGTTCATCCTATTAGAAGATATAAGTCATGATTGCATTAATCATATTGACTATTTTGGTTTGAGCATAGCTCACCACCTCAGACAAGGAATCATAAAGATAACAATGTCAATGTCTCAAATGGACAATATATTATAGCTCGTAGGCAAAACATCACTAAAGGATGTTTAATAATGCTATCATCGCATCAGATGATATTAGTCATGATCGCATTGATCATATAGACTATTACGTTTGGACATAGTCCAATATTTTAGACAGAAGGTCAAAGACCATCACTGTCGTTGTCTTATCGGACAACAAGTTTAGCCCATGGCACTTTGTCATTAACGGATGTTTATAACATGATCGTGTTATGGGATGATATTAGCCGTGATTTCTAAATCACCAGGCTAGATAAGGAAATTGGAAGAATCCAATATAAGGATGATTGTTGTGATTTTCTCGAATCACATTTCTCAAGAGTGCTAACACGTTCTTAAGTGTTACCAAGGATCTGAATCCCTTGAGTAGGTTTCACCATCTTGGCCGCGTAGGCTAGGTTTCACCTTTAAGATTCTTTTTAAAATGCATACAGATAGGGAAGGAAGGATATTTATTTCATTCAGGATTTTTATCATAAATCCTAATTCATAAGTTAATAATAGCACAAATGGCCTAGTCGCGTAGACAAGTTAAATTTTTAAACCATGATTTCAGAGAATCGAGGCATTAGGGTTTGAATCAAAGTTCATTACCTTTTCTTGACAGGGAGTTGTAGGCTACCACTGTCTTTAGTCTCAGAGGACATTAACTATAGCCCATAGGCACTTCCCTTCTAAGGGATGTTTAGGGGAATTCATTAACCATGGTAAACAGAGACCATATTTGGTTAATTTATTAATCATATATATTTAGGATTTCTATTATAAGTTATCCTAATTATAAAACATTAACAGTTTTATTTGTGGCACCCGATGGCCTGGTCACATGGACATTTATAAATTATAAGCTTATGATTTCAGAGAATCAAAGCAACAATAACAGTTTTATTTAATAGCACAAAAGGCCTAGTCACTAGGACAATTTTTAAATCATAAGCCAGGATTTCAGAGAATCAAGGCCTTTAAATATATTAGCACAACAGGCTTAGTCACAAGGACACTTATAAGTTTATATGCTATGATTTCAGAGGATCTAAGCATTTGAGGTTTGAACCTAGTTCATTACCTTCTTCTGACAGGGAGTCGTAGCTACCACTGTATTCTGGCTCATGTGGAAATGAGAAAGGCCCGTAGGCACTATATTACCACGTATGGTTAAAGTATGATCATCTTAATTGATGATGTAAACCCAGGATTCAGCGATCATTAAACTGGGTTAAGGATCTTTTGAAGAATCCTTAATAACGTGTGTGATTTCCAACGAATCACATCTGATGGGAGTGTTAACATGTTTTCAGATGTTAACTGGAATACAAATCTTTTAAACAGGTCTTACCATCTTGGCCCGGTCTTATAATTGACCCGTAGGATAGGTTTCACACTTAAGATTCTTAATTTATGATTTGAATCTTTTTAACAGGTCTTACCATCTTGGCCCGGTCTTATAATTGACCCGAAGGCTAGGTTTCACACTTAAGATTCTTAATTTATAATTAACGCAGAACAATTTTAAATTGAGGTGTTAATATGGATCTGAATCTAATTTTTGGGTACTACCATCTTGGCCGGTCTTAATATGACCCAAAGCTAGGTCTTGTCCTTTTTAGATTTTGCCATTTTATTATAATGGTAGATCTTGCAAAAGGAAATGTTATTTTCCATTTATTTAATATTTCTTGTTTAGAATGAAAGTTTAAACTTAATCATTCCACTATATAAAAATAAAAGTATAAAGTTGCCCTAAGCGGGACTTGAAAGGAATAATGTTGTCCTCGAAGGGACTAAAAAGCTAAATATGTCCTTATAAGGACTATTGAGGAAACGATTTTCAGCAAAGGAGTTTCTTCTTCATTCAATTCCTGAATGCTTTCTCCTTGGTTGCACGTCTCATCTTGGTCGCTGTACGAAGCTCAGCATTTCAAGGCTCCGGGTGTGGAGAATCCCTAGTTCAGCTTCCTCGCTTGTCGACGTATCCAATAATAATAATAAAAATTGGAAGCAAAAATTTTTCATATTAGGATTAAGATTATTCCTATGTTAAGTCTAGACTCAGAAGTTTAGATTGTGCAATTGTGTAACTGAGATTAAACACAAAAGGCTAGTGTTTAATTCACTCAGTGTTGGCTCTGATACCAAACTGTCACACCCCGAATTTCCACGTGTCACCGGTGGGCCCGGTGGGGAGTATCGTGACGTCATGGTTGGCAACATAATAATCAAACAACACAATATTATCAAGCACAGCGGAAGCAATTGAAAAAATAATACAACCGAATTTATTATTGTAATATCAGCTGTCACAATATTCGGAAGTTTATCCACAGAAGGATCGAACATAAAATGGAAACAATAGTTCAACAGACTTCAGGCATCTTAAGCTTGCGAGACTCTTTATTGATGCTAAGGAGACAATCCAGCCAATTACGTTTAGTACCTGCATTTAGTCTTTTTGGGAAAATACGTCAGTTTACACTGGTAAATACAATCAACTGACTCATTTTGGAAAATGGTTTGAAAATTGGTTTGGATGCACATGGCATAAATATTTTATAATTTGATTAAAATGCACAGAGGCAAGATTAATCTTTTTATTAACTTGGGAGAATTATTTAATATTATAATCTTGTGAACGAATTACATGTTACTTATGCGTTCAGTAGCCCGGATCTAGTCCGGGTTAAAGATCAATAGACACACCACGTTAATGAGTTATACACTGATAGGTGTACGCCTACACCCCGTGCTCAGGTCGTGGCCAATCTCGTAAGATGATGCCAAGGATATCCGGGACATGGTCATTAACCCCCCAAAGGCTGTAAAGTAAACAAGACTGTTTAAACGAGCCGATCAAATTATTCAACTACCCACTAAGCGTGGAGATTTGATGCTCGATCAAGCGGTACGCTATGTACCGTAACCCAAGCCCGTATAGGGAAAATAAGTTAAAAGTATTTACCTGAGCTAAATATAAATTCAATCCCAGCCGTATATCAAATCAGCAAGTACAGATAGCTTTTACTGGGCTCCTAATCTGGAACGAAGGTTTTTAATAACCTATTAGAATCCTAACGGGTCTTTAGTTAAGCTTAAGCTTAGACCGGCCAGTTTCAAGGATACGGTTCGTACGCACGATTAAGCGAAGACCGGATAGAATGTGATTTAGACCCGACAAGTTCAGAGACTTGTTTAATATGGGTCCTTCATGCACATTCTGGATTTTGAGATTAAACCGATAAGGTTTGACCCGTTTCGGCTAATTTTATGTAAACTTGCTACATAAGCCGAACCGAACGCGAAATAAGCGTAACGGGTATCCGTAAGGGCCATATACAGGTTTCCTAAGTTAATATGCTTCAAATATGCTGTGACATCAGTAAGTTGTCTTTCGTTATGCCCGAAACGTGTTTAAACCCAAACTAGGCCCCGAAGGGGTATTTTGGTAATTTCACATAAGCCGAAAAGCTCAAAACTGAAGTCTGAGTTTATCAACCTTTGCTTACTGTTAAAATATAATAATTTGCCTCTTATATCAGTAGGTATCAACCCGGGTATGTCCAATATGATTTTAAAACATACTATGCGTTAAAAACGCTAATTAAGGCGATAAAAGGCCATTTCCGGGTTCGATACTTAAATCTGATATTTTTATATTTCCAGAAGGCTTAAAATAATTTATTTATCATATGTGATCAGTAGCAAAAGGTTGGGAGTCGTTTAGATGTGTAAAACTTATTTTATGGCCCATAAGGGCAAAACCGACATTTACCGGATTAAGCCTACGACTACTAGTTATGCTCAGCCTAAAATTAATTAAAAATCTTTAAAAATCCCAAAATAATATATTACATCAGTGGGTATTAAGTTTGATACCAAAAAGTAGGCTTAACTAGGCTATACGCTAATTACGCCATTTTATTAACATAAAGCCTTAAATTTGCGATAATGAGCATAACTCTTAATCTACAAGTCAAACTGATGTCAAACTTTGCATACAAGTTTATATATCAGTAATTTAAGTTTCTACTCTTTTACATTTCCAAAAATCACGTTTTAAGTTAATAAGGGCATAATGGTCAACATATGAGCAATTAACGGAAACGTGCATATTAATTGGATAACTAATGAACCAAGGTGTATAATCACAGAGGGTTGTACTAACATGTATCCTAGTCCAATTAAAGCTCTGAGGCATTTCTAAAACATGCCCAAACGGGTCAGAACTGAAAGTCAAAGTGAAAGTCAAACTATGTGACTTTCGGTTCCGAACCGGGTCTAAACAGGAAATTGTCGGGTTGAACATGTTTAGACATGTTCTTACACTTATTACCAAGTTATAACAATGATCCAACAGGTTTCATATGCTCTATAATGTTAATTATGCATAAATGGCATTTTAAGTATTCTGTTGACTTTTTCGGATTAAGTTTGACCCGACAAACGATCTAGTTAGAGTGGGAATCAGGGGGAACCCTTTTGAGGTTTTATTACCCACATAATTACCAACTTATAACTACTTTCACTTCGACTAATCACTGGACCATTAGTGATTAATCTTAAAGTCAACCGTTAGTTACGACGGTTTGCCTTTTAAGCTAAAACTAAGTTAAAACTTAATTGAGAAAGGATTAGAACACTTACTGAAGTCCTAAGCTTGATTAGGAAGGACTTGGGTCTGCTTTGAAGCTCCAGAAGGCACCTCAATTGCAGAATGAAGGTGTGATCATAATGGTAGCACATGAAGGCCTTTTATAGTGTTCAAGACACCACAAAATATTGACAACCAAGTCTATTACTGACCACAAGTTGTTTACAAGTGTCCCTAGTGTTCTAGAGGTTGTTTAGGGGCCTCTTGGAAGTGAAACAAATGATTAAAAATCAGTTCCAAGGCTGAACAGCCAATTTTTACGAGTTTCTGCATCTGGGTCCTAGCTTACGGACCTCAAGGTCCCCAATGTTGAGGTCCTCAAGGCTGTCATCAGGGCAAAAATCACTTTTTCAGTTTGCATCCCTGGCTCTTGGTTCTTCGAAAGGTCAATCCACCTTTACTCTTGCAATTTGAACCCTCTAAATTGACACACAAGGGCTTCAAGGTTTATACCTACTTTATTTAGTCCTTGATCACTTTGTTATTACCCGAAAAGTCATAACTTTCAACATTGACGCTTTAACCCCTCGCATACGAATTTGATCATAACTTTCTCATACGATAACGAAACTTTATGAAATTTTAATCGTGCATTCTAGTGAGCATAATTTACATTTACAAAGCTTCGGGTTTGTCAAAAGGTCACTCAGAGGTATATCTTTAACATGTTGACACATTTAACCCCTGTAGTTTGTAATCTCTCACTTTTAGCTTCGTATGATCCATGATTTATTCGTTTGATGTTATAAACATCATGTAGGGTTATTATGAAGTATATTTATTCACTGTTGACACTTAGAATCCGTATAATCACATACTTTCCATGTTTGTCAACTCTAGTCCTTTTATAACATTTTTTCACACGTTCAAACTTTATGACACGTGTCAACACATTATAGGACGTGAATTTTCGAGGTGTTACAATAACTAAGTCATTTTTACCATACAAGACCCCCCCCCACCTTATAACCGTGAACAAGGGGTCCCACCCCCTTGTTTATTATGGTTAATATCTAGATATTTTTTTTTTACAAGTGGATGTGTAAGGTGATTAATTTTCTACACTTAATCACTAAGTTACTACACCTTATTCTTTCATCTTTCATTACCCACCAAGAACACTCTCACCATCTTCATCTTCTTCACAAGAACACCTTCAAAAACCCACTTATTTTTATTACCTCCTTCATGATCAACATGGATTTCCAAGTAACATAAGGTGATCTAAAGCTTTTGGAAGTAAAAGGAAGGGTTTTCATCCATACCAAAGTGTTCTACCATCAAGATTATCATCTTCTTAGTTCTTAATAATCTTCCAAGATCATCCCTAGCCTAGTGCTAGAAGTAAGCTTCTATAACTATTTTTTTTATATACAAATATATTATGATTATGATTGTTATTATTACTAATAATAACCAAGGAAATCATACATAATAAACATGAAGAAAATACAAAGAAGCAAAGAATAAAAATCATGATATAATTTTGATTGTTTATATTGTGATCTTAGACTTGTCATATGCATATTAGATCTTGTTATGATGATTATGATACAAATAAAGTGTTAGAAGATGTTGAAAGATATGATCTAAAAATTATACATGTTTATGTTAAAGGGTTTTAACATAAAGGATTAAATGGATGATCATAACTAGTGATCTTGTGAAAGTATTTAGGGTTTTTATTTAAAAACAAGACTTTTACAAGATTATAAAAAGTAACATACAACTTGAGATTTTTATAAAAGTTGTTAAAACTAGAATTAAGCTTGGTTTTTGAACTAGTTAGCATATGTTATAATCATGTTTAAAACCCTACATGATTTGGAGATCATTTTGATAAGTTTATGTTATAAAAATCTCATATGTTTTTAGTTAAGATGTTGAGTAAATTGAGGGTGATTTGGAAAAGAAAATGATATGTTTATAAACATGGCCAAATGATTAATACAAAGGTTATATGGCCATTTTTTTTAAAGACATTATGTTAAGAAAACTATCATTTTTGGTTAAATCTTTATTATTTTAGAAAGGATTTTATAAAAGAAAAGACAAGATAAATATATATTTTTTTTAGAAAATATATATTTGACCATTTTAACAACTTAAGTGATGTGTGGTATTTGATGTATTAGTTATATATATATCAAAGATAGGAACTTTATTACAATGGTAATAATGAACACATGATACATAATAATCAAAGTCTTATAAGACTTCACATAATTACGCCTTAAAACGGGTTACGAACGATCCAAATAATCGGATACAAATTATGGTCAAAATGGACGACGGGCGAATCTATGAACATATCGCCATTCGGAGAAGTTACTACGATGCTTAGGCGACCTTTCGACGCGGACACAAATTACGTTACCATTAACAAAATTCGGACATTTTGAGACTTATAAAAACTATTATGTTTTTATTTACTAAAAAGTATACTTAGTGAATTTTTATAAAAATGTTTTTATAAAAATGAAAGACTTATATTTACTAGTGGGCTATTTTATACAAATGGGCTATGTTTATACAAATGGGCTATGTTTATACAAATGGGCTTACTTTTCTAAATGGGCTTAATTTCATAATGGGCTTATCAAAACACATGGGCTAATCCCAATACCAAACATATGGGCCAAGGCCCAATAACATTAAGCCCAATACTATTGAGGTCCAACACTATTCAAGCCCAACACTATTCAAGCCCAACACTATTCAAGCCCAACACTATTCAAGCCCAACACTATTTAAGGCCCAACACTATTTGAGGCCCAACACTATTTGAGGCCCAACACTATTTGAGGCCCAACACTATTTAAGGCCCAGCACTATTTAAGCCCAATAACTTGAAAACATGGGCTTGGCCCAATGATACCATTTTTGTGAACACAACTATACAACGGATACATATAAGACACGAAATTCAGCGGACTAGATCCGACTATACAACTCACAAGATACAAGATAACATTTATATATATATATTTGGTGAAGAATATATATATATAACATTTGAACAACTCATTCATCGAATACACAGTTCAATGAGTAACAAAGACATACAAGTCTTACACATATTGAAGACACAAGACTTGTACTCAAGTTCTTTACAAAGACCGAAGTGTCTAACAAAAATAAGAACATTTGTAGGTCGCAACGCTATTCAGGACGACCGCACGTGAGATCTTATTTACTTCTATTCACGGACGCAATTCAGTGAGTTCATGTCCCCTATTCATTTAAATGTTTTATAACTTTACAACTATCGGGGAAAATACATGTTCATCGTATGTTAAAGTTAGGGAATGAAACACCTTAGATCATGTGCGAATTAGGGTCTATACATATAAGCACCATTAATCCAGTTTGGACCTAGGTACAATGGGTTAGATCTAATGGGTTTTGGCGAGCCCCACTCTTGGTCGTGGACCCATACAGAAGAGTGCGTTTGTGTCCCAGTCGATAGGAATCGGCATAAAATCGTCTAGGGTTGGATTGCTTCCTATTTCGTCACACATATTAATGTCCTCGCGAAACATTAATGATCAACGATTTCATTGACGCTTTACATACTACATCATACATACAGATACATTTTATACAATTCACATGTTGTGGATACAGTTTATACATCATACATACAGATACATTTTATACAATTCACATGTTGTGGATACGGTTTATACATCATTCATACAGATACAGTTTATACAATTCACATTTTACAGATACAGTTTATACAACTCACATTTTATGGATACAGTTTATACAACTCACATTTTTCAGATACATCTCATACAACTAAACTGCATGAACTCGCTCAACTTTTGTTGATGTTTTCAAACTTAACATGTATTGCAGGAAATTAGTGGACCTGGCAAACATTTCAGTCAAGGAAAGCAAGTATCAAGACTCCATGCCACCATTTGAAGGGTTTGCCCGTTATATACCGCCTCTTTGTGGTGATATAGTGGTCAAAGCCTTGACATTTTAAGACTTACATTTTGATGTATAGAACGATGAAAACGCATTTTCATTTGATGGTTTGTAACAAATACATTTAACTTATGTTGCGTTCTTTCAAAACAATTATGACAATGGCATTGGAGCTTGTTTTTATTCATTTAGTATTGTTCACTTATATTGTTATGCAATGAGAACTGATCAGATCACACCTCGCGCTTCCGCTACGAGCGGGTGTGACACTAACTTAGTTAAGCATGTTTTAACGTGCTTAGCTCATCACTTTTAGTTTAGTGCTTATATAGGGTCGTAAGGTAAGCGATCTAAACAATCGCTTATACTTTCAAACCCGACCCGTTTGGTCGATCATTAGGATCCGACCAAACACTTTAGGTGATCATAGTATATAGGGAATAACCTTCCTGGTTATACCTTATGGTCACGACGTTTAGTTAGTTGTATGACAGGTAGTATATACGCCTTAGGTAAATGACCAAAATACACCTTCGGGGCTTATATTGAGATTAAACTCGTTTTGGGCATATTGGAAGGTATCCTACTGATATCACAACATATTTAAGGCATATTAACTTAGGAAACCTGTATATGACCCTTGTGGTTACTCGTTACGCGCTTGTCGCGTTCGGATCGGCTTATGTGACTATTTGCATAAATTAGGCGAAACGGGTCAAACCATATCTTTTTGGTCTCAAAATCCAGAATGTGTGTAAGTTACCCATATTAAACAAGCATACAAGCTTGCCAGGTCGAAACCACATTCTAAACCGGTCTTCGCCTTATCATGCGTTTGAACCGTATCTTCGTCTTTAAAACTAACCGGACTAAGCATAGGCTTAATTAAAGACCCGTTAGAAATCTAATAGGTTATTAAAAACCTTCATTCCAGATTAAGAGCCCCAGTAGAAGTACTTGTGCTTGCTGAATTGATATACGGCTGGGATTGAATTTATATTTAGCTCAGGTAAATACTCTTAACTTATTTTCCCTATACGGGCTTGGGATACGGTATTATAATAATATCGCTTGGTATGTTTAGTCGTATTTTGATTAAATTATTGAGGTAACCCTCTTTAATCTGTATTGTTTGAAATAAAAGCCTTTAGGGGTTAATGACCATGTCCCGGATATCCTTGACATCATTGTATTATAAAATGGCCACGCCTTAAGCACGGGGTGTAGGCATACACTGAAAGTTGCTTAAAGGGAAACGGTATCTCACTCTCTTGTGGGCTTATACTTGTGGCGTGTCTGTTAATCTTGACTCGGTTTCTACATCGAGCCCTGAACGTACAACGAACATGTAAATCTATATACAAGATTATAAATATAATTGTCCCAAGTTATACAAGATTAATTTTGCCTTTGTGCATTTTAATCAAAGTGTCAAAATATTTTGTGCCTGGTGCATCTAAATCAATTTTCTTAAACTCTTTTCAAATGAGTCGGTTGAGGGTATTTACCAGTGAAAACTGACGTATTTTCCAAAAAGGTTAAGTGACAGGTACTGAACGTAATTGGCTGGAAGCTCAGGGCGCTAAAGTCTGTTGAACAATGTTTATGTTTTAAGATCCGCTTGTGGATCCTTTACTTTCCGTTGTAATACTTGATATTACTTTATATTCGGATTGTAATATATTTATCTTTTGCTTCCGCTGTGCATTTATATATTGTGTTGTTTGACTATGATGATATCAACTACATCACGATACTCCCTACCGGGCCCACCGGTCAAACGTGGAAATATCGGGGTGTGACAACCGGTAGGATCATGAATGTCCCCATGTACTTTTAAACTTCTATCTTGTGCTAATATCTTCTTATTTGATCTTTTTGCAGTGAATTTTAAGGAAGTAGCTCCCCCTACTGCGAAATCAGAAAAAAGAATCAAAGCAGTTTACCAATTGCCTGCAAGTGACATGAGTTTTATCACACATATCCCGAGTTCCAGGCAATATTCATCATCCGAAATGTCTGGTAAGAGTTACTTTTTAAATGACTATTCAATGTAATATAATATAATAAAGAGTAATAAGGATGGAGGACTTTTCCCTTTATGCAGCACCAGCCAAGATCCCTGAGGTTTTCGACCTTGATGAGCTGGACAGTTATTCTGATCAGGTCCAGATCAAGAAGGAACCTAGTCCCAAGGCCATGGCCTCATCCAAGCCCAACAGCTCCAAGGCCATCATCATTCCCAAACCTTCGCCAGCTACTAAGCCCCGGAGTTCAAGTTCCCGTAAAAGGAAAGAGCCTGATTCTCCTGTTATCTCTTATACATTCCCCTATGAAAATCACGGGTTCATTAAGGCAAGCGGATTCATGACTTCTTTTCTTAACCAGGTTACTATCCTCGAGCCATATCCTGCACCTTATACCGCTTATAAGTATTTATTAAAATCAATACCTGTCCTCTTACTTTGCAGGGTCTCGAACGTCTGGTTCATTTATATCAAGAATCCTGTAGGCTCAACAAGACGCTTGAATCCAAGTTGAAGAAAGCCGAGGTACCATCTCTGATCAGGGTATGATTGCAGCCACCAAATCTCGGCATTACGAGGACAAGTTCAAGGCTATGACCCAAGAACACCAGGCCGCCCTCAACAAAGCTGCTCTCCATGCCCAAGCCGATCTTAATGATGCCCATGCTCAACACGAACAGGACATGATCAGCTACCGGGAAAGCCTTAAAAGTTCCGTCATCACTTCCCTTCTCTAGGCCAGGCTAAAGATGGCCCACGAAGCCAAAGCACTGGGCTTCGAATGTCCTTCTTGGGACATCAATGCCTGGGAAACAAAGCTAAGGAGTCTCGGCGGCACTTCTGCTAAACCTGCAGCTGAAGGATCTTCAAAGGCAGTTGAAAAACTAACTGATGCTGCGATGGATGCTCAGGTTGATCCTGAGACGGATGCTGCTGAAAATGTCACGAACGAAGAAGGCGCTGCCTCCTAAAACTTATTTCCCTTAAATTTGAGAGTTACGCTTGTTCGAACAATTTTATTTCTTGTCCTATGAACAGTTTCTATTTCTGCATTAAAACAACTTGATAGCCGAAGGTGGATGGGTCCTACGTTTTAGGATGAATCCTTCGGTTATCAACTGTTATTGCTTATTTCAGATAATTTCATCTTTCAATTTGATTGCTATTGCCTTTCAATTTTTCGTTGCTTAGTTCGAATTTCAATTTTGCAAAATATCTTGACCAGGATACTCAACCAATATCTTTAAAACAGTTTATTCTACAAAATCTCGAACAATAGGGTTTTTAAAGAAAAAATATGGTTTGCTTAGAACTTATAAACCTTGTTTTGATAACATTTTTAACTCTGATTTTTTAAATCCAAGTATTGTATCCCAGATATTCTAACCGGATATTCTGAATCGTATTCCGAGAATATATCTTAATGATATATCCTAATCAGGATGCTTTGAGCTTTAAACAGAGTTAAACAATTCATGTAAGGTTCACAAAGGAAAGATCATACCAGGAATTGAGTGTAACCCTAGTATTAAACTCCAACCCCTTTTGCGACTTTTCCCACTAAGATGTCCCCAGTCTGAGACACTTAGCCCAATTTTGATCTTTTGAGCTTCACACAATTGCTTTAGAAGGAATGTCCCCTGTGCATGAAGTCCATAAACACTTAGAAAATTTTTGAATATCGGTTCCAACTGTTTTGACAATTCTTGTGTTACAGGGGTTAAACCCAAAAATATACTAGAGATAAATCCTTAGTATCCTGGGAAAAATCCCAAATTTTCATGCGCTACAGGCGGGAGTGTATAAAATCCAAGACTTAGAAAGGTGATAACCTTTAAACCTTAGAGAGTATGAAAATACCCTTTCGTGAGAGAGGGTGATCAATCCTCATATACCTTTAGGATTCAGGATATAGCTAACAGTAACGAAATTGTCAGCCACTTTTACATGAACTGGTCCCTCCACCTTGAACTATTCCCGAATAACTTGCGCTCCAGGCGGGGTGTTTAAACCCAATTCGGAAGAAAGGTGAATACCTTTAAACCTGTGAAGGGATTAGGATCCCTTAGACGTGAGAGAGGGGGCCAATCCTCTAATCTTCTGAAGTATCCTGAATGTATATCCTGGAGCTATATCTCGAAGCATATACTGCAAAACAACTGTAAGCTAAGGTGGGTGTTAGCCGGCTAACACCCCTCCGATGCTTAAGTCAATAATGGGTTTAAAACAGTAAATAATATTAAAATTTAATAAAAAAGACAGAATCCATACCGTCCTGAGTTAGAATTTAAATTCCATACTTTCTTGAAATAGAGTTTTAGATGTATAGCATTCCAGGATCTCGGTAGCATATCCCCCTCCATATTCTTTAGTCGGTATGCTCATTTTCCCGATTCTGATTCAACCTCATAGGGTCCTTCCCATTTTGGAGCCAACTTTCCATCAGCAGGATTAGTAGTATTCCGAAAAGCCTTTCTCAATACCCAATCTCCAACTTGAAATCTTCTAGTCCTTATATTCTTGTTATATGCTTTAGATATCCTCTGTTGATATGCTGCCATCCTTAGCCTTGCTACGTCTCTTGTTTCATCAATAGTATCCAGTTCCTGGCATAGGACTTCAGGATTCTGCTCAGGATCCCGGAGGTTGGATCTTGCTGTAGGTATCACCATCTCTGTCGGGATTACTGCCTCTGCTCCAAATACTAAGGAAAATGGGGTTTGCCCAGTAGCATTCTTCACTGTCGTCCTATCAGCCCACAAAACAAAGGGTAATTCTTCTGCCCATCTTCATTTCTTAGCCCCTAGTCTCTTTTTCAAGTTGTTGACAATTATCTTATTTGAGGATTCTGCTTGTCCATTTGCTTGAGGATGTACCGGAGTAGACGTGATCATTTTGATTCCCCAACTCTTGCGAAAGTCAGTAGTCCTTTTACTTATAAACTGGGATCCATTGTCACAAATGATTTCAGCTGGTACTCCAAATCTGGTCAGGATATTCCTCCTTATGAAGGATACTACTTCTTGGTCTCTAACTTGAACAAATGCTTTAGCTTCAACCCACTTAGAGAAATAATCAGTCATTGCCAGCATAAAGACTTTTCCTCTTGGAGCTTTTGGTAATTTCCCTACTATGTCCATCCCCCATTTCATGAATGGCCAAGGGGAAACTATAGGATATAGTGGTTCAGCTGGTTGATGTAGTATGTTACTGTGCCTTTGACATGCATCACATCTTCGAGCATATTCTGCAGCATCTTTCCTCATCGTTGGCCAATAATATCCTGTTCTTAATACTTTTGAGAACAATGACCTGCCCCCAGTATGGTTACCACAATCCCCTTCGTGTATATCCTGAAGCACTTCCTTAGTTTCGGGATCCTCCAAGCACCTCAGATATGGTCCTGCAAGAGATTTATTATACAAGACATTATTTATAATAGTGAATCATGATACCTTCATTCTGAAGGCCTTAGGATTCTCATCCTTTGGGATGTGTCCTTCCTTGAGATATCTTACAATTGGAACCATCCAGGACTTGGGATTCTTCTCAGGATTCTCATTAGGATCCTGAATACTTAGTACTTCCTTATCCTGAGGATTCATCGCAGGATATACGATATGTAACATTGGTATTCGGGTTCCTTCCGATATCCTGACTGATGATCCTAAATTCGCCAAGGCATCAGCTTCAGCATTACCTGTTCAAGTGTGAAAATATCGAAATATCCTGCTAACTTTTTGAGAATTTCGAGATACTCGATTAATTTCTCGCCTTTAACTGAATATGATCCCTTAAAATGATTAGTAATTAACAAGGAATCGACATATACTTGCAAATTTTTAAAATTCATATTTTTAGCCAACTCTAATCCTGCAATTAAAGCCTCATATTCTGCTTCATTATTAGTAGCAGGGAATTCACATCTAATAGCCTGGGGTAATATGTCCCCCTGTGGCGATTTTAGTAGTATACCTAAATCTACACCTCTTACATTAGATGCACCATCAGTATATAATGTACAGGATTCTAAGTTTTCTCCTAGCTGCTGTACTTCTAAGTCTACTTCATTTTGAATGTCACTACTGAAATCAGCCATAAAGTGAGCTAAAGCCTGAGACTTTATGGCATTTCTAGGCTCATAAACTAAATCATAGGCACTTAATTTTACTGACCACTTAGCCATCCTGCCCGACATCTCGGGTTTCCTAAGCATGTTCTTAACAGGATAATTAGTTTTAACATGAATCCTATGTGTCTCAAAATAATGTCTAAGTTTGGTTGATACCATAACTAGGGCTAATATCAATTTTTCTAGATGAGAATATCTAGTTTCAGCATCTAATAAACTTTTACTAACATAATAGACAGGATATTGCTGACCTTCATGGTCCTTTATAAGAACGGCACTTACATCATTCCCTGATACTGTGAGGTATAGGGACAGTGGTTCACCATTTTCAGGCTTCATCAATAGAGGTGCAGTTGAGAGATATTGCTTCAAATCCTGCAGGGCTGCTTCATGCTTCTCTTTCCATTCGAACTTCTTGTTTTTCTTCAGGATATCATAAAATTCCTTGCATTTCTCGGAGGATCTTGAGATAAATCTGTTCAATGCTGCTACTCGCCCTGTTAACCGTTGAGCATCCTTCATATTTGAAGGTGATTTGATATCCAAGATAGCTTTAATCTGCTCCGGGCTTGCCTCTATTCCTCTTTTAGTCACCATATATCCTAGAAACTTTCATGCCCCCACTCCAAAATGGCACTTGGCAGGATTTAGTTTCATATTGTACTGGTCCAGGATATCAAATGCTCCTTTAATATCCTGGAGATGATCCTCAGCCTTGTTGGACTTGACTACCATATCGTCAATGTACACCTCCATGGTGTCCCCCAGTTTGTCTTTAAACATCATGTTCACCAATTTCTGGTACGTTGCACCTGCATTTTTCAAACCAAAAGGCATAGCAGTATAACAGTAAATACCTGTTGGTGTCATGAAAGCAGTATCCTCCTGGTCTGAAGGTTCCATTTGGATCTGCTGGAATCCTGAGGATGCATCCATGAAGGTTAACATCTCATGACCGGCAGTGGCATCCACCATCGAGTCTATATGAGGCAGAGGGAATGGGTCTTTAGGACATGCTTTGTTCAAGTCTGTGTAATCTACACAAACTCTCCATTTCCCATTCTTCTTTTGAACCACGACCACATTTGCTAGCCACTTGGGAAATTTTACTTCCCTGATCATCTTGGACTTCAATAGTCTTTCAACCTCTTCTTGAATAATTATGTTTCGTTCTGGAGCAAACTTCCTTCTCTTTTGCTGGATAGGCTTGAAAGACCTGTCAATTCCAAGCTTGTGAGTTATAATATCCTTGGAAATACCTGTCATATCCTCGTGTTTCCACGCGAACGTCGACATCCTGCATTTTAGAAAATTAGTCAATTGGTTTTCAATATCCTGAGGGATATTGGTTCCTACGAGCACCGAGATATCCGGATTATCCTGATCCAGGATAACTTTCTTAACATCCTGCTCCGAAGCCTCCATGATATCCTGGGCCCGCATCTTTAATTGCTATGCTGTATTAGGCTTGGTTGAGGATTTCATTGAGGATGAGTAGCATTCCTTCGCCTCATGCTGATCACTATCAACCTTGACAACCCCCCAAGGGGTAGGGATCTTGATGCACTGATGAAAAGTCGATGGCACAGCCTTCAAATCATGGATCCATGGCCTGCCTAGTATTATGTTATAGCAGGTGTTAGGGCATGAATTTTAAGCTAAGGATCATCTATCCTGAGACTGGGCATGGATCACAGATCCTTAATGGATGATGCAGAGAGTCTGAGGATCCAGAGTCTGAGGATCACGAGTCTGAGGATCCAGGATCCTTAACAGAACTTATGTTTTCTAACAATTGTCACGTTTTTAATGTTTAAATGCAGGTAATGGACGTAGTGGACTCATTCTTAGCGGGAATTTAGGGGAATATTCGTTCATATGGCACATGCTTGATGAAATATAACCGTTTTTGGAGAACATGGGCCATTTCCACCTTTTTAGGAAAGTTTGTTAATTGATATTTCTTATCATTTTAAGGGGAAACAAGCACATTTGAGGGATAAGTCATACACACCACAGAAAAAACACATAACACTCGAATTCTCTGCAAACACTTAGCAAAAACACACACTTACACTAGCAATTCAATGTATTGAGCTTGTTTTCTTCCGAAGTTGTACAAGGATCATTATTGTTTTTCCAATATATTTGGTGATCGGTAGTTTCCATCACCCGAGGTTTTTTGTGCCGGAGATCAACTCTTGATCAAGGGTTTTTTCCTAGTATAAATCTCGGTGTTCATCATTGATTTCATATACTTGTCGTTCATATAATTAACCAAGCATCATACCTCACAAAATCAGATTTGGTTGCATTATCTTTGTATGATTTTTGACCAAAACAGTTTGGCGCCCACCGTGGGGCAATTGGTGCTTCATTTCTGAGAAATTTTGTTCATTTCGGTCATTTAGGTTCATCACCTTTAACAACATGGCTTCTCAAGGAAAAACTTCTTCAAGTTCCATGTCGGCGGTTACCTCATCACAGGGCATTCCACCGTTGCATCATCTTATCCCTGCATTCCAGAAGAATGCTGAGAATGCTCCGAAGAAGACAACCCCCGTTTTCACAAAACCAACTGTTGTTTCTTCCTCTACACTTACTAACATTGATCTTTATTCTTTGATTTTGCAGATGAGAGGATACATGCAACAACAGGACCAAACTAATGGCAGGATCCTTCGCGAAATTGATAAAATCAGCAGAGGATCATCCCCCTTTGCTGCCGAGGTCGCTGAATTTCGACACTTCGGTCATAACTTCCCGGCACTTTGCAGCTCTAAATGTCCAATACCAGGGTGGATCAACAGGAATGCATTCTGGATCATCGGCAATGTCTCAGGCTCAAGGATCCTCTTTCCAGCCTTCAGGATCCTCATTTCAGCATCAGGGATTCTTCGCCAGTTTAGGAGAATGCATGGAGACGCAGCCAATTCAATGATCCTCTCAGGTTCAAGGATCCTCTCAGGTTCAAAGATCCTCTCAGGTTCAAGGATCCTCCTTCCAGGTTCAAGGATCCTCATCTCAGGTTTCCGGATCCATGGATTATCCTCCAAGACCTTCATTAACAGCACATCAAGGATCCAACATCTTCCAGGATCAAGGATACTTAAGGAGTGTGGAACCCGGAAGTTCAGATGTTCATCTAGGAGACTTCATACCGATGCAGACTACTGCTTCTTCTGGTCCCTCAGTTATACCAGAATCCCGTCAATATGGATTCACATCTGGAATTCCAACCTTGAATCCATTAGGAGGTAACACTTTGAATACTTCTTATAATGCTAACTGTTAGGGCATGAATTTTATGCTAAGGATCATCTATCCTGAGACTAGGCATGGATCACGGATGCTTAATGGATGATGCAGAGAGTCTGAGGATCCAGAGTCTAAGGATCACGAGTCTGAGGATCACGAGTCTGAGGATCCAGGATCCTTAACAGAACTTATGTTTTGCACGTTTTTAATGTGTAAATGTAGGTAATGGACGTAGTGGACCACTTCTTTGCTGGAATCTCGTGGAATATGCTTTTAGGCACGTGTATATTGAAGAAATAACCGTTAGTGGTGGTCATGGGTGACTTCCACCTTTTTCGGGAAGTTAGTTAGTTGTTTTTTCTTATCTTTTTAAGGGGAAACAAGCTCAAAAAAGGCACAATTCGTACACACCACAGAAAAAAAAACACTTAACACACGAATTCTCTACAAACACTTAGCGAAAACACACACTTACACTAGAAATTCATTGTATTGAGCTTGTTTTCTTCCGAAGTTGTACAAGGATCACTGCTGTTTTTGCAATATAGTTGGTGATCGGTAGTTTCCATCACCCGAGGTTTTTTATGCCGAAGATCTTCTAAAGATCAAGGGCTTTTTCCTCGTATAAATCTCGGTGTTCATCATTGATTTCATATACTTGTCGTTCATACAATTAACCAAGCATCATACCTCATAAAATCAGATTTGGTTGCATTATCCTTGTGTGATTTTTGACCAAAACAGTTTGGCACCCACCGTGGGGCAATTGGTGCTTCAATTCTGAGAAATTTTGTTCATTTCATTCATTTCAGTTCATTACCTTCAACCATATGGCTTCTCAGGGAAAACTACTCCAAGTTCTATGTCGACGGTCACTTTTTCACAGGGCATTCCGCCTTTGCATCATCTCCCCCTTGCATTCCAGAAGAATGCTGAGAATTCTCCAAAGAAGACAACCCCCGTTTTCACAAAACCAACTGTTGTTTCTTCCTCTACATTTACTAACATTGATTTTTATGCTTTGATTGTGCAGATGAAGGATCACATGCAACAGCAGGTCAAAACTAATGGCAGGATCCTTCGCGAAATTGATAAATCAGCAGAGGATCACTCCCCTTTGATGTCGAGGTCGCTGAATTTCGACACTCTGGTCATAACTTCCCAGCACTTTGCAGCTCCATATGTCCAATACCAGGGTGCATCAATAGGAATGCGTTCTGGATCATCGGTAATGTCTCAGGCTCGAGGATCCTCTTTCCAGCCTTCAGGATCCTCATTTCAGCATCAGGGATTCTTCACCAGTTTAGGAGGATGCATGGGGACGCAGCCAATTCAGGGATCCTCCTCTCAGGTTCAAGGATCCTCTCAGGTTCAAGGATCCTCTCAGGTTCAAGGATCCTCTCAGGTTCAAGGTTTCTCCTCTCAGGTTCAAGGATCCTCTCAGGTTTAAGGATCCTCACAGGTTCAAGGATCCTCTCAGGTTCAAGGATCCTCTCCGGTTCAAGGATCCTCTCAGGTTCAAGGATCCTCTCAGGTTCAAGGTTCCTCCTTCCAGGTTCAAGGATCTTCATCTCAGGTTTCCGGATCTATGGATTATCCTCCAAGACCTACATTCACAGCACTTCAAGGATCCAACATCTTCCAGGATCAAGGATACTTAAGGAGTGTGCAACCCGGAAGTTCAGATGTTTATCTAGGAGACTTCATACCAATGCAGACCATTGCTTCCTCTGGTCCCTCGGTTATGCCAGAATCCCGCCAACATGGATTCACATCTAGAATTCCAAATTTGAATCATTCAGGAGAGATACCGAAGAGGTTTCAGACATCAAATCTGGTTGCTTGTGCAAGGGCTTTGGATCCACACTTACCGGATCAACGTTAAAATGGCTGCTAAGTCTTCCTCCATACTCTATTACTTCATTTGCTAATCTAGTTAATTTGTTTAATAGCCAATTCTCATGCAGTAGGAGATTTGAACGATTAACTAGTGATTTATATAGGGTAACTCAAGGTCATAATGAATCAAGTAGAGATTACATAATTAAATTCAGTAAAGAATCCTTAGAAATCCCTAACTTAGATATTGCTACAGCTCTAGAAGCCTTTAAAATGGGTTTGCTTAGGGATTCAATGTTCTATGATGATTTTGTCATGACCCCTTGCAGGAACTTAGATGAGGAAAGAAACAGGGCCCTTAGGTTCATCCGTTTAGAGGATGACAAAAGGATCCATGAGAGATTGTCAGGATCCTCAAAGCAAGACAAATAAAGATCCTATCTCAAGGATAACTGATCCAAGCAATACTCCAAGCATGACAACCAGAATGTGCATGCTGTGGAACACGAGGAAGATGATGAGGATTATCCTCCTATTTCTGAATATTGTTTTCCTGCTGATAATAATGAACTAATCCTTTCTATGCAGAGTTTAGGTGACAAGGTTAGGTGGCCAAGGAAGAATGACAAACCGCCTGCCACCAAAGACGAATCGAAATGGTGTGCTTACCATGGGGATTCTGGTCATCTCACAGATGAGTGCATAGCATTAAGGAAGGATATCGGTTATCTTTTGAGCAAAGGATACTTGAAGGAATTGCTCGGAAGGAAAAAGTCAAGGATCAAGTATCCTGAGAAAGTTCCTGAAAAAGCTCCTCCTCCACCATCCGATGCTCAAATCATCCATTTCATCTCCGGAGGTTCTCAGCAGCTAAGAGACGTGCAAAGGAAACAAAGATGGAGAATGGGGGCAGACCTGTTCGGACCTCCCTCCTTACCCAGCAGAAAGTGATATCATATGATGAGGATAACTGTGCGGACATTCAGGATCCTCATCACGACGGTGTGGTTATTACATTATTTGTATCTAACCATTTTGTTCGCAGGATTCTCATTGATCGGAAAAGCTCAGTGAACATAATCCAGTTGGATGTCCTCAATAGAATGGACATCCTTGAATCCGATATTGTCCAAAGATCATTTGTCCTTGTGGGATTCAGTGGGGAGACAATGATTACATTGGGGGACACCAAACTTCCTATCTACATAGAGGGAGTGAATTATGTTAAAAAAAAATTCTATGTTATTGATTGCTTATCTTGCTGTAATGTTATCTTTGGCAGGCCATGGATACATGACATGAAGGCAGTCCCCCTCAACATATCATCAATGTGTCAAGGTCCCAACTCTATGAGATATGGTGAAGATAGAAAGTGATCAGCAGGAGGCAAAGAACTGTTACACTTCTTCAATGAAGCCAGCCTCCAAGGAGCAAGACATCATGGAGGCAAAGGAGCAAGACGTCAAGGATATTCTGTTGAACCCAGAGGATCCTGAGTCCAAAATTTTTATAGGATCCGGGATCCTAGATAGTATTGAGCAGGATTTAATATCATTCTTGAAAAGAAGAAAGTCTACCTTCGCTTGGAAACATGAAGATATGACAGGAGAAAGTTTGCACTCGAAAGAATGCCATTATCCAAGAAGAGCACCAGCCCTGATGAAACCAGAAAATGGAGAATCGTTATCCTTATACTTAGCTATTTCAGCTAAAGCAGTAAGTGTGATCCTAGTTAAGGATCATGAAGGCTCTCAACATCCGGTATACTATGTAAGTAATATTTATACTTGATGCTGAGGCCTGGTACTCTCATTTAGAGAAATTAATTCTTGATTTAATTATGGCTTCTGCTAAACATAGACATTATTTAGAAACTCATACCATTATTGTGAAAACTAATTTTGCTATCAAGAATGTTCTCAGGAAACTTCAAATGTCAGGTAGAATGGCAAAATGGGCAATCAAGTCCCAAGCTTTACTTGACTTTGTGGCTGATTTCAGTAGTGATCTACAAAGGGAAGCTGAATTAGAAGTTCAAAAACTTGAGAAGACCAAGGATCCTTAGACACTCTTCACGGATGGAGCTTCAAATGTTAAAGGAACGTGACAAGGCACACTACCAAAATCGCCACAGGGGGACATTATACCCCAATCCACTGCATGGAATTCCAAACCACTAATCATGAGTCAGGAAACTGGCAGATTCTTTTGCTTTTTTCAGTCTACCACAGGTACCCAGGGAAGAAAATGCAGAAGCTGACGTTTTAACTAACCTTGGATCATTCCTAAAGATGCCAGAAGATGTGAAAAATACTCATCACCCATGTTTTAACTCCTGCAATTGAGGATCACGTAGCCATGGAGATAGTGGAGGATTCTGCAATCATACCTGGTGATCCTGCACAGTCGAATTCAGGATCTTGGATCCTTCCAATCCTAAGATATATACAACATGGAGAGATCCCTACAGGACAAAATCCTAAAGCTTTCAAAGTCAAGGAGACTGTGGAAACTATACTGGGGGCAGAGCACTATTCTCAAGGATCCTTAGAACAACATACTATAGGCCTACCACGAATAAGGATGTTGTGGATTATGCAAAGAAGTGTGATGCTTGTCAAAGACACAGTAATATTCTACACCAACCAACATAACATCTGCATCCTAAGAAGAAGCTTTTGCTCAAAGTCAGAAAAAAGGAAATGGCCAGTTATCAACAAAGAATGGCTGGAGTATACAACAAGAATGTCAGGATTAGAAGATTTCAAGTTGGTGATTTTGTGCTAAGAAAAGCATTCCAGAACACTACAAATCCTTCTGATGACAAGCTAGTACCAAAGTGGGAAGACCCCTATCTAATTGACGCTGAATCAGGAAAGGGGGCATATCATTTGTTAACAATGGATGGTGATCTCCTACCAAGAGCTTGGAATGCTGTTCATCTCAAAAAATACTAAGTAAGAAGGATCAGAGATCCTCAGCGATACCGGTATTCTGATTAAGGATCCAGGATCCTCAAATGATATATGATTCTACATTTGGTAACACATTACTTTCATTTTCATTTTCATTCATTTTATACTTATTACTTATCATAAGTTAAAGATGTTAATCAGTTAACATCTATTTTCACAAAGTTTAAGCTTTTGCAGAGTTGTTATCATTTTACAGAAGATCAAAGTGGTTGGCCAACTCTCCAAAGTTTATGGGCTTGTCCCCAGTTATTTGGGCTTGTCCCCAGTTTCGCCAGTAGCGCACGATGATCCTGGTGCAGTTCAAGGCAGTGCGACCAGTACTCGTTTTAGGGGCTGACAATTTCATTGTACTGGCTGTACCCAGGATCCTACGTATAATTGTAGATGTACCATACATCCGTTCCTAAGGTTTCTAACGTTTTCATGTTAGCTAAGGTTTCGGCATTTTCATGTCGCTCAAGTTTGGATAGTCGCCAGTGAGGGCCATACTCCAGTTTACATCCGTTTATATGGGCTTGACCCCAGTTTACATCCGTTTATATGGGCTTGACCCCAGTTTACATCCGTTTATATGGGCTTGACCCCAGTTTACATCCGTTTATTTGGGCTTGTCCCCAGTTTATTTGGGCTTGTCCCCAGTTTGTTGGGCTTGTCCCCAGTTACTAACTCTTATCTTATATTGGCTTAGTCCCAAGGTGTATCCTATTTCAGGTTTTTGGAGACAAACGACCAAGGATCCTTGATCCTTACCTTCCATTAAGGTTTGTCTTATGGTTATCCTGTTTATAGTGATAAAGGTTAGGATCCTAACTTGGATTCTCAGGTATGATCCTTAACTATTTTGATTTTATTCATTATTCATTTGAATAACCCTTATACTTGACAACTGAACTTGTGATTCTTAAACTTTATCACTTTTTAGAACTTATCGGTTATGGGATATGTGATCCTTGATCATATCCTAAACTTTTTGGATATCTTTTTTAATTTTTCAAGGCTTGATAAGTATAAACAGAATGAACATTACAACAGTTGGAAAGTAAGATATTAACAAGGATATCAACACAAAATAAGCCAAAAAGTTCAAGTTATTTTATTCACAAAAGGTTAAACCATTTACGGTTGTCAAAATTGCCAACCCACGTTTCTACCAGCAAAACGTGGCCCGTCCACATGGGTTGGCAAAGGGTGTTCATTGTTTACGGGTCTTTGTAGTGCAGAAAATAAAAGACGGAAGGATAACGAGTGGCTTCATCCCCCAAACAGAGGATCCATCCACCACCCATTATCCTGCCTATTGTTCAAGGATCCCTGATCCTTCACCCTAGAAACTACTGTCTAAAGTTATACAAGTTCTGACGATAAGGATCCTTGATCCTAGAAGCTTTACTTTTCATAGTTTACAAGGATATAGAATCCTAACTTGGATTCTCTGGTATGTTATATTCTAACTTTTTCTAAGCTGTAAGTTGTCTCTTATCCTTTTTGGTTAGGGATCATTGATCCACATTTGTTCGAACACTTCAAGTTTTCTGTTAAAAGTTTTACATTATCATCAGATTTTCAATAACTTTCCAGTTGTTTGGTGATGATATTTTTGAAAATAGAAAGCATACATGAAAAATAAAAAGGGAAGAAACAACTATAGATGTAGCTAAAAAAGTTTAATGTTATTACCTATTCATTATGTATCAAAATCATCTGGCCTGGATTTCACCAGCAAAATCGTGGACCATCCACCCAGGCCGGATAAGGCTATCTAACAGTTAAAGTGTCTATGCAGAAATTAAAGTGCAGGAAGGTTAATAGCAAACTGTGTAGAAGGATTCATTCTCCACGAACGGAAGGATCTTCTGATCTGTAAAGGCACTTGAGGAGTTATCTCTAACTCTATATTTTGCAATGATGATTATAGAAGGTCTTATCAGTGACGACAGGCAGTGTAACAACTAGTTACCAGCAGCAACGGCTAGTCCGCTTCTGACGGAAATATGATAGTTGTGAATCCTTATCACAACTGCCATATTGGGGGCAATTGTTAGGGCATGAATTTTATGCTAAGGATCATCTATCCTGAGACCAGGCATGGATCACGGATGCTTAATGGCTGATGCAGAGAGTCTGAGGATCCAGAGTCTGAGGATCACGAGTCTGAGGATCACGAGTCTGAGGATCCAGGATCCTTAACAGAACTTATGTTTTGCACGTTTTTAATGTGTAAATGTAGGTAATGGACGTAGTGGACCACTTCTTTGCTGGAATCTCGTGGAATATGCTTTTAGGCACGTGCATATTGAAGAAATAACCGTTAGTGGTGGTCATGGGTGACTTCCACCTTTTTCGGGAAGTTAGTTAGTTGTTTTTTCTTATCTTTTTAAGGGGAAACAAGCTCAAAAAAGGCACAATTCGTACACACCACAGAAAAAACACTTAACACACGAATTCTCTGCAAACATTTAGCGAAAACACACACTTACACTAGAAATTCATTGTATTGATCTTGTTTTCTTCCGAAGTTGTACAAGGATCACTGCTGTTTTTGCAATATAGTTGGTGATCGGTAGTTTCCATCACCCGAGGTTTTTTATGCCGGAGATCTTCTAAAGATCAAGGGCTTTTTCCTCGTATAAATCTTGGTGTTCATCGTTGATTTCATATACTTGTCGTTCATACAATTAACCAAGCATCATACCTCATAAAATCAGATTTGGTTGCATTATCCTTGTGTGATTTTTGACCAAAACACTAACCATGGCTTCGTGCAGGATACAGGAATCAACCAAGCTATGGCTAAGGAATTGCAGAAACTCAAAGATATGATATCCAGCGTTCCAGGTGTGGTTAAGCCCATTCCTGAAATTCCAGATGGAAGTCACAAGGGAAAGAATGGAGATCAATCCCATTCCTGAGAGGTTAAAAGAAGCATGTCTATGCAAGGGTTTTGGATCCACACTCACAGGATCTGCTCTTAAATGGCTGCTAAGTCTTCCTCCTTACTCTATTACTTCATTTTCTAATCTAGTTAACTTGTTTAATAGCCAATTCTCATGTAGTAGGAGGTTTGAACGATTAACTAGTGACTTGTATAGGATAACACAAGGTCAAAATGAATCACTTAGAGATTACATCACTAAGTTTAGTAAAGAAGCCTTAGATATCCCTAACCTAGATATAGCTACGGCTGTAGGAGCCTTTAAAATGGGTTTACTTAGGGATTCAATGTTCTATGATGATCTTATCATGACCCCTTGCAGGAACTTAGATGAGGAAAGGAACAGGGCCCTTAGGTTCATCCGTTTAGAAGATGACAAAAGGATCCACGAGAGATTGTCAGGATCCTCAAAGCAAGACAAACAAGGATCCTATCTCAAGGATAACTGATCCAAGCAATACTCCAAGCATGACAACCAGAATGTGCATGCTGTGGAACAAGAGGAAGATGATGAAGATTATCCTCCTATTTCTGAATATTGTTTTTCTGCTGATAATAATGAACTAATCCTTTCTATGCAGAGTTTAGGTGACAAGGTTAGGTGGCCAAGGAAGAATGACAAACCGCCTGCCACCAAAGACGAATCGAAATGGTGTGCTTACCATGGGGATTCTGGTCATCTCACAGATGAGTGCATAGCATTAAGGAAGGAGATAGGTTATCTTTTGAGCAAAGGATACTTGAAGGAATTGCTTGGAAGGAAAAAGTCAAGGATCAAGGATCCTGAGAAAGTTCCTGAAAAAGCTCCTCCTCCACCAGCTGATGCTCAAATCATCCATTTCATCTCCGGAGGTTCTCAGCAGCTAAGAGACATGCAAAGGAAACAAAGATGGAGAATAGGGACAGACCTGTTCGAACTTCCATCCTTACCCAGGAAAAAGTCATATACTTTGATGGGGATGACCGTGTCGACATACAAGATCCTCATCATGACGGTTTGATTATTACATTATTTATATCTAACCATTTTGTTCGCAGGATTCTCATTAATGGGAAAAGCTCAGTGAACATAATCCAGTTGGATGTCCTCAATAGAATGGACATCCTTGAATCCGATATTGTCCAAAGATCATCTGTCCTTGTGGGATTCAGTGGAGAGACAAAGATTACATTGGGGGACATCAAACTTCCAATCTATATAGAGGGAGTGAATTATGTTAAAAAAAATTCTATGTTATTGATTGCTTATCTTGCTGTAATGTTATCTTTGGCAGGCCATGGATACACGATATGAAGGCAGTCCCCCTCAACATATCATCAATGTGTCAAGCTCCCAACTCTATGAGATATGGTGAAGATAGAAAGTGATCAGCAGAAGGCAAAGAACTGTTACACTTCTTCAATGAAGCCAACCTCCAAGGAGCAAGACGTCATGGAGGCAAGAGAGCAAGAAGTCAAGGATATTCTGTTGAACCCAAAGGATCCTGAATCCAAAATTTTTATAGGATCCGGGATCCTAGACAATATTGAGCAGGATTTAGTATCCTTCTTGGAAAGAAGAAAATCTACCTTTGCTTGGAAACATGAAGATATGACAGGTATATCTAAGAATGTTATTACTCACAAACTTGGTATTGACAGGTCTTTCAAGCCAATACACCAAAAAAGGAGAAAGTTTGCACTTGAAAGGAATGCCATTATCCAAGAAGAGGTAGACAAATTGCTCAAGGAAAGTTTGAGTGGACTGATAAGCATGAAGCTGCACTCAAGGTTCTTAAGGATTATCTATCCTCAGCACCAGCCCTGATGAAACCAGAAAATGGAGAATCGTTATCCTTATACTTAGCTATTTCAGCTAAAGCAGTAAGTGTGATCCTAGTTAAGGATCATGAAGGCTCTCAACATCCGGTTTACTATGTAAGTAAAATTCTACTTGATGCTGAGGCCAGGTATTCTCATTTAGAGAAATTAATTCTTGATTTAATTATGGCTTCTGCTAAACATAGACATTATTTAGAAACTCACACCATTATTGTGAAAACTAACCTTCCTATCAAGAATGTTCTCAGGAAACTTCAAATGTCAGGTAGAATGGCAAAGTGGGCAATCAAGCTTATTGCATATGACATTAAGTATGAACCCAGAACTGCCATCAAGTCCTAAGCTTTAGCTGACTTTGTGGCTGATTCCAGTAGTGATCTACAAAGGGAAGCTGAATTAGAAGTTCAACAACTTGAGAAGACCAAGGATCCTTAGACACTCCTCACTGATGGAGCTTCAGATGTTAAAGGAACTAGACAAAGCACACTACCAAAATCGCCACAGGGGGACATTATACCCCAATCCATTGCATGTGAATTCCAAACCACTAATCATGAGGCAGAGTATGAGGCCTTGATAGCAGGTTTGCAATTAGCTAACAATATGAGGATCAGGTATCTTCAAGTATATGTAGATTCTCTATTAATTACTAATCATTATAACGGTTCTTACACTGTCAAAGGTGAAAAGCTAATCAAGTACTTAGAAATAGTCAGGAAACTGGCAGACTCTTTTGCTTTTTTCAGTCTATCACAGGTACCCAGGGAAGAAAAATGCAGAAGCTGATGCTCTAGCCAATCTTGGATCATCACTGAAGATTCCAGAGGATGTGAAAATACTCATCATTCATGTCTTAGCCCCTGCTATTGAAGATCACATAGCTATGGAGATAGCAGAGGATTCTGCAATCATGCCTAGTGATGGTGCACAATCAAATTCAGGATCCTGGATCCTTCCGATCCTTAGATATATACAACATGGAGAGATTCCTACAGGAGAAAACCCCAGAGCTTTCAAAGTCAAGGTATCTCAATTTACAATATTAAATAACATGTTATATAAACGATCTCTTGCAGGTCCATATCTAAGGTACATCGAGGATCCAGAAATCCAATAAGTTCTAAAGGATTTTCATGAAGGAGATTGTGGAAATCACACAGGGGGCAAAGCACTATTCTTAAGGATCCTCAGAACAGGATGCTATTGGCCTATGAGGAAGAAGTATGCTGTGGAATACACAAAGAAATGTAATGCTTGTCAAAGACATAGCATTATCCTTCATCAACTAGCGGAGCTCCTTCATCCTATTATTACCAGATTTGATGGCCAGTTATCAACAAAGAATGGCTGGAGCAAACAACAAGAATGTCAGGTTCAGGAGATTTCAAGGTCCCTACTTAATTGAAGCTGAAGCAGGAAAGGGGGCATATCATTTGTTAATAATAGATGGTGACCTCTTACCAAGAGCTTGGAAGGTTGTTCATCTAAAGAAATACTTTAAGTAAGAAGGATCAGGGATCCTCAGCGATGCCAGTATTCTGATTAAGGATCTGGGATCCTCAAAGGATATATGATTCTACATTTGGTAACACATTACTTTCATCTTCATTCATCTTATACTTATTACTTATCATAAGGCAAAGATGTTAAACATTTAACATCTATTTTCATAAAGTTTAAGCTTTTGCAGAGTTGTTATCATTTTACAGAAGATCAAAGTGGTTGGCCAACTCTCCAAAGTTTATTTGGGCTTGTCCCCAGTTATTTGGGCTTGTCCCCAGTTTTGGGCTTGTCCCCAGTTTGGGCCTGTCCCCAGTTTCGCCAGTAGCGCACGATGATCCTGGAACAGTTCATGGCAATGGGACCAGTACTCGCTTTAGGGGCTGACAATTTTATTGTACTGGCTGTATCCGGGATCCTACGTATAATGGTAGACGTACCATACATCCGTTCCTAAGGTTTCTAACGTTTTCACGTTAGCTAAGGTTTCGGCATTTTCATGTCGCTCAAGTTTGGATAGTCTCCAGTGAGGGCCATACTCCAGTTTACACAAGTTATATGGACCTGACCCCAGTTTACATCAGTTTATTTGGGCTTGTCCCCAGTTTATTTGGGCTTGTCCCCAGTTTGTTGGGCTTGTCCCCAGTTTATTTGGGCATGTCCCCAGTTATTATGGGTTCATTCCCAATTATTTGGCTTGGTCCCAAGTTTATTTTCTTGCAGAATTTTGGAACTCTAAAGTTATACAAGTTCTGACAATAAGGATCCTGGATCCTGGAAACTTTACTTTTCACACATTTTATTCAGTATTAGTTTACAAGGATATAGAATCCTAACTTGGATTCTCTGGTTTGTTATATTCTAACTTTTTCTAAGCTGCAAGTTGTCTCTTATCCTTTTCGGTTAAGGATCATTGATCCACATTTATATGAACACTTCAAGTTTTATGTAAAAAGTTTAACATTATCATCAGATTTCCAATAACTTTCTAGTTGTTTGGCGATGATATCTTTGGAAATAGAAAGCATACATGGAAAATAAAAAGGGAAGAAACAATTACAGATGTAGCTAAAAAAGTTTAATGTTATTACCCATTCATTATGTATCAAAATCATCTGGCCTGGATTTCACCAGCAAAACCGTGGACCATCCACCCAAGCCGGACATGGCTATCTAACAGTTAAAGTGTCTATGCAGATATTAAAGTGCAGGAAGGTTAATAGCGAACTATGTAGAAGGATTCTCCACAAACAGAAGGATCTTCTTGTCTGTAAAGGCATTTGAGGAGTTATCTCTAACTCTATATTTTGCAATAATGATTATAGCAGGTCTTATCAGTGACAACGGGCAGTGTAACGACGAGTTACCGGCAGCAACGGCTAGTCCGCTTCTGACGGAAATATGACAGCTGTGAATCCTTATCACAACTGCCATATTGGGGGCAATTGTTAGGGCATGAATTTTAAGCTAAGGATCATCTATCCTGAGACTGGGCATGGATCACAGATCCTTAATGGATAATGCAGAGAGTCTGAGGATCCAGAGTCTGAGGATCACGAGTCTGAGGATCCTTAACAGAACTTATGTTTTCTAACAATTGTCACGTTTTTAATGTTTAAATGCAGGTAATGGACGTAGTGGACTCATTCTTAGCTGTAATTTCAGGGAATATTCGTTCATATGGCACATGCTTGATGAAATATAACCGTTTTTGGAGAACATGGGCCATTTCCACCTTTTTAGGAAAGTTTGTTAATTGATATTTCTTATCATTTTAAGGGGAAACAAGCTCATTTGAGGGATAAGTCGTACACACCACAGAAAAAACACATAACACTCGAATTCTCTACAAACACTTAGCAAAAACACACACTTACACTAGCAATTCAATGTATTGAGCTTGTTTTCTTCCGAAGTTGTACAAGGATCATTATTGTTTTTCCAATATATTTGGTGATCGGTAGTTTCTATCACCCGAGGTTTTTGTGCCGGAGATCAACTCTTGATCAAGGGCTTTTTCCTCGTATAAATCTCGCTGTTCATCATTGATTTCATATACTTGTCGTTCATACAATTAACCAAGCATCATACCTCACAAAATCAGATTTAGTTGCATTATCCTTGTATGATTTTTGACCAAAACAGCAGGATAGGGAGTCCATCACACAGAAACGTTGTATCGAGTTGACCCCTTCAACATATACTGGTAACTTTATCTCTCCCACTGTGTTCCTGGCCTCTCCACTGAACCCAACAAGCACGGTGGATTTTGAAGTAATATCCATTGGAGATACATTCATTCTTTTCAAAGATTCTAGTTGGATTATGTTGACGGAGCTGCCATTATCCACCAATATCCTACGTATAAAATGGTTAGCCACGTATAATGTTATTACGAGAGCATTATGGTGAGGATCCTGGACAGTATCCCAGTCATCACTGTCGAAAGTGGTCACTTTATCAGTTGTGAGGGCAGTTATCCTGGCTGGTTTATCTCCCCTCTCGGCCTTAGCTTCCTTTGCATGTCTCTTGGCCGCAGAATATGAAGTCCCACAAATGTCGGATCCTCCTGAAATAAAGTTGATTATCTTGGCATCCGCAGGGGGTGATGCTGCTCATTCAGGATCCTTCTCAGTATCCTGACCCTTATTCTTCTTTCTTCCTAGGAGATCCTTCAGATATCCCTTGCTTAGAAGATAACTTATTTCCTTTCTTAGGGCAATGTAATCCTCTGTTATATGTCCGAAATCTTCATGGAAGGCACACCATTGGATTTATCCTTCCAATCAGCTTTTTGTTGATTCTTTCGAGGCCACCTAACTTTGTCTCCTAAACCCTGCATAGCATACATTAACTAAGGTATGTTAACAGAAAAGCAATATTCAGATAATTCAGGATATTCTTCAGGATCCTCGTCTTCAACAGCATTCACTTTCTTGTTGTCATTTCTGCCATATGGCTTAGAGCGATATGGTTTATACGAGGATTCTGATTTCCTATCGGTTGATTCATAGGTCGAGGTGGAATTCATCCTCTCTTGCATCTTCTTATCATCCTCCAAGCGAATATATCTCAAGGCCTTGTTACGAGCTTCGTCAAGATTCCTGCAGGGATTCATTACAAGATCCTGATAAAACTGAGAATCTTTTTGTAATCCCATCTTAAAAGCCTGCACAGCTGTTGCAACATCAAGATGTGGGATATCCAAGGATTCCTGACTAAACTTGTTCACATAATCCCTCAAGGATTCCTGAGGCCCTTGAGTTATCCTGTAAAGATCACTGGTTAGTGTTTTGGTCAAAAATTACCGAAGCAATTTAGTGATCAAACTTAGTTTGTGAGGTAGTGTGCTATGTAAATTTATAAAAATGTATTAACTTTGTTGAAAATGTAAACAGTTTCAGGATATAGCTCCGGGATGCAGAACTATATCAATTTGTAAACGAAATACAAGTAAAGTAAAAATTGACACGAGATGTACGAGGAAAGCCCTTGATCTTTCTAGATCGCCGGCATAAAACCTCGGGAGCCGACAATCGTCGGCTGCCTTGTTCTTCTTATTGCTTGAATAACCAGGATACAGTGCAGGATAATGCTCGGATCAAATCTAAGTGTAACAATGATTGTGATTTGTGAATGTTGTGAGTGTTTGTGATTGAAATGGTGATTGTAGCTGCAATGTGTGTGTAAAAGTGGACGGGATTATGTGTCAACCTACTGATCCAGCACTCCTATTTATAGTTACAAGAAATAACAAACTATGCTAAAAATCCGGGATATTGCCCTATTATTCCGGGATCCTGCGAATATTCCCTTTTAACCGTTGTAAACCCCTTCTCCAAGCTTCCAACGTCTTTCTTGTAACCACCTTGACCTATTCTTCAGGGAGACCAAGCCTCATGACCGTTTGTACCTTGCAGCCAAAGCAAATCGTTAACAGCACGCAGGATACCCTCACAGGATGTTACCAATATCCTGGTCCAGTATCCTGGCAGCGAAAATAGACATATAAAGTCAGGATATAATTTCGGGATATAAGTTAGAAAATTCCACCCACAACAATTGTCCCCAAAAATATAGCTGTTGGGATCCTTTGATCTTAACAGATGTATTTTTCTGACGTTATCTGAAGTCGTAATGGATAAAGATGTGACCTGATACAGCTTTCAAGGCTAGTATTTCTCATAGTTAGCTATTTTCGCCCTATATCTTCTACTTTCTTCTTGTTAATTATCACATTATACCGGACCATTTAGGTATTCCCTCTCTCTCTATTCTTTCTTTGTGCATCTTTTCCGTCGTCTCCGATCTCATAGCAAAACGCACTCGTTCATGCCCCAGGGACTCCAAGCCAACCTTCATGGCACACAATCTGCTTGGCAAGCCCGAGAAAGAGGTTTGCAATTTTGATAATGCCGACATGGCCGCTCTACGTGCCTCTGGAGCCTTCCCTGATGGTACGTCATCCGGCCATTTGATTGGAACATTCGGTCAGATTTTTCTTCAGCTGAGTGGGTTTGTTTTTTGGCTTAGTCACTCAAGTTCAAGTTAGCATTCATCCTCCAATACGTCGGGTAAGGATGTATGTTCTAAATTCATTTCTGCACATGTTTGGTTAGTTGATGTATTAACATATAAAAATTGAAATAACTTCCCTTTTATGTAGATTCCAGCAATCTTGTTTCAATTTTTGATCTGGAAGAGTTTGACAGTTTCCCGGCAACCGTTCCAGTAAAGAAAGAGCCTAGCTCCAAGCCTTCCATAGCATCCAAGCCTTCAACTAGTTCTGAACCTGCAGCCATGCCCAAGCCTTCCTCAGCAGCGAAGCTCCGTGCTTCTAGTTCCCGTAAGAGGAAAGAATCTGATTCTCTCGTCATCGCTGAAGTCTTTTCCTACGAGAACCTTGGTTTCATGGAATCTAGCCATTTCATGACTTCTTTCCTTAACCAGGTAAATATCCTTATCCTACATCCTGCACACATATGCTGAATCGATACCCCGGTTAGATTATATTAACAATACCTGGGTTCTGTTTTGTAGGGTCTTGAGCGTCTGACGCATCTCTACACCGAAGCTTGTGAAACAGTGAAGATCTCAGAAGCCAAGTTGAAGAAAGCTAAGATCACTATCGTGGATAAGGGGAATATCGTTGCAGCCAGGTCACAACATTATGAAGATAAGTTAAAAAAGGTGACTCTGGATGCCGAAGCTGCAGTGAAGAAGGCCACTGAGATCGAGCTGGTTGTCGCCGAGGTCCAACATAATCAAGATATGGCTTCATTCTGGGATGGCCTCAAGGGTTCCGTCGTAGTTTCTCTCCTTCAGGCCAGGCTTAAGATGGCTTATGACGCCAGGATAGTGGGCTTTAAATGCCCAACCTGGACCGTTGATATCTGGGAGAAGAAACTGAAGGATCTTGGTTGCAGTCCTGTGACGTATCCTGCCAAGCCTGAGATTGGCGAATCTTCCAAGGCGGGTGAGATGGCGGAAGAAGCTGGTGATGGTGGATATGGTGCTACCCCGTGAGCGGGTGGCAAAGTGAACGATTTACTTTCCTGCACCTTAGACATTAGTACAATATGATGACCAAGGGTGGAGGGATCCTGCTTTTTTAAGTTCAATGGTTGTTGGTTGTTGAACACTTTTCTTTTTCTTGCATGTTGAACGATTTACTTTCCTGCACTTTAGACATTAGTACAATATGATGACCAAGGGTGGAGGGATCCTAAGTTTCAGGATGAAGCCCTTGATCATCAATTAGTATGCTTAATTTTGAACATTCTAACAATTGAAGGGGGAGGTATCTTGGGTTCCAAGACGAAGCCTTCAATTGTTAAGTAAGAATGGCAAAAAACGAATTTGTGCTTTTGGCGGATGGGTCTCGGTTTGAGATGAAACCAAAAGCACAAACTTTTGCTATGTTAACAATATAACCTTTTTATGACCTTATCTATCGTTTTCCTTTTTCTATTCTTGTTATGCATTGCTTAGTTTGAATATGATTTCAAGGTTCCAAACTTAGTGTAATATTTCAAATGTCCTGACCAAATGTCCTGAAAATATCTTGATCAAGTTACCCGCAGATATCCTGCCAAGATTTTTGCCAAATAGAGTTCTTACAACTCAAACAATTTCGATAAAGTTTTCAAAGAAAAAGGATGGTTCATTTTTATTTTGCAAAGCTTGTTTTGATAACAGTAGTTTGACTTGAACATAGTTTCAATTTTCAATCCAAGTATCCTGAAGTATATCCTGAGAATACATCTTGAGAATATATCCTGAGAACATATCCCGATCAGGATACTCGTAAGTGTTATAATATAGTTTCAGAAATTTTGACAATCTAGATAAGGTTTTTTTTTTTTAAAGAACAAAAATAGGAAAGATCATACCGAAACAGAAGACATCTCAATCCTTTCATTCCAGTCATTTCGCAACCATTCCACCGAAGGTGTCCCTAGTCCAGGATACTTGGCAAATTATGCCCAAACTTGATCCTTTGAGTTCCTCACAATGCCTTAGTGGGATATAGTGTTGGCATAGGTTTCCTTCTTGCTCCAGCATAAATGTCCCCAGTAGGATATAGTATCAGCATACGTCATGTTCTATCACGGATGTCCCCTGTCTGTGCAGGACCAGTATGTTGTACCAGGATATGATCCTTTAGCAATTCTTCAACCAGTTGTTTAAACTTAGCAATCTTTTTTCAAAAATTTATGTAGACTTGTAAATGATTATGTTTTTTGAAAATATACTTTGGGATTATCCAAAAACTTTGTATTTTATTGGGACTAAACCCATTTTCCAGGCATTTAAGCCGGAGTATAAGAACCTCAAGACTCGAAAAGGTGAAAACCTTTAAGTCTTTGAGTTTTACTGGGGATTTTACCCACGTTTCGTGCGCTACAGGCGAGGGTGTGGAAACCCCAAAACTTAGAAAGGTGAAAACCTTTAATCCTGGGGAAAATCCCAAATTTTCATGCGCTACAGGCGGGAGTGTATAAACTCCAAGACTTAGAAAGGTGATAACCTTTAAACCTTAGAGAGTACGAAAATACCCTTTCGTGAGAGAGGGTGATCAATCCTCATATACCTTAAGGATCCAGGGTATAGCCAACACTAATGAAATTGTCAGCCACTTTTACATGAACTGGTCCCGCCACCTTGAACTATCCCTGGATAACTTGCGCTCCAGGCGGGGTGTTTAAACCCAATTCGTGAGAAAGGTGAATACCTTTAAACCTGTGAAGGGATCAGGATCCATTAAACGTGAGAGAGGGGGCCAATCCTCTAATCTTTCGAAGTATCCCGAGTGTGTATCCCGGAGCTATATCCCAAAGCATATTCTGCAAAACACCTTTAAACTAAGGTGGGTGTTAGCTTGGCTAACACCCCTCCGATGCTTAAGTCAGTATTGGGTAGCAAAATAAAAGATAATATCAAAAATATAAATGAGTTATAGAGTTCGTACCATTATGAGTTAGAAATTAAATTTTAAACTCACTCGTATAGCATTCCAGGATCTTGGTAGCATATCCCCCTCCATATTCTTGAGTCGGTATGCTCCTTTCCCATATTCTGACTCAATTTTATAGGGTCCTTCCCATTTTGGAGCCAACTTTCCATCGGCAGGATTAGTAGTATTCTGGAAAGCCTTTCTCAATACCCAATATCCGACCTGGAACCTTCTAGTCCTTATATTATTGTTATATGCTTTAGATATCCTCTGTTGGTATGCTGCCATCCTTAGCCTTGCTGCGTCTCTTGTTTCATCAACAGTATCCAATTCCTCGCATAGGACTTCAGGATTCTGCTCAGGATCCCGGAGGTTGGATCTTGCTGTGGGTATTACCATTTCTGTCGGGATCACCGCTTCTGCTCCAAATACCAAGGAAAACGGGGTTTGGCCAGTTGCATTTTTTCACCGTCGTCCTATCAGCCCATAAAACAAAGGGTAGTTCTTCTGCCCGTCTTCCTTTTTGAGCTCCTAGTCTCTTTTTCAGGTTGTTGACAATTATCTTGTTTGAGGATGTACCGGTGTAGATGTAATCATCTTGATTCCCCAACTCTTACAAAAGTTAGTAGTCCTCTTACTTATAAACTGAGATCCATTGTCACAAATTATCTCAGCTGGTACTCCGAACCTAGTCAGGATATTCCTTTTTTATAAAGGATACCACTTCTTGATCTCTAACTTGAACGAATGCTTCAGCTTCGACCCACTTAGAGAAATAATCGGTCATTACCAGCATGAAGACCTTTCCTCCTGGAGCTTTTGGCCATTTTCCTACTATATCCATTCCCCACTTCATGAATGGCCAAGGGGAAGCTATAGGATAAAGTGGCTCGGCCGGCTGATGTAATATATTACTGTGTCTTTGACATGCATCACATCTTCGAGCATATTCTGTAGCATCTTTTCTCATCGTCAGCCAATAATATCCTATTCTTAATGCCTTTGAGAACAACGACCTGCCCCCAGTATGGTTACCACAATCCCCTTCATGTATATCCTGAAGCACTTCCTTGGTTTCGGGATCCTCTAAGCACCTCAGATATGGTCCTGCAAGAGATTTCTTATACTAGACATTATTTTTAATAGTGAATCGTGATACCTTCATTCTAAAGGCCTTAGGATTCTTATCCTTTGGGATGTGTCCTTCCTTGAGATATCTTATGATCGGAGCCATCCAAGACTTAGGATCCTTCTCAGGATACTCATCAGGATCCTCAGGTATCCCGACTGATGATTCTAGGTTTACCAAGGCATCTGCTTCAGCATTATATTCTCTTGGTCCCTGTTCAAGTGTAAAAACATCAAAATATCCTGCTAATTTTTTGAGAATTTCAAGATACTCGATTAACTTCTCACTTTTAACTGCATGGGTTCCATTAAAATGATTAGTAATTAACAAAGAATCAACATATACTTGCAAACTTTTGATATTCATACTTTTAGCCAATTCTAATCCTGCAATTAAAGCTTCATATTCTGCCTCATTATTAGTGGCAGGAAAATCACATCTAATAGCCTGGGGTAATATGTCCCCCTGTGGTGATTTTAGTAGTATACCCAAACCTACACCTCTTACGTTAGATGCACCATCAGTATGCAATGTCCAGCATTCTAAGTTTTCTCCTAGCTGCTGTACTTCTACTTCATTTTGAATATCACTACTGAAATCAGCCACAAAGTCAGCTAAAGCCTAAGACTTTATGGCATTCATATACTAGATCAAAGGCACTTAATTTCACTGACCATTTAGCCATCCTACCTGACATCTCGGGTTTCCTAAGCACATTTTTAACAAGATAGTTGGTTTAATAGGAATTCTATGTGTTTCGAAGTAATGTCTAAGTTTAGTCGGTGCCATAACTAAATCTAATATTAATTTTTCTAAGTGTGAATATCTAGTCTCAGCATCTAGTAAACTTTTACTAACATAATAGACAGGATACTGCTGACCTTCATGACCCTTTACCAAGTAATGACTTTATCATCCGTAAGCATGGTCATCCTTGTGAGCTTATCTCCTATTTCCTCCTTAGCCTTCCTGGCATGCCTCTTAGCTGTAGAGTAAGAAGTTCCATATATGTCAGATCCCCCGGAGATAAAGTTAATTATCTTGGCATCTGGTGGTGGAGATGCAGCTCTCTCAGGATCCTGGTCAGTATCCTGAGCTTTCTTCTTTCAAGTATCCTTTGCTCAGCAAGTAGCTTATCTCCTTTCTCAAGGCTATGCAATCATCTGTCATATGCCCAAAGTCTTCATGGAAGGCACATCATTTAGCTTTATCCTTCCAATCTGTATTCCTTGGATTCTTTTTCGGCCACCTAGCTTTGTCCCCCAGTCCCTGCATAGCATACATTAACTCAGGAACATTTACAGAAAAACAATACTCTGAGATTTCAGGATATTCTTCATCGTCCTCATCCTCAACAACATTCACTCTCTTATTATCGTTCTTAGCATATGGCTTTGAACGATACTGTTTGTAGGAAGATTCTGACTTCCTATTTGTCCATTCATATGTTGAAGACGTGTTCATCCTCTCATGCATTTTCTTGTCATCTTCAATCCTTATGTATCTCAAAGCCCTATTCCAAGCTTCATCTAAATTCCTGCAAGGATTCATTACAAGATCCTGATATAATTGACAATCCTTCCGTAACCCCATTTTGAATGCTTGTACTGCCGTAGCAACATCAAGATTCAGGATATCCAGGGATTCTCTACTAAATTTGTTAACATAATCCTTTAGGGATTCTTGTGATCCTTGTGTTATCCTGTAAAGATCACTTGTTAGTTTCTCAAAGCTCCTGCTACAAGAAAATTGACTGATAAACAAATTAACTAAATGAGAAAATGATGTAATAGAATGAGGAGGAACGTTTAACAGCCATTTTAAGGCTGATCCTGTTAGAGTAGAACCAAATCCCTTGCACAAACATGCTTCCTTGAGCTCCGGAGGGATAGGGTTAATCTCCATTCTTTCCCTATACTGAGCAATATGCTCCTCAGGATCCGTAGTTCCGTCGTAAAGCTTCATGTTGGGGGTTTGAAATCTCTTTGGGATCTCAGCATCACAGATAGGATATGCAAAACGAGATATCTTGTGGCTGTCTTGGGACACTTCCGGGATAGGCTGCACTACTACATGAACACTTGATATCATATCCTTCAATTTTTGAAGTTCCCTGGTCAATGCTGGTGTTACACCTATATCCTGCAAAGAATCAGAATTATTAGTAGCAGGGATACTGATATTGGCAAACGTGTTACCAGCCTGTTGACTTTTTCCATATCCTGGACCATATCCTGGGCCATATCCTGGATCCCTCACGATCGATATCCTGGCGGATGATGGTATGTCCAGCATGTTGCTCCGGGACTGACTCGGTATTATGTTGCCTTGATTATCCTTGGTAAACGTCGCTGAACTAAAGTTCAGCATCCTGGGCTGTAGAGGAGTAGTTGTATCCACCACAGGTTTCCTGGAGTTTGACTTCAAGAGTTGTATATTCTTCATGATCGTCTAGTTAGTTTCTTGTTGCCTCTTCATTTGTTCCTGTATACTACCAAACAAAGACAGAATTTCGTCATTAGAAGCAAGGATATGGGTTCTCCCTGAATTTCTGGATCTAGAAACATTCTGAGCAGCAGGAATTTCTCTCGGTGTGTTGCTTTCATTTCTCCTCTGAAAAGTTTGAACTCGTGAAGGTGGAGGAGGTAATGAACCAGCAGCAGCAGAGGTTGAAACAGACATGGAAGAAGAGTTCAAATTCGATTGAGAAGCCATTAGAAATAGTTTTGAAAAGAATTTCGAAAACAGAAAACCGAGTAATGATTTTAACAAAGTATTGATTAAAAATAGCACCACTTGCCCCACGGTGGGCGCCAAATTGTTTTGGTCAAAAATTACCGAAGCAATTTAGTGATCAAACTTAGTTTGTGAGGTAGTGTGCTATGTAAATTTGTAAAAATGTATTAACTTTGTTGAAAATGTAAACAGTTTCAGGATATAGCTCCGGGATGCAGAACTATATCAATTTGTAAACGAAATACAAGTAAAGTAAAAATTGACACGAGATGTACGAGGAAAGCCCTTGATCTTTCTAGATCGTCGGCATAAAACCTCGGGAGCCGACAATCGTCGGCTGCCTTGTTCTTCTTATTGCTTGAATAACCAGGATACAGTGCAGGATAATGCTCGGATCAAATCTAAGTGTTACAATGATTGTGATTTGTGAGTGTTGTGAGTGTTTGTGATTGAAATGGTGATTGTAGCTGCAATGTGTGTGTAAAAGTGGACGGGATTATGTGTCAACCTACTGATCCAGCACTCCTATTTATAGTTACAAGAAATAACAAACTATCCTAAAAATCCGGGATATTGCCCTATTATTCCGGGATCCTGCGAATATTCCCTTTTGACCGTTGTAAACCCCTTCTCCAAGCTTCCAACGTCTTTCTTGTAACCACCTTGACCTATTCTTCAGGGAGACCAAACCTCAAGACCGTTTGTACCTTGCAGCCAAAGCAAATCGTTAACAGCACGCAGGATACCCTCGCAGGATGTTACCAATATCCTGGTCCAGTATCCTGGCAGCGAAAATAGACATATAAAGTCAGGATATAATTTCGGGATATAAGTTAGAAAATTCCACCCACAACAGTTAGTTTCTCAAAACTCCGGCTGCAAGAAAACTGACTATTAAACAAATTAACCAAATGACCAAACGAAGTAATTGAGTGAGGAGGAACGTTTAACAGCCATTTTAAGGCTGATCCTGTCAAGGTAGAACCAAAACCCTTGTAGAGACATGCTTCCTTTGAGATCTGGAGGGATAGGGTTGATCTCCATCCTTTCCCTATACTGGGCGATATGCTCTTCAGGATCCGTGGTTCCGTCATAGAGTTTCATGTTGGGGGTTTGAAATCTTTTCGGGATTTCAGCATCACAGATAGGATGCGCAAACCGGGATATCCTGTGACTGTCTTGGGACACTTCTAGAATCGGCTGGACCACCCCAGGCACACTGGATATCATGTCTTTCAGCTTTTGGAGTTCTCTGGAAAATGCCGATGTCATACCTGCATCCTGGAAAGATCCAACACCATTAGTAGCAAGAGTGTTATTATTATTAGATACATTACCAGTCTGGGGATTCTGGCCATATCCTGAAGCATATCCTGAGCTTCTCATGGTTGATACTCTTATTGAAAAGGGTATCTCAGGAGTATGATTCTGGGAATGGCTTGGCACGATATTCCCCCGGTTATCCTCAGTGTAAACAGCAGAACTGAAGTTCAAAGCCCTGGGTTGCAAAGGAGTGACAGTTTCTTCAGCAGGCCTACTTGGGCCGGATTTCAAGAGTTGTATCTCTCTCATCAACATCCGATTAGTTTCCTGCTGCTGCCTCATATGTTCCTGTACACTACCAAACAAATTCAGAATTTCGTCATTAGAAGCCAAAACAGGACCAGATCCCTGGGCACTGGGAGCGGGGATAACATCCCGAGCCACATGACTCTCAGCTTCTTGTGAAGAGGCTTGCATTCTTGGAGGAGGAGGTGGAAGCACCGAACCAATTGTTGCAGAGGTTGTAGCAGACATGGTGGAAGAGCTCATGTTTGATCTCGAGGCCATTGAAAACAATGTAGCAAAAATTTTTGACAATAGAAAACCGAGTAATGGTTTTACTAAAGTTTTTAGTAAAAATAGCACCACTTGCCCCACGGTGGGCGCCAAATTGTTTTGGTCAAAAATTACCGAAGCAATTAAGTGATCAAATTAGTTAAGTGAGGTAGTGTGCTAGAAATATGTGTTGAAAATATGCTGATTAAGTTGTTTGTAAAAACAGATTTCAGGATACAGCTCAGGATACAGAGCTGTATCTGTGATCAAACAACGAGCAAAAAAATGTAAGGGGGTGACACGAGATGTATGAGGAAAGCCCTTGATCAATCTAGATCGCCGGCATAAAACCTCGGGAGCTGACAATCGCAGCTGCCTTGTTCTTCTATTGCTTCAAATATCAGGATACAGTGCAGGATATGATGCGGATCAACTAGGTGTTACAATATAATTTGAGTACAAGTGTTGGTGTGTAGTGATTGCTAGTAGCTAGAGAGTAAAGTGTGCGAATGAAGTGAGTGCCTTAACTTGATCCGATCATACTATTTATAGCTAACCGAAAACAACTAACTTTCCTAATAAACCGGGATGCCCCGAATATTCCCAAGCAACCGTTGTAGTCCTGGTTTTTCGGGATCAACGTCTCCATCCCAACTGATTTGCCCGAGTCTTAGGGGAAGAAGTCTTCTTGAACGTTTGAGACTTGTAACTCTTAATCTACACGTGATCAATTCAGTTAATACCAGGATATCGAACCAAGATGTTACCAATATCCTGATCCGGTATCCTGATCACAAGTAAACAATCAAAAGCAGAATATTAGTCAGGATATATACTCGGAAAATGACCCATAACACGAACCTTCATCATCACCCAAATTCTTAACAGACCCATAAAACTTTTACAAGGAACGTATAACTCGATATCAGAACATCGTTTAAGCAAGCATATAGGCTCAAGGAGACCATACGCGACAAGGTGGTGGTTTTGGAGGGATGAGATTCACAATTACGAGATTTTAGTTTGAGGATGCATTCCACGGTAAATGATGGGCCTTCTCCGACAGTTCTCGATATCAGAACATCGTTGATAAATATAAGACGCAGGAGTTCGTGGATTTAGGTTGGCTATGATCGCTATTCGGTCATCTTTCCAAAATGCAACACACGAATATGTGGTTCCCAATTTGTAAGGTATCATCACAAAGCCCTTGTATTTGGTGTAATATTAACTAACTCAAACAAATTTTGTAGTTCTAAATCCTCAATGTTACTGTGTTTTCGTCAATTCCACATATACTAATTAAAAAAAGTTGGTTAATTGTATACGGGTCGTATAACGTTATACGACCCGTATACAAGACATATAACAATGCTCGTATATTGAGTATACGAGCAAATAAAAAATTATAAAGGTTGTATACGACCCGTATAACTTTATACGGGCCGTATACAGTCTTGCAATTAGTCAGCAGTCATTACTTCTTAATGAACTCGAATTCAGGAAATGATGAGGAATGCAAGGAGAAGCGTTAGGATTCGCGTGGGGATGGGTACAGAATATACAAGGCGCAAGGTGGTGGTTTTGGAGGGAAGAGATTTATAGTTACAAATGCAAAAGTTGTTATCAAGTTTAAGGATGCATTCTACGGTAAACATGAAGCAAGAGCAAAAGGTGATAGTACGTTTGGGTTATCAGAGCATACAATTTTTATACGGACATGAAGTACATTTAAATGGTGTTTAGAACTCCACTCCACTCTCACACTTCTGAACTGCTGCGATCTTCTCATCGAGTTCTTCGTTCCTTTTCTTCAAATTTTCAACCTTAGTTTCCAACATAACACGCCTCATTTCATCTTTTTTACTCTTTTCTTCGATTTCAACAAATCTTTTCAACAATTAGTAAGCAAATACACAAATTTAGCCCTAACAGAAACCCTAGATAATCAGTAAGCATATACACAATGGTTCTCCGATTCCAGATCAACGTTGTTTATCACCCTGTGTGAGCATGGGAAGCCCGACAAACAATCTTGCAATTAGTTAGCACTCATTACTTCTTCACGAATTTGAATTTAGGAAATGATGAGAAATGTAAGGAGAAGCGTTGGGATTCAAGGGTTTAGACGCCATGTCGCGCAAGGATATGTAACAAAAGGGGGTTGAGTTGTTTGATGGTTCATGGACATGAATTTGGAATAATGGAAATGGTAATGAATCTATTTCTGCTTATGATCATGTTTGCTGAGCCTAATGGATATGGTAACTACCTCCCACAACGTTTCTCCAATCCCAAATCAGCATTGGAAGAATCTCGTTCCGTGTTTTCTCCTTTTCTAGTTCTCGAAGAATCTCGTTCCGTATTTTCTCCTTTTTCTAGTTCTCAAAGAATCTCGTTCTGTATTCTCTCCTTTTCTAGTTCTCAAAGAATCTTGTTCCGCATATAGATGTCAATGATATATGTCAATCAAAGTTACACAAGGCAATTAAACCTTACAAACACCATCTAAAAACTTATATAATATGCTTCATATATTAAACATAAAATAACTAAAATATATTCCTCCATTCATTGATTCACTTGACCCAAAATATGAAAACTTTCACCAAGGTGTAGCCTTATAATAAAACTTCAAGCATTCTGAACCCTAGCTACAAACAACCCAACAAACCCTAGCTAGAAACGGTTTCCATAAACCAACTTATACGCGATGAATTCTCTGTTAATCGACTTATTCCCACCGATTCCCGCTCTTTTAGCACGTCTAATTACGACGTAAAGTTCACTGTTATCTGCTAGCAAGAACACGATGGAATCACCAGCAACAAGATTTTTTAGGTTCACGAAAGTACTCCATCTGGTAGTTAACAGACGAACATTGGTAGGGTTCTGGCGACAACCCACACGACATAATCGGTAGCGAGCTGGGAAAACTTTTACAAGGAAAGTATAACTCCATATCAGAACATCGTTGATAAATACAAGACGCATGAATTCGGGGATTTAGGTTGACTATGATCTCTATTCTGTCATCTTTCCAAACTGCAATACACGAATATGTGACCAACAAACTCCGGATACTGAAAACCTTCAGCAATCATACTCTCAGTACTCTCACAACCCACCGTCGTCGCCACCCAACAAACTCCAGATACTGAAAACGTTATCTAAAAAATTACTAAAACTTATTAAACGGTTGTTCGGTTTTACACAAAAAAAAAACTTATATACGGGTCATATAACATTATACGGCTCGTATACAGATCTTAAAAACTCAAAACCTCACAAAAATAAACACATTTGGCCATATAACATTATATTGCCCGTATACAATTATATACGGCTCGTACAATGTTATACGACCCGTATACAAGTAAAACAAAAAAAACATTCCACTGCATTTTTTTTTGTGCAACAGCATTCTATACGGCCGTATAAGTTTATACGGCCCCGTATGCACTAGGGATGTGAAAATAAGATTATAGGAGAGTGTGTATAGAAGTAGCCTTAATTATTAACAATAATAAATATATAATTTAAAGTAATAACTATTGGAATCGCTCGGGTGACGTTGTGGGAATTAACATATAATAATACAAATAGAAAAAGTTGTACTGCTAAAAGTATTATAATTGTATGATACTATTTACGGTATGTTTGGCATGAATCTTTTAGAAGTTTCTAGCTTTAAGCTTTTAAGAAAAAAAACTCATATTCAATAAAAAGTCTTGTTTGATTGAAGGAGCTTAAAGCTTTTAGGTTAGGAGTTTGAAGCTTTTGGTTGAACGCACCTACTAGTAGCGTTTAGAAGGAGCTACAAACTTTTAGGGAAAAATGGTTTTTTTAACCTCTAAAAATAATGAACTTTTTAATGAACAAATTTTTTTAAATTTTTAGTTATGTCCATTTTGGTCATTTTAAACATTTTATTAAAAGTTCCAGCTATTTTGTCAAACACCAAATATATCTAAAAAGCTACAGCTACTAGCTACCAGCTAACAGTTTCCAGCCACCAGCTACCAGTTTCCAACCAACAACTACTTTTGCTAATCATACCCTTAGTGATAGAATTATGAAATAATTCTTGTTTATTAACATATATAATAATACTATTAGAAAAAGTTGTACCGCTAAAAGTATTATAATTGTATGATACTATTTAGTGATAGAATTATGAAATAAAAAAGTTAAGTTTTAATATTATTTTAGTAATATCACTGATCACCTATACTTTTTACAACTATAAAAGCACTCAAATTTTCAATGTTGTTACATCATTATAAAAATCAGTTTCAAAAACCAAAAGAAAACAATTATAAAACTTAGGGGGGGTGTTGCCATTTCTAAGGTCTTAGATTTATCTTGGACAAATGTAATATATGATGTATAGATTAAGAGTAGGAGTAAAATAGATTTATCCTTAAAAAAGCTTTCATAAATTATCTAAGAGTTAATTACTGTTTTCGTCCCTGAGATTTGTCAAAAATAACGGTTTCAGTCCATTAGTTTAAAAATTGCGATTTCAGTCCATTAGTTTCATTTTCGTAACCATTTCAGTCCATTAACTTAACACCATCCATTTATTTTGTTAACTTTGAATGAAATTACCAAATTACTCCTGCTAACTTAACAAATTGTAATAAAAAAATTCTAAAAAATCTAAAAGTCAAAAAAATTCCAAAAAATTCAAAAAAATCAAAAAAATTCCAAAAAATCTAAAAATCAAATTTTTTTTTTAAAATCATATAAATTCTAAAAAATCCAAAAAAATTCTAAAAAATCCAAAATGTTTCATTAAATGTTTCGACGCGAACCGTTTCGACACCAACCGTTTCGACGCGAACCGTTTCGACACCAACCGTTTCGACACGAACCGTTTCGACCCGTACCGTTTCGAGCCAAACCGTTTCGACGCGAACCGTTTCGGCCCGTACCGTTTCGACGCGAACCGTTTCGACCCGTACCGTTTCGAGCCGAACCGTTTCGACGCGAACCGTTTCGACGCGAACCGTTTCGACCCGTACCGTTTCGAGCCGAACCGTTTCGACCCGAACCGTTTCGACCCGTACCGTTTCGACCCGAAACGTTTCGACCCGTACCGTTTCGTGCCGAACCGTTTCGACCCGTACCGTTTCGAGCTGAACCGTTTCGACGCGAACCGTTTCGACCCGTACCGTTTCAACGCGAACCGTTTCGACCGGTACCGTTTCGACGCGAACCGTTTCGACCCGAACCGTTTCGACGCGAACCGTTTCGACGCGAACCGTTTCGTCCCGTACCGTTTCGAGCCGAACCGTTTCGACGCGAACCGTTTCGACCCGTACCGTTTCGACGCGAACCGTGTCGACCCGTACCGTTTCGAGCCGTACCGTTTCGACGCGAACCGTTTCGACCCGTACCGTTTCATTAAATGTTTCGAACCCGAACCGTTTCGAGCTGAACCGTTTCGACACGGTTCGAAACGGTACGGGTCGAAACGGTTCGCGTCGAAACGGTACGGGTCGAAACGGTTCGCGTCGAAACGGTTCGCGTCGAAACGGTTCGCGTCGAAACGGTTCTGCTCGAAACGGTACGGGTCGAAACGGTTCGCGTCGAAACGGTTCGCGTCGAAACGGTTCTGCTCGAAACGGTACGGGTCGAAACGGTTCGCGTCGAAACGGTTCGCATCGAAACGGTACGGTCAAAACGGTCGGCTCGAAACGGTACGGGTCGAAACGTTTCGCGTCGAAACGGTTTAGCTCGAAACGGTTCGGGTTCGAAACATTTAATGAAACATTTTGGATTTTTTTGAATTTTTTTGGATTTTTTAGAATTTTTATGATTTTTTAAATTTTTTTATTTTTAGATTTTTTGGAATTTTTTTGAATTTTTTGGAATTTTTTTGATTTTTAGATTTTTTAGAATTTTTTTATTACAATTTGTTAAGTTAGCAGGGGTAATTTGGTAATTTTACCCAAAGTTAACAAAATAAATGGATGGAGTTAAGTTAGTGGAGTGAAATGGTTACGAAAATGAAACTAATGGACTGAAATCGCAATTTTTAAACTAATGGACTGAAACCGTTATTTTTGACAAACCTCAGGGACGAAAACAGTAATTAACTCATTATCTAATTATGTGCATTATTTTAAATAGAGTTAATTACTGTTTTCGTCCCTATGGTTTGTCAAAAATCACTATTTCAGTCCATTATTTTAAAAATTACGATTTCAGTCCCTGTGGTTTCACTTTCGTAACCATTTCAGTCCCGTCTCCTAACACCGTCTATTTTACCGTTAAGTTTTTAATGAAATGCATAAATTACCCTTGTTAAATATGGACTTATATGATTTTATTATTGGATTTATATAATTTTATTATTGGATTTATATGATTTTATTGTTGTATGACATATGGACTTAAATTGGATTGTAGGGTTCGACCCACCATGGCTTCAATTGAAGTAGAAGTCTGACACTATTTTTACATATATGGTTCCAGAATTTTAATTTTGGATTTTAGAATGAGTAAATGTCCAGGTAAGCATTATTTTTCAAAGTTAGTATGCTTATTGATGTTGCTAGGAAGATATTAATTGGGGTGGGGTAATGCGTCGCCGGACATTCAGAGGGTGGGGTTGTGATGCCGGAGAAGATGACCGGAAACTTTTGCCGGAAATGAGAGCAGGGATGGAGTGGGGTGGGGTAGCGTGAGATTGTGTTTTAACAAGTGGGTCCTAGAATACACTCTTTTAAATTTCCATGGTTTTTTTATTTAATTAACACAAGGGTAATTTAGGTATTTCATTAAAAAATTAACGGTAAAATAGACGGTGTTAGGAGACTGGACTGAAATGTTTACGAAAATGAAACCATAGGGACTGAAATAGTGATTTTTGACAAACCACATGGACGAAAACAGTAATTACCTCATTTAGATATCTTTTTGTTTTTTATTAATAAGGGCATTATGGTCAATTCACGTGTACTTAACCGAATAAATGGATGGGGTTAACGGAGGTGGACTGAAATGGTTACGAAAGTGAAACCACAGGGACTGAAATCGCAATTTTTAAACTAATGGACTGAAATAGTGATTTTTGACAAACCAAAAGGACGAAAATAGTAATTAACTCTTTTAAATATTTAAAAGTTTCACATCAGTGTACTGAAAGTAAAACGTTTTTTTTTTTCTTTTTGTTTTCTACCTTTTTTCTTCAAAATAGAATATCTAATAAAACAAGCGAATAAAGCTAACTGCTATCAGTCACTCACACACATGTTCCTTTGTATTCATATATATATGTGTCGCAACAGTACCATCTTTTTATCACAAACATGATTTCACTCAATGACACATTTTTTTTGTTTTCATTAACCTTTTAATATTAAATAATATTTAAAAAAGCTACAGTGCTAAAAACTTTGTTATCATATGGCACTCAAAAAATAATTATTTTCTAGAAAACACCATGAGTGAAATCTATATTTTATTAGCTAACAAGTTATAGTTAAGAAATCCAATTTTTCTTCAACAAATAGTTACGTCTTAGCACTATATCAGTAAATAATATATTTTTGAATATAATAATAATAAAAATAATAAAGCGTCAATTAGAATTTTGGTCCTATATATAGACGAGTATCACAGGGGCAGACACCCTTGTGTCTAATCATCCTCCACCTTAAAAAAAAACAGTCGTCATGAATAACGACCAAATCGTCGCTAATTTCTCAACAATAATCTCCCTACTCCTCACCAACAAATCCACCATCTTAATCACCCTCATCGCCGTTAACCTCCTCCGTTACATTCTCAAAACCCTCCACAACCGCCGTCAGTTCCCCATCCTCACCGTTAAACAAACCGCCACAAAACCCATTTACTGCGCCGTGTGTCTTTACGACGTCGTTGAAGGCCAACGGTACCGCCGGCTGCCGAAATGCCACCACTGTTTTCATGTCAGCTGTGTCGACACGTGGCTCCAGTCGCGGTCCACGTGTCCTTTGTGTCGGAGTCAGATTCCGGTTCATCTGCTTCCGAGGAAGCAGAAGAAGGAACCGGGTTTTTTGTATTTGTTCGTTTATTTTTCGGTTAAGGCGATTCGGAACAAGATTTCTACCAATTTTAGTAAGATGGTGTTATTCGATGCAGATGACTTGTAGCGGATTTGTTGTTTTTTAGATTCAAAATGAAGATTTGTAGATTTATGAAGGCAAGTTTTGGTAATCATGTTGGGAAAGAAAAGTGGAGCCACGTCCTCCACGTAAACAATCACCTCCTTCAAATTTAGACGTAAAAAAAAAAAAAAAAAAGTTGATGTTAAAAATAAAAAGGCTCCCTATCATTCACAAACGGGTAACACTAGTGGTTTTTTTTTTTTTTTTTTTAACCAGATGTTAGTTTCTAGAATTAAGTGCATGTAAAAGACTAAAAATATCCATACTCTGATGGAGCTGAGATATAGCAAAGTTTCATGTTAGGCTTTCGAATTAAGAACACAAATACAAAGTATATGTAGATTTGATTTATTCTTTTGCCCAATTTGTAGATTCAAGAAGACAATTTTTGGGTAATCATGTTTACTTTTAGAATTGGTTTTTGATTTTTAAATTTTTTTTTTCTCCAATTGCATGACTAGTGTTATTATAAATCTTTTAAATATATCTCATGTTCCTATCATTCCAGTCTTCCAGAAACTATGTAATTGAAGTAGTTAAACCTTCAAACCCAGACATCTTATCAGTTAGACTTTCTAGAAGAGGTCAACTGTTGATTTTGACCATTTATGATTTACTATTCGAGAGCGGATCAAAACATCATGTTGATACTCTTATTAAGACCACCCGTAGTGGGGCGTGATTTTTTAAAAAAAAAATTGAAAAAAAAAACGCCCCAAAACGCCCCCAACCCCACTACACTAGGCGTTATAGGGCGTGATTTTTTGAAAAATTTGCATGTGAGCGTTTTAATTAAAACGCTGAAGTTGTTGGGGGGGTTTTGCATGTGGCCAATGAGATTTTTGCATGTGGTCAATGGGACTGTTTGCTTTTTTGACTAGCCAATCACCATCCATCTGTTTGCTTTTTTTTTTTTTAATGATTGGAAGGGGCATTATCAGGCATTATTCCCACTACGCCACTTTTGCAATAACGCCCCATGCTGACTGGGATGACACGTGTCGGATAATGCCCCATGGTGGAGGCATTATAACAATTTACCACTACACATGGTCTAACGTTTTGGTCTTTGTTATAAACTAGAGTTATGCGCCGCCCGCGTTGCGGGGCGCAAACCGAGTATTTCTTAGTTTAATAACATGTACGTCTTTATGTCGGTTAGTTATACATGTTATTTATAACATGATATCAAAAAAGGTACATCAAGTTAACCAATTAAAGAAAAATAGTACCATAGTTATGATACAAAAAACAACTAAAACGATAACAAGTGTGTAATTTAGAGTTGGGGGCAAAAGAATAATTTGTCAAGACCAATTAGCGAGTGCTAGGCAGCTGTTTGGCACGAATAAAAACAAAATTGACTCAATCAAGTAAAATAAAACACTACAATGGTTTTGCCAAAAAAAACAATGGCAAGATTGCAATTTTTAGCTGAGGTCAAATCGTAATTTTATAATGGAGGTAAAATAATATTTTTAACTGAGGGTAAAACCATTTTTTTTATTTTGAATTGGGGCAAAATCGTAATTTTTTAAACTGCGGACGAAATCATAATTTTTAGCTTGGGGCAAAACCAAAGTTTTTATTTGAACTGGGGGCTAAATCGTAATTTTAAACTGGGAATCAAATCGTAATTTGGCAGGACTCTAGCTGGGGGCAAAACCATAATTTTATTTGAACTTGGGGCAAAAGCGTATTTTTTAACTGAGGGCAAAAGCGTAAATTTAAGCAGGGGCAAAATCATAATTTTAAACTTAGGATAAAATTGTAATTTGGCAGGACCTATAAATAACTATTATATGAAAAAAAAAAAAAAAAAAACCAAAGTGGCCGGGCAAAATCGTAATTTTTAGCTGGTGGCAAAATCGTAATTTTAAGCTGGGAACAAAATCATAATTTGGCAGGACTCTAACTGAGGGCAAAACATAATTTTATTTTGAACTGGGGGTAAAATTGTATTTTTTTTAACTAAGGGCAAAATCGTAAATTTAGGCAAGGGGCAAAAGCAAAATTTTATTTTGAATCGATGGCGAAATCGTAATTTTACACTTGTGATAAAATTGTAATTTGGCATCACCTATAAATAACTATTATATTAAAAAAAAAAAGTCAAAAGGGGCCGCCACTTTTGCCCAACCACTTAAGAAAACTATTCCCCCATGACACCATCAACTTGTAAATGTATGTGTTGAAAACTAGTAAATAGTAAATTTTCCCGCAAGTTGCGGCGGTGTTGAAACAACTCGAATTTATACCATGTAATGAAAACGTATTATATTTGACCGACTTGTTTCTAAACAAAATTTACGTCAAAATGCAAATCAAGTGTACACGTGTTGACCGGACTTATTTGCGAAAGAAATTTACATTGAAACAAAAACCAACTTGAATTTATGCGACACGTACATAAAATAAGCATGAAACAACAAAATGTTTTCTTTTTAAGTTAAAGAATGGTATGACGCGTTGTGACAGTGTCGAAACGTAAAGTAACTCGAATTTATACCGTAAAAACGTACATAAAAAAATAAGCACGAAAACATATTATATTTATATCTGACTCGTTTCCCAAAAAAATGTTTACGTCGAAACGTAAGTGCACTTTAATTTATACCGGCACATGCATATAAATAAGCACATAAGAATCGATCATAAAATCTTTATAAAGCTGTGAGCTTTACGTGTCAATACTAAAAGTTGAAGGGTAAAAGTAAAATAAAAAAATAAAAAGACACAAAAGAACAAAAAGAAAAATAAATAATAAAATAAACCTTTCAGCTACTACTGTAGATCCAACTTCTTAATGTAGGAGTATATAATAATATGATAGCTATGACATGGAAGGAATTTCAAAATTAATGTTTATAGAAAAACTAGTATTTAGCCCTCCGGGTTGTGGGGCGGGGGGCCGTAAAACCGCCCTACCATTTTTATTAGAGGAGGCGTAAAACCGTGTTAGACAGCAAACCAACGGCGACCAAAATGGAGAAAATACGTTAAAAAAACATAACAAATTTATAACACCAAGTGACTTACGTAACTTATAAAGTACACAAACTAAAATATATACTGACACCTATTAGAAAGTCGATGAGGTTAAAGTGATATTTTATAAAGTTTTTAGAAAGCAGAGAGCAAAAATAACAACTTTAAAACTTGAGAGATTTAGAAATTTTAGAAAGTAATGAGCAAAAGTAACAACTTTAAAACTTAGAGATTTTGAAAATAGAGGGCAAAAGTAACAATTTTAAAATTTGATCGAAAAACTAACATTAAAAGATAAGAAAAAAGTTGAGAAGCCACTTTTAATCACTAACCAAATTTTGGTGGAAAACTTCAAAACCACAAAAGGCAACTGGCGCAATGTGATGTTGTGGTTTGATATATATAGTAATTACATGAGAATATCATGTAAACGGGTAATAAAATGCGTGTGTCACAACTCTTTTTTAAATGGCAAATTCAGTTCTATCAAAAATAGAACTCTAGTATTTTGGCGTCAATTTTTTGTGCATGACCCTCTACACCGTGTCCAGGAAACCCACCGCTTCAGGAACAAGGGAAACAAAAGTATCAAAGACAAATTAGATGAAGACATGTTAATTCTCAGCACAAGTTATTTCATGCTTGGCAACTTTCCTTGATTTGCCCTTTCAACACAGCCAGACTAGTCATGAAATAGTTTTCCCTAAACCCCCAACTAGGGATGAGCAATTGGTATAAAATACCGTCCCGATCCCGAATTTTTTCGATACCGGAAACGGTATCCACTTTTTGGCATTTTCGGTTTCGGTACGGTACGGTATCGGTAAAATACCGAATTTTACCCTCAAAATACCGATACCGTACCGACATATTTCGGTATCGGTACCAAGTTTACACAAAATTCGGGATCGGTATTTTTCGGGATCGGGACGGTATCGGTATTTGCTCATCCCTACCCCCAACAAGGGGATACTCCAGTAAAGTTCACACATGTGTGTTTCCCGTCAGCCCAACCGAATACAAGAATACCCATCGGCCGCATAGTGGACCAAACCTTCCTTCAAGTGGGTTTGTTAGGAAATTCACAGGGGCCTCTTTTTGCAGAGATTCATGCCCTCTTGAGCACATCACATAAAACACCCCCGACCAAGTGACTTTCAGAAAAACGACAATAATTTTCCCAATTTAAATAAAGATCATCAGTTATGCAGATTTGATTCTTTTTTGCTATAATTCATTTATTTTTTAAATTAATAGAGGCCGACTATACCCGCGCCCCTATTATCTAATCTCACCCCTTCTCAAACGGCCGTTTGAGAATGAATTTATATGTCAAACCATATACCTTGAATTTTTAACACTCGTTTGCATAAATGTTGAACAACTGTTTTCAGGTGTGCATGTCAAATCATAGTCCCACAATTCAAAAGCTCGTTTACGTATACGTCGAATATCCGTATAATCATGTGGGATAGTGTGGGATTAGAAAACAAGGGTGGGGATAGCATGACCCATTTCATTCATAAGGGGTGACTATCCTATGAATAGGATTGTGAAATATGGTGATCCCCATATTAAATTCATATGTTCCCTTGATCGGTCACTGCTTTGATTCAGATCCATCCATCCATAGGTACCAAGTGTCCTTAAACAATAATCTACGGAGAATCCGGGATATAGTTGTCTGTTTGATGGAGTCCACCCATTATTCATTTATTTCCATCTATAATTTCTATTTTTGTCAAGTTAGTTGTAACATAAACATCGGAGGTGAGGTGACTTTTGTGTCCTTTTGTCATGGAGTTTTTTTTTTTTTTTTTTTTTTTGAAACGTATACTTTATTAACAAACCGCCGACCTAAATCGGGCTGATAAAACAAAACAAACAGGAGAACCTACACACAGTAGAAACTCGATAAATTAATACTCGATTATTTAATAAACTCTCTAAGATAATATTTTTTGACGGTCCCGACTCGGGGATAGGATGCTAAATTAATAATTCGCTAAAATTATAAGATAATACATTTTTGATAATTTCTTTAGACCTCATATAAAATATAAATTAATAATTCCTTATATATAGCATATTACATGAATGATTTATGAAGGTTTCTTGAAAAATGACTCAATTGTCTTTTGTTTTTTGTTGAAATCAATTTCCCCTTGAATCTCGTCTCTAATTTTCCTTAGCATGGTAAGAACTTCTGGTGTTGTTTTCTCATAGCTCAACAAGAAATTGTTCAATGTAATTGCCGCTTTAATAGCTTCGTTTCGCGAAGGGGGCTCCATTGTAGAACAATAATTAAGTGGAAGCTTGAAAGGTGTTTGTAAACTAAGTATTCTACTATAAATTAATAAAATATTAATTAATATATAAATTAATAATTATTAATTTATCGATTAATTAATAACTCTTTTACTTAATAAATTTTGGTGGTCCCAAGTGTATTATTTTATAGAGTTTCTACTGTATTTACAAAAGAAACCCAATCCTTTCAATCTACCTCTTTGAAACTAGATCTATTAGAAAACCAAAAATGACTCAATGCTTTAACTTCACTCAAAATACTATCAATTTTAACGGGTCATACCGCTAGTATTATATAATAAAGAAACCATTCGGGGGACACGTATCATCATATTAGGCAACGTCTTATAGATAATTATTATTTTAGTTTAATCTCTTCTAATTAATTATATATAATCTTTCTACTAAATATTATTTAATTTATCTATTTACTTCAAATTCAAACTTAGTTATATATGTAGATTTGATTTATTCTTTTGCCCAATTTGTAAATTCAAGAAGACAATTTTTTGGTAATCATGTTTACTGTAGAATTTCTGTAGAATTGGTTTAACTTGATTTTTTATCTTTTTTTTTTTTTCTCTAGTTGTATGACGAATTATTATAAATCTTTTAAATATATCTCGTGTTCCTTTCATTCCAGTCTTCCAGAAACTATGTAAACCTTCAAAAGCAGCCATCTTATCAGTTAGACTTTCTAGAATAGGTCAACTGTTGATTATGATATCGATAATGTTACTAAGGGTGAACGGGGCACTATGCGGGGAGTGGTGCGGTGACCCAAGTCCCTGAGCGGGAACACCGCCGCCATCACTTCGGGGAGGGGGTCGGTGTATGTTCACCGCACAACCTTTCACCATTTGAACGTTGGGCAACATGTACCTTGGGCTTACATACCTTGGGCGTCATAATTTGTAGGAAATAATCTACAAAAGGTTAACTTATTATCTATTACCGAATAAATATTTATATAAGCCAAAAAAATAAGGGAAAATAATATTGTTTCCTACACATTTATGAGGAAATATTTATTTTTTCATTAACTTAACATCCGTCGGAATTCCGTCACACCTTGTGACAAGTTTCTGACAAAAAATAAGAAAATCGTAATTAATTGACAGTTACGTCACAGATCTGTCACAAATAATCTACAAAAGGTTAAATAATAATAAAACTAGTATATAATAATTATAAAATAAACCTATTCCTATACATTTGTGACAAAATGCATTTTTTTTAAATATAATTGTCATAAAGGCGTAGGAAACAATCAATGTATGAATACAATTTCCTACGCATTTATGACAAAATGCTTAAATCCATTGCAAGTTGTGACACATTTCTTACGACATTTAAGGATTTGTCACAATTGTGTAAGAAACAACCTATATAATTATTCTTATTTTAAATATTAAATGTACGTAACTATGGACGTATGGATATGAGTATAATGTGAGTATGTATATATGTATTTGTATATGTGGGTATGTATGTATGTATGTATGTGTACGTATATGCATGTTTGTATCTATATGTGTATGTTGATGTGATTATATTTGTTATTAAGTGTGCACTTGTATGTATGTATGTATGTATGCATGTATGTATGTATGTATGCATGCATGCATATAATAAAAATAGTTTATTTGGTTTTGATAAGCGATGTAAATATTGTAGTTAAAGAATGACAATAAATGCAGAAATCAAATTCCGCAACAATGATTCAAATGACATGCATAAAGCTTTATTATAGAAGATTATGTAACCAAGTGAAATTTGGAATTGTTTTACAGAATTTTACAAAGACTTATGAAGTGTTCACAAATGAAGGTTTCCTTTATTTATGCTAGTTGTCATTCTATCTAGTATGTTAAAACATTATTTTGTATAATTATGCTAGTTGTCGGTCTATCTAGATTGTTGACATTGTTTGTATTATTCTATGTTAAGATCCATGAGCCAATATCTACAATATTTCTAAATGAAAATACAGGTTTCTCTTTCTAATATTTCTTTGTATCTAGATGTCGAATGAGTGTTCCAAACTCTTGTAGGCTCGATCTGTAAAAAGTTGTCTAAAAATTTTAGACCCCTTAGCAATGTGTTATAATATGGGTGTACCTATTGGCACACCCATCTCACTATATACACATCTAAAAGGTGTTTTTTGTCTTTATATGCACACCCTGTAGTGTCGAACTGTGGCCAAAACGTGGCGTTTTGGTCCGGTTAATCAGAAAAAGACTGACGGGTGTCTGACGGGTCTGTTAACCGGACCAAAACGCCAAGCTTTGGCTGCGTTTTGATCCTGTCAACCAGACAAAAGACTGACACCCAGTCTGGTTGACAGGACCAAAACGCTGCCAAAGCTCGGCGTTTTGGCCCGGTCAACAGACCCGTCAGTCTTTATCTGGTTAACCGGACCAAAACGCCGCATTTTGACCACAGTTCGACACTGCAGGGTGTGCATATAATGACAAAAACCACCTTTTGGGGTGACTATCTACACACCAACTGTGTAGATAGTTTGGCCCAATAATATATAGATGTGTTCTGACATTCTTTCATACCTAAAAGGCTAAACCCACAATATTCTTGTGTAGCTTTCTTCGTGTCACAACTTTATTTGGCACTTTAGCCTGGACGGTATGGGGGTCGTCCCCCTCCGTCCCGGTCCGTCGCCGGAGCCAACACCATGCCGCCCCCTGCGTCCCCGTCCCCGTCTTCAACGTCCATTCTTCGACGTTCAGGACGATCCTTCAGGTGGGCCCCCTTTCTTCGATGTTCCGTCACCCCATGCCGCCCACCCCCGTCGAGCTCCGTCCCCCGTCTTCATCCCGTCTGCATACCGTGTAGCCTTACAACTGGATATCACACATAATAGGTTAACATAATGATTCATCATCATCAAACTCAGTAAATTAATTAAAAACATTAACATAATGATTATGTTTTCAAAATACGCAACCGAAAAAATTAATTAATTACATTTCATACTAAAGAAAAACTCGACAAGCATCCAATTTTAGATTAAAATACTAAACTGTATGAATGCCCACATAGCTGTAATCAACTTAACATATATGTATGGGGTCTTGCTATTCACACACACCCACCTACTTTTTTGTCTATTCACACACCCCTCAGTGTCGAGCTGTGGCCAGAGCGCGGCGTTTTGGTCCGGTCAATCAGACAAAAGACTGACGGGTGTCTGACGGGTCTGTTGACCTGACCAAAACGCCGAGCTTTGGCCGCGTTATGGTCCTGTCAACCAGACAAAAGACTGACCGGGTGTCAGTTTTTTGTCTGGTTGACAGGACCAGAATGCGGCCAAAGCTCGGCGTTTTGGTCCGGTCAACAGACCCGTCAGTCTTTGTCTGATTAACGGGACCAAAACGTCGCGCTCTGACCATAGCTCGACACTGGAGGGTGTGTGGATAGACAACATGTGTGTGTGAATAGACATGCCCATATGTAAAAGTCAGCTCTGTTGAGTGAGTTCTACAGTTAATTTCAACAATTAATTCAACCCCAAAGCATTTATTACAAAACATTCCAATATACCCAGAAACGTTCCCAATAAACCTCAATCCAGTAATCACCAATACCTCAATTATTACAAAGTCCCCATCTTGTCTTTCCATTCTCCACTCCTAATATTCACACCCCCACCATCTCTCTAAGGCTATAGGGTGTGGTCATGACCCTCATGACCACCATGACCCTCCATGTCAGCGCCATGTCATCGCTCTCTCATCCACCATCCAAAACCACTATCCTAAGGGTGTGGTCATGACCCAAACCACAATCCACCCTTTTTTTTGTGAAATATATTTTATTTGTTTTAAATAAACAACAAATAAAATCAAATAATCAATGCCCCAATTAAACAAATTAAAAGAAAAACACACATATCTGCTATTCATTAATTTTTTTTTTCAACTCGTCACTTGTATGCACAGACAGATCAAAAGCAAAATCAATGCCCCAATTAAACAAATTAAAAGAAAAACGAAAAAGAGGATGATGATAATCAGAAAAGAGAACCAACGCATCGAACCAGTGCAGATTACGATTACGTAATTTGCGATTGTGAATTAAAAATACATAACATATAAAACAAGTACCTGTGGAACAAAATATCTGCTATTCTTCTCTTGTGAAACTTGATTATCGCAAACAAAGGAAAAGAATTTGCTGATGCGATTGTTCTCTTTGATGGTGGGGGTTAGGGTTTGCGTGAATAATGGAAAAAAGAGGGACGTGGTTGCCGTGGTTTAATTCACGCGAACCACCGTGATTTAATTAAGGGGGTGGTATAGGGCATAAATAATGAGCCTATGTGGCAAATCATGACCCAATCATGACCCCCACACCCTATAGCCTAAGGCTATAGGGTGTGGTCATGACCCTCATGACCACCATGACCCTCCACATAGGCACCACATCATCCATCTTTAATCCATTATTCAAAACCACTACATTAAGGGTGTGGTCATGACCCAAACCACTATACCCTTTATTTTTGTTAATTTTAAAATTATCAAATGAGAGGGTCGTGGTAATCGTCGTTTAATCCATGGGAACCACCATCAATCAAGGAGGGGGATGGTATACCATTTAATTAAATGATCCTATGTGGAAATAATGTTCCAATCCATGACCCCCACACCCCATAGCCTAATAGTATTCACATCCATCCTACCATATTTTCACCCTAATTTACACTAAAAACACTATATTTTCTCTCTACTTTTCAATTAAATAATATTTTTTATACCTTTATCATTACTTTTACCATCTCCTCCACTCACAACCACTTTCAAAATATATTAAAAAATTATAGGGGGTGAACAGTGTCCCTCAAATATACAGATGAACAGTAACATTTTCTCTCTCCTCCACTCACAACCACTTTTTATACTCTTTATATTTTAAAAACATCACACACGGAATTTGATTCCATGGATGTGAATGATTCCATAAATATACTCTTTATATTTTATAGGACCATCTTTTAAAGCTCTACGTGGGGTCTTTGGATCCTAGAAGACCAACCATTCCATCCCACACCTGGTTGAGAATCCATTGTTTTCTCATGCTACGTACTCATCAATTTAGAGATAACCACTCCCAACAAATTGGATATGAGAAATGCAAACATGTGTAGTATACACTTTTACTATTAATCGTTGAGGCACTTACGCAGGATTGGAAACACACGTTAAGCGCATTTGTGACTAGAAACGATATTAAAGTATTTGGTTTGTCACATTTTCCCACAACCAAAATATGCATGTCCCCGTGCATGGTTGCTCATCTACGACAACTCCCTGTAAAATTGGATCTTTTAATTGATCTTATCCCACTACCATAGTTTAGCTATCTTTATAGAAGTTTTGAGATAACGACTTTGACATACCAACTTTATGAAGGTTCGAAGATGCTATAATACCACTTGTCAAATCATTATTTTCTCAACCTTCCATGTAACACTTCTTCCCTAATTACTAAATTCAACCTTTCACTTTAGGGGGTTATTAGATTTTAATAATCCTACGTTTCACCTATTGGCCGATAATAATCCCAACTTTAAAATTTCCTTCCAATAATCCCAACTTGTAAAAGTTTGGCCGCCAGTGATCCTTTTCTAACATAGGTGCACTTAAATCAATTAAGGAGTCTCTAGATGTAATTCTATTGAGGATACCAAATTCTTATATGTTTGAAAAGGATCAATGGTGGCCAAACTTTTAGAAGTTGGGATTATTAGAGGGAAATTTTAAAGTTGAGATTATTATTGGCCAACAGGTGAAACTTAGGATTATTAAAATCCAATAACCCTTCACTTTATCTCCTTAGCAACTTTCAAGAAAGCAATATGAAAGCTTTTATAGACTTTTAGAAATTAGCTTTACAGGATGATGTCCTTGCACAAATGAAGGTTTCCCTCTTATACAAGTTGTCATCCTACTAGAATGTTTATCTTTTAGATTATTGATAAAGATCTATGAATTGAACATTGATATTTCGTTGAAAATATCTCGGTACTCCAAGGATTTCCAAGAGTTCCCTATAACTATCCATGCTATCTTTAAGAGTTCACAAGGAAACCTTGCACAAAATTTTTGAAGAATCCTTACCTATTAAAGAAAAATGATCATAAGTTTTAAGTATGTACGGAGAAGAATCGAAAGTTACATAAGCAACTTAGCACGTTAATTCAATAGAAAGTGAGGAACATTACGAGATCTTGAATTCCAAAAATCACCATCAAAGAAAGGAGTACCTTCAAATAATGACAAGTTCACAAACTTCAAGTTTAATTTCGTTTTCTAAGGCTACTGTCGTCATGACTCTTAAGACCATCATTACCCTCCATATCAGCGTCATATCACCCCACTCTCATCAACCATCCAAATCCACAATCCTATATGGTATGGTCATGACCCAAACCACCATCATTTTTTTCTGAAATTATTTTGTGTAAAATATATTTAATTAGTTAAGGAAATGGGGGTGCATGGTTGATATGGTTTAATCTATGTGAACAATGATATGATGGTTCCCTAAGGGGGTGATGTAGCACATCATCCAAATCTTAGGTGGTAATCCATGACCCATCCCATGCCCCTTAACCTTATTAATTACTTAGATTGAGTTATCTTTTTTTTTTCCCAAAGAGTTAGATAAAGAAAAGAAAACCGATCCACTAAACCTAGTTTCGTTATTAAATCATGTTACTATAAGATTTAAATACTAGTGTAAGGATTAAATACAAAGAGATTTTAATATATATATATATATATATATATATATATATATATATATATATAGGGAGGGGCTCATGCGAGAACCACCCTTATTGTGAGAACCTTGAGAACCAATGTGAACACAACCTAAAATAGCTAAAAAAAACCTAACCCCCACCCCCAAAAACCTAAACCCCCCCCCCACCCCCCCCCCCCCCACCCCCCAAAAAAAACCTAACCCCCCCCCCCCCCCCCCACACAAGCTAAATGCTAAAAAAAACCTAACCCCACCCCCTCCCCCACCCCCCAAAAACCTAAGCCCCCCCCCCCCCCCCCCAAGCTAAAATGCTAAAAACTAAACCCCCAAAAAACCTAAAAAAATCTTAAAAAAATCTAAAAAAATCAAAAAAAAATCTAAAAATTTTTGTTTGATTTTTTTAATATTTTTAGGTTAAAATCGCTACTTTTCGAAGCAAAAAAAAAATTTAATTTTTTTTTTTGGCTTCGAAAAGTAGCGATTTTAACCTAAAAAATATTAAAAAAATCAAAAAAAAATTTTGTGTGCTTTTTAGCTATTTTTAGGCATTTTTTTTGTGTTCACATTGGTTCTCGCGGTTCTCACAATAAGAGGTGGTTCTCGCATGATCTTCTCCCTATATATATATATATATATATATATAGGGGATTGTTTAAATGAACACCACTTTTATTGTGAAAACTCGAAAACTAACTAAAAAAAGCCTAAATAACACACCAAGTTTTTTTTTCAATTTTTTTATAAAAAAACGCAGGTTTTTGTATATAAAAAAAACTATTTTTTTTAAAAAAAAAATTGTATTACACATGTGTAATACTACACATGTGCACTACAAAATTTTTTTTTTTTTTTTGAAATTTTTTTTATATACTAAAAGTAGCGAAAATTAGTATGCAAAAATAAATAAATAAATAAATAAATAAAAATTTTTGGTATGTTTTTTTGGCTTTTTTAATTAGTTTTCGAGTTTTCACAATAACTAGTGGTTTTCATTTGAACCTTCCCCTATATATATATATATATATATATATATATATATATATTTGAAATTTTTTCCCTACTACTTAAGAATGATATTTACTTGCAAAATTAAAAAAAAAAATTCATGATTTTACAGTATTTGAATAATTATAATTACTCTACAAAATTATATAATTACTCTACTAGTATAAAATCACGATTTTTTTTTTTGAATTCTAGGACTAAAATAGGTATTTAATAAGATGAGGGAAAATTCAAAAAAAAAAAAAAATCTTCTTCACTTCTTACTTCTTACGTTTAACTAACATAATTCTTCTTATCATTTTTACACTCTAAAAATGTTATTAGCGTTTAAAATTAATTCAGTTAACACCTCCAAGGTTTTATCATCATTATTTTTATATTTATAAAATATGTAAAAGTTTATATAATTCAATTATATGTGCTCGTTCATCTTGTCATGTGACTGATATTCTAGAACCATGAACACTTGGCTTTTATGACGTGAAGAAAAGGAGTGGTTCCCTTTTTTTCCAACCTAACACTCACTCACCATTGACTTTGAGAAGAATCCTCTACGTAACCCTTAACTTACTCCTCTCTAGTCTATTTCTACTCATATTATTTTATTATTTATAAAAAAAGACAAATACACAGAACATATAAAGAAAACAACGAAAGATGCTCAAATGATTGAAATCGACAAATGTCGTTCATCTGCATGTATAATACATCTGAATATTACGTGAGGTTTTAATATTGATGTAATGCTTTATTTTACAAATTATGTTTATTATATAGAAAAAAGATCAAATACAAATAATTTTAACGTACAAAACGTACGAATTGAAGGTTTTGTTGAAAAATGCGGTAACATTTTCGTAATTATTAGTAATTATCAAAATTACTCTTCAAATGATCATGTAGAGTAATTTTGATCTTGTAGAGTAATTTTGATAAAAAAACTATACCTTACCAAAAACGCCTAAACCCCCCCCCCCCCCCCCCCCCCCTCCCAAAAAACAAACACCCTAAAAAAATCAGATTTTTACTATATATAACTTAGATTTTTACAGAAAAAAAATCATGTTTTTTTAATATATAACTTAGATTTTTACAGAAAAAAATCAGACAAACACGATGACTTAAAGGTCATCGGACCTATGGTTTTGCCTATGATTAGAAGTATGTTAATAGAGTAATTTTGACAGTTTTATATCTAGTTATATTATAGTTACGAGTTATTTAAGACTATGGGGTATGGGGCTTGGGTTGGGGCGTGAGTTGGGGGAAAACGCCAAAGCCACCACCCCGGGTGGGCTTGGGTTGGGGCGTGGCATTTGGGGCTTGGGTTTGAAGCCAGACGTGGGGCGGTCTTGAGATCCGATGTGGCGGCCATCTATTCGCTTGGCCCCGCCATGTCATAGCGGGTTTGAATTTTAAATTCCAACCGTTTGGCTAAGTCAAGCGGTCACCCCAACCCTCAACATCCCCTATAAATGTAACCCCAAACCCCACCGGCTACCCCATCCCAAACCTTCGCTATCCACCGCTACCCCACCGGCTACCCACTTGATCCCACGAACCCGCTACCCCAACCCGAAGAAGATGGCATCTTGGATCCACGAGGAAGAATTGGCTCTCGTCATAAGCGTCGTTGACGCTATGAAAGGGCGGCAACCTGGCCAAACACGATATTGGCCGGAAGCATTCGCAAGCTACCGACATAACGTCGGACACGACCGCCACAACCTCAACGTGTGCCAACATAAATGGCGCGAGCTACGGCCCAAGCTCGATCGTTTCAAGGCTTACTACGAAGCCGTTCCGAGTGGCGAGTTAAGCCACGAGGACCGGGTGGCGGTGGCGAACATAGAGTTTCGAGGCAAGGAGCGAAAGGCGTTCGACAAGATCGCCCTTTTTGAAATTTACCTAACGCTCTAGGTTTTTTATTTTGTAATTTTTAGGAATTATGTAATTTTTAGGATTATGTAATTTTTAAAAATCTAATGAAATTTTAGGTTTTTTTTATAAATGTTGTGTGAATTTTATAATTTTTTTGTAATTTTTTTTTAATAATCTGCCAACCCAAGCGGTGCACCCACGCCTCGCCATACCCCACAGACACGTCACTGGGCAGTGGGGGGCTCCAAGTCCACGTGTCAACTCATGCCTCCAACCCAAGCCCCATCATACCCCACGGTCTAAGATATGCATATCAGTTATAATAAAGAAGTCTTAACATGGTCGAATAAGTTGTTACCCTAGTGATAAATGATAATATTGGTGATGTCTACTAAAGCAACGTTTTGAAAAGCAAACCAGATGTTATAAACTAGGAGCATTATGGGTCCAACGGTTGAACTAGTTGATATGGTTATGAAAACGACTAGCTAACAAAACGAAGAAACATACTTCAACGGTTTTCATTGATTTTAATTCGTTTCATTCTTTAATATTCACAAAATAATAATAATAATAATAATAATAATAATAATAATTCGAATTCACCCAAACTAATCAATTTATTATATGATCGAAATGGTAATATGGACAACCGACAGTCTTCAATTTATGTGGTTACAATAATTATAACAGACACTAACAATAGTTAGTGGAGAGCCCTAAAGGAAACAATGTTGAGCCCGTAATAGTATTTTTAAAGTGTAGAAGACAAATAGATACTACATTTTTTTTAACGGCCAACAGAATCAATCCCGAGTACTTTCGGGGCACCCACTGGACAAACGGAGTACTCCGAGAGTAACCCGAGTCCACCACCAATTCCGGGGAAAACCCGTTAACCCACCCGCCCGTAGGCACGACAGTGAAATTACCGGTAAAACTCGTTTGGCTCAAGGATTCAACCCATGTTTCCCTGGGTCTCCTATCATTGCCCACCAGTGCCTCACTCTGCACCAAGTGGTAGTGGCGGATCTAGGATTCCAACCAAGCAGTAACGTTTTATAAATAAGCGGTAACGAAATCGAAAAAACGTCAAATTTTTCCAAAATTTACACTAAAAACGTCAAAAAATTTCCGACCAAGCGGTAGCGGAGGCTACCCCTTGTTACTACATACATTCGCCCCTGCCAAGTGGGAATTGAACTTGCATCTCTCAAGAGAAATGCAAACCCTCCGCCACTTGATTTAGAAATCATTGGCAAAAGATAGATACTACATTTTGTGACATATTTCCTTTTGACACGTGTTATCCTCTTTACTAGCCACTCACATTTAACAAAAGTGTCACTTTCAGTGTCGGCAATTTGAGCACTACTTGAAATGACATTATCATTATTGGTCTAGGTTGTGTAGAGATCAAAGAGGCGTATTTTAAGGCTGGACGGTGTGAAGGTTCGTCCTCCATCATCCTGTAGCGTCGTCAGACCGAACACCACGACGCCCCCCAGTCTTCGTCCTTGGCGTCCTCTTCTCAACGTTGGGGACACTCATAAGAAGACAAAAATTACTCCCCCTCCTCTCTCACATATCTATACATACAATATATACATACACATTTTAGGTCCATCATCCCATTTCCATATCTCCATCCTCTTTGCCCCATCCTCATGCCCATCCTACGTGGCGCTTACGTGACGGACCATCCTCCAAGGGAGGACCATCATCATACCGTGTAGCCTAAGCTTCAACAACTATAAAGTGGATTAACTTCTGGTGCATTGGCAATCTCATGACTTTTCTAAGTGAAGGTCATGAATTCGAATCTCGTTTGAAGTAAAAATGCTCTAAATTGAACTAAGGGTGTTGTTAAAAGTATAACATTTTTGCAATTCAATAGTTAAAAACTAAAGTTATAAATATTTCTATTTGTTATACAACTAGTAAGATTACCCGCACTACGCAGCAGGATTTGGTCGATATCTATTTTGGTTTTTTATAGAAACCGAAAGAAATAAGCTTAAAAGAATATAAAACATGTTTTACATCAACCGAAAACCATAAAATAAATTTAAATTGGACAGCGAGACATGTTGATTTTAAAGTAATTGTTAATGGAAATGTAAACTCTATCTTTAATTTAACTTTAATGAAAAAGGAACCTTAATATAAAGAAAATTAAAAAAAATAAAAAAAAATTAGTCCAAATAAAAATCAAGAAAGAAACAAAAAAGCAAGTAGGATGATAACACAATTCATTTAACTTGCTAATTGTAATTTACGTCAAAACGTAGACCAACTTGAATTTATACTAACACGTGCATAAAAATAAGCACATAACGCGTTGCAGCGGCGTCAGAACGTAAAGTGACTGGAATTTATACCGTCTAGTGAAAACGTATTATATTTGACCCAACTCGTTTCCAAACAAAATTTACGCCAAAACATAGAACAACTGAAAACATACATAAAAATAAGCAAGAAAAATGTATTATCTTTGACCCGACTTATTTTCAGGAAAAAGTTGTGTTAAAACGTAGACCAGCTGAAAAACATATAGAATAATAAGTGTAAAAATATATTATATTTGACCTAACTCATTTCTGAGAAACAATTACGTCTAAACGTAAATTAATTTGAATTTATACCAATACATACATAAAAATAAACACGTAAAACTTGATTACAAAATTTTTAGAAAGTTAACGGGTTGTAAGTGTTAACACTGAAAATTGAAAGGTATAAGTATAAAGAAATGCAAAAACAAAAAGGACAAAAAAAATCAAAAAGCAAAAGGAAAAAGATAAAAGACAAAAGACAAAAAAAAAAAAACAAAACAAAAAGCAAGTTACTGTACAAGTCCTTTGTAAATGTAAGGATATAGAATTTACTTGTTTTGTATTATTAAAAGTATAACATATTTGCAATTCAATAGTTAAAAACCAAAGTTATTAATATTTCTATTTGTTATACAATTTACTTGTTTTTGTATTTTCTCTTTCCAGGTGAGCCTAGGGATGGTGGGCCAGCCCAACACATCCATGCACTGGATTCACGTTGTGGCATGCCCTCCCCTTAGGTGTAGATGGGCTCGTGGGATAGTGAATAAGGCAAAAGTAATGGGGATAAAGAAGTTGGATATGGTAAAGCTTTGAAGGGAATTAGTTGGGCTTATGAAGAATGGCTTGTATTACGGATAAGAGTTAAGGGCCCATTAGGATTATTTTGTGTGTGCGGGTCAAAGGTGGGTTCGAGTTCTCTATATATAAGATATTTGTGTGTGTTTGTGATTCATTCAGATAATTTCACATGCACACACACACCTTGTTTTATTTCATAGGGTTTCACATCTAGGGCTTTGTTGATCTTGTTGTTGTTGAGATCTTTTCGAGTATCTTAAATCCTTATAGGAGTAATACAGATCATCGTGCTGATGATCTGTTAGTGAGGTTCTAATTCTCAGATTGTTTCAGTTTTTGTGTGGTTTTTTATATTTGAACGTCTGTGAGGTGAATAAGCTTATGCTTACTCTGATTTATCAAATTTGACATGGTATCAGAGCACAATGTGTTCTAGTTCTTGCTTTCGTTGTTATTTGTGAATTAGGGTTTAATGATAGTTGTTTGTCGTTATTGACAAATCTAGTATGTTAGGATTTCTTGGGATATAAAATATGTCGAAACAAGTTTTAACAATTGGATCTGTGAATTTGCGGTTGATTCGGTATTGAAACCCTAATCTAGGGTTTGGTGCTAAACAGGAGATCTAAAGAATTGTTGTTGGAAGCTATTGTTCTTAGTCTCTGATTTGCAACGTTAAGTGAAGGTTGTAAATTCTTAGAAAAGAACTAGAGAAACCCTAGCTAGGGTTTGCAAACGAGCGAGATTGTTCCTTGTTTTGTTTCTTGCAGTTCTTTATTGTTTCTTGCATTAGGCATATCTGGCCGGGTTAGGGGTACCAAATTGATTGATTGGGATACAAGGAGAGTCGTTCCCTGTTTTTGTTTATTGCAGATTGTTTGTTGCATATTAACTGTATACTGTTTCTTTTTGGATCTTGTGTGCTTAATATATGTTTAGAAACTTAGGTAAGGCTCCTACGTTAAGACATAGTCTGGCACCTTTTGAGTGAAGAACAAGACGTAGTGCCCTTGACGTAGTTTTGCCTTTTTGTTCTCGGTGTGATTATTTGCGTTGTTTTATTGTGGGTTATTTGGCCTGAATTAAGATGTCTGATGGTGAGGGAGGGGATGATCCTCCTGGTGCCACTTTGATCCGTATATGCCAGTGATTCTACTCATTTAACTATACTTAATATAAAACTTATAGGTACAAAGAATTACGTTGTGTGAGCTAATGTTATGACTTTAGCTCTTAGAGTTAAAAACAAGATAGGATTCATAGATGGTTCTTGTATTAAGTCTGTGGATGATGATGTTCTTGCTACCCAGTGGGATAGATGCAACTTTGTTGTTTTAACTTGGATTCTTAACTTTGTGTTCGAGGAGATATACTTGGGTTAAGTATAGTCCAAATTTACTTCTGATGTGTGGAAAGCCTTAAAAGAAACTTATGATAAAATTGATGGGTCTGTGGTTTTTTATTTACATCAAATGATAAATTCCTTTACTAAAAATGGTATGTCCGTGTCTGAATATTATCACAAGTTAAATACGATGTGGAAACAACTTGATCAGATTGTTCAGTTACCTTCTTGTACTTGTGATGCTTTTAAGGAGTTTAACAATTTTTATCACATGATAAATTTGATGCAGTTTCTAATGGGATTAGATAGTGTCAATTAGTTTATTAGAACAAATTTGTCAATTAAAGAAACTCTTCCTAGTGTTAAAGAGGCTTTTGCCGTTGTGTCTAGGGAGGAATCACATAGGAATGCTAGTGGTGGTGTTCAAAGGGGTCAAATTGTTGGTTTTGTTTTCAAGATTAATCAAAGTTTTGATAATAAAAGAAAAGGTAATAAAAATTCAAATCGGGAATAAAATGTACTCATTGTGATAAAACTGGACATAATATAGAAAAGTGTTTTGAGTTATTTGGTTACCCCTCATGGATGAAACCAAGAGGTGGTAATAAGAAACTTCCTCAAATAATGTTTCTGTGAGTAATTATGATGGGTCTTGTTTTGCACTTGGTTCTGTGAATACTTTAACTCCTGATCAGATTAACAGATTGTTAGGGTTATTAAGTGATAAATCAGGAGACATCTCTCAAAGCTTCAATGTATCTGGTAGTGTGTCTATTCCGTTTTGTGCTAATGTGTTCAACAAAAATATTTTTTGTTTTACTAATAGTATTGGGTCTGGTAATGGGTCAGGAAGGATAATAGATTCAGGTGCTAATCAGCATACAATAATGTCTGAAACCGGCTTAACAAAATTTATAGATGTTTCTGAGTTTTAAATTCAAGTCAAACATCCAAATGGAAGTAATTTTGTCACTAAAATTGATACTTTAAAACTCTCAGCAAAATTGTTTTACATGATATGTTTGTTGTACCTATTATGTGGATCTCATATTTGTTTACAAACTTGTAAGAGACAATAAATTGTATGTGAGTTTTGATGAGAATCGATTTTAATCCAGGACATGTTAACAAAGAAAGTCCTAATGACTGGTAAACAACTTGATGATCTGTATATCTATGGTGGCGCATGTAGTGTTAATCATGTGTGTTTTAATAGTTTGGAAACTTTAAATCTTTGGCATGCTAGGCTAGGATATCCTTCTGGTCATGTCCTAGACTTATCAAAAGATACTTTGAAAATTAAAAAATGTCCCGGTTCATGGTCCTTGTAATGTGTCTCATAAGGCCATACAACATAGAGAACCATTTCCTCTTAGTGATCATAAAACTACTAGGTTAGGGGACATTATACATCTTGATGTATGGGGTCCTTATTAGATTCAAAGTATAGAAGGTATTTTCTAACTATATTAGATGATTATACTAGAGCAGTATGGGGTTGTTTAATGAAACATAAAAATGAGGTCTTTTCTAACATTGTTCAATATACAAACATAGTTCAAAATCAATTTGAAAAAAAAAACTATAAATATGTTTAGAAGTGATAATGGGACTAAATTTGTAAATAAAAAAAATGAGTGAATTTTAAGACTTAAGGGATTGTTCATCAAACAACTTGTGTGTATACTCCTCAACAAAATGGATTTGTTGAGAGGAAACATAGGCATCTTCTTAATGTTGCTAGGGCTCTTTTATTTCAAAGTATATTACCTCTTAATATGTGGTCTGAGTGTGTTCTAACTGCTTCCTACTTAAGTAACAAGACTCCTTCTGTGCTGCAAGGTAGAACTCCCTATGATTTGTTATATGGTTTTAAGTCATCTAAAAGTGTTTGGTTGTCTTTGCTTTAGTACAAATTTAAATGAATCTGAAAAATTTAATAGTAGGTCAGAGAGCATGTATTCACTGGATATTCTAATGAGAAAAAAGGATATAAACTGTTCAGTTTAGAGAGTAAAATATTTTTTTTTACTCTAGAGATGTCAAACTTTTTGAAACAGTTTGTAATGAGAATCTAAATACCTTAAACTTATTTTATTTGTATGAAAGTGTAGAAACCAGACGTAGTTTGGATACTGCAAATCCCAATGATGAAGGAAGGGTAGACCAAGAATCTACCTCTCATGGGTTTCAACAATGAGGTAATCATGAAAATATTGTTGTATGTAGGACTAATAGTCAGCAACCAAACAGTATTGAAACTGAACCTAATAGGGTTGAAGGTAAGAGTAGTAGTAATGTGAATCTTATCAATTCTGGGGAAATGTTGGCTACAAATGAACCTGATACAGTTCTTAGGTGATATTCCAGAAATCCTTCTATACCTAGGAAATTAGAAGATTTCATTATGGAAGGAAAGGTTAAGTATAGGATGGAAAAGTGGTTAACTATTCTAGACTTTCAGTTGAAATTTTTTGTTTTACTACTATCTTAATAATACTGTAGACCCTAAGCATTACAAAGATGTTGTTAAAGATCCTAGGTGGATTGAAGTAATGAATAATGAGATTGAAACATTGCATAGAAACAATACTTGGGATCCTGTTGATCTTCCAAAAGGAAGAAGTCTTGTTGGATGTAAATGGTATACAAAATTAGGTATAAGTCTAGTGGTGAAACTGATAGGTTTAAAGCTACAGGAAGGTGTTGACTTTGATGAAACTTTTGCACCTGTGATCAAACTTGTAACGGTTAGATGTGTTTTAGCCTTAACTGTCCAACATGATTGGTCTCTTTATCAACTTGACATCAATAATGCTTTTTTTAAATGGTGACTTGTATGAGGATGTTTATATGACATTACTTAAAAGGTTTTATTTTGAAGATGATACCAAGGTGTGTAAATTGAAAAAATCACTTTATGGGCTTAAACAACTCTAAGAATGTGGAATGAGAAACTTGTATCTGTGTTGAAGGAGTTTAGATTTATTCAAAGTAAATGTGATTACTCATTATTTGTTAAAACACATGATGATAAATTTGTTGTGCTACTTGTCTATGTGGATTAGATAGTTGTAACAGGAAATAGTGTTAATGAGATTAATAATGTGAAAGATTACTTAAAAACCAAGTTTTTAATAAAAGACCTTGAAGTTTTGAAATATTTTCTAGGCATAGAATTTGTCAAATGTGATGAAGGGTTGTGCATGTCACAAAGAAAATACAGTTTAGTATTACTAGTTGAGTATGGCATGACAGCTTGCAAATCAGTTAGTAGTCCTATAGAGCAACATCATGTTGTCACATTGTTAGGTAGTGAAAATAAGGATTGTTTGGTTAAAAATTAAAATCAATGGTTATCAGAAGTTAATAGAGATACGAATCTATTTGACTCATACCAGACCTGATATTGCAAACCCTGTGCATTTTCTAAGTCAATATATGCATAAACCTACACCTGGTCATTTAAAAGTTGCTTTAAGATTGCTTAGATATCTCAAACAAGCTTTTGGAAAAGGAGTGTTAATAAGTAAAGCTGAATCTTTTGAATTAAAAGTATCTGCAGACTCAGATCGAGGAAACTTTCTTGATACAAGGAAGTCTGTTACAAGCTTTTGTATATCTCTAGGGAAGTCTATAGTTTCCCGGAAAAGCAAGAAACAAAGTACAATTTCTAGATCCTCAGCCGAAGCTGAGTACAGGGTGATGTGTGTTGCTACTTCTGAAGTTATGTGGCTTTTAAATGTACTTAGTGAATTACAAGTTAAAATATCATTGCCTATTCTTTTATGTTGTGATAATACTGCGGCTGTTGTCATAGCTGCAAATCATGTATTTCATGAAAGGACTAAACACTTTGAGCTAGACTTGTTTTTCTTGAGAGAAAAAATTATTGAACGATGTCATACAAATTAGTGGTGTTAAGACTCAAAATCAATTTGCAAATGTTTTTACAAAAGGGTTGTTAATAACACAACGTGTTTAGTTGTGTGAGAAACTGAATTTGTATGATGTTTTTAGTTATTGAATTGTGTGTATAAGGGGGGGGGGGGGGGGGGTAAAGTATAACATATTTGCAATTCAATAGGTAAAAACCAAAGCTATAAAAAAATTTCTATACAATTTACTTATTTTTTGTATTTTCTCTTTGCATGTGGGCCTAGGGATGGTAGCTAGCTCAACGCATCCATGGACTAGGTTCACGTCGTGGCAAGCCCTTCTCTAGGTGTAGATGGGCTCGTGGGGAAGTGAATAAGGCTAAAGTAGTTGGGCTAAAGAAGCTCGATATGGTAAAGCTTTGATGGGAATTAGTTGGGCTTATGAAGAATGGCTTGTTGTGCTTGTATTGCGGATTAGAGTTAAGGCCCATCAGGTTTATTTAGTGTGTGCGGGTCCGGGTTCTCTCTATATAAGATATTTGTGTGTGTGTGATTCATTTAGATCATATTCACACACACACACACACCCCTTGTTCTCTCTCTTAGGGTTTCACAGCGAAACCTGATTTAGGGCTTTATTGATCTTGTTGTTGTTTAGATCTTTTAGAGTCTGTTAAATCATTGTGAGACTAATACATATCATCATGTTGATGATCTGTTTGTGAGGTTTTGATTCATATATTGTTTTAGTTTTTGTGTTTTTTTATCTGCATGTTTGTAACAACTCGAATTTACCAAATTTGACAGGTCTTATCACGGTAGGTATTCGGGCGGTGGGTTTCCGTTGGAATAGTGGCGAGCCGGGTCACCAACATTGTCTGCGTTCGTGGACGTGGGTGACCTTTTGCCATTGCGATTACCCGGATGATTGGACTTTTGTTAGTCATAAAAAAAACTACAAAAGAGCGGGGAAGGGGGCAATAATATATGCAAAAGCTGCTCTAAGATAAATCAGGTACATATGTTTTATTTTAATTATGAAAAAAATAGGCAAGTTAATAATAAGTTAGTGCGATACTTACATTTGTTATACCAATCGAAAGAGAAAAACTTAAGAAATAAAATTATGATATGCTAAAAAACATCCACACGTGATTGGAAACTATTATTAAGAAGATATAAATGAGATAATCAAGAAATATTTGCAAAATATGGAGAGCAATGAGGATTGTATAAAGACTTTAAGATAGAAAATTGTATATATTTTCATATCTCTTTAATAACTACAAAACAAATACCAGGTAAGTTCTGATAATACTAAAATTGATGTTGCTAGGGGTAGTCGGTTCGTTTGTTACATTACTGGTACGGTACCGATACTCGTATAGTTAAAGTCGTTATATGTCCAAAATGATATCAACACGTGTTTTGCAACGATCTAATGACATAAAAACGAATACCGGCACCAATATTATTTGGTGAGAATTAATTCCCTTCGTCGTGGCATCGGTATGATATCGATATTGTTCATATAAGGGTGAAATCGAAAGTTATTTGTTTTTTTTTAATAATAAATTTTAATAATCCTAACTATTAGCCGTTTGACTGGCAATGATCCCGACTTAAAAAATAACCAGTGGTGGTCCCACCTTGTCATATATTGTAAACCAATGAATCTTTAATAAACCAAAAAGGATAAGGGGAGAAAAAGAAATTAAGATTGTGTCAGTAAATGTCTATTAGTTTACAATATGTGAAAAAGTGAGATCACCACTAGTTATTTTTTGAAGTTAGAACCGTTAACGGCTGACGACTAATAGTTTGAATTACTAAAATTCATTATTCCTTTTTTAAGAAAAAAAATAAAATTAAAACACTCTTAATGCCGACATTTGTATATATCCATTTAAGTGATTTAACGAATTGTTTCTTTCAAGTTTATATAAACCACATGTAACTTCAATTTCTCATTGGTATCACTCTTCTTCCACCATACATTATGCAACTCTTTAACGACACTATAACGTGTTGATAAAGACACAACACATTGTGACTGATGTATACTTCATCCTTGTCCCACATGAATTTTGGGAACTCTTAAAATTAATTAAACCTGACAAATTGAACGGGTTGGGCGGCTTCTCGTGACAAGTCAAAACGGTTTCTAAGTAAAATGAATTTGGGTTAAAACGAGTCGTCATTAATAAAGTATCAGTTTGATTTAGGTCAGAATTGGTTTTAGGCAAAATGAAGTTGGTGACGGTGGAGTTGTGGCAGTTGGTACGTCAATGGCGAAGTGGTGGTGGTCACAATCAGGGGCGCAGCATGTGAGGGGCGGGGGGGGGGGTCGCCCGACCCTCCGAACTTTTCGGTTAGTAGTGTTACGTATGTGTTTTTTGTAACGCCCTAAATGTTTGAACCCAAAATTTTGCAGCGGAAAACACATAATTAAAATTTCTTTAATGATATTCCTTCTTAAATTAAATACCATAATCCCATTCTAAAATTTGATTGACTACTAACACACATATATCCAATTAAGTGACCACATACACACCCACGTACAATCCATGTCTTGACTCGATCTTCAACCGCGTGCAATTCTTGATGAAACCTCCATAACCCTTTACAACCTGCAGTCATCACATTCAACCTCAACATTAGTAACCGGTAACATAATACAAAAAAAATAACATTAACACATGCATAAATAAGCGTCCAAATATCATGTTTTCTCTTATATTAGCTCCTTCATCCATCCATTCAACCACTCGCATCGAATTGCAGAGTCAACCTTTACTTCCATTGTTAGCCTACCTATGCTTCACATAAATTCTCAATAGAAAACGATTAGTATCATTAGCGGCTTTTCATATGAACATGACCTCGAACACACATAACTCATCCTTATGCATAATCCATTATGTACATTCCCTTTATTACCCAAACTTAATCAATTCTCTTTATTAACCACTTCCGACCCATTTTCACTAAAACTTAACTTAGTAATAACAACGATTCATATCTTCTTACTTTACCTTCAATAGTTACCATATATCATAAATACATTAACAAACAAAAGGGTAAGTTCGGAGTTCACTTACATTATTTGTCCTGTTATAAACAAGTCAATATATAAACACTATGAGAATCATTCCACTAATCATTTAAACCCATTTAGACGGATTGGTTCGTATTCGCTACAACCTCAATCTTAAAACCTTCTTCAAGTATAATTTCTTACATCTAACCAATTACAATCTACAACGGAATATTGTACAAATTCATATTATCAATAATATCATTCATAAACCCACTAGTAGAGTAAACGAAGTTCATAAGAACTTACCGGAATCGTGCACTCCTAATGCTTTCGCTTGACTTGATTCTCCTCCTTTCTTCGACCCTAAAGGGTGTATCACATTTGCATTTAGTTTTCACATTATTCATCATTTACACGCATTCACATCATTCACTCTAACGCTCATTACTCATATCCATATTCCACGCCATTATTAGATCTTTTAAATCTAAAGTTCTTCGTATTCATACATAATCAATTCAGCTCAAGCATTTCATCGAACACCTTATGTGCATACTACTTATCTAGCGAAATGTACAAGCCTATTAAGCACATCTCTACAATATCTTTTCTAAAGTCATGGCAAAACATCACCAACACATGAATTCTTCAAATATTCAGATTATTAGGACATCATTATGCATATATTAACCTTACTCATCAAACTATATCAAGAATTAACACATACATCATCATCACTAATCATATCATCACAATATCAAATGGGTTTCTTATCAAACCATCAATATATTCAAAATCAAGCACATTACGACTTCCTTATGTTGAAATTAACTAACATTCATGTTTAATTTCGCAATACATCCATAGATTACACATAACCCATATCATTCAACATCACTAAAGCATAAAATTCTACTTACTTGATGTTGAGCACACTTAGAGGATTGTAAATCTGGATACATGCATCAATTTACACTTCAATTTCTCTTCTAATTTGATGGATTAGTAGTAATTAGGGTTTTGTTCTTTCTTGCTTCACCAAAATGTCGAACACACACACATACGTCTGATGTATGTGTTGTGTTTAGATATTTTATCTTTCATTATTCCACTTTCAACTTATGCACATTTGGTCCCTCAAGTATTAAGTCTTAGATATATATGGTTAAGCATCTATTTACACACTTTAATGTCTTAACATAATTTCCTAGTTGATATTCATTTACGGTTCACTTTTACCCCTAACGGTATTTTTACCCGTTCCTTTATATTAACCGGGTTTAAATTACCAAACCCATTTTTGGGGTGTTACATTTTTCGTATAGAAATTTTTAAGGATATACGTGTTAGACCCCCCGGTTTTAAAAAAAAAATATGTATATACGTGTTAGACCCCCCGTTTTCTAAAAAAAATATGTATATACGCGTTCGACCCCTCTGGTTTTCTAAAAAATAAATTATATAACCCAAATAAAATACTAAATTAGCCCAAATAAAAGAGTGTGTTATGTATTTTTATCATAAGCCCAAAATAACCAAATCAAAACTCATGGCCCATTTAAGAAATTAAACCCAATACGAAAGAAAACCCAATAATCAGTTGATTACCCTTGTTGCTTGTTCGACTGTGCGCAGACCAGAAGAAGCAGAAGAAAAAACGCAGGGGGGGCTGGGGGGAAAGCGACTGGCTGGCCTGCTGCTTGTTCGACTGTTCGACTTCGAGACTTCAAGTTCGAGATTTCACTTGTTCAATCATCCTCAGGTATGTTAATTTTTATGTTTAGGTTTGATTTAGGGCTCCAATTTATATGAATTAGGTTGAAATTAGGTGTGAGTTTTAGCCCTAAACTTGTTGAATCTTTCTCTAGCTATTAGAATTTTTGAAACTTAGATTGATTTGTTCACATTTGTTATTAGATTGCCATGGGGAAGAATAAATGCATAACCTCTTTTTTCAAAAGAAAGAATGAAAATGAACAAGTATAGGGAAATCAGGGAATTGTTGATGGAAACAATGAGAATCGCATCACCGACACCCTACCCGACCCGACCCGAATCGCATCACCGACACCCTACCCGACCCGAATCGAATCACCGTTGCTCGACCGAACATAGAAATTTTTTTTTAGGTCTAATGCCTTCCGACCCCTCGAAATTTTTTTTCAAGCTTCGCCACTGGTCACAATGATGGGTCAGGTGGTGGAGTGGTGGTGGCGAAGACGCTAGGTGTGTTGACGACAACGAGTAGCCGGAGACAAAAAGAATGGCCATGTGTGGTGCTATCTAATTTGGACCATTTATAAGTTAACATGTTATATAATAGTTGCTCGTTCACTAATTTGAGTAGATCTGTTTATGAATTTAAGATAACCTATTATAACATGTATATTTTTTCCCAATTCAACCTATTCTTTTAAGAGTTAGGGCGTTGTTTGGTAGCCTCTTGATATTCCATTAAAATTGGTCAGAGGTAGAATGTGTTTGGTTCACTCAAAAGACATCTCTTAATGGTTCATCGTTCATGAAGCCTCTTAATAGGTAAGTTTCAAAAACATGTTAACCGATTCAAAAACTACCTTTTAATCAAGTCATACCTCTTACTCCCTTAGCATAAAATTGCCAAACATCCCCTTATTCAATTATCTATCAAATAATCATACAAAGTTTACTTTCTTTTCACTCTTCAAAAGGCAAACGTATACGCATGCCAAATCCATAATGCATCTTCAAAGCATCAAAAACTTTCCTTAGCAATCTGAACACTTTCTTCTATCTCAAGGATCTCGCATAATTGAACTTCTTTAAAAAAAATATTCTTTTATTTATTATTATTATTATTATTTTTTTTTTTTGTTATAACACTATCGAAACCATGTTTAGCAACCCGGATTCATTTTTCCTTGAAATTTTGAGTTAGTAGTGTCAAATCCCGGATTCATACTGTATCACATGTTTTGCTGCATGTCACGACCATATAAAAACCGGTGTTTTAAGACCTCAGGTTTAGAAGCTCATGATACAATGTGTAATTGTGTATCTCGTGTTTGATATTACAGATTTAAATTTTCTAAAGAAAAAGTGAATGTAGAGCTACAAACCCGATTACAAAAGTTTAAAAAAAAAATTTGTTAGTTATGATAAAGAGTATTTCTAAAAAAGTTACTTAATTTTTCATTTTCAAATTTAGAATAGTGACTAAATATTGTATATCCATCATCCAAGTCAACATCAACTCGTTCCTCAATTTCAAATTCCTATACAAAACTACCAAATAAATATCGTTAGGCCACAATCATGACAATATCTTCAATTTGATGGGTTGAAAAGGTTCCTGCCTTTTTGAATTCATCGTGTTATGCATGCCTTGTCGCAACTCGCAAGAAAAGATGAACATCATTGACTTTAAATGCATGTGATTTACAACTTACAACTGCCTATATTCATCTATTATAAATAAATGTTCACATATTTAAACACATTGCCACCTTTTGTTTAGAGACTGCCTGTATAAAAAAGACTTGATTTTCAATTTGAGAAACCAAGTTTTAATATCTTTGACCAGGGTAAGGTTGTTGTAAAAAGGTTAAAAGTGTGAGAAGTGTGAGAAATATTGTGGAGATAACATGTGTCCTCATTTTAAATTAATTCAAAAGGGTAAACAAGTTATTTTATCATTGATTTAATTAATTGATAACCTATAGGAACATGATTTTTTTAGAAGATCTCTATAAAAACACTACGAATAACACTGCAACCACCATTCAGCACATATATAACACCATTCAATTATTATATAACACCATTCAATAAGTATATAACATCAGGATTAGGTTCAAGAGTGAACACTAGTGTAGCTTGTGGACTGAGCGAACTAATCCTGGCCATACATATGTGTAGATCAATGGCCAGGATTTGATGATGAAATACACTAGTGTATTTTACGATTTGATGATGAAATCCTAGCCATCCACGTGTGTAAATCAATGGCCAAGATTTGTTCACTCAGTTCGCAAATACATTAGTGTTCACTCTAGAACCCCACCCTATAACATCATTCATTAAGTATATAACACCATTTTAAAGATTTCTATAAAAACACTACGAATAACACTGCAACCACCATTCAACACATATATAACACCATTCAATAAGTATATAACATCATTCAGTAAGTATATAACATCATTTTAAAGATCTTTATAAAAACACTACAAATAACACCAGTCAGCACATATATAACACCATTTAATAATTATATAACACCATTCAATAAGTATATAACATTGTTAAAGACACTACAAAACACCATTCAATAGTTGATAATACTGTAATAAGTACATAACACTACAAAACAATACATAACACTACAAAATCACTATAAAAACACTATGAATAGTATATAACACCATATTACCCTATTATAACTATGTATAACACTACAACCCCGCCGTTCCACTGCCGGCACCACCACTGCCGCCCACCGTCGTGGGGAGGTGGTCGGCGCCGCCTCTCTACAGTCTCTCTTCTCTTTCTCTCGCTCGAACCCAACCACCCGAAACTACCTTACCGTCGTTCCACTGTCGGCACCACCACCGATAATGATGATGATGATTCGAGATGGACTGATGATGATGATTCGAGATGGACTGACCTGGAGAAGAAGGAGGATTCGAAAATATGGAGAAGAAAGAGGATTCGAAGATCTGGAGAAGAAAGAGAATTCGAAAATGTTGGGATTTGATTTACAGTTTCCTATTTCAAGTGGATATAAAAGACTCTATTACCCCTACAATTTTCAAATCAGTCAAAAAAATAAAACACATTTTACAATTTGGTCCCCACTGGTCTCAACCATTAGATCAAAGATCTAATGTTTGAGATTATTTCTTACCCTTCTCACACCTTTAGTCTTTCTTTACAGGAACCTCAATTTCTTAGACCATTTGATTAAAGAAATTTCTTATTTTTTGAATTAGGTCTACCCATTTTTAGAAATTAACGAAATCAATAAACAACAATTATACCCGGTAAAATTCTAACAAAAAAAGAGTTATTAGATTTTATTACTCCTAACTAGAGTTTTTTTTTTCCAAACTGGTGTTGATGGTAAAAGTATTTACCATTTTGGTGTTCTTCAAAACTATTTACCAAATTGGGGTTTTCATTTATTTTGTATTTGCCTTTTTCTTTTAACCAACATAATAGTCTTATTCTTTTTTATTCAGTCAATTTGTGTACTTTTATTTTTTCATTATACTTTTTTTTTTCAATCAATACGATATGTTTTTTTTCAATCAAATTATTTATGTTTTATTTATTTTGTATTTACCTTTTCTTTTAATCAACATAAAGAACTTATTGATTTTTTTTATTAAATCAATATTATACCCTTTTCCATCTTGTTATTATTTTTTTTCAACCAGCCCGTGTCAAAGACAAAGTAATAAAATCATTCACAGTAAATTTAAACAATGAAATAAAAAAAACATACAAAAAAATTAATCAAACATTATAACTGTAGTGAAACTTATACTAACATTCTTGGGTTGAGATAGCAAGAAAAATCAATTTAAAAAAACAAAATTGTATGAATTTATGAACAACGAATTTGTTTTTTTAATATTAACTTAGTGATATGATTAAAAAAAAGATGATTACTTAATGGTTTTACTCTGATAACGAGACTTAATAATTTTACCACATCTTTTCACTGTTTTCTTGACTTTCTAATGTAATTATAATATTAGATTCACTGAATGAGGAATATACTCTTGAAAAAAAAATTATTGTTTTGTAGAGGTTTAAGTTTTTAAAAGACGGTATTAATATGTAAATAAAAAGAGTCAACAAAGAAAAAGAAAGAAACAATTTTATTCTTTTCCCTTTTTATTCTTTTATAAACGAATAAAAATGCTAACAGTGGATTGATTTAATAGAAAAAAAAATTAATAAGTTCTTTTTGTTGATTAAAAGAAAAGGCAAATACAAAATGAATAAAACACTATTTTGGTAAATAGTTTTGAAAGAACACCAAAATAGTAAATACTTTTTCCACCAACACTAGTTTGGGAAAAAACCTCCTCCTAACTATTGGGTATTGACCGCTGTCACTCACAAATAAGACACTGACTCCCACCACTCTCAACTTAATACTTAGGTTGTTGTGTCACTCTGAATTTAACCAGCCACTAACTCTGTTAGTTTTTTTTTCTTTTTTTTTTGCAGGCATTTTTATCTCATATGGCATGATTGACGTGTAAAATACCATACACCACTACCATCTCCTAAAACCACATCTGCACAACACCTTACACCTTACACCACTTCCATCTACACCTTCATCCTAAAAAACACACAAGTCTTCTGTCAAGCCAAACCGGCATCCAACCACCCTTCACTGCCCTACCATCCACGGCGAAGCTTGAAAATTTCCACCGAGGGATCGGAAGTCACCGAACCTAAAAATTCTATATATGTAAAAAAATTATAAAACTGGAGGGTCGAAAACGTATATACCTAAAAAATTATATACGAAACGTATATACATAATACTACTGAGCGAAAAGTTCGAGGAGTCCCCCCCCCCGGCCCCTTGAAAGGTGCGCCTCTGCCTACCACAGTTACCCTCATACTCACATTCCGACCATCCTAAACGTCACCCTCACTTGAAACCATAAACCTCATATCTGGACCACCGCCGTACACACCACCACCCTAAACTAAACTGTCAACCATCAACCATCCATTGTCATCTTGTCACCATTAATACTTCCTAACAACCACACCACCTCCGATACTACTGAAACATCCACCACTACCACACCTGTCAACCACTACCACCAACTTCTGTTGGATCTGCCATCACAATCACACCATGCACCACCTCGTAACACCTACCACGTCCACTGGACCAACGGTTCTGCAACCATCGAAACCCTAACCACCTCCTTCACCTCTGGCATCAACTACATCAGATCTAATGGTAGTGACTATGGTTCTTGAATTCGGGAGTCACGGTGGTTGTGGAGACAGAGGGTGATGAAGATGGTGGTGTTTTGTGGTGGATGGCAGTGGCATTGATGATTAGGGTTCTGATGGTGGTGTTTATAGCCGTTGTGGCAGGTGGTAAAGGTGGTGGTGTTAGAAAGGAGGGGTGTTTGGTGGGGTTTTATAAAAAATATTTTTTTTAAATTTTGAAAAATACATATTTAAAAAACATATTTTTTTCTTGAGATTTAAAATGAATGCAGATTTAAAAAAAATAACATTTTTACACGTCATCTACCACATCGGATAAAAATGTCACATCAGCAAAATAAACTAACGAAGTTAGTGGCTGGTAAAATCTGGAGTGACATAGCAACTCAAGTATAGTTGGAAGTGGTGGGAGTCAATGTCTTAGTTGGGAGTGGTAGCGATAATACCCAATAGTTGAGAGTGATAAAATCCAATAACCCATAGAAACAACTATTGGTAGAGATGTTGCTTTTGACCATTAACTCCAAAAACCCTATTTGCACATGAAATGCAGGTTAGAAACATAAAATTCTACACCTGGAATCTAAATAGTATGGAACAATACGAACTAAAACCAAACTAAAAATAAATCTAACAGAAGAATGTTGCCGATAAAAAGTCAGACACACGCAAATAAGATAAAGGTAACATATAAGTGCCACTAAAAGAATAGACAAATCAAAGCTCTTAAGGCAAGGCTAAGACAAATATATAAATTCATTCTCTAAAACTACTCCTCTACAAAGTTTTATCCTCAGCCATGTTCTTAGAGAGGTGCAACTATAGCAAATCTTGCCTTGCCTCATCCCCTTTTCCCGACCGTGACTTTGACTTACTAAGGTGATGTTTGTTTTTTTGCTAGAAGTGCCTCCTGACCTCTTATGTCTGCGCTGCGCAGACCACGCGCAGACCTTTGGGTCTGAAGACTGTTTGTTTTTTTGAAGACCTTTCACTAAAAAAGGTCTGCGAGACCTCTGTTTGGTACATACATGGTTCAATGACTTCTTGGGTCTGCAGACTTCTTCTTCTCCCACTTCTTCACCCATTCTCCTCCACCCCATCTCCTCCACCACCTCGTCACTCGCCGGAAACCCGCAATCTCCCACCGAAACTTCACCGGAAAAACAAAACATGACGGAAACCAACAACAACAATGACGGATTTGTACGAGCAGATCAAATCGATCTAAAATCCTTAGACGAACAACTTGAACGCCACCTCAATCGCGCCTGGACAATGGAAAAGAACAAGAAAAACCGGCCGGAGTTCGAAGACTTCGTCGCTGCCGCCGCAGCTTCCACCGTAAAACTACCGGCGAATGGCGGTGCAATTTCGAGTAGGGAACGGCTGGAGTGGGAGATCAATCCTTCTAAGCTGTTGATTAAAGGTGTTCTTGCTCGTGGTACGTTTTATTCCGTTCACCGTGGGGTTTACAACGGTGTTGATGTCGCCGGTGAGTTTTTTGAAACCCTAGTTTCCTCATTTCTGGTGTTTACTCTTGTTTGTAAGTTTATGTTAGTTTTGTTTGGAGGGTGTTTGGTGTGGTGTTAAATGAGAACAAACCCCCATTTTGGGGATTTTATTTTTTAGATCTGCAGGGGTTCTTGTATACCAGGCTTAAAAAACAAACAGTCTTGATCTTCTCGCAGACTGCAGATGTTTGGTATATCTCTACTGCTACAGATGTCTGCAGATGTGGTCCGCAGACTGCATACGTTTTACCTCTAAAAAAACAAACAGCACCTAACTTCATGAAGTTTCAAATCCACTCTGATACCCCTTGATATGTAGTTATTTTCGCATCCTTTCGTGTGGCACTTAGTCCTTTACTAACCATCACTAGTGCTCTAGTAGTGGCCAAGGGTATTTAAGTTCCACTTCTGGTGGACCCGGGTGAGTTTTCCCCTCCAGGTCTCAAATTCGAGTCTGGGTGATAGGGGTTTCTAATTGGGGAGTTTAAATTGAGGATCTATTATGTGAGGGGGTTCTCTAGCGCGGACCCGGTTAAGACAACGTATGCTAGAACTCCCGACATTTACGAATAATTCATACCTTTCAAAAAAAACTTTAAGACCCTTACTAAGTTCTGCCTTTTACTAGGTTGCCTCAAAATGACTTTAGAGGAACACAATGTGTGCAACTAACGAAAACTCTATATTACTATATAGAATTTCACAAGTTAGTTTTACAAGTTGTGTACTTTATAATCAAAAGGTCGAGAATCTAAATACTGTAAAGTATAAATGTAATGTATTTAATTATCCTATAAAATCTATAAATTGATGTTTAAGAAAAGCAGTGGGTTCCTTTTCTTTTCCAACCTAACACTGACTTTGTGAAAACCAAACTTACTCCTCTCTAGTCTATTTCATTTTCATAATTATTTTATTATTTATAATAACCCAAACTTACTCCACTCTGGTCTATTTCATTTTCATACTTATGATATTTTATTATTTATAAAAGTACAAATCACATATCATGCAAAGAAAACAATGAAGGATGCTCAAATGATTGGAATTAAGAAATGTCGATCATATGTATGTATAAATTACGTTTATTTTTAGAAGTAGCCATGGGAGGATCTAGGGCCAGGCGCGCCTCCCCCCCCCCCCCCCCCCATGCTCAAATGATTGGAATTAAGAAATGTCGATCATATGTATGTATAAATTATGTTTATTTTTAGAAGTAGCCATGGGAGGATCTAGGGCCAGGCGCGCCTCCCCCCCCCCCCCCCCCCCCCCGTTTTGAAGTGTAAATTTTAACAAAGATTTTCGAAAGTTATATATGTACTGAGTCTATTACATACTCTTATTATCTTATATTATTAATAAACAGACAAAGCACATAACATGCAAAGATAACAATGAAAGATGCTCAAATGATTGGAATCGACAAGCTGCTTATATCAAGACAAATGATTACGTAAGGTTTCATATATATTGGTTTAATTTATATATACTGTAAAATTATGCTTATTTTAGAGGGAGAGAAATGCCCGGATAGTCCCCTGTGGTTTCACCTTTTTTCAGCTATAGTCCTTATCTTTCTAAAACTACTTGAATAGTCCCTGTGGTTTACCGTTTTGTTCTCGGATAGTCCCTGGCTCTAACTTCAGTTACTTTTCTCTGTTAAGTGGGTGTTGAAATGACCAAAATACCATTTCCTTAAAAGGCCAAACCATATAGGGACTATCCGGGCACCTTATCCAAACCACATAAACATCCCTTCTCCATTTTCGATCACCACACATATCACACACAATTGTGTGTGTAGTAATCAGAGGAAACGAGGGAGGAAGATGAAAGCAAAGGGTTTCATGCCGACCGCGGTTGCCACAAGGGCGGAGCACGGTGGTGCGCACAGGCGGCGGTGGTGAGTCGGAACACCGACGACAACCAAACCCACACTCCTGCTTCTTCTCCGACCAGCCAAACACCCCCCCACTTTCACTCGTCGCCTCTCTCTCTCTCTCTCCACTCTCGCTTATCTCTCTCACCTAAACAAATGGCCGACCACCGGAGTCAACGGTGGTGGTGGAGGTGCTCAATGGAGGATGACGGCAGTGGAGGTGCTCAATGGAAGCCTTAGCCGCCGGACTTAAGGCGGCAGTGATGAAGATGATGGTGGTTGTGGTGACCGAGCCCAAGATGGAAGTCTGTTTGATGATTGTTAAACAATTTGGGGAAAAATGTAAGTTTTAAGATTAGGGTTTTTGTTTTGTTTACTGATCTTTTTTACATATATTTTTGTATATGTATATGTTCATCAAGGTTTATTTTTTGGGAGAAAGATCAGTGTGCAAGAATAGTTAAGAGGGATTTGTTTAAAAAAGTTATGTACATGATTGGATTTATGTATAAAGAACCCTAGGTTTTCTGTTTGTTTTTGTTTTGTTTCATCAAGATTGGTGACAGTTTTAGGTTTCTTTATGTTTATGCATCTTTTTGTTTAGTTATAGATTCATTTGTTTGATTTGTGTAATAAAAGTATTTAGATGTGATTCATTTGTAGGCGGAGATAGGCGACTCCGCCGCCGCGTGCACCACCGGTAACGGCGGCAGCGGTGATAGTGGCGGCAGTCCGCCGGACTTAAGGCGGCAGTGGGTGTGGGGGATTTTATAAATAGAAATGAAGAAGGTGCCCGGATAGTCCCTATGGTTTGGCCTTTTAAAGAAAGGGTATTTTGGTCATTTCAACACCCACTTAACAGAGAAAAGTAACTGAAGTTAGAGCCAGGGACTATCCGAGAACAAAACGGTAAACCACAGGGACTATTCAAGTAGTTTTAGAAAGATAGAGACTATAGCTGAAAAAAGGTGAAACCACAGGGACTATCCGGGCATTTCTCTCTTTTAGAGGTAGCAATGTAACTATAACTTATTGGTCGGCAGTTGAAGGTTATAATAAAAGATCCTTCTCTATCGACTATGACTAAGAGGTTTAACTTATAAAAATGTATGATAAATATAATGACCCCCCCCCCCCCCCCCCAAGTCCTCTCTAGTCTATTTCATACTCATATTATCTTGTTATTAAGAAACAAACAAAGCACTAAGCATGTGAACGAAAACAATGAAAGATGCTAATATCATCACCATCATCATCATCATACTCAGTATATCCCATCAATAGAAAAGCTAAGGTAGGGTTTGAAGAGGGTAGATGTAGACAGCCTTACCTCTACCCCGTAGAAATAGAGAGACTACTTCCAATGAAAGATGCTAATATGATTGCCTTAAATTGGTCGGATGAATTAGTCTAATTAAATTTTTGTATAACACATATTCAAATGTCTAATTAGATGTTGTTAGGTTTAACTGCTTAAAGTGGTATACGTGATCATGAAACTTCGGTGGTGTATGAATGTATACTTTTACAACAATTTTTATAGTTCTCACGTTTTGAAATGAACGTGCGTATATAATATAATATATGCGTATATATATATATAGACACACACATATACATTTTTTGAACGGTAAACTAACCTACTTTATAATATCTTTATACACGCACCTTGCAGGATCTGAACCCTTCACCTTTAAGATAGATGAAGACACCTTACCACCACACCATACCCTTTAAGGTCACACATATGATGATATCTGCTAGACCAATGTTCCGAAAATCATACCAGGATATCAAATCAGTAGCCTTGGGACTTCCGATTTCTAGAGTTCAACAGTTCGATCTAGTTTTAAATTATCGCCCAGCAAATAAAAGAAAAGAGACAAACATCAGTAGCGGCCGGCTTCCATAGATTTTGTTTGGTTTTGCTTTGATTATAAGTATCTTCTAATTCACTCAAAGTGATGAGTTTAATTATAATCGAACAGGTAAACACCAACGGTTTGGAGTTTAAGTGGTCGTACCATTTGCAACAATAGCTAGTGGAGAGCCCAACTCACTAAGTAAGAAAATCAATTTTGAGTGTAGCAAATGTATACCACATGTTGTGATACTCTTTATTAACCATTGAGTAAAGTCCTATTTGAGTAGTTGTGGTTTGTGCAGTTAAACATTTGAATCCAAAAATCAAAATTGTCTTGATTTGAGTCCCTGTGGTTTCTATTTTAACCATTTGAATCCAAAAGTAAACAACATCCAAATCAGAAACATTTGGTTTTTGGATTCAAATGGTTAAAATTAGAGACCACAGGGACTCAAATGGTTAAAATTAGAGATCACATGGACTCAAATCAAAACAGTTTTGATTTTTGGATTCAAATGGTTATACTGCACAAACCACAGGGAATTAAATAGGACTTTACTCATAACCATTTAATAAAAGTCAACTCTCAATGTTAGCAATTCGAGCATTTTAGTTTAAAGCTTGAACGACAATTGGCATAAAAATAAAGGCAAAAGCTGCTCAAGAGTCAAGACAAATCAGGGCCGGTATTTTATTTAAAAAAAAGAAAGTCGATGTAATAATGAAAAGTTGAGTAAATATAATTATTTCTATGAGACATTTGTTCAGTGTTGCATCCACTCATCTTATTGTCAAGTTTGTACTAACCATTTTAGTGATGGCCCAAAGCCTTTTTTGGGAATGAAAGTGTTGCATCCATTCATCTTAGGTCATGGGACTCTAACATTTAAAGTGTTAACAGTGACATGACATGTTAATTGAGGCTATTCGGTATGGTTGATGGAGGATGAGTCTTCACGTCAGCACCACCTAGGATGGGTGTGAGGATGGACCTAAGGAAATGAGGGATAAGCCTAATATATATATATAGGGGATGGTTCAAATGAAAACCACTTTTAACGCGAAAACTCGAAAACTAACTAAAAAAAACCTAAAAAACACACAAAAAAATTTTTTTTTCAAATTTTTTAATAAAAATCGCTGGTTTTTATATATAAAAAAAAACTTTTTTTCAAAAAAAAAAAAAAAAAAAATTGTGTAGTGCACATGTGTAATAATACACATGTGTAGTACACATACACATGTGTAGTATTACACATGTGCACTACACAAAAAAAAAAAAAATTTTTGAAATTTTTTTTATATAAAAAAACCTACGAAATTTGGTTTGCAAAAAAAAAAAAATTGTATGTTTTTTTGGCTTTTTTTAATTAGTTTTCGAGTTTTCACAATAACTAGTGGTTTTCATTTGAACCTTCCCCTATATATATATATATATATATATATATATATATATATATATATATATATATATAGGATAAGGATCATTACAGAACATTAATTATTGCGAGAACAAAAAGAACAACTCTAAATCACTAAATTTTGGGATTTAAGGGTCATATTTCTTAAATTTTATGTTTCTTACATTCATATGTGTATTATATATACATATAAAAATCATATATTTTTTTCCTACACATAGTCTACATGCATGTAGGTAATTTAGCCTACACATAACCTACATGTGTGTAGGTTATATAAAAACAGAAGATTTTTCATATTTTGTTTTAAATTTTAGTGTGAGAAACAATAAATCTTACATTGATAACATTTTCATTTACTTTTTGGTTTTTAGAATTGAAAAAATGAGTGATTCATTTTGTTCTGCGTGTTCTCTCAATATTTAGTGTTCTGCATATAACCTTCCCCTATATATATATATATATATATATGTGTGTGTGTGTGTGTGTGTGTTGTATGTATATGTGTGTGTGAGAGGCATTTTGTCTTCTTGTGCCCGTCTTCATCGTCCCACCCCAGACGATCTTGACAACGACGTGCCATGGGAAATGGTGTTTGGGGGCGTCGCCGGGCCTGGATGACCCCTACACCGAGTGGTCTGACATTGCAAACCGCTCCCTCCTTGTGTTAAAGGGCATTAAATAGGTTGTGTGTTAACATGTTAACCAAATGTTAAGAGATTGAATTAATTATTCTGTTCTTTTTTAGATCAAAAACTACTAAAAGATAGGGTTAGATGAAGTTAATGAGATTAAACCATTTCCTTGAAATGAAGCAAAGTGAAATGGGGAAAAAAATTGATATGAAACTTAGGTGGAATTAAGATAGGTTACAGTATCTGTCAAGTTTGTACCAACCATTTTCGTGATGACCCAAAGCCTTTTTCGGGAATGGAAATGTTGGGGGTTGGGTTCCTATTGCTAAATTTAAACCTTTTCTGGTTCAAGCCTAATCGGGACAGGTCAGGTCATTTTTTTCATTCTTTACCATTGCTTTATACGGATTTTTACTTTTTTAAAACCTAGCCAAATGGATCTCACCTGTTTAGAATAAGATTTGAGAGTGTTGGAGCATGAAGTTGTTGACTGTAGAGGCGGTCAACGGCAGACAATCAACTCCTACAATGACGATTCCAATGAATTGGGCAGTTAGAGCCTAGAGGCTTGGGGTGGCAGCGCGGTTCTAGCTTTTAGTTGATCTATCATCCCTTCCTTCTTCCTACTTCAATTGCCGTTCAATACAACAATAATGTAATTTAGTTATTATTAGGCCAATTGCTTAATTGTTTAAAATGGGTATTAGGTTGATTGGTTATTCGGCTAATGAATTAATGAGCTTACTTTTTATAATTGGTCTCGGGTTTGTAAGAAATAATGAGGTATTATTTGCGATAGGTTTATGTTTGTAAAATTTTAAAATCTTAGAATAATTTTTCTTGGGAGTCGGTCTCTGGCGGAGCTTCTTTGGGGCCGGGGTGCCAAAAAAAAGTCCCATTGATACTCATGCATAATGGTATGTTAAGTATTTTTTACTGCAAAAAAAAAAAAAACAAATATACAAACAATTGGTTATTGGGTTGGTGGAGGGTCTTAGACCATGGTTTTATAGCGTTAAGCCATGTTACAAAATACTGGCATTTTGCATGATATGAGTCCAAAGTTTAAAATTACAGGATTTAAAATTTCAAGAAGAAAATAAATCCAGTTTTGAAAACCTCGATTACAATATTCTAAACAAACCATAGATAATTATTTAAAAAACACATCTATCTATACTTTCTATAAAAGGAGAAATACCGAATACATAAGAAAAGCTGATGTGGCAGCCAGAGAGGTTGTCAACAAGGCTTTTTTATGTCATTATTGCATCATAAAGCCTAATATACAAAATCAGTTTAAAATTTATATAAAACTCTGACATCTAAAACCTCTGCCTACATCTATAGTTAAAGTCAGCAGAGGTTGAAAGTTCAAGGGATGCGTATATATCATCAGATGTTTTGTTGCCGGTAGTTTCAAATTCAAAATGTCTGGGAATACGTAATTTGCAATTAATGCATGTCACTCACTCACTTTTGTCAATCATCTTCTTATATAAAGGTTTTTTTTCTCATTTCCCTCTTCATATTTACACTATCGTGTTCTCTGCTTTTGTATTTTCAAACCACACTTCCAATGTATCTCTCCCTCAAATCCCCTCTTCTCAATACTCGACATTTATTCATGAAGGAAAAGATAAAACCGAAGCTCTCTCTGACCCACTTTCAGAACAAATTTTGGGGATATGTCGTTTTCCTTGATGATGGTAATGTAATATATAATTATGTTTGTTTTTGGTTTTGGTTTTTCGTAATTGTTTTTTTATTTGAGTTATGACTAAATGATGATTGTGAATGATTTGAGCTGATGATGATTATTATTATTATTATTATTATTCTACAGTTGTTACTACCAAATGCAAGAAACTCTCTGCTTCTGCTGTAAGATAATATTTTATTTAATATTTTATTTAAGATTTTCATATTCACTCAGTTAATCTTCGATTACAGATCTTTGTGCTTCACATAATTGTTCCAGCACAATTGTTCCAACATCGTTGAAAGTATGTTTTTTTTTTGTAATTTTGAATTTTAAATTTTGAACTGATCTACTCTAATTCTCGCGTTATATTTCAGCCTAATCACAGTTGTTTGAAATTCATACAATCGTCTGCGGCTTATTTTAGGTTTGTGGATTTTTTTAAACTGTTGATAATGTTGATAATTTTTATTTTAAACTGTTGATATATTCAGCTCTGTTTTCTTCGAGCGACCAGTGGTAGAAGCAATTTTTGGAGCCAGAATGGTTTTAAAATATGTTAATATGGATATTGATAGTATTAAATTAAATACAAAGAGAGATTAAACACTTAATATGAATTTATGTTTGTTTATATTAAAAGTACACATTTTTCCCTCCTAGATTATTAAATGTACACTGAAATTAATCTGGGTTATTACTAAATGATGATTATGAATGATTTGGGCAGATGATGATGGCGATTGTTCTACAGTTGTTCCTACTAAACGCAAGAAACTCTCTGCTTCTGCTATAAGATAAGATTTTATTTAATAAGATATATAAGTAGCTTCAGTTTGTTTTTTCTTCCCTTTTTGTATTAAAAGATAAATAAAGTTTGGAATTTTGATGTATAGAATGTATACATATAAGATGCATACACTTTTGCAGACTCCGATGATTTAAAGCAGCACTTTATCAAGCAAGTTGATGATTAATTATATAAGGATAGGGCTACTCTTCAAGAGCTGAAGAGATGTTTTGATGGACTGCATCTTGATCTATTCACGAGAGATCAGGTTTCCAGAAACCTGATGGCGATGCCTTCAACTTTCGTGGAGTTCATGGCGATGCTCAAAGATATACATCGAGAGGTTCAGTACTCGATGGAGTTGAAGCTAAAATTTCTTAATTTTTGTTGTTAGATTCTTAAATTTCTTGGTGTTGTTGTTAGATTTTTAAAGTTTTGTTGTTCAGTACTCGATGTAATTGTTGATCTTTTAATGTCATAAATAAATTATAATCCCATTAGTCTTTGTGGAGCATTTTATTTTTACTAATTTTAATGTCATAAATTATAATCCTATTAGTCTTTGTGGAGCATTTTATTTTTACTAATTTTAGCATGCATAAGTATTACTATATAATTTTTAATATCATCTAAGTATTGCAGATCGATATTGATGTAGATGTGAAATTGTCTCTGAGTTTGATTTAGATTATGTTGATGTTGAATTGCGCTTGAACACTTTTTTGAAGAATTATCTACATATTACAAAGAATCAATTTCTGTTACTATATAGATCTATCAAAGTTAAAGTTTGCCAAAAAAGAACATCTGCTCAAAATCATCGTCTGCTGATGATGAAAGCATAATAATGTCTTCAAAACATCAAAAAATAGCTAAAAAGTTTGTTGATATCTATTTTTTTTAAACCTCTGTTTGGCTAAAAAGTCATCCACTATTGAAAGGTATTGTCTGTTCTCATAAGTTCTGTTTAATCTAATGATTGTTGACTTGCCACTGTTGCCAACATCTATTGTTGCCTAACAGAGGTTCTCAATATCAGTTTCCACTGAAGTGGTAAAAGCATGTGTTTATCAGGTAGAGTATTGTTGGTCTTTAAATGAAGAGATTTTTTTATTATTTTTTATGCTCGAGGGTTGAAATTTTGTTATTTTTTATTATTTGGTAAGTCAATAGTTTTTTGAAGACTTTCCTCCTCTCAATTACAAATACTCAACATCTGTTACTATAAAGGTTTGTCAAAGGTAAACTCTGCCCAAAGAGAACATCTGTTAGAAGTGATCCTCTGCTGATGAAGACAAAGTCTGAAGAAAGTTTGAAGAAGCAAAGGTCTGCTATGGGTCAACAGATCTTAAAGAACAACAGATGATATTCAATAGATGCTGCTTAACAGAGGTTTTCAATGTAATAGTGCTTAGGCTAATAGCAGATGTAGGGAGTTTGTTAGGCTATTAGATGTTTTGCATTAAAAGCTGTTGTTTTTAAATATAATTTTACATGTTTATATTAAATGTACACGTTTTTTTCCTGCTAGATTGTTTAACGTACAGTGAATTGAAATTTGACCTTCGGGCTGTTAGATATTTCACTATATATTATCATTGATTTAGATTTATATTGATGTTGAATTGTGCCTCAACAGATGTTTGGTAAGTTAATAGTTTTTTGTAACACCCTTTATTATTATTTAACGATTTTCGTATAATTTACGAAAATAAACGGGTAATTAGAATTTCAAATACATTGAAAATACGGGTTCATTAAACTTTATTTACAGAATTAAAACTATACAACATAACATGTGTGTGTTCGTCATTTAACATAACAACGATACATAGTGCGGAAACTTATTTCTTGATCGTGTTCGGTTCTTCGTTGTGCTTGATCGTCCTCCGGTGCTAAAATTATACCTGAAACTCATAAAACATGAGTTAGATTAGTCATACGTAACTTAAAACGTATCTAAACGAGTCCGGGAAGCGAAACTGATTAAAATAAAATTTTTTCGCTAAAACAGTGCCCTTTCGCGCCAGCGAAGTCACCCAGTTGCTCCCTCGCGCCACGCGAGGGAGACCGTTTTCCAGCAGCTCTGGAGCTGGGTCCTGCATTTTTCAGTAATACCAGTTTTTACGCAAACGGCCATAACTTCTTCGTTATTGATCCGTTTTACGCGATTCTTTTTCCTACGCGTCCGTAATTTAATTCTCCATCATATGAAGTTAAAATCCAACATCCAACATAATAAATTTTGAGACTTCTAAGCCTTCGACTCGTTACCTTTTTACCGAATTTTAACCCGTTTATGCATTTTATCAAACAAACGTATTTGTTTAATCCTTATATCATTTACACTCCTTCAAATTAATGTTATTTACCATATTAGGTTCTAATTACATGTTTATTACACAATTTAAACCCATTTACACTCGTATGCTTATTTTGACCCGTTAAGGGTATTTAAGCACTTTAAAGCTTGAAATCGCTTTCATTCATTTCTAGCATCTTATTCCTACATTTCTTATCAAGTAATCTTCCACCACAACTATATGTGCGTTGGATTTAATGTGGATACCTATATGTTCCGAGTTTTACCCCTCGGATTATTATTTTACGGCAAAACTCAAATAGAGCCATTTGACTAACATATTACATCTTTCAACTTCTATACTTATTCTAAGTATTTATCTAATCATGAAATTCGTTTCCAAACAACCTTTAAGGGTTGTTTGTTCAATTTAGCCTACAAGGGCGTTTTGGTCGATTTTGGTCCTTCTTTTACGATGAAGGACTCTCACCAATTATTCGACAAAAATAGCACTTTTAACTACAACATAATTATGCGTACCTGGCTCGGATCAACATATTGACCCGTTTTAATAACTTTCGCTATTAATATCTAGATAATAGCAATGCTAACCATGTGTTAATTCCTGTGATCACAAAACTCAACAAGCAATCATCAAATATTATTGACTATGGTGTTAACAACACCATTTGACCCGTTTAGTCGAAATGACCAATTGTCATTATAAGATGGCACTTAATTACCATTTCACCCCTTTAACCTATCCCGGTTTACTTTTTGAAATCATCCAACTTGAAAGTCGTTTCCTGTTTTATTTGACCCATTATGACTTATTCCAAATGGTGTCGTTTTAAATCCCTTTATCTATTCATTAACCCATGTCCGGATTACCATTTCACCATTTTTACCCCTTTCTACCATAATTTATGGTTTCTACCATTTTCACTTGTTCCGACTAGCATTATATCACGCCGGAACATCATGTTTCATTTACTTAATATAAATCGTATTCCATGCTCACAAATAAGCATTTTGTAATAAAGGTAAAAAGGGCGTAAGCTTATCTTACCTCGCATCCGAACTACGCTTTTCCTTTCCTTCTTGATTCGTTTGACCCGCTCCCTCATCAAGCTTCCACCTAGCTTGTTACGCGTCAAACTATCATCATCGTTTTCAAGGTGGTTAGTTTAATCATAATTTAATACGATTATTCCACCTTACGCATTTCATATCAAAATTACCATTTATCGTATTATAGGTCAGTTTGACTTTTTGAAAGTCAAACATCCCTTAATATATAGAATGCACATTCATGTTCATTAGCTAGTTTAGGCATTTTAAATTTCCCCGGTAGGCGTTCCTTTAAGCCATCGTTCTAACGAATCTTTTAACTCGAGTTCATGCTATTGTTAACACTAAGTTAGCCTAGCTCTTGATTATCGAAGACACTATATTTCTTTATCTCACAAAATCTACGGGTTTTCCCTCTATAAGTGAAACCCGTTTTGTCATGTTATTTGGCATTTATCCAAATACTTATCCAAACCAAGTTCTATCTACGAACTAGTAGGTACCCAATTTCACTTAGGCATTACATCGAACACCTTATGGGCATGAAATTTTTTTACTACTAGCAATCAAGCTCATGACTAACTACTTAGCCAAGATTAACATTATTTTAAAGTTCCTTACATCTAGCATGCATAACGACACTTAGATTCTTTTCAAAAAAATCAATAACACCCATTTCATGATCAAGATTCTAGTATTCTTGATCTCTATACAAAACCCATCTAACACTTATGTTGGTGATTCTCAATTTCATGTATATGTACATCAATACGTCAAATTATTGATTAGGTTTCATTCCTAATCATGCATTTATCATAGTTTCACTCAAACATCTAACATTCAAGCTCCAATTTCGTCTTCATATGTTCATCAAGAAATCAAAACATCTCCAAATTACAAAATTTTACATACCTTTAGATCCCCACGACTAGGTGATCACGAATTTGTAATCATGCAGGCGATTCGGGCTTGATTTGAGCTTCAATTTGGAGGATTTTATGAGAATTAGGGTTTGTGGAGAAACCCCTGGTCGCCCCCCTTGGTTCTGTTCGACCCCCACACCAGTGTGTGGTATTATTTTTTTTTAATTAAAAACTAGTTTGCTTTTTTAACACCTTTGGCCCCTCAATTATTATCAGGTTCTTACTCTAGGTGTTTTTAACCCACTCACATACCATTATGAGACTTTTAATTAACTAGGTTGATTATTCCTAGTTAACTTAGTTAGTTCCGGGAGTTGTAACTCGTTTATTTTATGTCCCGTTAACTCGGGTCCCTTTTTATAAACTTTGTCTTCTCAAAGTATTTATCCTCTTTCCAGTTAATATTAAGTTTATTTATTTAAATTCCTAATATTTATCGGGTTAATTTTTACCACTAACGGTATTTCACCCGTCTTTACTATTAACGTGGTTTGATTACCAAACCCGTTTTTGGGATGTTACATTTTTTGAAGAATTTCCTCATCTCAATTACAAATACTCAACATATGCTACTCTAAATGTCTGTCAAAGGTAAAGTTTGCCCAAAGAAAACATCTGTTTTGAAGTGATCATCTGCTGATGAAGAAAAAGTCTGAAAAAAGTTTGAATAAGCAAAGGTCTATTATGGGTCAACATATATTAAAGAACAACAGATGATATTCAGTAGATGCTGCTCAACATAGGTTTTCAATGTAATAGTGCTTAGGCTAATAGTAGATGTAGGGAGTTTGTTAGGCTATTAGATGTAATTGCAATCTTTATAAAAGCATGATGATGAAAGCATTCTTCTCATTGGGTCTGAGTTTGATTTAGATTATGTGGATGTTGAATTGTGCCTGAAGAGATGTTTCGTAAGTCAACAAATGTGTAAATTTTAAAAGACAGTTGTTAAAGTTTTGAAATGCGTTTTATGGTAAATAATCATTGATAGTGTTTAAAATGCGTCTTATGGTAAATGAAGAGGTTAATTGTAATTATAATAACCTATTTTTTTAAGGTTTAAAATTTGTCCTTTGGGTTTCTTGATATTTAATTTTATAGTTTTCCCATTAAAACTTATTTTTGAAATGTTTTGCATTAAAAGCCTAACCATCATCGCATCATATTCTTTAACACTAAGTTAGTCTCACCATCTATTTAATCATTATCGCCTTCATTGGGTATACAAAATAAATTTATTTGCCTTAAATTGGGAAACTACTTTCATCATTACCGCCTTCATCCATCTACTTAATCATCTTCAAAGTTTTTTGTTTATCAATATCATTACAATCACTTAGACTTTCAAACACCCATTTGTTTACCGCAAAATCAAGACACAAACCGAAGCATCGTCGCATCATATTCTTTAATAGTAAGTTAGTCTCACTTGACATCTGTTAAAATGTCTCTTTTTTATGATTCTCTTGAGATTTTACAATCAAATTATGAATCCTAAACTTAATCAAGAATATTGATTAAAATTTTACTTCCACAACAATGCATGTTATCTAATCTGAAGATTCTTTGTTTTAAATGTCATTGTAGTTACTCTGTTCATCAAAATTATGATTGGTTTTGTAGTTACAAATATGATGTTTGTTTTTAAATTTTTGGTATATTTAAATATAGTAACATCCTTATTTCTTATCTATAAGCATTTACATAAACAATTATATTTTATTTGTTGTATTTTTTATTGTAGAACATATAGATCATAAAAATGGAAAACATTGGGTTTCAAATGATCGTTGATGAAATTTTCACAAGGCTCCCTGCAGAAGCTATTGGTCGTTTGAAATGTCTTTCCAAAAATTTTCATAGGGAACTGTCAAGTCATGCATTTGAGATGATGCATTCTCGCCGAATTAGAAATTCACTACAAAAGAAACTACTCTCCTTTAAAGACACGTCAATTGTCGTTGACAACATAGTAGCTGGGAATTTGGATGTCGTTACAACCAAAACCATAAGTTTTCCTAAAATGTCCACCCTACCTTCTTACGTATTCTATCGTCATTTAATGGGTTGTTGTTAGTTTGCAATGAACGGATTTGCTGTGAGCTGATCCTTTGGAATCCAACAACCAGGTGCTATAAGTTTTTGTCTGACGACTACTTTAATAATAGTCATGATCGAAACTCTGATACAGGTGAAATGTATTTTGATGAATCCAATGATCTGAAAGTACTTCACATCAGATGTTACCGTAATGTGGTTATTGCTCGTGTTTACTCACGTCGTCGTGAGTCATGGAGAACAATAAATTTTTTGAGCGTAAATAATTATGGTTCAAGAAGTTATTCACGGTCTCCCGGAATTTATTCCGGCAAAACCATATATTTCATGGTTTCAAATTATTGGTATCCACCAGGTGAGAGGAATATAGTTGCTTTCGATGTTCTTTCTAAGACTTTCAGAATGTTTCCTTTTCCCGAGAGTATGGGAGTCAATCCTTGCCAAGGGCATTTTTTGACCATTGCAAAGAAGCTGCATTTGATTGTCGTTGGAAAGTCTGATGAGCTAACTGCTGATTTGCTCAGATATGAAGAAGAAGAAGGTTGGATCAAGGTGTATGCTTTCAATAATCCTCGTGTAGTTGATTATCTAGATAGGCGCTGAAGGACTAATAAAATTGAAAACAAGTGGCTGATCACAAGCATTTGGGGGGATATGTTGAAGTTGATCTGAGCAATGAAGTTTTGAAATACCTCCAACATATTTGACAACTACAATGGTCCGAAAGGAGCATTATTTATCGAGACTACTGTTTTGCTTATCGATTAGAAATTATTATATTGTATTTTACTGAATGGTGTTTGGTTTTTCGAACTTTCTTTATTATATAGTATTTTTTATACTAATGTTGTGAGGAAGCAAATAGCTTTAGAATGACTCACATCTACAATGAAAGATAGGATTTAGACATATTTTATATAGTTACCTCTATTTGACACTTTCATATTTTATATAATTAGTTGTGTTAAAACTATTAACTATGTTTGTTATTTAAATTAATTAAATAAATATTTAGGGTTGAGAGTTTAAAAGCTTGTAATAGTGGCAAAGGTCTATTTATGTTTTGAAAGCTCTGTTTGTTGTGAACAGATGTTTGAAAACAAAACAATGGTTGACACATTTGTTGACTTTGGTCAACAGATGGATGAAAACAGATGTTTGAAACCACTGTTGGGTTAGTTTTGTGGAGAAAACAGTGGTTAAAACCACTGTTGGGTTAAAATGGTGGTTTAAAACCACTGTTGTGTTAAAACAGTGTTTTGTGGAGAAATAACATGGTTGAAATGACTGTTGAGTTAAAATAGTGTTTTGTGGAGAAAGAACATGCTTGAACGCAAATGTTATTTCGTTCACAAAGATTAATAAATCGTATATTTTGGTATTTTTATACCCTAAACTTTAAGTATTTACCGACTGACTTATCTATTTATAAATATAACCATATTCACCATTTATATGTGTTATGCATGGTTTTCTAAAAACCACCCGTGTTTGCACATGGGTCTTACCGCTAGTATTATATAATAAAATAAATAAAGGGAATATGCCACAGAATAGTAATGAAGTTTTAGGAGTGTTCCAATTAGGTCACTAATAAAATTTATTGTTCCAATTAGATCATTCTACTTTATTTTGATGTTCTAATACTATATATTTTACCTGAATAGCAGGTCATAGATCAAATAAAATAAATATAATAAATAAAAAAACCCAAAAGGATCAAATATTACAAATCGTAGAATCAAATCAAATCAAATCAACAAATAACAATTGTAAACCCTACCCTCATTCGTACGTGATTCTACGTCATTCGCACTGCCGATTTGTGTTTCGAACGACGGAGTTTCGGCGATTTGTGTGGAGAGGAAAAGCTTCAACGATGGCGAATCAAGAACAATCGTCAGTAACCAACGTCGATCAAGCGTTCGACTGTTCAGTACCAATCGAACAACAGGTAATTGTTTGTTCATCTATTTATTCAGATTTTTTGTTGCCTTGTTAATCTACATGCATGCTGATCATAAATTCATTTACACTTAACATGCATACTGAGGACGGATTCTTTACATGTTTTATAGTTACAAGTGCATCATTATTATACAAATATAATCATTTATGATAATACAGCATATATAGTTTCTTTACATGTTTTATAGTTACAAGTCCAACACATATTCCTCAAGCATATTGATACAACTTAAATAGGAAAATACATAACAAAGTGGTGAACGTGTGAATGCTTTGCTCCAATAAATTGTTTCTTGGAAGCATTGGCAGGTAGTATTGCAAGAAGTAAACGTGGTCAACCGTGCAATCTCAACGGCGCGTCACGGTGACCGCCACTCGTGTATCTCCCTGGTACCGATGATCGTTGGTTTAGCAACAATTTTCTTTTTTAACGGGGCATGAGTTGCTTGAGTTCTTACTGCTGGAGGTTTGTAAGAAGTCTGAACAAGTTTCTTCAACCGCGTCAACAGAACTGTCTTAAAATGCACCAGATCAAGAGTCTGATGCGTTGCTCCAATAAATTGTTTCTTGGAAGCAATGGCAGCGAGTTGGGTTTGAGAGGGTGTTGGGGTCATTGGTGGAGGTGCTAATGATGAATAGGTTTAATGCGCTTAACCAAGGGCCGTAATGGTGTTCAACCGGGGGTCACGACCACCTCATTAGGGGGTGACCCCATAACACTTGGTCTCACTAATCAAACACAGAGTATGGTGTTAATATGTTTTTTATGGTTTCTTAGGTGAACATATGTGCAAAGTATTAAATTATTAATAATATAGTATATTGTTGTGTCGAAAGAGCTAAAACATATATGAAACATTTGACTTAGTAGAGAATTGTTTCGAGCATTAGTTAATGTAGTATAAAGTCTTAACGAATCTAGGTGATTGTAACGCACCAATAAAGATAACAAGATAAAGATGACGTTCTATGAATTTAATGAAGAATATAGGGATTGTATCAAACCGTTGAAGGGAAGTATGCATTGGCCTAAAACAGATGATATCAAACCCCTACCTGCAAAAGTAAGACGAATGCCTGGTAGACCGGCAGTAAAAAGGAAAAGAGATCCCTCAGAGAAAGAGAAGAAAAACAAAAAAGTTGGAATCGGAAGAAAAGTGACATGTCAAAACTGCCAAGGAACCGGACATAATATCAGGTCTTGTAATAACGAGAAAAAAAACCCACAACCAAAGAAGGCGAGAGCAAAAGGTAGAAATAAAAAGTTTGTCTCAAGAAGTGTGACCCGCGAGAAGGTAGACTATGTGATTTTAGCCCATTTGGGCGAATTTTAATATGTTTGGACGTATTTGGTTTATTTTGACTCGTTTGGACGTATTTTGGTGTATTTCGACCCGTTTCAACGTATTTGGTTTATTTTGACTCGTTTGGACGTATTTGGTGCATTAAGACCCATTTTGGCATTCTATTTTATCGTTAGTTGTTTATTTTCTTTTATAACTTTTTAGAGATTTTGAAAAAAAGATCACATTTTTTAAAAAAATTTCGCATTTTTTTAACTTTTCTACAATTTTAAAAAAAATTTAAACCTATTTCGCATTTTTTTCTAATCCATTTGGCATTTATATGCCATGTCAGCAAATTTTTTAAATAAAAAACCTAAAGAAATCCCATGTAGGATGGATTACCTTCTATTTAGGTAAAATATCTACAATTGAAACATCAAATGAAACTTTAATGACCTAATTGGAACAAAAAAAATTATGAGTGACCTAATTAGAACACTCTTGAAACTTGGTTACTATTGTACAAAGTTAACCCATTTATAAACCATATAATTTGTTTTATTTAAAATGTTTTAAATTAACAATTTACAATTTCGGATAATATTTTATCAGAAAAATAGAATAATGGTATTCGAAATTTAAAGTAGGATAAAATTTAATATTAGCTCATTATTCATTTATTTATTTAATTAATATAAGATAAATTTGGAAGTAAATGCCTATAATGAACGACATGTGTCACACATTAATGTTTTATTATATAGTATAGTATAGATAAAAATTTAGATTGATATAAATAGATTATTTTGTTGTAGCAAAATTTGTTAACGAAGTCTCAATAAATTTAACCCATTATTTAAACTCCGTAAATGTATAAATGATAAATAATATTAGTTAGAGTAAATTACGATCTGAGCTCTCAACGTCTTTTTTCTAACCCTTTTGGCCCCTAACACTAACCCCGTCCATTAAATGTTAGGGGCCAAAATAGTTAGAAAAATGACGTTAGGGGCCAAAAAGATTAGAAAAAAAGACGTTGGGGGCTTAGATGTTAAAAATTCTTTTGGGGTTAAAAAAAGTAAAAGTGATATAACCACATGGGCCAAAATCGTAATTTACTCTATTAGTTAAATAAATAATATTATAAATGAGAATGAGATTAAACTAAATAATAATTATCCATAAGAAATTAAACTAAATAATATTTAGTAGGAGGATTATCTATAATTAATTAAAAATATTAAACTAAAATGATACTTATCTATAAAACATGGCCTAATATGATGACAAGTGTCACTAAAATGGTTTCTTTTATCATATAGTATAGATTAAGTAGGAGATAAAGATAAGAAAACTAAACAATGGATTGCTTCAATGAATGACATGTGTCCCTTTATTGGTTTCTTTTATTATAGAGTATAGATATAGATTTTGTTACCACGTTATTTGATAAGTCATATTTGTACATAATTTTATAGATTTAACAAAATTATACATTTATGCTTATTATTTTTAATACTCTTTATTTATCTAAAATAAAAGGATATGACGTAGTTTTATTTTACTTAAAAAAGAGGTTCTAAGATAACCCTTTTAAAATTTAAACAAACACATAAATTTCTTGTTTTATATAGGTAATTAATTAATCTAAATAAACATGAAAGAGAGACGGAAATATAATAATATAGATGTCTTCAATGGATGACAAGTGTCCCCTAAATAGTTTATTTATAAATATATAACAAGATATAAATTTTTATTGATTGGTATATAAAATTTCATGTGCTCAACCCATACAATACATGAGTTTCTTAAAATTGTAATTTTTTTCATTATTTAATATATAAAATTAAATTTATTCAACTCGTACAATACACATAGTTCTTAAAGATATATAACTTTTTATTATTTGGAATATAAAATTACATTTATTTAACTTGTGTAATAAATGAGGTTTTTTAAAGATGTATTATTTTATTATTTGGTAATAATATTACATTTATTCAACCTGTGTAATACATGTGGTTTTAAAGATATAATTTTTTTATATGGTATATAAAATTACATTAATTCAACCCGTACAATATGGTTCTTATATATATAACTTTCAAATTATATGGTTTATAAATATATAACAAGATATAACTTTTTATTGATTGGTATATAAAATTACATGTGCTCAACCCATACAATACATGAGTTTCTTAAAATTGTAATTTTTTTTCATTATTTAATATATAAAATTAAATTTATTCAACTCGTACAATACACAGGGTTCTTAAAGATATATAACTTTTTATTATTTGGTATATAAAATTACATTTATTTAAATCGTGTAATAAATGAGGTTTTTTAAAGGTGTATTATTTTATTATTTGGTAAATAATATTACATTTATTCAACCTGTGTAATACATGTGGTTTTAAAGATGAGTAAAGTCCTATTTGAGTCTCTGTGGTTTGTGCAGTTTAACCATTTGAATCCAAAAACCAAAACTGTCTTGATTTGAGTCTCTATGGTCTCTAATTTTAACCATTTGAGTCCCTGTGGTCTCTAACTTTAACCATTTGAATCCAAAAATCAAATTTTTCTGATTTTGATGTTGTTTACTTTTGGATTCAAATGGTTAAAATTAGAAACCACAGAGACTCAAATAAAGATAGTTTTGGTTTTTGGATTCAAATGGTTAAACTGCACAAACCACAAGGACTCAAATAGGACTTTACTCTTTAAAGATATAATTTTTATATGGTATATAAAATTACATAATTCAACCCGTACAATATGGCTCTTATATATATATATATAACTTTTTATTATTTAATATATAAAATTATATTTATTCAACACGTGCAATAAAGGAAGTTTTTAAAGATATAATGTTTTATTATTAGTATATAAATTTATTTACTCAACCCGTGTAATACACGGGATTATAACCTAGTTATAATATATATATAAAACATCGATGTTAGTATGATAAAATATTATATATACTAGGTTATAACCCCGTGTATTACACGGGTTGAATAAATGAATTTTATATACCAAATAATAAAACATTATCTTTTTAAAAGCCTCCTTTATTGCACGGGTTGAAGAAATGTAATTTTATATATTAAATAATAAAATAATTTATGTCTATAAGAACCATATGTATTGTACGGGTTGAATAAATGTAATATTATATACCAAATAATAAAAAATATATCTTTAAAACCATTGTATTACACGGGTTGAATAAATGTAATATTGTTTACCAAATAATTAAAAAAGTCATATTTTTAAAAACCCCCGTGTATTACATGGGTTGAATAAATATGATTTTATATACCAAATAATAAAAAAACTATATTTAAAAACACTTTTTTTATATTTAAAGTAGGATAAGATTGAATATTAATCTGAACTAACGGATTTTTTTATATTTAAAGTAGGATAAGATTGAATATTAATCTTTATTTATTTAGTTAATATAAGATTGAAAAATCATATGATTGAATAGGTGGGAGGTTGTATGATGATAAATCGGTTAACCGTACTAAATGATAAAGATAATAGTGATTGTTGAACAAATTAATTAATCGAATTTAACAGAAACATTTGTGATGTTAGGTGGATTTTTTTTAATTATTTGAAAGTTAATATCAACTTTGGAATTCGTATGAATTCTTATTAGATTTGATTAAATATTATTGATAATCAAAATTTGTATTAGATTAGATTTTAGATTTGATTAAATATTATTAATAATAAAAATTTGTATTAATTTAGATTAAATATTATTATTATTAGTATTATTAATAATTTTAATCAATTAAATGAGAGAATCACAAGTGTACAAAAACAGGTTTCTTTTATTATATAGTATAGATAGATTATATTTGTTTATTATAATATGATGACATAATATATAATAATATTATAATGTAATGTGATCATATCTAAGGCAGCGTAATATAAATATCTTTTTAACTCGATATTATATCATCTAAGATAACTCGATATTATTAATTTAGATTAAATATTATTATTATTAGTATTATTAATAATTTTAATCAATTAAATGAGAGAATGACAAGTGTCCCAAAACAGGTTTCTTTTATTATATAGTATAGATTTTAGTTTTATGCTCAACAATTATAAGTTGGTGGATCAAAGACGTAAGTAGATTATATTTTGACTACTCAATTTACTATTTTGTAATTAAGTAACTAATTTATTAATATATAGATAATAATAAAAATACTATTCATTGGGTTGATAATGATAATGATAATATATGGATAATTAATATTAATTAAAAGATAATTATAAAATAAAATTTAACAAGTTTCGATTATTTATAAAGCTTTTCGTATTTTATTGTGGCTTATTGTATATCTTACATGTAGTCGGTCCATGCCAGCCCATTTGGTTCATGCAAAATAAATTAATAATGTCTTAACGTTTCACCAAGCAATTAATAATACAAATAGTGATAGCTTATACAAAAAGTTAAATGTCATTTTAGTCCCTGTGGTTTGGGTTATTTTTTAAGTTTAGTCCAAAAATTTTATAATGCACAGAGTTTAAAATTATATAACAAGATATAATTTTTATTGATTGGTATATAAAATTACATATGCTTAATCCATACAATACAATGCATGAGTTTCTTAAAAATGTAACTTTTTTATTATTTAATATATAAAATTAAATTTACTTAACTCATACAATACATAGATTTCTTAAAGATATAACTTTTTTTTATTTTTTAATATATAAAATTACACTTATTGAACCCATGTAATAAACGGAATTTTTAAATATATATTGTTTTATTATTTGGTATATAAAATTACATTTATTCAACCCGTATAATAAACGAGGTTTTTAAAGATATATTTTTTGTATTATTTGGTATATAAAATTATATTTATTCAACCCGTATAATAAACGAGGTTTTTAAAGATATATATATATATATATATATATATATATATATATATATATATATATATGGTATATAAAATTACATATATTCAACCCGTGTATTACACGGGATTCTAACCTAGTATATATTATGAACAATATAAGTTACTTATATGATATAGTTACAAACCGAATAATTAATTTGCTTTCAGCCAAACTTAATAATAATAATAATAATAATAATAATAATAATAATAATAATAAAATGAATGAGAAAGTGTTGACATTAATTAAGATCATTATTAGAATTTTGATCATATAATAAATGTATAATTTTATTAAATCTATAAAATTATGTATAAATAAGACTTATCAAATAACGTGGTAACAAAATATATATTATGAACAATATAAGTTACTTATATGATATAGTTACAAACGGAATCATTAATTTGCTTTTAGCCAGACTAAATAATAATAATAATAATAATAATAATAATAATAATAATAATAATAAAATGAATGAGAAAGTGTCATGTGACATTAATTGAAATCGTTTATTAGAATTTTGATCATATAAGAGTATTCACACAAATGGATCTCCTATGATACACGTGGTTTTTTAAGTATATTTTTTTTTCATTTCGGTATATAGAATTACATTAATTTAACCCGTGTAATATAGATGGTTTTTAAAGATATATTTTTTTATTTGGTATATAAAATTACATTTACTCAGTTCGTACAATACACGGTTCTTAAAGATATAATTGTTTTTATTATTTAGTATACAAAATTGCGTTTATTCAACCCATGTAATATACATGGTTTTTAAAAATATATCACGGGGTTCTTAAAGGAATATTTTTTTTTTCATTTAGTAAACAAAATTACATTTATTCAACCTGTGTAATACACATGGTTTTTAAAAATATATCTTTTTTTATTATTTTGTATATAAAATTACATTTACTCAACCCCGTACAATACACAGAGTTCTTAAAGATATAGTTTTTTTATTATTTAATATATAAAATTACATTTACTCATTCCGTGTACTAAACAAGGTTTTAAAGATATTGTTTTATTTTTTAGTATATAAAGTAACATTTATTCAACCCGTGTAAATAGATGTGGTTCTAACCTAGTTATTTATATAAAAAAAGTAGAACTTCATCGATTGTTTCAATTTAAAATTTGGAACCACTTTTGGTGTTCTAACGTGTTTGTGAATTGTGACTTAAAACGAACCCGGATTGCGACGTTTATGCTTATGTTTTTTTTTGAAAGACAATCATTTATGCTTACATTTATGCTTATTAGTTTATGTTTATTTAGTTTTGTGTGTCGTGAACCGGAAATTGGTAGGTTTGTATTGAAAAAACAAGAAAAAAAACGTTTTTTAAGCATCAGCGACGGCAGGGAAATAGTGACGATTGCGACGACAGGATAACAGCGACGATTTATATCATAATATCAAAAGAAGTTGTTCATTAAGTTTATCAAATTGAACACCAAAAGACGGTGTTCATCAAGTTTAAGCCGGTGTTCAAAGTGCACTTTAAGATAACACCGTCTTAAAACCCATATCACACTCTTTTTGTAGTAGTGTGTGTTTCTTTATCAGACTCGTTATTCATGTCAACATCTACTTGTACCTTAATTTCAAATGCATATCCAAAATTGTTAATCAAATATGGTGAGGTGTCAATATCTTCAGTTTAATTGGTTGAAAAAGTTCCTTATCTAATCTATTTTCTATTGCATGTCTTGTCGCAAAAGAAAAGATAAACAGCATTGACTTTAGATGCATGTGATTTACAACAGTCTTAACAAATTATACGTGAATATTTACATACTATCAATTTCCAAGTATATGTATTGAGATGTTGTACACAAGGCTTAGCCACTTAGGGTATTTTCACAAAAAAAAAAAAAAATTAATATTCCACTTTTAGTTCAAAATTTATTTGATTTTTCATTTTTAATCTAAAAGTTTTCATCTTTTTCAATTTAATCTCACATTTTTTTGCTTTCAACTTTGGTCCCTATACTTATCATATTTCGCAAATTTTTGTTTAACGTTTCATTCTAAATTTTGCGAGTTAACATAGTGCAACGTTCGTATGTGGTTCAACGTTATTATGTTTCATTTAACACTTCGTTCTAATTTGCGAGTTAATACGACGCAACGTACGTGTATGGTTCAAAGTTTTTACGTTGTTTTTTTCCCGTTTAACATAACGGGTTGGTTGCAACGAGCGGGTACTAAGTCAACTTAGTTATTATTTTATGTGTTTTACGTTACGATCTAATTTCTTCACATTAATACGTGTTGGTTGTTGGCGGTGATATGACATTGGTACCATTTGAAACAGCTTTACACCCTCATTGCAACGCAGTAAGGCTTAATACTAGTATTCATATATAATAAACAAATGGTCATCATTTAAACCACGCATGTAAATATTGTTATATTATTCTGTAAAAAGAAAGTAATATCATAAAATAAGTGTTCATAGGAGGTCATCATTTAAACCACATATGTAAATATTGTTATATTATAGGGTAAATTACACTTTTCGTCCTTTATGTTTGTATCGGATTTCAATGATGCCCTTTAACTTTAATAATTACGGTCACAATCCTTTATTTGGAAAACTCGTTACACCTTAGGTCCTTCAGCATTAACCAGATTAAAATTTTAAGTTAAATCTAGTCACATGAGAGTATTATGGTGATTTAATGCTTTTATCTAAATGTTCTTTAATAAATAAAAGAAAAAAAAGCATATATAATTTGAAACCTTATTTCATTCTCTTTAAACTCTCTCTCTCTAGAATTAAACAACCAGTCAACTACTCCCCAAGTCCGCTTCCGCCACTGCTTATGAAATGCCACCACCATCATCGATTCCGGCGAGAGAGAGAGAGAGGGAGAGAGAGAGAGAGGTGATCGTTCTTGGCTGGAACTAAACTGTGAACCTCTGTTCTACAGATCTGATGTGGCCATTTCGTGATATGACCACCACCATTATCGATTCCGGCACGCGAGAGAGAAACAGAGAAACAGAGAAGTGATCGGTCTTGGCACGTGAAGACAGATCTGATTGTTCTTGGTCGGAAATAAACAACAAACCTCTGTTGTAGAACTCTGATGTGGCCTAATCTGTAAACATACATACATATATATATATATATAGGGGAAGGTTCATTGGGGAACACTAAAAAAGTGGGTAACAACAGGGAACCGGCTCAAACGAACTCCGATTGGACTCATTCCAGCGACGTTGGAACCGACTCGTCAAACCCTAACTAAGATCTCTTAACCCTAAACCCTAAATCCTAACTCCCAAACTCTAAACCCTAAAGCTAAAAAATAAGGCTAAAACCTAAGCTAAACCGTAAAATCTAAACTATAAACCCTAAAAGCTAAACCCTAAAGTTAAATCCTAAGGCCAAACCCTAAAGCTAAACCCTAAAAGCCAAACCCTAATATATTTAGGGTTTAGGGGTTATGATTTAGGGTTTAGGGTTAAGAGATCCTAGTTAGGGTTCGACGAGATGGTTCCAACGCCGCTGGAATGAGTCCAATCAGAGTTTGTTTGAGTCGGTTCCCCACTGTTCCCCACTTTTTTAGTGTTCCCCAATGAACCTCACACTATATATATATGTATATGAGTCAGTGAATTGAAAGGAAAGGAAAGTGTAATAAGAGCAGATGAGATGGTGTTACCTCAGGACAAGGTGGGTGGGAGCTGGTACCAGAGAAGGGGGATTAAAGGCTTTTAGTTAGCCCGTAGGATCAATCGGTAAGTTAGTTCATTTTCTTTTCAATTCCTATTCTGTGCTTTCAATTCAGATCAATAATAATCGTTGGGAATCGTTGGTTCGAGTTCATAGCTAATTTCTCAACAGATTTGAACGTTAACTGTAAAGGAGATGCATACCTTTCTTTTCTGGTGATAGGATTTGCATGATTTCTGTGAAAGTCCTTTATTCAGGTACAAAGTTTGAGGCAATGTAATGTTGGCGGTGGGGGAGTGGCAGGGGTTGGTGACTGGATTTGGTGGTTGGTTGGAGAGGAGGGAGAGAGAGAGATAGCTAGTTGACATAGATAGGGGTAAAATGACATAAATGCCCTCACATGAGGTGCACATGATCTGACTTAACATAAAATTTTAACTTGGTTAGTGCAAAAGGACGAAACGTGTAATGGGTTTTGCAAATAAACGATTGTGGCTGTAATTATTAAAGTTAAAGGCTATCCATTGCAATCCAGTACAAACATAAAGGACGAATAGTGTAATTTACCTTATATTATACTATAAAAAAAGTAATATCATAAGCGTTCATAGAAATCGGCCATCACATAAACCACACATGTAAATAATGTTATATCACACTATAAAAGAGAAAGTAATATCATAAGTGTTCATAGAAAAAGTATATAATTATCTTCACCAGGCATCCCACGATTACTCGTTGGTTATTTTAGTGTCATCAGACTATTTTATGTAATTGGTTTTACTTGATGACCAATGAGAAATCATAGTAAAAGGTTAAGCAGGTTGGAAAGTGTAGAGTGCACACTTGTTTGAGAATGCTATGATTTCAACCCCACATGAAACGAAAATATGGGAGCATCGCCTCTAGTAGTAAGGTCCCAATGGTGGCATCCCCTTATGGGGTATATGTCACGGCCCCCGACCCACCCTGGACGGAATCGGAAGCCGCGAACAGCCCAGTGGTACCGGTGATTTATTTTGAAAACGTTGCAGCGGAAATTTCATCAGGACCGTGAGTTAAGAAAAATATCAGAGTTTTATAAACACCGGATTTTATTTATTAAATAGATGAGATAAACCCATGTTTTACAAAGGTAGCTTTAATAAGATAAATTTGATTACATAAACAATATTTCATAATTTGATTTAATTAATAAAATAAGCCACTTCTTGAAGCCTTTCAGTGCCGTATCCAACTCTTACTCCAATCTACTGTAATTACCTGAAACATGTTTGAAAAAGGTTTTGTCAGCGGAAATACTGAGTGAGTTCATTCCATTTTCATAAATATATTGTTATACCTTACAGCATTAAGGTTTTTATATTTATTCCAACTTGTCACGACCCTTGACCCGGTTTGACCCGTTTCAGGAGCCGTGGAACAGAAACACTGCGGTATTTATTTAATTGAGTTTAACAGCGGAAGTTTATTTAAAAGGATCGTTTAAAGCTAAAATTTTCCCCGATTATTTTATTTCACAATTCGGGATAAAACCCTGATAATTTACAATATTATGTTTTTACTATGAAATTTTGATATTACAAAACTTATTTCTTTATTTTTATAATGAGCCACTATCTTAAGCTTGAAATGCTTCCCCCGCACTTTTCCTGAATTACAACAGATCACCTGAAACATGTTTGAAAAAAAAAATTGTCAGCGGGAAATACTGAGTGAATCATTCTATTTACTAAAATGACTCGTTTGTTATAATTTTCAGTATTAAGAGAGATTACAATGTTTCTGATATCAAACCAACTACCCACAGTATTTGTCACTCGAATCTTTACGGTGACTGTGGTCATATCACCATTGGCTGCCCCAATGAATGACGAATATCACTAAATTTAGGTTCGCCCACCTAAAGTGATAAAAATGTAATACTATGCACAATACCCCACATACCGGCTGTAATTTGGTAATTACATAAACTTAATCACTGTAATTATAACTTTGAAAATAAACATGTTTTTGTAAATAGATTTGATAAAAAGAGAGAATGACTCACATTGCTGATTTAATATGGTCAGAGTCTAATCTATGATTTAGCCTTGTTAACCTAATATAAATAACAATGCACACAAAACTGGGTTAGTAATCAATCCAGCAATTACGATAATTCACGAGATCAAATTCTCACAATGAATGACAAAATGCAATACTTCATCCATCGAATTAACGATGATCCGTTGAATTAACAACGAATGACAAAGTATAATACTTTACCCATCGAATTAACGATGATCCGTCAAATTAATGACGAACGATAAAGTATAACCCTAATGTGGGCGGCACTTAAACATTCATTGGATATATTGATCGTCGGATAAATGAATCGTAGCAGCGATTGTGTTAATACCCTGTTTTGCGGCAGAATTTTCGATACCCTTGTGTGTTATCAGACTATTTCTATAATAACTCGAAGTGAATTTGGAATTTAAACGTCGCATCAACGTTCAGAATCCAGTCCCACAACAACCTATTTATATTTGAAAAACCGTCCCCCTCGCGTGGTGCGAGGGGGTGTCGCGTGGCGCGAGAGGCGCCCCCTACCATAGGGTAGCCTCGTGTAATAGTAGCTTAGCTGAGTTGATTGCGTGTGATTTTCAATTTTTGACAGCAAACTGTTTAGATATTACCGAATGGGGTTTACCCCCCCCCCTGAGTTTTAGGGGCCCTGATCCTGATTCCGATTTTTCTGAAATTTTTAGGGTTTGTTCAGAATCAGTTGGGTCTCTCAATTAGGGTTTCCTTTTGGACTAATTAATATAATAATTATGACTTTTGATGAGAGTTGTTACATTCTTCCCACCTTAAGAGAAATCTCGTCCTCGAGATTTACTGGAATAAGTGTGGATACTTTTTCTTCATTTCTGATTCCAGTTCCCAAGTGTATTCAGCTCCCCTTTTTGAATCCCACTTTACTTTGACTAGCACTAGGCGTTTGTGCTTGAGAAACTTGATCTTTCGATCCTCAATTTGAAGAGGTCTCTCAATGAATTTCAACTTTTCGTTTATCTCTATATCTCGAAGAGGTACTACCAGTGATTCATCTGATAAGCATTTCTTGAGATTGGATACATGAAATACATCATGTACTCCAGCTAATTCTTCTGGTAGCTGTAAACGATAAGCAACTGGTCCTATACGTTGGATTATTGGAAATGGTCCTACGTATCTTGGACTTAGCTTTCCTTTCTTACCAAATCTAACAACTCCTTTCCAAGGAGAAACTTTCAATAGTACCTTGTCTCCAATTTGGAATTCTAGTGGCTTGCTTCTATTGTCTGCATAACTCTTCTGGCGATCTCGAGCCGTCTTCAGCCTTTCTTTGATTTGAGAAATCTTATCAGTTGTTTCTTGCACTATTTTAGGACCTGATAATTGACTTTCTCCTATTTCTGCCCAACAAACTGGAGTTCTACATTTTCTTCCATATAATGCTTCAAATGGAGCAGTATCAATGCTTGAATGATAACTATTGTTATAGGAGAATTCAATTAATGGTAAATGATCATCCCAACTTCCACAAAAATCTATTACACATGCTCGGAGCATGTCTTCTAGAGTTTGGATTGTCCTTTCACTTTGCCCATCTGTTTGGGGATGATATGCAGTGCTCAAATTTAATCGAGTTCCCATAGCTTGCTGGAAACTTTTCCAGAAATGGGAAGTGAATCGACTATCTCTATCCGAAACAATGGAGAGTGGAACTCCATGTAAGGATACAACTTCATCTACATACAATTTAGCCAGTCTTTCCATACTAAAGGTTTCTTTCATAGGTAGAAAGTGAGCTGATTTGGTTAATCGATCCACAATTACCCAAATCGCATCATTACCTTTTCTGGTTTTGGGTAACTTAGTAACAAAATCCATTGTTATAAGTTCCCATTTCCATACTGGCATCTCTAATTGTTGTAGTAGTCCTGAGGGTTTCTGATGTTCTGCCTTAACTTGTGAACAAGTAAGACATTTAGAAACATAGCTGGCTATGTCCCTTTTCATTCCTATCCACCAGAAGTTTTTCCTTAGATCTTGGTACATCTTATTGTTTCCTGGGTGTATGGTATACCTAGATTTATGAGCTTCTTCCAAAATCTTAGATCTTAAATCTCCCTGCTTAGGTACCCAAATTCTACTTTTGTGGAATTTCCAAATTCCATCTGCTCCTTGTTCTAATTCCTTGGTTCGTCCCTTCATTCCTTCAGCATCATCCTTGATTGCTGTGGTTTGAACATTCTTCAATTGTTCCATTAAATCTATTTCTAGATTTAATCTGAGAGCACGAACTCGTCTTTGTTTCTCATAATACTTACGACTTAAGGCATCTGCAACTACATTCGCCTTTCCTTCGTGATACTGAATATCACAGTCATAGTCACTTAGGATTTCCATCCATCTCCTTTGCCTCATATTTAACTCTTTTTGCCCAAAGATATATCTTAAACTCTTATGATCTGTATAGATAGTAAACTTACTTCCGTACAGATAATGTCTCCAAATCTTAAGGGCAAAAATTACGGCTCCTAATTCTAAATCATGAGTCGTATAGTTTTCTTCGTGCTTTTTCAATTGCCTTGATGCATACGCAATTACCTTCTTGCGTTGCATAAGTACACATCCAAATCCTAGTTTTGAAGCATCACAATATACTTCAAAATCTTCAGTTCCTTCTGGTAAAGCTAAGATTGGTGCATGGGTTAATTTCTGTTTCAAAATTCTAAAGGCTTCTTCCTGTTTAGGTCCCCATTCAAACTTAGTGGCTTTACAGGTTAACTTAGTTAATGGTACGGCTATCTTGGAAAAATCCTTAATAAACCGTCTATAATATCCAGCTAATCCTATAAAACTTCTAATTTCCATTGCTGTTTGTGGAACCTTCCATTTGGTAATTGCCTCAATCTTAGCAGGATCTACATGAATACCTTCATGATTCACCATGTGTCCTAAGAATTGTACTTCCTTTAGCCAAAATTCGCATTTCGAGAATTTGGCATACAACTTTTCTTTTCTTAACAAAGTTAAGAGTGCATGAAGATGTTCACAATGCTCTGTCTGACTTTTGGAATAAATAAGTATATCGTCTATGAAGACAATTACAAATTTATCCAAGTACGGTTTACAGATCCTATTCATCATGTCCATAAATGCTGCAGGTGCATTCGTTAATCCGAAGGGCATGACTGTAAACTCGTAATGACCATACCTAGTTCTAAAAGCAGTTTTAGGTATGTCTTCTTCTTGTACCTTCAATTGATGATATCCAGAGCGTAAATCTATCTTAGAAAAATATCTAGCCCCTTGAAGTTGATCAAAAAGATCATCAATCTTAGGTAATGGATATCGATTCTTAATTGTAACCTTATTCAATTCCCTATAATCGATACACATTCTCATTGAACCATCCTTTTTCTTTACAAACAACACTGGCGCTCCCCAAGGGGATGAGCTAGGTTGTATGAATCCTTTACTTAGTAATTCATCTAATTGCTTTTTCAATTCTAACATTTCTGTGGGTGCTAACCGATAAGGTGCCTTGGCTATCGGTGTAGTTCCTGAAATTAGATGAATCCTAAATTCTACTTCCCTATCTGGAGGTAATCCTGGTAAATCTTCTGGAAATATATCAGAATATTCTGAGACTACTGGTATTTCTTTAAGATCTTTTCCCTTAGTGTTAATGATTACTGAAATCATATACACTATTCCTTGTTTTCGTTCATAATTAGCAACTTTCATTACTGATATGAACTTCATGGGCTTTCGTGGTTTATCTCCTGTAATCCTAATTACTTCTCCGGTAGGTGATTGAATTTCTATGGAATTCTGATCACAAAGGATTCTAGCATGGTTGGCTACTAACCAATCCATTCCTAATACAACATCAAATTCAGCTAATTTCATCGGCAACAGTCTTGCAGAGAATTTATGTCCTAAAAGTTCTATGTTTCCCTCTTGCAAAACTTTATCTATTTTAACTGAAGTTCCGTCTGCTGTTTCAACTGTAAAAATCTGCCTAATATTGGTTAAAGGTAAACTAAGAGTTTGACAGAATGAAGTATTTATAAAACTTTGGTTTGCACCAGAGTCAAATAATACTTTTGCATATACATTGTGAACTAAGAACGTACCAGCTATCACATCTGGAATAAGTTCTGCTTCTTGAGTGGTCAGCTGAAATGCGCTAGCATTCTTCTTAGCAGTTCCTTCGGTCGTCTTGGGTTTGTTATCTACTGGTTTGACCAATTTAGGACATTCTGTTTTATAATGCCCCGCTTCTCCACAATTAAAACAGATTCCTGTTTTCTTTTTGCAGTTTTCTTCACGATGTCCTACAGTTTTGCAAAAATTGCAAGTGATATCGCATCTTCCATAATGCTTCTTTTTGCATTTTCTGCAGAATGGCAGACCTGAAGATTGCCCCGTTCCTTTTCTCTTGAAGCTATTATTATTACCCACACGAAATCCTTGGGTAATTTTCTGAGCTAGTGCATTTTTCCTATCTTCATCTCTTGTGCGCACCAATTCATCGGTTAGAGTATTAGCTAATTCTACCGCATCGTCAATAGTGCGAGGTCTCGCAGCTTTAACAATATTGCGGATTTCGCTAATTAGCCCCCAAATATAACGAGAAATGAGTACCGGTTCTGGCGAAGCCAGTGTTGGTACCACTCTTGCATATTCAAAGAATGTCGAGGTATAACCGCGACAATCTACATTCATCATCCGATGATTTAGAAACTTATTCGCCATCTGTTCCTTCTCATACTCAGGACAGAATTTTCTTTCCACCAAACCCTTAAATTCTTCCCAAGTCATAGCATAAGCTATTACTCTTCCTTTTGATTGTAACACAGTATTCCACCATTCGAGTGCTCCTTCTTTGAACAAATTTGATGCATACATGACTTGATCATCTATACCACATTTACTTATTGCAATGACTGCTTCGGTTTTCTCTAACCAACGCAGTGATGCAGTTGCTCCTTCATTGCCTGCAAATTCAGTGAGTTTACAAGCAAGGAATTCTTTGAAAGTGCAACTAGGCATTGCAGTTTTCGTTTTCTTGGGTAATGGAGCTTGATGTGGTTCCTTATTATGGTTATTGCCTCCATTTATACTATTACTGAAGTTATCTTCAGTAATTTGTTTACTAGGAACAATTTGTTGTGGTTCGATCGGATTCTTTATAGCAGCAACGAATGCTGGAATAGCATTAGCTATCCCTTGAGCAACAATGTTTTCGATATCTTGCCGAGTCATATATTGATCTCTTGAATGTTGTTCAGAATGATTAACTTCATTAATAGGTTCATTACCACTGTTTGCCATCTGATAATGTATCTATATAAATTTTATTAGTAACTGATACATAATAATTATATACAAACAATCAGAAAATTATATAATACAGATATAATCAAAACAATCGATTTCTCGATTTCATTTATATAGTATGCATCATTACTCACAGATATCATACAGAGTTTTATTGGTTATTTACAGACTAACTTTATTATTATTATTATACAACTACCATTTTATCTCTCGTCACTTGCCATTCTAAAAACGCAGTTCCCTCTCATCGTACTTCCAGGCAATTTGTCCCCCTATTTCCCTGATTCTAGTTCCAGCATCAAACAACTCTTCGCCAAAGTGGCGAAGTTCAGCCATGTTTTCATTGCTCATGGGTGGATTAGGTAATGGTTCTGGATCGAATTGTGGAAGAAAAGAGTAAGGATTGTTGACAATATTTTGAAATTGCCAATCGTTCGTCCACCATTCGTCCATTCCTATGGGTTGGGAGTGGACTATTGGATCTGGAATTGCTGGTTCCCAATTCATAGGGAGTTGGTTTCCAAGAGAATAATTAAAAATATTATTATTATTATTATTATTATTATTATTATTATTATTATTATTATTATTATTATTATTATTATTATTATTATTATTATTATTATTGACAGGCTGAATGGTTTCACAGCTTGCCAATAGGAAATCTATCTCATCTTGAAAAGTTCTCTCCTGAGTTGGATTGGAGCTCTCTCCGATTTCTCTCTGAGCTGATATAGACCCTTGCCCAACTTCTATTACTACTTCTTTAGTAATTTCCTCCATCTGTATTTCTATCTTCTTATCCTCCTCCTTGTCTCCAGTTTCCATTTCCTGTTGTTTAGAACACTCTTCGTTTATAATTCCTTTTCCCTTTTTCAAAGGATTGTTTATTTTGGGCAGTTTTCTAGCTGGCTTCTTCTTACGTATTTTCCTCCATCCTACATAAGTTCTTTTCTTTTGTTTTGGCTTGCTCAAAGGTTGAACCTTGAATTCTACTGGTTGTTCAACATCGGGATAGTAGCTAGTATATTCTTTGGAAGCTTCGATAGTTACGGGGTAAAGATTAAGGTTCTGAAAAGCTTCGGATATCCCACTCATGCTGATATAGCATATATGCAAAATGCATAAAATACTAAGTTAAAATTTACAAATAACTTTGTAATTTATTACATACTGTGTACTAAAGATAACTAAAAAAAATACACTTAGGTTTCAATTTTTATTTATCACACCGAGTTTCTGGATTGTGAGGGTAGGGTGCTAAACTTTAAAGATTTATATTTTCTGCTACTGTGGCTAGCATATATAAATTTGCCCATTTCTCATCTAGTTTATCTTCCCAAGGTGATTTATCAATTAATTCCTGAGTTTCCCGTTTAACTTTCTTTTCTCGGATTTTCTCTTTACTTTTCTTAATAATCATTTCCCTCCTTCGAGGAGAAAGTGATTCCTCGTATTGTGCCTTTCGCACGAATATTCCTTCTTCAGGAATTTCAGTCTGATTCGAGGATTTGGTTCGGGATGAACTTCCCTTTTCACTGGATGATCTATCTAATTTAAGATAGATACTTGACAGCTTTTTCTTACCCATACTGTAACTAACAAATAATCAAATAATTAGTTAATAATACAATTAATCACATAATAGTAATCAGAAAAAAATTAAGTATTTCTAAATACTTAATTAGCTTAACCCAGTGGCTCTGATACCACCTTTTTCTGTCACGACCCTTGACCCGGTTTGACCCGTTTCAGGAGCCGTGGAACAGAAACACTGCGGTATTTATTTAATTGAGTTTAACAGCGGAAGTTTATTTAAAAGGATCGTTTAAAGCTAAAATTTTCCCCGATTATTTTATTTCACAATTCGGGATAAAACCCTGATAATTTACAATATTATGTTTTTACTATGAAATTTTGATATTACAAAACTTATTTCTTTATTTTTATAATGAGCCACTATCTTAAGCTTGAAATGCTTCCCCCGCACTTTTCCTGAATTACAACAGATCACCTGAAACATGTTTGAAAAAAAAATTTGTCAGCGGGAAATACTGAGTGAATCATTCTATTTACTAAAATGACTCGTTTGTTATAATTTTCAGTATTAAGAGAGATTACAATGTTTCTGATATCAAACCAACTACCCACAGTATTTGTCACTCGAATCTTTACGGTGACTGTGGTCATATCACCATTGGTTGCCCCAATGAATGCCGAATATCACTAAATTTAGGTTCGCCCACCTAAAGTGATAAAAATGTAATACTATGCACAATACCCCACATACCGGCTGTAATTTGGTAATTACATAAACTTAATCACTGTAATTATAACTTTGAAAATAAACATGTTTTTGTAAATAGATTTGATAAAAAGAGAGAATGACTCACATTGCTGATTTAATATGGTCAGAGTCTAATCTATGATTTAGCCTTGTTAACCTAATATAAATAACAATGCACACAAAACTGGGTTAGTAATCAATCCAGCAATTACGATAATTCACGAGATCAAATTCTCACAATGAATGACAAAATGCAATACTTCATCCATCGAATTAACGATGATCCGTTGAATTAACAACGAATGACAAAGTATAATACTTTACCCATCGAATTAACGATGATCCGTCAAATTAATGACGAACGATAAAGTATAACCCTAATGTGGGCGGCACTTAAACATTCATTGGATATATTGATCGTCGGATAAATGAATCGTAGCAGCGATTGTGTTAATACCCTGTTTTGCGGCAGAATTTTCGATACCCTTGTGTGTTATCAGACTATTTCTATAATAACTCAAAGTGAATTTGGAATTTAAACGTCGCATCAACGTTCAGAATCCAGTCCCACAACAACCTATTTATATTTGAAAAACCGTCCCCCTCGCGTGGCGCGAGGGGGTGTCGCGTGGCGCGAGAGGCGCCCCCTACCATAGGGTAGCCTCGTGTAATAGTAGCTTAGCTGAGTTGATTGCGTGTGATTTTCAATTTTTGACAGCAAACTGTTTATCCTGATTCCGATTTTTCTGAAATTTTTAGGGTTTGTTCAGAATCAGTTGGGTCTCTCAATTAGGGTTTCCTTTTGGACTAATTAATATAATAATTATGACTTTTGATGAGAGTTGTTACACAACTCAATCAGTATTTGTCACATGGTTGCAGTTTCGATGTGACAGTAGTCATATTACTCATTGCCTCACTTTCGTCCAATAGTGAATTTATCAAATAATTCTATTTTACTATTATTCAATTTATCTGTCACTAGGCGATTCCTGTGACGGTGATCATATCACTGTTGATCATTCTCTCAACTAGTGACTCTGGTCATATCACTGTTGATCATTCTTTCAACTAGTGATTCTAGTCATAACACTGTTGATCATTTTCTCAACTAGTGCTTTTGGTCATGTCACTGTTGATCATTCTCTCAACTAGTGACTCTGAACTTAGTTGTGTCCCGTGACATTACTTTGTCAAATATATTACTTATGGCACAAAACCACTTAACCCAGAAAATGACATATATCATTTTATGTCAAACTACTATAACTTATCAAATATAATATGTTAATTAAATAATTGTAATATCATTATTTAATATATTAACGTAACTAAGACTAAAAATATAATCTTAGTATAGTAGAATATATTATACTTGACTATTTTATTATGGTATACACCTTTTAGATTTATTTCGAACATACATTAAATTTGTTAATCAATTTAATGTTAAAATAGTATTAGTTATAGGCTATGGCTGCTGGGCATAATTCCCACTGTGATTTGCGGTCATGTTACTATTGGCTAACTTTCTGGCTAATAGTAACGAGGATTAAATAATGTATAAAACCTCCCATACCGGCAGTTATTATAGAATATAAAAATTTAATCACTGTAAGTATAACTGGTAAACATTTAAGATTTTGGAAAACATTTTTAAATATAATTGTATCACAAAAAGGTGATAAAACTGTGAGAAAAGAGAATGGACTCACAAACGGTGAGAAAAGAGAAATGAACTCACATTGCAGATTTGAATTGAGCAGAGCCTAGCCTACTGATTAGCCTTCTTAACCCTAAATTTAATAACAGGCACACAATTATGGGTTAGTAATCAATACAGCATTTACGATAACTCACGAGATCAACCCTCACAACGAATGACAAAGTGCGATACTTAAACATCCATCGAATTAACGACGAATGACAAAGCATAAACCCTAATGTGGGCAGCACTTAAACATCCATTGGATAGTTTAATCGATCGGACATTGAATCGTATCAGCGATCGAGTTATTACCCTGTATTGTGGCGACGATTAGTGATCCGTGTGTGTTGTGATAGTGTTTCTGCTATAACTCAGCGTACAATTGGAATTTGATCGTCGAACGAACGCCAGGAATCGAGTCCCACTGCCCTCTATTTATACCCAAATTTTGACCAGCCTTGCGCACCGTAAGCATAATCCCTTGCGGTGCGCAAGGGACACCTAATGACCATAGGGTGGCCACGTCTGGGACTAGCCTAGCTGACTTGACGGATTTTGTAAATTCGATACTGACAGCGTTTTAATTGGATAATCGTAACTAGGGTTTTACCCCCCTGAGTTTTAGGGGCCCTGATCCTGATTCTGAAAATTCTGAAAATTTTAGGGTTTGTGCAGAATTACTTGGGTGTCTCAATTAGGGTTTCCTATTGGATAAAATAATAAAATAATTAGGACTTTTAATGAGGGTTGTTACAGTATAAGGGACAACACACTTGACTAGGGTTAAGTAACTAATTTTGTACTGAACATTAGTAAAGTTGGTCTTCAATATCAAGATTGGTTTAAGTTGGTCTTCAACAGTGAATGTGTTCAACTGTTCATTAGTATTGAACTTCTGTAGTATTAGAACTGATCTCTAATACTGAAATTCAAGCAATTTCAAAACGGAAAATAAGTGCATATTTGCATTTGTAACCATCAATTGGGTCAATTTTAGGGTACACCGAATCGAACTGAATTCGTTCTTGATTTCTCTCTAAGATTTATTCAATTGAATTTCGTGCTACCAGTAAAATAATTTAATCTAAAAGTGTTCTACACAAGCTTATTAATATCCAAGTATCACAAATCACAAAACCAACATTTGGTTGTTATATTGATGGATGGAAGCAATAAGGATTGTAAATTTTAAAGGTGCTTTTGTAAAACATATTCAATAATTCCTTCAAATTGTTGATAGACCATTAGTCCAACTCTAATTCGATCAACAAAATTTGATAAAAAAGTAATAATTTAGGGGTTGTTTGGCATATATGTGTTCAGCCATTAAAAAACCTAGCCTATTAAAAGATAGCCTTTGAATAGGTTAATATGTTTTTAAAACTTACCCATTAAGAGACTTCATGAACAATTAAAAGGTGTCTTTTAAATAAACCAAACACGTTATATCTCTGACCAATTCAAAGAGAGCCTCTTAGTGAAATTATCATGAGGCTACCAAAAGTTACTTCACAAATCTTTCTTCTAAAACAAATTAAACAATTTGGCTTTTGGAAGGTTATACCACACGGTGTAGGCGTGGGTTTGTGGCGTTTAGTCCTTTCCACATCGCACACACCACACACCACACGGGCATAGCGTGGACCTCAGTTGTCGTGAGGGCGAGTCAATTTCAACCAGCGTGGAGCTTCAAATCGTTCGGTAATATGTTCATTTACGTTCGTTCATGTTCATTTGTTTACTTGCCTCTGTGTTCGTTTATTTATGTTAATTTGTTCAAACATTAATGTTTTTTAATATTTCACTTTCACTCTTAAGTTTTACTTTCCCTATCCCACCCCCCCTCTTTCCACATCACACACACCACAAGGGCACAGCGTGGACCCCCGTTGTCGTGAGGGCGAGTCAATTTCAACCAGCGTGGAGCTTCAAATTGTTCGGTAATATGTTCGTTTACGTTCGTTCATGTTCATTTGTTTACTTGCCTCTGTGTTCGTTTATTTATGTTAATTTGTTCAAACATTAATGTTTTTTAATATTTCACTTTCACTCTAAAGTTTTACTTTCCCTATCCCCCCCCCAACCCCCAAACATTAGTTAATAAATATATTAAAAAAATAGTAAAATGTAAATTGTTATCTAAACATATGAATTAGTTGGACACTAAAGACATTTTTTGGGATATATCTAAGCAACTTTAAATAATTGTGTTTGAGTTAGCTAAACTTGATTTATGGTGTTTGTAGTAGACTTCTTGTGTCTTAAATTCTTGATTTATAATTTAATGGTTCTGCATACTACCTGTGTCGGAGCCAATGATCTCTTGATCAAGTGGTGGAAGGCTTGCATTTCTCTCGAGAGATGCAAGTTCAACTCCAACGGTGCAGAGTGAGGCATTGGTGGACAATGATAGGAGACCTAGGGAAATCTGGGTTCGATCCTTGAGCCAAACCGGTTTTACCGGTAATTTCACTGTCGTGCCTACGGACGAGTGTTAGGATCGAAGAGTCTCATGATAGTGTTTGTTTGCTATAATTTGAACAAATGAATGGATATTAATCAATGTAAGGTGCAGCGGAAATAAAAAACAAACTTTGTAAACACAATCAAAAGGAAACTAGTTTTAGTAAGCACATGCTTTTCACTGATCTGAATGATTAAAGTACAAGAAAGATTACATCATTGCTTACATACTAAAACTCCCCCTCAGCAAGATGCCCCAAGGTTGATTGCACAGGATGAAAGGATTGGAGGAGATGGAATCTCCCGGACAATCAAATGAAACAGTACAGGGTACTGTTCCATTTATAGGCACAGTCAAACCACTGAAGCATCTTTGCTGACATCACCATGAAAGTGACGTTTAACAAACTAACAAACTCTAACTACTGATCTAATACAGACACTGCTTATGCTAACCACTGACTACAATATATAACATAAAAGAAGTTAAACTACTGCTGAAACCTTCCACTGATGTGAACCCAGTAGTACTTGTTGTAACCCAGCAATGCTTCACCCATAGTAGTAGATTGAGCAGCAGGGCTTTGTACTTCATCAGACTTTTAGTGTGATCAATAGTTGTAAGTCAGCAGTTGTACAAATCAGTGGATTGGAGGTCATCAGATGTTTCAAATCCCTTTCAAGGGGAAAGTCTAGTGCAAACTGCTGTTTATTGTGAATCCACTGTTGTGACCTGGTTTTGGCTTTACATCATCTGTTCCTCTGGTAGGGTTCAATCCCAACAATCTCCCCTGGAACAGATGATGCCAAAACCTTTCATTATTCAGGATCTTTATTTTCTCATCAGAAGTTCCTTAGCTTGTCTTTTAAATTCCACTTCAAAGTCCTTGGAACTTGAGTCATCCTCATCCCTGCACTGTGTAAGTTCAAGGAGATCTTGTAGATCTTCAACACCAAGGCCTAGTGCTTGTTTCCTTGATATGTACTTCACTTCACCATTGGATCTGATCATAGTCAATACATGGGTCTTTTGATCAGACGTCCATTTTAGTATTTTTGAACCCAATGGGTTTCTTGGGAGAGGTTTATTTACTGATGAGTCTAGTGATTTTGGCCTTGTGAAGATTTGTTGAGCAGTATCCTGAGCTTTTATCTGTTCAGAATTTTCATCTTCCATTTGTTTGAAAGCCCTGTTTATGATCTCATTTGCTGCAGCTATATCTTCTGCTGTCTCTTTATCAATCAGTTCTTGTCTCTTTCTTTGATCTAACTCAATGTCTGAGATGTCTGTTGATGTGAGCAGTGGTTCAGAAGTTTTGATCTGCTGTTCTGGATTTATGTGATCAGGCTTCTTTGGTGTGTTTGAATCTGTCATCTTCCTTTTCTTTAGCCTCTTATAGGCCTCATCTGTATATTGCCTAGTCCATTTTGCTATGACATTGGCAGGTCCAACCTTTGCATCCACCATCTCTTGTTTCTTCCTTTTGTACTCTGAAGTAAGATCAGCAATGAGCTTTTTGTATTTGCTCCAGTTTGGAGCTGTCCTCTTCTTGCTTGGATCATTTTTTATTCTTTCAATTCTGTTTGCCTCATGCTTTAATGCAACTATTGGCCATTCTTCGAATTGTTTTTCTTCAGCTGGATAGAATTTTTCTTTCATGATGTATGCAAGATATTCTTTTCTCATTTCTTTTCGTAGATCTGCTTTGGGTGGTAAATTTGACATTTCTTTACTCAGATCTCTTGCATAGTCTTCCATCTGTTTGACTTTAGTGAGCAAGAATTCCATTTTTTCAGAAATGGCTTTGTCACCTTGATCTTCACATTCAAGTTTGGCTCTTATCTTAGCCTGCCTTGCTTTGAACTTGAGATATTAATCCATATTTTCTGGGTTTCTGAAGCCTATGAGAGAAGGAAATCTTCTTTTTGAAGGATCATCCTCAGTGTAGAATTATCTCATCTCATTTTTTACAGCTTCCAGTTCCAGTGGATATTTTGCAGCAATAGGATCATATTTGTCATCATTTACCTGAGTTGTTTTTCTTTTTCTGGTGTAAGTTTTCTCCAGTGAAGGAGTGCTTTTGGGTGATTTGTTGATTGGAGTAAAGATGGCTTGAAGTGAAGTGAGGATGCTTGGACTGACAGGTGTTGAGACAACCGGTGTTTCAGCCACTGTTGTCATTACAACAGATGTAACATCTGATGTCTTCTGCTTTTTAGCAGGAGGTGATGGAGGTGAGATGGTTTTTGGAGATGATGGTGTTTCTGGTGGGGTAGTGGTTTGAATGGTTTGAGTGAGAGCAGTTGTTGTAACTGAGGTGGTGGTTGTTGGTTTAACAACTGCTGAAATCACTGAAGTATCAACTGTTGTTGAGACAGCAGGTGTTGCAACAACTGTTTGGGTGGAAGATTGATGTGTGGAGCTTTTAGGAAGTTTGGGAGTGTGTTTTCTGGATCTGGATGGTATGGATTTGGGTTGCCTCACTTGTCTAGTGGGCTTCTTCTTTTCATCCTTGGGATTTTCATCATCCTTTGGCTCAGAAGTACCCTGCGCATTTAGTTCCATGAAAGCTTTCTTCTCCTGTTCAAACTTTGCTTTTTCCTTTGCTTCCAAATCACTTTTTACCTTTGCTTTTTCATCAACAAGGATCTTAGTGGTTTCATCAATCTTTTTAGAGCCATCTGGTTCCACTTTCTCCCCCTTTTTGGCATTAGCTGGTTTTGGGTTATCTATAATTATGATAGAGGGAGGAACAGTGCCAGAGGTGCTTAATATGTGGGCCTTAATTGCCTTGATATCAGCTTGAGTGTTTTTAAACCTTGCGTCCATAACATTCCTGATCTTTTAAACCTGAATCTCATGTTGCTGATCAGCTAGTTGTTTTTTATGGTTGAGCAATGGTTGAAATAAATTCCACAACTCACTTGTAGTGAGAGTGTATGTTGACTCAGCTGTTGAAGTTGATGCAGCAGTGGATGGTACCTTTTGATCTTTCAACACCTGTTGCAGCATGCCTTTGATTTCTGCAACAGATGTGTCTAGTTTGTCAACTCTGGCCATTAATTCTTGGTACAATAAATCATCACCCACTTTAATGGGATCATCTGATTTCCCACTAACAGTGGTTGTAACAGTGGTTGATTGAGGAATTGTATTCCAAAAATCATCCACTGCTGCCCCTTTTTCTTGGTACTGGGGACTTCTTCCCTCAACACTTGATAACCTTTTGATGGTACCAGTGGACAAAACATACTCACTAGTGGTTATCAGAGGTGCTATGGAAGGAATTGCCTCCAAGGAAGTCTTATGGATGTAACCACTGTCCATATGCAAACCAGTGGGTTCAGCACTTGTAGTGGCTGCTTCACTTGGATTACCACCAAGAGTTACTTGTAACTCAAGGGGTGTAACCTCCTCAGGTCTTGTTGGTGGGTTAGCTATGATTGATACATCAGACCCAGTCGTTTGTTGAAGTATATTCTCATTGATAGGTGAGTGAAAAGGACTGGTTTGTGCCTGGTTCAAATCAATAGCATCCAACAATAATTTTGTTGGTGGGGGAATTGTGGAGGTGAGGTTGGGTGTAGAAAGAGAATTGGCCCCGGGCATTGGGCTGTGGATGATGGAAGCAAGTGATTCCAGAGCATCATATTGTGGTGTCCCTATTTGTACAACCTGTTCTTTTTTAGAAGAAGCAGGAGGAGTTTCAGTCATAGGTTGAGATATTTCTACCAACTGCTGTGAGGAAGTAGCAGCAGTGGTTTCTTGTGACTTTTGTGCTGTCACTGGCATTTGCTCTGGTATCTCATCCTCCATAGTTGCCTTTTTGGTAGGTTTTGGGGGTTTTTGAGTTTTCTTTTGTTTTGGCTTTTTGGTAATTTTAGTTGTGGGTTTCAAAGCAGTTGTTTTGCTGCTTTGATCACCTTGAGCAGTGGGCTCAGCAGCAGATACCTGAGGAGTAGTGGTAGCTGCTAAATTCTGCTCAGGCACCTCTGCTTGTGTTTTGCAAGGTGTTGACATTCTTGTAAAAGTTTCTACAGTTAAGCTGTTTATTTGAAAAGAGACACCTTGTTTTATTGCAACAACATCATCCTTACCAAGTTTCTTTTCAAAATAGTAACTTAAAAATCTTGGAAAAAGTAAGAATGGCTTTTGATCAACATTTTAACCAAATCATTAAAGATTTCCTAGGAGTAATTAAAATTTTCATCTTGAAGAATAGCATATCCCAGATTTTGAATCTTTAATGGTATCTCATTAAAAGGGGTGGTTTTGTTTGAAACACACATTAGCAGAGTATGGAACAAAAATCTTGTTGCAGGTGGAAAATTACCTTTTTGTAAGGTATCCTTTTTTATTTGCTCTGCATAACCCCTTTCAAGGAAATCAGTTTTTAACTCATTTTTGGGAAAAGAAGTTTTACCTTGCTGATCATTGAGTTCAAAGACTTCCGAGATGGATTGTGGTGTGATTTGGACAGCTTTACCCTTTAGAGAGGAGTTAATGGCTATGACATCTTTTCCTTGTTTGTCAAGGGTAATATTCTTCCAGAACTCTCTTTGGGTGTCCAAATAAATTGGAGCATCTGCTGTTAACAAAGTTTTGTACTTTGATGCAGACATGATATCAATGATGGAGTTGAAAGCATCAGTGGTGCCGGGTTTTGTGAGAAGACCCAGAAGGTTGTGAGAAGATTTGTGTGGGATTTCGATAGGTTTAGCCTTTTGAGAGACCTCTTTGGAAGATGATTTTGAAGTGGATTTTGCGGAGGACTTCGATTTAGTCATTTTGGAAAAGACGATCAAAGAAAGTTGTGAAGGAATTTGTGGAAATGAGATGAAAAACTGCTTTGAGAAAGGAATTTTTATGAATTCGATTTGACAGTGAAAACCCTGTTTGGGTGTTAGGGCAGGGTTTTATAAAGTGAAAAAGTGAGTGCTGACGTGGCGACGGTTACAAAGATCTGACGGATAAGTACTGACCACGTGTCAACCTCTGACAAAAGATGAATAGTGGAAGACAGTTGTTTAGGAAACCACTGATAGTACAAGTATCAGTGGTTGCTAGAAGGACATATGGGCCCACAGTGAGTGACTTTCACTATCAGTGGATAACATATCAGTGGATGAAAACACTGATTTTAAGCATCAGTGATTTTCAAGGAGTCAAGAGAACAGGGGTTGACTTTCAGCAATGGACAATATTTTCTGAACAGATGTTTGAAACAGATCAGTGGTTATGGGCATGAATCATGAAATTAAAATGTTGTTTTGATTTTTAACCATTTTTTATGGACATTTATCAGCAGTGATTGATATTTTGAGGCTAAACTGGTCTGCAACTGATGATATATCTTTAACAGCTGTATTGAAGTATCTGTAAAATGACATCCTTTGCAAAACACATTTTAGATGCATATTGTCAAAAATTAACATATCAGCAGATCTTTCAGAGATTTACATTCAGGATTATAAACAGTGGTTTGATATCCCTGATGATAGAAACCTTTTATATTGACCACTCATTTTGTATTTTAATCTTTTGAATTAACCATGAGTAATCAAGCATTTTAAGGTCAGTTAGCAATCAATATTTTATCTGTGATGACAACTTGAGTTTGAAATGACCTTATCTATTTCACCGTTACCTTTTGAGCTATTTTTCAAGGAAAGTATCACCCTAAGTAAAAAAAAATAAGGGTTCTACTACCTGACAGGAGATTGAGACTTTTACTATCTAAAACAAGTAAAAGTACAAAATATATCATTCTCTAAAAGAAATCAAGAATAATATATCCTGTTTTATTGAAGAAAAACCTTTGCAAGAACAATAAAGGTTTTATGAAAACAGCAACAACAAGATCTGGTGAAATAAGATTTGATATATGATTATCACATCATTCTTAAGTTTAGGAGTATGGTCAGTGGTTTGAAATACATTTTAATCACCTCTGCTTTGAGACCATTTCCTTATCAGTTGATTGCAACTATGAGGAGACATGTTTACATAAGTTTTGAAAGCCTTTTTAGACCTTATTACCATGTGATGATTTTGAAAAATTTTGTCCAGTCCTCTTGTAAGGTTAATCACCAGTGACACTTCTGTTACCTGAATTTCCCTGAATCAATGAGTGCACACGGTTGCTTGATGACCATTTTTTAACCCAAATTTTGAACTCTTAAGTGTTCTGTGTTTATATTCACTTCTTTTGACTTCAAAAGTTTTTGTGATAAACACACTTAAGATGTTTTGTGATTTTTTTTTTCTTCTTCCCTTTTTGTCCTTTCCATTGATAAGTTTTAAATACTTACTGGAAAGTTCGAAGGAAGGAATACTTTGATTCCAAAATCATTTTACAGCAACGTTTTAAGAAATTTGTTCATTTTTGCAAATGCTTATGCCAAATTTCACATTACATATGATCTGAATAATTTTGACTGTTGATTTTTCTTAATGTATTTTTAACACAATTGATTTGGTCCTTTTTGAGGATTCTCAACCTGTTTTTCAATACATAAGATCTGATAGCTAAAGTTTTGATTTCCCTCTTTTAGTATTAACAAAGACACTAATGTTTTATCTGATCATAGCCCTTTGTTAAACATGAGGTGAACACCTTAGCAACAGTTATGATGAGAACATCACAAACTTCCTAATAACTTTTGAAATCAATTTTGTAATATGAATAATCCAACCAAAGTCACCAGATGAATTTTTCAGATCTGGAACTATTGGTGATTTATGCATGATTTTGTCGTTACGTGAATTTTGCGTGTCTTATGACATCCTGGTTATTTTACAGAGTTTTTGAATAAACCACTTTAAACGTGATTACTCGTTACTCTGTTTTTCAACTAAATACGATCAACCTTAGCATCAATAAATTTTGAGCTGAACTGTTATGTCAAATTGATTGTTAGATCGAATTTGACTGTCCAAGCTCTGATACTAATTGTTAGGATCGAAGAGTCTCATGATAGTGTTTGTTTACTATAATTTGAACAAATGAATGGATATTAATCAATGTAAGGTGCAGCGGAAATAATAAACAAACTTTATAAACACAATCAAAAGGAAACTAGTTTTAATAAGCACATGCTTTTCATTGAACTGAATGATTTGATTACAATAATGATTACAACACTGCTTACATACTAAAACTCCCCCTCAGCAAGATGCCCCAAGGTTGATTGCACATGATGAAAGGATTGGAGGATATGGAATCTCCCGAACAATAAAATGAAATAGTACAGGGTATTGTTCCATTTATAGGCACAGTCAAACCACTGAAGCATCTTTGCTGACATCACCATGAAAGTGACGTTTAACAAACTAACAAACTCTAACTACTGATCTAATACAGACACTGCTTATGTTAACCACTGACTACAATATATAACATAAAAGAAGTTAAACTACTGCTGAAACCTTCCACTGATGTGAACCCAGTAGTACTTGTTGTAACCCAGCAGTGCTTGACCCATAGCAGTAGATTGAGCAGCAGGGCTTTGTACTTTATCAGACTTTTAGTATGATCAGTAGTTGTAAGTCAGCAGTTGTACAAATCAGTGGATTGGAGGTCATCAGATGTTTCAAATCCCTTTCAAGGGGAAAGTCTAGTGCAAACTGCTGTTTATTGTGAATCCACTATTGTGACCTGGTTTTGGCTTTACATCATGGTAGGGTTCAATCCCCACAGCGAGTTATCGGGTTTTCTCCGAAATTGGTGGTGGACTCGGGTTACTCTCGGAGTACCCCGTTTGGTCCAGTGGGTGCCCCAAGAATGCTTGGGATTGATTTTGTTTGCCGTTCAAAAAAAAAAAAAAAACTGCTTGTGTCGGATGTTCAAGGTTAATGGTGCTTCTTTTCTTTTTTTCAAGTTTAATATTCGTTTGTGTTCGTCTGCTTTGTAACCGGTGTTCACGAACAACTAAAATCTATATCTATACTATATAATAAAAGAAACCTATTTAGGGACACTTGTCAACGTATTAAGCCATGTCTTACGGATAATTATTATTTTAGTTTAATTTTTCTAATCTAATCTAATCTAAATTATAATAAATTATTCCAATAAATGCCACATGGCAATATCTCATTCTTCCACAAATAATTTTATTTAAATTTTAATGATTCCAGATTTCTTATAAAATTATTTAGTTTAAAAAAAACTATAATAGTATGGTAGATCGAAAGTCTGAATTATAATATGTTTTTCATTTATCTCATTTTCCTATAAATATTTTTTTTTAAATTATAATAATTCCAGATTTCTTATAAAATTATTTAGTTTAAAAAACCTATAATAGTATGGTAGATCGAAAGTGAATTATAATCTGTTTTTCATTTTATTATTATAATATTTATAATAAAATTACCTTAAAACATCAATTCATTATTATTAACAAAATAGATTTATCAATTCGATTATACTTAATCAAATTCGTTATTATCAATTCCTTCTTATTTTTCATAAAATAATTTGTATCATCTGTAATATCAATTCTTCTTATCTTCTTATTTACCATTAAAATATATTTTAGAGTAAACTGCCATTTTGGTCCCTGTGGTTTGGCGACTTTTGCCATTTTAGTCCAAATCTCAAACTTTTTACATCTGGGTCCCTGTGGTTTCACTTTTATTGCTATTTTAGTCCAAAAATCAAATCAGGTCAGATTTCTAAAAAAAAAACCCTGCTATTTTGTCCTTTTCTCAGGGGCAAAATAGTCATTTTTTATTTTATTTTAAGAAAATAAATACCCACTTCCTCTACCTCTTTCTCTCTTTTCTCTCTGCACATACTCTCTCTCTAAAAACACCCCTCTGTCTCTCTCTCTAAACACCCCTCCGCTCCTTCATCTTCCGCCTCTCCTCCTCTCTCCACCCCCAGCCCACCATCATCTTCTTCCTACTGGGAGATTATCAGCATACACATCGGTCAAGTCAAGTCGGCAATTCATGCTGGGAGCTTTACTGCCTCGATACATTTTAGTTCGTTTTGAGTAAATCTGTGTGTATGAATCGATACATTTGTTGAATCTGCTGTCAAATATTGTTCGATTTTCGTTCTTTTTGAATAAACAATGTGTTGAATCGATTTAGTTTGTGTTTTGGTGAATTTGCTGCCAAATTTTGTTCAGTTTTCGATCGTTTTGAGTAAATCTGCGCGTATGAATCGATTTAGTTTAGGTTTTGGTGAATTTGCTATCAGATTCTGCTGTTAATGTTCATATCAAATTTGTTTTCTCTTTATGATCCGTAGTCTGTTTTCGTTTGACGATTCTAAATGGTAGTGGCAAAGATGTGGGCATCATCAATTAATTAGGGCTTGAATCAGTAGCAGGGCTTGAATCAGTAGCAGGTCTCATTCAAATTGGCGAGGTGTTAGGTTAGGGCTTGAATCAGTAGCAGGTCTGATTTCAGGAGCATGTGTTAGTATCGGATTGTGATACGGATGGCGTTGATGCGGTTGTGGATGGTGGAATTACTGGTGAATTTGTGTCTGCTAGAAATGATTGAAAAGTGGGATGGGAGTGAGAAATGGATGAAGATGATGATGAACAGGCGAGTTCATTGAAAAGGGGGAAAGAAGAAAAGGAGAGGGGGGTGGGAGTGGGGTGGGTAGGTTGGCAAGTTGGCAAAATGACCAAAATGCCCCTTAGAAAAGGACAAAAAATCAGGTTTTTTTTAAAAAATCTGAGCCGACAGGGACACAGATGTAAAAAGTTTGAGATTTGGACTAAAATGGCAAAACTGGCCAAACCACAGGGACCAAAATGGCAGTTTACTCTATATTTTAACATCTCATAAGCTAATATCAATTTATCTTATCTTCTACTTATTATTTTTAACTACGAATTTCTTTTAGTCTCTCTCATCATTTATGAGACTTGAATCCAATCTCTCCCCTTCCAAACTCGTGTTTTAAAAGTTGTCTTTTCCAATGGACCATCACCCTATTCATACTTGTCTTATTGTATTATGAAAATGAAAAAAATATATTATTTAACCCGTGTAACACACGGGACTATGAGGGTGTTTGGGGTTCCTTATTTTGAGGGTAAAAGGACTTTTGAAGGGCAAAAGTCCTTTTTATAAGACCGTCCGTAGTGGGGCGTGATTTGTAAAAAAAATTCAAAAAAACGCTCTATAACGCCCCGGTCACCATTACATGGGGCGTGACCGGGCGTTATTTTTCAAAAAAAAACCGAAAGTGGCGTTTTAATTAAAACGCTGAAACGGGTGAAAGGGTTGAGAAAAGGACCATTGGCAAACGATCAAAATTGTTTTTTTTTAATTTAAAAATTTACCCCACTATATATATCCACCCACTTTATCATATTTTTTTATACAAAAACACCCACTTTCTCTCCCACTTTCTTCTATTTTTTATAAAAAATACCCACTTTCTCCTATTTTTTATACGATCATGCATCCATACCGACCCGCAAGACCCACGAACCCGAACACAACCCAACCGCAAAACCCGTATAACCTTCAAGACATGGACCCGAGCTTTTTTACGTACGCGGCTTACTTGAGTGGCGCCACTTCGTTTGTGCCTCCCCCTTTCGGCTATGGTCAAGCCGGCGGGTCGCAACCCGAACAACCACAACCCGAAACCGAACCCGATGTCGATGTCGTGCCGGAGACGCAACCCGAACCGGTGCAAGATAAATCAAAACGCGGCAGAAGGTCGCATAAGAAGAAGGATAAGGACGAACCTCGAAGTACAAAAACTATCATTAAATGGACGAAGGAGGATGAATACACGTTGACTCGGGCGTGGCTCGACGTTTCGGAGGACGAAGAAACGGGTAACTCTTTTATTATTATTTTTTACTTTTATTTTTAACATACAACTTATTTGTTTACTTTTTTTTTAATTTGTAGCAAACTTTCAAACGGGTCCCGTTTTTTGGGAGAGGGTTTGTGAACTCTTTTTTAGCACGTGGGGTCAAGGCGAACCTCGGGACAAAGATTCCATTTCTAGCAAATGGACCGACATCAACAACAAGTGTCACGCGTTCCAAGAAGTTTACCAACGTAACTACGATAATCGCCCGAGCGGTGAAAGTGACGTCGGGGTTTTAACGAGGACTTTGGAGGAGTTCGATAGGACGAAATGCCCTTTCACGTACTATAAGTGTTAGGAACTACTACGAAAAAGTCCAAAGTGGGCGCTAGTTAATCCAATGACGTCTAGTAGTAGACGTCGAGCTAAAAGGTCAAAAACATCATCCTCCGTTGACCCTTCAACTCCGACATCGGATGCCCGCAACGTCGATTTAAATGAGGTGGTGGACGTTGATGAGGAACTTCAAGAAGAGTTGAACCGACCACCCGGTAGAAGAAAGGATAAGCGAACCGGGAAAAAAACGGTCGAGTCGTCTTCCGATCTCGAGTTAAAGGATGATTTCGAGGAGATGAACCGTCGTCTCCAAAACATTCACGACCTCGGCCACAAACGTTGGGAGATTATGCAAGAACGAGTGGCCGAAACCAAAAAGTTTAACGAGATGCAAGAGGCGAGGCAAATGGAAAAGGACATTGAGTTTTTGTCCAAATCGATCGACCATCTCCAAGGCGACGCGTTGATCCTTGCGCAAATGCGTCGACAAAAAATTCGAGAAAAATATGGACTCTAGATCATCTTCTTTTTTTTTAACTTTATTTTTTTCAGTTTTTTTTTCGGGTTTTTTTCGGTTTTTTAATTTTCTGTTATTTTTTTCGGTTTTTTTTATTTCAAGTAGTGTAATTTTTATTTTAAATTAATGAAGAATTTTATGTTTTAAATTAAAAAAAAATAAATAATTGTCAAATGATTAAATGGGGGTTATTGGCATAATGCCCACTACGCCACTTTTGCTATAATGCCCCAACGCTGACTAGGATGCCACGTGTCAGATAATGCCCCATGGTGGGGGCATTATAAGGGTGAAGGGAGTGGTTAAACAGGTGAAAGTGGCAAACTTTAAAATGGACCAATCAGAGAGTGCCACGTCAGAGAGGAGAAAAAGTTTAAACTTTGCTGAAAAGTGTTGGCAATGGTTTAGACAGTTGAAAGTGGCAAACTTTTTTTTTTGTTTTTAAAAATTATGTGTTAAATAAAAACAATAAAGGATCAAATTAATTAAAAAAAACAATTACATTAAAATGAAACTAAAAAAAAAATTCATAGAAATAACCTCACTAAAACAACGCAACGACTAAAAAAATTAAAAATCACACGGCCATCCATACTTTGTGGCTATCTCGCGTTTTCGTGCGAGCGTGATCTCCAACATTGCTGGGGGAACATTGTCGTGAGGCCGGTTGTACGTCTCCAAGTCCTTGTCGAATTTAGCCTGGCGCATATTTTCGGCTTGCTTCTCGGCCAATGCCAAATATCTTTCCTCTCGCACCCTTTTGATATCCATCAACTCTTTTTTCATCGCCCTATATTCTTCAAATTTAGTGGTTATGTCTCTTGGATCGTCGCTTGAAGAAGGGGCGGCTTTGGCTTTTTTATCCCTTTTCTTTTGTCTTCGTGGCGAGGGATCCACGTTCATGTCGGGGATAGTTTGATGGCCACTCGTGAACTCGGCATTCGGTGTATCCGCTTGGTAATTACCCGAGTCTGACGACTTTCTTTTTGAACTCGAGCCCGAGCTTTCGTCTTCACCCAACAACGGAATTTGGCTATATTTTTCTTGACTTCGGACGACCTCCCACGCCGCCATATGAGAAAACTCATGATGTTCTTTTTCCTTGTAATCCTTAAACGCTTGCTTCAAGACCCAAGCATCGTCGGATCCGCTTGGACGTAAACGGTCCTAAAATAATAAATTACAGAAAAAAAATAAGTATTTTTTTGGGTAAAAATTAAACGTATGAATATTAAATAGTTTACCGCTTGCTGATAAAACCCGTTGAATGTTTTCAACTTTCCGTGCATGGTAATCATCTTGGAGCGGACCTGATGATGGGTTCGGCTGCTTCCTCCCATCGTGTTGTTGAAGTGCTTAAGAACTTTGCCCCAAAAACTATTCTTCTTTTGTTGGTTGCCTTTTCTTTTGTCTAAGGTGCAATGAACCAAAGCCTTGGCCAATGCCTCCTCTTGTATAGGAGTCCAATTTTCCCGTTTCGCTTTACCACTCTTCCCTCTCGGCTCGTTTGCGGGTTCTTCTTGATGATGGCCTTCGTCTTCGTCATCATATTGCTCTTGAGTTTCCGCCACAAATTCTTCGTCGTCTTCATCTTCCACATCTTCGTCCCTCGGCAGTTGTGAGGATGGGGTTTGAAAACCAAACGGGTCAAAAGTGTTTTGGTCGTCTAGGGAATCATAGATATTTGGAGCAACCATGGTCGGACCCTGTGGAAAATAGTTTTGCGGCGAAAAATTTGGATAGGGTTGGGTGTTGAACCCGTAAGTCGGTTGCATGCCTTGGCTATAAAAAAATGGAGGTTGGCTATGTGTGGCGAAGCCTAGTTGCGGATGATACGGCGGAGTTGCACCACTCGAGCCGCCCCGTTGAGTTGGCACACTCGTCCTCGAGCCGCCCCGTTTAGTTGCCTTGCCATCGCGTTTGCTTGAGCCTTCCATTTGCAAATATGTAATAAAAAAACTTGGGTGAAAGTTTGGAAAAGAGAAGCAGAATGTGGTTGAAAGTTTGGTGCAAAAATGTTGATTTATAATAAAAAGTATAATTTTTTTTTATTAAACGGCAATAATGCCGTTACACACACACCCCAATGTTTGTCCTCTTCTCCTTTGTCGATCGGTGAGTACATACCGATAATGATGTTTGGCGCGCGGTAAACAAGGGAGGGCGGCGGTGTTACCGCTCGGCTTTCTCCTTTGCCGAGTGGTTTCCCGCACCACTCCCTTCACCCTAACAACTTACCACTACACATGGTCTAAGTGTTTGGCTTTCCTTTTAAAGGGCAAAAGTCCTTTGGATTTGTCAAAAGTCAGGATTTCCTGACTTATTTTGGCCAAAAGTCCTTTTGCAAAAGTTGAAAATAAGCTAAGCCAAACATGCCCTATAACCTGGTTCCTTGATAAACAAACACAAACTTCTGTTTGACATTTGTTGGTGAACGTTTTCTTAACAAACCTACACGAACATCTGAATTTCCACCCATGAGATTGCTTCTCCTGCCACCCTATTCGTATCTTCAGGTAGCGTATTCGATTCTTGTTCCAACCGTTTTTTGTGTAATCAACAGCAATTGGAAGCAAAAGAGATGATAAATGCTGCAAAAGATAATTTCTCAAGTAACATATAATTTCTTGTAAGTTTCTTTTCCTAAATTGCAGCTTCGATTGGTTTCTTTTCCTAAAGATAATTTCTCCAAAAACCCTAGATTCCCATTTTAGGTATTTTAGGATCCCTTTAAATGTATCGGTATAGGTGGTTTCAGAAGCTAAATTGAGTTGATATCATTGTCGATTTGGATTGTTTGGGTCTGTTTGGTTTATCTCAATCTGTGTTTATTATTAACTTTGAATTTTCTGCTGTTAATAGGAGGAATAGAACTATAGTTTGAGACCATATGTTAGTGTGGTCACATAGACCCTTTCTCTTCCCTTACATGCTTGAGCCTTTTACCTCGATGGCGATAGAAATAAAACTGCAGTTACCAGAATGCCCAAACTCTTAACACATTCTATCTTTGAAGCTATGTAGTTAAGATCCTGGTATATCACCGATATATCAGTGATATATCGGTTATTGGTCCCTTGCCGAGATATCGGTGCAGAATATCGGTACCGATAATATCGGCGATATTGACCGATATTTAACCGTATATCACCGATTTTCCCAATATCAGTATCTTTCTTCTTAGTTCTACCATTCGTCTTTCTTCTTATTGTTGCTATTAGTGTTTTAAGTCTTAATTGTTAGTTGTTAGTGTTAAATGTTAGTGTTTTATAGTTAGTTCCTACTTGCTACAATTGTTAGTGTTTTGCAAGTTGCAAAAGGTTAACTTGTTGATGGTAGGAGAGTGTACTGAATTATTAGTGTTATATTGCTATATATAAAAATTTAGCATGATATTAGAATTACCGATATTTCAAATATTGGTCCTTGACCGATATCTGATATTTTACCGCATTAACTACTTAGCTTTGAAGGACCTAAGCACCGTGTAACCATTGCATTTGACAGTTGGCACTATCAGATTAATATAAAATAGCTAACTTTATTAATTAGTGTTTTGAGTTTATCTAGTTTTATCCGGTTTCTTAATTTATCTTGTTTTTTAGCCTTGTATATTTTATACAGTTTTCTTTCAATTTCACATGCTACGATAGGCATTTTCATGTAACTCTGAGATTCATATTTTCTTATTCATCCTTAGGCTGTCGTTAGTGTATCATCCATGGTCAGGAAAACTACTGTTTTGTCTTCTTCATTTTGTTTTTCTTATTCATTTTTTATATATTGGAGCCCTCAAGTTCTCATATTTATCCTTGCGAACTTGTTTGATTAATTCTCATTGACATATATGGTCCTAGGAAACAATCACTACCAACGAAACTCATTTTGTGCCTTTCATCAACTCTTGGCATCTGAACCATATGTTAGTTGGAGATCCACATCACCGTCGCGTCTCGCTCCAGTGCCCGCACTGCCTTGCCTGTAAGACGATTCCAAACAAACTTTACACATCACTGCCACCTACGACCTTCACAGCCGCCAAAAATTAGCCGGATCGTTCTCAATTTAGATTCCTGTTTCACCTCTAATTACTATATGATTCCAGATTGTTTCTATCCTCATCATATTTGTTATTGATATACCAAAAAGGCACCCATCTCATGAAGTTTAAGGGTCTGTTCCTGCCATGCATCAACTATCAAGTCTACAAAGGCCATCAAAATTGGGAAAATTAATATCTGTTATGTCTTGAACCAACTTTGACATGTCATCAATGTTGGTAAATTCAAGGTAGAAACTTTTCATGATTCCTGGTGCGTCGGTGTATCAATGTTCAATAGGATGAGAATGTAAACCCTCTCGAAATCCATATATTTGAAGGTGGAACAAGAACTTGTTATGGATAAAGTCCAACTAATTTTTGGGTGACCGCCTCTGGAGGTAGGTGGTGGCGATATGTAGGGTTTTTTCCGAAAACTTCCATCAAGCAAGGCGGTGCTGGTGCTGGTGATGTTGGGATCTTGGAAAAAGTCGACCACGATCCCCATGTCATGACGAGTAGTCGAGTAGTGACACATGAGTTGGTGGATGGTAGTGATTGTGTCTGGTTTTGATAGCTGCTGTTAGACGAGTCTGATTATTTGGCAAAGACGATCCCGACGCCAGAGTTGATACTTGGCGTGGTCATGGGGACATATCTAATATTTTCAGGGCGTTGATATAAATTGACTAAGAGCAAAACTATATGAAGTATTAAAACAGTATCCCTCTAGATCATAATTGTTAATGGCGAATAGCGACAAATAGTGATAAGGTACCCATATGCTATATAGCGAATAGCGATAAATAGCGAGCACTATTTTATACATCGCGATACCCTAGAAAAAAATTTATATGTATGTTATATCAAATTATCCTGGTATATACTGTCACCCAAAGAGGCACAATCGAAGGCTCAACTTATCAAGACTTAGACCCAGAACCCATTTATCCAAGAAAATAGGGATGTTATTGACCATCCAAGGCCCATTCTCAAGCACATCAGGTAACCCTTTTTCGCTTTTGAACTTAAAATAGAAATAACCAGTTGGATTTTTTTGTAATTTTCTCAAGGTCATATGCACGCCATAGGCGATGCAAACAGCCATTTACTACATTGCAATCCATAGACGTACCAATAAAGTAACCGTATAAGTGTAACGGGTATACCTGAGCCAATACATCAAGATCATTTTGAGTGATAATGATCCCTCTGCACTCTGCAGTGATGATTGGCGGGAAATACTCCTTGACAGTTTCATTTTCTTCATTTTGCTTCATCATTTGAGCATACGAAAGACTTCCAGCCCTATGGTTATCCCAACAAGACCTTTTCTGGTCAATAGATGCCCCCTGCAGTTTTCTGGCTGTTCCAAACTGTAGCAGCAGCAGATGTGGTACCCCCCGACATCCTGAATTGTACCATTAGCAGCATCAGCAGGGACCGGGACAGCAGGGTTTGAGCTCGTATCAGTGCTCGAGTCCGGACCTGTGTTAACGACTAAACCATTACTCTTTACCACATCCGAAACCCCATCAACAGACAGGTTGGACTAAAACCGGTTCATCCTCATCCATATGCACTGAATTCGTTGCACTTGTATGCTCCTGGGCTTCACCAGCATCGCTTTGTTCATCACCTTTTAGGGCATTAGACTTGGCCACAATAACTGCAGCCCATCTCAACGGACCCGTTTTTGTCTTTGCTGAGATTCGTTGGGTTTCTTCCACAAACCCCTTAATTCAAAGGTCTGAAAGCATAGGGCCATACTTGACAACTGGTTTTGCTCTGTTATTCTTCCTGAAATACTTGATTTTGACCCCTCCCCTTTTAGGGTTAGCAGATTTGTACCCACCTGGTGGAAGCCCTGCTTCCTGCATAAGAGCATGGTCATGTGCAACTTTTTAAGCCCGAATCTGAGCTAATTCTTGGTCCACAGACCTCGTATCACAACTGGGTTGCAGGTTCGCGGCCACATCATCTCTAGCATAGCCATTGGGAGCCAAATTTTGAGCGAATGACTCGTATTGAGCCTTAGGGGTAGCGGTATAGGCTTAGGAATTCCTGTATAACCTAACTGACACAAAAGCAAAATCTTCTTTTCTTTTATTAACTTATTTATGTGACTTTACCCTTCCTATTGGCTATGATGTGGTCAAAGTGCACATTTACATAGATATTAGAAACAAGTAGTTCAGAACATCAAATATGAATAAAAGGGAGACTAAAAGTTTTATGGACAAAACACAATTTAAAGACCAGATGAGGATTACATGTGGCATTATTCAATAATTCAAGAACATTAGAAGAAACCGCAGATCCGTTAGAAAGAACAGAGTTGCTATGTAGATTATCATAATTGATAACAAAGACGTGTGGTGAGATTTAATATCAAACTGTTCTGTTCAGAAATCTCTTACCAGTTCTTTATCATGCCTTTTTAATGCTTTATATGTGACCATTTAAGTTGATATGTTAGTTGAAATGTTGACTTTCACATAAAATGAAATTTTCTTGAGAAAATCTCTTTATACATTCATCATATATTCCACCCTCTGTTATTAATTTTTGCAAGTTTGATGTCTATTTGTTTGATCAATCTGTCAATAGATATTAATATGATTAATATCAAGCTTTGGATGTAATATTTCCAAAAGCCTTTTACATATATTGTAGATGGTATATTGATCTCAAAGCATTTTATAGTCATTTCTATTTAAAAGTTGAAATTTTTTGATATGGCATCCTATAACTAGCATAGTGGCAAATCATTTCAGGATATTTAAATTCTGCTGGCAAAATTCTCTTTAAAAAAGCTGTATCCTGTTAATGTAAATCAGGTATTTCTTTTGCATTGGAAGTCACTGTGTACATTCTATGTAAGTTGTGATCTTTAGATAAGAATAATCCAACTTCAAATATCTCCTTCATGTTACATTATTCATATTCATAAATTTTAGCAAATTTCCCTTAACGAGAACATGCATAAATAGTTCTGTATAATAAATTTAATCATTTGTGGTAGCTTTGTGAGTTTTAGTCAAGGAGTTATGAGTATAATAATACTAGCAGATTAAGTCGAGTAAAGGCTAACCATCTTCGTATATTTGATGATCTATTAACTGATTTGTGTGAGTATTGAGTAACGAGTAAAAATTGAACAACAAATATAATCCATGGTATATGCACATTTCCGACGGTATCCATATTTGTCCAAGTTCAATGAACCCAGAGCTACAAAGCGTAAGTAAATAAAACTGCTAATCGTCAATATGCAGCCCCAAAACCAAAAATCAAACGCTTATACAGACTTAGGGCTCCAAATCACTTTCTTCCAAATCCTTTATCCAACACAAAGGCACACACACCCTAACCCATTCTACATTGCGTTTCTTTCTTTCGTGAACAACGAAATCCATCGGGGATCATTGCATCTGTCTCTAAAAAATGGTTCGGAGGAACTCATCGAAGGTTAGACGTAGGGCTAGGGAACTGTCGGACGATGATCGGATCACCCGATTGCCAGATGGTGTGATCCATCACATTTTTTCGTTCATAGATACTCGATCTGTTGTTCAAAGTAGTCTTCTATCACAAAGCTGGGAAAATACATGGAAATCGCACCCGCATTTGAACTTCGAGATCGATCCATCTCCCGATCAGGTAAGTGGCTCTAAATTCCCCAATTTCACGCACCGCTTTCTATCTAAGCGTGATGACGTTACGGAGCTTTCCACCATCGAGTTCCGATCAAATTCAATCACTCTTCGGCTTCTTAAAAGGATCATACTCTATGCAATGTCGCATAAGACCCGGAAGCTAAAGATTGAATTCTCGGGTGATAAGCTAACACGACGTGGCGGATTTGATTCATCTTTGCTTAGATCTCGATATCTTCAACACCTTTCTCTGAACATTGATTTTGGGCTTAAAATCAGTCCATCTCTGACATGGGATTTTCCGGCTCTAACCACTCTAACTATTAAACGTGTTACATTCACGTTACAACTTGTTAATGATGATGCAAGTAACTCTGTTGATCTGTTTTCCCGATTTCCGAATCTGAAAACTCTTGCGTTGGATGACTGTACGTTATCTGATATTGATACTTTCATAATCAAGTCAAGTGAGTTAGAGAGTCTATCCTTGATCGGTATTCATCAATCGTGTGAGTTTGTGGTCTCCGCACCAAAGCTTTCATTGTTCACATATAACGGCATTGCTCGGTTTTCGTTATCAGCCAAAGATCTCAATTCATTAAATACAGTAAATTTTCAAACGATCTATAATAGATCTATTGAGGAGCAACCTATGTTACTTGAGTTAATGATCAAGACGTTCCAACAACTCTATAAGGCAAAGTCTCTTACCTTAAACTTAGAAGCCTTGAAGCTTCTTTCTATGTTCCCAGAATTGTGTGAAAGACGAAATTGCCCTTTCACAAGTCTGCAAAGTTCGACTGTGGTTTCACGCCACTGGCTACCGCATTCCTTGACTGGGTTTTCCGGTGTTTTCGATTATTTCAGTCGCAGCTCTCCAGCTCTTAAGATTCATATCGATTTGAATCCAACACCATTGCGGTTCCGTTATTAGTGTTTTGATCTTGTATGCAGCATGAAGACGTCATTGTCTGGTTGCTGGTAAGGTCAGTTTAAATTCTTTTACATATTCTTGTTTAATAAGTTTTTAACTATTATTAAACTTGCAACTGGTGACATGTACGGATGCACATGTGAACCTGATGCTGAAAGTAACTTGTAACAATTAAGCAGGTAATGCGGTAAAAAATTGGATATCGGTCAAGGACCGATATCTTAGGTATCGGTAATTGTGGTGGGATATCGGTAGTATATCGCCATGTCGGTAATTTAATATCATGCTGAATTTATATATTTTGCGGCGCAACTTGTTGCTCGTCTACCTGCCATTAGTCTGTAATCGTCAAGTTGGATTTTAGCAATTTAACACCAACAACTGTAGCATGTAGGAACTGATTAAGAATTAAAACACTAACATTAAACACTAACAATTAGAAATTAAGACTTAAAACACTAATAGGAATCAAGGTTTAAAAGTACGGAATCGTGCCTCGAGGTGTTTTTCCTTTGCCTCACGAGTCATACGCCTCAAGGCGAACCGAGCGTATGCCCGGGGCGGATTAAAAAATAAATTTAAAAATTATATACCTTATAAAAAATAAAATACTAACTAATTTCACCATAATATTTATCAAAAACATAAAAAACACACATAAAAAAGATATGAAATGTTTGAAATTGACAATAAAAGTAAAAAACAAGCATCAAAACCCCCTGAGGCGCAACTTTTCTTAGCGCTTCAGCCCGTTGAGGCGCAGCGCAGGTATAAAATAACCCCCTGGCTCAGACTCCTTTTTTGGGTGCCTCGCCTCAACCGTTTTTTAAACCATGATAGCAATAATAAGAAGAAAAACGAATGGTAGAACTATGAAGAAAGGTACTGATATCGGGAATATCGGCGATATGTCAGTCAAATCTGTCCAGTGTCAATATAGTCGATATTATCGGTACTGATAATCTGATTGATATTTTACACCGATATCTCACTAGGGGACCGATAACCGACGATATATCAGCGATATTAACTACATAAAAAAATTGAAACACTATGTAAACTCATGTGTTTTTCACAACAAATTCGAACACAATCACATTATATACATATTATGAACTTGTGCATGTAAAAGAAAACTATTTGTATTATATAATTTTTACAAAATACAATTCAAATTACATTAACATGCACATATGCATGGTATACAAACTAATCTATTTGTATACTAAATCTAAGCAAGAAAGATCATATTCGTAATATGCACTTGAGCATGTAACAAAATAAATATGTAAAAAAGAGGATACAAATGTATACACAAAATAAATATGTAAACTTGTTTTAATTGGTAAGTGTTATTAGTCTTCTGACCCCTTGTCTCTTTTTGCTTTTTTTTTTTTTTTTGACAGAGGTGGAGATTCAAAGTCATCATCATCAACAAATCAAGGATGTCCTTTTTTTTAAACGAGCTTAGGTTGTGTATATAAAGCTCGGGTCTAAGGCTCGTTTAAAAGTTTTAGCTAGCCGTACCGCAGTTATAAAAAAAAGCTAGCCAATCTTGAGTGGCTCACGAACAACTTGGTTTGTTTACATCCATAATGCCAACATGAGAATGTGCCCAAAAGTAGCAATTTCCTCCAGATCAATGTAGGGAGTATAAGCCAGTCGAACCATTTCATATGAACTTATTTCCGTCTTACCGCTTACATTTATAAATTTTATTTTTCCAGCTTTCTTTATAATTGATATGCTTTTTAGTTCTTATGTCGTTTGGATTCCTGTAAAACTTGTGTTTGCTGTTATTTTCTAGACATATTGTTTAGTTTTCAGAAATGCTATGTTTGTTGCTTGTAGAAGATCTTCTGTATATGTTTCGTGTACACATATCCTATATTCGTTTTCTGATACCATTTTAATCCAAATACACTACTACACAAAACATTATTAGGGAGGTGAAGAAATTCGTCGCTAATACAGTGACTGAACTTTCCACCAAATCCACCCAACCCCCAAAATGAAGCCCCTAGGGGCTCCAAGGGCCTGCTTTTCCAACATATGAAAAACATACAATATGCACCTTTAGAATAATTACATTTTTCACTCCCATTAAGTTCCCCCTATCACTATGAAAATTGAGTTTCTAAACATGTTTGGACTTTTTGAACAGATGAATTGTGTACAGCTTGCTATGAACAAACATTAAACGCTCGATGTATTATATACAACGAACTTTGATACCATTTGTTGGTCCACGATGATGAATAACAAGACATCATTGGGGGTTTGTCTGGCTAACTTGATACCATTTGTTCGTCGCTAATTAGTCTTGTATGTTTTTCATATGTTGGAAAAGCAGGCCCTTGATCGAACACAAAAACACGGTATGAATGAACTTGTTCGACTCTTTTAATATTAAACCAAAGAAAGCACACAAATTACAATGACCATAACCATCTATTTATACTAAACTTGTTCTAATCCTAACCCAACTCAAACTCTAATAAAGATATAAAATAACCAACTAGATGAACATAAGAACCCAGGACCATTAGGCCCAACCTTGATCAGCTACTACACACCCCTTAACACTTTCAGCAACAAACAGATGCAAAAAGAAGAGCTAAGTGGGACCGAACCAGCCCAAATATCTTGTCGGAAGAGGAATGTGTTCCCGTCAGCTAGGATCCCTTTGATCGAGTTAGCCAGACAAACATTATGACTATCCAGGTCCTCCCTAATTCCCACAATTTGTTTCCAAGGTCCCATATTAGAAAGGCGCCTTGGAATAAAGGACCAAGACCGAGAGCCACTATGAATAGACCAAACCACTTTCCTCCATAATGCTTTTGGTCCGTCTTAAATCACCACCATCACTTAGTGGGCATGGTAAGATTGGTGTCCCTAAACTACCCAATCTCGATACCCACTTGATCTATTGGACTTATGACCTTCGCCCATGCTAACCAATTTGTTTTTTCCTTTCCATCACACCCCCCATAAAAACGTACACCAAAGTCGGTCCAGAGATTTCACTACCTGGACTAGAGCACAAAACAAAGTGAAGAAATATGTCGGGAGTGCATTTAAAACAAATTTTAATAATGTAATTCTTCCCCCAAACGACAATTGTTGGGCCTTCCACAATGATAAATGGTGTCTACACTTATCAATCACAGGACCCCAATTCTTAACCAAATTCATATCCCTCCCACTAGATGTAGCATTTGCATTTTTTCAACCATTGTACAATTTCGATCATTTTCGTGTTTTAATAAAATTGTTTATTTTTATTTACGAAATATGGAATCATGCGATCGAGCAAAGACGATATTCATAACACTTCCGGAACAAAATCCAAGTTACACACACCCTATCACCATTATATAACCTAAATATTAGGTTAGAGGGGTTAAAAATAGCAAAACAAGCGATAATACAAGTCTAGGGGCTGAAACTACCAAAAAGTGAAACTTTTTTTTTAAAGTCCCTTACGGACCGCAAGGCTTATGCCTTACGGACCGTAAGGCATTCAAAATTGTTGTGGGTGCTGAAGGTCCTTACGAGCCGTAAGCCACAACCCTTACGGTCAGTAAGGGGCGAGCTGGCAGTTTAAAAATAACTGGCAATGGCAGCCTACTTCCTTGCCACCTATCTCGTGAATTTGCCACGCTTTCTCTGCTTCTTCGACCTCAATGGACACTTAGCAACTCCTGAGAAGCCTTGTGAACATTTGGCATCATCTCATGATCATTGTGCAAGTATATATAGCCTAGTTCATGAGCCTTCAAGATTTGCACCATTCTTTTCTTTTTCTCTATTACTTTGGAGCTGCTTCTTTCATTAGAGGCCTCCTCCCTGAAGTTCTAAACTCTCCTTGAACACAAGTAAGTGTTCTTCTTCAGTCTTTTTCATTATTTTGGCTAGTTATGAGCCAAAAGTCAAGCACATTGACTTTTGCTTTGACTTTCGGTTATGACCATTTTGGTCAAGTCAAAGTTCAAATTGAACTTTCTACGTGATCGTAATAATGAAGGTGTTAATCCCTTGCGATTACACCCTCTGATCATCACGTTTAGTAGGAGAAATGACGAGTCAAACTATTACGAAATAAAAGTAAAAAATGTAAAAATATGCATTTTACGACGAAAGAGTTTTCGGGCATTAAAACTTAAAGTTTTGACACCAAATCAGTTTTATAACATTATTTGACATGTTCTAACATGTCTAGCTCGTCATTTCTAGTTTAGTGCTTCTTCCTTAGTCGAAAGTCGAGCGGTTTGACTTCTGCTTTGACTTCCGAATCTGACCCGTTTGGTCAACCTTAGGATCCGACCAAGCTCATTTATATGACCATAGTAATATAGGGAATAACCCTCTGAGGTTATACCTTATGGTAATGTCGTTTGGTTATTCAAATGGTGAGTCAACTTTTGATACTTTTAAAATGTCTAAAATACATTTTTTTCGCATAAAATAGTTTTAAACATATATGATCATTGTTTTTTACTTATAAACTGGTCATACAACATTAGTAAACATGTTTTGACATATCGGACTCGTCATATGACTCATTCAACTATCCGGACCTGTAGTTACGCATACGACCCGTTAAAGTGGCGTAAACCACTTTAACAAGTCGTAACGGGTCAAAACACCTTTAGATATCTTCTAATCAGAATGTAAGGTATTATGAACCATATTACATGAGATCCTTCACTCGTTTGGTTAATAAACATCATTCTATCTGTTCTTCCGCTTAAGTCACGATATACACTAACGAATAACAATCCGATACATTAGGAAACACTTGAGCTTTGCATATACACAATTGAACAAGACATCTGCGCAATCCAAGTGACTATATAGTTCCCCTCTTTTACGTTTTCAATTGTTTTGGGTGATTCATATGTGCTAACTATTTTCAGGTTTTCAAAATAAGGCATATGGTTTATATATGTACACAATATGTTTTCAATAATGTGTGAAACCTGGTGGGGCGTTATCCATAACACGAGTACGTTCATTAACTTTGGCCAAGCCAACCGGTAGTATGTTATGGTACCATAGGACTGACAATCCCGTTACCAAATTTCCCGGTGTTTGTGGGGAAGTTTGGGGAACGACAGAAACTATGAAACATAATTTGACAGACCCTTTGGTGGTTTATTGGTCGAGACGAGTCAACACAAGCTTGAATGTATTCACCACACGACCACACTTGTTTACACAATTAAAACACGGACGATTGATTTATACATAACACGGGCGATTGGTTTATACAAACAAGCATGATTGGTTTATACAAAACACGGACGATTGGTTTATACAAAACACGGACGATTGGTTTATACATAATACGGACAATTGGTTTATACAAAACAAGGACAAATGGTTTACACAAAACAAAACTATTCGTTTAGACAAGTCAAAAACGATTTTCAATTAAAGATATATAAACCACACAAAAGTTTCTTTTAAATCGATTTCTTATACGATTTTACAAAAGAAACACTTTTGTCAAGATTCATGGCAACAATGTTTTCTTACTCATACCAACTTTTATAGTTTGGTTGAATGTATTGCAATACCAAACACATTTAATACAAGTTGATTTCAAGGTTTTCACTCATCGACTCTCGTAGTCGGACGAGGTATTGCAATACAAATTCAAAGTCATGAACTTGACCACAAAACCTATGTTACTCACCAGCATTCATTGTTGACCGTCTTTTCACATATGTTTCAGGTGCAAATGTGTGATGATTATGAAATCATGCTACACGTAGGATGGACTCGGGCCTTAGTTTACTTTAAAATCTAAAGACAATTATTTGTGTTTTGTTTCGAATTCCTAAAGACAATGTAAATTATCAATTCAATAAAATAAAACTTTAAGTACCATGTGTTGTGAAACAATTTATAACGTGACCCCCAACATTTCTGCAACGAGTTATTTTATACGCGGTCAGGGTGTTACACCGGAAGCCCAAGGTGAATGAAAGGAAATACACCCACTTTACATCTGATACGAACCGAATCGTTAACCACCTAGTCCTAAAACCACCTAGAAGTGCATGTGGTTTTGAAAAATCACATAGTCCTAAAAGGCTAAAAGGCCAGAGATCGTTCATGCTCATGAATGTTAATGTGCCATGCACATTAATAGAATCTAGTGCTTGTAGAAACCTTCTCGATTGCTTCGTCGACTAATGATTTTGTGTCAAAAATGGAATTTAAGAACCGTCAGGCTGCAGAGTATGGTTGGAGCCCCTAGGGGCTTCATTTTGCCATCTTAGTGTAACATCAGCGCCACATCACCAATGGAGCCCCCCCCTTTAACAACCAAGTTATAGGATAAAGCCTCACTCTTCATCAATAGCGCCCCCTTTTCATCAATACTAGGGCTGAGCATTTGAGAGGAACCGGACCGACCCGACATTTAACCGACCCGACCCGATACCCGATGACAGTGAAAAATTGGAACCGAATCTTGTACCCTATATAATAACCGGGTATCGGTTCTTACCCTGATCGGTCTTCTCGGTTCCAAGGTACTACCCGAACCCGATAATCACTGCTGATAAAGTTTCCATATCTGATCAAATTCCAGCTGATTTACATGAACCTGTGGCTGTTATACAACATCCTCTTGGATGTTTATGATGAACTTCCAGCTGATTACATGATTCTCTGTTCCAAGGTAATCCTCTTGATTTCGATTTTCATATGAAATTGTTTTAATTGTTATGAAATTGATGTATGATGTTTAACGTTTGATCGAATATGAAATTGATTGTTTGGTTATGCTTCATTGAAATAGTCTTGTATTTAAGGTTGAAATTTATGCACACCACGTGTTCGATAAAATGTCGAAGTGAAATAACTAGTATCATAACTAATGCTTCTAACTCTAATCTCCTAAAAGGGCAGGTTAAACTTCAAATGAACTAGACATATAATTATACATGTTAACTGTATACATCGATTATCTCTTTATTAATTCGTATACTCTAATTACTTATAAATTTGATGCTTTATTACCTGAAATTCTGCAGTCTGTCTGCACGTTCTTGTAATGGGTCTGCAGTCTTCAGCCGTCCCTTCCCTGATCCCTTGTTGATATAGAATACTGAATACGCAGGGAACTGTTTTTTAAAAAGATATTATTTTGTTTAGAAATAAAATCTTGACTTAGAATAATAAGAATATTAGATAAGTATAAACTAATCTTAGTGTTTGTTTTTAATAGATAAGAATAAAATACAAAATATTGTATAACTAACTAATCTTTGTGTTTTTAATAGATAAGTATAACTTACAAATTCAGTTGTTATGCATCTTTAATCTTTGAATTAATCGATTTGGCAAGCTGAATCATTTAAATTAGACTTGACCCGTTCATGAATAAACAAGTCGAGATGGAAAGGTTGTCACGGTCATTCTTTACTTAACCAACCGTTATTTTATAAACATGTCACTGGAGATGTACTCATACACTTAAAAAAATGGATGAACTGTGTGTTAAAGGGTATCTTGTACAGTTGTGATTGTAGACCAAATAACAAGCTGGCTTTGTTGTATTATACATTGAAGATCATAAGGGACTAATATACTGTTTCTTGAGATTAATTTTGGTTATATATTACTTATGTAAGTTTCACCTAAAACAGACACATACACGCAGAATACATGCATAACCACACATACACTGGAAAGGGAATTCATTTTATAGAAAACTGAAACAATATTATCAAATTCAATACCAAGTTCAAACCGAAACAATGACATGAAGAAGTCGAAAAAAACAAAAAACCATAATCAAACAGAACATAAACCCTACAATTGCAGATTCTTTTCCATGTTCATCACACATTTTTGAAGATGTCTAATCAATGTCGCTTTTCCATTTTTAACCGTGTCTGCATTGACAACCGAACCGCAGTGCTTGCATCTTGCTTTAGCATTCCCGTCATCATCAGAAAACTTCTCAAAATCATCCCAAACATTGGTATTCGCATTAGTTCTGTTTCCAAGCATCTACAGAAAAACAACAACAAAACGACATAAAATTAAGTTCGTGAAAAAGCGAAACTTTATTATGCTATAGCATTTTTTTCGTTGTATGTATATGTACTGATCAATCATCTACGGATCACATGTTTTCTGTCTATTGTTTTACTATAACACCAGTACCTTGTCAACAAGCGTGGAGCAACCGTCAACTGAAGAACGCGAAGAACAAAAGCAACCGTCAATTGAAGATGAAGAACAAAAGAAAAAAGAATGAAGACTTGTACCAGAAAATGATGAATTCGTATGACTGCATGAGGCGTATATGTAATTAAATTAGGTATTATGTTGCTGGAATAATGAATAAAACCAATCACTAACAGGCCAAAGCCCAGTTGGATTCCTATTCTTTATTACAAATCGGTCCAGGTAACTGAACTCGGGTTTTCCTTTGTGTGGACCGGAACCGACCCGATACCCGATTCATAAGAAACATTGGAACCGACTAATACCTTATATGCTATATCTAGGGTCGGGTTCGGTTTTTAATAGGGTCGGTTCTCGGTTATTTTCGGTCCGACCCTATTTATGCTCACCCGTAATCAATATCCATAACTCTCACACACACATCTTGTGAATGCTCGCTATTGCATTGGCGAGGGGTCAATAGTGTCCCCTATAGTGCCTATCGTATGGGGTGGGGGGAGCGCTATTGTTGTTTTTGGGTGGCATGGGCTTAGCGCCCCATACCACGCAACCTTGGAAAGTGCAATAATTTTCACGCTATTTTACTAATTTCATGAATATAACATTAAAAGCGGGGGACGGTTAATCAAGCATCATGTGGTGGCATTGATTGCCGAAAGATAAGGGGGTACATGCACAAATCGCTCTTTGTGAGAATTGTCGAGTGTTATGTTCCATATGTCCAAGGTACAAAACTACTATTGAGCTGGGGGTCTCATTGGAAGCAGCCTCTCTATTCCTACGGAATAAAGGTAAGACTGTCTACATCTTACCCTCCTCAGACCCTACCTTAGCTTAGCTGTTGGTGGGATTTACTAAGTATGATGATAATGACGATGACGGCAACTCAAATACTAGAAATCCATGGATAAAGACATTACTCGTCTTCACGTATCACAAGTATTAAAAACGTTCTTTCTCATAGCAATACATTCTCCACCTACCGAAATCTTTCTGAACATCATTGATTTTTTTTTCAAAACATAGTTTGTTTGTTTATTTTATCTAATAATTATCAAGGTTCAGGATATACTAGTGTAACATTTCCGTTTTTTATATTAAAATAAAGTATATAAAACTTATATTACTAAATAGGTGGATTACGGGTAAGTTGACCGTTAGAAATATGAGATTTTTAGACGAACATAGGATCTGTTTAATAATTTAATTATAATTATAAAAATACATTATATTTGACCTTACTCCGTTTTTAATGAAACTTAGGTCAAAATGTAGATAAAAATATTCTCGTTCTAATGACATATTCATCGCTTTATAAAACGTCATATTTTAGAAGTTATAAGCGATAAATAAGTGAAGTGGCTGAATTAATTATAATAATAAAATAATAATAAAATTTTAACTAAACATTCAATGTTAGTTCTGTACGTGGATGGAAATAAGCGTGGACTCCAAGCCACCTTTCAGGCATGTAGGAACATCAGCCTGCATTTTCTTTTGCTCAAATTTCTTTCTGCTCTCTTTCTCGCCCTCTCTCTCATTCTACATTCCATTTTTTTCCAGTAAATAACCTATTATACTCCAAAGTGCTGCCTGATAAAGGCTATGCTTTGTAAACTAAGTTAGGGTTCTGTCTCGTGATATATTGATAAAGTTGAATTGGGTTATTACACTAAACACGAGTGCATTATATATTTTATTAAATAGCTCAGGAGTTATACCCAAGATTACACCAGGAGGCATTTAGTTGAACCCTAAAGTTACAAAGTGAGTCATTCTTCTTTTTCTCACATTGTTGTGAACCGTTTAATTTAAAATGCTTTGCAAAACCCTAAACGTTTTCAGTTATAATTATAGTAATTAAGTCTTTATATTCCGAAATTACTGTCACTATGTGGGAATGCTTTTAAAACCCTATTTGCTATACATTATTTGATATACATTATAGGTAATTGTCACTAATAACAATTGTATATTTATATATACTATTTTCATAATAAAATTTAAAAACATTTTAGTGTATTTAATAAATGTATACTAAGATATACAACGTGATTTATTTAATATTATATTTAATATTTAAAATACTATATTATAAACCTTAATATGTATAATATATAAAAATTTAAAATATTTTATAATGGAACTCACTAGCCTCTACTGTACCCTGTTTTCTTTAAATTTTGATGTAAAATTTTAATATAGAAAAATGATAATATATTATTAAAATGTTTTCATTAATAAAATATATAAAATGTATTATTTGATACATTTTATAACGTATCATTAATAAAATGGTCATACTATATACAAATGTATAATTCAGTTAAGAGCTTAGGAGGCATGTAGTTCAGTATCATTTTTAGGTGATAATTTGTATATCAAAATATATTAAAATTAAATAATTATAAAGATATAAAGTGCTCCTAAGACATTATATTTAAAATTAAACGATATATGTCAATTATATATGTAACTTTTAATATACTAAGATATATATCGTGAGATTTTAAATATTATATTTAATATTTAAAATAGTATATTATAAACTATAAACCTTAATGTATATCATAATAAAATTAAATGATATATGTCAAATATATATTTTACTAAGATACACATCGGGAATTATATTTTAAATCTTAGTCACGTTAATATCTTACATAATAATATCACAATTATTTAATTAATATATTATATTTAATAAAGTTATAACTACTAGTTTGACAGAAATGATATATATCATATTCTGGGCTAATTTGTTTTGTGCCATAGAAAATATATTTGACAAAGTGATATCATGGGTTTTATAGTATATACTTTATATATAAATATATACAGTACTAGTTCAGCGTCACTAGTTGAAAGAACGATCAACAATGATATGACTACATGCACTAGTTGAAAGAATGATCAACAGTGTTATGACAACAGTCACTAGTTGAAAGAACGAACAACAGTGATATGACCACATACACTATTTGAAAGAATGATCAACAGTGCTATGACCACAGTAACTAGTTGGAAGAATGATCAACAGTGTTATGACCACAGTCACTAGTTGAAAGAATGATCAACGGTGATATGACCACCGTTACGGGAATCGCCTAGTGACAAATAGCTTTGAATAATAGTAAGATATAATATATATATATATATATATATATATATATATATATATATTACTTGATAAACTTCACTATTGGACGAAAGTTAGCTAATGAGTGATGTGACCACCGTTACATCGGAACTGCCACCATGTGACAAATACTGATTGAGTTTCCGGGTAAATATAAACAAATGTAAAAACCCTTAATGCTGTAAAGTATAACAATATATTTTTATAAAAATGGAATGAACTCGCTAGTATTTGTTGCTCATAAAATGTTTTTCAAAACGTGTTTCAGGTAATTTGCTGTAAAGATAATAGAAGCCAGCAATGGAGCACTAAAGGCTTAAATAAAGTGGCTATAAATGCCTGAATAAAAGAAGAAATTTATGTTTTATTAATTTGGGTTTATCCCTATAAAAATAATTTAATTGAATATGGGTTTTAGCCCATTTATTTAATATTAAAAGTTGGTGTTTTTATAAACTCTGAAATTATTTTCTAACTACGATCCTGATGAAAAATTTTTCCGCTACGTATTTAATAAACACCGGTACCACTTGACTGGTTCACGGCTCCCGCTCCCATGGTGGGGTCGGGGGCTGTGACCGAAGGTGGTATTAGAGCCACTGGTTTAGGCTATTTAGGTGTTCTTTTAATACTTAGACTTAAACAATAAAGTTAGGAAATTAATACAAAGTAACATATGTGTTATTTTTGTAGATTTAAATATATGTATATATATATATATATATAGGGGAAGGTTCATTTGAGAAGAAATTTAATGTGAGAAGAAAAAGAAGAAAGGGCATATTAGTAAAATACTATTTCATTTATAACTCATATCATTAATTTTTATCTCTTTAATTAATTAGTCAACTAATTATTAATTATTCTACATACAATCTACAAAACCTACACATATCAAAATTTTCCTACATATACCCTACACATTATAGAATTTTATCCTACACAGCCAAAATTTATCCTACACACCTCGAAATATATCCTACACAACTCGTAATTTATCCTACACAACTAGTAATTTATTCTACACTTAAAATTAAGTTGGTTAGAAGAGCCGACCATGATTAACTGACACGCCACAGGTATAATGCCCACAAGGTTGATTCCTTTAAGTGGATTACCAGTTTTTACATAATGCAACTGTCAGGTGTATGCCTACACCCCGTGCTTAGGTCGTGGCCATTTCTTTGAATGATGCCAAGGATATCCGGGACATGGTCATTTAACCCCCAAAGGCCATACACCAAATAATACAGATTAAAATGAGTTATGTAAACACATTAATCACAATCCGATTTAAATGACTACATACCCGACCAAGCGGTATTATTATAATACCGTATCCCAAGCCCGTATAGGGAAAATAAGTTAAGAGTATTTACCTGAGCAAATATTCAAATTTATCTCAACCGTATTCAATCAGCAAGTGCAAGTAGCTTTTACCTGGCTCCTAATCTGGAATGAAGGTTTTAATAACCTATTAGATTCATAACGGGTCTTAATTAAGCCTAAACTTAGACCAGTTAGTTTTAAAGGAAGATATACGGTTCAAAACGCACGATTAAGCGATGACCGGATTAGAGTGTGGTTCAGATCCGACAAGTTTGTATACTTGTATAATATGGGTAAACTAAACACATTCTGGATTTTGAGATAAAAACGATAAGGTTTGACCCGTTTCGGCTAATTTATGCAAACTAGTTACATAAACCGCACCGAACGTGAATAATGCGTAACGGGTAACCAATTGAGTCATGAATAGGTTTTCTAAGTTAATATGCCTTAAATATGTTGTGATATCAGTAAGATACCTTCCATAATGCCCAAAATGGATTTAAATTCAAACTAAGCCCCGTAGGGGCATTTTGGTCATTTTAAAGCTTATAAAAGAGTTTAATTATAAATCTGAGTTTCAAGTCTGATATATTCAGTAAAAATACTTATTTTTATAAGTCATAACAGTAGGGTATGGTATATAGGTGAAGTTTACCTTTTATAACTAAACTATGCACCGTAGGGGCATTTCGGTAAGTCGATATAAAAGGAGGGACTTCGTTGATAGAGTTCTAGTCTAGTATAGTTAAATCCGTCTCATACTGGACGAGGAATCTACGTTCCTGAATACGTCTCAATAGGACGAGGAATCTATATTCCTTAACCCATTCCCAACCCCTGGGAATCCCATGCTTTGTAAAGAAGTGTGAACTCACCTTGGTTTGCTCGGCAGATTACACATAATGGTCAAGTCTAAATGCTAGTGGTCAACCACGTCCTATCATGGTTATTATACAAGTCAGGTTTTGGTTCAAGTATCGCACGTATGTTTACACATAAGCTAACAGTTACGAACACGTATAGATCATGGCAACCACATAAATCAATCGAACAGTCAAGTCTATAAAGCGCCCAACTTGTGCGGCCCAAGAGGTTGGGCTCGCATAAGTTCATTAGCCCAATTATCTTGTGCGATTTCCCCAAATAAGACACCATAGAGTAACCCGGCCCAACAACAATAAACAGATAATCATCTTGTGTGATCGGAATGCTTGTACGATCCGATTACCAGCCCAGCCCAACATAAACAACCGGCCCAAACAGTTAAATAATCATACATCTTGTGCGGCCCAACAGCCTTGTGCGAATGGGAACCCTTTGTGCGATCAGGTCATCTTGTGCGACCAGATGACTTGTTCGACTAAACTCCTTGTGCGAGTGGACCTCTTGTGTGACTAAGAGGTCTTGTGCGACTTGTTTAAGAATCCAGAAATTATGGAAATCAGTTACATAACACTTATTTTGCAAATCAATTTACAAAGTTTCCATTTATGAAAAAAATTATCAATCAACAATTTCAATTAACAACTTAACAGTTTCAACTCCAACAATAATCGATCAAACTAAGGCTTTTTAATCATCTAATCACATGAACCCTAAAGAATAATATGATCACTATATGAACAATAATCATAACACCAACATGCTTCAAAAATCTCGATTACTAACAACATCCTATCTTAATCATAACACAATTCCATACATGTGCCGATTTCATGAACATCAAGATTAATAGTTTACATCATCATCAATTCCAAATCATATTTACACAATATCAACATTTCGGATCTACCATGTATACGGCCGATTACACATATTCAAAATCAATCATGTATCATTCATACCAACCTCACAATTCATACTCAAATAACATCAATCGAATAAACACATGACATGAAACACTAACCGATTAAAGAAGAGAGTGATCCGATTCAAGAGAATGATCCGAACACTATGAACTTCGATGAGGAGGATGTTTGGCTGCCTTCGGTTACGTGAGAGAGAGAGAGAGAGAGAGAGCTAGGGTTTGTAGGTTTGTTTGTTTTACAAAACAAGTGAGGAGTATACCCTCTCCTAGTGTTATGCGACAAAGAGAAGGAGTGGGCCGAACCATCAATGGGCTGCCCATTGATCCGAATACAAAGTGTAGCCCAAACGGCCTTGTGTGATCGAGTGAGTGTTGTGCGTTTGAGCCATTGATACACATACATACATTACACAAGCACGTATTAACATAACATTCACATAAACATTCACTTTCATAAAAGTCACATATCGTACACATACGTTACATTAAGGTACAAAGATAGGTTCGTAAATACGAGTTGTCACATTATCCCCAAGTTGAAAGAAATTTCGTCCCGAAATTTAGCACGTACTCACTGAGGAAGCTAGTTAAGTTGCATGGTTTTCCTGGGGTGTCACATCCTCCCCCCGTTGATCTGGAATTTCGGAGTTAAGTTGCATGGTTTTCCTGGGGTGTCACATCCTCCCCCCGTTGATCTGGAATTTCGTCCCGAAATTCCGTAGCTTCAGCCTCAGTAGTAGTTGTACCGGTTGCGAACAGTTGGGGATACTTTTGTTTCATCTGATCTTCGCGTTCCCAGGTGAACTCTGGGCCGCGACGTGAGTTCCAACGAACTCGAACGAGAGGTATCCTAGTACGCTTGAGGACCTTAACATCTCGGTCCGTGATTTCAACAGGTTCCTCGACGAATCGTAATTGCTCGTCGATAGTGAGCTCCTTCAAAGGAACTATGTGGGTCTCATCTGACAGACATTTCTTCAGATTCGACACTTGGAAAACATCGTGAACTGCACTGAGTTCTGCTGGTAAGTTCAGTCTGTAGGCCACCTTGCCTATTTTCTCAATGACTTCGAAAGGTCCAACGTATCGTGGGTTAAGTTTGCCCCGTTTGCCAAAACGAACCACACCCTTCCAGGGTGAAACTTTGAGTAGTACACGCTCCCCAACCTGGAGCTCTAGTGGTTTTCTGCCCTTATCGACGTAGACTTTCTGACGGTCACGAGCTGCCGCCATTCGTTATCGTATCTGAGCAATTTTCTCTGTTGTGTCCACCACATGTTCTGGACCAGTGATCTGACTATCTCCCACCTCTGCCCAACAAAGAGGTGACCGGCATTTACGCCCGTACAATGCCTCAAACGGAGCAGCTTTAATGCTGGTGTGGTAGCTGTTATTGTATGAAAACTCCACAAGTGGCAGATGCTTTTCCCAGCCGTTGCCAAAGTCAATTACACATGCCCTAAGCATGTCTTCGAGGGTCTGGATGGTACGTTCCGACTGCCCATCCGTTTGCGGGTGATAAGCTGTGCTCATATCTAGCCTTGAGCCAAAGGACTTGTGCATTGCTTGCCACAGTTCTGACGTAAAACGTGCATCTCAATCCGAGATGATAGAGATGGGCACCCCGTGTCTCGAGACAACTTCCTTGAGATATACTTCTGCTAGGGTGGAAAACTTATCCGTTTCTTTGATAGCCAAGAAATGAGCAGACTTTGTGAGTCGATCCACGATCACCCAAATAGTATCATTACCACGTTGAGATCTAGGCAGGCCAGTAACAAAATCCATGGAAATTTGCTCCCATTTCCATTGTGGTATCTCTGGTTGTTGAAGTGGGCCTGAAGGTTTCTGGTATTCCGCCTTGACTCTCGCACAAGTCAAGCACTTGCTAACGTAAGTTGCTATGTGTGCCTTCATGCTAGGCCACCAGTATGTGGTTTTGATATCGTGGTACATTTTATCCGAACCAGGATGTACCGAGTAGCGAGACTTGTGTGCCTCATCCATCACAAGCTCTCGTAGGTTGCCATACAATGGAACCCAGATGCGTCCTGTGACGTAGTAAGCACCGTCTTCCTTCTGTTCTAAGCGTTGCCTCGAGCCGCGTAGGGCTTCAGCCCTGACGTTTTCTGGTTTCAATGCTTCTACCTGAGCATTTCGTATTTGAGAAGGAAGGCTAGACTGTATAGTGAGTTGTAGAGCTCGTACGCGCTTAGGCGCAGTGTCCTTTCGACTGAGGGCGTCAGCCACAACATTGGCTTTGCCCGGGTGGTATCTGATCGAGCATTCGTAGTCATTCAGCAGTTCGACCCATCGTCGTTGTCTCATATTGAGTTCCTTCTGTTTAAAGATATGCTCGAGGCTCCTGTGATCAGTGTAGATAGCGCATTTGGTACCATACAGGTAGTGTCTCCATATCTTAAGCGCAAAAACAACCGCTCCCAGCTCTAGATCGTGTGTAGTGTAGTTCTTTTCATGAACTTTGAGTTGGCGTGAGGCGTAGGCTATAACTTTGTCCCGCTGCATCAATACGCAACCAAGACCCTGAATAGATGCGTCACAGTAGACCACAAAGTCGTCTGTGCCCTCTGGCAATGAATAGGTGCACTGCAAAGTCTATCCTTTAAGTGCTGAAACGCTAACTCCTGTGCGTTTCCCCAACGATAAATAACGCCCTTCTGCGTTAGTGAAGTAAGAGGCTGAGCAATCTTGGAAAAATCCTTGATAAATCTCCTGTAGTAACCTACCAATCCCAAGAATTGGCGAATTTCCGTTGGTGTACGAGGTGCAGGCCAGCTCTTGATTGACTCTACCTTGGATGGATCAACGTGAATCCCATCCTTGTTCACTACATGGCCTAAGAAATGGACTTCGCGAAGCCAGAAGTCACATTTTGAAAACTTGGCGTACAGCTGTTCCTTTCGAAGGAGTTCCAAAATAAGTCGTAAATGTTGCTCGTGTTCCTCCGGACTCTTCGAATAGATCAGGATGTCATCAATGAAGACAATAACGAATTTGTCTAAGTAAGGCTTGCACACTCGATTCATCAAGTCCATGAAGACCGCTGGTGCGTTTGTCAGCCCAAAAGGCATTACCAAAAACTCATAGTGGCCATATCGAGTTCTGAAGGCTGTTTTGGAGACGTCCTCTTCTCGGACTCTCAGCTGGTGATACCCCGATCTCAAATCAATCTTTGAATAGTAGCTCGACCCTTGCAACTTGTCGAATAGGTCGTCAATGCGTGGAAGAGGATAGCGATTCTTCACAGTCACCTTGTTCAGTTCACGGTAGTCGATGCACATTCTGAACGTACCGTCTTTCTTTTTCACAAATAGCACTGGAGCTCCCCAGGGCGAAGAGCTAGGACGAATAAAACCCTTATCTAAGAGTTCTTGTAGTTGCGTAGATAGCTCTTTCAACTCTGATGGAGCTAAACGATACGGTGCACGAGCTATGGGTGCCGCTCCAGGAGCTAGCTTGATTTGGAACTCGACCTGGCGATGAGGCGGAAGGCCGGGTAGTTCCTCAGGATAGTCGCGTACAATTGGAAAAACTTCTATCTTCTTCTCTTTCGTTGAGGTGTCAGTAACGAGAGCCAGAAAGGCAGTGTGGCCCTTACGCAGACACTTTTGGGCCTTAAGGGAAGAAATGATGCTCACAACAGCACCACTCTTGTCGCCACGAATCATGAGAGGTTCATCACCTGGGCGAGGAATACGAACAATCTTCTCGTTGCAAAGAATCTCTGCTTGGTGTTGGGATAACCAGTCCATCCCAATGACAACGTCGAAACTACCCAGAGTGATAGGAAGGAGGTCGATCGAGAAAGTGTGATCAGCAAGTACTAGGTTACAACCTTTGACTACGTGTGTGACCTCTATACTTTTACCATTAGCTAACTCTACCGCGTGTTTGGGGTTCAAAGGTGTTGAGGTACGCTTAAGCAGTTGACTAACTTTTTGGGACACATAACTAGTATCAGCACCCGAATCAAATAAGACAGTAACGTAAAAGTCGTTGAGAAGGAACTTACCCGTCACGACATTGGGATCGTTCCTAGCTTCTCCCTGGCCAATAACGAACACACGACCTCTTGCACCGTTGCCGTTGTTACCCCCATTGTTTCCATTCCCCTGATTGTTGTTGTTATTGTTGTTGTTCTGGTTCAGCTGGGGACAGTCTTTCTTGAAGTGGCCTTCAGCTCCACACTGAAAGCACCCTCTGTTGTTACCCTGTTGTTGCTGCGGCTGATGTTGATTTGGTGGGGCTCACTGTTGTTGCCGATTTTGGTTCGCGGGAAACTGACTCCTACATTCTCTTGCAATATGACCAGGCTTGTTGCACCGATGACAGTTACTTCTGGCGCATGGCCCACTGTGATGTAAGTTACAATGATTACATTTGGGGTGATTTCCTTTGTATCCACCATGACTTTGACCACCAGATGATTGTTGACTAGGACTCTTGTAGTCGTCCGTCCTTCTCTGTTGGGACTGAGGTTGAACAGAAGTCGAACCTCTGCTTGAAGCTCCATCCCATTTTCTCTTGTTGTCACTAGGAGCATCCGAAGTAGCTGTAGCACTTATACGCTTTGGTAACCTGTTCTGCTCCACCGCCTGATCAGTGAGACGGTGAGCCAACTGAACAACCTGCTGGATGGTGGCGAGGTTCGCTGAAGTCACATGACTTTGGATTTCTGGCACTAAGCCCTTGAGAAAAAGTTCAATACGCTTGATTGGAGGGTCCACCATAGTAGGACACAATAAAGCAAGCTCATTCAACCTCTTAGTATATGCCTCAATTTCCGACCCCGTCATCTTGAGGTTGTAGAACTCGACTTCCAACTTGTGGATGTCGTCATGACTGCAGTATTCCTCCTTGATCATTTCCTTAAAATTGTTCCATGGGGTGGCGTTAGCAGCAACCAACCCCAACATTTGGACCTGAGCGTTCCACCATGTGAGAGCTAAACCCTCAAGAGTACCAGTAGCATACTTCACCCTGCGCGCCTCAGGGCATTCACACATTTCGAACACAGATTCTAATTTCTCAAACCAGTGGAGGAGACCTACTGCTCCTTCAGTGCCGCTAAAGGTAGTTGGTCGGCAGTCCATAAAGGTTTTGAAGGTGCACACAGGTGGCTGAGCATGCTGACCTGTTGCGAGTGTAAGAAAGGACAAAGTTTAACACAAGGATAGGTTTACGAGAGTAGGATCTAAAGATCCTAGAATGAGTTATAACTGCAGGGTATACCTCCTGCCTGTGCTGCTGCAAGTGCCGCAACAACCTGTTCGTTGATCAGAGCCGTCAACTGGGCTTGAGTCATGTTAATGCGTCCAGACATGATCTTCATATCAAGGGAAACATGAGTGAGAAAGGTTCGCGAAAGTGCGATGACAGAAGAGAGTAAGCACACACGTGTTCAAGCAAGAGTAGCTATACTAGCTAAGCATATCATGAGCAAAGTTCTACGATATCTTGCATGTAGGCAATGTAAGCATAAATTATATCACCTAGAATGTCGAGCCTTGCACGTGGAGTGAAGCGTCGTTGTGGATCGTAGAGCACTGTACAGGTTATAGTCTGGTTTTAACAAAAACGTTTTCCTTTATTAAAACGAAGTTCTCTATAACCAATGGCTATGATACCAATCTGTCACACCCCCAAAATCCACATGCGGAGTATCACCGCTTGGAGGCGTGACTGACCAGGATCAAACCACTAATCATATTGAACAAGTAAATAATTAAATGTAAAAGTCCAACCAACACGATTAGTGTCCAAAACAACCATAGTTAAGTTATGAGCGGAAGCATAAAGTTCAAAACCAAATCAAAAGTTTAATTATCCAAATGTTTAACATGGCACACAGCTGTCCATGTCCCACAACGACTCTTCCTTGTGCAAACTCCAGCTAAGGACCTATTGACCTGCAAAGCATGTAGTAACGAGTCAACAACAAGTTGAGTGAGTTCACGTTTGGTTGTCCAGTTTATAGTTGTTCCGAAAACACAGTTTGCTCTTTACCAGCTATCCAGCCGTGGGGGTTACCCCAAAGTTCGAAAAACGTTTATTAGTTACCCGTTCTTACGTTGGCTATTCCAGCCCGGCTCTATGGCCGTGGGGGCTACCCCATGTTTAATTCACCAGACTCGTACCATATCGACTACTAACGTTCGTCATGTTTAAGTGCCCTAACGTCTGTGTCTATCATCACTGACGTGCCATAGTCCATTAGTCCACGCTCGTCCTCTGCGGCACGGTGTGAGGTTTGTTAAACCTAATAGCGCTATTTAACTAATGACCCGTTCGCCATTGGCCTCGGCGATTAAGTCGATATAAAAGGAGGGACTTCGTTGATAGAGTTCTAGTCTAGTATAGTTAAATCCGTCTCATACTGGACGAGGAATCTACGTTCCTGAATACGTCTCAACAGGACGAGGAATCTATATTCCTTAACCCATTCCCAACCCCTGGGAATCCCATGCTTTGTAAAGAAGTGTGAACTCACCTTGGTTTGCTCGGCAGATTACACATAATGGTCAAGTCTAAATGCTAGTGGTCAACCACGTCCTATCATGGTTATTATACAAGTCAGGTTTTGGTTCAAGTATCGCACGTATGTTTACACATAAGCTAACAGTTACGAACACGTATAGATCATGGCAACCACATAAATCAATCGAACAGTCAAGTCTATAAAGCGCCCAACTTGTGCGGCCCAAGAGGTTGGGCTCGCATAAGTTCATTAGCCCAATTATCTTGTGCGATTTCCCCAAATAAGACACCATAGAGTAACCCGGCCCAACAACAATAAACAGATAATCATCTTGTGTGATCGGAATGCTTGTACGATCCGATTACCAGCCCAGCCCAACATAAACAACCGGCCCAAACAGTTAAATAATCATACATCTTGTGCGGCCCAACAGCCTTGTGCGAATGGGAACCCTTTGTGCGATCAGGTCATCTTGTGCGACCAGATGACTTGTTCGACTAAACTCCTTGTGCGAGTGGACCTCTTGTGTGACTAAGAGGTCTTGTGCGACTTGTTTAAGAATCCAGAAATTATGGAAATCAGTTACATAACACTTATTTTGCAAATCAATTTACAAAGTTTCCATTTATGAAAAAAAATTATCAATCAACAATTTCAATTAACAACTTAACAGTTTCAACTCCAACAATAATCGATCAAACTAAGGCTTTTTAATCATCTAATCACATGAACCCTAAAGAATAATATGATCACTATATGAACAATAATCATAACACCAACATGCTTCAAAAATCTCGATTACTAACAACATCCTATCTTAATCATAACACAGCCGAAAATATATAGATATATATTTGATTCTAAAACATCAACAACCTCATATAATTAACAATTCTATAAAAAAATCTAAGACACCATACATGTGCTGATTTCATGAACATCAAGATTAATAGTTTACATCATCATCAATTCCAAATCATATTTACACAATATCAACATTTCGGATCTACCATGTATACGGCCGATTACACATATTCAAAATCAATCATGTATCATTCATACCAACCTCGCAATTCATACTCAAATAACATCAATCGAATAAACACATGACATAAAACACTAACCGATTAAAGAAGAGAGTGATCCGATTCAAGAGAATGATCCGAACACTATGAACTTCGATGAGGAGGATGTTTGGCTGCCTTCGGTTACGTGTGAGAGAGAGAGAGAGAGAGCTAGGGATTGTAGGTTTGTTTGTTTTACAAAACAAGTGAGGAGTATACCCTCTCCTAGTGTTATGCGACAAAGAGAAGGAGTGGGCCGAACCCTCAATGGGCTGCCCATTGATCCGAATACAAAGTGTAGCCCAAACGGCCTTGTGTGATCGAGTGAGTGTTGTGCGTTTGAGCCATTGATACACATACATACATTACACAAGCACGTATTAACATAACATTCACATAAACATTCACTTTCATAAAAGTCACATATCGTACACATACGTTACATTAAGGTACAAAGATAGGTTCGTAAATACGAGTTGTCACATTATATGATGCTTACAGGTGGCCCCTATGCATGAAAACCTGTTGGTGCAGCCCCTGGTATGTAAAACAAGGCCCTTAAGTCGGTTACACAGCTTTAACAGCAGCTGTGCTTTTTTTTCTGTCGCTGGCGTGCTCAGGCGGCCCGCGTAAGAGTCCCCAGGGGGCTTACGCGGCCGGTATGAGTGGTCAGAACAAGTTAAACAAGTTTTATTTATTACATTTCAGCCCCTGGTCCTTTTAAAAGTGGTTTTAAGCTCCCAATTTGCACTTTTAACCTTCTAAATTGATTTCTAAGGACCTTAAGACATAACCAAACTTTGTTAAGTCCTTGGTTAACTTTATGATCACCCGAAAAGCCCTAAATTTCAACGTTGACGCTTTTAACCCCTCATATACGAATGTTATCATAACTTTCTCATACGATAACGAAACCTTGTGAAATTTTTATCACTTATTCTAGTGAGCACAGTTAATCGTTACAAAGCCTCAGGTTTGCTCAAAGGTCACTCAGAGGTATAAATTAAACAAGTTGACACATTTAACCCCTGTAGTTTGTAATATCTCACTTTCTTCCACAATAGCTTCGTATGATCCATAATTCATCCGTTTAAGGGTATAAACATCGTGTAGGGTTATTGAAAGGTATATTTATCTGATGTTGACACTTTGAATCCTTTTACACACGTAAATTCTTTGTTTATCAACTTTAGTCCCTTTAACTTAATCCTTTACACGTTTAAAGTCCATGACACGTGCCAATATAATATTGGACATGAATTTACGAGGTGTTACATCCTTACCCCCTTAAAAGAAATCTCGAACTCGAGATTTACTGAAATAAATAAGGGTACTTTCCTTTCATTGTGGATTCTACCTCCCACGTGTACTCGGGACCTCTACGGGCATCCTATTTAACTTTTACAATTGGCACATGCTTCCCTCGAAGCTTCTTAACCTGTCGATCCTCGATCGACAAAGGTTTTTCCACAAATTTCAAGCTCTCATCTATGTGTACATCCGTATGTGGTATGACTAGCGATTCATCGGCTATACATTTCTTCAGATTGCAGATGTGGAATATATTATGAATACCACTGAGCTCTTCAGGCAAGTTTAACTTATAAGCCACTGTTCTGACACATTCGATGATCTTGAACGGTCCTATATACCTTGGGCTTAACTTACCTTTCTTACCAAATCGCATCACTCCCTTCCAGGGTGATACTTTATGTAGAACCTTGTCACCTACCTCGAACTTTAGAGGTTTACGCCTTAAATCTGCGTAACTTTTCTGCCTATCCCTGGCAGCTTTGAGATGATCTCGTATCTGTATAATCTTATCTGTCGTCTCCAGGACTATATCAGGTCCTGTTAGTTGGACATCTCCAACTTCTGCCCAACAAACGGGCGTTCTGCACTTTCTTCCATATAAAGCTTCAAATGGTGCAGCTTGAATACTAGAATGATAGCTATTATTATATGAAAATTCGATTAATGGAAGATGATCATCCCAACTTCCACCCAAATCAATAACACAAGCTCGTAGCATATCCTCGAGTGTCTGTGTAGTACGTTCACTTTGACCATCTGTTTGAGGATGATATGCACTGCTGAAATTTAATCGAGTACCTAAGGATTGTTGGAAAATTTTCCAGAAATGCGATGTATACCTTGTATCCCTATCAGAGATGATAGACACTGGCACTCCGTGGAGAGATACAATCTCGTCCACGTACAGCTGAGCTAACTTATCTGAGCTGTGTGTTTCCTTAATAGGCAGGAAGTGGGCTGACTTAGTCAGTCTATCCACTATCACCCAAATAGTATCATTCCCTCATTTAGTTTTTGGTAACTTGGTGATAAAATCCATAGTCACCATTTCCCATTTCCAGGTGGGAAGTTCAGGTTGTTGTAGCAAACCTGACGGCTTCTGATGTTCTGCCTTAACTTGAGCACACGTCAGACATTTGGCCACATAAGTGGCTATAGACTTCGTCAAGCCTATCCACCAGTAATTAGCCTTCAAATCCTGGTACATCTTATCACTTCCAGGATGAACAGAATACTTAGAATTATGGGCTTCCTGAAGGATTACTTCCCTAAGCCCTCCATAGACTGGAACCCATATCCGTCCATTTAATCTCAGAATTCCGTCCTTGCCATAGGATAACTGCTCAGGAGTTACTCCTAACTTTTCATCAGGATAGTTAGCTTCTAATACAGCTTCCTTTTGCGCGGCTAACAGTTTTTCATTTAAACTGTTCTTCAATTCAATGCTCTTGGCATTGATTCTTATGGGCTTAACCCTTTCCTTCCTAATTAAGGCATCGGCAACCACATTTGCCTTGCCTGGATGGTATCTGATTTCACAATCATAGTCGTTTAAAGTCTCCATCCATCGACGCTGTCTCATGTTTAGGTCCTTCTGATTAAACAGATGTTGAAGGCTCTTGTGATCAGAATAGATCACACACTTGGTACCATACAAATAAATGCCTCCATAGCTTTAGTGCAAATACTACGGTACCCAGCTCCAATTCGTGGGTGGTGTAATTCTTCTCGTGCACTTTTAGTTGTCGGGAAGCATAGGCAATAACCTTGCCTGTCTGCATGAGCACACACCCCATACCAGTGTTTGATGCGTCGCAGTATACTATAAATTCTTCTATTCCATCAGGCAATGTCAACACGGGAGCATTGCTCAGTTTTTGCTTAAGTATATCAAACGATTCTTGTTGCTTAGGACCCCAATCAAACTTAATATTCTTTCTAGTTAACGAAGTTAGGGGTGCTGCAATCCTTGAGAAATTCTCAATAAAACGTCTGTAATATCATGCTAGTCCCAAAAAGCTACGAATCTCTGTGGGTGTCTTCGGCTCTTGCCAATTCATGACAGCTTCAACCTTAGCGGGATCCACCTGGATACCACGCTCACTAACCACATGTCCAAGGAACTGGACTTCACGAAGCCAAAATTCACATTTCGAAAACTTGGTATAGAGTTTCACTTATTGAAGCAGTGAAAGAATACACCGAAGGTGCTTCTCATGGTCAGCCTGATTCTTTGAATAAGTAAGAATGTCATCAATGAAGACAATGACAAACTTGTCCAAGTAGGGTTTGCAAACGCGATTCATGAGATCCATGAACGCTGCTGGTGCATTAGTGAGCCCAAAAGGCATCACTAAGAACTCGTAATGACCATAACGAGTCCTAAATGTAGTCTTGTGTACATCTTCATCTTTAACCTTCAGTTGATGACAGCCTGACCTCAAGTCGATCTTGGAGAAGTAACTTGCCCCTTGTAATTGATCGAACAGATCGACGATCCTGGGCAATGGATATCTATTCTTGATAGTAACCTTGTTTAGCTCACGATAATCAATGCACAACCGCATTGATCCATCTTTCTTCTTTACAAACAGAATCGGTGCTCCCCAAGGAGATGAGCTCGGTCTAATAAATCCTTTTGCCAACAAATCATCCAACTGAGTTCTTAACTCTTTCATCTCAGTTGGGGCTAACCGGTAAGGTGCTCTTGCAACAGGTGCTGCTCCAGGTATAATGTCGATTCTGAACTCCACTTGCCTATCTGGCGGTAAACCAGGTAGTTCTTCAGGGAATACTTCTGGATATTCAGAAATGACAGGGATGTCTTCAACCTTAGGTTTTGGTTCATCAATAGTCACCTGTGCCATATAGATGACACAACCCTTCTTCATACACCTGGACGCCTTAAGCACAGACACTTGCTTAGGCAACCCATACTGAGTATCTCCTTGTATGGTGAGGGGCTCACCAAACGGAGTCTTGATCACCACTTGTTTCTTGTCACAAACAATCTGGGCTTGGTTATGCGATAACCAATCCATGCCTATTACTATGTCGAAACCAGCTAATTTCAAAGGAAGTAAGGATAATGGAAAAGAGTGGTTCCTAATGGATATGAAACATCCATCTAACACGGTTGATGCGGTTTATAAGGTACCATCGGCCAACTCTACTTCATATTTCACGCTTAGGGTTTTAATAGGTAAATTCAACAACTTACAAAACTTATCATCTACAAATGACTTATCCGCACCCGAATCAAATAATACCCTTGCATAAACATCATTTATAAGGAAGGTACCTGTTATGACATTATCATCCTGAACGGCTTCTCGTGCATCCATTCGAAAGACCCTTGCATTGGTCTTTTTGACTTCTTCAGGCTTTTTGGCATACTTAGGGCAGTTGGACTTGATGTGCCCCTTCTGGTTACAGTTATAGCACGTTGCATCCTTTATCTTCTTGCACTCTATCGTCTTGTGCTCTTTGGATTTGCATAACCCACATGCAAATGGTTTTGACTAAGACTTGGATTCGAATCTGCATTTTCCAAAGTGACGTTTCTGGAAGGTTTTGCACTTTGGCTTCTCATCTGTTTGCTGACTACCCTTGCCATACCCAAACTTCTTCTTGTGGTTTGTGTTTCCCTTATGCTTCTTCTCAGACCGTCGTGAGTTATCATCCTCACGTTTTCTCTTGCTTTCATCCGAGTTCTTAAGCGATCTCAGCCTGACCGCATCCAAAGTAAGGGATAAAGATAGATCAGCTGCCGACCTAAAATTAGCAGGTCGGGATGCCTTTACACTGGCTTTGATCTCCGGGGCTAAACCCCCAATGAAATGAGAAATTCTCTTGGGTTCTGGTGTTACCAAATATGGAACCAGTCGAGACATGGTATTAAAGCTAGTAAGGTAAGTCTGACAGTCTAGGTTTTTCATCACCAGAGATAAGAAGTCTGCATCAATCTTTTCAACCTCATGCTGAGGGCAGTAATTCTCTTTGATGAGCGCAACAAACTGATCCCAAGACAGATTGTACAATGGAATATTCCCAGTAGCCTGGATTAGAGACCTCCACTAGGCTAGTGCTTCCCCTTTAAACGACTGAGACACATACTTCACAACATCCCTATCAGCGCAACCACTGATGTCAACCACGGTATCCATTTCGTCCAACCATGTCATGCAATCCACAGCCCCTTTCTCCCTAGTGAAATCCCTGGGCTTACAGGAGACGAAATATTTGTAGGTACATGACTTACCACGTGGGTCTCGTTTGAGCTCAATCTTCTTCGACGGAACACTATGCTGATTTGAGGAGTGATGATCGTCATCCCTCCTTGATCCATCATGTTTAGGAGGTGGCTTACTATGAGCCTCAGAGTGAGACTTAGGTTTAGAATGGGGTACTGATAAGGTCCTACTTCGAGTACCGCTTGACTCATTAAACTGCCTATCTATGGCCTTGGTAACAACATTATCAATCAGCGCTTGAAGTTCCGCACCAGTTATGTTGATCCTGGTGGTATCATGATTTTCCCTTGGATGACTTTTGACTTCTTCAGACTCAACCATGTAGCTTGCTTGCTACATAAAATGATGACAATGACTTCTTAGAAGTTTATAATAGATTTGGTCATCTTATTAATTTATTTACCATGGTATTAAAGAACCATATTAGCTAATTTATTAAGTATTTCATTCAGGATTTTTCATTAATAATCCCTTGTTTTAATTAAATTATAATAATAGCACAAAAAGCCAAGTCTCAAGGACAAATTAAATTATAAACCATGATTTCAAAGAATCGAGGTATTAAGGTTTGAATGTAGTTCATTACCTTTTATCGACAGGGATTCGTAGACCACCACTGTCTTTAGTCTTATATGACAATAATTATGGCTCGTAGGCCCTACATCACAAATGGATGTTTAAATAATAAATAAGGATTTTGAAAAATCCAATGTAAGGATGACACGTGTGATTTTACGAATCACGTTAGCCAGGAATGTTAACATGTTTTCAGATGTTAACAAGGATTTGAATCTCTTTTTAAACAGGTTTTACCATCATTGCCAGGTCTTATAACGACATGCAGGCTAGGTTATACCTTTTAAGATTCTTATTTACTATTTAACGCGGAGCAATTCCTTAATTGAGATGTTAACCAGGATCTGATTCTAATTGAGGATATACCATCATGGCCCTGTCTTAAAATGACACATGGGCTAGGTTTTGTCCTTTTTAGATTTTATTATAATGGCAGATCTTATAAAAAGGAATGATAATTTTTATTTATTCCATAATTTATGTTTATGCATATAATTAACAAAGATGAAATTGTAAATTAAACCATTCCACTACAAAATTTAAAGAGAACATGTTTGCCCTAAACGGGACTTTAAAAGAAATAACTTGCCCACGCAGGGGCTAAACTGAAAAGACATGCCCACGCAGGGGCTAAAAAGAAACTACAAGTCCTCGCAGGGACTGGTTACAGAAACAGATGTCCACGCAGGGACTGATTAAACACTAAAGAAATACAAATAAACAAATAAAGGATTTAATGACCCTTTTTGGTCTTCCCCTTGATTAAGTTAGCCAGACCCTTGAAAATTCCTCGGTTTTGCCTACGCTTTTCCCGAACCTCCTCCTCCACCTGACTCAACCTTTGAAGAATCTCCTGATGCTGCGGTGGCGATATCACTGGCGGCTGCGGGGCTGCTGATACTGCGGAGGTTGAGGAGGTGGCGCTTGTTGATACCCATAGGGTGGATATCCAGCTTGATATGGGACTCCAAAGGGTTATCGACAATGACAGTTTACGCATAACCAGCATGTAACATGTAGAAATGTGAATTAAGTAAGCTATCGACAATGACGCATGCAACCGACATGACTGCGAGTTGTAGAATGCGCAACACATTTTCACCACTGTGAACATGTGAAGTAAGGCCCTTAACAACCCCTGAACAAACAGGTGCTGAGTCCAAACTATAGTACTATCGTTGCTAAGGTGTCAGGCAAACAGTCACTGTGTAAACATAACATACAAGCATTCATCGAATCACGTATAGCATGCGAGAGCGGTTAGCGTTTATAAAGAGTTTGAATATAGTGTGCGTTGTGTGTTGATATAGAATGTATGTAACACCCAAAAGTACGTTAAGCGAAAAAGGTGTCACACCCCGAATTTCCACGTATTACCGGTGGGCCCGGTGGGGAATATCGCGACGTAGTTGATATCATCATAGTCAAACAACACAATTTAAATGCACAGCGGAAGCAAAAGATGAATCACATTACAAACCGATTAAAAAGTAATATCAAAGTATTACAAACGGACTGTAAAGGATCCACAGGCAGATCAAAAGATAAAAAGATCATTGTTCAACAGACTTTAACATCTAGAGCTTGCAAGACTTGATTAATGATGCCAGGAGTAGCCAGCCTATTTCGTCTAGTACCTGCACTTAGCCGTTTTGGAAAATACGTCAGTTTACACTGGTAAATACAATTAACTGACTCATTTTGAAAAGAGTTTAAGAAAATTAGTTTGAATGCACATGGCACAAAATATCTTTTATAACTTGGGACAATTATTTAAAAATAATCTTGTATACAGTTTTACTTATTTGTCGTCCGTCGGGGCCGGTTAGAAGAGCCGGACATGATTAACTGACACGCCACAGGTATAATGCCCACAAGGTTGATTCCTTTAAGTGGATTACCAGTTTTTATAAAATGCAACTATCAGGTGTATGCCTACATCCCGTGCTTAGGTCGTGGCCAATTCTTTGAATGATGCCAAGGATATCCGGGACATGGTCATTTAACCCCCAAAGGCCATACACCAAATAATACAGATTAAAACGAGTTATGTAAATACATTAATCACAATCCGATTTAAATGACTACATACCCGACCAAGCGGTATTATTATAATACCGTATCCCAAGCCCGTATAAGGAAAATAAGTTAAGAGTATTTACCTGAGCAAATATTCAAATTTATCTCAACCGTATTCAATCAACAAGTGCAAGTAGCTTTTACCGGGCTCCTAATCTGGAACGAAGGTCTTAATAACCTATTAGATTCCTAACGGGTCTTAATTAAGCCTAAACTTAGACCGGTTAGTTTTAAAGGAAGATATACGGTTCAAAACGCACGATTAAGCGATGACCGGATTAGAGTGTGGTTTAGACCCGACAAGTTTGTATACTTGTATAATATGGGTAAACTAAACACTTTCTGGATTTTGAGATTAAAACGAGGTTTGACTCGTTTCGGCTAATTTATGCAAACTAGTTACATAAACTGCACCGAACGCGAATAATGCGTAACGGGTAACCAAATGAGTCATGAACAGGTTTCCTAAGTTAATATGCCTTAAATATGTTGTGATATCAGTAAGATACCTTCCATAATGCCCAAAATGGATTTAAATTCAAACTATGCCCCGTAGGGGCATTTTGGTCATTTTAAAGCTTATAAAAGAGTTTAATTATAAATCTGAGTTTTAGGTCTGATATATTCAGTAAAAATACTTATTTTTATAAGTCATAACAGTAGGGTATGGTATATAGGTGAAGTTTACCTTTTATAACTAAACTATGCACCGTAGGGGCATTTCGGTAATTTTACATAACATTTAAAGGTTAAAACTGGAAATCTGAGTTTAAAACTTTTGCTTAATTTTAAAGTATAAAATTTACAAAAATATCAGTAGGTATAAAGTCTTATATGAGAAAAATGGTTTTAATACATACTATGCGTTTTAAACGCGTAAAAAGACGGTTTTAAGCAATTTTCGGGTTTTATAATGAAAGCTGATATTTTTATTATTCCAGAAGACTTAAAATATTTTATTTATTATATAAAATCAGTAGCAAAAGTTTTGGTATCAAAATATTGTGTAAAACTCATTTTATAGGCCAAAAGGGCAAAACCGACATTTACCGAATCAAAGCTATAACCCTATGTTATGCTCAGCCTAAAAATAAATAAAAATCTTCAAAAATCCCAAAATATTATTTTACATCAGTAGGTAAAAAGTTTGGTATAAAAAATTGGGTTAGATAGGCTTTATGCTAATTACGCCGTTTAATTAATAAAAAAGCTTTCTAATTACGCTATTGAGCATAACTCTTAATCTAGACCTCTAACTGATGTGAAAATTTAGGGACATGTTTATAAATCAGTAATAAAGATTATTGTCCTCTCACATTTTTAACATTCTTGTTTTAAGGTCAAATGGGCATTATGGTCAACATTTAGGCATATAACGGAAACATGCATATGAATCGAATAACTAATGAACCAAGTTGTATAATCACAGAGGGTTATACTAACATGTAACCTGGTCCTAATAAAGCTCTAAGGCATTTCTAAAACATGCTACAATGGGTCAGAACTGAAAGTCAAAGCAAAAGTCAACATATGCGACTTTCGGTTCTGAACCGAGCTTATACTGAAAATTGTCGGGTTGAACATGTTTAGACATGTTCTTACATTAATTACCAAGTTATATTAGTGATAAAACAGGTTGCATGGCTTCTACATTGTTAATTATGCATTTATTTGAAAAATTGCTGTCTGTTGAGTTTTTCTAATCAAGTTTGACCTGACAATTGGCCTAGTTAGAGTGGGAATCAGAGGGTGCCCTTTTAAGGGTTTATTACCCACATACTTACCAACTCATAGGTACTTTCAATTTGAGATTTGACTGGACAATTTGTGATTAATCACGAAGTCAAACTTTAATTACGACGGTTTGACTTTAGGCTAATAAACTAAGCAAAACTGAATTAAGAAAGGTTAAGGACACTTACTGAAGTCCTATGCACGACTAATGATCACTAGGAATTGGTCTTGAGCTCCATGGATCTCCAGAACTTGAGTTATGAAAGTTTTGAAATGCAAGTGTCCAATGTTGCAACAATAGAGCTTCTTATATAGTGATTTTAATCACCTAGGATCATGCCAAGCAAGTCTACAGGTGTTATATGATGCTTACAAGTGCCCCCTATGCATGAAAACTTGTTGGTGCAGCCCCTGGTAAGTAAAACAAGGCCCTTAAGTCGGTTACACAACTTTAACAGACAGCTGTGCTTATTTTCTGTCGCTGGCGTGCTCAGGCGGCCCGCGTAAGAGTCCCCAGGGGGCTTACATGGCCGGTATGAGTGGTCAGAACAAGTTAAACAAGTTTCATTTATTACATTTCAGCCCCTGGTCCTTTTAAAAGTGGTTTTAAGCTCCCAATTTGCACTTTTAACCTTCTAAATTGATTTATAAGGACCTTAAGACATAACCAAACTTTGTTAAGTCCTTGGTTAACTTTATGATCACCCGAAAAGCCCTAAATTTCAACATTGACGCTTTTAACCCCTCATATACGAATGTTATCATAACTTTCTCATACGATAACGAAACCTTGTGAAATTTTTATCACTTATTCTAGTGAGCATAATTAATCATTACAAAGCCTCAGGTTTGCTCAAAGGTCACTCAGAGGTATAAATTAAACATGTTGACACATTTAACCCCTGTAGTTTGTAATCTCTCACTTTCTTCCACAATGGCTTCGTATGATCCATAATTCATCCGTTTAAGGGTATAAACATCGTGTAGGGTTATTGAAAGGTATATTTATCCGATGTTGACACTTTGAATCCTTTTACACACGTAAATTCTTCGTTTGTCAACTTTAGTCCCTTTACCTTAATCCCTTACACGTTTAAAGTCCATGACACGCGTCAATATAATATTGGACATGAATTTACGAGGTGTTACAAAAGGGTTCGAGTATACTCACAGTATGTGTTTAATAATTAAACACAGCCTTGAATTGGATTGAAAGGAGTGCGTTGGAGTTTAGCCTGAGCATAGAACAGTAACGTAAGCATTGAACAACGTGTAACAAAATGAGTGTTGAACGAGGATCCGGTCGCATGAGCATAACCCATCCGATCGGATGGTCATGATGACCATTCAAACGGATGTCCATTCAAATGAGATGTGGGTGTTTGTAAATCATTTTGAAAATTTTGAAGTTTTCATTGTAGCATAGGTGCCAAGTCATCCGGTCGGATGGTCATCCGGACGGATGGCCATTCGGTCGAATGGATATTCGATTGAGTGTGTTTTTTGGAAAATTGTTAAGTATTGAAAATAATAAGGGACAAATCATCCAACGGATACCCATTCGATCGGATGGTCATCCGATCAGATGGCCAGTCGAGTGGGTGTCCTGTTTGTTTGAAACTTGTAAAACTTTCTAAGTAAAATTTTTGAGTTTTAACGAAGACGGTATGATGATGTGTCAAACAACGGAAACATACCAAGGTCCAGCTTGTTCGATCGGATGGGAATCACCCCATTCGATCGTACTCACTGTTCTTTTGATGAAGTTTCTTTTTCAACCCGTTAATCGGTCATCTCTCCGGTGGAAATCCGTTTTCAGGCCGACTCTCAACTAAGAAAGCAGTAGAGAGTCTGAATGAGTCCGGATCCATCAGGTTTTGTGTGAAAGTTGAAGAAAAGTTGAAATCAGTTGAAGAATGTTGAAATGTTGTGGAAATCCTTTAGATCTGAACGATTCTTGATGAGATGTTGTCACACGACAGTTTGCATAAGCAACCATGTTAGAACCATGTTCAAGAGGTCCAAATCAGGTGATTTCAAGGAGTAAAGTAGTGATTTTGATGGAGTAGATAATGGAGAAGTGTGTAGTGATGATGATTGTACAAGATTTAGGGAAAAATACTTACGAAATGGCCTTGAATCGAGTGAAATAGTGTTTGGAAGTGACTTGGGAGCGAGTTGGTTGGATAGAGCCATCACATCAGTCAACACTAGCATCTACGATGGGTATTTATAGGCGTGAGAGAGTGTAAGGCGGTGGATTAGTGTTGTCGGATTTCCATTCGATCGGATGGCCATCCGGTCGGATGGTCATCCGGTCGGATGTCCATTCGACCGAGTGTCCATTCGATCGGCCAAGCTGCATTTTGTTGGTTTCCGATTTTTGTTTCGTGTGTTAAGCGTTGCGTTGCGTTTAAGCGAGTAGCGAGTAAGCGTTGCGTTGAGATAACCACATAACATTTAAACAAATAATCACACAATTAACACACAATCACATAAATGCATAAAAGTAAATCCGCGTTTTGAGTTTGCGTTTGCGTTGAGCAAGCGTTTAGTATAAACAAGCTATGTAATGTGCGATAAAATGCGTTAAGTAGTGAGCGTTATAAACTGCGTTAGATGTGATAACTGCGTTTTGATTAAGCGTTGTGATCGCGTTGTAGAATATAGTTGAAAATATCGTTTAAACCCTTTTGCGATAATCGAAATCTCGAGAGTATAAGTCAATTAAGCAAGAAATGATAGATCTAAGTAATGACCCATAAAGTCGGGTTGTTACATAACCTACCTGCAGAAACTGTAATAAAAAGCATTCAGGAAAATGCCATTTTTGGAGAACACCCTACTATAACTTTTGCAAGACGACCGGACATATAGAGGAAGAATGTAGAAGGAAAACTAATATCTGTTTCAATTGCGGAGAAACTGGACACATCAAACCATATTGCCCGAAACTGACTAAAGCACTCGACAACAAGGCAAAAACAACAGACGGAGCTAAGAAGAACACGCGAGCATTCGTACTTACTACGCAGGAAGCAGAAATGATTCCAAGCGTAATCGCTGATATGTAATATCCAAGATAAGTTATTATTTGACCCTAGTACAAATCAAACTTTATAAATAAATGCATCCTGTCAAGTACTTCATCTATTCAGAACCATAATAGACTTGTTTTTTGATAACTCGGAAATCTTTCTTACCCCAACACCTTCAAACTCTTGCTCACTCAATTTTCGGGATGAAAATTCTTTCAAGTTGGGGATAATGTGGCATCCCATAAAAATCAGGTATCACTTCTGATTTGGTTCCTTATATTGTATATTTTATTTTATTATATAAAATATAATTAACACATGTCGCGCATAACTAGTGGTTTACAAATTATGTTTACATTTAAAACTCGAACCTAGCCCAAAACCCAAACTTTACGCGCAACTCACTCTCGGCCCAAACCTGAACAAACCTAACCCGCCACCCAACCCATTTCGGCCTAAGCTAACCAAACCGCCCCACCCCCTTTGTTTTATATAATACGTATGTATGTATGCATGAAAAAAAATTGAAACCCTAATCCCCTTCCCCCTTGGTGTGCGGCGGCAGCAGGAGCATTCCCTCCTCTCGATGGATACTCTCTCTCTCTCTATAGCCCTCTCATCCTTTGATCCAAGGTTAGTGTTCTTGGTAGTTGTTCAGTTTGCAATTCTATGAGTATATGTGGCTGCGTTTATGTTGATGATGATATATGTGTTGGTGTTTTGTGTTGTATGCGCAATATATGTTCATATATGTATATGTTAATGGTTGTTGATGATGATATATACATAGGGATGCATGATTAGTCTTGAAATATATATATATATATATATATATTAGGGTTTAGGATATCGTATGATGATGATATTGGTTGAAATGCACGAACTAAAGAATAAATAATAATGATTCTTGAAACTAGGGTTAATGTGTAATATGATTATGAGAGAAGTCCATAACAAATCTGATAAAACAACTAGTAGGATCTGAATGGAACAGGTCGCTAGGTTGCATGATCACTAGAACTCGCGTTTGAGCTGAAACAGCTTCTGTCCGATAATTGCAGCCAACTTCAGTTGACTGTAACTGGGTCGTAATATAACTAAAACTGAGTTTTCTTGAGTCCACAAAGTAGAGTTTCGAAATTCGGTTCAAACGGAACTAGAATCATAATTTTCTAATGTCGTTTGCTATTTTAAATGGATTTTTTTGTTATAGTGCGCTGGGCTGTCTGTTTTCTGCAGAAATTGCAGGTCAGGGTTTAAGTCATATCTGAGGGTATAATGGGAAATAAATTAGAAAATTTAAACTATAGAAAATATGCGAGTGAAATGAAGTTCTCAAACTAGAATCACCTTGTTTGGAGACTCAGTGATTTTTAAATAAAATAAACGGTAGGTAGGGGTAGGAATTGTAACAATTCAAATCACTGTCCATTGCTCGATTTTTTTACTAAAATCTGTAAAGAATTAGACTTTGTAAATTTTACAGAAACCCACTGAGACCTTTTCACATGTCGTATAATTTTTTTGGGAATTCTTCGTGACTTGTAACTATTTTAGAAAAATTTCCGAAACACAGCTCAGAAGTTGGTAATGTTGCTGAAACGTGAAAAATAGTATTCGTATGGTTAAGTGCTACGTGTGTTATCTATAAGTGTTTGGCATGTTCATTTTTTGTATGGTTATTGGCAATATGTGATTCTATGTTTTCTTGTCATATTATATGCTCACTCGAATGAAACATTTAAGTGCTACATGTTACGTGTTTAGATACGTGTAGGCATTCGTATTTCGCATAAGCACACACACTAACCACCAAACGGTAATCATGTTAGGACAAGATTTACCAAACCTCGACTCTTAATTGTGTTAGACTCTAAACTGAGCAAACAAAGGTGAGTTCACGGCCCCATTTTTATACGGTTTTAAATACACAGGGGGAGAAAACAAGTACCGTTACGGTAATGTAACGCTTTTACTTTACACATTAACTATATTGGGAGGGGTTATGTTATACAGTTATGGTCACAAGGAAGCATTATATCACATGTCAATCCCCTTAAAACTTATGATGCCGTTAGTATTGGATTATAGCAAGGAAATTTTTAGTAGTATTACTGGGCCCGAAAAAACCCCACTCGAGTTGGTCGCGCCAGCTAGACCGAACGTTGCTGGTCATGGGTGTAGAATTTACCTAACATTTAGCCTTGGTTGGTGATAGACTTGGCACAACAGGGGCAACAACGTCAGCTTCAGATCGAACACTTTGTTGACATGACCTAGGCTAGCTACCTAAACATATAACATATACTGCTAAACAATATAAAATACGCGATTCGGGATTTGAATGGGGAAACTTACAATAATCTGATTTGGGTTGGATCAGGGAAACTTTATAACACACTGGTTCGGGGCTGAACCAGTGGGAACAACTTATTTTAAAATTGTGAACTATAACCTGTGAACTCACTCTTCATTAATTGTTGACACTTGATTTTTACATGTTTTTCTCAGGCTGTTAAGGCATCAGTCCAGCGTAGGAGCACATCACCAGCATGAAAGCTATTTTATTTAAACGTTTTGCATCTTTACTTTTAAGTTCTTTGGTTTGGGCGTTTGTTTTGGCGCACACTTTATTTATGTTTACTTGCGCTTCCGCATTTCTTTAATTGCATGGTTAAATTTGTTTAAATGTATTTTTGCGTATAGAGTCGTTCTATGTGATTAGTGTCTTTGATCCTGATTTGTCACGCGCCTCACGGTAAAACCCCGCAAGTGGATTTTTGAGGGTGTGACATGTTTGGTCTTCACTTTCATTGAATCATTTATTTGGTTACGACACCTTGTGGTGGTTTTTTTTCATTAACTTGAAGCTTGAGCTAATCTCATTTGCACACTTGATATACGAATTTATTTATTTAATTAATTTCTGTTGATTCATTATCTTAAACAGTCTTAATACAATTATATGTTAAGATAAGAGTACACAAATTCGTTTTATATTCCGGTGTACCACTAAAGATTCTTTCATCATTGATCGAAAATTCTATGATATTCATTTGGTCTTTCATCCTCAATTGAAAATCCTATAATATTTATTTGAAATAAATATCCAAATTTACTTCATTAAAACTTTTAGTTGATTACAAACACGGTGAATTTGTTCGGTCACCGTAATTATTGAACTATTTCAATCATTACGACAACTTGCGGCGTCGGTATAAACTTATAGCTTGGGCTAATCATAATCATACGAATCATGCAAAACCACGTATGTCTTTCGTTTGACTCATCATTTAAAAGTAGTCTTGATGCAATTATGTATTAAGACTGATACACAAAACTCTGTTGTATTTCTATAACAACCCTCCTAAAATATTTCCGACACTTTTAATATATTTATAATATCCCTATATATATCTTAAAATACACCCCGTATACTAAAACAGGTCCCGAATACCTTTATTTTTATAAAAATTAATTAAAAACAAAGTTCAGGGGGCGCTCGCGGGCCGTGAAGAAATTGTCTTCGGGCTACGCGGGTCACGACAGCTAGGCCACCAGGAGCAGCCCGGAGCCGCCACGTGTCGTGAACGTGTTGGGTCTATGGTTCGAGTCAGCCAAGCTAGGGCCTACCCTAGCTGGCCTCGCGGCCGCGAAGCCCTTGGATGAAGTTTACGCGGGGCGTGACAATGTGGTCGATCAGGACTATAAATAGATGCATTCGGCCTCAGTTCACAATTCGCTCAACACTTTTACATCTCTCTCAAATTCTGAATACTAGGCATTATAATCGGGTATTATACCCCCTAATTAACGAAGTTCTGCCTCGTTGTAAGTATTATAACCCCGGTTACGTATTAGATTGTTGGACCGTGTCGTGACCCTAAACGATCAGTTGAGAAAGTTCATCATTACGTATAAAGGCGGAATCAGAATACGTAATGTAACAGCAGCTTATCCTTTCAATTCCTTCACTTTTTATTGCTTTCTGATGATATTTTGACAGAGTTTTGGCTCCCAAGCACACACATACACGTTACAGACTAATGAACATGCTCAACCTATATATAGAGTTTCTGGTCCACTCATAAGACATGCCAAATGAGCGGTCCAGAATACTTGATAAATAAGCGATCCAGATATTGACATATGAGCGGTCCAGACTAATACAATGACACATAAGCGAACCTAACTCTATTTCACACAATATTTACACTTTGACCCCCTATTGACCAATCTTGACTTCAGACTTTTTGTAGACGCAGTCAACAGACATTCCGTGCATCAACAGACTCCCCCTTGGATGATTACGTAGTCTTTTAGCATCTTCAGATCCGTAGTCTTCAGTCTTAGTCTTTTCACCAACTCTGTCTATCTTCACAAGTATTCTTCACAGGTTTCAGCATTAACACCTTGCTCTAACATCAACTTCCCAATGATTGTCAATCCAGACTCCCCCTTTCACAGACTCCCCCTCTCAGTATGCTGGAATCTTGAGATATCTGGTTCAAGCTTTGACAATTTACCTTCGTTGGGAAATAATGTCCAAACCTGTTTCTCAACCAATAATCATTACAATCTAACTTTTCAAACAATAAAAACAAATTCAATCAGCTTTAGAAATCCACTCAAGTTTTCAAGTTCAAGTTAATGACCCTGAATACTTGATTAATCTACCAAGTTCAATTTAATGACCCTGGTTGATCTTATGACGAATCAATACTGATTTTGAAAACATTTTTCAAACAATTTCTGAAAAATAACAAGTATCAATTTAATGAACTTGTTTTTGACTTTTCAAACAATTCAAACTTCCTCAAAGTAAGCTCTCCTCATTCTTCAGTCCAGAATTTCCTGCATCTGCTTCAAACATCTAAGAATCCAACAATCAACTCTCCACTTTGGTTTGTCGGAAAATAAAGCAGAAATAAAATCTTTTTGGATTTTAACAAAGTGTTCTAAACTAAGAAATGAAATACAGAAAACTTAAATTTCAGAAAGTAAACAAAGTAAACTATTTACAAACATATTTTTGGTGAGCGTGTCAGGGAATCATATCAGCTTTTCAGACAAATCACAAGTACCGTTAAGCTTCATTACATACTTAGATTTAAACAATTCACCTCGATTGTCGATATACTGATCCATCTTAAATTCTCACACAAATTTTAATTTACTCAGGATACGATTTAGATGAATTAAGAACTTAGATCATTCATGTGTCCCACCTCTTGAATATACTCCTGTATCCAGAATCTCAATAATCAGTCTTACAGGTGAGAATACTACAATGATATCTGTATATAATTTAGGTATGCGAGGGCCGAGGGATCTCAGGTCGATACTTTCGTATACGCAGAGAGATATCAGCTTCGACTTTTCGGTGTGTCCCCTTTAGAGGATCTTTTTGCTTACAACAGCAGCATTTATCAATTTTATTGTTTCAGCATGCTGAGGGTTTAATGCTGTGTTTCAAGCATTGCAGCAAGTATTAGCCAGGGACTAGGTCAGAACCACCGTTCAGCAGAAGTCCCGGAATAATACCCCAGACATCATAGAGTATAAAGACCTAGTATATCAGATTAAGAAACCTTTCAAACGAGATTTCAGGGGTTACCTATATATCCAAGTAGTGTTCCCCACGAATTCACAAGTTTGAATTTTAGGTTTATATCCCGAATAAATCTACTAAATGTGTGAAAACCTATCGACACATCATCAGTGAGATTGTTTAACTCTTTTATACTTTTCAAATCTTTAGCATACTGTAATCGTCTAGCTGATGTACTATCATTTTCCCTATATACACAAGCTCTTTTTCAGATTTTATCATGTTTTTGTATTTTTGCATTTTTTACTGTTTTTGTATTTTCTATAACTACGTACAAACATCTACTCCCCCTAAATACCAAAACAAGTAAAAATTCGACAAACCATTGCAGATTGTTTCTCATCTTCATCTGCAACAGTACTTTCATCAACGCCAATTATGCCATCCGACACCGACAGAAGCTTCATACCATTCAGTTTTAACAAATATTTAAACCGATTTTTATCAAAAGCTTTGGTATGTAAATCAGCTTTCTGTTCGTCTGTGTGGATTTTCTCAATTCGTATCAACTTTTTCTCAAAGCAATCACGAATAAAGTGATGACGAATTTCTATGTGTTTAGTTTTAGCGTGATGTACTGGATTCTTTGTTATATTTATAGCGGCCTCATTATCAACAAAAAGAGGTGTGTTAAGAAACTGCAAACCGTAGTCGCGCATCTGTTGCTGTATCCACAAGATCTGAGAGCAGCAACTGCTAGCAGAAACATACTCCGCTTCACATGTAGATAACGACACAGACGTTTGTTTCTTACACTGCCAGGTAACCAATCTAGGACCAAAGAACTGGCATCCTGCAGTTGTTGATTTTGAATTGACTTTGCAGCATCCGAAATCCGAATCGGAATACCCTTCGAGCGTAAAATCACCTTTCCTAGGATACCACAACCCCAATGAAGGAGTTCCTTTAAGGTAGCGCAATATCCTCTTCACAATGATCATATGTGATGCTCTCGGGTTAGATTGAAATCTTGCTGCGAGTCACGTTGGGTACATTATATCAGGACGTGAAGCAGTTAGGTACATTAATGAACCTATCATGGATCGATAAAAAGTTTCATCAGCCCTGTCTCCGGTGAGATCTGGGTGAATTCCATGATTTGTTGCAAGTGGGGTAGCAGCTGGAGTAGAACCTGACATCCCAAATTTCTCTAGAATATCATGAACGTACTTTGACTGATGAATGAAAATTCCCTCAGGAAGTTGTTCAACTTGTAAACCCAGAAAGAATTTCATCTCCCCCATTGATGACATTTCAAACTTTTGCTTCATCACTGATTCAAAATCTTTGCATAGATTTTCATTTGTCGACCCAAAGATTATATCGTCCACATAAATCTGAACTATCAGAAGATGACCATCGACCTCTTTAGTGAAGAGAGTGGCATCCACTTTTCCACGTATGAACTGGTTGGCTAGTAGGTGTTGAGACAAAGTCTCGTACCAGGCTCTCGGGGCCTGGTGTAAACCATATAGCGCTTTGTCCAATAAGTAGACCTTGTTTTTGTGGATTGGATCGGTAAAGCCCGGCGGCTGACCGACATAAACCTCCTCTTTAACCTTCCCGTAAAGAAACGCCGATTTAACATCCAACTGATAAACTTTGAAGTTCTTCCAAGACGCAAATGCTAGGAAAATTCTGATTGCCTCTAGTCGTGCTACAGGAGCATAGACTTCAGTAAAATCAATCCCCTCCTGTTGACTAAATCCCTGAATAACGAGTCGAGCTTTGTTCCTTACGACAACTCCTCTATCGTCCCTCTTGCACTTGAACACCCACTTGGTGTTAATCTTCCTATGACCATCCGGCAAATCAACTAACTTCCACACTCCCAATTTCTCGAATTGACTAAGTTCCTCCTGCATTGCATTGACCCAAGAATCTTCAGTAAGCGCCTCTTTGTAAGTTCTTGGCTCAACCTGCGAGATAAAACAACTTAATGAGAATTCAGTTTGCAAAGGAGCAACTTTTGTATAAAAACATGTAAGCCCTTTATCAATCTGATTTCGAGTGCGAACGCCTTTCTGCAATTCTCCTATGATCAACTCCTCTGGATGATATGAAAAAGTTCGCGGCATCACTTCACTTGGAACATCTACATTTCCCTCCAGATTAGTAACATTCTGCTCTGCATCTTGTTCACCAACTTGGTTTGTTTGACTTGAAATCTGAATTTGCTCCCCCTCAGAATCTGAATCTGAATCACCATGATCAAATATTGGGATGTTTTCAGCTTCTAGATTATCATTCTGAGCCGACTGATTATCCTGAGCAACTTCATTCTGTTGGACATCATCATGTTCACCAGCATTACTTGGACCTGCTTCATCATCATTTGAAGTTTCTCGTGGTCTTCTCGAATACTCAGCTGGGAACCTTAACTGCGACTCATATTCACGCAAAATATCCAACTCATCAAAGAAATCTTCATCATCCTCTGATTCTTCTCTCATGTCAAACGAATCCCAAAGTTTGTCATAATGATAACGCCATGAATCACCAGGATTCTGCGGCGGCATAGTATAACCTTGACATTCAACATTTGCAGCTTCAATAATCCGCTTCTCACTTGGAACGAAGACACGTCTCAACAGATTTGCATAACCAACAAATATTCCCTCAATGCACTTCGGACCAAACTTCCCAAAAGGTTCTATAACCGTACAAGGTGACCTGAACGGTTCTAGATACTTCAAATTCGGTTTGCGATTATTGATTAGCTCAAAGCATGTTTTGTTGAACTTTTTGACAGTGAGAACCCTGTTGAGCGTATAGCATGCGGCGGAAACAGCTTCAGCCCAGAAATTAATCGGTAACTTTGAATCTGCGAGCATAGTTCTAGCCGTCTCGATTAGTGTCCGGTTTTTGCGTTCTGCGACTCCATTCTGCTGCGGAGTGTATGGAGCACTAAACTCATGCAAAATACCTCTTTCATCACAAAATTCTTCCATCTTGCTGTTCTTGAATTCAGTACCATTATCACTTCGAATTCTCTTGATACGCCTTTGGTACAAATTCTCAATCTTCCTGAACAGACCCATCAAACTGTCAAATGTTTCATCTTTCGTCTTCAAGAAAGAAACCCACGAAAATCTGGAATAATCATCAGTAACGACCAAACAATAGTAATCTCCTGTAATACTTTTGACATTCACCGGACCAAACAAATCCATGTGAAGTCTTTCCAGAGGTCTCGAAACTGAATTGACTTGCTTTGTAGGGTGTGACTTCTTCTTCTGCTTACCTTTGATGCAGCTAATGCACTCCCCTTCCAGATGAAAACCTTTGATATTAACTCCCAATACCAAATCATTGTGCACCAAGTGATTCATCTTCCTTAGGTGAATATGCCCCATCTTTCGGTGCCACAATCTTGATTCTTTCTCAGTTGCTCTAGACACAAAACAATGTGCTTGACCAGTAGTTGTAGTTGCTACAGACATATCTAACACATATAAATCATTCACTCTAGGTGCCCGCATAATAATCCATTCTTCAGGTATAACAAAACCAGGTTTCAAGATCAAACATTCCTTATCAGTGAAGTGAGTAGTATACTGATTGTCACAAATCTGCGAGATACTAAGCAGATTGTTTTCCAACTCAGTGATGTAGTTAACTCTCTCAAACGTCACAATCCCATTGGATAACGTTCCTTCACCAACAATTCTACCACCTTCATGACCTGCAAATCCCACATAACCACCATTGATATTCTTCACATCATACAGTAATGCAGTTTTTCCTGTCATATGTCGAGATGCGCCACTATCCATGATCCATCTTGAAATGGCTCTTGGAAGATCCTGCACATACCACAAGTTGATTTTAAAACATTTCAATAAAGATGCCGATTCATGCTTCGCGAACAAGGAAGCTCCGGCAATTCAAACTGCTTATTCGAACATGGTGTCCACCCAGGCCTCATCAGCCTTAGGTGTAACCTTGACTCTCGCAATTTGAATTTTGAAATTTTCAGCCTTCAAAGGTGGAAAATTTGCATCATAATCAACCGAAATTGATTCTTCAGCCTTTTTCACTTCAGAAGTTGAAATTTTCATTTCAGTTTTAGGTTTCCAAATTTGTTCAGTTAATGCAACCCGTTTATAAAACTTATCATTTTTAGTTACCACTTTCTTTATGGATTCATTTTTCACTTTGATGTTGTCATTTTTCACATTCTTTTTCTCAACAACCATTGGTGCTTTACCCTTCACATCAACTTTCTTCTGTTGAAACTTCACATTTTCAATCTTAGGCTTCACATTGGTACACATTCGTGCAATGTGACCAACTTGATTACATCTGAAACATGTTCGAGTATCAACAACTCGACTTGTGCCTTCAGACCGATAATGTGAAGCTCTTTTCTCAAAGAACTCTTTATTTGATTTTGAAAAAAATTCATTTTCCTCATCAGAAAGTGAACTTGAACCGTTCACAAACACCTTCTTTTCAGCAAACCTTCTGTTTTGAAAACTCCTTTTCTGATAACTCTTACCACCTCAATAACCACCCGACCAATTGTTTCGATTGTTATTATAAAAACGTGGTGGAACAACAGGCTTTTTGAAATAAGCTTTATCTTTCTCAAAATTCATTTGCCTTTTTGTTTGACACAAATTGTTCACTTCTGATAACTCAACTTCAACTAACTTGAAAACATTTGTCAACTTTTTCACATTAGCATTCTCAATGGGAAACTCAGAATCCGAATACAACTTATCAGATCCAGCCATCTTGTACATCACAAGACCCGGTTCATCACTTAAGTTGTTTTTGGACTTTGATTTCTGAATGTATTTGTCTAAGAAACACCCATCATCTTCAGTTGAATCAGACATCAAAACACTTTCAGCTGTGCTCTTAACAATCTCTGTCTGAACACTATCATCAGATGATGTAAAAGTGACATCAATGTTCTCCGGAAGTTTAACTTCTTTTTCTTCCTCAATTTCAACCAACCCAGATTGATTTTTAGTGTAGTTATCAAGAACAGGTGGTGGAACTTGATGAAACCCCACCCCAGTTCCATCACAATACACATCTTCGCCCGCTTTGTCTTTCCCGATGGGTTTGGGAATGATATGTTGCAAAACAAAGCTTGCGGAGCTGTAACTGTTAAGCTTCAACTGGATTCGCTCGTTTTCGATTACAGCCTCTTGAACTTTAAGTTTCAATTTAGCGATTTCATCCAGTTGTTGATTGATTGATTCTTCTTTGACTCTAAGCACAGCTCTTAGATGTTCATTTTCTTTAAAAGTTTTACCATTTCGATCATCACAATCTTTCAATGTGCTTTTTAGTTTTTCAAATTTTTCAGAAATCTGACGGTTTTCAAGAATCAACTTTTCATTTTCTTGTTTAATTTTGTCATGATCAATTTTATCATTTTCAATTTGTTTAGTTAATTCTCTTATCCGTTCAGTTGAAGCTTTAACTGTTTTATCACGATCAAGAATCTGATTCTCAACACTTCTGACCTTAGCTGTCAGATCATCAACTTTCTTCCCGTTGAGATACGTGACTGTGATACAAAATTTGCACTCTTTGTTGCAATTTTTGCAATCAGCATTTCCATCGATTTTCTTACCTGATGCATTTGTTGACACATCTGAACTGACCTGGCTTTTTGACTCAGACACGGATTTAGAGTCTACCTCAAGTGCCTTAGCAGCTAGCACTTTGTCAGCCATTCTTCCAAGATTTTCAGCAGTCAACTCCTGCGTTGTGTCAATAACTCCAGTATCAATCTTCTTTGCTTTCTCGATCTCTTCTTTCTCCTTTCTCTCTTTCTCTTTCTCTTCTTCAATCATTTTCGAAGTTGGAGTTCCCCACCATTTGTGTTGCCAATACTCATCATCTTCTTTGTATTGCTGGATTATGGCTTCAATATCAAGTGTACTATCATCAATTGCAATATTTCCATACTCATCAAGATAGCACTCTCTATCTGGATCCCATCTATTTAGTCTTCTTGCATCCAGAAAGATACGAGATATTCTAATGATTTTGTTTTCAGCTATCATTTTTCTGTATTGATATTTTTGCTCTTCAGTTCGATCGTCTTTCCATGGAATAGGATCGTCATTTCTCGCCATAAATGCGTAACCAATCGCATCTTCTTCAGGTAGAACCTCTTGACTCCAATCATAACCCTCATCATCGTAAATCACTGCAAGAGCTCTAGATTTCTCTCTGTTGTCTTCAACCTGCTTCAATCTAGGCGGCTCGGATTTATTCTGGTGATAAATCGCCTTCTTGCAGTAATCATCTCTGAAAGGGTTCTCCGACTCATCAGCATAAGCGTTTCGGCATTCTCGTTTGTTGGACCGTGTCGTGACCCTTCTGCTTACACTTGAAACAAGTCACCTTCGATTTATCGAACCCCAGCTTGGTAGAAGCACCACCAATTGTTTTTCTGCCAGTAATTTCCATGAATCTTTGTGCACGACGAACAGCACTTGCCATAGCCCAACGAATATCGATCAGTTCCATTTCCTCCGGATCAATCTGATCGTAATCTTCTTTCGTCAGATTTGTATTGCCAATCTTCCCAGCTACCAATCCTTCATACGATTCCAACACTGATGCTAGAAAGATCATCTGCTGCTTGGCCGAATCCTCATCAAAGTTCTGAGCATTCTTCAAGTCTATTGCGATGTTGCATTGAAAACGATTCTTTGCATCAGCATTTCCAGAAGATGAAGATCCATTGTGAAAACCACTGTGACTTCCACTGCTTTGACCACTTTGACTTTCTTTGCCAGCTGTCGACACATTTTCAGCAGAAAAAGCAGTTTTTGGTGAAGTTGCTTTTGGCATCATGCTTTTTGGATAGTATAGATCCAGATTCTGTTGATGAGATGAATTATTAACTTTGTACGTCTTTTTCAACTCCAGTTCATGACTTTCAAGTTTCTCAATCACCAAATCTGGTTTCAACAATTCAGAAGGAATAGTGTTCTTACGCATGAGAGCATAATATCTCCACTCCATCTCGTCTGGCAACGAATCGAACAACTTGTCTACTTGCTCATCATCAGAATATCTGATATCATGTCTTGCTAATTCCAGCTTCAAATGACCGAACCTTTCAATCATTTTACACACTGACTCATTCTTAAGATAACCAAACATATCAAACTCTTTCCTAAGAAGTTTCTTTTTATTTTTTACAATCTCTTTGCTTCCAAGACACTTCTTTTCGAGTTTTTCCCATAAGTCTTTAGCATTGGAGTAATCTATCAGCGAAATGATGTCTTCACGCACCGATTGAAACAATAATGCCACACATTTTTGCTCGGCCACAAAACTGTCAATCTCTTCAGCTGATCTTAATGCTTCACCATTCTTCTTTCCTTGGGCATAACCATTCTTCATACTCTTCCAGCTAGAAAAAGCAAATGCCATCAACCAATCTTCGAACTTTGTTGCCCACCTGCTGTAATCTTCTATAGCCATCAGCTTAGGAGGTTTGTTAAATGTTCCAAATGCGCTTTCGGACTCCCAAGCTTCCTTCTTTCTTTCTTTCGGTGGACTTTTGTTTGCATTGCTTGAAGAAGTATCATTGTTTCCTGAACTACCCGTGAAAGCATACATATCGCTGAAGGGATTCATGAAAATATCATCCATTTTGAACGTACCTGCAAAATCAATCAACACTTAGAAAAATTTTCGAGATTTTTGAAAAACAGAACCACAAAAGCGAACCAATCTGTGCACTTGACAAATAAGCGGACCAAACAGGTTCAGATAAGCGAACCAGACAATGTATGTTCGAGCGGACCAAACTTGTTCGTTCGAGCGAACCAAGTAATGATCGTTCGAGCGGACCAGATAGTGTCCGTTTGAGCGTACTAGTCAAATGTCAGATAAGCGAACCAACTGTGTCCGTTCAAGCGAACCTGACAGTAAGATTGTCTGAAAGAGCGAACCAAAACAGGTGTTTCGAGCGAACCAGAAAAGCGGACCTGTTTGTTCGAAAACGCGAACCACTGTTTTTAACCTGTTTTTACCATTTTTAGTCCGAATTACAATCTGATATTTTCAAGGAATGATCTACACTGAATTCCGAACACAATGATATGATTATTGTTCAATTTCGACCGCAAAATCGTTCCAGATCTGAAAATAAAGTTTTCTGTTCGAAAACTGATCGAATTTTCTTAAAATTGAATGGATTTTACTTTGTTTTAAAGGCTGATACTTTTACGGATTGTTTAACAACAAGATTCGCTCAATATACTTGACTTTCAGCTCATTTTGTCCATAGGAACTTGATTAAACCGAAAAATAAAAGAGAAAGATGAGTAGAAATGAGATAATAGTGTCGAATCAGCTGATGCAGTATGAACTCCTCGTCCTGAAGCTCTGATACCACTTGTTGGACCGTGTCGTGACCCTAAACGATCAGTTGAGAAAGTTCATCATTACGTATAAAGGCGGAATCAGAATACGTAATGTAACAGCAGCTTATCCTTTCAATTCCTTCACTTTTTATTGCTTTCTGATGATATTTTGACAGAGTTTTGGCTCCCAAGCACACACATACACGTTACAGAATAATGAACATGCTCAACCTATATATAGAGTTTCTGGTCCACTCATAAGACATGCCAAATGAGCGGTCCAGAATACTTGACAAATAAGCGATCCAGATATTGACATATGAGCGGTCCAGACTAATACAATGACACATAAGCGAACCTAACTCTATTTCACACAATATTTACACTTTGACCCCCTATTGACCAATCTTGACTTCAGACTTTTTGTAGACGCAGTCAACAGACATTCCGTGCATCAACATAGATACGCTGCCCGATTGATCTAGTGCTCCGTAACGGTTGTCGTGGTTCTGGCCGACGTAGTCGTTGGAGTTCTATCTCGGGGCGGGTATAACTAATGTAAATTTTGGGTTATTATACTAACGCGTGTGCATTGTTTAAATTATTAGATTATAACCAGGAAACCACCAGGAAATGTCCAAACTAGCAATGTGAGTAATCTCCTTTTTGTGAAACTTTTTTCAAACTGTTTTACAAAACCTCAAAGCTTTACATTATAATTAAACAGTGATTGATTATTTGTAATTCTACAATTATCATCGGTATGTTGGGGTTTTGTATACAAAATTTGTTACTACACTGTGAGTAGTAACATGACCACAAGTCGGGTCGACAGTACCGTGGGTGGTAATTAAGGTAGAATAATAAACAAATGTAATTGTTGATTGCCCTCAATACTGTACAAGGATAAAACCTGTCTTGATTAAATTGGAATTCACTCACCAGTATTTCCCACTTCCCACTGATAAAATGTTTTTAAACGCGTTTCAGGTAACAAAATGTGAAACCAAAATAGAAGCCAGCTGGAGAGCACTGAAGGCTTGGAAAAATGTGGCTATAAAAGTTACCTAATAAAGAAAGATGTTTTATTCAATAAAATAGGGTTTATCCCTATAAACATGTTTGTAATGAAAACATGGGTTTTATCCCATTATGTTTATTAATATAAAAGGTGGTGTTTACTCTGATAAAATATTTCATAACTACGGTTCTGATGAAAATTCTGCTGCCAAATAATGATAAAACACCGATACCACCATCTATGAGTAGGCCGCGGCCCCCCGCCTCCCGAGGCAGGGGTCGGGGTTGCGGCATAAGGTGGTATCAGAGCTTAGCCACTGATTTCAGCCAAAGAGGTGTTCTGCTGACATTGAAATTATAAATTTTGTTAGGAAATAATAAATGAAACTATGTGCATACGTGTAGATTATTATTTGGTGTTATGTGACAATTTTTTAGTTTACAGTATGAGTGATCAAGGAGCTTCGGACGCTTACCGTCAACTGTATAACTCTCCAAGGGACGAAGGAACCTCTTCGCAGCCTACCCCCTCGGGGTATTCGGCTGATACCGAAGAAGGGATTTTTGTGTTCAAAGCACAATCTGAAGAGCCATTCCCTCCCAAGAAGAGAGGATGGTTCAGCAGAGGAGCTCATGAGCGTAGAAAGAGGATGAGAAAACTTTAGCAGCAACGAGCTTTAGCAGCCGCGAATAGAGAAATGAACGCTCAAACACAGGATGTAATCAATAGGAGACTGGAAAACTTCCACATATTAGCAACCACAACTGTAGACCCTAATCTAGAACAACTTATAGCACCCCAGCCACTGCAGTTGTTCCCGACACAATCCATGGAAGTAGAGGTTGACCCAGCTGACCAGAACCCATTACCTGACCTAGACCTAGCTGAAATCCCTAGAATACCAGCACGCCATCCCCCAGGCTATGACCCGTGGTTTGACGACCACATGGATTTCCAGCAATGTTACCCAATCCCAATAGAGGAGCCCAGCAAGATCTAGTAGGACCCTACCCAGACCTTGACCCTCTAGACCACTATTAAGATAATGACCAATATATCAGGGAGATTCTAGGGAACCCGTACCCTCAGGAAGAACCCATGCCCTAGTTTCCTGACCGAATACCAGCCCCAGCCCCACCCATGAGTACTGAGAACATACAGGAACTCCGCACCTTTGGTGAGGAGATCTTAGAAGGAAGTGAGAGGATGAGACAGATAGGGGGGAGACTCATCTGGAAATATGACGAGCGCAACATGCAATACTGGATGAACCCCTATCAGTAGTAATAGTAATAATAATAATAATATATAAATATATATGTGTGTATGTTTGAAAAAAAATATTTTTCCAAACTAGGATAGATAATCTTATAACTACTGATGCATACTAGTATTGTATTTTAATTTCCTGTTGTGGTTTGTAATAGATATAGATGCATAATATAAAATATAGTAAAGGTCGCAATGACGACGATTTTGGATCAATGTGTTGTTATGTGATTATTCGCATTCAATATTATTTAGTGATATTAATACTTGGTAAATGTTTAAAAATCCAGATGGCCGACAATGCAAATCGGGAAAACCAGAATAATGAAAACCAGATAAATAACAGTGCTATTCGACATATAGTATCCCAAGGAATTAGAGATGCTATGCCAGCTATCTATCATTCAAAATGTTAGGGAAGCAGAAAATAATAACAGTGATAGTGGAAGTAAGCGAACACATACTGAACCCAGTCACAGCGTAAACAATGGACTAATACTTCAAGTGCCCATTCCAAAAAGAAGAAGAACCATGTCTTATGGTTGTTCTTATAAAGAATTTTGGTCCTGTAAACCAATGGAATTCTTGGGCAATGAAGGAGCCATTGCAGCTCTACGCTGGATAGAAAAGACTGAGGCAGTTTTAAAAATAAGCAAGTGCGCATAAGAAGATAAGATAATGTTTGCTTCCAATATGTTTAAGAATGCAGCTCTGGAATGGTGGAATACTATTCTCCAGACTAGGGGAAGTGACAGGGTTTATAATATGGAATGGATTGAGTTTAAAGATATGGTGGAAAGGAAATTCTGTCATCCTAATGAAAAGGAGCAGATAGCTAATAAATTCTTGAACCTTAGAATGACTGGAGCAGACAGCAAGGGTTACACTACTACATTATTTGAATATGCTAGAATAGTGCCAACCCTAGCATCACCAGAACCAGTGTTAATCTCCCGTTATATCTAGGGATTAATTGGTGAAATTAGACATGTAGTCAAGGCAGCTAGACCACCAACCATAGAAGAAGCGGTAGAACTAGCAAACACCTTGACTGATGAACTGGTACGTACACAAGAAGAAAACCAGAGGATGAACCTAGCTCAAAGGCTTACCTAGGAATTTCGCTACGGTAATTCCAACCTTGAGAAAAATATAGGTTCTACCTCTACACCTTACTGTAAAGCCTGTAAGAAAAAGCATTCTGGAAGATGCTCTACCTACTGCAACTACTACAAAATACCAGGACACAAGGAGGAAGATTGTAGGAAGAAACCTAGTAATGGGGTATGCTTCAACTGTGGAGAAAAAGGACACATCAGGCCGAATTGTCCGAAACTAGCTCCAGCCACAAACAACAAGACTACTAAAAATGCTAGAACATTTGTTTTGACTACATAAGAAGCAAAGATGATCCCGGACGTGATTGTCGGTACGTTTTTAGTTAATGACGTTTTTGCTAAAGTATTATTTGACTCTGGTGCGAACCAAATTTTTATTAATACTTCATTTTGCAAAATTCTCGACCAACCATTAACTAAACTTCAACAAGAATGTTTAGTAAAAACAGCAAACGGAGAAACCATTAAGATTTCTGAAGTCTTGCAGGGAGCAAGAATAGAAATTTTAAATCAAAAGTTTATTGCAAATCTTTACCCAATGAATCTGGCAGGATTTGACATTGTATTAGGAATGGATTGTTAGTAGCCAATAAAGCCAGTATTCTATGTGATCAAAAGTCAATACAACTAAATTCACCAAAAGGTGAAAAGATCACAATTAAAGGAGATAAGCCAACTAGACACACAAAATTCATCTCTGTGATGAAAACTGCAAGTTGTGCAAGAAAAGGGTCAATAGTGTATATGATTTCCATAATCATTAACACTAAAGGAAAGGAATTAAAAGATATCCCCGTAGTATCTCAATTTTCAGATGTATTCCCAGAAGAATTACCAGGACTACCGCTGGACAGAGAAGTCGAATTCAGAATTCATCAGCTACCAGGAACAACACCAATTGCCAATGCACCTTACCGTTTGGCACCTGCAGAAATGCAAGAATTAAAGAAACAGTTAGACGAACTGTTGGAGAAAGGATTCATACAACCAAGCTCATCGCCATGGGGAGCACCAATCTTGCTTGTCAAAAAGAAAGTCGGATCAATGCGTATGTGCATTGATTACCGTGAATTGAACAAGGTCACGATTAAAAACCGGTACCCATTACCGAGAATCGATGATCTGTTTGATCAACTACAAGGAGCTCGATTTTTCTCAAAGATCGATTTGCGCTCAGGATATCATCAATTAAAGGTACAGGAAGAGGACATTCCTAAGACCACTTTAAGAACAAGGTATGGCCATTATGAATTTACTGTCATACCATTTGGTCTAACCAATGCCCTAGCCGCATTTACGGACATGATGAACTGAATATGTAAGCCATATTTGGATAAATTCATAATTGTCTTTATAGATGATATTCTAATTTACTCTAGAAGTGAAAAGGAACATGCAGCGCATCTGCATACACTTTTAAATTTACTGAGAAAAAAAAAGCTTTATGCTAAATTTTCGAAATGTGAATTTTGGTTAAAAGAAGCACAATTTCTTAGACATTTAGTTAATCATGAAGGAATTCATGTGGATTTCATAAAGATTGAGGTAATTACTAAATGGGAAGTCCCTGAGTCGCCAATTGAGGTTAGAAGTTTTCTAGGTTTGGCCGGTTATTATAGACGATTTATCCGATATTTTTCTAGAATAGCCATTCCATTGACTAAGCTAACCTGTAAATCTGTTAAGTTTGAATGGGGACCAAAACAAGAAGAAGCCTTTAGAATTCTTAAGCAAAAACTAACCAACGCACCCATACTAGCGTTACCGAAGGAACAGAAGACTTTGAAGTCTATTGTGACGCTTCTAAGTTAGCTAAATCTGGGTGATTGTAGACAGATTAACTAAATCTGCTCATTTCCTACCAATGAAGGAAACATTCGGTATGGAACAGTTAGCCAAATTGTATGTAAATGAAATAGTTTCATTACATGGAATTCCTTTATCGATTGTTTCTGATAGAGATAGCCGTTGTACTTCTCATTTTTGGACAAGTTTCCAAAAAAGCAATGGGAAACAAGCTAAATCTAAGCACCGCTTATCATCCTCAAATGGACGGACAAAGTGAAAGGACAATTCAGACAATGGAGGATATGCTTAGAGCTTGTGTAATTGATTTCGGAGGAAATTGGGACGATCATTTACCATTAATAGAATTTTCTTATAACAACAACTATCATACCAGTATCAATGCTACACCATTCGAAGCACTTTATGGACGAAAGTGCCGAACTCCAGTCGGTTGGGTAGAAATTGGAGAAAAGCAACTATCTGGACCCGAGATAGTGCAAGAAACCACAGACAAAATCATTCAAGTCAAGGAAAGACTAAAAGCAGCATGCGATCGACATAAGAGTTATGCTAATAACAGGAGAAAGCCGTTGGAATTTAGACCTTTTGGAAGGGAGTTGTCAGATTCATCAAAAGAGGAAAGTTAAGCCCCAGGTATATTAGACCTTTTGAGATTATCAGAAGAATCGGACCAGTAGCTTATCAGCTACAACTGCCAGAGGAAATGGTAGGAATAAATGATGTATTTCATGTATGCAATCTCAAAAAGTGTTTAGCCGATGAATCGCTAGTAGCACCTCTTAAGGATATAGAGGTAAATGAGAAACTCAAATTAGTAGAAAAGCCTCTACAAATTGAAGATAGGAAAGTCAAGAATCTCAAGCACAAGAGATTGGTTTTAGTAAAAGTAAAATGGGATTCCAAGAGAGGACCAAAGTACACATGGGAGCTTGAATCTGAAATGCAGAGGAAATATCCACACCTGTTCCAGTACCTCGAGGACGAGTTCTAAATTAAGATGGGGAGGATATAACAACCCTCCTAAAATATTTCCGACACTTTTAATATGTTTATAATATCCCTATATATATCTTAAAATACACCCCGTATACTAAAACCGGTCCCGAATACCTTTATTTTTATAAAAATTAATTAAAAACAAAGTTCAGGGGCGCTCGCGGGCCGTGAAGAATTTGTCTTCGGGCTACTTGGGGCTCGATAGCTAGGCCACCAGGAGCAGCCCGGAGCCGCCACGTGTCGTGAACGTGTTGGGTCTATGGTTCAAGTCAGCTAAGCTAGGTTCTACCCTAGCTGGCCTCGCGGGCCGCGAAGCCCTTGGATGAAATTTACGCGGGGCGCGACAATGTGGTAGATCAGGACTATAAATAGATGCATTCGGCCTCAGTTCACAATTCGCTCAAAACTTTTACTTCTCTCTCAAATTTTGAATACTAGGCGTTATAATCGGGTATTTTACCCCCTAATTAACGAAGTTCTGCCTCGTTGTAAGTATTATAACCCCGGTTACGTATTAGATACGCTACCCGATTGATCTAGTGCTCTGTAACGGCTATCGTGGTTCTTCCCGACGTAGTCGTTGGAGTTCTGTCTCGGGGAGGGTATAACTAATGTAAATAATGGGTTATTATACTAACGCGTGTGCATTGTTTAAATTATTAGATTATAACTAGGAAACCACCAGGAAAAGTCTAAACTAGCAATGTGAGTAATCTCCTTTTTGTGAACCTTTTTGCTTACTGTTTTACAAAACCTCAAAGCTTTACATTATAATTAAACAGTGATTGAGTATTTGTAATTCTACAATTATCGTCGGTATGTTGGAGTTTTGTATACAAATTTGTTACTACACTGTGAGTAGTAACATGACCACAAGTCGGGTCGACAGTGCCGTGGGTGGTAATTAAGGTAGAATAATAAACAAATGTAATTGTTGATTGCCCTCAATATTGTACAAGGATAAAACCTGTCTTGATTAAATTGGGATTCACTTCCCAGTATTTCCCACTGACAAAATGTTTTTAAACGCGTTTCAGGTAACAAAATGTGAAAGCCAAAATAGAAGCCAGCTGGAGAGCACTGAAGGCTTGGAAAAATATGGCTATAAAAGTTACATAATAAAGAAAGATGTTTTATTCAATAAAATAAGGTTTATCCCTATAAACATGTTTGTAATGAAAACATGGGTTTTATCCCATTATGTTTATTAATATAAAAGGTGGTGTTTACTCTGATAAAATATTTCATAACTACGGTCCTGATGAAAATTCCGCTGCCAAATAATGATAAAACATCGATACCACCATATCTGAGTAGGCGCCGCGGCTGCCCGCCTCCCGAGGCAGGGGTTGGGGGTTGCGACAATTTCAGTGTGTCCTTGCAAATTCAATAATGTCAACACACTGATTTTTCCTCATATCATGATTCGATAATTGACAAATCATTTTCGAGCTTCTATTTTTGAGCTTGTTAATTCTAAGCCTTCCTTGATTGATGATTAAAGTAAGTTTTCCTTTGGCAAATGAATCCTATTGTTTCTAAAAGTCATTCACACATTGTAAACATTCGATTTAGAAGTCTATTGATCATAAATATCTCTTTTGGTTTGACCCATGTAAACTTAGTCACTCTGGTGATTGTATCATTTCATCTCGTTCATTTGACATCGATTTCTAGAAATAATTCAGTTGAACCATTGAGTCCTATTTATTGTAAAACTCGTATTCACAAAATTTGAACATGTCTTGATTCAAATACAATGTTATTTACCTTAATACTATTAGTATTGATCAAGGCATGACATAATTCTAAAATAACATCATAGCCCAAATCTTGAGGACGAGATTAAAAACAAGGTGGTAAGGTTGTAATATTTCTATTTTTTATATTAAAATAAAGTATATAAAACTTATATTATTAAACGAGTAGATTACGGGTAAGTTGACTGTTAGAAATATGAGATATTTAGTCGAACATAGGATCTGTTTAATAATTTAATTATAATTATAAAAATACATTATATTTGACCTTACTCCGTTTTTAATGAAACTTAGGTCAAAATATAGATAAAAATATTCTCGTTCTAATGACATATTCATCGTTTTATAAAACGTCATATTTTAGAAGTTATAAGCGATAAATAAGTGAAGCACTTGAATTAATTATAATAATAAAATTTTAACTAAACATTCAATGTTAGTTGTGTACGTGGATGGAAATAAGGGTGGACTCCAAGCCACCTTTCAGGTATAAATAGGAACATCAGCCTACATTTTCTTTTGCTCACATTTCTTTCTGCTCCCTTTCTCGACATCTCTCTCTCATTCTACATTCCATTTTTTTCTTCAGTAAATCACCAATTATACTCCAAAGTCTTGACCGTTTTAAGTGTTTTAACCCCTGATCAGTGATTCGATACCCTGTCTGATTGATCTTGAACCCAGCAACTGATGCCAAAGTGCTACCTGATAAAGGCTATGCTTTGTAAACTAAGTTGTGGTTCTGTCTCGTGATATATTGATAAAGTTGAATTGGGTTATTACACTAAATACGAGTGCATTATATATTTTATTAAATAGCTCAGGAGTTATACCCAAGATTACACCAGAAGGCTTTTAGTTGAACCCTAAAGTTACAAAGTGAGTCATTCTTCTTTTTCTCACATTATTGTAAACCATTTTATTTAAAATGATTTGCAAAACCATAAATGTTTTCAGTTATAATTACAGTAATTAAGTCTTTATACTACGAAATTACTGTCAGTATGTGGGAATGCTTTCAAAACCCTATTTGCTATACATTATTTGATATACATTATAGGTAATTGTCACTAATAACAATTGTATATTTATATATACTATTTTCAAAATAAAATTTAATGACATTTTAGTGTATTTAATAAATGTATACTAAGATATACATCGTGTGTTATTTAATATTATATTTAATATTTAAAATAGTATATTATAAACCTTAATATGTATAATATATAAAAAATTAAAACATTTTATAATGGAACTCACTAGCCTCTAGTGCACCCTGTTTTCTTTAAATTTTGATGTAAAATTTAATATAGAAAAATGATAATATATTACTAAAATGTTTTCATTAATAATATATATAAAATGTATTAGTTGATACATTTTATAACGTATCATTAATAAAATGGTTATACTATATACAAATGTATAATTAAATTAACAGCTTAGGAGGCCTGTAGTTCAGTATCCTTTTTAGGTGATAATTTGTATATCAAAATGTATTAAAATTAAATAATTTTAAAGATATAAAGTGCTCCTAAGACATTATATTTAAAATTAAACGATATATGTCAATTATATATGTAACTTTTAATATACTAAGATATATATCGTGAGATTTTAAATATTATATTTAATATTTTGAAATAGTATATTATAAACTACAAACCTTAATGTATATCATAATAAAATTAAACGATATATGTAAAATATATATTTTACTAAGATATAGATCGGGAATTATATTTTAAATCTTAGTCACGTTAATATTTTAATTAATAATATCATAATTATTTAACTAATATATTATATTTAATAAATTTATAACTACTAGCTTGACAGAAATGATATATTTCATTTTCTGGGCTATTTTGTTTTGTGCCATAGAAAATATATTTGACAAAGTGATATCATGGGTTTTATAGTATATACTTTATATATATATATATATATATATATATATTACTAGTTCAACGTCATTAGTTGAAAGAACGATCAACAGTGATATGACCACATGCACTAGTTGAAAGAATGATCAACAACGTTATGACCATAGTCACTAGTTGAAAGAACGATCAACAGTGATATGACCACATGCACTAGTTGAAAAAATGATCAATAGTGTTATGACCACAGTAACTAATTGAAAGAATGATCAACAGTGTTATGACCACAGTCACTAGTTGAAAGAATGATCAACAGTGATACGACCACCATCACGGGAATCGCCTAGTGACAAATATCTTTGAATAATAGTAAGATATAATATATATATAGTACTTGATAAACTTCATTATTGGACGAAAGTTAGCCAATGAGTGATGTGACCACCGTCACATCGGAACTGCCACCATGTGACAAATACTGATTGAGTTTTTGGGTAAATATAAACAAATGTAAAATCCCTTGACGCTGTAAAGTATAACAATATATTTTTATAAAAATGGAATGAACTCGCCACTATTTCTCGCTGATAAAATGTTTTTCAAAACACGTTTTAGGTAATTTGCTGTAAAGATAACAGAAGTCAGCAATGGAGCACTGAAGACTTAAATAAAGTGGCTATAAATACCTGAATTAAAAAAGAAATTTATGTTTTATTAATCTGCGTTTATCCCTATAAAACAATTGAATTGAATATGAGTTTTAACCCATTTATTTAATATTAAAAGTTGGTGTTTTTATAAACTTTGAAATTATTTCCTAACTACGATTCTAATGAAAAATTTTTCCGCTATGTATTTAATAAACACCGGTACCACTTGACTGGTTCATGGCTCCCGCTCCCAGGGTGGGGTCGGGGCTGTGACAACTATGAAGTTTATTTCGGTAGAAATGCTAGGAAGTAATCTTGACCATCTATTAGATAATCAATGGCTAAGATTAAATTGGTGAAATTGAACAAAAAAAAGAGGTATGTGAGTTAGTTTGAGGGTATTTTAGTCCATCCAAGTCAATAGTTTCTCTTTCATCCAATTCCCTATCGTTTTTAAAACGTTAATAACTTTTTTCATACGACAATATTTTTTTATAAAAATTGCACCATAAAAATGAGCGTTTTTATCTTTAAAACGAGCACACTATTGCTATACTTTTAAATTATTTTTTCGAAAACCCAAATGCATAAAACGCAATGGATAGAACAACACACTATAACCTAGGTTCTTAAACGCAATCGGGTTTCATAAGGTCGTGTTTATGTTTTAACATGGTCATGCCTCTATTCTAACATGATCATGTTTATGTTTAGCATGATCATGTTCTTTGCACTCAAATTCTGAAAATATACACTCCAGGTCTAAAACGCAATGGGTTTCACATGTTGATGTTTTCCTTTTAACATGGCCATGCCTTTGTTTTAACAAGGTCATGTTTCTGTTTTAACATGGCTATGGCTTTGTTTTAACATGGTCATGCCTGTGTTCTAACATCCAGGTTCTAAAATGCAATGAGTTTTAACATGGTCATATTTATGTTTTAACATGGTCATGTCTTTGTTCCAACATGATCATGCTTCCCTTTTAACATGATCATGTTCTTTGATGTTCTTTTACACTCCAGTTCTAAAACGCAATGAAACACAAAATCAATATTTTGCACTGCATGTTTTAAAAAGTAATGGAGTTTTAACATGGCCATGTTTATGTTTTAACATGGTCATGCTTTTGTTCCAACATGACCATGCTTCTATTTTAGCATGATCATGTTCTTTGCACTACAGGTTGTAAAACACAATGAAACCCAAAATCAAGATTTTACACTACAGATTCTAAAAAGCAATGGAGTTTTAACATGGCCATGTTTATGTTTTAACATGCTCATGCTTTTGTTCCAACATAACCATGCTTTTATTTTAGCATGATCATGTTCTTTGCTTGTGAAATGCAATGAAACAAAAAATCAATATTTTACACTGTAGGTTCTAAAAACAATGTAGTTTTAACATGACCATGTTAATGTTTTAACATGGTCATGCTTTTGTTTCAACATGACCATGCTCCTATTTTAGCATGATCATGTTCTTTACACTCCAGGTTGTAAGATGCAATGAAACCCAAAATCAATATTTTTGTAGGTCCGTGTTTCGGATTGAAACCCGTGACTAGTGTGTGATTAAGTTCAAAGACGGAAGATTAGAGACGGATAAACAACTTTCTTGTATAAAATTTGGTAGCATAACGTTACAAATCGACACAATTATAAGCTATCCAAAATATACCAAAGGAGCATACATCCGGGAGAGACCAAGTGGTGATCTCTCCCCCAAATCTAAAACCTTAAAGCTTGCAATTGACCTAAGGGTGCTAATTATAGTCACACCACCTTCACATGACAATCCACCATCATGTGGAAGGTCACTTGCAAACTAACACGGTCAAACGAATAACCCTTTCGTTTGACCACTTCAAACGAGCAGGTCTATACACGTTCATTTGACCGTTTCACTAACTAATACATAATCAGCATAAAATGTAATCTAATCTAATCTATTCGAACAACATCAGACATAAAACTGCACCAACAAATTCCCCCTTGTCCGTTGATGTCGAATGCTGAAAATGCAACTGCCATCGATCTTCAGTCAAGTATTTGTTGATGTTAGCTTCTCTGTGTTAACAGATCCTCCCTTGACCGATGATCTAGGTAAGTAGTATCTTGACTTGAGTCTTCATAGCAATACCAAACCCTTGAAGCTTCTCGTATAATATTTCCCCCTCAAAGTACGCGTATCCGTGTTGGGTGTTGTGCAATGTCCTCGTAAGGCTAAATTGACCGATCTTTCGCTGATCTTCCAATACTCCAACCGGCATTTGATAAGGGTTCCATTCTTTAAAAAAAACTGCATCAAGTCTTGATCTTGTCATAAAAACTCTATTTCATTCAAAGCATACTACATTCGTAGAGTTTTCAAGTGAACTATCTTCTGTAAACCATCTTTGTGGAATCGACCAAGTAATGCACTTTGATCATCAGCATCAACACTCAGGAAGTCAGCTAGACCGAGTATATCATTTTCAAGCTCAACCAGCACGCTTAGTTGAACTACATCCAGATCTCATTATCTCGCCTTTGTGAAGTCAACCACGTAATGCACTACGGATCTTCAGCATTAGTACTCAGGATGTCAGCTTGACCAAGTACATCGTTTGCAAACTCAATGAATTGAATTACACCCAGATACCTGTAAAATCCCAAAGAAACATCAAACCCAAAGCCAAATCCTGCAAATTCCCCCTCAACTATAATTTCATCTAACTTCATCTGCATTAAGTTTCCCCAATCTCCCTTTGCAAGGTGTTATTGCTTTGATCCCCTCGATCCAAAAACCTAACCGGTATCTGATAGAGTTGGAATCCACACTTGTCAGCCTTGAACTATCAGCTCTCATAAAGATTCCCTAGGTCTTTAGTGAACAATGTTTTGAAACTGCTGTTGACTTTAGTTACTTGTATGTTTCCGTGCAAAACCCTTCACGCTGGCTAGAGAATTAATTAAAATCCTCAAATATATGTTTGTGCAAAACATTCCACGCAGAACCTTTGGTATCACCAGAAAATCACAAACTTTACCTCCTATGATTGCGTTTAGAAATTTACCGAAAAAATTCCAAAACATATGAAAATTTTTTGTTGGTGCATATTTTTGTGTCTGTAACTTGTTCTTATTAACGATGTATTAGTACGGTCTTTTGTTTATCGAGTCTGTAATGTTTCCGTCTAGTCGACCAAGTCGGATATCCTCCTATCTAACTTGGTACGACGTTTGTCTCCTTGTTATGTATGTTGAACTAATGCATGTTGCATTAACTTTGTTTTGTTATGTTTGTGTGTGTATCTATGTTTGCTGCAAACTGTTTGACAGTTTGCAGCTTTACAGACTTGCAGCCTCCCAACGAAGAACCTATTCTTTGTGGGATGTCATTTGTCACAAAGAACCTTCTTCATCGTATATGGTTTGTGACGAAGAACCCCATCTTCGTCACATGGTGTTTCGTGGCAACAGTTCATGAAGAACCTGGTTCTTCGTGGGCTTGGGTTCTTCATGGACCCATTTACATTCTTCGTAGTATAGTGGGCTGGGCTGCAGTATAAATAGCACACTTGTCATATGTGTTTAGCATGAGAGCATAACCTACTGAGAGTATTATTAAACATTGTGTGTATGTGTTTGTAATCTGCTCTCATCCAGTTAATCAATAGAAAGTGAATCTTTGGTTACTTTGTGTGTCTGCTATACTTTGTTTGGTTTGCATCGTCACGGGGATTCCGCACTCGTGATTGTGTTTGTGTTTGTGATAAACAAGGACTAGGTTTCGTAATCGATCCTCCGAGAAAAACGGACCTACAAGTGGTATCAGAGCATTGGCTCTTATCCTTGTTTAAAACCAAACGTAGTTGTCTTAAAACATGAAATACCTGTATCATATAGTAAGGTATAGAATTAATTTCGAGGACGAAATTTCTTTTAAGAAAGGTAGAATTGTAATATACGAAATCTCAAAATCCTAATCTAATAACCATATAAGTATTTTTAACAGATTATTATTTCAAGTATTCAATGCTTCAAAAGTAAAATGTAAAATGATAAATAATATAATAAATATTATAAAACTACAATGACACTTATAAAAGTGAGGATATAATCATAAAAGCAATAAATTTATGTTAAATAGAAATAAACATACAAGCGTATCATACGCAGAATTAAAGACTTATTAGAAATTATATATATATTGATTTCGACGGACGATGAATAGTAACTTTACTTTTATAATAATATATAGTTTTTTATTATTTTATTATTTAATATATTATAATATTTTATTATTATATTTACTTTTAATAACATATTTTTCTTTTTTTAACATATATTAATATATCGATTAATTTGATACTTTTTTAATAAGTTACGTTTATAATTTTTTTCTAAAAACTTAAGTACGTAGTTGTGCTTGATTTCTTTCCTTGACATTCCGCTATAAGTTTTGTTAAAACGAGTTATACTTAAAATAAAGTATTTATTTGGTATTATAAAACGGTACTATGATAAACTAAATCGTTTTAATGATTTGACTTTCTAAACAAAATGCTTTATTTTCAAATCACGTTCGTTTTACATTATCATTTGCTCGGTTTCGCCTTAACGCGCGATAAAAAAACTAGTTCAAATTACATTTGCTTTCGGACTTAAAAAAAATTAAAAAAAAAAATAAATAAACAAAGATATTAAATATTAGCTTCAAATTATTTTAGATCAATCCACGTTCAAGTCTGCATGTGCTTTTAAAATCCTTATCGCCAAATCCCGTCAACACGTTCAACTATATGGCTAAAAAGACGGCATGTATCTTCAAGAACATTTGATTTAAACCACTTTCAACCTCATACAGTTACCACATGAAACCATCGCACAAACCACAAATCTCTACTACCGGTTGCGAATCTACGACACCTCCTAGTTTCGTTCGTTGAACACGTTGATCGGTCTCCGTTAGATCAGCAGAAAGTCCACAATCGGTCGTTTCGGTCAGCTCCTTTTGGCGATTTAGGTAATCAAATCTAAACCCAGTCTACATTGAATATAGTTGGTTAGTTTAGTTATTGATTTTTATTCCGGCGACATTGGCAGCCACCGCACACCCTCCAGTCTGAGCGATCGCGTCGTTGTTGTATTTATTTCTTTCTCGTCTTTGTGAGACCCGACCAGGTACAACACATCCTAACCTCCCTTCAAATCATGCTCTTATAAAGTTTGAAATAAGTATGTTTAGTCATTCTATTGGTACACGCAGACGCTAATACCGCTCCGATACACCGAAGTTTCCGCATAATCTTTGATTCAGTTCCATCGACTCTCATCCATTATACGCATCTGGTATTTATACGAGTCTGTTGCTTTCTTTTCAAATATTAACTGAAGTAAAAATATGTATATAAACAACGTTCTACATATTAATGAAGAGATGGAGTAAATATTATATGCTAATGTTTGAGTGTACAGCACCACCACTTATTTCAAACAATGTCTTGTTTTGGTTGGTTTTTTTTTTTTTAATTAATATAATATATGTATATGGCTATTACATGAAATATTATATTTAAATATTGACCACTTTTAAGAATCAAGTAATTATAAATGTTGAAGCAAATATATGTACTTTTGGAAATCTTATAATCTGGTTGCACGAAGTGGTGGTCATGCAACGTCTATTGATTTACTAATGCAATTAATATAATTCTAACCGTATCATAGAAACTTTTCATTTCGATGTATTGGTATTAATGTATTTTTTTTAAGACAAGTAATGAGGTAACTCATCAACTAATTTTATTGTTATTACAGGTTGCTCAAAATAAATAAATACAACAATGAAATTGTAAAAGTAATCCTCTGTTCAAATACTAAAATGTCTAATACAAAAGTGAAACTGGGAAATTATATACAACAAAATCTAATTTAAAACATAATGGTTATGTAGGCTTTGTTGATAGTTAAGGACCTCGTTGAGTTTCGTGTTATTATCATTCAAGCTAAGGTACGGATTTTATGGTCTTTTTCTCATAGCATTTTATATCGTTATTGCACTCGTAGTGTCTAGGTCATCGAACCGTTATCATTGTTTTCTAGTAGTTTTGCTTCTTTACCATTGATTTGCATGCGATAGATAAATTCTTTAGACTCATTATCGCATGTTCCCATTGATAATTGAATATTGCCATAGAAGTGCATTATTGTACTAGTTGTCTTGACTTAAGTGTACTGTTTCATTGACCTCAATATCCGAGCACATCCACCTATGGGGACATAGGGCGTCATCATCGGCACCGATGACGTGCACCATCCGTGACGGTGCGATTAGTTCACGGCGTCTCTATATTAGTATTTATTGTTTATGGATTATTGAGAGGCGTATGGATCGATCCTATGATATTATTGTTATTGTATTGGGATAGGTGTGTGTGCCCACATCCCCTTTACATATTGGTGCATTAGTCTGCAGCTAATGTACATATTATTGTTTATTGTTTATTGACATTGGCTCACATGGGTATTTCCACATAGATTGTATCATATGGTTTTGACCAAATCGCTACTTGTTATTGACATAGTATTGTTCACCATTGTTCATATACCGTATTGATCGTTCGCATTGAAATTACCGTTATTGCTATTGTTTTTCCGTTACTGGGCAATTTTTGGCTCAGCCGTGTTCCTTTCGTTGTTTTCTCTTATTTCTTAAACAGGTACTCAGGGGAACATGGGGAAAAGTGCGAAGAGAGAAAACTAAATGGCTAGAGTTGGAAATAAGGAGTTTAAATAAATTGCTGTTTAAATTTTAGACAATTTTACTTTCGTTAATGACCGTTGTGTGGTTTTGGATTTTTTTTTTAAAACCTTTGGAGTTAATGTTTTATTTGAGTTAAGTTTTAAAATGACTCTGTGTAGGTCCACCCGGAGGATCGAGTAACCTCTATTCCCTGTTTTCCGACAAACCCGAAAGTGCGGAATCCAAACGGGTAAGTTAAACCAAGTGACGAACACAAACACAAAGATTCAACGATTAACACTCCATTGTATTAACTCGTATGAAACCGTTACAAAGCAATGTTTACAAGATAAACCTATAAACTCTCAGTTGTGTGTGTGTGTTTACAGTGTTCGCTCTCAAATCTATTCAGATTTGCCTAACTTTGTTATGTCTGTTGTCTGTGTTTATATAGTATATGACTGACGAAATCAGAGGCCCACGAAATCACATGGACGAAATCCAAGATATGGACGAAATCAGGTGATTTCGTCCCATTTGGTTTTCATGACAAAGTGTTTTCATCACAAAGGGATTTCGCCCAACAGTAGTGTTCTCGTCATGCATATGGGCCTGAGGTTTTCATCCATGTTGGGCTTGGGCTTGAGCTTTGACATGGGCTTTAGAACAAACAAACAACAAACAAATAACAACTAAACAATACTAACATGTATACTGAACACACGCAGTTACATGTACATCGAACAATACGAAGTAACTAGCATACCGAGTCAAGACAGGAGGATGTCTTGACTACGGCCTTCACTTCGTAGCCGAGTCGAACCGAGCCGAGCCGTATCCACACGATATGTATCAACAAACTCCCCCTTGGATGCTGCTCGTGAGGTTCGTAATCTCGTTCTCCATGTCTTGATGGTTCATTCATTCTTGTCGTAGGATCTTCAAAGTCTTTATGCGTCTTAAGTAGAAAGTGTATCAACAAACTCCCTTTTCATTTAGGTAGTGTGTTAACAAACTCCCCTTTTGATTATGCTTGGGAATCTTTTGACTTCAATGCTTGAGATCCTTGTGGTGTTGATGATTGATCAGCGGCAAATCGATCATCTTTATCATTTGAGTGCCTTCACGTCGTGTCTTCATTCCGAAGCTTATCATCGAACATGTTCTCCTTGCCTTTAGCATCTGCACATGCAAGAAAGCTAAACGCGTAATGAGAACAACTGCTTGGAATATAGTTAACATTAAACAAGTGACACACATGTGACCATATTTTCAACTACCGTCCGACAGTTTAGATTGAAAAGTTAACAGATTTTTCAATTTTGATTATTAACTTTCAAAACTTGCAAACTCTGACCGTTTATGAAGATTCAGTCGTTTTGGTTTTCATTCAAATTTCAGGTAACGAAGCCTTGAGTTCCAATCATCGGTTAATCAAAACTAAATTAGAAATAAAATCTTTTTGACTTTTATAAAGTTTATATTAAAACACACCTAAAATCTTTTTGGTATTTTGAATATTTCAAACTTAAAGACTGAAAGCAGTAAATAAATATATACAGAGTTGCAGAAACTAAGAAAAGTAAATATATACAAACATTCTTTTTGCGAGTTTCGAGGGTAAGAGAATCATATCAGTGTACGGTCATGCCAAAACGCTCTTGTTGTTCTTATTGTTAACATTTAGATAAACATCCTATAACGATTATCGGTATTGTTATCCACATAAGCTCAACTTATCATATGTAATCATGGCGAGGGGATTCGTTAAGGTATGATTTATACTTACCGACCAGTGTTCATCCACATCACGACACATTCCCGTATCAAGGTATGCACGAGGATTCATCTTACTGGTGAGTATACCATTTATCATCTGTTTTGCCGTATATGAAAATGTGAGAAACTCACTTATTTTGATTGAAAACAAGCCCTATGTGATAGAATCACTTATTGATGAGGAACTTGATTTTCAGATGCATGAGGGCACAGGAGCAAGTCCGTGAACAGGTCAGTACTCTCGTACAGCAAAGAGACGAACTTGACTCCCGGATAAATGTGATATATTATCACTTATTTTGTTTGGACATGTGATTGTTGATCACTTATTGAGGTCGTATGCAGTATGTACACGTATGTATGATATCATGGAAGATCTAGACTTCGTCTCCGTTTTGTTTCGGTAAAAGAAACAACCATGATACCCAGATGATAAACAGCATAAAGACCACATATCTCAGAACCTCGGCAATCTCTCAAACGAAATTTCGGTACTAAGACCATATGCCAATGAGTGGTTCCCACCTGATCTTCAGTCGATTTAAGTTTATATCACCCTGCACACTTTAAGATGATTGTGAGCCTACCGATATATCTTATATAGAGCTGCTTAACCTTTTTCATTTTTCTTTTCAGTTTAAAGAGGTTTCAACAGACCACTGATGTACTATCATTTTCTCTTTTGCTCGCCAGGAAACTCATTTTTGTTTTTCTATTGTTTTTGAGTTTTGAAATTTTTCGATGTTTTTGAATTTTCAAATTTGGATTTACTCCCCCTAAAATCAACAAACTTTCAATAATTTTAAAAAACACAAAGATATTTACAAAAACGATTTTCCGATGCGGATTACTCTTGTTTTACCTCAATGTTGTTTACCAAAATTAATTTAATCAGAATTAATTTATCGAATTTTGGAAAAAATCAGTTGGGCATTTCGGTAATCGGTGCGGACCATGACAACATTGATGAGTTTCATAGTGAAACAATCACGTGTGAGGTGATATTCGAGATCAACGTGTCTAGTCAAAGAGTGTTGTATGATATGATAATAATTCATAAAGCAGCTTAAATATCGACAAGTATAGGAGAGATTAGAAATTCAAAACCGTATCCTGCAACTGCTTCATGCATTGCAAGGAATCTGAGTGCTCTCCCAAACTGGATATCCACCTGATGTGGACTTCAAAGTCGATTTTGTAGCTACTGAGAAATCTCTTCACAACAACAAGATCATAGACCTCTGGGTCCGGCTGGTCTTCCATATTGCACCAGCGAAGGTCTTTGACTTTCTCTTTCAGAAGTAGTGTGCGGTTTTTCAATCCACGCCAAGGCATCCGCACACCCGGTTGGTTTGTTCAACAAACACATTTTCTTCAATCACACCACGAAGAAATGTACACTGCACGTTCATCTTGTTAATTTTGAACTTCAGACGTGCTGCATGTGCGTACATTTTGATTGAAATCTATCCTGGGGACCCGATCAAAAACCATAACAACCAAGTTTTGGCACATTTTTCATCTGGTCGAATGTTTTAACTTCATTCCTTTTTCCTCTCCATCAATGGCAACAATATTCTCCTAGATGTAACAATATTTCGGAGCCTTATGTCGCCGATCTTGTGCATGGACGCTCCACTATCAACAATCCTAAGACTATCAATAGTTCCTCCTGGAACATCCTGCACACTCATTCAGAGATTAATTGGAGAAGGGGACCCAAGCCTTCACAGATTTGGGTCGTCCGTCATCATCGAGAATTGTGACATCCATTTCCCGATGATTCGGAATTGATGTAGCTCCCCCTGAAACAGTTACTGGTTTTGGTTTCCAAATCTGTTTTTGTTTTTCATTTTTAACATTTGATTCAACAGATTTTGTTTGAACAACCTCCGATTTTAAAAGCTTTTCAACATTTTTCCGTTGTTTCTTTATCTGTTTCACTTCTTGTTGTTTAACAAGACGGGGGTCCTGTTTTGGTGAAACAGATCTTTTATGGTATTTGTTACCATGGGTGGCATCAACCTTTGCCTTTCCTTTCGTGAGATATGGACAATTTCTGACAATGTGCCCATACTCACCACATTCAAAGCATGATCTCCGCTCAACAAACCTCGGAGTATCATAACTGTAGGAGCTTGATGATGAACTTCGTGATCTTGAGGTACTTGATCCTACATCACAACCGTTTGTGTGTTGTGTGTAGTTGTTTTGACTGTTTCTTTTCAAAATTTTACTTTGTTTAACAAAATCCATGTTGGATTTGTTTTCGAAAGTTTCAATTTTATCAGTCCCTCTGGATTTTACAAAGTTTATCTTCTTGTCCTTTTTCTGAGTCTGTTTCTTTTGACCTTGAGTCGGTGATTTACCCTTTGGTTTGGTGCGATTTTGCTGCTTTTTCACTGTTGGTAATTTCTGATTGCCACATTGTTTTCTAACTTCAGCCTTTGGGATAGGAGGACACTGTGTTACCACAACGTGTGATCCTGTCTTTCCCAAAAACTTACTTGTTGAATCCTCAAAAATTTTACTTATTAAAGATTGATTAACATTCTTAATAGGAAAATCTTTGTAAGAGTAGATTTTATCATCACCAACAAGAGTGTATAGCAAATTCACACTCTCAGACTCTTGTGAGGAAGTAGACGTGGACTCGGTCAGAACAGTCGTAGCAGGTTTTGAGGGAGGATCACTTAGAATATGATTCTCAAGAGGTATGTCCTCTTCTTTGATTACCGCATCTGACTGTGCTGAGTCAGTATCATTAGATTCATCATCTGAAGAATCAGTATCCTCAACAATGATTGGAGGATCCTGATTTTGTTCAGCAGTTACAAATGTATCTGCTGACACATCCGAATCTGATGATACTTCCGGTTTATATCCAAGTCCCGTTGCAAATTCCTTAATGTCTAAAGGAACAGATTCTTCATAATGAGTTCTAAACTCCTCATCAGGCAGTGCATCATAATTTTGTCTAACAGGTGGTAGACATTTCTTATATCCAATGCACGTGACATCCTTTTTCTCTTTTTGTGTGCCAATGATGTGATCCAGCACATATTTAGAGTTAGAATAACTGTCTAGTTTAAGCCGGATCTCCTCACTTCCACACTTTGTGCAGGCTAACTCTTTTTGCATGCTTTCAAGACGATTGATATAAAGGTTTATGTCAGTTTGTTTTCTTGAAACCATTTTTGTCAGTTCGGTTTTATCTTTTCTTAAAGTTTCAACCATCGTTTTAAATTCCTTTTCATGGTTTTCATAAAACATGTTAGCCTCTTTGCATTTTGAAAGATCCACTATCAACTTTTGATTGTGCATATTTGTCACTTCAAATTTGTTTTGCAAAGCCTCATGTTTGCTTTGCAAATCACACCACTTAGCATCAAAAGAAACATGTTTGTTTTGCAAGTCAAACAATTCAGCATTTAAAGCATCATGTTTGCTTTGCAACTCAGACATATTAGCATTTAAATCAGCACATTTAACACTTAAGCTAGCACAATTATCACAATTTACGAGAGTTGGTTCATCGACACATACCTGACTAGAATCACTCTCAGATGTTGACCTATCTGCATCAGAATCAACAACCTCCCTTGATGATTCACATTCAGATCCATCCTCACTTGAACTTGAGCTTGAAGTTGTAACATCTTCAACTGAAGTTGAAACGTCTTGAACTGAACTATTGTCATGTTCAGAACTGTCATTGTTTCCCCATGATTCTCCATTGCTGGCATCTTTGACAACTTTAGCATAAAACGCCGTTTTTGTTTGACTACAGTTCCTTGGATCAAGAGATGATGGTGCTACCGTAGAACGATGGCACTGTGAAGCAACTGGTGGTAATGGATTTCCATACAAGTCTGTGGTTGGAGCTGGCTTTACAGGAACTTGTATCGGATTGCCATATAAATCTGTGCTTGTGACAAACGCCGTTTGAAGTGGAGCGTGTGAAGCAGGTCTTGCAGAAGTGCTAGGAGTTCCGTAATACATATCAGTATTTTGTCGCACTGGTATTGCAGAAGTAGGTGCGGGATTTTCGGCCCATGAAGGCGATAAACGTGACGGATTACCCCACCAATTCATTTTGATGTATGTTGATGAAAAACCTGTTTAAATCACTTAAACAAACGGTTAACAAAGAAATAAAAATCTTATGTTAAAAATATTTCAAGTATGAAGGACGAAATCAGATGTTTTCGTTGAGTAGATGTAGGTGATTTCGTTGCTTGAAATCTGATGAAAACAAGAAGGTGATTTCGGCCAGGTTAAGTGAAAAGGGATTTCGGCAACTAGTGCAAGCTGATAAGGGATTTCGGCCAAATCACTAGTGATTTCGGCCCAGAAGTTGATTTGGGCCCAGATGTTTGATTTCGGCCCAGGTGGGGTTTTCGGCTGATAAGGGATTTCAGCAAGAACTGATTTCGGCCAAAACTAGACAATGTTGATGTGTTTTCGGCTGATAAGGGATTTTAGCAAGAACTGATTTCGGTCAAGGGTGTTTTCGGCCAGCCTGATGTTATTGACCAGAGTGTTTTCGTTGACTGGAAGTGATTTCGTTGAGTAAAGAAGATTGAAGTGATTTCGTCCAGTAAAGTAAAGAAGACTTGTGATTTCGTTGATAGATTGATATTGTTGGATGAACTGATTTCGTTGACCTGGACATATAAGGTGATTTCGCCAAGCACAAGTGAGTGATATCAGGTATTATTCATCAATTAAAGACTTATCTTTAACCTTATCTTCTGACAAAACAATCTTCTAGTGGCTCAATTGTCAAACTCAACATACTTTTATCAGACTTGTCAGACTTCAATTTTCAAACTCAACATACTTTCGGCCATGCTTTTCTCGTTTTCAATAAACCATCATCATTTTTATGTAACAATAGTCAAACAATTGTTTAATAATCAAACAACAAACACAAACATCAGACACAAATAAAGATCAAACTTGAATATTATTCAAGAACAACTTAAAGATGTGATGAACTAGATGAAGATACAAGTTTTCTGAAAATATCCGAACACACTTTTGCAAATAAAGTTCAATAAAAACCCAAAACTAACATGTATACAAGAGTTATAACAAGGTTTTATATGAACTATAAGCAAAACAATCAAGATTTTCAAGGTTTTAACAAGGTTTTTCAGAAAATGTATGAGTTTTCAAAGCTTAAGATCAAGAAAAACACAAGAAAATCAACTTGGTTTTAACAAGGAATTGAGCCAATGCTCTGATACCAATTGTAGGTCCACCTGGAGGATCGAGTAACCTCTATTCCCTGTTTTCCGACAAACCCGAAAGTGCGGAATCCAAACGGGTAAGTTAAACCAAGTGACGAACACAAACACAAAGATTCAACGATTAACACTCCATTGTATTAACTCGTAGGAAACCGTTACAAAGCAATGTTTACAAGATAAACCTATAAACTCTCAGTTGTGTGTGTGTGTTTACAGTGTTCGCTCTCAAATCTATTCAGATTTGCCTAACTTTGTTATGTCTGTTGTCTGTGTTTATATAGTATATGACTGACGAAATCAGAGGCCCACGAAATCACATGGACGAAATCCAAGATATGGACGAAATCAGGTGATTTCGTCCCATTTGGTTTTCATGACAAAGTGTTTTCATCACAAAGGGATTTCGCCCAACAGTAGTGTTCTCGTCATGCATATGGGCCTGAGGTTTTCATCCATGTTGGGCTTGGGCTTGAGCTTTGACATGGGCTTTAGAACAAACAAACAACAAACAAATAACAACTAAACAATACTAACATGTATACTGCACACACGCAGTTACATGTACATCGAACAATACGAAGTAACTAGCATACCGAGTCAAGACAGGAGGATGTCTTGACTACGGCCTTCACTTCGTAGCCGAGTCGAACCGAGCCGAGCCGTATCCACACGATATGTATCAACACTCTGATTACTGTATTGGTTAACATGTCAGCCCTATTCGGGCCGGGGTGTTACAAAACAAGTTGTTTATGTGTTTTTCAGAAACAAACTGTGCTTATTTGATATTCATAATTTCTGGAAAAACTCTTTAAAATCAGTCAAAATCTTGTTGTTTGCTATATGTTTTATCAAAAACCTTGTTATATTGCATGTCTACATGATAAAAAATGGGTTTTTATTGAAAGTTTAAGCAAATTTCGTGTTTCGGAAAATTTCTCCCGGTGAAAATTTTGGCCGGAAACTTCAAATATTCAAAGTGTTCTTCATATATTCAAATTGTTCTTGAATTTCATTAAAATATAATTGTTAAATATTGGTACACATGATGGGTTGGTAAATCAGAGCATGTTGTTAGGTTGACAAGGGTGTCTGTGTCAGGGATAAGAGTTAGGAGCCATAATTTTCATGAGGCCCGCGTAAGGCTACGCTTAATCTGTACGACTCATGATTTAGAGTTAGGAGCCATAATTTTTGCCCTTAAAATTTGGAGACATTATCTGTACGGAAGTAAGTTTACTGTCTATACAAATCATAAGAGTTTAAAATATATATTTGGGCAAAAAGAATTAAATATGAGGTAAAGAAGATGGATGGAAATTCTAAGTGACTACGACTGTGATATTCAATATCACGAAGGAAAAGCAAATGTAGTTGCAGATGCCTTAAGTCGTAAATATCATGAGAAACAACGACGAGTTCGTGCTCTGAAACCCTAATGTGCATGAAAAACCAAGAAAACAAGAAATTTGAGTTTTAGGCGGGCCGCGTAAAGATTAAGCGTAGCCTTACGCGGGCCGCGTCAACTTAAAGTTGACCAGATAAGCGTCCCAGGCCACGTGTCGCACACGTGGCGGACCTACCGATGACACGCTAGCCCTAGTGTAGACTAGGTGGACTCTCGCGGGCCGCGTAAGACCTTATTAAGGTTTACGCGGGCCGCGTAAAACTTGAAAAATTTCTATAAATGGCTGGTGCATGAGCAGTTCATCTGTGTCGAAAATTTCATTCAAAAACGAAGTTCTACTGCTCAAAATCACACTTTTACGTAGAGAAACGCTGCTACAATACAGGGTATTAACTCAATCGCTGCTACGATTTAATGTCCGATCGATTGAAACCAATCCGATGGATGTTTAAGTGCTGCCCAAATTAGGGCTATACTTTGTCATTCGTCGTGAGGGTTTTGATCTCGTCAGTTATCGTAAATGTGGTATTAAGTTACTGACCTAGTTTGTACGCATTGTCATTTAATTTAGGTTACAAGGCTTATCAGTAGGCTAAACTCCACCTGGTTAAACTTGCAATGTGAGTCATTCTCTTTTTATTACAAGGTTTTACAATACTCCAATTATTTTAAAAAGTTATAATTACAGGGATTAAGTCGTGGTTATCTTAAATCACTGGCAAGTGGGGTATTGTGCACATTACTAATTTCCCACGGTTAGGTTTACCAACCTAACAGTGATAATCATCATTACTTGGGTGAAAGGACCCAATAGTGGTATGACCATCGTCACCAGGGTGTGACACGGCGCCAGATAAAAATAAGATAATAGCCATTGTAATCGCTCTTATGCTGTAATTTATAACTAATGTGTTGTTTTGTTTAACTTGAATGACTCGCCAATATTTCCCCGCTGATAAAATATTTTTAAACATGTTTCAGGCGACCTGCTGTGAATCAAGGAAAAGTGCTACGGAGCACTAATAAAGCTTGAAGTGGTGGCTCAATTAAATAAATAAACATATTTTGTTAAACAGGGAATTTCCTCATGAAATTCCTCTATTGTAAATTACGGGGTTTGTCCCAAGTTATGAAATAGAATAATTGAGCATTTTCAAGTTTCAAACGATCATGTTAACTTCCGCTGTCAACTCAAATAATAAATACCACGGGTTTCTGTGTCGTGGCTCCTGGACCAGGTAACACCGGGACGGGGGCCGTGACAGAAAAAGGTGGTATCAGAGCCACTAATTTAAGCCAATTAAATATTTAGAAATAATTAACTTTCTGATTGCTATTCTGTGATTCTATTAAAATTTAATTTATAAAATTTAATTTAAAATTTTGTGTGTTTCTTCATGTATGCTAACAACATGAATTAACTATCAGAAGCATTTCAAAATTTTACTATCCATACCACAGACATGGATACCACCAGTACCTTCACTGGCTACCAGGCTGATACTGAAGAACCAATGGTATTCCAAGCCCAACCTCAAGAGAAACCTAAACCGAAAAAGAGAAGAAGACTCATAGGCTGGAGGCGTGTGTGTAGGAAGAAACCAGCGACACCGAAAGTTATAAAGACTGAGGATCCTAAGAATAAAGGCAAAGGAATAGAGATCGGAGAAAGTTCAGGGCAAGCCCAAGAAATGCCACCCTGGGAGGAGCTGGACCGCCAACTGACAAATAGCGACTTCATCGGACCTGCCGATGAAAACCTCTTCAGTTATCCAGTAGAAGCACAACTTCCAGTTAATCTGGAACCTGCTATCCCAGATCCTATAATCCACCCCCGACCTCTAGGAGAGTTGGAAGAATGGTGGACCACTGACTGGCAATTTCAAAATCTCCTAAATAACCCTAATACCTTTTTCCCTCAGTTTAACCCTGGGCCTGCACCATACCCACCTATGAGCTCTGAGAATTTGGCTGAACTCCGTCATTACAGCGAAGAGCTGGTTGATGCAGGAAACCGAATTAGGTATGCGGCAGAAAGAATCTCATGGAAATACGACAAGAGGGAACGTCGTTTCTGAGATACCAGCTGACTGTGGTTGTGTGGTTGTGGGAGCATGTGTTTAATAATAATATAATAATAAAAATATAATCATATAAAAATAACTAAAAATAAAACTTTTTTAATATATTTAGTGTGTACGGATGCATACTACAATATATAAAAATGGACATCGCAAAGTCGACAATTTTGGCTATATGTGTTGACGTGATTATGTGCGATTATTTTATTATGTTTGGTTGTTGTTTATTTTATGCTAATCACTTATATATATTAATTATCAGATGGAACACGCTGATAATGAACCAGTTAATGAAGTTAACTAATCTGAACAAAACCATGAAGATCAATTTCTGAATAGGCAAGATATAGAAAATATCGTTGCTCAAGGGATAGCCAATGCTATTCCAGCAATCATTGCTGCTGCCCGAAATCCAGTTGAACCTCAACCAATTATTCCCAGCAAACGTACTCACGGCGATAATTTTAGTAATAGTGTAAATGGAGGCGGCAACAATAATAATCACGATAATGATGGGATGCAAGCCCCATTTCTTAAGAAAATGAAAGCTGCAACGCTTGCTTGCACTTACAAGGAATTTCTTATCTGTAAACCAGTTGAATTTGCAGGCAATGAAGGGGCGACTGCTGCACTGCGTTGGTTAGAGAAAACCGAAGCATTAATAAAAATAAGTAAATGTGCCGAGGAAGACAAGGTCATGTACGCGTCGCATCTTTTTAAAGAAGGGGCGCTAGAATGGTGGAATACGATACTACAAGCCAAGGGAAGCGATGTGGCCTATGCCATGAATTGGGAGGAATTTAAAAGTCTGGTGGAAAGAAAATTCTATCCCGAATATGTAAAAGAGCAAATGGCAAATAAGTTCTTGAACCACCGGATGGTGGATGTAGACTGTCGAGGATATACTTCGACGTTTTTCGAGTATGCTAGAATTGTACCAACCCTGGCTTCGCCAGAACCGGTACTTATTTCTCGCTATATTTGGGGTTTGATTGGCGAAATCTGTGATATCGTTAAATCTGCGAGACCTCGCATAATTGACGATGCAGTAGAATTAGCCAACACTTTGACAGATGGACTGGTTCGTACGCGAGAAGAAAATAGGAAGAAGGATGTAGCTCAAAAGATTACCCAAGGATTTCGTGTGGGTAATAGTAGTAACTTTAAGAAAAAGGGAACCGGGCAACCTTCCACAGCTCCATTCAGCAATACCTGTAAAAGGAAGCATTTTGGAAGATGCAAAGGATATTGTAATTTCTGCAAAATTCCAGGGCATCAAGAAGAAGACTGCAGGAGGAAGAAATCAACAATATGCTTCAACTGTGGAGAAGCTGGACATTTTAGGCCAGACTGCCCGAAATTGGTCAAACCAGCAGACAACAAAGCCAAACTTGCAGAAGGAACTATCAAAAAGAACGCAAGAGCCTTCCAACTGACTACCCAGGAAGCAGAACTAATCCCTGATGTGATAGCTGGTACGTTCCTAGTTCATGACGTCTATGCAAAAGTATTATTTGACTCTGGTGCAAACCAAAGTTTTATAAATACTTCATTCTGCCGAACTCTTAACCTACCTTTAACCAAACTTAGGCAGATTTTTACGGTAGAAACTGCAGATGGTAATTCTGTTCACATAGATAAGGTTTTGCAAGAAGGAAAGATAGAACTCTTAGGCCATAAATTTTCTGCAAACCTATTACCTATGGATTTAGCTGGATTTGATGTTGTGTTAGGAATGGATTGGTTAATAGCCAACCATGCTCGAATCCTATGTGATAAGAATTCCATAGAAATACATACACTTACAGGAGAAATAGTGGTGATTACAGGAGATAAGCCACGTAAGCCAATGAAATTCATTTCAGTAATGAAAGTGGCCAGTTATTCAAGAAAACAAGGAATAGTGTATATGATTTCAGTAATCATTAACACTAAAGGTAAGGAACTTAAGGAAATTCCTGTAGTATCAGAATACCCGGAAGTATTTCCAGAAGAACTACCTGGATTACCACCTGATAGGGAAGTAGAATTTAGAATTCATCTAATTCCTGAAACTACACTGATAGCTAAGGCACCTTATCGGTTAGCACCCACCGAAATGCTAGAATTGAAAAAGCAGTTAGATGAATTACTAAGCAAAGGATTTATACAGCCTAGTTCCTCCCCGTGGGGAGCCCCAGTGTTGTTTGTGAAAAAGAAAGATGGATCAATGAGAATGTGTATTGATTACAGGGAATTGAATAAGGTTATAATTAAGAATCGTTACCCATTACCTAGGATTGATGATCGTTTTGATCAATTGCAAGGAGCTAGATATTTTTCTAAGATAGATTTGCGCTCCGGATACCATCAGTTGAAAGTACAAGAAGAAGATATACCTAAAACTGCTTTTAGAACTAGGTATGGTCATTACGAGTTTACAGTCATGCCCTTTGGATTAACAAATGCTCCTGCAGCATTTATGGACATGATGAATAGGATCTGTAAATCGTACTTGGATAAATTTGTAATTGTCTTTATTGACGATATACTCATTTATTCCAAAAGTCAGGACGAGCATTGTGAGCACCTGCATGTACTCTTAACTTTGTTAAGAAGAGAGAAGTTGTATGCTAAATTCTCGAAGTGTGAATTTTGGCTACAAGAGGTATAATTTTTAGGACACATGGTGAATCACGAAGGTATTCACGTAGATCCCTCCAAAATAGAAGCAATCATCAAATGGAAGGTCCCTCAATCAGCCATGGAAGTTAGAAGTTTTCTAGGCTTAGCCGGATACTATAGACGGTTTATTAAGGATTTTTCTAAGATAGCTGTTCCATTAACTAAGCTAACCTGTAAAGCAGTAAAGTTTGAATGGGGATCTAGACAAGAAGAGGCTTTTAAGATTTTAAAGCAAAGGTTAACAAATGCCCCAATTCTTGCCTTACCAAAAGGTGTAGGATCGAATTCAGACCTAAATGAGTCGTGTAGAAGAGTTTTTCACCAAAACAAGAGGCGGAAACAAGTGTTTCGGTGTAATTCAGCAAGTATACACATTAAACTGTCGATATTATTGATATAGATGACGTTTACAACCTGTCGACACTTCGGCAGCACTTCGTGGCTCACCGGAAGACAACACCTAGAACTATGTATGTGATTCCGCTCTAATGACTATATATAGTGAAGTGATTTCGCTTATGTGTACATGACACATAAGCGAGACCTTACAATTGCCATAAAAGCGAAATAACATTCTGACATATGAGCGGAATCGACTTGACCGAATGAACGAAATCAAACTTTTACAATTTAAACCATTTTGTCTTTAGTGAGATGATGTAATGATGACATCACTTTGATGATGTCATCATGACATCATGTTTGAACATCTCCGCAACGAACTGAGACACGACCGAAGACGTAGACGACAGACGGATGCACCAACAGACTCCCCCTCGGATGTTGACGGAGTCTTCGAGGTTGAGTCTTCGCATCTTCAGTCTTTATCAGTCCTCTCGAACTCTTTGAAGTGTCTGACACTGTAAGAATCCTCAATCTCTATCTTCTCTTCTCTTTTCATCACCAACATGCTCCTTCCTTTAAGTATCTTCAGACTCCCCCTTTCGATATGCTGGGATCGCAGTGTGGCTTGTTGAAATCACACAATCATCAGGTATCTGAACCTGACACTCTATCATTCAAATAATCTGCACATTCTCTACCCAAAAATAAATTTTCTGATGATAACTTGAACACAATCAGACATCACTAGAAAATATCACAAAAATGATCTAACATTTAAAATCTCTGATGAACCACTTGAAGAAATATCATTTTCATGAAAAAAAAACACACTCTCCCAAACCATCTGTTCATCATATTTAGCACTTGGAATTTTGAAAATCAGCTCTTCAACACCAGTTGTCGAAAATCTTTTTGACTTTTTCAAAATTTAAGCTAAAACATACTGAAAATCTTTTTGGAATTTTTTTAATAGAATGAAAAGCAGTAAAGAAATATTTACAAACAATATTTTTGTGAGTTTGTGTAAGAGGATCATATCAGTTTCTGAGACAAATCACCAACACCGTTAAGCTTCATTACATTTTAAGCTCTAAACAATTCACTTAGATTGTCAGTATACTGGTCCACTTAAATTTTCACACAAAGTTCAACTGATTCGAGATACGATATTAATGTTTTAAGCACTTGAACTTATCCGTGTGTCCCACTACTTGAATATACTCCCGTATCCAAATCCCAATATTCAGTCTTACAGGTGAGTATACCACAGATGATATCTGTAAGGGAATAAATTATAGTGCGAGGGCCGCGAGAGCTCAGGTCGATCTTTCGATACGCAGAGAGATGACGGCTTCGACTTTTGGTGTGTCCCCTTTAGAGGATCTTTTGCATTACAACAGCAGCGACTATCAATTTTATTGTTTCATCAGCTTGCTGAGGGCGATGCTATGTTTCAAGCATTTGCAGAAAGCATTATCCGGGGACTAGGTCAGAAATTTCTTTCAGCAGAAGTCCCGGGATAATACCCCAGATATCACTGAGCATAAAGACCTAGTATCTCAGAATAAGGGACCTTTCAAACAAGATTTCAGGGGTTACCTATATATCCAAGTTTGTGTTAACCCACAGAACAAGCAAGTTTGAAATTTAGGTTTATATCTCGTCACAATATACTAAATGTGCAAAAACCTACTGGCACATCATCAGTGAGACCGTTTATCACATTTTTACTTTCCAATTCTTTAGCATGCTGTGATCGTCCACTGATGTACTATCATTTCCTCTTTTATGCAACAAAAACTCATTTTTGATTTTATCATGTTTTTGAATTTTTTAAATTTTCAAATGTTTTTGGATTTTCTAAAAAAATTTACTCCCCCTAAAATGCAAACACATTTTAGGAAATTTGAAAACAAACTGTACAGTAAAGTGACAACTGATATCGAATTGCTTCAATTCGCCATCCACTTGGCATAAACAATCAGAACTCCCCCTCAAACTATTTTCCCATTTAGATTTCAAAACACTTAAGTTTTTTTTAATCAAATGGTTTTTCCGGAAAATAAGTTTGATTTTACCACTTGTAAAATTGGGGATGTGGTTCATCATTATGTCTTCAACCACTTGTAGAAAATCAAGTACAAATTAAAGTCCCTGATTTACCACTTGTACGAAAAACACAAACAAATACACAGAATGATGCCGATTCCTGATCCACGATTACTAACTTGGGATCTCCGGCAAGTCCACAGACTTACTGTTCATAGTATGAGCCATCCCAGTCACAAACCAGGGATGGTTCAACTTTTTCTTTCTTCGTCTTCTTCTCATAGAACTCTTTAACCCCTTTAACTTTTCGATCAATCATTTTACCAAAAATATGTTTCACAGTGGGGTTAAAGGCCTTTTCGACATCAAATTCCTTCTTGTCATCATAAAATTGGTTTGAAATTTCAACCTTACCAATTTTCTTTTTAAAATTTTCAGCCTTCAATGGTGGAAAATGAACATCATCCATTGGAGGAACTGAAGTTTTCAATTTTAACTCAACCTGTGGCTCATCTGATTTTGTGGAATCAGATTCATCACCAGAAGATAGCTCCTCTGATTTTGACCTATCAGAATCATCGCTAGAACTACCTCCAGACTTCTTAACAACCCATTTCTGGTTGTCAGATTTAGCTCTTTTCTTGTAAAACTTGTTTGAACATTCACCAATTTCAAATGTAGAATTTTTGAAAAGTTTGGTTCTGTCAATTAGTGATTCAAACACAATTTCCTTGTCTTTCGAGTTACGAGAAACTCCCTGTTTTGACTGTATTGCCTTTGAACAATCTTTGGCAATATGTCCAACATTGTTGCATTTGAAACAGGTTCTCGTTTCTTTCATCTCTTCTTGCTTCTTTGCAAGGAATTCTTTGTTCGATTGTCTCTAGAATTCTTTCTTTTCTTCCTCTTCTGCTGATGTACCTGAAACAAATGTCATCTTTGCTTTAAAATCACGAACATATTTTTCATTTTTCTGTTTTTCTGTTGGAATAAATCCAAGACCTTTCTTTTTGAAATTACGGTTAGGGTTTGATTTCTTGTGAAAATCAGAACCAGAACTGTAACCTTTTTTCTTGTTTAATTTTTGTTGTACTCTTGAGGTGTAAAGTTTAGGTTTACCATTAAGATTTAAATCTTTTATTTCAGAAATATTAATTTCTATAAGTTTGAAAACCTTTTTTATCATCTCAGTTTTAACACCTCTTATTGGAAATTCCTCATCAGAATATAATTTGTCAGAATCATTCAATGTATATGCAACTTTGAATGTTTCGTCACTCAAATTAGATTTTGATAATAGGAATTCTTTATTGTAAACCCTTTTAATCGATAATTTTTGACTATTGACTGTCGAACTCGAACTTTCTGAACCAGACTTTGACTCTGACTCTGACTTTGACTCTGAGTTTGACTCCAATTTTAACTCCTCAGTTTCATCTTTATCCAACACCTGATCGACAACTTTCTTTATTAACTCGGACTCATGATCAGTGTCAGATGATGTAAACGTCACTTCAATATTTTCTGGCAAATTAACTGACGACTCCGACTCCCACTGTAAATTTGTTGCTTTTTCGACTCTTTCCTGATTTGGATTTCTGGGCAAATATCCATTTTCTAACGGGGGTGGACACTTGTTGTAACCAACATCTTGTTTCTTACCAGAATCCTTTTTATCAGTCTTTTTCTTTGAGTCACTCTTCTTCTTGTTCTTCTTTTCTGGAGTCTTTTCTTCAGCCACTTTTTCATCATTCTTTTCTTTAGTTACTTCATCCTCTTCAAATGCCTTCATGCCTTCAACAGTTGGATAAATCCTGTCAATGACATAAGAAGTACATGAGTAACTTTTCAACAAACGATTAACTCTTTCAGTTTCAATTCTTTGCAGTTCCAACTTTTGTTCTAGCACAGCACACTTCTCAATATAGTTGTTCACCACTTTTTGCTTCGTCATAAAAGCTCCTTGAAGTGTTTTCATCGCTGTTGCTTGTTCTTCACTAGTTAGATTGTATTGGTTCATTGCTTTGTTCAGTACATCGTAAGATTCCTTCAAACTATTCAAGTTATAGATCAGTGTACTGTTCTGCTTCTTCATAGCTTCATAGCTTCACAGTTTTCACACTTCACTGGAATCTTCTTTGCATCAACTTCTTCATCAACTTTGAACTTTGCAACTTCAACCTTTACTTTCCTTTTGATCACTGGAATTTCTTCGTCATCACTGCTCATTGGAGTCTTGATTTTTTTTCTTTTTCTTTTTAATCTTTTCATCTTCACTATCACTTTCAGCAATCAGTTTCATATCAGCTTTGAATTTTCTCGCCCAATACTCATGATCATCATCACTATCTTCTTCAACTTGTGCTACAAAAGCTTTGTGAGCTGTATCTTGATCAGGAACATAATCATCCCAAGTGAAATTTGCCCAGCTAAACCCTTCAGGTAACTTTTCGTCATCTTGATCTATTATCAAGGCACTACCATTAACTCTCTTTAAAGAATCTTGATTCACTGCACAAGCTCTTTTTCCAGAGTCTTCAATAATGTGCATTCCATGTGCAGTTTGTGCTTGATTTTGATGTTGATGTTGTTGAGATGGTTGTTGAGCAACTTGATGATAGATGGCTTTTCGATAATAATCATTGTTGTTGTTGAAAGGATTCTGAGCTCCACTTGCTTTGCGATTGGTGCACTCTCTCTTGAAGTGACCTTTCTCCCTGCAACGAAAACAAGTGACTTTAGATTTGTCAAAACCTAAAGTAGAAACATTAGCCTCACGAAGATCATCTCTCCCCGTGATCTGCTTGAATTTCTCAGCTCTCCTTAACACGCTGGCCAAGCACCATTTTATGTCCATCAGCTCCATCTCTTCAGCATCGATCTGGTCGTAATCTTCCTTTGTCAGCATTGAATTCCCGATTCGACCTGCAACAAAACTACTATAAGATTCAAGAACAGTTCCCAATAAAGACATATGACTTTTTGCTAACTCTTCAGAATATTCCTGATCATTTTCAATGTTCAACACAATGTTGCATTGAATCTTTTTGCCATTTCTTGTTGTTGACACATTTGGATCAAATGATGAAAATGATGTAAAACTTGTTTTGCTGTTTGATCCTGATGATGAACTTCCAGGAGAATTCTTGGCATTGTAAGCAGTTTCTATTTTCGGAGATAGATTTGAAGACTTTTCATTCACTCCTGCTTTATAATACAACCCAATATCCTGTTCACCATCGAAATCTTTCATTCGAATAATCTTTCGTTGCTCCATCTCTTGAGCTTCCAACTTTTCAATGAACTTGCTGAGTGTCAAACTGCTAAAACCTTTCTTGTTTCTAAGCATCATGAGATATGTTCCCCAAGTCTCGTATGGCAAGGCATCAACAAGTTTTTCGATCAATTCTTCATTGTTTTTTTCAATACTCAATCTCTTCATGTTAGCAAGCAAATTGCAGTATCTTTCGATAATCTCTCTTGTACTTTCATTCTTTAATTGGCGAAACAGATCAAATTCTTTCTTTAGAAGCGATTTCTTGCTTTTGACCATTTCTTCACTACCACGAAACTTTGACCTTAAAGCTTTCCAAATTGAATATGAAGTTCCATTGTGTTGTAAAAGCACCATAATATCTTCTTTTACTGCTTGTTGAAGAAGACTTAGCATCATTTTCTCATCTTTGTATTTCTTTCTAGCATCAGCGCTTAGATCTTTTATCGGAACAGGCTCTTCATCATCATTCATCGGTCGAATGTATTTTGTTTCGACACATTCCCACGCATCCAAGTAGTTTGCTTGTACCCAATTCTCAAAACGACCTTCCCAACCTTTAAATTCTTCTATGTTCATGAGTTTGGGCGGTTTTTGCATTGTTCCTGTTTCGTTTTCAAGCATTGTGTTTTGTGCAACACTGATTGGAGTAACCGGTGTAGCGAATGCGTTGTAAAAATCTTCGTCCATTTTTTTTCGAATTTTCAAATGAGCTTTATCACTTTGTAAAATTTCCTGACAATTACCTGTCGAAAACAAACAAACACACAATCAGTTTTAAACGTTTATCTATTATCTGAAAGAAACTGTTACTCGAACTGGTGACAATTTTGAGCGGATTGAAGGTTGACACACTGTGCGGACTGAACGTTGACCAATTGTGTGAACTGAATGACTCGAATGACTTTTTGACACCTTTGAACTCCGAACCGTGTGACCTGTAGACTTAATACAAACTGACAACACTTTTGATTAACTTCGTGTGATCGTAATATAATCCAAATGAATCTTTTGCCGACAAGATAACAACTATACTCAAATTGATTTGACCAAGACCCTTTAAGATACCAAAACTGTGATTGGGCCTATATATCCACTAAGCTGACAAAAACAATTGTGATCACATGGGCTGCTCTTCAATCGATTTGAACTTTGAGCTGACAACAATTGACTTTACACAATTTTTGATTGGACCACAAATGTAGTGGCAAACAATTTCTTTTTCCAACTAATTTTAATGATGATAAAATGTATTTATTTGACTGATAACAAACCGGTATCACATGCAATTTCTCGAACTTTTTATACGGTTCACGCAATTCGATGTACATAAAACAAAAACTTCTAAGTGTCACAATAAGCAAGACCCTTGTTGTCACAAAAGCGGAACCTCAAGTGACACAAGAGCGATATCTCAAATGTCACAAAAGCGATACCTAGTGGTCACAAAAGCGGAATCACTTTGTACAAATGAGCGGAATCAACTATACAATGACCGTAAGAGCGAAATCACAAGTAAACCTGCTGATGTCACTTTTTGTACGAAACCGTAAAAGCGAACCCTCAAAAATTCGATGTTTTAGATCGATTCAAGCTTTGAAACTTACAAGGATTTACTTATACATGATTACGAACACACTGTGTAAATTTAAAGCAATTCCGACCGTAAAAATTTTTGTATTTTGAAAAAGAAAGGTGTAGAAATAGATTTTACGGCTGAATTGTAGAAAACTCTTCTTCACTGGCTCTGATACCAATTGTAGGATCGAATTCAGACCTAAATGAGTCGTGTAGAAGAGTTTTTCACCAAAACAAGAGGCGGAAACAAGTGTTTCGGTGTAATTCAGCAAGTATACACATTAAACTGTCGATATTATTGATATAGATGACGTTTACAACCTGTCGACACTTCGGCAGCACTTCGTGGCTCACCGGAAGACAACACCTAGAACTATGTATGTGATTCCGCTCTAATGACTATATATAGTGAAGTGATTTCGCTTATGTGTACATGACACATAAGCGAGACCTTACAATTGCCATAAAAGCGAAATAACATTCTGACATATGAGCGGAATCGACTTGACCGAATGAACGAAATCAAACTTTTACAATTTAAACCATTTTGTCTTTAGTGAGATGATGTAATGATGACATCACTTTGATGATGTCATCATGACATCATGTTTGAACATCTCCGCAACGAACTGAGACACGACCGAAGACGTAGACGACAGACGGATGCACCAACAAAAGGAACAGAAGATTTTGAAGTTTATTGTGATGCTTCTAAGCTAGGATTAGGATGCGTGTTAATGCAACGCAAGAAGGTAATTGCGTACGCCTCAAGGCAATTGAAAACGCACGAGGAAAATTATACGACTCATGATTTAGAGTTAGGAGCCATAATTTTTGCCCTTAAGATTTGGAGACTGTAGGATCGTTTTCAGATCCGAACGAGTCGTTCAGAAGAGTTCTCGGATCAAATCAGAGGCGGAATTCAAAGATTTGATCTTCGTTCAGCTTGTTATACACTTTAACAGTCTCTTGTATTGATTAACTTGACGTTACAATGGCTGGAGACAATTTGGCAGCACCTCGGCTCCAAAATCACAAAGTTACAAATGAAACACATAAGTGTCCTATTTATAGGACAAGGCTTATAAGGAAGTTCACCTTATTTACAATAATGCCACCTTGCCTTTTTCTATCTAATATTATAATATAAAGTCTCGTTTTCTTCGGTTTCTTCGTACTCCGTGACCTTGAACTATCATTTCTATTACAAGACTTGATACAAGACGAAGTCAACAGACATATGCACCAACAGTCTCCCCCTTGGATGTTGACGGAGTCTTCAGTACGAGACTATCTCTTTTTCCAAAATATTTGATTCTGAAGCATTCTTCAAACTCTCTCTTTCTCTTCAATCACCAATAACAACTATTCTCCAGAATCTGAGTCTATCTCTTTCGCTCTTCAGACTCCCCTTTGCTAACAGACTCCCCCTTAAGTTGTTCCGGGATCGCAGTCTGAAATTTGCCATCGCCTTGAGAACGAATCCTGACTCAAACCTGTACACATCTCTACCAATTGTAAGATAAACAATTTTGACGTTAATAAACTCTACTTAACCTCTTGAATTCGTAACACTAAAATTTTTTTGATTCAAATTAATGAACCATTTAAACATTTCAAAATCATTTCTCATCTCAAATAAACTCTCCCAACCCACTGTCGTTCATCATGTTTAGCACTTAGAATTTTGAAGATCAGCTTTTCAACATCAGTTGTCGAAAATAAAATGAAGTAAAATCTTTTTGAATTTTTGAAAATTTTATGCTAAAACACACTAAACTCTTTTTGGTTTTTAGGAAATAAACTATATACAGACATATTTTTGGGAGTTCGCGTTAGATGATCATATCAGTTTAATGAGACAAATCAGCTGCACCGTTGATCTAAAATTACCACTTAAAGCTTTTAAACAATTCACCCTAGATCATCGATATTGTGATCCACTTAAACTCTTCTAAGATGTTCGTAATGCTTACTGATACAATTAGGGTATATTTAGATAGCACTAAAGTCTTATATGCCCCACGATCTTAGCATATCCCCTCATCATGCAATACACTAACTCACGTAATGCCTTTAAACTTTCATCAACTGTGATTTGTGTAAAAATAAAGCAGAATGTTTAAACATTAACAATCAGGTCGATACTTCCGTATACGCAGAGAAAGTCCAATGTTTAAACAAAATAAGAAATAAAAAACAAGTTGAAGTTGTTTAGGCTTTAACCACCAGGTCGATACTCCCGTATACGCAGAGGTGATCCAAAGCTTAAACGAAACACCAAAGAAAATAAAGCAGAACGTTTAGGCAATAACATCCAGGTCGATACTCACGTATACGCAGAGGATGTCCAATGCTTAAACAAAATAAAGAAATAAAACAAGTTTAAGTCTTTGCAAAATGAAAACACAGAATCATAGTGACTTTTCAGCAAAGATGTGAAAGCTCACAAACTTAACCGGTTTTATGTCCTAAGACAATCAGCGATTACCAAGTAGGCACACAGTCAAGAAGGACAAAACTAAGTACTATGCATTCGACCGTGTTTCCCACCAGACTTAGGCTTTTTGCTTTATGTTTGTATCATTATCGCAAAACTACTAGTCTTAGCTGAGCCTATCGACACATCCCTAGTGAGACTGTTTAAAACTTTATAAAACTTCACATTTCTCTAGCGTGCGTAGCGTGCACTGATAGTCCACTGATGTACTATCATTTCCTCTTTTTACACAAAACTCTTTTTGAATTTTCCAATGTTTATGAATTTTTCGAATTTTCTATTTTTTTTAAAAAAATTTTCTCCCCCTAAAATCAAAATTATATTTCAAATTTTGATTTTCTGGGAAAATTTGAAATAAAGCAGTAAACTATACAAACAAATAGACAAACTGATGAGAATTGCCTCAATTCGGCATCCAATTGGCTTAAACAGTCAGAACTCCCCCTGACAACAAACTATTTTCCCATTATGATTACAAAACACTTAAGTTTGTTTTAATCAAAATGGTTTTTCCGGAAAATTAGTTTTGTTTGCCATTTCACAAACATGGGGTTTAAATCATCACATTTTTTTCAACCACTTGTAGGTTTATCTCAAAAACAATTTCCAATAATCATACCACTTGTAAGATAGTTAAATCAAGTACAACTTAATGTCCTTGATTAACCACTTGCAAGTTGAAATATCATTTAACAACCATCATTCACATCAGTGATATTTTTAAGAAAGATGCCGATTCCTGTTCCACGATTACCAACTTGGGAACTCCGGCAAGTCAGGTTTTTTTAGTTAAAAAGAATCCCCCAAGCCTGACAGCCCTTGGGTGATTCCGAGTCATCTTCACTCGGTTTTTAAACATACCTTTTTGATTCATAAAATTCTTTCACCCCTTTGACTTTCCCGTCAACCATTTTTTCAAAAATATGTTTTACTTTGGGGTTAAAAACTTTCTCAACATCAAATTCTTTCTCTTTTCCAATTTTTTGTTTAAAATTTTCAGCCCGCAGTGGTTGAAAATTGACATCATCCATTGGCGGAACTGACGTTTCAATTTTTAGCTCAACTTGTGGCTCTTTTGACTTTGACGAATCAGATTCATCGCCAAGACATGGCTCCTTTGCTTCCGAAGAAACAAATTCATCGCCAGAAAGTGGTTCCTTTGTTTTCAAAGAAACAAATTCATCGTCGAATTTTATTGGAACCCAATCCACACTAGATTTAGGTTTTCCAAATTCATCAACTTGTGACATAAATGACTTTTCACAGTTTCTTTTATATTAAAAAACTTTGATAAAGGTTTTGTCAGAAAAATTAACTTTCTTTGATTGTTTATCAATTTGATTAGTCAATTTTTCTTTCTTTACCCTCTCTTTTGTCCTCAGATTTGTATCTAATGGATTCGTTTTACTTGACTGTGTTGAGTAAAGCGATTCATCAGAACTTTTATCTGAATCAACAGTTGTACCCGAGGACAAAATCCTTTCAAGATACTCTCGAGCTTTCTTTTTTTTTCTTTCTTAGTCGGTCTTTCTGCCCTTGTGAAAGTTTCACTTTCTGTTCTTTCACTTTCTGTTCTTTGGGCTTTTCATCAGTTTTGACTGATTTCTTCACCATCCCATGAGATTCAGTCCTCGATCTTCTCTTTGATTTCATTGGGCAGTCTCTGGCAATATGACCTTTGATTTGGCATTCATAACATCTCATAGTCTCAAACCTTTGACTCTGGCAGTTAACAACAATGTGTCCTTGAAAACCACATTTGTAACACACCCTGTTATCGTACCATTCTCCACTTTCATACCAAACACTCAAATCATAACACTGATTTGATTTGTAGTAATCTTCACTCCTCTTGTAAGCTTGATTTGACTTTTGAGCTCCGTGGTCAAACCTGCACCACTTATTACCAACTTTTTGTGAGTTTTGATTTTCAAATTTTTGTGGTTTTTTATAATGATTGGATGACTGAACTGATGACCTTTTATTGTTGTTTTGAAAATTTTTCGAATTTTTAACATTTTGTTTTTGTTCTACATTCTTCTTAACAGGTTTTTGCTTTGAGCATTCACTTATTTCAGTCGAATGTAAAACAGTTTCTTGAAACTTTTTTTTTAATTTCAAAAATATTTTATTTTTCTCATTTTCATCATCAGTTTTATCATCACAATCCTTAATTATGACATCGTCATAATTTGTGACATTGTCACTTATTGGAATTTCATTGATCGGTTTTGGACATAAATGATCTAGTAATGCAGAAGAGGTCACAAAACCTTTCAATGTCTTTTCTAATCAGTAATTTTATTTCTAGCACACTCAACTTCACTTTCAAGTTGAGTGACTTTCTTAATATGAGAATTTATTGCTTTTTCATTTTCAATTTTATTCTTTTTAAGAACAGATTTTTTAGTTTCTAAAACTTTTATTTGATTTTGAAATTTTGTTTCATTCTCTTTCAAATTTTTGTTTTCCAGTTTTATCCAAAAATCTTCATTTTCTGAAAATTTTATTTTGCTTTCAAAATCTTTTTCAATTTTTAACTTTTCATTTTCCAAAAATGTTATTTTATCTTGAAAATCTTTTTCTTTTTCTTTCAAATTTTTGTTTTCCAATGTCAAACTCTCTACATCCTTCAAGAGTTTGACATTGTCTGCTTCAGATTTATCACAGTTTAAGCACTTCTCGGACATCATTTCAGCTTCAGCTTTCTTCTCAACCTTGATAGCTGAAATTTCTTTAACCTGCTTCTCTACCACTTCAGGTTCGAATTTTTCATCAACAGACTTCATTTTTCTAATCTTTTGGAGTTCAAGTTCTTGAGCTTGAATCTTCTCAACAAACGTGCTCAAATTGAAACCATAATATCCAAAGCTCTTCTTTCAAGCTAACAAATACATTCCCCACACATCATTTGGTAAAGCATTTGCCAACTTGTCAACCCACGTCTCATCCATTTTGTTAATGTTCAAATTTCTCATCTCTACATACAACTTGCAATACCTCTCGATCAATTCTTTTGTAGACTCTCCCTTGATACCAGTAAAACTATCAAACTTATTCTGTGCAATATAAAACTCAGAACCCATGTTTCGTTATGGAAAGATTTACAAAGACAGATTTTCAAACGATACGAAAATTCACTCAACCTAAGATTATTTCAATCATTTTATCAAACAACTGAATCATCAAACAATCTGAGTTTACTTTATAATGATTTGGGCAGAGAATCAAGTGGACTTCAATTGACTTTATTAACAACCAAATGTGATTTGAACGAACCTCTAACAAATCAAACTTCAAATGAACTGCCCAACACTTCAAACCGTGCAAACCGAATTAATTCCAAACTATTCTCACATACAATCTGTTCACATGCACTGTATCGATATTTGAACACAATGTACGACAACACTAAATGGAGATTTAAATCTATTGGGCCGCCCAACTTAAATCTCATCCAAACCTTGGGCCTCTACAATCACATGGGTTACTCACTTTTGCAATATAAGAAATTTGTGGCCGACAACTTTAATGAATCTGTTAACAATGCACCTAAATTGGATTTAATTGGGCCGCTCAATATGACTTTAACAATTAAAGCTTAATTGATTTAATTGGGCCGCAACCAAACATGAAATCACATGGAAATCTTGAGCCGATAAACACATGCAAACATTTAATCCTATCTTTTTAATGTCCGACAACTTTTAATACAACATCACATGTTCACATGCACATTTTAAAAAGCTGACATTTTCAATATTAATATTCAATCTGATTGGGCCACAATATAAGTCTGATCACATGCAATCTTTACTTTGATTTTAATGAACCGACAAGCTATTATTACTGAAACTGTTCGATACTTTCAACACACAACATCATTCTCATTGGGCCGCTGTTCATTAATCACATGCAACGTCGATTTCAAACAGTCTAATGTGATGTTCAAACGGTTTGGTTCTAATCTCAATTCACATTCAATATGGCCGACAACTCTGATTTACCCACACTTAATTCTATTGGACCTTTTATCTTTATTCAGTCAACACACACATGGTTCGATGAACTATTTCATGCAACATGATTATTTTCAAACGAAATAGCAGATTTCAAACGGAATAACAACTTTCATGCGGAATCTTCAAACGGAATTATCCTTTCAAACGAAATCAGATGTGATTTCAAACGGAATATGGCGTTTTCAAACGAAATAAGGTGTTTTCAAACAGAATTAGGTGTTTTTCAAACGGAATTAGGTGTTTTCAAGCGAAATTAGGCTGTTTCAAGCGAAATCAACCTGATGTCACTCGTTATCGGACAGAAAAACTCAGATTTCTCCCAAACGGCTTGGAATTAGGATCTAAAACTTTGTAGGGTTGTAGATCAGGTGTTTTCGCACAACATATCAAAAAATCAGCCGATTTAGACCATAAAATCCCGTTTAATTTTGAAACATTCAGTTAAAAACGTGAAAGAATGAGTAGAAATCAGAATTTTCAGTGAAAACAAGCTAAATCGGTAAGAAGTCTTCCTCCTGAGCTCTGATACCACTTGTAGGATCGTTTTCAGACCTGAACGAGTCGTTCAGAAGAGTTTTCGGATCAAATCAGAGGCGGAATTCAAAGATTTGATCTTCGTTCAGCTTGTTATACACTTTAACAGTCTCCTGTATTGATTAACTTGACGTTACAATGGCTGGAGACAATTTGGCAGCACCTCGGCTCCAAAATCACAAAGTTACAAATGAAACACATAAGTGTCCTATTTATAGGCCAAGGCTTATAAGGAAGTTCACCTTATTTACAATAATGCCACCTTGCCTTTTTCTATCTAATATTATAATATAAAGTCTCGTTTTCTTCGGTTTCTTCGTACTCCGTGAGCTAGAACTATCATTTCTATTACAAGACTTGATACAAGACGAAGTCAACAGACATATGCACCAACAGAGACATTATCTGTACGGAAGTAAGTTTACTGTCTATACAGATCATACGAGTTTAAAATATATATTTGGGCAAAAAGAATTAAATATGAGGCAAAGAAGATAGATGGAAATTCTAAGTGACTACGACTGTGATATTCAATATCACGAAGGAAAAGCAAACGTAGTTGCAGATGCCTTAAGTCGTAAATATCATGAGAAACAACAACGAGTTCATGCTCTTAGGTTAAGTTTACAGTTAGACCTAATGGAACAACTAAAGAATGTTCAAGAAACAGCAATCAAGGATGATGCTGAAGGAATGAAAGGAAGAATAAAAGAATTAGAACAAGGAAGTGATGGAATTTGGAGATTCCACAGGAAAAGGATTTGGGTACCTAAACAAGGAAACCTATGAAATAAGATTTTACAAGAAGCCCATAAATCTAGATATACCATACATCCTGGTAATAATAAGATGTACCAAGATTTAAGGAATAACTTCTGGGGGATAGGAATGAAAAAGGACATAGCTAGATATGTTTCTACGTGTCTTACTTGTTCACAAGTTAAGGTGGAACACCAGAAACCCTCAGGTTTACTCCAGCAATTAGAAATGCCTGTTTGGAAATGGGGACTAATAACCATGGATTTTGTTACTAAGTTACCCAAAACCAGAAAAGGTAACGATGCAATTTGGGTAATTGTGGATCGATTAACCAAATCAGCTCATTTCCTACCTATGAAAGAAACCTTTAGCATGGAAAGGTTAGCAAAATTGTACGTAGACGAAGTAGTATCCTTACATGGAGTCCCACTCTCCATTGTATAGGATAGAGATAGTCGTTTGACTTTACATTTCTGGACCAGTTTCCAAGAAGCCATGGGGACACGATTAAATTTAAGTACGGCTTATCATCCTCAAACAGACGGACAAAGTGAAAGGACGATCCAAACCTTGGAAGACATGCTGAGGGCATGTGTTATAGATTTTGGAGGAAATTGGGACAACCATTTACCTTTAATTGAATTCTCCTATAACAATAGTTATCATTCAAGCATCGAAGCTGCCCCGTTCGAAGCACTATACGGACGTAAGTGTAGAACTCCAGTCTGTTGGGCAGAAATAGGAGAAAGTCAACTATCAGGTCCCGAAATCGTACAAGAAACTACTGACAAGATCACTCAAATCAAGGAAAGACTAAAGACGGCTCGGGATCGCCAGAAGAGTTATGCAGATAATCGATGCAAGCCGTTAGAATTCCAGGTTTGAGACAAAGTACTATTGAAAGTTTCTCCTTGGAAAGGAGTAGTCCGGTTTGGCAAGAAAGGAAAGCTAAGTCCAAGATACGTAGGACCATTCCCAGTAATCCAGCGAATAGGACCAGTCGCCTATCGCTTACAACTACCAGAAGAGCTAGCTGGAGTACATGACGTATTAAATATATCCAACATCAAGAAATGTCTATCTGATGAATCGCTAGTAGTCCCTCTTCAAGACATACAGGTGAATGAAAAGTTGAAGTTCGTAGAGAAACCGCTTCAAATAGAAGACAGAAAGATTAGGTTTCTCAAACACAAAAGATTAGTGCTTGTTAAAGTCAAGTGGGATTCGAAAAGAGGACCCGAATACACCTGGGAGCTGGAATCGGAGATGAAGCGAAAATATCCTCACTTATTTCAATAAATCTCGAGGATGAGATTTTAAATAAGGTGGGGAGAATGTAAGGACTTACAAAAATGCCCCAAAACGATCGGTAAGTGAAAACCCGGACCCCTGAAACCCTAATGTGCATGAAAAACCAAGAAAACAAGAAATTTGAGTTTTAGGCGGGCCGCATAAAGATTAAGCGTAGCCTTACGCTGGCCGCGTCAACCTAAAGTTGACCGGATAAGCGTCCCAGGCCACGTGTCGCACACGTGGCGGACCTACCGATGACACGCTAGCCCTAGTGTAGACTAGGTGGATTCTCGCGGGCCGCGTAAGACCTTATGAAGGTTTACGCGGGCCGCGTAAAACTTGAAAAATTGCTATAAATGGCAGGTGCATGAGCAGTTCATCTGTGTCGAAAATTTCATTCAAAAAACGAAGTTCTACTGCTCAAAATCACACTTTTACGTAGAGAAACGCTGCTACAATACAGGGTATTAACTCGATCGCTGCTACGATTTAATGTCCGATCGATTGAAACCAATCCGATGGATGTTTAAGTGCTGCCCAAATTAGGGCTATACTTTGTCATTCGTCGTGAGGGTTTTGATCTCGTGAGTTATCGTAAATGTGGTATTAAGTTACTGACCTAGTTTGTACGCATTGTCATTTAATTTAGGTTACAAGGCTTATCAATAGGCTAAACTCCACCTGGTTAAACTTGCAATGTGAGTTATTCTCTTTTTATTACAAGGTTTTACAATACTCCAATTATTTTCAAAAGTTATAGTTACAGGGATTAAGTCGTGGTTATCTTGAATCACTGGCAAGTGGGGTATTGTGCACATTACTAATTTCTCACGGTTAGGTTCACCAACCTAACAGTGATAATCATCACTACTTGGGTGAAAGGACCCAATAGTGGTATGACCATCGTCACCAGGGTGTGACACGACGCCAGATAAAAATAAGATAATAGCCATTGTAATCGCTCTTATGATGTAATTTATAACTAATGTGTTGTTTTGTTTAACTTGAATGACTCGCCAGTATTTCCCCGCTGATAAAATATTTTTAAATATGTTTCAGGCGACCTGCTGTGAATCAAGGAAAAGTGCTACGGAGCACTAATAAAGCTTAAAGTGGTGGCTCAATTAAATAAATAAAAATATTTTGTTAAACACGGAATTTCCTCGTGAAATTCCTCTATTGTAAATTACGGGGTTTGTCCCAAGTTATGAAATAGAATAATTGGGCATTTTCAAGTTTCAAACGATCCTGTTAACTTCCGCTGTCAACTCAAATAATAAATACCACCGGTTTCTGTCCCGCGGCTCCTGGACCAGGTAACACCGGGACGGGGGCCGTGACAGCATCCACTATTCGAGCAACTACATCTCAGCAGGCATCAGAACACCGACAAAGAAAATTTTCTGAAATGCAGCCAGACGAAAAGGTAGATTTCTTATTCTCTCAATTGCAAGCTACTACAGGTCAAATTAACAGGAAATCGGAGTTCATGTATGCCACAAGAAGCGATGTGATCAAGCAACAGTTGGAGATCAATACGTTAAAATCAACCGTTGAACGCCAACAAGCAGAAATCACACTACTGAAGGCTGAGAATGAACGCCTAAAGGCTGCTGACGATGTACGAGAATGACAGTTATTGCAAATGCGTGCAACTGATAATTCTCATGGGATTGATATGAATAGACTGAAAAAAAGAAGCACCGAGGTTCAAAGAGTGACTGATTCACTTAAAGCGAAGCATGATGATATGAGGCAGTGGTACAATTCAAGAAATACCACATTGACTGAAGGCTTCAAAACAATCAAAGACAATGTTGAGCTAAGCACCAAGCGTGTTAACATTATGTGGTCCGAAAGATGTAAACAGATGGAGACCTTACGCAAGCGTGACCAAGACAAAGAAGACCCTGGCAATCTCGACACTTCTGCATCATCTCAACAACAAGGGGCTTCTGAGTCTTCTCAACTCATAGTGTACAAGCCTCAACCGACCGCAACTACACAAGGAACCTCCAGTGGCGTTCAAGAAGAAAGTCTTTATGTTGAAAGCTCTTCTGCTGGCAAGGATCCTTTTCTTGATTCTACTAATCTTGCATTGAAAAGTATCCATCTAGTAACTGGTGAAGAACTGGAAGAAGGGGAATTAGTTGCTGATTTCACGGATGAACAGATTTTAGCGCTTAATGAAATGAAAGCAGAAGAAGATGCTGCTATTGATCAGATCCCCAGTGAACCCGAAACAATAGACTTAGAAAATCTTGAAGAGATTGTCTTTGAATGTGATAATAACAAGTCTACTTACGTGCTTGAAGATGGAACAGAGTTCATTCCTTTCAATGAAGACTGGTTGAAAGAAAATGTGGACGATATCGACGAACAGTTGAAGAATCGGGATTCTACAGATAATTCACCCGATGTGTACACAGAATGGAGAAAACAGTTCCTTTCCAAGGTTTCAAAGCCTACACCTACTGAAGCTCAAGTCGATTATTTGAAATACGAGAAAGAAAACTTGCACGGGAAGATACTTAGCTGGATGTTTGTCAAAGAAATCCATTGCATGGCCATCAAACGTGAACACGACATTCAGTATTTCAAATCGTTGCTTAGCATTCTGTCCTTACCGTTTTATGATGTTGCAGCCTTAACAAAGCTGGAGCTGATTAATCGTTCAAAGTATGAAGGAGCAACTTTGTTTGCTCGCAAGTTGAAGATAAATCGAAGGATAGGCTGGAAAGACGAGTTGTACAAGCCACAATTTCCAATTCATCAGCAGATAAAGTTCACTTTGGATCCGTCAACCAACACGGTAAGATACAAGCTTGTTTATCAGCCGGCGAAGGTTATGGACAAGATCCCTCTGATGCCGATGAAGCAGAACTTCTTGGAAAATATGGCGTTGTGGTGTTATGACTCCGATATGCATGAGGCCGTTATTGTGTTCAAATACGATCAAGAAAACTTCCGCATGCTCGATCCGATGTGGATAATCAACATGTCTGCTGCCGATATCAACAAACTGTTTCGTCATGACATATTCTACGAGGACAAGGACGCGCATCAAGCGTTACTATTTCAGCGCGTCACTTGTTTTTGTTTTTATCGAGGGATTCACGCGGGCAGTTCATGGTCCGAGAAGCACTGAAGGTTGAAGAACGAAGATCGAAGACCAAGTAACAGACAAGGGGGAGTTTGTTGGTGCATATTTTTGTGTATGTAACTTGTTCTTATTAACGATGTATTAGTATGGTCTTTTGTTTATCGAGTCTGTAATGTTTTCGTCTAGTCGACCAAGTCGGATATCCTCCTATCTAACTTGGTACGATGTTTGTCTCCTTGTTATGTATGTTGAACTAATGCATGTTGCATTAAGTTTGTTTTGTTATGTTTGTGTGTATCTATGTTTGCTACAAACTGTTTGACAGTTTGCAGCTTTACAGACTTGCAGCCTCCCCACGAAGAACCTATTCTTCGTGGGATGTCATTTGTCACGAAGAACCTTCTTCGTCGTATATGGTTTGTGATTAAGAAGCCCTTCTTCGTCACATGGTGTTTCGTGGCAACAGTTCACAAAGAACCTGGTTCTTCGTGGGCTTAGGTTCTTCGTGGGCCCATTTACATTCTTCGTAGTATAGTGGGCTGGCTGCAATATAAATAGCACACTTGTCATCTGTGTTTAGCATGAGAGCATAATCTACTGAGAGTATTATCAAACATTGTGTGTATGTGTTTGTAATATGTTCTCATCCAGTTAATCAATAGAAAGTGAATCTTTGGTTACTTTGTGTGTCTGCTATACTTTGTTTGGTTTGCATCGTCAAGGGGATTCCGCACTCGTGATTGTGTTTGTGATAAACAAGGACTAGGTTTCGTAATCGATCCTCCGAGAAAAACGGACCTACATTTTTTTATCCTCCCCATTTCTTTGGTGAAATCTGTAAACGTTAACAAATTCCCTCCTCTGAGCGGAACTGTCGTCAACTTCACTGAACAAATTCTCTCCACAAAACAGAAATTTTCAAATATTCTCGGTTTTTCGAAAGATCACGAAAACGACTTTCTTCTTTGCATATTCTAGTTGATAAAGAAAGTCCCCTAGCCCCGTTGGATCTGACTTGTATCCCCCCAAAGTTCTGCTAACACCTAATCCGAAAACTTCCAACATAGGCATAACTCTTCGACTTTGTGAACTCGTTAGGACCGGTCTTGGCTCTCCAGGTTCCTTCAATCGTTACCAAATGCGAGAATATGGCAATAAACAAAATGCTTTCGAGCATTTACGAACACCGATAACAAAATAAATTTTCGCATGCGGAAATAAATATACTTTTTTTGGCCCATTATAGTTAAGTCACCAAATTTAACGTTTGCATCGGTAACCGTGACTACCCCACATTTTTCAAAATAAGTAGTTTTCATCATCAAACCCTTGAATTTAAAAAAAAATTCAAGCAAAGTATTCCCTAATTTGTCACTTACCATGTGGGCCTCTTGACACAAAATGTCCATGCTGAACAACAAATCAGCAAACATATAATAGTGAGCCAAGGGACTAAAGTAATTCTTTTGCAGCCCACTAATGATTATCTAGAGATTGGGCCCATATGCACCTCCAAACCCTAAACCAACATACCCTAGCCGCAAACCATACAATTCCATTTGCTTTGTATCCTACTTCACCTTTAGCAGCCTCCAAACCACATCACTCAGTCCCCATCATTCAGCAGCTCACGAAAGATAAACTGGGCCAGACAATACCCCAAATCCCACGAAACATTGACATTACTCATGGACTTCTACCACCGAACAACCAAATCAGTGAAGTATGTTCTTTGGCAATCGATCATCATGAAGTATAAGAGTTCTTCGTCTACAATGGTTCTTCATGGAGTATGGTCTTTCATGGATGGCAAAGGGGCGAATGATGTTCTTCGTCCACCTCATGTAGGTATGGTTCTTCGGCAAGAGGGTCTTCGCAGTCTTGTTTTTTTCGTGAGTGGGTATGTTTCGCTGTTCAGTTTTGGGTCCAGATCTGAAGAAACCCTAGTTTCTCTTAAACAGCCGCCACACACCTCAAGAACATGACGAAGTGTTCTTCTGCAGATTTGACAAAATACCCCTCAAAAGTGATAATGGATGATGAAAACTTGATATATTTGGTGTGAAACATAAAACCTAACCCTCTTGTATGGTCTATTTAATCTCAGATCTATATTTTTGGGTCCAGATTTAGGTTTTTCTTGTTTACACCACTTTTACATCTTGAACAACAACCCACAAGAATCACTAGTCAAGAGCTCATGTGACTTAGCAAATGGTTAGATTTACTAAGTCGGGTACCATGGCTCTGATACCAATTGTAGGTTCGTGTTTCGGATTGAAACCCCTGATTAGTGTGTGATTAAGTTCAAAGACGAAAGATTAGAGACGGATAAACAACTTTCTTGCATAAAATTTGGTAGCATAACGTTACAAATTGGCACATTATAAGCTATCCATAATATACCAAAGGAGCATACATCCGGGAGAGACCAAGTGGTGATCTCTCCCCCAAATCTAAAACCTTAAAGCTTGCAAATGACCTAAGGGTGGTGTTTATAGCCACACCACCTTTACATGACAATCCACCTTCATGTGGAAGGTCACTTGCAAACGCACACGGTCAAACGAATAACCCTTTCATTTGACCACTTCAAACGAGCGGGTCTATACACGTTCGTTTGACCGTTTGACCGTTTCACTAACTATTACATAATCAACATAAAATGTAATCTAATTTAATCTATTCGAACAACATCGGACACAAAAACTGCATCAACAATTTTGCACTGCACGTTCTAAAAAGCAATGGAGTTTTAACATAGGTTCTAAAAAACAATGTAGTTTTAACATGGGTATGCCTTAGTTCCAACATGATCATGCCCCTGTCTTAGCATGATCATGTTATTTGCACTACAGGTTCTAAAACACAATGAGTTTTAACGTGGTCATGTCTTTGTTCCAACGTGATCATGCTTCTATTTTAGTATGGTCATGCCTCGGCTTTAACATCCAGAAGAACAAAAATGAAAAGAACTCTAACTAAAACATAATGAGGTGAAAAACGCAATTGAGGTTTGATAACCTAAAACGCAATGAAAATAAAAAAAATAACACAATTTACAAAAGAACTCCGATTAACGACAGTGGACGAAGAAGGAACTCCGATACACCATGGGAAAACTTGTTGCGGTGGCGGTGGACGGTGGGGTCCCAAGGGAGGCATCCCCTTGTGGGGTCTAAGGGGCAACGACCGTGGGCTGGGTTAAGCAACTAATTTGGTATTGAACAATAGTAAACATGGTCTTTAGTACGTTGAAGTTGGTCTTCAACTAGTGAATGTGTTTATTGGTACCGAACATATTAAACAGTACTACAATCTAATACTAAAATTGGAGCAGTTTCAAAACCAAAAGCAATTGCAATTTCCCAGTTGTAACCACCAATTGTCCTAGTGGTGTTCCCTTGAATTTAAAGTTCATTTTGGTCAATTTTAGGGTACATAAATTCAAACAGAATTCATATCCGTTCTTGATTTCTCTATAAGATTTATCCCATAGAGAATTTTTATCGGTACTAGTGAAATAGTTTAATTTGATACCATGTGTCTCCATTCAATAATAATATCCCTATAAATACAAGAGGGCTCTCCACTATTTTGGAAAAAGATAACTATAAACTAAATATAATATTATCTCTATATTTGCAATATAATCTATTAAATCCGGTCAACAAAATTTGATAAAAGTAACTTAGAGTGACATGACAAATATCTTTTTAAAACAAATCAAATAGTTTGGCTTTTGGAAGCTTAACCCCTAGACCATGGATCGATTTTGTTAAGTTCAATATGTTCAACCTTTTAAAAAGACTGGGTTAACTAAATATCTTGTACTTTACGTTCTATATAAAACATAAAAAAGATTAGGGAAAATAATCAAAATGAACATTCACTCAACCAAGTTGGCAAAATAAACATGGGTAGCATCTGGCGTGTAGAAGCTTCATGGAAAACAAGGCAATGCAGTGTATGACACATGGGTGAAACGTCTAAGCTCAAGACATTTTCCGTTTTAGTGGGACCCATATCTGCACCAATGAGAGGCTAACACGTGATAAATTTCAAAGGAAATGTCTGCATAAACGCTAGAGAGACGAAGCCCCTAAGCGCCTATAAACTGTTCATCCTCCCATGATTTTAAACAAGTATAATTTTTTATACGATAATAATTCTTTAAAAAAACAACACCAAATTAAACGAAAAAAAAAAAGTTTGTTATGATGATGTAATTTAAAAAATAAATATTATCATATGTAAAAATTATTACTATTTAGAAGTTATTTGGAAAAGAAAAGTCTAGGGCTGAGGAGCGTTACCTCTCTATGACGTCTACACAGAGGTTTTAAGGAAACGTCTACTACATAGACATTTTCTCCAGTCACTAGCGTCTACACAGATGTTTCCTCTGAAAATCATCACGTGTCAGGTTTTCATTGGCGACGTCTAGAGCTTAGACATCTCACTGACAAGCCATCCGAGATTAGACGCTTTCCATGACAACTAAAATGAGTTGATGTATGAAGAGCGGAAAGGAGATCGGGACTGACCTCGTCCTTTCTTGATTTGTTGGCAACACAACAACCCAGTATGATTCCCACCCAATTCAGGTAACGCCTTCGATTCTTCTTCCTTCCAACTGTTTTCTTTCTTTCTGTAATCACCAATTCCTGTATTTATTTGGCTTTCAAATCATCATAACAATTGGATTCTATATGTGCTCTTAAAAACCCTAGATTCCCAATTCAGGTATTTTAAATGTATGTGGTCTAGAGAAATATTGTTTGTTTTTCTCATTCGATTTCTACGTATTGGAGCCCTTCTCAAGTTCTCATATTTATCCTTGCCAATTGGCAGCCTTGTTTGATTGATTCTCGGTGGATGGCATATATGAGTTTTGACCATATAATCAAACCAGCTGACAAACACAGAAACAATCACTACCAGCCAAACTCATGATGTGCCTTTCAAGTTTCATCAACTCTTGGCAATTTGGCATTTGAACCATATTTTACTTAGAGATCCACATCACTAACGCCTCTCACGCCGGTGCCCGCACTGCCTTGCTTGTAGGATGATTCCAAACAAACTATACACCTATGCAGTTAATATCAGTCCCCTTGTAAAATATCGGTCTCAAATATTGGTCAAAATATCGGTACCGATATCACTCACTGATATTTGACCGATATAACCCATATATCACTGAATGATTAGTGTTAAATTGTTATATATATATAAATTCAAACCATAAATGATCGAATGCAAACCCTTAATCAAACTAAGACATTGTTTAACACTTTAACAAATATATAAATGACTGCAAATTAACAAATTGAATACATCTAATATAAACATAAACAAATTTTTAAACTTTAAATAATAGCATCAATATCTAAAAACGATTCAAATTACATGTAGAAATTGAACAAAGGTATATTAGAGGTTTTTTGACTGGCTAACTCACACATGGGTCTTGAAACATCAACCTCAACACACCTTGATACCACCAGGCAACAAGCCCATTAGTATGGGTATATTAGATATATAGACTAAAAATTACTAATGTCTGTTTTTTAATATGAGAAAATTCAAAGAAATAATTTTTGTACAGGTGGAAAGTTCAGTCACTGCATCAACGACGAATTTCTTCGCGTCCCTAATAATGTTTTGTATGGTAGTGTATAGTCGGATTAAAATGGTAGCAGAAAACGAATAAAGCATATGTGTACACGAAACATATACAGAAGATGTTCTACAAGCAACAAACATAGCATTTCTGAAAACAAAACAAAACATGTCTAGACAATAACAACAAACACAAGTTTTAGAAGAATCCAAACGACATAAGAACTAAAAAGCATATCACAGTGCTGTAATAAAGTTATGCAAACTAAGAAGACAACTCACTATATTCTTGTACACAAGATGGCTTCGAGTCGGGTATCAAAATATTAAGAAAGCTGGAAAAATAAGGACAGAAATAAGGACATATGAAATGGTTCGATTGGCGTATACTCCCTACATTGATCTGGAGGAAATTGCTATTTTTGGTCACATTCTCATGTTGGCATTAGGGGTGTGAACAAACGAAGCGGCTCGTGAGCCACTCAAGATTGGCTAGCTTTTTTTTAGAACTGCAGAGCGGCTAGTGAAAACCTTTAAACGAGCCATAGGCAGAGCTTTATATACCCAACCTAAACTGAAGCTCGTTTAAAGAAATGACATCTTTGATTTGTTGATGATGGCGACTTTGAATCTCCACCTCTGTTCAAATTAAAAAGCAAAAAGAAACAAGTGTTCAGAAGACTAAAAAACAATTAATACAAGAATACCAACAATTAGAACAAGGACCTCACCAATAGTAGTTTCTAATGCCATAACATGCCCATGTGTATTAGCGCCGTATCCTCTTTTTTACATATTTATTTTGTTACATGCACCCTCTCTGTTCCTTTGGGGTAGAGGTAAGGCTGTCTATATCTTACCGTCCTTAGACCCTACCTTAGCTTTTGCTATTGGTGGGATTTACCGAGTATGATGATCATGATTTTGTTAAATGCACAAATGCATATTATGAAAATAATCTTTCTTGTTTGGATTTAGTATACAAATTGATTAGTTTATATACCATGCACAGTATGCCCCGCTTCCGGTATGCGCATATAATGTATATATGTGTGGGCGCGGGGGGGGGGGGGGGGGGGATGAAAGTGCACTAATTTTAACGTTATTTTACTAATTTCGTGAAAATAACGTTAAAAGAGGGGGATGGTAAATCATGCATCATGTGGTGGCGTTGATAGCCGAAAGACTAGGGGGTACATGCACTAATCGGCATTTATCTCAGTTGCTGAGTGTTATGTGCCTTATATCTAAGGCATGATGCAAAACTACTATCGAGCCGGGGGTCTCACTGGAAGCAGCCTCTCTATTTCTACGGGGTAGAGGTAAGGCTGTCTATATCTTATCCTCATCAGACCCTACCTTAGCTCTGCTGTTGGTGGGATTTACTGAGTATGATGATGATGATATACCATGCACATGTGCATATTTATGTGATTTGAATGGTATTTTGTAAAAATATAATATAAATAGTTTTCTTTTACATGCACATGTTCATAAATTTGTATATAATGTGACTGTGTTCAAATTTATTGTGAAAAATACATTAGTTTACATTCTATGCACATGACCACAACATATTGTTTCAAAATTTTACAAGTTACTTTCAGCATCAGCTTCACAATGTATATGTGCATGTCACCAGTTGCAAATTTAATAAAAGTTAAAAGAAATTATCAAACAAGAATAAGTAAAAGACTTTAGACTGACCTTACCAGCAAGTGGACAATGATTTCTTCATGCTGAAGACAGGAATTCAAAACACTAATAACGGAACCGGAATGGTGTTGGATTCAAATCGATATGAACCTTAAGAGCTGGAGAGCTGCGAGTGAAATAATCGAAAACCCCAGTAAATGCAGTCAAGGATTGCGGTAGCTGGTGGCGTGAAACCAAAGTCAAACTTTGCAGACTTGTGAAAAGACAATTTCGTCTTTTACGCACTTCTTGGAACTTAGAAAGAAGCTTCAAGGCTTCTAAGTTTAAGGTAAGAGACTTTTCCTTATAGAGTTGTTGAACGTCTTGATCATTAACTCAAGTAACATAGGTTGCTCCTCAAAAGATCTATTATAGATCGTTTGAAAATTTATTGTATTTAACGAATTGAGATCTTTGGCGGATAACGAAAACTGCGCAATGCCATTATACGTGAACGATGAAATCTTTGGCGCGAAGACCACAAACCAACACGATTGATGAATACCGATCAAGGATAGGCTCTCTAACTCGCTTGACTTGATTATGAAAATATAAATATTAGATAACGTACAATCATCCAACGCAAGAGTTTTCAGATTCGGAAATCCGGAAAACAAATCAATAGACTTACTTGCATCATCATTAACAAGTTGTAACGTGAATGTAACACGTTTAATAGTTAAAGTGGTTAGTGCCGGAAAATCCCATGACAGAGATGGACTTATTTTATGCCCAAAATCGATGCTCAAAAAGAGGTGTTGAAGATATCGAGATCTAAGCAAAGATGAATCGAATCCGCCACGTCGTGTTAGCTTATCACACGAGAATTCAATCTTTAGCTTCCTGACCCGTGCGACATTGCATAGATTACGATCTTTTTGAGAAGCCAAAGAGTGATGAGTTTGATCGGAACTCGATGGTGGAAAGCTCGGTAACGTCATCACGCACAGATAGAAAGCGGTGCACAAAATTCAGAAACTTAGAGCCACTTGATTGAGGGGAGATGGACCGATCTCGAAGTTCAAATTTCGGGTGCGATTTCCATGTATTTCTCTAGCTTTGTGATAGAAGACTACTTTGAACGACAGATCGAGTATCTATGAACGAAAAAATGTGATGGATCACATCATCTGGCAATCGGCTGATCCGATCATCGTTTGACACTTCCCTAGCCCTTCGTCTAACCTTCGATGAGTCCCTCCAAACCATTTTTAGAGACAAATGCAACGATCTCCGATGGATTTCGTTGAAACAAAGGAACACAATGTAGAATGGGTTGGAGTGTGTGTCTTTGTGTTGGATAAAGGATTTGGAAGAAAGTGATTTGGAGCCCTAATTCTGTATAAGCGTTCGATTTTTGGTTTTGGGGCTGCATATTGATGATTAGCAATTTTGTTTACTTATGCTTCGTAGCTCTGGGTTCATTGTTGAATTATTGAACAAAGCAACATGTAATCTATTATCTGGTCTATCAACTGTGTTTTGTCCATAAAATTTTCATTCTCCCCTTTATGCATATGTGATGTTCTGAACTACTTGTTTCTATATAAATGTGCACTTTGACCACAACATAGCCAATTGAATAGGTAAAGTCACATAAATCAGTCAGTAAAAGAAAAAAAAGTTTTTGCTTTTGTGTCAGTTAAGTTATACAGGAATTCCTAAGCCCGAGAGGTAAGAATAACAAGTTCTTTATGACCCAGAATAGAATAACGTAACAAACTGTGTGTGCGGTTATCTATATATGATTCGAATAGGTTTCACTGCAAGATAAACAACAATCTTACCAAAACAACTCATTATAAAACAGTCCGCTAATCACTATTAAAAAGTATATGCACCCCTCATGATGATATTTCTTCTAGCCAGAGTTTACTGCATCACTAGTCAACGTTGATGAATGTGAAAGTAATTCGCTACCAAGTACCACCTTAGCAAGTTCCATGAATTGTGGGTGCATATTTCAATTAGCTTATAATGAATTTGGCTATTCAAACACATGGGTTCATATACATAGGTTCTTCCTTCACAATGTAAATACTGGAAAAATAATTTTCAATTTCACACTGTGCATATAATCCCTTTCTTTATTTATTAATCTGTTAGATTCTTGTAAGATTCCAAGATACAACAACCGAAGCAATAGTTGTACAATATCTCTCAAGCCCGAGATTGCACCAGGTATAATGGTGTATACGAATGTAAGAAGATAAGTTGTGAAAAAGAAACAATTTAGAAACTGCTCCTCTGTAAATTTTTCGTGGAACAAAAGAACCTGTATATGTGCGTATTTTTCCTTGTATTTTTTGATCTAAACCATCATGTTTATTCTTATACTTACATACTTTAAGATCTCATTCAACCCAATTAAAGTTGGTCATAAATAAGATAATTAATCTTGTAGTAAACCGGGTTTAATATCTACATAAATGGATTTGAAGTGGTAGTCAAAACTGTCATTATGACACAAGTTGAAAAGGTCTTAGCTGTAACTTAAACGGGTTGAAACAACCGCTTGAATCAGCTGATCCAGATCAAACAGCTAATCTGGTCCAAACAGCTGACCGGGAGCAAATGGGCTGATTAAAAGCTCGAAACAGCTGAAACAACTGCGGTTGACCTAACAGCTGACCAGTGAACAACTGCTGATTCGAACTAGCAGTTGTTTTGCTAGACCCAATGCTGAGCTCAGCAGCAGTTGATGGTATCAACAGGTGCTGCCGCTGACGTCATCACACGCACCAGACCCGAACCGCTGGACCCGCACCACAGACCCGAACTATGGGTCAGGTGCAAAGGGTGAGCCTTGGGCCTAGGTGCAAGGCACTTAAAAAGCGAGTGCCCGAGATAAGCAAGGTGCATAGCATAAGCATACCATTTTTTGCGGTTTGAGATATGTTTTTGGCTTGTTTAGGGCTAGTTTAGGTTGGTTCCATGTCGGAATCTGGCCGGAACCTGGCTGGAATCTTGCCCAAAGGTCGCCGGAGCCGCTTGCCTCAGCGACAGCCACCCAAAAGTTAGCTGGACGTTCCATATTTCAGTCCTTGTTCCACCATTAAATACTTGGATTCTGGAGAATTTACATTCCCATCCTATTGAACATTGATACACCAACGCACTATGAATCATGAAAACATTCTACCTTGATATAATCAAGATTGATGACGTGTCAAAGTTGATACAAGACATTGACAAAATTGATGTTTTCGAATATTTATGGTGGATTTGGAATCATCTTATCGACCGGGGAAATCCTGCGAAGGTTTTTTAGGCTCGCCACATCGTCTTTGAGGGACTCCATGGCTTCAAGATAGGTGGTGATGGTGGCTAATCGGGCAAAACGATAGAATTAGGATTATTGCCATTACCCTCATGACTGTTCCAGGTTTGCATTTCCAGGTTTGCATTTCCAGGTTTGCATCACCATTGCTTCAATTCCTGGCAATGGAATCACTGTTAAGATTTGGAATTAGAACTCAACCTAATATTCGATTAAAGAAGCATGTAATCCCATTCGAGAAGGATTAGGTCTCCAAATACAAAGGTAAGAACCCTTATTTTATATAAATTCATCCGCTCTCCACAAAACAAAATTAATCTAATATTACAAACAGTTGGGAAACTGCTACCCACGTCTTCATTTTTCTGCCAACTGATTTGGTAACGTGGGTTTAGGTGGGAATAAGATACATATCAGAATTCTTGCACAATTGCAATAGAACCATGAAAGCTTAATACCTTTCGCAGTTCCCCTTGCCGGCAAGCACCTAGCGTTCTTCAGCCTACCTGAGGACTTCTTGAATCTATCTTTCTTGTGATAGTGTTGATGCGGTTGAGATGTAATATCAAAATGTTCTGTTCAGAAATCTCTTACCAGTTCTTTATCGTGACTTTTTAATGCTTTATGTGACATTCAAGTTGATTTTTAGTTGAAATGTTGACTTGTACATAAACTGAAATTTTCAGGAGAAAACTTCTTTATACATTTATCATATATTCAACCTCTACTCTAATATTTTGCAAGTTTGATGTCTATTTGCTTGATCAATCTGTCATAGATATTAATTATTATGATTAATGTCAGGCTCTGAATATAATATTTCCAAAAGCCTTTTACAAGCTGCAGCAAGTTTAAAAGTGTTCATTTATTGTAGATAGTAGTTGCCCTTTTTACTTTGCCAATTCATTTCAGGATATTTATATTTCTGTTGGCAAAATTTTCTTTAGAAATGCTGCATTCTGTTAATGAAAATCAGGTATTTCTTTTGCATTGGAAGTCACTGTGTACATTCTATGGAAGTTGCAATCTTTAGATAAGAATAATCCCACTTCAAATATCTTCTTCATATTCATTATATTAGCAAAATTACCTTAATGAGAACATGCATAATTAGTTCTGTATAATAAATTCAATCATTTGTGGTAGCTTTGTGTTTTGAACCCACTTGATTCATGTAAGATAATTTGTTTCCTTTTATTCAGAAGTATGTTATTTGTCATTCACATTGATATTTTGCTGTAACATAGCTTGATCTCTTTTAATAGCTAATTACATTGGTTCATATTAACTGTTTGGCATGAGCAATGAGTAACACTCGAACAACAAATATAATCCATGGTATATGCACATTTCCGACGGTTTCCATATATGTCCAAGTTCAATGAACCCAGAGCTACAAAGCGTAAGTAAACAAAATCGCTAATCGTCAATATGCAGCCCCAAATCCAAAAATTGAAGGCTTACACAAAATTAGGGCTCCAAATCACTTTCTTCCAAATCCTTTATCCAACACAAAGACACACACTCCAACCCATTCTACATTGTGTTCCTTTCCTTTGTGAACAACGAAATCCATTGCGGATCACTACATTTGTCTCTAAAAATGGCTCGGAGGGGATCGTCAAAGGTTATACGTAGAGCTAGGGCATTGTCGAAAAATGATCGGATCACTCGATTGCCAGATGGTGTGATTCATCACATATTTTCGTTCATAGATACTCGATCTGTCGTTCGAAGTAGTCTTCTATCACAAAGCTGGAGAAATACATGGAAATCCCACCCGCATTTGAACTTTGAGATTGGGCCATCTCCCGATCAGGCAAGTAGCTCTAACTTTCCCAAATTTGCGCACCGATTTCTATCTAAGCGTGATGACGTTACCGAGCTTTCCACCATCGATTTCCGATCAAATTCCATCACTCTTCGTCTTCTCAGAAAGATCGTAATCTACGCAATGTCGCACAGGACGCGAAAGCTAAAGATTGAATTCTTGGGCGATAAGCAAACACGACGTGGTGGATTCGATTCATCTTTGTTTAGATCTCGATATCTCGAACACCTTGTTTTGAGCATCGATTTTGGGCTTAAAATAAGTCCGTCGCTGACATGGGATTTTCCGGCATTGACCACTTTGACTATTAAACGTGTTACATTCACGTTACAACTTCCTAACGGTGATGCTAGTAGGTCTATTGATTTGTTTTCCCGATTTCCGAATCTAAAAACCCTTGCGTTGGATGGTTGTACGTTATCTAATATCGATACTTTCATAATCAAGTCGAGTGAATTAGAGAGTCTATCGTTGATATGTATTAATCAATCGTGTGAGTTTGTGGTCTCAGCGCCAAAGCTTTCTTCGTTCACCTATAATGGCATTGCTCGGTTTTTGTTATCCACTAAAGATCTTTGTTCATTAAAAACTGTAAATTTCCAAACAATCTATCATAGATCTATTCAGGGGCAACCGATGTTTATTGAGCTGTTGATCAACACTTTTCAACAGCTCTATAAAGCAAAGTCTCTTACCTTAAACTTAGACGCCGTGAAGCTTCTTTCTAAGTTCCCGGAATTGCGTGAAAGACAAAATTGCCCTTTCACGAGTTTGGAAAGTTTGACTTTGGTTTCACGCTTTCGGCTACCGAAATCCTTGACTGCGTTTGCTAGTGTTTTCGATTATTTCAGTCGCAGCTCTCCCGCTCTCAAGGTTCATATCGATTTGAATCCAAAACCATTGCAGTTCCGTTATTAGTGTTTTGATCCTGTCAGCAGCTCTAAAGGTTCTTTTACTTATGCTTCTTTAGTTTCTTTTGATGCCAGTTTTCATATTTATATTTTTGTGTATTCATATGTATCATTGTGTATATATGTGTGTGTGTTCAATATACAAAACTATATATTTATTTTGCAAGAACTTATGTGGACCATTGCGTAAACATGTAAAGAATTTTTTTCTCTATCCTCTCTTCTAAATGATTTATATAACATTTCGGCTGGACTATTTTCTTCTCTCTAGTGATATGCACATGTACATGTGTAGCTGATACTGAAAGTAACTTGTAAAATTTTGAACACTATGTTATGGTTATGTGCATAGAATGTAACATAGTGTATTCTCACAATGAATTTGAACAATATCACATTATAGACATTTTATGAACATGCGCATTATCATAACAATACAATTCAAATAGCATGAATATGCACTTGCACATGGAATACAAACTAATCTATTTGTATACTAAATCCAAACAAGTAAGATTATATATTTATAATATATGCATGTAACAAAATAAATATGTAAACGGGTATACACATGGGCATGTTATGGCATTAGAAACAGCCTTTGGTGAGGTCCTTGTTCTAATTGTTGGTTTTCTTGTATTAATTGTTATTAGTCTTCTGAACGCTTGTTTCTTTCTTTCTTTTTTTTTTTTTTTTTGACAGGTGGAGATTCAAAGTCAACATCGTCAACAAATTAAGGATGCCATTTCTTTAAACGAGCTAAAAGAACCATTTCATATGTCCTTATATCTGTCTTATATACATGGATAAATTTTATTTTTCCGGCATGCTTCATATTTTGATACCTGACTCGAAACCAGGTTGTGGACAAGAATAGATGTTCCCCTAGGTACTCTCTGCTTTGGAATTTTATTCATGACTTCTTAGTTTTTGCATAACTTTATTAGAGCATTGTGATATGCTTTTTAGCACAGTGAGTTCTTATGTTGTTTGGATTCTTGTAGAACTTATATTTGCTGTTATTGTCTAGACTGTTATACTTATATTTGCTGTTATTGTCTAGACATATTGTTTTGTTTTCAGAAATGCTATATTTGTTGCTTGTAGAAGATCTTTTGTGTATGTTTCGTCATAGTAAAAAAACGGTTGAGGCGCGTGGCGAGGTGAGGCGGAAGAAAACGTGTATGAGGCGCCTCACGGGGTTATGTTTGTACGTACGCCTCTAAGGGCCGATCGGTAAGAAAACATTCGCCTTAGGGGGTTATGTGTGTTTTTGATGTTTTAAAATTATTTTATTTTTGATGCTTTAGATATTCCGTGTCAATTATTTTATTTTAACAAGATATATAATTTTTTTATTTATTTTTTAACTCTGCGTCGGGCTTACACCTTGGTTCTTCTCGAGGCTTTGTAAGGCGAAGGGAAAACACCTAGGCTTGATTATGTTCTTTTAAACCTCGTGTTACGTCTACACATATGCTATGTTCGTTTCCTACTACCATTTTAATCCAACTACACTACTATACAAAACATTCTTAGGGGAGTGAAGAAATTGTCGGTAATACAGTGACTGAACTTTCCATAGGTACAAAAGTTTTTTTTTTTATGTTAAAAAAACAGATGTTAGTTATCTTTAGGCTATATATCTAATGTACCCCTATTAATGGGTTTGTACCCTAGTGACATCAAGATGCAGCGAGGTTGAGGTTGCAAGACCCATGTGAGAGTTAGATACTACAATTATTTAAACTGTAAATATTTGTTTGTGTTATTATGTACTCAATTTGTTATTTTGTAGTCATTTATATATTTGTTAAACACTGTTTTAGTTTGTTTTATAATTTGCTTTCTATGATCATGGTATGTAGGGATGAGCATGGTACCCGTTCAGTACCGAAAAACGGGGTAAGTGGGTACCCGTATTTACCGGTGTTTTACCCGTAAATACCGGTACCGGTACCGAAAAATGGGGAAAATGGGTAGTGGTACCTAATATATACCGGTACAGACTTGAGATTACCTCTTATCCATTCAGACTTGAGGTTACCTCTTATTCATTCAGAGGTTTTAAACCATTAAGAGGTAGCATCTGAATGGTCATTAAGAGGCTACCAAACAGCCCCTAAGATTTATCTAATTGAATTTCGTAGCTACCAACGAAATAATTTAATCTAAAAGTCTTCTACACAAACTTATTGATATCGAAGTATCACAATTCACAAAACCAACATTTGGTTGTTATATTGATGGATGGAAGCAATAATAAGGATTGTAAATTTCAAAGGTGCTTTGGTAAAAACATATACATTGCTTCCTTCAAATTGTTGATAGAACATTTGTAACACCCCGTGTTTCGAAAGTCAAAGTCAAGATTGAAGTCAAAGGGAGACAAGATTGCTAGTCTTTTTATGCTTTTACGTTAGTTGTATTATGTGGAGTACTTGTTAATAATCGAGATTTAATCGCTATTAATCACATGTATAATCGATTATCGCTTATCGTTATCGCATTCGCAACTCGAATTATGTGTGCTGGATATTGTTTTACGTGTGTGTGCTATTTATGTGTTACTTGTGCATGTTATGCTTATATTGAGGTGTTAATCGAAATCGCAATCTATCGCATCGCAATCAAATCGAAACGCTAAACGCAGTGATTATAGTGATTGTAGGTTAGATATAGTAGTCGGGATTAAAAGTAATTTGATGAGAAACTCTATCGCATATTGTTTTACGTGTGTGTGCTATTTATGTGTTACTTGTGCATGTTATGTTTATATTGAGGTGCCACTCGATCGAGCTGCCACTCGATCGACCAGCCACCTTTCCCCCTTTCCATTTATGGAAACCCTATAAATACCCTCATATGTCAACATCTCTTGATGTTGACAGCTCTCCCCCTCTCAACTCGTTCCAGCCGCTATTTCTTCCGATTTCTCACGATCCTTGTAAGTTTTCCACCTAAATCTTGTACTTTCTTGATCTACACGCACTCCTACACCTTTCTATCTTTTGAATCTTAACTTTTAACCCTGAAATCACTAGATTTGATGTGTTCAATGATGATGTCATCATGGTGTTCATAAGAACTTCATGTTTCAGCTTCAATCCACCAAGAACAACTTAGATCTGAACGATTTCCACATAAATAAACAAAGATCTTTCATAGATCTGAACATATTCATGATGAAAAGGATTGAAAGATGGTTTTCAAGCTTTCTTTGAACTCTTTTACACTCAATGCACTCAAAACCGATAGAATCGGAGCTTGTTCTAATCTTCTACTCCTTCTTGTTGATGTGTTGGTTCAAGATCTGGATTCTATCCACGAGAATACTGATTTCGGGTTGAACATGGAACACCGTCTCGAACAGTTAACTGGTCGGACAAGGGTGGTTCCTGTCCGATCGGGTCACTAAGTCTTGACGAGGTTCTATTGCTTGACACGTTATCGTGCAGTCTCGAGAAAACTTCAAACTATCAAACCAACCAAGTATGAAGACGATCAGGTCAACTGGGACGGATTGCCGTCCGATCGGATTGCCACCCGACCGAACAACCACCCGATCGGCTTGCACCTTGGGTCCCACATGCTGGTACACTTTATGTGGACGCGACACGTTTCGGTTCGACTCGGTTTGATTTGACTCGGTTAGGTTCGGCTCAAGCCCGACGTAGCGACATTCCTCTGTCATGCGCCCCAGAGTTCGACACGTGAAACACGGAGAGCCGCGAACCAATTCCCGATGACACATCACCATGACATCATCATGATGATGTCATGATGATGTCACATGTTGACTAAACTTTACATTCTGAATTATATGGAATTCACGTACGTAAAGCATGTGCATTGGGCCAATCATTTTGTCTATCAACTTGTTTGGGCTTGCATTTGGGCCTGTACATTACACGACGAAGACACTTGTTGGCGAAATCTCTTGAACGGCGAACTTCCTTTATCTCGACGAAATCCATAGATTTCGTCACATGTGATTTCGTCACATGTGGGATTTCGTCGGCTAGAGGACTTCGTCGATGCTTCACTATATAAACATAGATAGTAGACAGAAGCATAGTGTGCAAGTCTGAATAGATTTGAGAGCGAACACACTGTAACTGTCATGGCCCCAGCCCCGGTTTGACCCGGTCAGGAGCCGCGGGACAGGAACCCGTGGTATTTATAATGCGACAGCGGAAGATTTTAGCAGGATCTTTTTAATGCTGAAAATGCCCAATTATTTTATTTCATAATTCGGGATAAACCCCGTAATTTACAATAGAGGAATTTTACTAGGAAATTCCTTGATTTATTAAAACATGTTTATTTATTTTAACTGAGCCACCTCTTCAAGCTTGTTAGTGCTCCGTAGCACGTTTTCCTTGATTTACAGCAGGTCGCCTGAAACATGTTTTAAAAATATTTTCGTCAGCGGGGAAATACTGGTGAATCATTCATTTTGACAAAATGACACATAGTTATAATTTACAGCATAAGAGCGATTACAATGACTTCTATCTTATTTTTATCTAGCGCCTTGTCACCCGTGTGACGATGGTCATACCACTATTGGGTCCCACCCCAAGTAGTGACGTTTATCACTGTTAGGATTTATTAGCCTAACCGTGAGAAATTAGTAATGTGCACAATACCCCACTAGCCAGTGATTTAAGATGACCACGACTTAATCCCTGTAATTATAACATTTGAAAAATGGAGTATTGTAAAACATTTGATAAAAAGAGAATGACTCACATTGCAGATTTAATACGGGCAGAGTCTAGCCTACTGATTAGCCTTGTAACCTAATTAAAATATCAATGCACACAAACTAGTTCAGTAACTAATACAACATTTACGATAACTCACGAGATTAAAATCCTCACAACGAATGACAAAGTGCGATACTTAAACATCCATCGAATTCACGACGAATGACAAAGCATCACCCTAATTTGGGCAGCACTTAAACATCCATTGGATTGATTTCTATCGATCGGACATTGAATCGTATCAGCGATTGAGTTATTACCCTGTATTGCGGCAGCGTTTCGTGCTGTGTGTGTTTTGTAGTAAACAAACTATAACTTGATGTATATAACGAATTTGTTCGTCATTCCAACGCAGAAATCTAAGTCCCAAACTCCTCTATTTATACTTAAAATTTGACCCCCTCACGTGACGCGAGGGGTCCATGTGGGGGCGTCGCGTGACGCGAGGGGCCACACTCTACCATAGAGTAGCCACGTCTTTAACTAGCTTTGCTGAGTTGACAGAATGTCAAAATTCGATTTTGACAACAAATTTTGTGGATAATCGTAACTAGGGAATACCCCCCCGCCCTAAGTTTTAGGGGCCCTGATCCTGATTCTGTTTGTTCTGAAAATTTTAGGGTTTATGCAGAATCACTTGGGGGTCTCAATTAGGGTTTCCTTTTGTATAAAATAAAATAATAAATAGGACTTTTAGTGAGAGTTGTTACATCCTCCCCACCTTAACAATAATCTCGTCCTCGAGATTTACTGGAATAAGTGAGGATATTTCCGCTTCATTTCTGATTCCAGCTCCCAAGTATATTCAGGTCCTCTCTTTGAATTCCACTTGACTTTGACCATCACTAGTCGTTTGTGTTTGAGAAACTTGATCTTTCGGTCTTCTATTTGTAGTGGTTTTTCTACAAATTTTAGCTTTTCATTTACCTCTACATCTTGAAGAGGTACTACCAGGGATTCGTCAGATAGACATTTCTTGAGATTGGATACATGAAATACATCATGTATTTCAGCTAGTTCTTCTGGTAGTTGTAAGCGATAGGCAACTGGTCCTATACGTTGGATTATTGGAAATGGTCCTACGTATCTTGGACTTAGCTTTCCTTTCTTACCGAATTGAACTACTCCTTTCCAAGGAGAAACTTTCAAAAGTACCTTATCTGCGACTTGAAATTCCAATGGCTTGCGTTGATTGTCTGCATAACTCTTCTGGCGGTCTCGAGCTGTTTTCAGCCTTTCTTTGATTTGAGTGATCTTGTCGGTAGTTTCTTGTACAATTTCAGGACCTGATAATTGATTTTCTCCTATTTCTGCCCAGCAAATTGGAATTCTGCACTTTCGTCCATACAGTGCTTCGAATGGGGCAGCTTCAATGCTTGCATGATAACTATTGTTATAGAGGAATTCGATCAAAGGTAGGTGATCGTCCCAATTTCCACTGAAATCTATCACACATGCTCGGAGCATGTCTTCTAGTGTTTGTATCGTCCTTTCACTTTGCCCGTCTGTTTGTGGATGATATGACGTACTTAAATTTAGTCGGGTTCCCATTGCTTCCTGGAAACTTTTCCAGAAGTGGGAAGTGAAACGACTATCCCTATCCGATACAATGGAGAGTGGAACTCCATGTAAGGATACTACTTCGTCTACATACAACTTGGCTAACCTTTCCATGCTAAAGGTTTCCTTCATGGGTAGAAAATGAGCTGATTTGGTTAATCGATCCACAATTACCCAAATCGCATCATTACCTTTTCTGGTTTTGGGTAACTTAGTAACAAAATCCATTGTTATGAGTTCCCATTTCCATACAGGCATTTCTAATTGTTGAAGTAGACCTGAGGGTTTCTGGTGTTCCGCCTTAACTTGTTAACAAGTAAGACACTTAGAAACATATCTAGCTATGTCCTTTTTCATTCCTATCCACCAGAAATTATTTCTTAAATCTTGGTACATTTTATTGTTACCTGGATGCATGGTATACCTAGATTTATGAGCTTCTTCTAAAATCTTATTTCTTAATTCTCCTTGCTTAGGTACCCAAATCCTTTTCTTGTGGAATCTCCAAATTCCATCAGCTCCTTGCTCCATTTCCTTTATTCTTCCTTTCATTCCTTCAGCATCATCCTTGATTGCTGTTTCCTGGACAATTCTTAGTTGTTCTATTAAATCTAACTGTAGATTTAATCTAAGAGCACGAACCCGTTGTTGTTTCTCATGATACTTATGACTTAAGGTATCTGCAACTACATTTGCTTTTCCTTCGTGATACTGAATATCACAGTCGTAGTCTCTTAGTATTTCCATCCATCTCCTTTGTCTCATGTTTAACTCTTTTTGCCTAAATATGTACTTTAAACTTTTATGATCCGTATAGATAATAAACTTACTTCCATACAGATAATGTCTCCAAATTTTAAGGGCAAAAATTATGGCTCCTAACTCTAAGTCGTGAGTTGTATAATTTTCCTCGTGCTTTTTCAATTGTCTTGAAGCATACGCAATTACCTTCTTGCGTTGCATTAGCACACATCCTAATCCTAGCTTTGAAGCATCACAATATACTTCAAAATCTTCAGTTATAGATAGTAAACTTACTTCCATACAGATAATGTCTCCAAATTTTAAGGGAAAAAATTATGGCTCCTAACTCTAAGTCGTGAGTTGTATAATTTTCCTCGTGCTTTTTCAATTGTCTTGAAGCATACGCAATTACCTTCTTGCGTTGCATTAGCACACATCCTAATCCTAGCTTTGAAGCATCACAATATACTTCAAAATCTTCAGTTCCTTCTGGTAAGGCTAGAATTGGAGCATTGGTTAACTTTTGCTTTAAAATCCTAAAGGCTTCTTCTTGTCTAGGTCCCCATTCAAACTTAACCGCTTTATAGGTTATCTTAGTTAATGGTACAACTATCTTGGAAAAATCCTTAATAAACCGTCTATAATATCTAGCTAACCCTAGAAAACTTATAATTTCCATAGCTGACTGTGGGACTTTCCATTTGGTGATTGCTTCTATTTTAGCAGGATCTACGTGAATACCCTCTTGATTCACCATGTGACCTAAAAATTGCACTTCCTGTAGCCAAAATTCACACTTCGAGAACTTGGCGTAAAGCTTTTCTTTTCTTAACAATGTTAAGATTGCATGCAGGTGCTTACAGTGTTCATCCTGACTTTTGGAATAAATAAGTATATCGTCGATGAAGACAATTACAAATTTATCCAAGTACGGTTTACAGTTTCTATTCATCATGTCCATGAATGCTGCAGGTGCATTCGTTAACCCAAAGGGCATAACTGTAAACTCGTAATGACCATACCTAGTTCTGAAAGCAGTTTTAGGTATGTCTTCTTCTTGCACCTTCAATTGATGATATCCAGAGCGTAAGTCGATCTGAGAAAAGTACCTAGCTCCTTGAAGTTGATCGAAAAGATCATCAATCCTAGGTAATGGGTATTGATTCTTAATTATAACTTTATTCAGTTCTCTATAATCGATACACATTCGCATCGAACCATCTTTCTTTTTCACAAACAATACTGGTGCTCCCCACGGGGATGAACTAGGTTGTATAAATCCTGTACTTAGTAATTCATCTAATTGTTTCTTCAACTCTAACATTTCGGTGGGTGCTAACCGATAAGGTGCCTTGGCTATCGGTGTAGTTTCCGGAATTAGATGAATCCTAAATTCTACTTCCCTGTTGGGTGGTAATCTAGGTAGTTCTTCCGGAAAGACATCCGGGTATTCTGATACTACCGGAATTTCCTTAAGTTCCTTACCTTTAGTGTTAATGATTATTGAAATCATATACACTACTCCTTGCTTTCGTTCATAACTAGCAATTTTCATTACTGAAATGAACTTTAGTGGCTTTCGTGGCTTATCTCCTGTAATTACTACTAATTCTCCTGTGGGTGCATGAATTTCATAGAGTTTATCACAGAGAATTCGAGCATGGTTGGCTACTAACCAATCCATTCCTAATACCACATCGAATTCGGCTAACTTCATAGGTAACAGGGTTGCAGAGAATTTGTGGCCTAAAAGTTCTATCTTTTCTTCTTTTAAAACCTTATCTATGTTAACAGAATTTCCATCTGCCGTTTCAACGGTAAAAATCTGCCTAAGGTTGGTTAAAGGTAAATTAAGAGCTTGGCAGAATGAAGTATTTATAAAACTTTGGTTTGCACCTGAGTCGAATAATACTTTTGCATAGACATCATGAACTAGGAACGTACCAGCTATCACGTCAGGAATTAATTCTGCTTCCTGAGTAGTCAACTTGAAGGCTCTTGCGTTTTTCTTGGTAGCTCCTTATGCAGGTTTGGCTTTGTTATCAGCTGGTTTGACCAGTTTTGGGCAATCTGGCCTAAAGTGTCCAGCTTCTCCACAGTTGTAGCAGACGGTTGCTTTCTTCTTCCTGCAATCTTCTTCTTGATGCCCCAGAATTTTGCAGAAATTGCAATATCCTTTGCATATTCCAAAATGCTTTCTTTTACAGGCATTGCAGAATGGAACAGTGGAAGATTGCCCGGTTCCTTTTCTCTTGAAATTACTACGGTTACCCATACGGAATCCTTGGGTAATCTTTTGGGCTACTTCTTTTTTCCGGTTTTCTTCACTTGTGCGTACCAATTCATCAGTTAGGGTGTTAGCTAATTCTACCGCATCGTCAATAGTGTGAGGTCTCGCAGCTTTAACGATATTACGGATTTCGCCAATCAATCCCCAAATATTGCGGGAAATAAGTACCGGTTCTGGCGAAGCCAGGGTTGGTACCACTCTCGCATATTCGAAGATTGTCGAAGTATATCCTCGACAATCTACACCCATCATCCGATGATTTATGAACTTATTTTCCATTTGTTCCTTTTCGTATTCGGAACAGAATTTTATTTCCATTATCTGCTTAAATTCCTCCCAAATCATGGCATAGGCCATATTTCTTCATTTGGCTTGAAGTACCGTATTCCACCATTCTAGCGCCCCTTCTTTAAAGAGATGTGACGCATACATGACCTTGTCTTCTTCAGCACATTTACTTATCATAAGTATTGCTTCGGTTTTCTCCAACCAACGCAGTGCCGCTGTCGCCCCTTCATTGCCTACGAACTCAGCTGGTTTACAAGCAAGGAATTCTTTGTAGGTGCAACCAGGCGTTGCAGCTTTCATTTTCTTAGGGAGCGGGGCCTGCCGTGGATCGTTATCGTTGTTAGTGTGATTACCGCCTCCGTTTACGCTATTGCTGAAGTTATCTTCATGAGTACGTTTACTATGAATAATTTGTTGAGGCTCAACAGGTTTCTGGGCAGCAGCAAGGATTGCTGGAATAGCATTGGCTATTCCTTGAGCAACGATATTCTCGATATCTTGCCTAGTCATAAATTGATCCTCCTGGTGTTGCTCAGATTGGTTAACCTCGTTAACTGGTTCATTATTAGCGTTTTTCATCTGATAATTAATATATATATAATTTATTAGTATTGAGTAAATAACAATTATACACAAAACAATCATGCAATTTTCACAACACACATATAGCCAAAATTATCGATTTCTCGATTCCCATTTTATATATATATTATGTATCAATACACACCGTTATCTTACAAAGGTTTTATTTGTAAGTTATTTTACAGATTTATTTTGTTATTACTATTACTATTATATAATCACAGCTTCACAACCATCCTATCCTTGGGCACCTAAAAGCGACGTTCCCTCTCGTCGTATTTCCAGGAGATTTGTTCTCCCATCTCCCGGATCCTATTCCCTGCACCTATCAGCTCCTCGCCAAAATGGTGGAGTTCAGCTAAGTTTTCATTACTCATTGGTGGGTTTGGTACAGGTTCTGGGTCAAACTGAGGGAAAAAGGTATAAGGATTATTGAGGAGGTTTTGAAACTGCCAGTCATTGGTCCACCAATCGTCCATTCCTAGAGGTTGAGTATGGATTAAAGGTTCTGGGATGGTTGGTTCCAAATTTATTGGAAGTTGAGTTTCAGCAGGATAAGGGTAAAGGTTGGTATTGATAGGTCTAATAATATCACAACTTACCAATATGAGATCCAACTCTTCTTGTAATGGCAAATCCTCGACTTGTTTAGACCTCTCCCCAATTTCCATTTCTACATGCCTAGAACCTTCCCCGATCATAATTCCTTTTCCTTTATCTATGGGATTCTCTATTTTGGGAACCTTTCTAGTTGCGGGTTTCCTCCGGCGTACACGCCTCCAGCCTACGAATCTTCTCCTTTTCTTAGGCTTTGATTTCTCCGGTGGTTAAGCGTTGAATTCCATAGGTTCTTCTACATCGGGTATGTAACCAGTAAAGTCTCTGGAAACTTCTATTTTCACCGGATAAAGATTGGGATTCTGAAGGGCTTCAGATAACTCATTCATGATGTTTAGCATATATGCAAAAATGCACACAAAATGCTAAGTTAAAATTTTATAACAAAATTTCACAGATAAATATTCAAGTATTATTGCATATCGTGTGACTAATTTAATACAAAGGACAACTGGCAATTAAAACATACTAAGGTTTATTGTAACTTATTTATTTACTGGGAAAAGTTTTCTTTTAGAGTTTCTGAATTGTAGATGATATGGGTGCTAATACTAGGTCAGAGTATTTAAAATTTTGCATTCACTGCTACAGTGGGTAACATATAGAGATCAGCCCATTTTTCTTCTAATTGGTTTTCCCATGGTGGGTTATTGCCTATTTTCTGTGTCTTCTTAGGCATCATTACTTCTTTTAGTTGTGGTTTCTTTCTTTTCTCAGTATTTGTTGGGCATTTTGAGGATGAGGTTCCTTTTTCTTTCGGTGAAGTATCTAATTTATGATAGATATCCGAAAGTCTTTGCTTACCCATACTGTAAACAAATATTCAAATAATAAAACACGAAATCACGAAATGGCAATCAGTAAAATTAAGTATTTTCTAAATACTTAATTGGCTTAAATCAGTGGCTCTGATACTACCTTTTCCTGTCACAGCCCCAGCCCCGGTTTGACCCGGTCAGGAGCCGCGGGACAGGAACCCGGGGTATTTATAATGCGACAGCGGAAGATTTTAGCAGGATCTTTTTAAATGCTGAAAATGCCCGATTATTTTATTTCATAATTCGGGATAAACCCCGTAATTTACAATAGAGGAATTTTACTAGGAAATTCCCTGATTTATTAAAACATGTTTATTTATTTTAACTGAGCCACCTCTTCAAGCTTGTTAGTGCTCCGTAGCACGTTTTCCTTGATTTACAGCAGGTCGCCTGAAATATGTTTTAAAAATATTTTCGTCAGCGGGGAAATACTGGTGAATCATTCATTTTGACAAAATGACACATAGTTATAATTTACAGCATAAGAGCGATTACAATGGCTTCTATCTTATTTTTATCTGACACCTTGTCACCCGTGTGACGATGGTCATACCACTATTGGGTCCCACCCCAAGTAGTGACGTTTATCACTGTTAGGATTTATTAGCCTAACCGTGAGAAATTAGTAATGTGCACAATACCCCACTAGCCAGTTATTTAAGATAACCACGACTTAATCCCTGTAATTATTACATTTGAAAAATGGAGTATTGTAAAACATTTGATAAAAAGAGAATGACTCACATTGCAGATTTAATACGGGCAGAGTCTAGCCTACTGATTAGCCTTGTAACCTAATTAAAATATCAATGCACACAAACTAGGTCAGTAACTAATACAGCATTTACGATAACTCACGAGATTAAAATCCTCACAACGAATGACAAAGTGCGATACTTAAACATCCATCGAATTCACGACGAATGACAAAGCAAAACCCTAATTTGGGCAGCACTTAAACATCCATTGGATTGATTTCTATCGATCGGACTTGAATCATATCAGCGATCGAGTTATTACCCTGTATTGCGGCAGCGTTTCGTGCTGTGTGTGTTTTGTAGTAAACAGACTATAACTTGGTGTATATAACGAATTTGTTCGTCGTTCCAACGCAGAAATCTAAGTCCCAAACTCCTCTATTTATATTTAAATTCGCGAGGGGTCCATGTGGGGGCGTCGCGTGACGCGAGGGGCCACACTCTACCATAGAGTAGCCACGTCTTTAACTAGCTTTGCTGAGTTGACGGAATGTCAAAATTCGATTTTGACAGCAAATTTTGTGGATAATCGTAACTAGGGAATACCCCCCCCCCCCCTAAGTATTAGGGGCCCTGATCCTGATTCTGTTTGTTCTGAAAATTTTAGGGTTTATGCAGAATCACTTGGGGGTCTCAATTAGGGTTTCCTTTTGTTAAAAATAAAATAATAAATAGGACTTTTAGTGTAAGTTGTTACAGTAACACACACACACACTGAGAGTTTACAGAGACCATTTGTAAACACCGCATTGTAACCGTTTCATAGCATTAATACATTGAGTGTTAATAGTTGAATCTTGTGTCTTACGTGTTCGTAACTTGGTTTAACTTACCCGTTTGGATTCCGCACTCTCGTGTTTGTCGGAAAACAGGGAATAGAGGTTGACTCGATCCTCCGGGTGGACCTACAATTGGTATCAGAGCGTTTGGCTCGATTCCTTGTTAAAACCAAGTTGTTTTCTTGTGTTTTGGAAGATTTTAATGTGTTTTTCTTAAAGTTTGAGTTTGAAGATTATATTTTTCTGAAAAACAGGTGTTAAAATCATGAAAACCTTGTGATTTTGCTGTTTGTTTTGTTAAAAACCTTGTTAAATCTTTGTTATACATGTTAGGATAAGGTTGTTATTGAAACATTGTGCAAAATCGTTGTTCGGAAAATTTATCGGTCACCGGAATATTCAAAGTGTTCATCAGGATCTTCATATTGATCATGCTTGTTCTTCAAATATTATTGTGTTTGATCCTTCTTTGAATTATTGTTGAAGTGTTATTGATATAATATTGTTATTTGAAATTTGTGTACAAAGCATGATGATGGGTTGGTAACTGTTACGGTGAGGGGTGCTTGACTATTGTTTCACCAACTATTTCAGAAGATAAGATTTTGTTTTGAAAAATATCTTGCAAGTTCTCTGGTCGCTTTTGTCAACGAAATCATTTTCAACGAAATCACCAATTTTCGTTAAAAGAAGTCCTCGACGAACATACAAGACTTCATCAACACTTGTGCATCGACGAAAACCTCATTACTTTGTCACCTTGTGCATCGACGAAAACTCATAACTTTGTCACCTTGTGCATCGACGAAAACTCATAACTTTGTCACCTTGTACATCGACGAAAACCCCTAATTTCGTCACACTTGATCTTGACGAAATCTCTATTTTCGTCATTGTTGTGTTTGACGAACTCTCTCATTTTCGTCATTGTTGTGTCAGTCGCATACACTTGTAATTTTTAACAGAACACTTGAAAATTATATTTAACAGGTTGTCTTTAGGTGTTTGAGCAGGTTTTCGTCAATAGACATTCAAAATGAATCCGGATTGGTGGGGTACTCCGTCTAATGCGGAAAGTAAGTACAGAAGCACGGGTTTATCGCCATCATGGGCCGAATCTCCCGCATCCGCATCTAATACGGAGAGCAAGTATAGAAGCACGGGTTTGTCACCATCATGGGCCGAATCTCCCGCAACCGCATCTTCGCAAGTGAATCCAATGTCGACAGGTCAATGGGCGTTTGTTTCAAATCAAACTCCAAGTATTCAAAGTATACTTCTAAGCGAAAGCGAGACCGGAAGTCTAAATCGCCCACCGAAACTGATGCACATAAATGAATATCCTGGATGGGTAGATAGATTCCATACGTATGTCCTTGGGCAAAACACGGAATTGTGGTTATGTTTTACTACAGATTTCGATCAAGCTCTTGAGGTTGCCGCTTCAACTTCCGTGACATTTGCAGATCTTACGGAAGACGAGAAGAAGGCATATGATTTAGAAAAGAAAGCATATGCTATTCTGACTCAGGCATTGTGCAAGGATATATATCATCAGTTTGTCAGCTTCAAGACGTCAAAGCGATTATGGGATGCATTGAAGACAAGAGGTCTAGGAAATGAAAAGTCACGCCAATTGCGACATGATTTACTCAAGAAGGAGTTTAATGGCTTCACATGTATGGAAAATGAATCTTTGGGAGATATGATGAGTCGATTTTATCACTTGCTGACTGAATTGAGTAATTATGGGGTAGTAACAACTCCAGCAGAGGTTGTCACAAAGTTTGCCGATGCACTGCCACCTCAATGGAATGGTTTCTTGGAAATCATGAAATACAATGGCATATTTACTACGACAAACATCAATGACTTCGTTCAGCTTTTGGAGAACAAAGATCAGGAAGAAACCCTAAAGGCAAAAAGGGTTCTAGTGCGACAAAACCCTGATATGTATTATGGAGCTTCTAGCACTTCTGCAAGACCTGCTTCACATGCTCCAATTCAAACGGCGTTTGTCACAAGCACAGATTTATATGGCAATCCGATACAAGTTCCTGTAAAGCCAGCTCCAACCACAGACTTGTATGGAAATCCACTACAACCAGCTCCACAACAGCAAAGCTATCGGCCATCTACCATAGCAACTGATTTATTTGGGAATCCACTTCCTGCTCAACAACAAGCTTGTTATGGAAGCACATCATCCGCTGGTCAACCATCAAATTCAAATACAGTATGGCTTGACACGTCAAACTTCTCCAAAGTTAGCGTTGAAGTAGCTAATGATCATATGGAGATACTAAACCCATTGGTGAGCTCGTATTGTGGGTTGATTGCAGGGCAGATCGAAAACATCAATCTAACTCAAGAAGATTATCAGCAGATCGATAAAGAAGAGATGGATATGATGGACATCAAATGGGCTTTCGCCAGTGCTGTTAGGCGGGCTAAGGACTTCATGGAACGGACGGGTAGAACCAGCTTGGAAAGCAAGAAAGATACCAAGTATGGGTTCGACAAGCAATCCGTCAAGTGCTTTAACTGTGGTGAACTTGGTCACTTCAAGAGGGAATGCACAAAGCCAGCATAACATGGGAACCAAAATCCTTTCAGAGGTCAAGGCAACCAACAGAATCAGAATCAAACCAGGAATGACGATCACACCTTGGTCACTGCAAACAATCAAGCAGGACCATCGAACACCAGTCAAGCTCTTGTGGTGCAAATAGATGAAGGTTGCGACTGGTCAATGCAATTAGGCATTGGTGATCAGGGATGAGCAGCTTGTTTTGCTGAAACTGCTAAGGATCTGAAGCACGCCAGTGGTGGAGAATCTTCCGCCAGTGGTGGTGAATCTTCAGATGAAGAGAGTTCTGGTTATTCAAGGAGTTCAGATGAGGAAACCTCAACGTCAGGCGATGACCATTTATCTAGTGGGGGAATCGATGCAGATATCGATGCATTATTAGAAGAAGCTGCAGTAGAGAATGATAGAAGATCTATTCTGTTGGATCAAGCTGCTTATTCTTCTACTTTTCTTCATTCAGCCTTTATGGCTAATGGCGGCAGTTCATCAAGCCAGGTATGTGTCGCTGAACCAACTGTCGTTAATTGTGATAAATGTGCTGATTTAGATGCTAATATGTCTGAGTTGCAAAGCAAACATGATGCTTTAAATGCTGAATTGTCTGACTTGCAAAACAAACATATTTCTTTAGATGCTAAGTGGTGTGATTTGCAAAGCAAACATGAGGCTTTGCAAAACAAATATGAAGTGACATATATCCACAATCAAAATTTGATAGTGGATCTTTCGAAATGCAAAGATGCTAACATGTTTTATGAAAACCATGAAAAGGAGTTTAAGACGGTGGTTGCAAATTTAAGAAAAGATAAAACCGAGCTGACAAAAATGGTTTCAAGAAAACAAACTGACATAAACTGTTATATCAATCGTCTTGAGATCATTAAAAAAGAGTTAGCCCGTGTTAAGTGTGAAAGTGAGGCGATCCGGCTTAAGCTAGACAGTTATTCAAACTCTAGGTATGTGCTGGATCACATCATTGACACACAAAAAGAGAAAAAGATGTCACGTGCATTGGATACAAGAAATGTCCACCACCTGTTAGACAAAATTATGATACACTGCCTGATGAGGAGAATAGAACTTAGTATGAGGAATCTGTTCCTTTAGACATTGAGGAATTTGCAACTGGACTTGGATACAAAAATGAAGTATCACTAGATTCGGATGTTTCAATAGTTACAAGTGTGTCAACTGCTGAACAAAATCAGGATCCTCCAGTCATTGTTGAGGATGCTGATTCTTCAGATAATGAATCCGATGATACTGACTCAGCACAGTCTGTTGCGGTAATCAAAGAAGAGGACATACCTCTTGAGAATCATATTCTATGTGATCCTCCCGCAAAACCTGCTAAGACGGTTCTGGTCGAGTCCACGTCTGCAAAAGAGTCAGAGAGTGTGAATTTGCTGTACACTCTTGTTGGTGATGATAAAATCTATTCTGACAAATATTTTCCGATTAAGAATGTTAATCAATCTTTAATTAGTAAAATTTTTGAGGATTCAACAAGTAAGTTCTTGGGAAAGACAGGATCACACGTTGTGGTAACACAGTATCCTCCGATTCCAAGAGCTGAAATTCGCAAACAAAATGGCAATAAAAAATTACCAACTGAGAAAGTTCAGCAAAATCGCACCAAACCAAAGGGTAAATCACCGACTCAAGGTCAAAAGAAACAGACCCAAAAAAAGGAAAAGAAGGTGAACTTTGTGAAATCAAAGGGAACGGATAAAATTGACACATTTGAAAACAAATCTAACTTAGATTTTGTTAATTAAGCGAAAATTTTGAAAAGAAATGAACAAAACAGTTCAAAAAGCCAAAGTTGATGATCTCCATGACCGAAATGACCGAAAGCAATCTGTTTCATCAAAACCAGATCCCCATCTTCTAAAAGAAAGGGAAAAGAAACAGAAACGCCAACAGGTCAAGAAAATTGAAAAGGCGATTAAAACGACGTGGTTAACAAAACATATGTTTCTGTTAAACCAGACAATTCAAAAAATTCAGACAATCATGAAGTTAAGATTTTAAAAAATAAAACTGGTAAAACAAAATAGACCTGGAAACCAAAAACGGTTACTGAATCAGGGGAACATCACAATTTCCACAACATCGAGAAGTTCAAGTAACTTACGTTGATGAAAATGGAAGACCCAAGACCACAAAGGCTTGGGTCCCCATCTCCAACTAATCATGAGAGTACATGTGCAGGGTGTTACAGGAGGAACTTTCAGCAGTCATTGGATTGTTGATAGTGGGGCATCCAGGCACATGACAGGCGACATGAAACTTCTCTACGACGTTAAATCTATTAGAGGAGGTTATGTTGCTTTTGCTGGAGATAAAGGTGGATATATTACTGGAGAAGGAATGGTATCTAACGGGGTTGTAAGTTTTGTCAAGATCAACTTTGTACAACAGCTTGATCATAATCTTCTCAGCGTTTCACAAATCTGTGATAAACAGTTTTCAGTACACTTTGACGCAAATGGATGTTATGTGCTGAAACCCGGCTTCAAGATTCCAAAAGAATGGATTCTCTTATCAGCTCCAAGGATAAATGATTTATATGTCCTTGATATGAGCCAAGCAATAACAACGACTGCACATGCAACTTGTTTCATTACAAAAGCCACTGAAAAAGAGTCTATCTCTTGGCACAGACGTATGGGTCACATTCACTTACAGAAAATGAACCATTTGGTGTCAAATGAATTAGTGAATGGTGTTCTTCTTATAAATTTCCATCTTCAAGACGTCTGTGTTTCATGCCAAAAAGGAAAGCAAACTAAGAAGAGACATCCGACAAAGAAGATCAATACTGTGGCAGTTCCTCTTGAACGTTTGCACATGGATTTGTTCGGTCCTGTCAAGCACAAAAGCATCAGGAATGATCAATACTGCCTCGTGATAACTGATGGAGAGTGCAAAACCCGAGTGTTAACGTGCTTATTTTATGTGTCTTATTGTGTTTTAAGCGACTACGTGCTTTGAATGTGTTAACTACGAGTGTTCGTGGTTTTATAGGTAAATCACTTAATTCGGTAAAGTTTGAGAGTTTAAAGATGACGCGGAACACCCGTGGATGATAAACATAGCGAAAGACGTTATTCGGGACTTGTTCGGATCGAAAAGGTTGCTTGAATATACAAGAGATGCACAAGAATGAAGTCCAGGGGTTGATTGGTAATTAAATGGAAGTTGAAATTCAGTCAAAAGAGTTCCAGCAACAGTCAACTGTAGCATACGGTGTAAAAACCGTAACTTACGGTTGTCACATGTTGAAAAACAAAACAAACAGCAAGCTCGGTCCGTAGGTGATGTTTCACACCGTAGGTTACGGTATTGATAGATGGAGCCGCACATGTGAACCTTGGGGGACACGCACCTATAAGAACATCTATAATTAAATTGGCAAACAATTGTTTTTTTTCAACAAAACAATATATACACGCACACAGGAAGTCACGTGACTTTTGGGGAATTATTGTTGGTTGATAAACAATTCATCATCATCACGTTTTGACTAACTTTTGGGGAGGTCATGTTTACGTGAGTATGCTGTGGAAGGAATTAAATGGGTTTTGAAACCCTAATAAAAAAGAAAAAGACTACACTCACGTGTATAAGGGCAAAATTGTGAAATCACAACCTCACATGTAGGACTTTGGGGTTTTTTCTAGTCAACATCACATATATATAATCATTATTGACGGCGGAGAGAGGGGGGAGCTGCACACATCAATTCATCATCATCGACTAAATCACATGAGCGGCTAAATCTCCTGTGAACACTTCGGGTGAATGATTCTTGTGAGACTCTTTTAATTCTAGTTTCTGTTTTGTATTGAGATTTGGATTTGTAGACGGGTGACAACCGACTATTTGCGTGATTATATAATTTGTGTGACAGACAAATCCTGAGTGACAGTCAGAGTTATAATTATGCTTTGAATCCAATTATGCTTTTGTTGATTGAATGATTCCTACGTATGTTTGTTTTAATATTTATCTGATCAATTAATATTAAGATTTTGAACTGCATAGGTAATTGGTAGATGTGACAGATTTACTATTCAATCAATAGCATCCAATAAAATCAGAACTAGGTTATTAGTAATTACAGAATCTGAATCCCGGAGTGCTCACCTTTTCTTATCATTGTTTATCACGACTCAATCTTTTTCTTAATTGCAACTTGTTTCATGTGTTTTTAATTCCATATCAGTTTTATAATCATTAGTTAGTTTAGTAAAATTTACAAACAAATAATAAGTAGCATTAACCACAGACTCCTCTGGATTCGATACCCTGCTTACCCTAGCTACCTAGGTTAATTAGGTTTTTGCATGTCACTAACGACAGACATCAAAATGGCGCCGTTGCCGGGGAGGCGTGCGCAAAGTGTTTAGTGTTAAGTTTTAGTTTAAAAAAAAATAATAAAAATAAAAAAATAAAAATCCAAAAATAGTGTCAGTTTTGTTTTGTTCAGATTTATGCGTGGTGCTTGTGTTTTTGTGTTTGTGCAGGATGAAAGATCTTACAATATTTTGCGGCTCTTCTAGATGCATTTTGTGCAAGGAACCACTTCACCCGTGTATCGGTTGCCACGAGGCCCGATTTAAACGGGAAAGAGCGAAATTGGAAGAACCATCGATGCCTTGCTATGGTAATCCTTCCCCTCCACCATATTTCTATGATTCTGATACAATGGTGGAGGATGATTATTACTCTGACGGATGGGATCGGGACGATGATGCTTATTATGAGCCAAGGACGGATGGACGATGTTTCTGTTGCGGTCGTTATCATACTTCTTATTATGATGATGTGTGCGTAGTGTATTTGGAAAATCCAGATTATTGGAATAAAAAAATGATGGATGCGTACATCTCAACACCGTATCAGGGATACCGACAGTATCATCCCGAGGAATATTCTGAGCCCGAGGGTGTTTATATTTATCAGACCGAGGAGGAGAAAGAGCTTGCTATGTTGGAAGTGACTTTGTCCAAACTCGAGCAATATTTATCAACACCCAACCTTTCCGATGAAGATCGAATCAGCTGTTTAGTTTCTAAGTGTCAGAATTTAAAAATGAAGATAGAAATAGAACAACGCCTTTCACCATTACCTGATGACATTAGAGATTATTCTCACATGAAGGAGGAGGTTGTGGAGGATAATACCACACCAATGAATCCTTTATCTGATGAAGAGTCACTGGTGGATCAGATGGTGTGTGAGGATGAGGAGGCAGAGCAGTCTGATGAGATGAATGTGTGTACCGAACCTCTCCCCATATCAATCATTCAAATTAATAAGTGTGGGGAAGAGGGTTCGAGGAAGAAGATGAAAAGGGTGAAGCTACAAGACATCGGTGTATATCTCGTGAAGTGGATTAGCGAAACCCGCATGTGCTTTCTAAACATGCCAATTATACTGACGAATTTATGGAGATGGCATGTAAATTTTCGGGCATTCGTTGGAAATGTTTTGGGTAAGTGTGCATTGAGACCACCGTAGCGCATATCAGGTACGGTCTGGCTGAAGACCTAAAACTTAGCGCTCTCGGGAGGCAGCCCGAGGATGTAGAGTTTGTACTTTGTTTTGGTTTTGTTTGGTGTGTTGTGTTTTGACAGGTTTCTACGTTCCATCTTCACGGATGCAATGAATCAAGTGTGGGGATGTTTGGCAACATCCCCGGTGAGATCTCAAAGTATCTATGAGGGGCGTATGTTCCGGTTAGATCGCAGCAGCTGCACCGCTACAGACACTTGCTGATTTACTGATCAGGTCACTGTGTCTCTCTATCCTTTATTTTATTTGTTTTTGTGTTTTTGGTGGTGTGAGTCTTTGTGTCGGGAGTGGTTTCCTTGTGTTGAGTCGAGTTGGTTATTAGCCGTTCATGGTTTGCGGGTGGTATCTCTCGAGTTTAGAGTATAAATTGCACCATACATTGGGGACAATGTAACCCAAGTGTGGGGATGCGGTAACTCGAGAAAAGGGTTGGTAAGATTGATGATCGTAAATGCTTGAATTGATTGAAATTGAAAAATTTTAAAAATTTTTGTCTCGAGTATGCTTGAACAACATGAAAACCAACATTTTCGATCGCTAAAGGATACCTACTGATATTAAACTAACTTAGATCCCTAGTCATGGTTGTCCCTTTAAGTTTCATGAGAGTATTTCTGACAAGTTTTAGAAAATAGTTGAGAAGAGATGCCTAACTAGGGGTAACATGCTTTAGGAATTATACATGCTACGTGTCGGCAACCTATATTCCTTTTATTCGGTGAGAGATTTGAGCCTACTAGATTTTTAGTTGAATTACAATAACTGTTCAATTGTTGAGTGTAGGCCATATGTTGCTTTGTGTTAGAACTTGTGTGGTTTGATACGTGCTGAGACTGTGGTTTGGCGTATGCGCATAAATGATAAAGGCATTAGGATCCCTTCCATTGTGTATTTGTTGATTGTTTATCCACCCACCTTAGTTAACCATGTTGAGCCTTTCACCTTTCATTTGTTACACCCCGTTTGACCCGTTTGAATTACCAACCATGAATGACAATTGTGTATTTGTTATGAAAAAAGAAAAAATGAAAAAAACGAAATGAAAAAATAAAAGAAAAGAAAGAAAGAAAAAAAAAAGAAAAAAATCATTTTATGTTCGTGTTAAAATAAATGGGTCGAACATCACCCAATGTGTTAGTAGTTATTGTGAATAAAGTTGTCATGGTTTGGTATTATTTTCTTTTGTGTTCGCCAAATAAATATAAAAATCCAAAAATATATCCTTACCTTTACCCTTAACCCAAAACCCAAAAGTCCTTTTGATGTGTGTTACGTTAGTTGATACAGTGGAGGTGTGATTGCTATACAAGCTTATGATTGCAAAGTAGCGTATTTGGTTTTGAGCGAATTATATACTAGCACATTACACGCTAGTCTTGATTAAACCGAGATGAGTGATCATTGTGAGGGGTGTGTGGCATGTGTGTAGTAATATAAGCATGTTAGCTTTAGTTAGGCAAGTCTTAAGCTGTTTAAATGCGTAATCATCTAACTGTCAGATTGTCAACCTCGATTGTGTCAGTCTATGGACGGGTATGACTTGAGACCTTAAATTGCTAATTCGGTAAGGGATTTTATAGTGATTTGTTAATAAGGTGAGTATGTTTGTAATGGTTGCTTGAGGACAATCAATGTCAAGTGTGGGGATGTGATGGAGAGTGCAAAACCCGAGTGTTAACGTGCTTATTTTATGTGTCTTATTGTGTTTTAAGCGACTACGTGCTTTGAATGTGTTAACTACGAGTGTTCGTGGTTTTATAGGTAAATCACTTAATTCGGTAAAGTTTGAGAGTTTAAAGATGACGCGGAACACCCGTGGATGATAAACATAGCGAAAGACGTTATTCGGGACTTGTTCGGATCGAAAAGGTTGCTTGAATATACAAGAGATGCACAAGAATGAAGTCCAGGGGTTGATTGGTAATTAAATGGAAGTTGAAATTCAGTCAAAAGAGTTCCAGCAACAGTCAACTGTAGCATACGGTGTAAAAACCGTAACTTACGGTTGTCACATGTTGAAAAACAAAACAAACAGCAAGCTCGGTCCGTAGGTGATGTTTCACACCGTAGCTTACGGTATTGATAGATGGAGCCGCACATGTGAACCTTGGGGGACACGCACCTATAAGAACATCTATAATTAAATTGGCAAACAATTGTTTTTTTTCAACAAAACAATATATACACGCACACAGGAAGTCACGTGACTTTTGGGGAATTATTGTTGGTTGATAAACAATTCATCATCATCACGTTTTGACTAACTTTTGGGGAGGTCATGTTTACGTGAGTATGCTGTGGAAGGAATTAAATGGGTTTTGAAACCCTAATAAAAAAGAAAAAGACTACACTCACGTGTATAAGGGCAAAATTGTGAAATCACAACCTCACATGTAGGACTTTGGGGTTTTTTCTAGTCAACATCACATATATATAATCATTATTGACGGCGGAGAGAGGGGGGAGCTGCACACATCAATTCATCATCATCGACTAAATCACATGAGCGGCTAAATCTCCTGTGAACACTTCGGGTGAATGATTCTTGTGAGACTCTTTTAATTCTAGTTTCTGTTTTGTATTGAGATTTGGATTTGTAGACGGGTGACAACCGACTATTTGCGTGATTATATAATTTGTGTGACAGACAAATCCTGAGTGACAGTCAGAGTTATAATTATGCTTTGAATCCAATTATGCTTTTGTTGATTGAATGATTCCTACGTATGTTTGTTTTAATATTTATCTGATCAATTAATATTAAGATTTTGAACTGCATAGGTAATTGGTAGATGTGACAGATTTACTATTCAATCAATAGCATCCAATAAAATCAGAACTAGGTTATTAGTAATTACAGAATCTGAATCCCGGAGTGCTCACCTTTTCTTATCATTGTTTATCACGACTCAATCTTTTTCTTAATTGCAACTTGTTTCATGTGTTTTTAATTCCATATCAGTTTTATAATCATTAGTTAGTTTAGTAAAATTTACAAACAAATAATAAGTAGCATTAACCACAGACTCCTCTGGATTCGATACCCTGCTTACCCTAGCTACCTAGGTTAATTAGGTTTTTGCATGTCACTAACGACAGACATCAATAACTGATGATTATTCAAGATTTTCTTGGGTGGCATTTATGGCTCACAATAGTGAAACTTTCGGTATTATCAAAAACTTGATCATTCAGATTGAGAATTTGTATAAGTTGAAGGTTAGGCGGATACGCAACGACAATGGTACAAAATTTAAAAATCATGCCATGGCGGAGTTTTGCACATCAAAAGGTATTCTTCACGAATTTAGTGCGGCTTATACTCCTTAACAGAACGGCGTCGCAGAACGTAAAAACCGTACATTGATCGAGACTGCTAGGACTATGTTGGTAGAGTCGCAGTTGCCCATTCCATTCTGGAGTGAAGCTGTGGCCTCCGCATGTTACACGATGAATCGAGTCCTTACAGTCAAAAGACACAACAAGACCTGCTTTGAGCTTCTTCACAAACGGAAACCAGATTTGTCATATCTTGAACCGTTTTGAGCTCCTTGCATAATGATCGCTCCTAATGGAAAGTTTGGGGCAAAAGCTATTGAAGGTCACTTTCTTGGTTATGCCACCCCGAACTTAAGAGTCTGGAATCTAGAGACTAAAAGGGTTGAGGAATGGTCAGAGGTTAGAGTACAAAGGCACACATTGCCAGTCAAAAATCCAGGTCAACCATGGATGTTTGAGTACGATGACTTTTTCAATTCAATCAATGTTGAAGCAGTTGAAGAAAATGCTGCGGCAAGGATGTTTTTCGAGAGTGACAACGCAACAGATTCACCGTTGGTTCATCCAATTATTGTCAATCAAGAACCATCTTCAGTGAAAAATAATGCTCACGACAATGAGGATTTTCATGATGCAACCGAACTGAACGAATTATCTGCTCTTGAACATCCTCCAGGTTTTGAAGATTCTATCCATCCCGATCGAGTTTGGTTGCTGAACAAAGCTCTCTATGGTCTACATCAAGCACCACGAGCTTGGTACGCAACCTTATCTAATTATCTGCTGGAGAATGGATTTCACAGAGGTCTTATCGATTGCACTCCCTTCATAAAAGAACAAGATGGAGATCTTCTACTGGTACAGGTATATGTGGATGATATTATATTTGGTTCTACTAACAATGTTATATGTAGGGATTTCGAGCGTGTAATGCAGGATAAATTCGAGTTGAGCGCTATGGGGGAGATGACTTTCTTCTTGGGCCTGCAAGTGCAACAAACGAAGTCTGGGATTTTCATCCATCAGACTAAGTATGTTCAAGACATTCTGAACCGATTCTAGATGTCCGACACATCGCCCATTGGTACCCCACTGCAGCAAAATCATGGAATTAATCCAGACTTGAAGGGTGAAGTTGTTAGCTCTTCGTATTACCGCGCAATGATTGGATCCCTTATGTACCTCACAGCATCAAGACCAGATAAAATGTATCCAACATGCCTGCTAGCCAGATATCAAGTGAACCCGAAGACCCCACATCTTGCAGCTGTAAAAAGGATTTTTCGTTATTTGAAGGGTTGCCCAGACACCGGTCTATGGTACCCTAAGGATGATAACTTTGACTTAGTCGCTTTCAGTGATTCTGATTTTGGCGGATGCAAAATCGACGGCAAATCCACAACGGCAGGACGCCGGTTTTTAGGAAATCGCCTCGTAACATGGCAGTGCAAGAAGCAGACTTGTGTCGCTACATCAACTTGTGAAGCTGAATACATTGCTGCCTCAAGTTGTTGCTCCCAACTCCTGTGGATGCAACAGCAAATGCGTGATTACGGTTTTCAATTCCTAACTATTCCTATTTTAGTCGATAATTCTGCTGCCTTATCTATCACTAGAAATCATGTGCAGCATTCAAAGACCAAACACATCGAAATTAAATATCACTTCATACGTGATTGCTTTGATAAAAGGCTTATCGATGTTGTTAAGGTCCATACCGATGACCAACGTGTCGACCTTTTTACCAAAGCATTTGATAAATCAAGATTTGACTTTTTATTATTGGTAAATGGCATTAAGGTCAAGCAAGAGTAATCCGCATCGGAAATCGTTTTTGTAAATATCTTTGTGTTTTTAAAATTATCATAGTTTGTTGATTTTAGGGGGAGTAATTCCAAAATTTCAAAACTCAAAAACAATAGAAAAACAAAAATGAGTTTCCTGGCGAGCAAAAGAGAAAATGATATTAAACTGAAATGCAAAATGAAAATTGTTAAGCAGCTCTATATAAGATGTATCGGTAGGCTCACAATAATTTTAAAGTGTGTAGGGAGATATAAATCTTAAATCGACTGAAGAACAGGTGGGAACCACTCATTGGCATATGGTCTTAGTACCGAAATTTCGTTTGAGAGATTGCCGAGGTTCTGAGATATGCGGTCTTTATGCTGTTTATCATCTAGGTATCATGGTTGTTTCTTTTACCGAAACAAACGGAGACGAAGTCTAGATCTTCCATGATACCATACATACGTGTACATATTGCATACGAACTCAATAAGTGATCAACAATCACATGTCCAAACAAAATAAGTGATAATATATCACATTTATCCGAGAGTCAAGTTCGTCTCTTTGCTGTACGAAAGTACTGACCTGTTCACAGACTTGCTCATGTGCCCTCATGCATCTGAAAATCAAGTTCCTCATCAATAAGTGATTCTATCACATAGGCCTTGTTTTCAATCAAAATAAGTGAGTATCTCACATTTTTCATATACGTCAAAACAGATGATAAATGGTATACTCACCAGTAAGATGAACCCTCGTGCATACCTTGATACGGGAATGTGTCATGTGTGGATGAACACCAGTCGCTAAGTATAAATCATACCTTAACGTATCCCCTCGCCATGATTACATCTGATAAGTTGAGCTTATGTGGATAACAATACCGATAATCGTTATAGGATATTTATCTAAATGTTAATTAACTGAACAACAAGAGCGTTTTGGCGTGACCGTACACTGATATGATTCTCTTACCCTTGAAACTCGCAAAAAGAATGTCTGTATATATTTATTTAATGCTTTCAGTTTCTGAATCTTTGTATATATTTATTTACTGCTTTCAGTCTTTACATTTCAAATATTCAAAATACCAAAAAAATTTTAGGTGTGTTTTAATATAAACTTTCTAAAAAGCCAAAAAGATTTTATTTCTATCTTATTTTCGATAGAATGATGTTGGATCTCGAGTCTTCGTTACCTGAAACCTGAACGAAAACCAAATCGACTAAATCTTCATAATTGGTCGAAATTTGCAAATTTTGAAAGTTAAGAACCAAACTGAACAATTTGTTAAACTTTCAAACTGTCGACGGTAGTTGATTGAAAAATGGTCACATGTGTGTCGTTTGTTTATGTTAACTATATTTCAAGCGTTTGTTCTCATTGTTCGTTTAGCTTTCTGGTTTGTGCAGAAGAGAACGTGATAGAAGAAAAGCTTCGGAATGAAGACACGACAGGGAGGCACTCAAAAGATAAAGATGATCGAGTTGCCGCTGACCTATCATCAACACCACAAGGATCTAAAGAATTGAAGATCAACTGATTCACGAGCATAACTCAAGGGAGAGCTTATGTTAAGGGGGAGTTTGTTAACACACTTCCTAAATGAAAAGGGGAGTTTGTTGATACACTTTCTACTCACGACGAGTGAAGACTTTAAAGGTCCTCTAACATGGAAGACGAACCTCACGAGTAGCGTCCAAGGGGTAGTTTGTTGGTACACTTTATGTGGACGCGACATGTTTCAGTTCGACTCGATTTGATTTGACTCGGTTAGGTTCGGCTCAAGCCCGACGTAGCGACATTCCTCCGTCGTGCGCCCCAGAGTTCGACACGCGAAGCACAGAGAGCCGTGAACCAATTCCCGATGACACATCACCATGACATCATCATGATGATGTCACATGTTGATTAAACTTTACATTCTGAATTATATGGAATTCACGTACGTAAAGCATGTGCATTAGGCCAATCATTTTGTCTATCAACTTGTTTGGGCTTGCATTTGGGCCTGTACATTACAATACGAAGACTCTTGTTGGCGAAATCTCTTGAACGCCGAACTTCCTTTATCTCGACGAAATCCATAGATTTCGTCACAGGTGATTTCGTCACATGTGGGAATTCGTCGGCTAGAGGACTTCGTCGATGCTTCACAATATAAACACAGACAGTAGATAGAAGCACAGTGTGCAAGTCTGAATAGATTTGAGAGCGAACACACTGTAACACACACACACACTAAGAGTTTTCAGAGACTATTTGTAAACACCGCATTGTAACCGTTTCATAGCATTAATACATTGAGTGTTAATCGTTGAATCTTGTGTCTTATGTGTTCGTAACTTGGTTTAACTTACCCGTTTGGATTCCGCACTCTCGGGTTTGTCAGAAAACAGGGAATAGAGGTTGACTCGATCCTCCGGGTGGACCTACACCACACTTAACTATTATTTATTTCAACTTGTGAGGTTTGAACATCGAACGGATTGCCACCCGATCGGATAGCCATCCGATCGAGTGATCATCCTGTTGTGAACTTGTTCTCAACCTGAGAAGCCTCGCCAATCGGATCGCCGTTCGATCGAACAACCGTTCGATCGACCGACCTGAAAGGTAGAGATACTTCTCTATTTTCAAAATGCTACAATGAAAACTTCAAAGAACAAGCCATCATACACAAACACATCCATCCCAAACGAGGTAACAATCCACTCGCATGGTCACCCGATCGGATGACCGTCTGAACGGATTGTCACCCGATCGACCGGCCACCCGATCGGATTGCCACCCGATCGGATTACCATCCGATCCATTGACACTTCACACCGTTTTACGCGTCGCCTATCGTTATTGCTATCGTTCTGATCAGGCTAATCTCACTCTAAGCGCTCCCTTCAATCCATCATCGCTGTGAGTATACTCGAACCCTTTTTTTGCTTTACGCACTTTTGGGTGTTACATACGTTACTTATTCTAAATCACATCAAACACACTACGAAATACTTTAAACGCTAACCTCTACCGCATGTTATACGTGACTTAATGAATGCTTGTTTGTTATGTTTACACATGGAATGCTGTCTACCTGCCTTAGCAACGATAGTACTATAGTTTGGACTCAGCACCTGTTCACTCAGGGGTTGTTAAGGACAATTAATTACATGGCTCACAGTGGTGAGTGTGTATTACGAATTGCCTTGGGCAGTCAACCCGCAGTCATTGGTATCGATAGGTTCATGTCGATAACTTACGTGCTTCATTTCACACTGTGTACGTGCTGGTTATGCGTAAACGATTTCGAACTCTATTATATCTATCAAACTTGTTTGCTCACCTTTACACTATGTGTATTGACTTTTACTTTAACGTATGTGGCAGGTGCTTAAGATGTTTAAATGCTTGGTTTGCTGTGAAATCGAGGCTAGGAAAGGTCTAGGAACAAATAAACGAAGTGTCTGTATTTGAAATCTGAGTTGTCAGAACAGAACAATTTGTCTAGATTTTTGTCTGTAATAATTATGTTACATTTTATGTCATGGTATGGGACGTGATGCTTTAAATAATTGGTAATTATAGTTGTTATGGAAACTTCTGGACAATCTGTTTCGCTCAGTGCCACGCCCCGATGTTTCCGCCATCGGTTGGGGTGTGACAGATTGGTATCAGAGCCATAACTATAGGGAATTAGGCAAGACTCGACCTAGTCCAGGTTGATGTCTTAGAAACGACCTAGTCTATAGTTAGGTACCAACAGACCGACTTGTGCATACCCTGTAGGAGCTATGTACGAGCTTGCTTGCTATTTCTCGCAATTCTCGCATGCTACATCATCACCGCACTCGAATTTTCAAAGATGAACAAGCGATTAGGTCGAGATTAGGTGTGAAAACCGCAAACTCTCGACCAAATTGCCTGTTCAACCCGCATTTTTATCTATAAACAGGAGAATTTGCATTGAAACAGGAGTGAAATCCATAATTTGACACATAATCCTTCCTTATTTTATTGTAACAGGAACGAAGTTGTTAAGTCAGGGGTGAAACCCGAACCTTGACGTCTTGTTCTGATCTATACTTTGGTTTTACAAAAATCCCACCAAAGTCTCGACGGACTCCAACGACTTAAAGTCACGATATGACTGAAAGGATGCGTGCCGATCGCCCAGATTCGAGGCGAGAGCATAGTCCCTAAGGCCAAAGTGTGTACCAAAAGTCTTTGTGAATAGTCGAATCACTTTGGGTAGGTGACGTCTAATAGCCGCAGACAATCCATTCTCGATTTTTATGTGTTTCGATTCTGAGTTCGCTATCGCCGACTCTGATATATGTCGTTTTATGTGGATTTTATGTGTTTTACGTGTTGATTATATGTTTGTGAGTTACGATTTTTGGTGATTTATTCGTTTTCGCTATCGCTTTGATCGACCCGCACAACACTCTACACAATCGCAACCAAATCGCTGGTCATTGTTCGCAATCGCTGCTAGATACTCGCAATCGCTATAATTAACCGCTATACGCACTGTGAAGGATAAGGAATACGTGCAACATATAGTTAGGTTCTGTATTCTGACTGCCTCTTGTGCTTATGTGCTTCTGTGTTCTGTGTTATGTGCCTTATGTGCTTATGTGCTTCTATGCTTATGTGAATCTGTGATTATGTGCCTATGTGTTTATGTGCTACATGTTTCGCTGTGTTCCTAAGCTTTAGTGGTATTAGACGTGTGAGGTGAGATTCGATCATATTGTGTCTGAGTCCAATGACGATGTCTGTTGTAGACAATGCCGTCATCATCTGGACCCCGTCACCTCCGAGTTACTCGCCAAGAACAGAGTGACAAACGCCTTGCTGCTCTCGTCGCTAAGCAAGTGGCGAAAGTTGTTCCTCAGATCGTGAGTGAACTATACGAGAACGTGAGCAAATCGTCTAAGGAGTCCAGGACCGAAGCTCCCAAAGCTACTCCTAAAGCTGCTTTTAGCTTAAAACAGTTCAAAGCTTGTGGACCGGAAGAATTCACTGGCGAAGATGGCCCTATGGCTTTGTTTCAATGGTTCGATTCAATCGAGGTCACCCTGCGTCAGAGTGGATGTCCTGATAATCTCCGCACTCTGAATGCTACCTGCGTCTTCCAGTCCCGCGCATTAGACTGGTGGACGGCCGAGAGAAACAAACGTGGAAATGACGCGGCTTATGGTCTGTCATGGGATGAGTTGAAGAACGTCATGCTAGAATATTTTTGCCCTCCCCATGAGCGCCAAAAGCTGGAGGACGCATTTTGGCATCTAAAGCAGAAGGATGGTGACAACGCTGCTTTAACTGCTCGCTTCAAGCAGCTCAGTATTATCTGTCCTGATCAAGTCAAGACTGCTGATATGACGATCAAGAAATACATCCGAGCTTTTCCGGATTGTGTTGCAGATTTTGTGCATGCCTTAAAGCCAGCAACAATCGAAGAAACCTACCTGCTTGCCGCTGAAATGACAAGCGAGTCAAAGCTGGATTTTGGGATAAAGCTACCAAGAACCTACACCAAGCCATCGCCGCACCAACCGCTAAAACCACCGCCGCTTCTCAATCATCAAAGTCCTCTCGTCGCAAGAGGAAGAACAACAACAGCAACTCCAGCAACAAGAACTGTGCTGTCACTACCACTCCTGCCCTGCTTCAAGCTGTACTGGCTCAGCAGCAATCTCAGCACCGATCAGTTCCAGCACCAGTTACATGTGCCCAAACAGGGTTATGAAACAAGAGCCCCAGCAGCAGCAGCCTCAGAAACAGCAGCAGCAACAGCCTCAGCAGCAACAGCAACAAGCCGCCCGCGCTAGAACTTTCAACATCAATGCACGCCAATGTAACACCCATGTTATTAATCTAAAGGTTTTCGTGCAATTAACGAAAACAAACATGAATTTATCATTAAGTATCCTTAGAAACATACGAGTAATTTAATTATTTTACAACTTAAAATTTTAAAACAAAATTTAGATAAGTTCGCCATTTAAAAGTTATGACGTAATGTTGTGCGGAAGCTTTAATCTCGTGTGTTCGGTTCTTCGTAGCTGCTTGATCTTCATCCGTGCATTCTTGACATTCACCTATGATCAAAACCAACTTAAAAGTTAGTTTTGATAGTCAAATATAAAGTTCAAACAAGTACAGGGGTTAAATATGAAGTTCAAACAAGTACAGGGGTTAAATAGGGCAAAAAAATAACATTTTTCCGGGTTTGAGGCGTCGCGTAGCGCCACAGGGGCTCGCGCTACGCGAGGCCCTTGATTTTCACAGCCTCCTTTGTTGTCTGATGCTGCAGATTCTCAGCGCGATCTGATTTCACGGAAACGGCCATAACTTCTTCGTTATAGATCCGTTTTACCCGATTCTTTTTCCTACGCGTCCGTAATTTAATTCTCCATCTAATGGAGTTAAAACCCAACATCTTTCTTACTAAAGTTTCAGAGTTTGACTCTTCGGCTTATTACCCTTTTTACCAAAATTTTGACCCGACTATGTGTTTATCAAACAAACATGTTTGTTTGACCACCATTAATCATGACCCTATAATTCTAGTATTGTAAATCATATTAAGTACTGAGCGCGGGTTTCTACGCAATTATTTAACCTTTTTTGTTTAAAATCTTATTTTGACCCGTTAAGGGTATTTACGACCATTTTAGCATGAACTATGCTCTTTTCCCATATACCTCATAACTCCACCCGTTTCTTATTGATTAGTCTTCCACCCCAACTATGAATGTGGTGGGTTTAACGAAATGGACCTTTTATTCCGAGTTTTAATCCTACGGATGTGTTATTTTTGCGGCAATACACAATTTAAGCATTTAACTCTTGAAAGTTTATGTCTACAACTTTCATGCGTGTCTAAAGGTTACAAGATCATAAAATAAGTTCCAAAAAAACTTTTATAGGTTGTTCGCCCAATTTACCCTTCAAGGGCATTTTAGTCAACATTAGCCCCTCATTTACTACGAGGGGCTTTCACTACATATTTGACCAAGTTTGTACGTTAACTATAATCGTATGTATACGTACCTGGCTAGGGTCAACATATAGACCCAATTTATACCTCGCTTCTATTATCACATATAGTGTGGGCGCAATTAACCAAATTGCTAATCGCTCCTGTTAACACAAGACTTGACAACCGCGTTAGTCGATATTGTCAAATGGCGTTATCACCACCATTTGACCCGTTTGGCCTATATGCCCGACGTTGCCTATTAAATCAAAAACGTGGTTTTTGACTTCTAATTCATACATCCATCCCGTCCCGGATTTCATTACCAAATCCCTTTTCTCTTAAATTCTTTTCTTACAATTTCAACCCATTTCGGCTTACGCCAAGGGTATCCTTTTGGCTTCGATTTACATTAGTCAATACTTGACAAATTTCCATATTACCCTTTTTATCATTATTAGATTATACTACAAGGTAATCTTGACGGAAATTCATAATTTCCTAGTCTTTACATGATTAATTTACCGTTTTGCCCTTTTGCCATAAACCAAGATTTTTATCATCTTTACATGTTCCGACTCATATTGATCATGTTAGAAATCCATGTTTTCTATATTATCGTTATCGCATTTATAACGTATAGAATAAGCAAGCATTCTACATACTTGTGTAAGTTTCACTTACCTTGCATCCGAGCTACGTTCTCCTCCGATGCTTGACTCGTTTGACCCGCTTTCACTCCAAGCTTCACCTAGCTTGTTTAAGCGCCAACTATTATTCATCATTTACAAGGTGGTTAGATTAGTCATTGACCATCACGACTATACCACCTTACTTATTTTCTTTGTCGAAACCACTTATTCGACTTCATCACTAGTTAGTTTGACTTTCTAAGGTCAATTACTTTTATTCATATAATATGCACAATCAAGGCAATTCAATCTTATGATTAGAAACCATTTTATCCCATATCTCGTGTAATTAGTCAAGTTAGCCAATTACGCGTCTCACTCGAATTTCAACATTATAGTTCTCATTTAGGCATTTTAACAAACACCTAATGGGCATGATTCTACACATTTGCTAACTAGTTCATAATTAGTCATTTTTACCAAGATTAACATCAAGATTCAACCTTTATCATGTATGATCAAATACTCAAACTTGCAAATTGTTCAAGTATCTTGCATCTACTATCACTTATGATGATTTCTAACACAACTATATTATCATCTTTTCTACATAATCAAAACCCACTTGACACATGAGTGTATGATTATGAATTCTCAACAATGAACATCAATTCAACAAATACAAGGCTAGGGTTTACTACTAGACATAGTTTCATCCCTAATTTCATCCAAACAACAAACATGCAAGCTCAGATTCGAATTCTCTAGGTTTGCTCAGAATTTCAACTAGAGATTTTTCAAGAAATTTACATACCTCGTGACTCCTTTTTCAATGGAGATCACTAATTCATACTCGGATTTTGATTTGGACTTGATTTCCCCCTTCAATTTGTTGAGATTGTGTTGATTAGGGTTTGGAACCCTTCTTTGGCTCCTGATGATCGATCCACGCACACAAGGTGTGTGTGTGGTGTGTGTTTTTTTTTTATTAATAGAACTTGTCACCTTTTTAACGATTTTGGTCCCTCAAGTTTTGTTAACTAGTAAGTAGGCTACAACCTACTTATTTTCAACAATACCTTGTTTTGTTAACTAGGTTAAACTTTGCTAGTTTAACTTAGTGAGTTCGGGGTAGTCAAAACCCGTTTTATTTTAAGTCCCGTTAGCTCGGGCCTTCTTTATACTTTGTTTTTCCTCAAAAGCTTTTATTGACTTTTTATTTAATATTAGGATTAACTATTTAAATCCTAATATTTACCGGGTGATTTTGCCACTAACGGTATTTTCCACGTCTATAGTATTAACGGGGTTTAATTACCAAACCTGTTTTCGGGGTGTTACAAGTCTACCCCCCTTAAAGAGGTTTCGTCCCCGAAACCTTTTCTTACTTAATTTATCGCGTTCCACTCCATGCATTTGCTCTCGATAATCAATTTAGCATTTCTCATATCTTAACTGATTGTTAGTATTGCCAGAAAGTATAGTACTATCCTTTTGGTCACTAATTGTCTACGTATCTCATATGACTTAGCGCAACTTAAAATAACGTAATCTCGTTATTTCCACTATTTTAGTTAACTTAGCGATATCCATCGCTTTCATATACTACCGAATTCCTTACGAATCCGTTATTTTGACCCGTTTAAAGATCTTTGGTGAAATCTTTCACTTTTAGCAACAAATTCTTTTGTTTTCAAATTTATCTATTCGGTTAAGCTATACCGAAACTACCGCTTACTAACAAACCAAATTTCTTGATTTGAATTGGTGACCTTAACCGGTCTCATTAACTAGTCTTATTAGTTCAGTTACTTTTATCACTCGCTTGATTATAATGTGATTTCACTTCACATTACATTTCCTAACCGTGATCGTGTCACATCATGTTTAATTTGTATTGACCTTTCATTTTCGAAAATATCCCTTTTCGAATATATTGTCTTGCGCCTATCGGTGTCAAGACCTGTATTTTTCATGTTTATTATTCAAGTTCCTATCAGGATTTATATTTGTAAAAACGTTATCTCTTACTAAAACCGAAGTTTTCGTTTTACGATCTTTTCCTTAACTTGTGTCAATTATCCTTACCGGGATATTGACAGTCCATAATTTAATCTTTTACAGTCTTAGTTGTATGCGGGAATTCTTAACTAATTCCCCCGCTTTATCTAATTTAACCCGTAGGTTTTATCACTTAGCCTCATGGCCTATTTTGATTAGACTTCCGCCTCCTCAGGGCGAAATCCTTATAATTTCTTTCTAATCATGACCCGTGGGTCGTTTTAGTCTCATAGACCTTTACACTAATTGATATCCCGTAGGTTATGATGATCCCGTAGATAATCTTTTATTCGAGTCTTTATTCGATTGTGTATACATTTATATATACGCATATGGCGTTAAGACACCCCTTTTTATGTTTAGAATCATTCACCTTTACTTTTTGGATTTCGTTCGACCTTGACCGTAGTCTAAGGCTACATTGTTTTCTTTCGAACAATTCTCCGACTTTATGACTTCTCACGTCATTTATGCATCGGTTTATCTTATGCTCACCATGGTCTAGTTTACATACATTCGTATTTGATTTCATCACTTATAAATGTCAAACTTCGTGCTTCATTTGACTCGTTCAACTTTAAATTTGTTGAACGGATTTCTCAAAATCTATGTTTGCAAAATCTTGTCGTCTTTTAGTCATGACTCATAATCCGAGCCTTTTGACTTTTTAATCCGCGTTTCCGTTCCTCGATCTACGCGCGTGTTTAAACCCTTACCCATCAACCGGGTGTTTTACCGAAGTCTTTATTATTGCAACCCTCCCGGTATGCATTAAGACCTCGCTTCATTTTTTTTTTTTATATATTCCGACTTTGTCTTTAAGTTTGTCATTTTACAAAAACGACCCGTTAAGGGACATATTTGCATTTTTCAGGGTTCGAGTGTAAGTACACTCCCTCCCAATGCTTGTCTAAATCATTTTACATGCTTGTGTTTTCTGGGTTCGAGTGTAAGTACACTAACATGCTTGAGTTTTCTGGGTTCGAGTGCAAGTACACTCCCTCCCAATACTTGTTTAACATGCTTGCGTTTTCTGGGTTCGAGTGCTAGTACACTCCCTCCCAATACTTGTTTAACATGCTTGCGTTTTCTGGGTTCGAGTGCTAGTACACTCCCTCCCAATACTTGTTTAACATGCTTGCGTTTTCTGGGTTCGAGTGCTAGTACACTCCCTCCCAATACTTGTTTAACATGCTTGTTTGTCCCTTCACTCGGGCTCATTATCCTAATGTAACACGCTCCCGTCACTCGGTTGTGCGTTTACATTATTTTCAAATATCTTGCTTATCTGTTTCATTTGGGTACTTTTTTTTTAATTAGTCCCATTCACCCAGCCATCACCACATCGGACATAACTGCGCTCATTATAAGAAGCTCATGCTATCATGTGTTCACTACTTACTTGGCCAGAGTAAGCGATCAACACATGGTACGCGTGACCTTATTATAATTACTACATCACGTCCCATGTAAGTAACTCCTCAATTTATTTCCAGGTTTATGGTTTCATTTGGTAAAACTTTATTTAATTGTTAGTTAACAATTATTAGTTTTAGTCATTTATCCTTGAACATGTACAATGTCCCTTTTTATAAACATTTATTCACATTCATTGATGTGATCATTACTTTTCTCAATAGGATTTATATTTAGAATACTTACTTGGATGATCACTCTCGTCCAAGTTTCTATATAAACAAGTCTTGTTATTCGTTTGTTATTCATCATTGTGAATAACACATTTCCTGTTAAATTTCTCTTGGAAATCGGGTTTTCCAAGTTCTATCATGTGTGTATGCAACCGTTATTACTTACTTGTTTGTTGCATATAACGACTCGTGCGATTAAATTTAAAAGTGTGCACCTGGTAATGCTTGCCCTAACGGGCTTCTTTTGTCATTAGTCTTGTTCGCGACCGTTACGCGATTTAGGTCCTTGATGAGTATGCTCTTCCTGTCATACCTCAGACCGTTCCATCATCATATCCATAATTCGTTCACTCCCATCATCTTCAGACGCGAGTGTCCTTCAATTAAAACATTCACAAGAGTTAGTAATGTCAACTTCAATAATCGCCCGTATTATAATACAAGGCTTTTCTACTATACGCGTCAACGCACGTAATTTCGTTGATTATATCCATCATTTTAATTAGGGTAACGTGTACCACACGATAGTCCTATGTGTTGTTTACAACACTTTAGCATACTAAACTATTAACGTACTTGTACTTACCGGATTTGCGATCAAGCCTCGAACCGAACACTTTACCCTTTAACCTGGGGCTCTGATTACCAACTTGTAACACCCATGTTATTAATCTAAAGGTTTTCGTGCAATTAACGAAAACAAACATGAATTTATCATTAAGTATCCTTAGAAACATACGAGTAATTTAATTATTTTACAACTTAAAATTTTAAAACAAAATTTAGATAAGTTCGCCATTTAAAAGTTATGACGTAATGTTGTGCGGAAGCTTTAATCTCGTGTGTTCGGTTCTTCGTAGCTGCTTGATCTTCATCCGTGCATTCTTGACATTCACCTATGATCAAAACCAACTTAAAAGTTAGTTTTGATAGTCAAATATAAAGTTCAAACAAGTACAGGGGTTAAATATGAAGTTCAAACAAGTACAGGGGTTAAATAGGGCAAAAAAATAACATTTTTCCGGGTTTGAGGCGTCGCGTAGCGCCACAGGGGCTCGCGCTACGCGAGGCCCTTGATTTTCACAGCCTCCTTTGTTGTCTGATGCTGCAGATTCTCAGCGCGATCTGATTTCACGGAAACGGCCATAACTTCTTCGTTATAGATCCGTTTTACCCGATTCTTTTTCCTACGCGTCCGTAATTTAATTCTCCATCTAATGGAGTTAAAACCCAACATCTTTCTTACTAAAGTTTCAGAGTTTGACTCTTCGGCTTATTACCCTTTTTACCAAAATTTTGACCCGACTATGTGTTTATCAAACAAACATGTTTGTTTGACCACCATTAATCATGACCCTATAATTCTAGTATTGTAAATCATATTAAGTACTGAGCGCGGGTTTCTACGCAATTATTTAACCTTTTTTGTTTAAAATCTTATTTTGACCCGTTAAGGGTATTTACGACCATTTTAGCATGAACTATGCTCTTTTCCCATATACCTCATAACTCCACCCGTTTCTTATTGATTAGTCTTCCACCCCAACTATGAATGTGGTGGGTTTAACGAAATGGACCTTTTATTCCGAGTTTTAATCCTACGGATGTGTTATTTTTGCGGCAATACACAATTTAAGCATTTAACTCTTGAAAGTTTATGTCTACAACTTTCATGCGTGTCTAAAGGTTACAAGATCATAAAATAAGTTCCAAAAAAACTTTTATAGGTTGTTCGCCCAATTTACCCTTCAAGGGCATTTTAGTCAACATTAGCCCCTCATTTACTACGAGGGGCTTTCACTACATATTTGACCAAGTTTGTACGTTAACTATAATCGTATGTATACGTACCTGGCTAGGGTCAACATATAGACCCAATTTATACCTCGCTTCTATTATCACATATAGTGTGGGCGCAATTAACCAAATTGCTAATCGCTCCTGTTAACACAAGACTTGACAACCGCGTTAGTCGATATTGTCAAATGGCGTTATCACCACCATTTGACCCGTTTGGCCTATATGCCCGACGTTGCCTATTAAATCAAAAACGTGGTTTTTGACTTCTAATTCATACATCCATCCCGTCCCGGATTTCATTACCAAATCCCTTTTCTCTTAAATTCTTTTCTTACAATTTCAACCCATTTCGGCTTACGCCAAGGGTATCCTTTTGGCTTCGATTTACATTAGTCAATACTTGACAAATTTCCATATTACCCTTTTTATCATTATTAGATTATACTACAAGGTAATCTTGACGGAAATTCATAATTTCCTAGTCTTTACATGATTAATTTACCGTTTTGCCCTTTTGCCATAAACCAAGATTTTTATCATCTTTACATGTTCCGACTCATATTGATCATGTTAGAAATCCATGTTTTCTATATTATCGTTATCGCATTTATAACGTATAGAATAAGCAAGCATTCTACATACTTGTGTAAGTTTCACTTACCTTGCATCCGAGCTACGTTCTCCTCCGATGCTTGACTCGTTTGACCCGCTTTCACTCCAAGCTTCACCTAGCTTGTTTAAGCGCCAACTATTATTCATCATTTACAAGGTGGTTAGATTAGTCATTGACCATCACGACTATACCACCTTACTTATTTTCTTTGTCGAAACCACTTATTCGACTTCATCACTAGTTAGTTTGACTTTCTAAGGTCAATTACTTTTATTCATATAATATGCACAATCAAGGCAATTCAATCTTATGATTAGAAACCATTTTATCCCATATCTCGTGTAATTAGTCAAGTTAGCCAATTACGCGTCTCACTCGAATTTCAACATTATAGTTCTCATTTAGGCATTTTAACAAACACCTAATGGGCATGATTCTACACATTTGCTAACTAGTTCATAATTAGTCATTTTTACCAAGATTAACATCAAGATTCAACCTTTATCATGTATGATCAAATACTCAAACTTGCAAATTGTTCAAGTATCTTGCATCTACTATCACTTATGATGATTTCTAACACAACTATATTATCATCTTTTCTACATAATCAAAACCCACTTGACACATGAGTGTATGATTATGAATTCTCAACAATGAACATCAATTCAACAAATACAAGGCTAGGGTTTACTACTAGACATAGTTTCATCCCTAATTTCATCCAAACAACAAACATGCAAGCTCAGATTCGAATTCTCTAGGTTTGCTCAGAATTTCAACTAGAGATTTTTCAAGAAATTTACATACCTCGTGACTCCTTTTTCAATGGAGATCACTAATTCATACTCGGATTTTGATTTGGACTTGATTTCCCCCTTCAATTTGTTGAGATTGTGTTGATTAGGGTTTGGAACCCTTCTTTGGCTCCTGATGATCGATCCACGCACACAAGGTGTGTGTGTGGTGTGTGTTTTTTTTTTATTAATAGAACTTGTCACCTTTTTAACGATTTTGGTCCCTCAAGTTTTGTTAACTAGTAAGTAGGCTACAACCTACTTATTTTCAACAATACCTTGTTTTGTTAACTAGGTTAAACTTTGCTAGTTTAACTTAGTGAGTTCGGGGTAGTCAAAACCCGTTTTATTTTAAGTCCCGTTAGCTCGGGCCTTCTTTATACTTTGTTTTTCCTCAAAAGCTTTTATTGACTTTTTATTTAATATTAGGATTAACTATTTAAATCCTAATATTTACCGGGTGATTTTGCCACTAACGGTATTTTCCACGTCTATAGTATTAACGGGGTTTAATTACCAAACCTGTTTTCGGGGTGTTACAGCCAAGCCCAGGCCGACAACAACGTGGTCAATGGTACGTTTCTCGTGAATGGTGTTTATGCTTCGTGTTTGTTTGATACTGAAGCCGATAACTGTTTTGTGTCGTTTGAATTCGAGAAGTTCCTTAATCGTAAGCGCTCCCATCTCCCCTCGACGTTCGATGTCGAAATTGCCACCGGAAGAACTGTCGCCGTCAATTCTGTTCTTCGTGATTGTACTCTTGAACTCAACAATCACATCTTTCCAATCGACCTTATTCCGATGCAACTCAGAATTTTTGACGTCATAGTAGGCATGGACTTTCTTCGTGAAAACCATGCTAAAGTTGTGTGCTTTGATAATATTATTCGATTCTCGCTCGCAAATGGTGATTTGTTATGTGTTTATGGTGAAACTCCCTCAAAAGGTCTTAAACTCATGTCATGTGTCCAAGCTAGCAAGTATCTCCGCAAGGAATACAGAGCTTTCTTGGCTAACATAATAGTAGCGGAGAAGGAAAAGAAAGGAAAGACAGGAGTGAAAGACGTTCCTGTGGTTCATGAGTTTCCTAATGTGTTTCCTAATGATCTTCCGGGCATACCGCCAAGTCGTGATATCAACTTTCGTATCAACCTCATTCCTGGAGCAAACCCTGTTGCCAGAGCTCCTTATCGACTTGCTCCGTCCGAAATGCGTGAACTCTCGAGTCAGCTCCAGAAACTACTTGATAAAGGCTTCATTCGCCCGAGCACCTCTCCTTGGGGCGCGCCAATCCTTTTCTTCAAAAAGGAGGATGGGACGTTCAGGATGTGCGTTGACTATCAGGAATTGAATAAGTTGACTATCAAGAATCGCTATCCCCTGCCTCGAATTGATGATTTGTTTGACCAGCTACAAGGTGCTACGTGTTTCTCGAAGATCGATCTACGCTCAGGCTATCACCAACTACGCATCCAAGAGGAGGATATTCCCAAAACTGCTTTTCGAACTCGTTACGGCCATTACGAATTCATTGTTATGCCTTTTGGTTTAACCAACGCACCCGCGGTTTTCATGGATCTGATGAATCGCATGTGTAAACCTTATCTTGACCTCTTCGTCATCATGTTCATCGATGATGTCTTGATCTATTACAAGTCGAAAACCAAACACGCGCAACATCTACGTTTGGTTCTTGAGCTACTCCAAGGGAAACGACTCTATGCCAAGTTCTCCAAGTGTGAATTTTGGCTGGAGGAGGTTCAATTCCTCGGTCACATTGTCAATAGTCAAGGTATTCATGTCGATCCATCAAAGATCGAAGCTGTTAAGAGTTGGGTTACGCCTAAGAACCCGTCTGAAGTCTATTCTTTTCTTGGACTAGCGGGCTATTATCGTCGATTTATCGAAGGGTTTTCTAAAATTGTTGTACCGCTTACTGCCCTCACGCAAAAAGACGAGCCTTTTGTTTGGGGAACTGAACAAGAGACTGCCTTTCAAACTCTCAAGTATATGCTTTGCAATGCTCCTATTCTCACTTTGCCCGACAGAAACGATGACTTTATTTTCTATTGTGATGCCTCGAACCTTAGTTTTGGTTGTGTTCTCATGCAATGAGACAAGGTTATTGCTTACGCATCTCGTCAGCTCAAGATCCACGAGAAGAACTATACAACCCACGACCTCGAGCTAGGCGCGGTTGTTTTTGCATTAATGATTTGGCGACACTACCTTTATGGTACCAAGTGTACGATCTTCACCGATCATAGGAGCCTACAACACATCTTTGACCAGAAAGAGCTAAATATGCGTCAACGCCGGTGGGTAGAACTTCTCAACGATTATGACTGTGAGATTCGTTATCATCCTGGCAAAGCAAATGTCGTTGCCGACACTCTCAGCAGACGGAGTTATTTGCATAGCGCCCGTAATGTCCACGCCCAATATGATCTCGAAACCCTTATCCGCGACGCCCAACATGCTTGTTTTAATGAACGCACTTTGAAGAAGGAAATGATTCTCAACGATGGAGCCCAGCTAGTGAACAAGTCAAATGGGAAATTCCTTTATCTGGACCAAATTTGGATCCATAAACGGACCAACTTGCGACAGATTTTGATGGACGAAGCCCACAAATCCCGATACTCTATTCATCCCGGTGCCGAAAAGATGTACCAGGACCTTCGCTACAAGTACTGGTGGTCGGGCATGAAGAGAGATATCGCACTCTATGTTGGAAAGTGCCTGACCAGCTCGAAAGTCAAGGCTGAGCACCAAAGACCCTCTGGCTTACTTGAACTACCCCCAATCCCTATGTGGAAGTGGGAAAGTATAGCTATGGATTTCATAACAAATCTTCCGCATACGCCATCAAGTCACGACAGTCTCTGGGTTGTCGTTGACCGTTTGACCAAATATGCTCATTTTCTGCCGATACGAGAAGACTACAAGGTAGAAAGATTAGCCCGAATCTACACCGATGAGATCATTTGTCGACATGGGACGCCTCGTGACATCATCTCTGACCATGATGCTCGGTTTACCTTGCGTCTATTGGAAACGTTTCAAACGGCTCTCGGTACTACGCTTAATCTAAGTACCGCATTCCACCCTCAAACCGACGGTCAGACTGAGAGAACGATTCGTACCCTTGAAGACATGCTCCCTTCGTGTGTCATAGATTTCGGTGGTAATTGGGACGCACTCTTACCTTTAGTCGAATTCTCGTACAATAACAGTTATCATTCCAGCATTCAAATGGCACCGTTTGAGGCTTTATACGGAAGAAAATGTCGATCGCCTATTGTATGGCACGAGATCGGGCACTCGCAATTAACCGGTCCTGAGCTATTGCAAGAAACAACTGACAAAATCCTCCAAATTCGAGACAATCTGCTGAAAGCTCGGAGTCATCAGAAAAGTTACGCCGATAGACGACGCAGGCCCCTTGAATTTGACGTTGGTGACCATGTACTCCTAAAGGTATCACCTTGGAAGGGGGTGGTCAGATTCAGCAAGAAAGGAAAGCTCGCGCCTCGATACATTGGACCCTTTAAGGTTCTGGAAAGGATCGGAAAAGTGGCCTACAGACTCGAACTACCGGAGGAACTTAGTAACATCCACCCGACTTTCCACGTGTCTAACCTCAGAAAGTGCCTTGCTGAAGATGATCTGTTTGTGCCTCTAGAAGATCTTCAAGTGAACGAAACACTACACTTCGTGGAGAAGCCTGTCGAGATCATGGATCTCCAAACCAAGCAGCTCAGACGCTCGTGCATTCCCATTGTGAAGGTTCGATGGGAAAGCAAGCGAGGCGCAGAGTTCACTTGGGAACTCGAAAGCGACATGAAGGCAAAGTACCCACAGTTGTTTGTTAAGGCTTCGGCCTAATTTCAGGATGAAATTCCCTTAAGTAGGGGAGGCTGTAACACCCCGTGTTTTGAAAGTCAAAGTCAAAGTCAAGATTGAAGTCAAAGGGAGACAAAATTGCTAATTGCGATCTGTCACTCCTTGCTGAATTCCTGTGTTGACTTCTTTGACTTGTAGATAGTCTTTTTATGCTTTTACGTTAGTTGTATTATGTGGAGTACTTGTTAATAATCGAGGTTTAATCTCTATTAATCGCATGTATAATCGATTTATCGCTTATCGCTATCTCATTCGCAACTCAAATTATGTGTGCTGGATATTGTTTTACGTGTGTGTGTTATTTATGTGTTACCTGTGCATGTTATGTTTATATTGAGGTGTTAATATAGTGATTGTATGTTAGATATAGTAGTTGGGATTAAAATTAATTTGATGAGAAACTCTATCGCATCGCAACACTCAACACACAAATCGAAACTGCAAAACTCTTCATGCGAATCACTCCAATCGAGTGGTCAGCCGATCGAGCTGCCACCCGATCGGGCTGCCCCCCGATCGAAGTGCCACTCGATCGAGCTGCCACCCGATCGAGGTGCCACTCGATCGAGCTGCCACCCGAAAGGGTTGCCACTCGATCGACCAGCCACCTTTCCCCCTTTCCATTTATGGAAACCCTATAAATACCCTCATATGTCAATATCTCTTGATGTTGACAGCTCTCCCCCTCTCAACTCGCTCCAGCTGCTATTTCTTCGGATTTCTCGCGATCCTTGTAAGTTTTCCACCTAAATCTTGTACTTTCTTGATCTACACGCACTCCTACACCTTTCTATCTTTTGAATATTAACTTTTAACCATGAAATCACTAGATTTGAGGTGTTCAAGGATGATGTCATCATGGTGTTCATATGAACTTCATGTTTCGGCTTCAAACCACCAAGAACAACTTAGATCTGAACGATTTCCACATAAATAAACAAAGATCTTTCATAGATCTGAACATATTCATTATCAAAAGGACTGAAATATGGTTTTCAAGCTTTCTTTCAACAATTTTACACTCAATGCACTCAAAACCGATACAATCGGAGCTTGTTCTAATCTTCTACTCCTTCTTGTTGATGTATTGGTTCAAGATCTGGGTTCTATCCACGAGAATACTGATTTCGGGTTGAACATGGAACACCGTCTCGAACAGTTAACTGGTCGGACTAGGGTGGTTCCTGTCCGATCGGGTCACTAAGTCTTGACGAGGTTCTATTGCTTGACACGTTATCGTGCAGTCTCGAGAAAACTTCAAACTATCAAAACAACCAAGTATGAAGACGATCAGGTCAACTGGGACGGATTGCCGTCCGATCGGATTGCCACCCGACCAGACAGCCACCCGATCGGCTTGCACCTTGGGTCCCACACTTAACTATTATTTATTTCAACTTGTGAGGTTTGAACATCGAACGGATTGCCGTCCGATCAGATTACCACCCGACCATGTGATGTTTTGACTTCAACACTTAAACAATTTTCAACATGTTCAGTACGTACGGATTGCCACCTGATCGGATAGCCATCCGATCGAGTGATCGTCCTGCTGTGAACTTGTTCTCAACCTGAGAAGCCTAGCCAATCGGATCGCCGTCCGATCGAACAACCGTTCGATTGACCGACCTGAAAGGTAGAGATACTTCTCTATTTTCAAAATGCTACAACAAAAACTTCAAAGGACAAGCCTGTCACACCCCCAAAAAAAAAAACCACACGCGGAATGTCACCGCTTGGAGGCGTGACTGACCAGGATCAAGCCACCAATCATATTGAACATATAAGTAATAAGTAAAAGTAAAGGTAATCCATCACAATACAATTGGTGTTCAATCAAAAACATAGCATAGGTAGCGGAAGCATAGTTATGAAAATCCAACACAAGTGTTTAGTTTAAAGAGTCATAAAGTTTTCATCAAAACATCCACAATCCGTGCCCACAACGACCGCGCCTCCCGTGCAAGCTCCAAGAGTACCTATGGTCCTGCAAGGCATGTAACAGAAAGTCAACAACTAGTTGAGCGAGTTCACAGTAAGCAAGTTCGTTGCATAACTATGCGTTATTAACTAAACCGTTTGTATGTTCAGTGGGTGGGGGCTTCCCATGTTGTATGTACTATTAGTGGGGGCTTCCCATATTTGTATTTACTATCAGTGGGGGCTTCCCATGTTTGTATTTTCTATCAGTGGGGGCTTCCCATGTTTGTATTTTCTATCAGTGGGGGCTTCCCATGTTTGTATTTACTATCAGTGGGGTCTTCCCATGTTTGTATTTACTATCACTGGGGGCTTCCCATGTTTGTATTTACACTAGACTATTTGTAACCATAAGTGTTCTTCTTAACCCGAGAACAGTAGTACGTACAAGGTTTACGTAGGTTTTACGTAAGTGCCCTTCTTTACCCGAGGACAGTGGTACGCGTGGGGTTTACGTAGGTTTTACGTAAGTGTCCTTCCTGACCCCGGAAGATAGTAGCATGTGTGAGTTTATGTAGGTTTTACGTAAGTGTCCCTCGAAACCTGAGGACAGTGGTAAGTACTTGTTTACGTAGGTTTTACGTAAGTGCCCTGCTTAACCCGAGGACGATGGTAGATAGTCTAGTAGCCGTGTAAGTACGAGTAATTGTTAAATCCCATCATTCAACCCATTCCCAATCCCCGGGAATCCCATGCCTTGGTAAGAGTGTGAACTCACCTTGGTTTGCTCGGTATGCTTAACTATGTGCTCACAAGAAATCAGTCAAGTCCTATAGTGCACGTATACTCAATCAGTTAAACTCGTAAAGATTCACATGCCATTTATGTCACGAAGTGTGTTTAAGCAATTATCATGTATCACATAAGCAATTAATCAAAGTCATGCAAAATCCATGCTTCACATGAGGGCTTTCTCAGTTTATTCGAACAATATTAACCATTAACATGTCTAACGGCGTTTAACAGATTTAACAGGGTTCCACACTTGACAAGATTGACGCACTTAGCATAGAGAACATACGTAACAGAATCATTCATAATTAATCAGAGTTATCATAAACACATAACATACTGACATGTTTAATAGTGTTAACAACTTAACATATTTGTCAAGTTAACAGAGTTAATAAAGCATAACAGAGTTACATTTTTACAAAGTTACATACATACTTAACAGAGTTGCAACTTTATTTAACAGAGCTAACATATCAACAGGAGACTAACAGAGTTAAGATATATAACTTAGTTAATAAAGTTAACAGGAAAATTAACACTTGGGCCGAAAACCCTTAAATGACAAAAACATATATTGGGCCGAAATCTAAGTTGGGCCGAGTTCACTTTGGACGAAATCCCTATATGGCCGAAATCACTTATATGGCCGGAAACACATGAGTGCCGAAATCACCTTGGCCGAAATCACCCTAGGTGATTTCGTTGATGTGTGGATTTCGTGAGGAGGGGGGTGTTTTCGTCAGGCATCATCATCATCATCAAATACAGTTTCACAAAGAACCCAAATGATGTACAGTTACATCGTCTCCATCATACGGACATTAAATCAACATTACCCACTAACTGTTAACACATTCAATCAACCCAATCGTGCAATTATAAGAATCACTAAATCATTAAATAGTCATGATCATCATTCAGCCATCATTCAACATCGACTGGTAATTATGATCATCAAAGATTCAACATAAGTTTTAACACTAGACCCATAATCTACCTGTTATCTATCATCTATCATCGTATCATCAATATAACAATATCATACCATCACTATCACTCCACAATAACAGTCGATTCATGTAACAGGCAGATTGTTCATGATGAATCTAAATCAAACAATCATCTATAAAAGGTAACTAACCCCAAACAGAATGCACAACGAATGTGTGAAAAGGCTTCGAGATCTTAGTCTTGCCGCCGCACACAGGAAGATACTCTAGGGTTTCGGTTTTAGTGATTAACCTTTTACATAAAGTGGGGAACAATATATATAAATCCCATAAAACCCATTACTACTGGGCCGAAGCCCATATGCTTTTTGCTGGCCTCTAATGGACGAAAACACTTAAGGTGTTTTCATCATGTTGTTTTCGTTGGGTAGGGGTCTTCCACCAAACAGATTTCATTTTCAAGTTATACAAAACATCACAGTAATATGTCTAATATTAACATACACATTTATACCCATTAATAATGCACACCATATATAACATATCAATCAAACACGGTTTAACATATTACAAACGTGTACAGTTGTGGAACAAACAAGTCTTATAACAACCAACTTAAACAATTAACGTGCAATAAATGCAAAGATGGAAATCTTGGAAACTCGAGTTGTCACAAAGCCATCATACACAAACACATCCATCCCAAAGGAGGTAACAATCCACTCGCATGGTCACCCAATCGGATGACCGTCCGAACGGATTGTCACCCGATCGACCGGCCACCCGATCGGATTGCCACCCGATCGGATTACCGTCCGATCCATTGACACTTCACACCATTTTACGCGTCGCTTATCGTTATTGCTATCATTCTGATCAGGCTAATCTCACTCTAAGCGCTCCCTTCAATCCATCATCGCTGTGAGTATACTTGAACCCTTTTTTTGCTTTACGCACTTTTGGGTGTTATATACGTTACTTATTCTAAATCACATCGAACACACTACGAAATACTTTAAACGCTAACCTCTACCGCATGTTATACGTGACTTAATGAATGCTTGTTTGTTATGTTTACACATGGAATGCTGTCACCTTTACACTATGTGTATTGACTTTTACTTTAACGTATGTGGGAGGTGCTTAAGATGTTTAAATGCTTGGTTTGCTGTGAAATCGAGGCTAGGAAAGGTCTTGAAACAAATAAACGAAGTGTCTGTATTTGAAATCTGAGTTGTCGGAACAGAACAATTTGACTAGATTTTTGTCTGTAATAATTATGTTACTTTTTATGTCATGGTATGGGACGTAATGCTTTAAATAATTGGTAATTATAGTTGTTATGGAAACTTTTGGACAATCTGTTTCGCTCAGTGCCACGCCCCGATGTTTCCGCCATCGGTTGGGGTGTGACAACTGTTGGTGCATTCATCTGTCATCTTTGTCTTATGTCGAGTCTCGGGTTCGTTACGAAGTTGTTCAAGCATGAAGTCATGATGACATCATCAAAGTAACATCATCCATGACATCATCACAAGAAGACAAAAGCATTTATGATAGTTAGATAATGAGTTTGGTCAAAGTTGTAATTCTGATTTCGTTCATGTCATAGAAATTACGTCCGCTCATGTGACATGTCAGGTTCGCTTATATGGTTATCAAGTAGGTCCGCTTATGAGTCAACTAGATAGATTCGCTTTTATGTCATCTAGATAGGTCCGCTTATGTGTCCATGTATGTAAAAGCGGACCTGATCACCTATATATAGGTTCTATAAGCGGATCTACACACATAGTTCCAGGTGTTTTCTTCCGGTGAGCCACGAAGTGCTGCCGAAGTGTCGACAGGTTGTAAACGTTATCCAGATCAATAATATCGACAGTTTATGGTGTATACTTGCTGATTTGTACTCGGTTTGTCTGTTTCCGCCGTTCAAACTGAGATAAACTCTTCTACGCGACTCGTTTAGGTCCGAATTCGATCCTACAATTGGTATCAGAGCCAGTGAAGAAGAGTTCTTTACGAATTCAGCCGATAATTCTGTTTCTACACCATTCTTTTCTGAAAATCAAAATTTTTTTCGGTCAGAATCAGTTTAAATTCACTCAATATGTTCAGAATCTAGTATTAATAAACCCTTGAAAGTTTCATAACTAAAATCGACCTAAAACCTTGGATTTTTTGATGTTTCGCTCATACGGACTCGTGATATTGATGATGTCATCAGCTGGTTCGCTTTTGTGGTCCGCTTATTAGGACATGTTTGTCGACAGATCCGCTTTAGAGGTCCGCTCATAGGGACTTGTTTGTCAGATCCGCTCAAGAGGTCCGCTAATAGGGACTTGTTTGTTAAAGGGTTAGGTCCGCTCATTGCTACCAAAGTTCAAGAGATCCGCTTTTGTGACACTTAGGTTTCGCTCATAGTGACACTTTGAATTTCAGCTTCAAAGTGTTTAGGTGATCAGAACTTCACGTGATTCATAGTTGCGGTTCAATCAAATTGGATTGAAATTTAAAGTTGTCGGAAGTTGGGAAAAGATATCTCGTGTCTTGTGTCAGTTTGCACGAGGTTGTATCGGTTGATTAGATTTTGCATGTGTTTACATCATTTTTAGAGTTAAAATTTACGGTCAAGTATCATCACGTGACTTCATATGGGTGTGTTAGATAATTAAAAAGTTGTCGGCCACATCACGTTTTTCAATTGATAATTCATAGTGCACCTCAATATAATGGGAATGTTCTGATCATTACTTTTTGTCTGCCAAGTTTAAAAAAAAAATGACTCAGATTGCATGTGATTTGTGATATACTATACTTTGAAAGTTGTTTCGATAAAGGGAGGTCCAATCATGTGCAAGTGTATTGAAAGCAACCATATTGCATTGTCTCGGCCCATGTGAGTTTATCAAAATCAACGGCCCAATGCATGTTTGAATATTCACGGCCCTATCAGATTTATTACATACTTGATTTTGTCGGCTAGTATATTGTTGCATGTGATTTGGGATTGATTTTATTTGTCGGCATAATCAATTTGAGATTACATGTGTTTTGATTAAAAAAATTATTACACTTTGTGGTATCCATCTATCAATTTGTCACGTATTTTGGATCCTGTTTGCTTGAAGTCATATTATAAGTTCATCTGAATCTCAGTTCACAAGAGGTGGTTTAGTCAGTTCAAGGTCGTGTGTTTTAGCCAGGTCATTGGAAAAGGTCAAAGCAGTCCACACAGTGTGTCAATCTTCAGTCGGCACAGTCTGTCTATCTTCAGTTTGCACAATTTGGAGTTTAGTCAGTCCGCGAGTCTTCGACACGAGTCCACAAATCTTCAACACGAGTCTTCGATTGATTTTATCAACACATTTTTACGTGTTCATTTCATTTAAACTGATAGTTTGTTTGTTTGTCGACAGGAATTTTTACAAAGTGATAAAGCTCATTTGAAAAAAATGGACGAGGAATTCTACAACGCGTTCGCTACTCCTGTTACTCCAATCACTGTTGCACAGAACACAATGCTCGAAAATGAAATGGGAACAATGCAAAAACCGCCCAAACTAATGAACATCGAAGAATATAAGGGTTGGGAAGGTCGTTTCGAGAATTGGGTACAAGCTAACTACTTGGATGCGTGGGAATGTGTCGAGACAAAATACATTCGACCGATGAATGATGATGAAGAAATGGTTCCGATTAAAGATCTAAGCGCCGATGCTAGAAAGAAATACAAAGATGAGAAAATGATGCTGAGTCTTTTACAACAAGCTGTGAAAGAAGACATCTTAGTGTTATTACAACATAATGGAACTTCATACTCGATTTGGAAAGCTTTAAGGTCAAAGTTTCGTGGTAGTGAAGAAATGGTCAAAAGCAAGAAATCGCTTCTAAAGAAAGAATTTGATTTGTTCCGCGGATTAAAGAATGAAAGTACAAGAGAGATTATCGAAAGATACTGCAATTTGCTTGCTAACATGAAGAGATTGAGTATTGAGAAAAACAATGAAGAGTTGATCGAAAAACTTGCTGATGCTTTGCCCTATGAGACTTGGGGAACATATCTCATGATGCTTAGAAACAAGAAAGGTTTTAGCAGTTTGACACTCAGCAAGTTCATTGAGAAGTTGGAAGCTCAAGAGATGGAGCAACGAAAGATTATTCGAATGAAAGATTTCGATGGTGAACAGGATATTGGGTTGTATTACAAAGCAGGGGTGAATGAGAAATCTACAAATTTATCTCCAAAAATAGAAACTGCTTACAATGCCAAGAATTCTTCTGGAAGTTCATCACCAGGATCAAACAGCAAAACAAGTTTTACATCATTTCCATCTTTTGATCCGAATGTTTCAACAACAAGAAATGGCAAAAAGATTCAATGCAACATTGTGTTGAACATTGAAAATGATCGGGAATATTCTGAAGAGTTAGCAAAAAGCCATATGTCTTTATTGGGAACTGTTCTTGAATCTTATGGTAGTTTTGTTGCAGGTCGAATCGGGAATCCAATGCTGACAAAAGAAGATTACGACCAAATCGATGCTGAAGAGATGGAACTGATGGACATAAAATGGTGCTTAGCCAGCGTGTTGAGGAGAGCTGAGAAATTCAAGCAAATCACTGGAAGAGATGATCTTCGTGAGGCTGGTACTTCTACTTTAGGTTTTGACAAATCTAAAGTCACTTGTTTTCGTTGCAGGGAGAAAGGTCACTTCAAGAGGGAGTGCACCAATCGGAGCTCAAAATCCTTTCAACAACAACAATGATTATTACCGAAAAGCCATCTACCATCAAGTTGCTCAACAACCATCTCAACAACATCAACATCAAGCACAAACTGCACATGGAATGCATATTATTGAAGATTCTGGAAAGAGAGCTTGTGTGATTAATCAAGATTCTTCAACAAGAGCTGATGGAAGTGCCTTGATAATAGATCAAGATGACAAAAAGTTACTTGAAGGGTTTAGCTGGGAAAATTTCACTTGGGATAATTATGTTCCTGATCAAGCTAAAGCTCACACAGCTTTTGTAGCTCGAGTTGAAGAGGACAATGATGATGATACTGAGTATTGGAGGAGAAATTCGAAGCTGATATGAAACTGATTGCTGAAAGTGACAGTGAAGATGAAAAGGTTAAAAAGAAGAAGAAAAAGATCAAGACTCCAGTGAGCAGTGATGATGAAGAAATTCCAGTGATCAAAAGGAAAGTAAAGGTTGAAGTTGCAAAGTTCAAAGTTGATGAGGAAGTTGATGCAAAGAAGATTCCAGTGAAGTGTGAAAACTGTGAAGCTGTGAAGAAGCAGAACAGTACACTGATCTATAACTTGAATAGTTTGAAGGAATCTTATGATGTACTGAACAAAGCAATGAACCAATACAATTTAACTAGTGAAGAACAAGCTACAGCGATGAAAACACTTCAAGGAGCTTTTATGACGAAGCAAAAAGTGGTGAAGAATTACATTGAGAAGTGTGCTGCTCTTGAACAGAAACTGGAACTGCAAAGAATCGAAACTGAAAGAGTTAATCGTTTGTTGAAAAGTTACTCATGTACTTCTTATGTCATTGACAGGATTTATCCAACTGTTGAAGGCATGAAGGCATTTGAAGAGGATGAAGTAACTGAAGAAAAGAATGATGATGGAAAAGTGACTGAAGAAAAGACTCCAGAAAAGAAGAACAAGAAGAAGAGTGACTCAAAGAAAAAGACTGATAAAAAGGATTCTGGTAAGAAACAAAATGTTGGCTACAACAAGTGTCCACCCCCGTTAGAAAATGGATATTTGCCCAGAAATCCAAATCAGGAAAGAGTCGAAAAAGCAACAAATTTACAATGGGAGTCGGAGTCCTCTGTCAATTTGCCAGAAAATATTGATGTTGTGTTTACATCATCTGACACTGATCATGAGTCAGAGTTAATAAAGAAAGTCGTCGATCAGGTGTTGGATAAAGATGAAACTGAGGAGTCAAAGTTGGAGTCAAACTCAGAGTCAAAGTCAGAGTCAAAGTCTGGTTCTGAAAGTTCGAGTTCGACAGTTAACAGTCCAAATTCTTCGGTTAAAAGAGTTTATAATAAAGAATTCCTGTTATCAAAATCTAATTTGAGTGCGAAACATTCAAAGTTGCATATACATTGAATGATTCTGACAAATTATATTTTGATGAGGAATTTCCAATAAGAGGTGTCAAAACTGAATTGATCAAAAAGGTTTTCAAACTAACAGAAATTAATATTTCTGAAATAAAAGATTTAAATCTTAATGGTGAACCTAAACCTTACACCTTAAGAGTTCAACAACGTTTAAACAAGAAAAAGGGTTACAGTTCTGGTTCTGGTTTTCAAAAGAAATCAAACCAAAACCGTAATTTCAAAAAGAAAGGTCTTGGATTTATTCCAACAGAAAAACAGAAAAATGAAAAATATGTTCGTGATTTTAAAGCAAAGATGAAATTTGTTTCAGGTACATCAGCAGAAGAAGAAGAAAAGAAAGAATTCTGGAGATAATCGAACAAAGAATTCCTTGCAAAGAAGCAAGAAGAGATGAAAGATACGAGAACCTGTTTCCAATGCAACACTGTTGGACATATTGCCAGAGATTGTTCTAAGGCAATACCATCAAAACAGGGAGTTTCTCGTAAACTCAAAGAGAAAGTGGTTGAGTTTGAACCACCAATTGACAGAACAAAGTTATTCAAAAATTCTACATTTGAAATTGGTGAATGTTCAAACAAGTTTTACAAGAAAAGAGCTAAAAATGACAAACAAAAATGGGTGGTTAAGAAGTCTGGAGGTAGTTCTAGCGATGATTCTGATATGACAAAATCAGAGGAGCTATCTTCTGGCGATGAATCTGATTCCACAAAATCAGATGAGCCACAAGCTGAGTTAAAGTTGAAAACTTCAGTTCTTCCAATGGATGATGTTCATTTTCCACCATTGAAGGCTGAAAACTATAAAAAGAAAATTGGTAAAGTTGAGATTTCAAACCAATTTTATGATGATAAAAAGGTTTTTGATGTTGAAAAGGCCTTTAACCCCACTGTGAAACATATTTTTGGTAAAATGATTGATCGAAAAGTCAAAGGGGTTAAAGAGTTCTATGAGAAGAAGACGAAGAAAGATAAAGTTGAACCATCCCTGGTTTGTGACTAGGATGGCTCATACTATGAACAGTAAGTCTGTGGACTTGCCGGAGATCCCAAGTTGGTAATTGTGGATCAGGAATCGGCATCATTCTTTGTATTTGATTGTGTTTTTAGTACAAGTGGTAAATCAAGGACATTAATTTGTATTTGATTTTCTACAAGTGGTTGAAGACAAAATGATGAACCACATCCCCAACTTTACAAGTGGTAAAACAAACTTATTTTCCGGAAAAATCATTTTGATTAAAACAAACTTAAGTGTTTTGAAATCTTAATGAGAAAATGGTTTGTTGTGAGGGGGAGTTCTGATTGTTTATGCCAAGTGAATGGCGAATTGAGGTAATTCGATATCGGTTGTCATTTTATTGTACATTTTGTTTTCAAATTTCCTAAAATGTGTTTGCATTTTAGGGGGAGTAAGAAATTTTAGAAAATCCAAAAACATATGAAAATTTGAAAAAGTCAAAAACATGATAAAACGAAAAATGAGTTTTGTTGTATAGAAGAGGAAATGATAGTACATCAGTGGACTATCACAACATGCTAAAGAATTGGTAAGATAAAAAGTGATAAACGGTCTCACTGATGATGTGCCAGTAGATTTTTGCACATTTAGTAGATTGTGACGAGATATCAACCTAAATTTCAAACTTGCTTATATCGTGGGGAAACATCTCTCGGATATATGGGTAACCCCCGAAATCTCGTTTGAAAGGTTTCATATTCTGATATACTAGGTCTTTATACTCAATGATGTCTGGAGTATTATTCCGGGACTTCTGCTGAACGATGGTTCTGACCTAGTCCTTGGATAATACTTTTCGCAAATGCTTGAAACATAGCATAAACCCTCAGCATGCAGATGAAACAATAAAATTGATAGTCGCTGCTGTTGTAGCTAAAAGATCCTCTAAAGGGGACATTCCTTAAAGTCGAAGCTGATATCTCTCTGCGTATACGGAAGTATCGACCTGAGATCCCTCGGCCCTCGCATTACCTAATTTATGTACAGATATCATTGTAGTATACTCACCTGTAAGACTGAATATTGGGATCTGGATACGGGAGTATATTCTGAGGTGGGACACGCGATTGAGTTTAAGTGCTTAAAACATTAATATCGTATCTCAAAGCAGTTGAACTTTGTGTGAAAATTTAAGGGGATCAGTATACTGACAATCTAAGTGAATCGTTTAGAGCTTAAAATGTAATGAAGCTTAATGGTGTTGGTGATTTGTCTCATTAACTGATATGATCCTCTTACGCAAACTCACAAAAATATTGTTTGTAAATATTTCTTTATTGTTTTTCTTTCTTTTGAAAAAATCCAAAAAGATTTTCAGTGTGTTTTAGCATAAATTTTGTAAAATACAAAAAGATTTTCGACAGCTGGTGTTGAAAAGCTGATTTTCAAAATTCCAAGTGCTAAACATGATGAACAGATGGTTTGGGAGAGTGTGTTTTTTTTAAACATGAAAATGATATTTCTTCAAGTGGTTCATTAGAGTCTATAAATGTTAAATCATCTTTGTGATATATACAAGTGGTGTCTGATTGTGTTCAAGTTATCATCAGAAAATTTATTTTTGGGTAGAGAATGTGCAGGTTATTTGAATGATAGAGAGTCAGGTTCCGATACCTGAGGATTGTGTTATTTCAATATGCCAGACTGCGATCCCAGCATATCGAAAGGGGGAGTCTGAAGACATCTGAGTAGAGATTGTTCGTGGAGAGTCTGTTGAAGATGAAAAGAGAAAAAGAGAAGATTGAGGATACTTACAGCGTCAGACATTTTAAAGAGAAGCACAAAGGCTGATATAGACTAAAGATGCAAAGACTCGACACTGAAGACTCTGTCAACATCTGAGGGGGAGTCTGTTGGTGCATTCATCTGTCGTCTTTGTCTTATGTCGAGTCTCGGGTTCGTTACGAAGTTGTTCAAGCATGATGTCATGATGACATCATCAAAGTGACATCATCCATGACAACATCACAAGAAGACAAAAGCATTTATGATAGTTAGATAATGAGTTTGGTCAAAGTTGTAATTCTGATTTCGTTCATGTCATAGAAATTAGGTCCGCTCATGTGACATGTCAGGTTCGCTTATATGGTTATCAAGTAGGTCTGCTTATGAGTCAACTAGATAGATTCACTTTTATGTCATCTAGATAGGTCCGCTTATGTGTCCATGTATGTAAAAGCGGACCTGATCACCTATATATAGGTTCTATAAGCGGATCTACACACATAGTTCCAGGTGTTTTCTTCCGGTGAGCCACGAAGTGCTGCCGAAGTGTCGACAGGTTGTAAACGTTATCCAGATCAATAATATCGACAGTTTATAGTGTATACTTGCTGATTTGTACTCGGTTTGTCTGTTTCCGCCGTTTAAACTGAGATAAACTCTTCTACGCGACTCGTTTAGGTCAGAATTCGATCCTACAACAACATTAGTCTAACTCTAATTTGATCAATATAATTTTCTAACAACGTAGTAACTTAGGGGTTTATTGATAAGAATGAATGATCCATGTCTTATGATCAACAAATGTTCTATACATTAGGGACTTATTGATAGAAATATCAGGGCTACAATATTTGGTTAAGTAAAGTGTTACTTGAACTCAAAGAAATAGTTGACGACTGTAAAGTGTCATACTGTGTTAGGAGCAATGCGATGTAGCTAGGTGTCCAAGTCTGCATACGTTGACTCAGTTAATTAAAAACCAAGTGGAAGATTGTTGGAGATATGTTTATGTCCGATCGTAATTAAAGTCAACGTAACAAACTCGGTTGGAGATATGTTTATGACCCCTTCAAAGGGACGCCACCCACCTGCACGAACCAAGCACCACCGCCGCCTCATCCCTTTGGCCGGTTCTACCTTTGGGGACCTTGCGCTTGGTTGTGAACTTCCTACTAGCGAGGATTCGTTGTAACCCGCGTGTTACAATTCCGGTGTAGTCGTCAAAGGTTGATTCCTAAAACCCACTAGGTTTGTTTATTTATTTATTTGTTTGTTTATACGCGTATAAACTTGATCCTGATTGGGAATATTTTTTAATTTTATTAATAAATCAAACATATAGTATATATATAAAAATCAGCCATAATATATATATGTATATATAATCGGCTATTGTTAAAATGTGTAAACAGCTTCCGCTACAATTTTGATACACTGATTCCCAACAAAAGTTGAGAGTGTTATTGGCCGATTGGTGAAAGTTGGGATGGTTTAAATCCAATATCCCTTTCAAAAACCACCTAGAAGTGCAAGTGGTTTTGAAAAATCACAAAGTCCTAAAAGGCTAAAAGGCCAGAAATCGTTCATGTTCATGAATGTTAATGTGCCATGCACATTAATAGAATCTAGTGCTTGGAGAAACCTTCTCAATTGCTTCGTCGACTAATGATTTCGTGTCAAAATGGAATTTAAGAATCGTCAGGCTGCAGAGTATGGTTGGAGCCCCCAAGGGCTTCATTATGCCACCTAAGTGTCACATCGGCAATAGAGCCCTCTCTCTTAACAACCAAGTTATAAGATAAAGCCTCACTCTTCATCAATAGCTCCCCCTTTTCATCAATACCCGTAACTCTCACACACACATCTCGTGAATGCTCGGTATTGCACTGGCGAGGGGTCAATAGCGCCCCCTATAGATCCTATGGTATGGGGTGGGGGGAGCGTTATTGTTGTTTTTGGCTGACGTGGGCTTAGCGCCCCATACCGCGCAGCCTTGGAAAGTGCAGTAATTTTAACGATATTTTACTAATTTCTTGAAAATAACGTTAAAAGCGGTCGACGGTTAATTATGCATCATGTGGTGGCGTTGATTGCTAGAAGACAAGGGGATACATGCACTAATCGGTCTTTATCGTAATTGCCGATTGTTATGTTCCATATGTCCAAGGTGCAAAACTACTATTGAGTTGCGGATATCACTGGAAGCAGCCTCTCTATTCATACGGAATAAAGGTAAGACTGTCTACATCTTACCCTCCTCAGACCCTACCTTATAGGAGAGTGCACAGTTCGATTCGGTTCGGTTTTTAGGTAAAACAAAACCGTAACCGAAAGTTCGGTTTTTGGTTTTTAAAAACCATTCGGTTTCGGTTTTTTCAGTTTCGGTTATTTCGGTTTTCGCAACGGGTCGGTTTTTTGGTTTTTGAAACATATTATGTAAGATTCAAAACTTAAAGTATAACTCAAAGTTTAAGAATCTTTCTTAAATGTTTACATTTAAGTTAATATATTTAGCCTTTTAAATTAATATTATTCACATAAACCTAACCTTCTACTCTATTTTAATGTTTTTTCAAAGTTTTTGTTTAGACGTTTTCTTTTATAATACTTTGAAAACCATTTAATTTTTATATTAAACTTTGTTAGTTCTTGTAAACAATGGATAATTTTAATGATAAATAAACATGGTAATGTACTAATGTTCTTATTATAAATATTTAACAAACAAGAATAAAATTAATAATTCCTAGTAGCATGGGTAAACACTTAAACAACTTAAACATAAAAATATGTAGATTTGGTATACTATTAAAACTTAACGGTTCGGTTCGGTTATTGAAAATGATTATCCGAAAACCGAACCGAAATTTTCGATTATTAAAAATCTGAAAACCGAACCGTCGGTTTTTGTTTCTGTCAGAATTTTTCGGTTATTTCAGTTAAGGTTCAGTTATTTCGGTTTTCTGCTCACCCCTACTAGCTTAGTTTTGTTATTGGTGAACTTTACTAAGTATGATGATAATGACGACGACGACAACTAAAATACTGGAAATCCATGAATAATGACATTACACGTCTTCACATATCACAAGTATTAAAAACGTTGTTTCCCATAGTAATACATTCTCCTCCAACCAAAATCTTTTCATTGAATTTTTTTTCAAAACATTGTTTGTTTGTTTATTTTATCTAATAATTATCAATACTAATGCATTATCTTTTTTTGTTTTTTATAGTTAATTGTTCGGATGGTCCCTGTGGTTTGCTATTTTTTCACATTTAATCACTATCTTTTCAAAATAGCAGCTTTGGTACCTGTGATTTGCTCATTTGTTACTCGGGTAGTCCCTACATTGGATGGGTGTTAATTTATTTAGTTAAATGTGTGTAAAATTCCTAAAATACCGTTACTATTAGAAATAAAAATTAAAATAATAGAAATTTTAATTAAAATTAAGTGGGCCCCACTTATTTAACAACTAAAAAAAAGCCTTGTGGCTCACCCCATCCTAACCTTTTCTTCGTTCCAATCCAAAACACCCATCACCTGCAACCGTATACCATCACCCTCTTCAACCACCATCACCTGTAAGTCCAGAGATCTTCAACCGGATATCACAATCACAATCAGAAGTGCAGAAAACTAAAGAGGGTGATGAACAAGAAGACGAAATCGATTGTATTAATGTATTTGCACACAAACTCTAGGTTTGTCTGGTAAAATGTGTCGTTCAAAGCACAAAACAATCAACAACCCTAACTCGCCTCCCTCCCACATGGCCTAACCCAAGCCCACTAGAAAACTAAGTCCAATAACTATAATTATGTTTGATAAAGACAAGTGTATACCTACTCAATTATATGGCCTTAGTTAACCCTGACGTGTAAGCTTTAAGTTTTTTTCTAAAAAAGAAAATCTGGGACCTAATCCTACGAATATTTCAGATATTCGGTAAAAAAAAACAAGATAGAGTGTTACAAGCGGTATCAGAGCCAGGGACCAGATTGGTGTGCCAGCGAGGACGCTGGGCCCCGTAAGGTGGGTGGATTGTAACATCACACATTGGTTGTGAAGGGGAACAAAGACTTCCTTATAAGGGCTTGATAACTTCACCATCATGGATGGATTTTGTTAAGTTCAATATGTTCAACCTTTTAAAAAGACCGGGGTCAATTAAATATCTTGTACTTTACGTTCTATATAAAACATAAAAAAGATTAAGGAAAATCATCAAAATGAACATTCGATCAACCAAGTTGGCAAAATAAACTTGGGTAACGTCTGGCGTGTGGAAGCTTCATGGAAAACAAGGCAATGCGATGAATGACACATGGGTGAAACGTCTAAGCTCAAGACATTTTCCCTTTTAGCATGAGTGCATAATCTACTGAGAGTATTATCAAACATTGTGTGTATGTGTTTGTAATCTGTTCTCATCCAGTTAATCAATAGAAAGTGAATCTTTGGTTACTTTGTGTGTCTGCTATACTTTGTTTGGTTTGCATCGTCACGGGGATTCCGCATTGGTGATTGTGTTTGTGATAAACAAGGACTAGGTTTCGTAAATCGATCCTCCGAGAAGAGAAAAACGGACCTACATTTTTTATCCTCCCCATTTCTTTGGTGAAATCTCTAAACGTTAACAAATTCTCTCCTCTGAGCGGAACTGTCGTCGACTTCACTGAACACATTCTCTCCATAAAACAGAAATTTTCAAATATTCTCGGTTTTTTGAAAGATCACGAAAGCGACATTCTTCTTTGCATATTCTAGTTGATAAAGAAACTCCCCTAGCCCCGTAGGATCCGACTTGTATCCCCCCAAAGTTCTGCTAACACCTAATCCGAAAACTTCCATCATAGGCATAACTCTTCGACTTTGTGAACTCGTTAGGACCGGTCTTGGCTCTCTAGGTTCCTTCAATCGTTAGCAAATGCGAGAATATGACAATAAACAATATGCTTTCGAGCATTTACGAACACCGATAACAAAATAAATTTTCACGTGCGGAAATAAATATACTTTTTTTGGCCCATTATAGTTAAGTAACCAAATTTACGTTTGCATCGGTAACCGTGACTACCCCACATTTTTCAAAATAAGTAGTTTTTATCATCAAACCCTTGAATTTAAAAAAAAATTCACGCAAAGTATTCCCTAATTTGTCACTTACCATGTGGGCCTCTTGACACAAAATGTCCATGCGGAACAACAAATTAGCGAACATAAAATAGTGGGCCAAGGGACTAAAGTAATTCTTTTGCAGTCCACTAATGATTATCTAGAGATTGGGCACATATGCACCTCCAAACCCTAAACCAACATACCCTAGCCGCAAACCATACAATTCCACCTGCTTTGTATCCTACATCACCTTTAGCAGCCTCTAAACCACATCACTCAGTCCCCATCATTCAGATAAACTGGGCCAGACAATACCCCAAATCCCACGAAACATTGACATTCTTCATGGATTTCTACCACCGAACAACCAAATCAGCAAAGTATGTTCTTTGGCAATTGATCATCATGAAGTATAAGAGTTCTTCGTCTACTATGGTTCTTCATGGAGTATGGTCTTTCGTGGATGGCAAAGGGGCGAATGATGTTCTTCGTCCACCTCATGCAATTATGGTTCTTCGGCAAAAACATTCAGACGAAGAAGGTTCTTTGGCAGAAACATTCAGACAAAGAAGGTTCTTCGGCAAGAGGGTCTTCGCAGTCTTGATTTTTTTGTGAGTGGGTATGTTTCGCTGTTCACTTTTGGGTCCAGATCTGAAGAAACCCTAGTTTCTCTTAAACAGCTGCCACACCCCTCAAGAACATGACGAAGTGTTCATCTGCAGATTTGACAAAATACCCCTCAAAAGTGATAATGGATTATGAAAACTTGATATATTTGGTGTGAAACATAAAACCTAACCCTCTTGTATGGTCTATTTAATCTCAGATCCATATTTTTGGGTCCAGATCTGGGCTTTTCTTGTTTACACCACTTTTACATCTTGAACAACAATCCACAAGAATCACTAGTCAAGAGCTCATGTGACTTAGCAAATGGTTAGATTTACTAAGTCGGGTACCATGGCTCTGATACCAATTGTAGGTCCGTGTTTCGGATTGAAACCTGTGATTAGTGTGTGATTAAGTTCAAAGACGAAAGATTAGAGACGGATAAACAACTTTCTTGCATAAAATTTGGTAGCATAACGTTACAAATTGGCACAATAATAAGCTATCCAAAATATACCAAAGGAGCATACATCCTGGAGAGACCAAGTGGTGATCTCTCCCCCAAATCTAAAACCTTAAAGCTTGCAAATGACCTAAGGGTGGTATTTATAGCCACACCACCTTTACATGACAATCCACCTTCATGTGGAAGGTCACTTGCAAACGCACACGGTCAAACGAATAACCCTTTCGTTTGACCACTTCAAACGAGCGGCTCTATACACGTTCGTTTGACCGTTTCACTAACTATTACATAATCAACAAAAATGTAATCTAATTTAATCTATTCGAACAACATCAGACACAAAAACTGCACCAACAATTTTGCACTACAGGTTCTAAAAAGCAATGGAGTTTTAACAAGGTTCTAAAAAACAATATAGTTTTAACATGGGTATGCCTTAGTTCCAACATGATCATGCCCCTGTCTTAGCATGATCATGTTATTTGCACTACAGGTTCTAAAACACAATGAGTTTTAACGTGGTCATGTCTTTGTTCCAACATGATCATGCTTCTACTTTAGTATGGTCATGCCTCGGCTTTAACATCCAGAAGAACAAAAATGAAAAGAACTCTAACTAAAACATAATGAGGTGAAAAACGCAATTGAGGTTTGATAACCTAAAACGCAATGAAAATAAAAAAATAACACAATTTACAAAAGAACTCCGATTAACGACAGTGGACGAAGAAGGAACTCCGATACACCATGGGAAAACTTGTTGTGGTGGCGGTGGACGGTGGGGTCCCAAGGGAGGCATCCCCTTGTGGGGAAGGGGCAATGACCGTGGGCGGGGTTAAGCAACTAATTTGGTATTGAACAATAGTAAACTTGGTCTTTAGTACGTTGAAGTTGGTCTTCAACTAGTGAATGTGTTTATTGGTACCGAACATATTACACAGTACTACAATCTAATGCTAAAATTGGAGCAGTTTCAAAACCAAAAGTAATTGCAATTTCCTAGTTGTAACCACCAATTGTCCTAGTGGTGTTCCCTTGAATTTAAAGTTCATTTTGGTCAATTTTAGGGTACATAAATTCAAACAGAATTCATACCCGTTCTTGATTTCTCTATAAGATTTATCCCATAGAGAATTTTTATGGGTACTAGTGAAATAGTTTAATTTGATACCATGTGTCTCCATTCAATAATAACATCCCTATAAATACAAGAGGTCTCTCCACTATTTTGGAAAAAGATAACTATAAACTAAATATAATACTATCTCTATATTTAGAATATAATCTATTAAATCCGGTCAACAAAATTTGATAAGAAAGTAACTTAGAGTGACATGACAAATATCTTTTTAAAACAAATCAAATAGTTTGGCTTTTGGAAGCTTAACCCCTAGACCATGGATCGATTTTGTTAAGTTCAATATGTTCAACCTTTTAAAAAGACTGGGTTAACTAAATATCTTGTACTTTACGTTCTATATAAAACATAAAAAAGATTAGGGAAAATAATCAAAATGAACATTCACTCAACCAAGTTGGCAAAATAAACATGGGTTGCATCTGGCGTGTGGAAGCTTCATGGAAAACAAGGCAATGCAGTGTATGACACATGGGTGAAACGTCTAAGCTAAAGACATTTTCCGTTTTAGTGGGGCCCATATCTGCACCAATGAGAGGCTAACACGTGATAAATTTCAAAGGAAATGTCTGCATAAACGCTAGAGAGACGAATCCCCTAAGCGCCTATAAACTGTTCATCCTCCCATGATTTTAAACAAGTATAATTTTGTATACGATAATAATTCTTTAAAGAGTTAAATGTCATTTTAGTCTCTGTGGTTTGGGCCATTTTGTCAGTTTAGTCCAAAGGTTTCATTTTTAACCTGTGGGTCCAAAAAGGTTTCACAGTTGCCATTTTAGTCCACTTGGTTAACTTCATCCATTTTTTCTGTTAACGAGAAGGCCAATTCGGTCATTTTGTATGTAATTCTGTTAACTAAAAGGGCAATCAACCATATAAAATGACCGAATTAGCCTTCTCGTTAACAGAAAAAATGGATAAAGTTAACCCAGTGGACTAGAATGGCAACTGTGAAATCTTTTTGGACCCACATGTTAAAAATGAAACCTTTGGACTAAACTAGCAAAATGACCCAAACTACGGGGACTAAAATGGCATTTAACTCTTCTTTAAAAAAACAACACCAAATTAAACGAAAAAAAAAAAAAAGTTTGTTATGATGATGTAATTTAAAAAATAAATATTATCATATGTAAAAATTACTACTATTTAGAAGTTTTTTTTTTTTGAGCGGCAAATTTGGATCACCGACGGACTACTAGAGTATCATCGTGCCATCAGCAGAACCACCCGATCATATCGATCTCCACTAGGCAAGAATGCCTATACACCAATTCAGGAGGAAACCCAATAAATTTGGGAAAACCCCCCTTTGTGAGAATCGAACCCATGACCTAATGGTCATAAGCCTTATCCCACCCCCAAGATACCACTAGGCTATAATGGACATGGGTACTACTATTTGGAAAAAGAAAAGTCTAGGGCTGAGGAGCTTACCTCTCTATGACGTCTACACAGAGGTTTTAAGGAAACGTCTACTACGTAGACATTTTCTCCAGTCACTAGCGTCTACACAGATGTTTCCTCTGAAAATCATCACGTGTCAGGCTTTCATTGGCGACGTCTAGAGCTTAGACATCTCACTGACAAGCCATCCGAGATTAGACGCTTTCCATGACAACTAAAATGAGTTGATGTATGCTCATTTTGGTGATTTTTTCAAAATTTATGAAGAGCGGAAAGGAGATCGGGACTGACCTCGTCCTTTCTTGATTTGTTGGCAACACAACAACCCAGTATGATTCCCACCCAATTCAGGTAACGCCTTCGATTCTTCTTCCTTCCAACTGTTTTCTTTCTTTCTGTAATCACCAATTCCTGTATTTATTTGGCTTTCAAATCATCATAACAATTGGATTCTATATGTGCTCTTAAAAACCCTAGATTCCCAATTCAGGTATTTTAAATGTATGTGGTCTAGAGAAATATTGTTTGTTTTTCTCATTCGATTTCTACGTATTGGAGCCCTTCTCAAGTTCTCATATTTATCCTTGCCAATTGGCAGCCTTGTTTGATTGATTCTCGGTGGATGGCATATATGAGTTTTGACCATATAATCAAACCAGCTGACAAACACAGAAACAATCACTACCAGCCAAACTCATGATGTGCCTTTCAAGTTTCATCAACTCTTGGCAATTTGGCATTTGAACCATATTTTACTTAGAGATCCACATCACTAACACCTCTCACTCCGGTGCCCGCACTGCCTTGCTTGTAGGATGATTCCAAACAAACTATACACCTATGCAGTTAATATCAGTCCCCTTGTAAAATACCGGTCTCAAATATTGGTCAAAATATCGGTACCGATATCACTCACTGATATTTGGCCGATATAACCCATATATCACTGAATGATTAGTGTTAAATTGTTATATATATAAATTCAAACCATAAATGATCGAATGCAAACCCTTAATCAAACTAAGACATTGTTTAACACTTTAACAAATATATAAATGACTGCAAAATAACAAATTGAGTACATCTAATATAAACATAAACAAATTTTTAAACTTTAAATAATAGCATCAATATCTAAAAACGATTCAAATTACATGTAGAAATTGAACAAAGGTATATTAGAGGTTTTTTGACTGGCTAACTCACACATGGGTCTTGAAACATCAACCTCAACACACCTTGATACCACCAGGCAACAAGCCCATTAGTATGGGTATATTAGATATATAGACTAAAAATTACTAATGTCTGTTTTTTAATATGAGAAAATTCAAAGAAATAATTTTTGTACAGGTGGAAAGTTCAGTCACTGCGTCAACGACGAATTTCTTCGCGTCCCTAATAATGTTTTGCATGGTAGTGTATAGTCGGATTAAAATGGTAGCAGAAAACGAATAAAGCATATGTGTACACCAAACATATACAGAAGATGTTCTACAAGCAACAAACATAGCATTTCTGAAAACAAAACAATCTAGACAATAACAACAAACATAAGTTTTACAGGAATCCAAATGACATAAGAACTAAAAAGCATATCACAGTGCTGTAATAAAGTTATGCAAACTAAGAAGACAACTCACTATATTCTTGTTCACAAGATGGGTTCGAGTCGGGTATCAAAATATTAAGAAAGCTGGAAAAATAAGGACAGAAATAAGGACATATGAAATGGTTCGATTGGCGTATACTCCCTACATCGATCTGGAGGAAATTGCTATATTTGGTCACATTCTCATGTTGGCATCAGGGGTGTGAACAAACGAAGCGGCTCGTGAGCCACTCAAGATTGGCTAGCTTTTTTTTTAAAACGGCAGAGCGGCTAGTGAAAACCTTTAAACAAGCCTTAGGCAGAGCTTTATATACCCAACCTAAACTGAAGCTCGTTTAAAGAAATGACATCTTTGATTTGTTGATGATGGCGACATTGAATCTCCACCTCTGTTCAAATTAAAAAGCAAAAAGAAACAAGTGTTCAGAAGACTAAAAAACAATTAATACAAGAATACCAACAATTAGAACAAGGACCTCACCAATAGCAGTTTCTAATGCCATAACATGCCCATGTGTATTAGCGCCGTATCCTCTTTTTTACATATTTATTTTGTTACATGCACCCTCTCTGTTCCTACGGGGTAGAGGTAAGGCTGTCTATATCTTATCCTCCTTAGACCCTACCTTAGCTTTTGCTATTGGTGGGATTTACCGAGTATGATGATCATGATTTTGTTAAATGCACAAATGCATATTATGAAAATAATCTTTCTTGTTTGGATTTAGTATACAAATTGATTAGTTTATATACCATGCACATTATGCCCCGCTTGCGGTATGCGCATATAATGTATATATGTGTGGGCGCTGTGGGGGGGGGGGGATGAAAGTGCACTAATTTTAACGTTATTTTACTAATTTCGTAAAAATAACGTTAAAAGAGGGGGATGGTAAATCATGCATCATGTGGTGGCGTTGATAGCCGAAAGACAAGGGGGTACATGCACTAATCGGCATTTATCTCAATTGCTGAGTGTTATGTGCCTTATATCCAAGGCATGATGCAAAACTACTATCGAGCCGGGGGTCTCACTGGAAGTAGCCTCTCTATTTCTACGGGGTAGAGGTAAGGCTGTCTATATCTTATCCTCCTCAGACCCTACCTTAGCTCTGCTGTTGGTGGGATTTACCGAGTATGATGATGATGATATACCATGCACATGTGCATATTTATGTGATTTGAATTGTATTTTGTAAAAATATAATATAAATAGTTTTCTTTTACATGCACATGTTCATAAATTTGTATATAATGTGACTGTTCAAATTTATTGTGAAAAATACATTAGTTTACATTCTATGCACATGACCATAACATACTGTTTCAAAATTTTACAAGTTACTTTCAGCATCAGCTTCACAATGTATATGTGCATGTCACCAGTTGCAAATTTAATAATAGTTAAAAGAAATTATCAAACAAGAATAAGTAAAAGACTTTAGACTGACCTTACCAGCAAGTGGACAATGATTTCTTCATGCTGAAGACAGGAATTCAAAACACTAATAACGTAACCGGAATGGTGTTGGATTCAAATCGATATGAACCTTAAGAGCTGGAGAGCTGCGAGTGAAATAATCGAAAACCCCAGTAAATGCAGTCAAGGATTGCGGTAGCTGGTGGCGTGAAACCAAAGTCAAACTTTGCAGACTTGTGAAAAGACAATTTCGTCTTTTACGCACTTCTGGGAACTTAGAAAGAAGCTTCAAGGCTTCTAAGTTTAAGGTAAGAGACTTTTCCTTATAGAGTTGTTGAGCGTCTTGATCATTAACTCAAGTAACATAGGTTGCTCCTCAAAAGATCTATTATAGATCGTTTGAAAATTTATTGTATTTAACGAATTGAGATCTTTGGCGGATAACGAAAACTGCGCAATGCCATTATACGTGAACGATGAAATCTTTTGGCGCGAAGACCACAAACCCACACGATTGATGAATACCGATCAAGGATAGGCTCTCTAACTCGCTTGACTTGATTATGAAAGTATAAATATTAGATAACGTACAGTCATCCAACGCAAGAGTTTTCAGATTCGGAAATCCGGAAAACAAATCAATAGACTTACTTGCATCATCATTAACAAGTTGTAACGTGAATGTAACACATTTAATAGTTAAAGTGGTTAGTGCCGGAAAATCCCATGACAGAGATGGACTTATTTTATGCCCAAAATCGATGCTCAAAAAGAGGTGTTGAAGATATCAAGATCTAAGCAAAGATGAATCGAATCCGCCACGTCGTGTTAGCTTATCCCACGAGAATTCAATCTTTAGCTTCCTGACCCGTGCGACATTGCATAGATTACGATCTTTTTGAGAAGCCAAAGAGTGATGGAATTTGATCGGAACTCGATGGTGGAAAGCTCGGTAACGTCATCACGCACAGATAGAAAGCGGTGCGCAAAATTCAGAAACTTAGAGCCACTTGATTGAGGGGAGATGGACCGATCTCGAAGTTCAAATTTCGGGTGCGATTTCCATGTATTTCTCCAGCTTTGTGATAGAAGACTACTTTGAACGACAGATCGAGTATCTATGAACGAAAAAATGTGATGGATCACACCATCTGGCAATCGGCTGATCCGATCATCGTTTGACACTTCCCTAGCCCTTCGTCTAACCTTCGATGAGTCCCCCCAAACCATTTTTATAGACAAATGCAACGATCTCCGATGGATTTCGTTGAAACAAAGGAACACAATGTAGAATGGGTTGGAGTGTGTGTGTCTTTGTGTTGGATAAAGGATTTGAAAGAACGTGATTTGGAGCCCTAATTCTGTATAAGCGTTCGATTTTTGGTTTTGGGGCTGCATATTGATGATTAGCAATTTTGTTTACTTGTGCTTCGTAGCTCTGGGTTCATTGTTGAATTATTGAACAAAGCAACATGTAATCTATTATCTGGTCTATCAACTGTGTTTTGTCCATAAAATTTTCATTCTCCCCTTTATGCATATGTGATGTTCTGAACTACTTGTTTCTATATAAATGTGCACTTTGACCACAACATAGCCAATTGAATAGGTAAAGTCACATAAATCAGTCAGTAAAAGAAAAAAAAGTTTTTGCTTTTGTGTCAGTTAAGTTATACAGGAATTCCTAAGCCCGAGAGGTAAGAATAACAAGTTCTTTATGACCCAGAATAGAATAACGTAACAAACTGTGTGTGCGGTTATCTATATATGATTTGAATAGGTTTCACTGCAAGATAAACAACAATCTTACCAAAACAACTCATTATAAAACAGTCCGCTAATCACTATTAAAAAGTATATGCACCCCTCATGATGATATTTCTTCTAGCCAGAGTTTACTGCATCGCTAGTCAACGTTGATGAATGTGAAAGTAATTCGCTACGAAGTACCACCTTAGCAAGTTCCCTGAATTGTGGGTGCATATTTCAATTAGCTTATAATGAATTTGGCTATTCAAACACATGGGTTCATATACATAGGTTCTTCCTTCACAATGTAAATACTGGAAAAATAATTTTCAATTTCACACTGTGCATATAATCCCTTTCTTTATTTATTAGTCTGTTAGATTCTTGTAAGATTCCAAGATACAACAACCGAAGCAATAGTTGTACAATATCTCTCAAGCCCGAGATTGCACCAGGTATAATGGTGTATACGAATGTAAGAAGATAAGTTGTGAAAAAGAAACAATTTAGAAACTGCTCCTCTGTAAATTTTTCGTGGAACAAAAGAACCTGTATATGTGCGTATGACCTAACAGCTGACCAGTGAACAACTGCTGATTCGAACCAGCAGTTGTTTTGCTAGACCCAATGCTGAGCTCAGCAGCAGTTGATGGTATCAACAGGTGCTGCCGCTGACGTCATCACACGCACCAGACCCGAACCGCTGGACCCGCACCACAGACCCGAACTATGGGTCAGGTGGAAAGGGTGAGCCTTGGGCCTAGGTGCAAGGCACTTAAAAAGCGAGGGCCCGAGATAAGCAAGGTGCATAGCATAAGCATACCATTTTTTGCGGTTTGAGACATGTTTTTGGCTTGTTTAGGGCTAGTTTAGGTTGGTTCCATGCCGGAATCTGACAGGAACCTGGCTGGAATCTTGCCCAAAGGTCGCCGGAGCCGCCTGCCTCAGCGACAGCCACCGAAAAGTTAGCTGGACGTTCCATATTTCAGTCCTTGTTCCACCATCAAATACTTGGATTCTGGAGAATTTACATTCCCATCCTATTGAACATTGATACACCAACGCACTATGAATCATGAAAACATTCTACCTTGATATAATCAAGATTGATGACGTGTCAAAGTTGATACAAGACATTGACAAAATTGATGTTTTCGAATATTGATGGTGGATTTGGAATCATCTTATCGACCGGGGAAATCCTGCGAAGGTTTTTTAGGCTCGCCACATCGTCTTTGAGGGACTCCATGGCTTCAAGACAGGTGGTGATGGTGGCTAATTGGGCAACGATAGAATTAGGATTATTGCCATTACCCTCATGACTGTTCCAGGTTTGCATTTCCAGGTTTGCATCACCATTGCTTCAATTCCTGGCAATGGAATCATTGTTAAGATTTGGAATTAGAACTCAACCTAATATTCGATTAAAGAAGCATGTAATCCCATTCGAGAAGGATTAGGTCTCCAAATACAAAGGTAAGAACCCTTATTTTATATAAATTCATCCGCTCTCCACAAAACAAACTTAATCTAATATTACAAACAGTTGGGAAACTGCTACCCACGTCTTCATTTTTCTGCCAACTGTTTGGTAACGTGGGTTTAGGTGGGAATAGGATACATATCAGAATTCTTGCACAATTGCAATAGAACCATGAAAGCTTAATACCTTTCGCAGTTCCCCTTGCCGGCAAGCACCTAGCGTTCTTCAGCCTACCTGAGGACTTCTTGAATCTATCTTTCTTGTGATAGTGTTGATGCGGTTGAGATTTAATATCAAAATGTTCTGTTCAGAAATCTCTTACCAGTTCTTTATCGTGACTTTTTAATGCTTTATGTGACATTCAAATTGATTTTTAGTTGAAATGTTGACTTGTACATAAACTGAAATTTTCAGGAGAAAACTTCTTTATACATTTATCATATATTCAACCTCTACTCTAATATTTTGCAAGTTTGATGTCTATTTGCTTGATCAATCTGTCATAGATATTAATTATTATGATTAATGTCAGGCTCTGAATATAATATTTCCAAAGGCCTTTTACAAGCTGCAGCAAGTTTAAAAGTGTTCATTTATTGTAGATAGTAGTTCCCCTTTTTACTTTGCCAATTCAATTCAGGATATTTATCTTGGTTTTAAAAAGCGAGAGGCGCACAAAAGCGACGAGGTCTAAAATTGAGGCGCGAAGCGCAAAGCGCAAAAGCGGTGGGCTTTTCGTACCCGAAGCGCAAGATGTTTATATAATTTTTTTTATATATCCCATACATATCCCATAGGTTTTTAGCTTCCTTTAATCAAAATATAGCTATAAGTAAGGCTTTTATACCATTTTAAGTACATGTACAATTCAAAAAACCCAAGGTACAACATTTTTATGCAGTAAAATGCTTAGGGTACATGAGGCGCGCTTTTCAGGCCAAAAAGCCCACAAAAAATCATCAAAAAATGCGCTTTTTTGGCGCTTCCTGTAAAAACACAAGGCGAGAAGGCGAAAAGCCCCAGACCCTGCGCCTTATGTCGCCTTGCGCCTAGGCGCGCCTAAGGCGCGCTTTTTAAAACCAAGATATTTATATTTCTGTTGGCAAAATTTTCTTTAGAAATGCTGCATTCTGTTAATGAAAATCAGGTATTTCTTTTGCATTGGAAGTCACTGTGTACATTATATAGAAGTTGCAATCTTTAGATAAGAATAATCCCACTTCAAATATCATCTTCATATTCATTATATTAGCAAAATTACCTTAATGAGAACATGCATAATTAGTTCTGTATAATAAATTCAATCATTTGTGGTAGCTTTTGTGTTTTGAACCCACTTGATTCATGTAAGATAATTTGTTTCCTTTTATTCAGAAGTATGTTATTTGTCATTCACATTGATATTTTGCTGTAACATAGCTTGATCTCTTTTAATAGCTAATTACATTGGTTCGTATTAACTGTTTGGCATGAGCAATGAGTAACACTCGAACAACAAATATAATCCATGCTATATGCACATTTCCGACGGTTTCCATATATGTCCAAGTTCAATGAACCCAGAGCTACAAAGCGTAAGTAAACAAAATCTCTAATCGTCAATATGCAGCCCCAAATCCAAAAATTGAAGGCTTACACAAAATTAGGGCTCCAAATCACTTTCTTCCAAATCCTTTATCCAACACAAAGACACACACTCCAACCCATTCTACATTGTGTTCCTTTCCTTTGTGAACAACGAAATCCATTGCGGATCACTACATTTGTCTCTAAAAATGGCTCGGAGGGGATCGTCAAAGGTTATACGTAGAGCTAGGGCATTGTCGAAAAATGATCGGATCACTCGATTGCCAGATGGTGTGATTCATCACATATTTTCGTTCATAGATACTCGATCTGTCGTTCGAAGTAGTCTTCTATCACAAAGCTGGAGAAATACATGGAAATCCCACCCGCATTTGAACTTTGAGATTGGGCCATCTCCCGATCAGGCAAGTAGCTCTAACTTTCCCAAATTTGCGCACCGATTTCTATCTAAGCGTGATGACGTTACCGAGCTTTCCACCATCGATTTCCGATCAAATTCCATCACTCTTCGGCTTCTCAGAAAGATCGTAATCTACGCAATGTCGCACAGGACGCGAAAGCTAAAGATTGAATTCTTGGGCGATAAGCAAACACGACGTGGTGGATTCGATTCATCTTTGTTTAGATCTCGATATCTCGAACACCTTGTTTTGAGCATCGATTTTGGGCTTAAAATAAGTCCGTCGCTGACATGGGATTTTCCGGCATTGACCACTTTGACTATTAAACGTGTTACATTCACGTTACAACTTCCTAACGGTGATGCTAGTAGGTCTATTGATTTGTTTTCCCGATTTCCGAATCTAAAAACCCTTGCGTTGGATGGTTGTACGTTATCTAATATCGATACTTTCATAATCAAGTCGAGTGAATTAGAGAGTCTATCGTTGATATGTATTAATCAATCGTGTGAGTTTGTGGTCTCAGCGCCAAAGCTTTCTTCGTTCACCTATAATGGCATTGCTCGGTTTTTGTTATCCACTAAAGATCTTCGTTCATTAAAAACTGTAAATTTCCAAACAATCTATCATAGATCTATTCAGGGGCAACCGATGTTTATTGAGTTGTTGATCAACACTTTTCAACAGCTCTATAAAGCAAAGTCTCTTACCTTAAACTTAGACGCCGTGAAGCTTCTTTCTAAGTTCCCGGAATTGCGTGAAAGACAAAATTGCCCTTTCACGAGTTTGGAAAGTTTGACTTTGGTTTCACGCTTTCGGCTACCGAAATCCTTGACTGCGTTTGCTAGTGTTTTCGATTATTTCAGTCGCAGCTCTCCCGCTCTCAAGGTTCATATCGATTTGAATCCAAAACCATTGCAGTTCCGTTATTAGTGTTTTGATCCTGTCTGCAGCTCTAAAGGTTCTTTTACTTATGCTTCTTTAGTTTCTTTTGATGCCAGTTTTCATATTTATATTTTTGTGTATTCATATGTATCATTGTGTATATATGTGTGTGTGTTCAATATACAAAACTATATATTTATTTTGCAAGAACTTATGTGGACCATTGCGTAAACATGTAAAGAATTTTTTTTCTCTATCATCTCTTCTAAATGATTTATATAACATTTCGGCTGGACTATTTTCTTCTCTCTAGTGATATGCACATGTACATGTGTAGCTGATACTGAAAGTAACTTGTAAAATTTTGAACACTATGCTGTGGTTATGTGCATAGAATGTAACATAGTGTATTTTCACAATGAATTTGAACAATATCACATTATAGACATTTTATGAACATGTGCATTATCATAACAATACAATTCAAATCGCATGAATATGCACTTGCACATGGAATACAAACTAGTCTATTTGTATACTAAATCCAAACAAGTAAGATTATATATTTATAATATGCAGTTGTGAACAAAATAAATATGTAAACGGGTATACACATGGGCATGTTATGGCATTAGAAACAGCCTTTGGTGGGGTCCTTGTTCTAATTGTTGGTTTTCTTGTATTAATTGTTATTAGTCTTCTGAACGCTTGTTTCTTTCTTTCTTTTTTTTTTTTTTTTGACAGGTGGAGATTCAAAGTCAACATCGTCAACAAATTAAGGATGCCATTTCTTTAAACGAGCTAAAAGAACCATTTCATATGTCCTTATATATGTCTTACCCCATATATGGATAAATTTTATTTTTCCGGCATGCTTCATATTTTGATACCTGACTCGAAACCAGGTTGTGGACAAGAATAGATGTTCCCCTAGGTACTCTCTGCTTTGGAATTTTATTCATGACTTCTTAGTTTTGCATAACTTTATTAGAGCATTGTGATATGCTTTTTAGCACAGTGAGTTCTTATGTTTGGATTCTTGTAAAACTTATATTTGCTGTTATTGTCTAGACTGTAATACTTATATTTGCTGTTATTGTCTAGACATATTGTTTTGTTTTCAGAAATGCTATATTTGTTGCTTGTAGAAGATCTTCTGTGTATGTTTCGTCATAGTAAAAAAACGGTTGAGGCGTGTGGCGAGGCGAGGCGGAAGAAAACCTGTATGAGGCGCCTCATGGGGTTATGTTTGTACATACGCCTCTAAGGGCCAATGCGGTAAGAAAACATTCGCCTTAGGGGGTTATGTGTGTTTTTGATGTTTTAAAATTATTTTATTTTTGATGCTTTAGATATTCTGTGTCAATTATTTTATTTTAACAAGATATATAATTTTTATAGAGTTAAATGCCATTTTAGTCCCTGTGGTTTGGGTCATTTTGCCTGTTTAGTCCAAAGGTTTCATTTTTAACTTGTGGGTCCAAAAAGGTTTTACTGTTGCCATTTTAGTCCACTGGGTTAAGTTCATTTATTTTTTCTGTTAACGAGAAGGGCAATTCGGTCATTTTATATGGCCGAATTGCCCTTCCAGTTAACAGAATTACATATATAATGACCGAATTGCCCTTCTCGTTAACAGAATTAATGATTGAAGTTAACCCAGTGGACTAAAATGGCAACGGTGAAACCTTTTTGGACCCACAGGTTAAAAATGAAACCTTTGGACTAAACTGGCAAAATATCCCAAACCACAGGGACTAAAATGGCATTTAACTCATTTTTATATTTATTGTTTAATTCTGCGTCGGGCCTACACCTTGGTTCGCCTCAAGGCTTTGTAAAGCAAAGGGAAAACACCTAGGCTTGATTATGTTCTTTTAAACCTCGTGTTTCCTCTAGACATATGCTATGATGGTTTCCAACTACCACTTTAATCCAACTACACTACTATACAAAACATTCTTAGGGGAGCGAAGAAATTTGTCGGTAATACAGTGACTGAACTTTCCATAGGTACATTTTTTTTTTTGATTTTTTTTTATGTCAAAAAAACAGATGTTAGTTATCTTTAGGCTATATATCTAATGTACCCCTATTAATGGGTTTGTACCCTAGTGGTATCAAGATGCAGCGAGGTTGAGGTTTCAAGACCCATGTGAGAGTTAGATACTACAATTTAATAACTGTAAATATTTGTTTGTGTTATATATGGTTGTAAAACAAGGTCTTTAAGGCCGAGTACTCCCCGAGTAGTCGCTACAATGTAGGCTGCAGAGGCGACTTTCTTTAACTCCGTCTAATTACTCGGAATCGATCAAACGCGGCCAACTTCGGCCATAATCGAATCTAGTAGGTTAACTCAGGCCGAGTTTGACTTAAAAAAAATAAAACATAATTTCTATGCCTATCATATTAAAGAAAATGAATATCTTTCACGTATTTTGTTATAAATATTACTAAATTTATGTTTTTGACATATATTTAATTTCTGAAAACCAATTTCTTTATAATTTAACATGTCCGAGTACTCCCCGAGTACTCTTCGTCTATGCCGAGTACTCTCCGTGTATGGCGAGTACTCTCAACTCCTCGGTCGACCGGCTAGGGAGCGCCTAGCGAATTTTGCAACCATATATATTAGATGTACTCATTTTGGTATTTTGTAGTCATTTATATATTTGTTAAACACTGTCTTAGTTTGTTTTATAATTTGCTTTCTATGATCGTGGTATGTAGGGATGAGCATGGTACTCGTTCGGTACCGAAAAATGGGGCAAGTGGGTACCGGTATTTACCAGTGTTTTACCCGTAAATACCGGTACCAAAAATGAGGAAAGTGGGTACTAATATATACCGGTACCCTGTACCAAATGCTCATCCCTAGTGGTATCATCGATTTCAACCATGTGTTTGTTTTCTTCGATAAACATTAGTTCTTTGATTTTGCATCAATATATAAATTGACAATCAATCAAATCCAGTAATCCTCATATCCCCCAATGATGTCTTGTTATTCATCATTGTCACGGCCCTTGGCCCCGGTTTGACCCGGTCTAGAGCCGCGAGGCAGGAAATCCCGTGGTATTTAATTTAGCGACAGCGGAAGACTTTTTAAACAGAATCGATTAATATTTAAAACTGCTCGTTTATATATAATATAGGGATAATTCCCATAATTTACAAACACTTGATTTCACTGGGAAATCCTTTATTTCTTTAAAACATGTTTCTTTATTTATTTACATTGAGCCACTTGCTAAGCTTGTAGTGCTTCACGGCACTTTTCTTTTGCTCACAACAGATCACCTGAAACATGTTTGAAAAAGGTTTTGTCAGCAGGGAAATACTGAGTGAATCATTCTATTTAGTAAAACATCCTGTTTATTATAATGTACAGTATTAAGAGCGATTACAATTGCCTCATCTTTTAAATTAACTGATCCAGTTGTCACTTTACCGGACTGTGACTGTGGACATATCACTTGTAGGGTCCTTTCACCCCAAGTGATAAATAATTAGTAGCTATGTGCACATCCCCCCACATACTGGCAGTAATTTCAGATAACAACGACTTAATCCCTGTAACTATAATTTTGATAAAAACATGCTTTCGAAAAGTATTTTGATAAAAAGAGAATGACTCACATTGTAGATTTAACGAGCAGAATATAAGCCTACTGATTAGCCTTGATTAACCTAATTTAATTAACAATGCACACACAATCGGTTAGTAACTAATACAACAGTTACGACAATTCACGAGATTAAACCTTCACAACGATTCATTAGTGCAATACTTAACAATTCAGCGGATTCACAACGAATGACAGTGTATAGTTCGAATTCGAGCAGTACTCAAACATTCAAGTCGAAATCACGATGAATTAATAAAGTATAATCTCAATTTGAGCGGCACTTAAACAATCGTTGGATAGTTATAATCGATCGGACGTTGAATCGTAATAGCGATCGAGTTATTACCCTGATTGCGGCAGCACTTCGTGATCAGTGTGTGTTTTTGAGAATAAACAGACGATAACTCCTTCTACGTAACTCGAATTTACGTCGTTCCAATTCCAAAATTCAAGTCCCAACGTCCTCTATTTATAGGTAAATTTTAGCTCTGTCGCGGCCCGCGTGAGATATAGCTTAATCTTACGCGGCCCGCGTGACACCTATTTTTAGGTATAGGGTTGCCACGATTGGGACTAGCTTCGCTGACTCAACAGATTTCGTTATTTCAACTTCTTCCGCACGCAATTTAGATAATCGTCAACTAGGGTATTACCCCCCCCCCCCCCGAGTTTTAGGGGCCCTAATCCTGATTCTGAAAATTCTGGAAAAATTAGGGTTTGTGCAGAATCACTTGGGTCTCTTAATTAAGGTTTCCTATTAGATAAATTAATTAATTAAATATGACTTTTGATACGAGTTGTTACATTCTACCCACCTTAATAAAAATCTCGTCCTCGAGATTTACTGGAATAAATGAGGATACTTTCTCTTCATTTCTGATTCCAGCTCCCAAGTGTATTCAGCTCCTCGCTTTGAATCCCATTTAACTTTGACTAAAACTAGTCGTTTATGTTTGAGAAATTTGATCTTTCGATCCTCAATTTGAAGAGGTTTCTCAACAAATTTCAGCTTTTCGTTTAACTCTATATCTTGAAGAGGTACTACCAGTGATTCATCTGATAAGCATTTCTTGAGATTGGATACATGAAATACATCATGTACTCCAGCTAATTCTTCAGGTAGTTGTAAACGATAAGCAACTGGTCCTATACGTTGGATTACTGAAAATGGTCCTACGTACCTTGGACTTAGCTTTCCTTTCTTTCCGAATCTAACTACTCCTTTCCAAGGAGAAACTTTCAAAAGTACTTTATCTCCAACCTGAAATTCTATCGGCTTGCGGCGATTATCTGCATAACTCTTCTGGCGATCTCTAGCTGTTTTCAGTCTTTCCTTGATTTGAGTTATCTTGTCAGTAGTTTCTTGCACAATTTCTGGACCTGATAATTGACTTTCTCCTATTTCTGCCCAACAAACTGGAGTTCTGCACTTACGTCCATATAGTGCTTCAAATGGAGCAGTTTCAATGCTTGAATGATAACTATTGTTATAGGAAAATTCAATTAATGGTAAATGATCATCCCAACATCCACCAAAGTCAATTACACATGCTCGGAGCATGTCTTCCAGGGTTTGTATTGTCCTTTCACTTTGTCCGTCTGTTTGAGGATGATATGCAGTGCTTAATTTCAGGCGAGTTCCCATTGCTTGCTGGAAACTTTTCCAGAAATGGGAAGTGAAACGACTATCTCTATCTGAAACAATGGAGAGTGGGACTCCATGTAAAGATACTACTTTGTCTACATACAATTTGGCTAACCTTTCCATACTAAAGGTTTCCTTCATTGGTAGAAAATGAGCTGATTTGGTTAATCGATCCACAATTACCCAAATCGCATCATTACCTTTTCTGGTCTTGGGTAACTTAGTAACAAAATCCATTGTTATGAGTTCCCATTTCCATACAGGCATTTCCAATTGTTGTAGTAATCCTGAGGGTTTCTGATGTTCGGCCTTAACTTGTGAACAAGTAAGACATTTAGAAACATATTTTGCTATATCTTTCTTCATTCCTATCCACCAGAAATTCTTTCTTAAATCTTGGTACATCTTATTGTTTCCAGGGTGCATAGTATACCTAGATTTATGAGCTTCTTCTAAAATCTTATTCCTTAACTCTCCTTGTTTAGGTACCCAAATTCGTTTCTTGTGGAATCTCCAAATTCCATCATTTCCTTGCTCTAGTTCTTTTATATAACCTTTCATTCTTTCAGCATCGTCCTTGATTGCTGTTTCTTGAATGTTCTTTAATTGTTCTATTAAATCGACTTGTAGATTTAATCTAAGAGCACGAACTCGTCGTTGTTTTTCATGATACTTACGACTTAAGGCATCTGCAACTACGTTTGCCTTCCCTTCGTGATATTGAATATCACAGTCGTAATCGCTTAGAATTTCCATCCATCTTCTTTGCCTCATATTTAATTCTTTCTGTCCAAATATATATATCTTAAACTTTTATGATCTGTATAAACAGTAAACTTACTTCCATACAGATAATGTCTCCAAATTTTCAAGGCAAAAATTATGGCTCCTAATTCTAAGTCATGAGTCGTATAATTTTCCTCATGCTTTTTCAACTGCCGGGAAGTATACGCAATTACCTTCTTGCGTTGCATCAATACACATCCATATCCTAATTTTGAAGCATCACAGTATACTTCAAAATCTTCTGTTCCTTCGGGTAATGCTAAAATTGGAGCATTCGTCAATCGTTGCTTTAAAATCTTAAAAGCTTCTTCTTGCCTATGTCCCCATTCAAACTTAGTGGCTTTACAGGTTAACTTAGTCAAAGGTACAGCTATCTTAGAGAAATCTTTAATAAATCTTCTGTAGTATCCAGCTAAGCCTAGAAAACTTCTAATTTCCATAGCTGTTTGTGGGACCTTCCAATTAGTAATTGCTTCTATTTTAGCAGGATCTACGTGAATTCCTTCATGATTCACCATATGTCCTAAAAATTGCACTTCCTTTAACCAAAATTCACACTTTGAGAATTTTGCATAAAGCTTTTCCTTTCTTAACAAAGTTAAGAGTGCATGCAAGTGTTTGCAATGTTCTTCTTGACTTTTGGAATAAATTAGTATATCGTCGATGAATACGATTACAAATTTATCCAAATATGGTTTACAGATCCGATTCATCATGTCCATAAATGTTGCTGGGGCATTTGTTAATCCAAAGGGCATGACTGTAAACTCATAATGGCCATACCTAGTTCTGAAAGCAGTTTTAGGTATGTCTTCCTCTTGAACTTTTAACTGATGATATCCAGATCTTAAATCTATCTTAGAAAAATACCTAGCACCTTGAAGTTGATCAAATAAATCATCAATCCTAGGTAATGGATATCGATTCTTAATAGTAACCTTATTCAATTCTCTATAATCGATACACATTCTCATTGATCCATCTTTCTTTTTCACAAACAACACTGGTGCTCCCCAAGGGGATGAACTAGGTTGTATAAATCCTTTGCTTAATAATTCATCTAACTGCTTTTTCAATTCTAGCATTTCGGTGGGTGTTAATCGATAAGGTGTTTTAGCTATTGGTGTAGTACCTGGAATTAGATGAATTCTAAATTCTACTTCCCTATCTGGTGGTAACCCAAGTAACTCTTCTGGAAAGATGTCTGGGTATTCTGAAACTATAGGGATGTCTGAAAGTTCCTTAATTTTAGTGTTAATGATTACGGAAATCATATACACCATTCCTTGCTTTCAATCATAACTAGCAACTTTCATTACTGATATGAACTTTAGTGGCTTTCGTGGCTTATCTCCGGTAATTAAAATTACCTCTCCTGTGGGAGTACGGATTTCTACGGAATTCTTGTCACAAAGGATTCGAGCATGGTTGGCTATTAACCAATCCATTCCTAACACTACATCGAATCCGACTAACTTCATAGGTAACAGGTTTGCAAAAAACTTATGACCTAACAGTTCTATCTTACCTTCTTGCAAAATATTATTTATGTTAACAGAATTTCCGTCTGCCGTTTCGACTGTAAAAATTTGCCTAAGGGTGGTTAAGGGTAATTTAAGAGCTTGGCAAATTGAAGTATTGATAAAACTTTGGTTTGCACCAGAGTCAAATAATACTTTTGCATAAACGTCGTGGACCAAGAACGTACCGGCTATAACGTCAGGAATGAGTTCAGCTTCTTGAGTGGTTAGCTGAAATGCTCGGGCATTCTTCTTTGTTGTTCCATCAGCTGGTTTGCCTTTATTGTCTGCGGTTTTTGTCAATTTAGGACATTCGGTTCGAAAATGACCTATTTCTCCACAGTTGTAGCAGATTAGAGATTTCTTCCTGCAATTCTCCTCTTGATGCCCTGGAATTTTGCAAAAATTGCAATATCCCTTGCATTTTCCGAAATGCTTCTTTTTGCAATTTCTACAATACGGAGGAACTGAGGATTGCCCGGTTCCTCTTTTCTTGAATCGATTATTATCATTACCAACACGAAATCCTTGGGTAATCTTTTGAGCCAATTCCTTCTTTCTGTCCTCTTCTCTTGTTCGCACCAGTTCATCAATTAGGGTATTAGCTAATTCTACAGCATCGTCAATAGTGCGAGGTCTCGCAGCTTTAACGATGTTACGAATTTCACTAATTAATCCCCAAATGTAACGGGAAATGAGTACCGGTTCTGGCGAAGCCAGTGTAGGTACCACTCGTGCATATTCAAAGAATGTCGAAGTATAACCGCGACACTCTACTCCTATCATACGATGATTTAGGAACTTATTTGCCATTTGTTCCTTCTCATATTCAGGACAACAATATTTTCTATATCCTGTCTAGTCATATACTGGTTTTCCTGATTTTGTTCAGATTGATTCCCTTCATTAACTGGTTCATTATTAGCATTTTCCATCTGATAATTATTAAAAATATAATTATTAGTATCGAGTGATGAATAAAACAATTTCACAGAAGCACATAAAAATCTGGTTGGTAATACAGATATATATCCAAAATTGTCGATGTTTCGACTTCTATTTTGCTTTATATATATTAGATAGGCATCCATACACACCGTTTATCTTACAATGTTTTATTTCCCATTTTACAGAGTTATATTTAATTATTATTATTAATATACAGACATTTTTCCCAACCCCACTATTCTTTGGTCACAAGAAGTTTAGTAGCGACGTTCCCTTTCGTCGTACTTCCAGGTAATCCTTTCTCCCATATCCCTAATCCTATTTCCTGTATTTATCAGTTCTTCACCATACTGACGGAGTTCGGCTAAGTTTTCGTTACTCATTGGAGGATTGGGGATAGGGTCTGGCTCCCACTGTGGAAGGAAAGAATAAGGACTGTTGACAATATTCTGGAATGGCCAGTCATTTGTCCACCATTCTTCCATTTGACCTAAAGGTAGAGTGTGGATTAGTGGATCTGGAATAGCTGGTTCCAGATTGACAGGAAGTTGGGTTTCTAGGTAAGGATATAGATTATTGTGGATAGGGCTAATGACATCACAATTTGCCAGTAGACGGTCGATTTCGTCTTGAAATGTGATATCTTCAGTTTGTCTAGAACTCTCTCCTATCTCTATTCCTTTTTGTTTATAGTCTTCCCTGAATTCTGCCGGTTTGGAACTTTCTCCGACTTCTATTCCTTTTCCTTTTTCTATAGGGTTTTCTATTTTAGGGAGTCTTCTAGTAACTGGCTTTCTCCTGCGCACTTTTCTCCATCCTACATATCTTCTCTTCTTTTTAGATTTTGCTTTTTCCAGCGGTGGAGCTTGGAATTCCAGGGGTTCCTCTATATCAGCAATATAACCAGTAAAGTTGTGGGAGACTTCAATTGGTACTGGATAGAGGTTGAGATTCTGAAATGCTTCCGACATCTCATTCATGCTGGATAGCATATATGCAAAATGCACAAAAATGCTAAGTTAAAACTTTGGAACAAAGTTTAACAAATAACATTAAAGTTTATTGCATACGGATTTGTACAAAAGATTACAGGAAATTAAACATATTATAATTTATTTATTTACTGGAGATTAATTTTCTACTAAACCAAGCTTATTGATGGTTTAAAGGTTTGCATTTTCGGCTACTGTAGCTAGCATATAGAGATTTGCCCATTTTTCCTCTAAGGTATCTTCCCAAGGTGACTTATTTCCTAATTCCTGGATTTCCGGATTAAACCTCACTTTCTTGACTCGTGGTTTCTTTATTTTCTCCTGTCCCTTCCTAAGAATCAAATTTCTTTTATCTTGGGTGAGAGGATTTTCATAATTTGCTTTACGGACATAAATCCCTTCTTCTAAATCTGCTGGGTGTTTGGAGGAAGAGGTTCCTTTTCTTGTGGGTGCAATATCTAATTTGTGGTAGATGGCAGAAATCTTTTGCTTACCCATACTGTAACTCAACAATTAATCAGTTAATAAAACATATTTTCACAGAATAGCAATTAATTTTCATAATTATTCTAATAGGCTAAAATCAATAGTAAGCTTAAATCAGTGGCTCTGATACCACCTTTTCCTGTCACGGCCCTTGGCCCCGGTTTGACCCGGTCTAGAGCCGCGAGGCAGGAAATCCCGTGGTATTTAATTTAGCGACAGCGGAAGACTTTTTAAACAGAATCGATTAATATTTAAAACTGCTCGTTTATATATAATATAGGGATAATTCCCATAATTTACAAACACTTGATTTCACTAGGAAATCCTTTATTTCTTTAAAACATGTTTCTTTATTTATTTACATTGAGCCACTTGCTAAGCTTGTAGTGCTTCACGGCACTTTTCTTTTGCTCACAACAGATCACCTGAAACATGTTTGAAAAAGGTTTTGTCAGCAGGGAAATACTGAGTGAATCATTCTGTTTAGTAAAACATCCTGTTTATTATAATGTACAGTATTAAGAGCGATTACAATTGCCTCATCTTTTAAATTAACTGATCCAGTTGTCACTTTACCGGACTGTGACTGTGGACATATCACTTGTAGTGTCCTTTCACCCCAAGTGATAAATAATTAGTAGCTATGTGCACATCCCCCCACATACTGGCAGTAATTTCAGATAACAACGACTTAATCCCTGTAACTATAATTTTGATAAAAACATGCTTTCGAAAAGTATTTTGATAAAAAGAGAATGACTCACATTGTAGATTTAACGAGCAGAATATAAGCCTACTGATTAGCCTTGATTAACCTAATTTAATTAACAATGCACACACAATCGGTTAGTAACTAATACAACAGTTACGACAATTCACGAGATTAAACCTTCACAACGATTCATTAGTGCAATACTTAACAATTCAGCGGATTCACAACGAATGACAGAGTATAGTTCGAATTCGAGCAGTACTCAAACATTCAAGTCAAAATCACGATGAATTAATAAAGTATAATCTCAATTTGAGCGGCACTTAAACAATCGTTGGATAGTTATAATCGATCAGACGTTGAATCGTAATAGCGATCGAGTTATTACCCTGATTGCGGCAGCACTTCGTGATCAGTGTGTGTTTTTGAGAATAAACAGACGATAACTCCTTCTACGTAACTCGAATTTACGTCGTTCCAATTCCAAAATTCAAGTCCCAACGTCCTCTATTTATAGGTAAATTTTAGCTCTGTCGCGGCCCGCGTGAGATATAGCTTAATCTTACGCGGCCCGCGTGACACCTATTTTTAGGTATAGGGTTGCCACGATTGGGACTAGCTTCGCTGACTCAACAGATTTCGTTATTTCAACTTCTTCCGCACGCAATTTAGATAATCGTCAACTAGGGTATTACCCCCCCTGAGTTTTAGGGGCCCTAATCCTGATTCTGAAAATTCTGGAAAAATTAGGGTTTGTGTAGAATCACTTGGGTCTCTTAATTAAGGTTTCCTATTAGATAAATTAATTAATTAAATATGACTTTTGATACGAGTTGTTACAATCATCGTGGACCAACAACCGGTATCAATGTTTGTTGTACATAATATATTGAGTTTTTAATGTTCATAGCAGTGTGGCAAGCTATAAATAATCCATCTGTTCAAAATCCCAAACATGTTTAGAAACTTGTGTAGTGATATGGGAACTTCATGGGAGTGTGAAAAATGTAATTAATAATTATTCTAAAGGTGCATATTGTATGTTTGTCATATTTGATGATGAAAATTGTATATAAAGATAATATGATGAAAACTCAGTCATAGTATAAGCTTTGCGAATTGACTGGGAGTGAATAAGTTGTCAATCACTTTGGCAGATTTTGCTAGTATATGATATGAAGTTGATGGAAGAGTTTGCACGCTCATATTTTGATCAACTAGAAAGAGGCAAGTGGGCTAGAAAAAAAGCCCAACTTAAAAAAGGGGCATAACTTTCAATACCTTTGGAGTAACCTGTAAGTAATGGAAAGGGTTAATGTGCCAAATCGCCATAAGGTCAGTTTCTCAACACAGTTTTCCCTAACTCTCAGATCGCACTTTCATCTTACGGAGCTCTAACTTTGAATTTCAAGGCTTTCCCAAGTTTTGTACCTTTTAGCAGTCATCAAAAAGAATCAAGGCGGTTCAACCTTTGTGGAGGCCTAAAGCAAACTCGAAAAATGGGACCTCCTCAAATTTTATTATCCTCAACACTACAAATTTCAGGTGTTTTGAGCGGAACAATTTGCGCAAAATCTACCGAAATAACATCAAAGTGTTCAAGAACGATCAAGCATGGCCTTCGTATACTTATATGCAACTTGATTATATATATACACTTTGAATGGCCACTCAAAAGCTAAATTAAAACAATAGCAGCAAGAAGCTGCAATACTAGCATACAACCTGAGTTACACTTTTATTTAATTTTTTTCTCAAAAATGTGGCCCTTTAGAATTGGTGGCCCAAAGCAACATCTTTATTTCACTTACCCAAAAGCCGGCACCAGAAAGAATCATAGTTAGTGTTTTACTAACCACTTGTCGATCAATCTGCAAGCCGAACATCGTTGAGAAACAAAAGATGTCTCACAAACACCCTGGACGATCTCTTAGTTGGCTGTTGACGAAGGATGGCCCTTCGGATGACCGGAAGAAGAATGGATGAAGGAAGTAAGCGGCCCTTCAGATGACGGGACAAGGCAATAGTCCGGAAGAAGAATGGACAAAGGAAGAAAGAACCGAAAGGGAAGAGACATCCAGCATCGGCCAAACGAAGCATACAAGAGGCAAGATGATAGACTGACATAAGAAAGTACAAAGGACTGACATAGGTACGAGGTGGTTATGCATTTAATGCTACTAAGACTGCGACCTGGCAAAGAAACAGTAACTATTGTCGGGAAGATACCATACACATCCAACGAAATGTCAGACAATCTCACACTCCCCAAATACAATAGCTCACTCACCAGAAGGGATGCCTAAGATAAAGGGGGACCGAAGCCGGAGGAAGCCCAAAGGGGTCGAAGGTCGATGGATAGCCACCTTATTGACAAGATCGCCTGCACAGATAAGTACAGATAAACGTCAATCATCAGAGACATCTATCTTTGTAGGTCCACTAGCGGAGGATCTAGGAACCTTATCCTTGTGATACGAACACACCCGGTTGTGCGGAATTCAACCGAGTATGCAAACCAAGCCGAGAACACAATATACAAGACAATAATTCAACGTTTCAAGCTCAAATGTATATTAATCAGAGAGTTTGTTTACAAGATGATAATACAGAAACTGCACTCAAACTCACTGTTTGTTCTCTCCTTCTCTGATATGTGTTCTCTGGTGTGTGTCTTCCTTATCTTGTTGATGCAAGATGCTTTATATAGGCAAACTTAATCCGTTCCTCTACGAACATTAGACAGTGCCGACGAACCGTAATGGAAGCCCACGAAGAGTGAGTCTTCGTGGCATCATGAGTCTTCATCGCATCATGAAGACTGTTCGTCATGCATAGTCTTCATAGGAAGATAGAGGGTTCGTCCACTTGAGGAGGAGACTCCCACGAACCCTTCACTCTTCGTCTAACATGGAACTTCGTCCAATCATGAAGGGTTCGTAGCAATAAGTCTTCGGCACATGAGACTCTTCGTCTCAAAGAACTGTTCGTCCAATATACACTCTTCGTCAACATGCCTGGATCAGTCTTCGCTGGATTAATAAGCCCAAACAAATGAAAAATGGTGGCCCAATAAGCATGCACATATACATTGTATTTGTATGGCAGTGTATACATATTTCATTGTTGCATGCATTTTGGTCTAAAGAGCATGTATTTGATCAAACTTCATGACATCATCATGGTGATGTCATGGTGATGATGGATTGCAGCTCTCCGTGCTTCGTGTGCCGGTCTCTGGAGCGCACGATGGAGGAATGTCGCGACATCGGGTTTGAACTGAACCGAACCGAGTCGAACCGAACCAAGCCGCGTCCATAAAATATGTATCAACAAACTCCCCCTTGGACGCTGCTCGTGAGGGTTCAATCTTCACATTGTTGTCGGATCTTTTAGAGTCTTCACGCGTCATAAACAGGGAGTGTATCAACGAACTCCCCCTTGAATGTTGCTCGGAAAACATTGATCTTCGAATTTTAGATCCTTGCGGTGTTGAGAAGTGGTCAGCTACAACTCGATCATCTTGATTCTTTGATTTCATCCATGTCGGGTCTTCATTCCAAAGCTCATCTTCTAACACGTTCTCTTTGCCTTTAGCTGGTCCTGATGCCGCATCTGCACACACAAGAAAGCTAAACGCGTAATGAGAACAACTGTTTGGAATATAATCAAACGACACACATATGACCAACTCTCAATCAAACACCGTCCGACAACAGTTTGAAAGTTATACAAATTTGATCAATTTTAGATTTTAACTTTCAACACTTGTTAATTTTGACCGTTTATGAAGATGCAGTTGTTTTGGTTTAAATCAGGTTTCAGGTGAAAAAGACTCGAGATCCAACATCGGGCAATCGAAAATAAATCAGAAATAAGATTTTTTTTTGCTTTTATAAAGTTTATATTAAAACACACCTAAAATCTTTTTGGAATTTTTGAATATTTCAAATTTAAAGACGGAAAGCAGTAAATAAATATATACAGAGATGCAGAAACTAAAAACATTAAATAAATATTTACAGACATTCTTTTTGTGAGTTTCAAGGGTAAGAGAATCATATCAGTGTACGGTCACACCAAAACGCTCTTGTTGTTCAGTTAGATAATATTAAGATAAGCATCCTATAACGATTATCGGTATTTTTGTATACTTAAACTCAACTTATCAGATGTACTCGCGATTAGGGGATACGTTAAGGTATGATTTATACTTACTGACCGGTGTTCATCCACACACGACACATTCCCGTATCAAGGTATGCACGAGAGTTCATCTTACTAGTAAGTATACCATTTATCATCTGTTTTCAACGTATATGATGTGAGATACTCACTTATTTTTTGGTGAATACAAGCCCTATGTGATAAAATCACTTATTAATGAGGAACTTGATATTCGATGCATGAGGGCACAGGAGCAAGTCTGTGAACAGGTTAGTACCAACGTACAGACAAAGAGACGAACTTGACTCCCGGATAAATGTGATATTTTATCAGTTATTAATTGGGACATGTGATTGTTTATCACTTATTGAGGTCGTATGCACCATGTATTATATACATGTTTGAATGATATATACACGTATGTATGGTATCATGGAAGATCTAGACTTGCGTCCCCGTTGTTTTCCGGTAAAAGAAACAACCATGATACACAGATGATAAACAACATAAAGACCACGTATCTCAGAACCTCGGCAATCTATCAAACAAAATTTTGGTACTAAGACCATATGCCAATGAGCGGTTCCCACATAGTCTTCAGTCGATTTAGGTTTATATCACCCTGCATACTTTAAAATGATTGTGAGCCTACCGATACATCTTATATAGAGCTGCTTATCGTTTTTTCATTTTAAGTTCAAAGAGGTTTCGACAGACCACTGATGTACTATCATTTTCTCTTTTTCTCGTCATGAAACTCATTTTTGTTTTTCTATTGTTTTTGTGTTTTTGAAATTTTTTGATGTTTTTGTATTTTTATAATTTTTAAATGTTTTTGTATTTTTCGTTTTTACTCCCCCTGAAATGCAAAAAGTACGAGAAATTAAGAAAACACAAACAAATATTTACAAAAATGATTTTCCGATGTTGGTTTTACTCTGGCTTGACCTTAATGTCTTTTACCATTAGTAAATAGTCAAATCGTGATTTGTCAAATGCTTTGGTAAAAAGGTCGGCACGTTGGTCATCGGTGTGGAACTTAATAACATCGATAAGTCTTTTATCAAAACAATCACGTATGAAGTGATATTTGATTTTGATGTGTTTGGTCTTTGAATGCTGCACAGGATTTCTAGTGATCTGTAAGGCAGCAGAATTATCAACGAAAATAGGAGTAGATAGGAATTCAAAACCGTAGTCGCGCATTTGTTGTTGAATCCACAGGACTTGGGAGCAACAACTTGAGGCAGCAATGTATTCAGCTTCACAGGTTGATGTAGCGACACAAGTCTGCTTCTTGCACTGCCATGTGACCAGGCAATTTCCTAAAAACTGACATCCAACCGTTGTGGATTTGCCGTCGATTTTGCAACCACCAAAATCAGAATCACTGAACACGATCAAGTCGAAGCTATCATCCCTAGGGTACCAGAGACCTGTGTCCGGGCAACCCTTCAAATAGCGAAAAATCCTTTTTACAGCTACTACATGTGAGGCCTTCGGGTTGACTTGATAGCGAGCGAGCAGGCACGTAGGGATCATTATGTCGGGCCTCGAGGCTATGAGATACATAAGAGATCCGATCATCGCGCAATAAAATGAAGAGTTAACGCTTTCACCCTTCAAGTCCGGAGTAATCCTGTGATTCTGCGGAAGTGCGGTACTGATGGGTGTCGCTTCGGACATCTGGAACCGGCTCAAGATGTCTCCAACATATTTAGTCTGATGGATGAATATCCCAAACTCCGTTTATTGAACTTGTAGGCCCAAAAAGAAGTTCATTTCCCCCATGGCGCTCATCTCGAATTTCTCCTGCATAACACGCTCGAAGTCCCTACACAAAACATCGTTAGTTGAACCAAAGATAATATCATCTACGTATACCTGAACCAACAGAAGATCTCCATCTTTTTCTTTGATGAAGAGAGTGCAATCAATAAGACCCCGGCGAAAACCGTTCTCCAGCAGATAGTTAGATAAGGTTGCGTACCAAGCTCTCGGTGCTTGATGTAATCCGTCGAGAGCTTTGTTGAGCAACTAAACCCGATCAAGATGAATAGGATCTTCAAAACCTGGAGGTTGTTCGACATACACCTCTTATTCAACCACACCATGTAAGAATGCACTTTTCACGTCCATTTGGTAAACCTTGAACCCTTTGAAGGAAGCATGGGCTAGAAAGATCCGAATAGCTTCAAGACGTGCAACCGGTGCATATACTTCGTTGTAGTCTATCCCTTCAATCTGACGAAAACCTTGAACAACTAATCTCGCCTTGTTTTGGACAACTACTCCACGGTCATCTTTCTTGCATTCGAAAACCCAACGGGTGCCAATCTTCTTGTAGTTCTCAAGTTTCTCAACCAGTTTCCAGACACCAAGCTTCTGGAATTGTTGCAGTTCCTCCTGCATAGCTTCCACCCAAGAATTATCCTTTAATGCTTCTTTCCAAGACTTTGGTTCTTCTTTTGAGACATAACACGCGAAGGACCAATCATTCTGCAAACCCGATTCTCTAATCGTTGCATACAGGCCAACATTGTTGTTGTTTCTCAACTGATTCCTCGTCTGCACGCCACTATGAACATTACCAATGATGTTTCGTTGAGGATGGGTATTATGGATTCTCGTTTCTGGATTATCTGGAACTGGAACATTTATACCCAGATTGTTGAAGTTGAGATCAACAACCAAATCAATACCCTGAACTGGCGAAGAGCATGATGCAGTAGCTTCAGCTATATTAGGGCAGTCCACTGGGGGTGTAGCCTCAGAAGTACCATGCACAACTGTGCAGGAGCTTCTTGGTCTGCATTGAGAAATTTATCATCCTCTGAAGATTCGTTCAATTCAGTAGCATCGTGAAAATCCTCATTCTCGAGAGCATTATTGTTAACTAATGATGATTCTTGATTGTTGACAATAATTGGACGAATTAATGGTGAATCTGTTATGTTGTCACTCTCGAAAAACATCTGTGCCGCAGCATCTACTACTTCTTCTTCAATATTGATCGAATTGAAAAAGTCACCGTACTCAAACATCCATGGCTGACCAGGACATCTGACTGGCAATGTGTGTCTCTGTACTCTGACTTCAGACCATTCCTCAATCCTTTTGGTTTCAAGATTCCAAACTCTTAAATTTGGGATGGCATACCCAAGAAAGTATCCCTCAATTGCTTTTGCCCCAAACTTTCCATCCGGATCGATCATAGTGCAAGGAGCCCCAAACGGTTCAAGAAATTGTAAGTCTGGTTTTCGTTTGTAAAGAAACTCAAAGCAGGTCTTGTTGTGTCTTTTTACCAGTAAGGACTCGGTTCAACGTGCAGCATGCAGAGGCCACGGCTTCACTCCAGAATGGAATGGGCAACTGTGACTCTACCAACATAGTCCTTGCAGTTTCGATCAATGTTCGGTTCTTACGCTCAGCGACGCTATTCTGTTCAGGAGTGTATCTAGCACTGAATTCGTGAAGAATACCTTTGGATCTACAGAACTCCTCCATGGCTTGATTCTTAAACTCGGTTCCATTGTCGCTGCGTATGCGTCTAACTTTCAAAGTATACAAATTCTCAATCGTAGTGATCAAGTTTTTGATAATTTCGAAAGTTTCACTCTTGTCTGCCATAAACGCCCCCCCAAGAAAATCTAGAATAATCATCCGTCACTACGAGGCAGTACGAGTCATTACTGATGCTTTTGCGATTGACAGGACCGAATAAATCCATGTGCAAGCGTTCAAGCGGCACTGCAACTGTGTTGATCTTCTTGATCGGGTGCGATTTCTTACTTTGTTTTCCTTTCTGGCACGAAACACAGATGTCTTGCAAGTGAAAGTTTTTTACGGGAACACCATTTACTAACTCATTCTTCACCAGATGATTCATTTTCCTTAGGTGAATGTAACCCATCCGCCTGTGCCAAGAGATAGTTTCCTTTTCCGTGGCTTTAGTAACAAAACTTGTTACTTGTGCAGACGTTGTAATTGCTTGGCTCATATCGAGGACATACAAATCATTAACCCTCGGAGCAGATAAGAGAATCCAATCTTTCGGGATCTTGAAACCGGGCTTCAACACATAACATCCATTAACATCAAAGTGTACTGAAAACTTCTTATCACAGATTTGAGAAACACTTAGTAGATTGTGATCAAGTTGTTGCACAATGTTGATCTTATCAAAACTGACAACCCCGTTGGAAACCATTCCTTCCCCAGTAATATATCCGCCTTTATCTCCAGCAAAAGTAACATAACCTCCTCTAATAGATTTAACGTCGTAGAGAAGCCTCATGTCGCCTGTCATGTGCCTGAATGCCCCACTATCAACAATCCAAAGACTACTGATAGTTCCTCCTGGAACACTCTGCACATGAACTCAAATGATCAGTTGAGGATGGGGACCCAAGCCTTCGTGGACTTGGGTCTTCCATTTTCATCGACAAAAGTTATTTCGACTTCGCGATGATTTGGAAATGGTGATGCTCCCCCTGAGTTTGTGACCAATTTAGGTTTCCATGTCTGTTGAGTTTTACCAGTTTGATTGTTTGAAATCTTAACTTCATGATTGTTTGAAGTTTTTGAAATTTTTGAAATTTCCGGTTTGACTGAAACAGATTGTTTTTGAACCACGTCGGTTTTAAGAGCCTTTTCATTTACCTTGATTTGCTTACGTTTCTGTTTCTTCTCCCTTTCTTTCACAAAAAGGGGATCTTGTTTTGAAGAAACAGATCGCTTTTGGTAATTTTGCTCACGGGGAAAATCAACTTTAGCTTTTAACTTATGAAGATACGGACAATTTTGAATGATATGTCCAATTTCACAACACTCAAAACATGATCTTCGTTCCACAAACCCCGACGTATCATGTTGATGTCTCGTTGATGAACTTTGTGATTTCGAAGTACTTGGTCCTGAATTGTTTTGACCATCTCTTTTCAAGTTTTTAACTTGCTTAACATAGTCTATGTTAGACTTGTTTTCAAAAGTTTCAAGTTTATCGATTCCCTTCGACCTCATAAAGTTCACTCTTTTGTTCTTCTTCTGGTTTTGTTCCTGTTCCTTTCGACCTTGAGTTGTCGATTTTCCTTTTGTTTTAGTGTGATTTTGCTGAGTTTTCTCTATTGGTAATTTCTGATTGCCATATTGTTTTCGAATTTCAGCTTTTGGAATCGAAGGACATTGAGTTACCACAACTCGTTAACTCGACTCTCCCAAAAATTTACTTGTCGAATCCTCAAAAACTTTACAGATTAAAGATTGATTGACATTTCTAATCGGAAAATCTTTGTTTGAATAAACGTTATCATCACCAACCAGAGTGTACAACAAATTCACACTCTCAAACTCTTGTGCAGAAGTGGACTCAACCTGAACAGTCTTAGCCGGTTTTGCGAGAAGATCACATAGAATGTGATTCTCGAGAGGTATGTCCTCTTCTTTGATAACTGCTTCAGACTGTGCAGAGTCAGTATCATCGGATTCATCATCTGAAGAATCAACATCCTCAACAATGACTGGAGGATCCTGATTTTGTTCAGCAGTTGATACTTTCATATCTGCTGATACATCCGAGTCTGATGATACTTGCTTTTTGTAACCAAGTCCAGCTGCAAACTCCTCAATATTTAAAGGAACAGATGGCTCAAATAAAGGCTTATCCTCCTCATCAGGCATTGCGGTATAATTGTGTCTGTACGGTGGAGGACACTTCTTATATCCAATGTACGTGACATCCTTTTTATCCTTCTGTATGTCAATGATGTGATCCAGCACATACCTAGAGTTTGAGTAACTATCAAACCTAAGCTGGATCGCCTCATTTTCACACTTGACACAGGCCAACTCCTTTTGTGCTTCCTCGAGCCTAGTGATATAATTATTTATAGCAGTTTGTTTTCTTGAAACTGTTTTTACTAGCTCGGTTTTATCTTCCCTTAATGTTTCAACTACTTTCTTAAATTCTTTTTCATGATTTTTATGGAACAAGTTGGCCTCTGTGCATTTCGCAGGATCCACGATTAAACTTTGATTGTGGATAAATGTCACGTCATACTTGCTTTGCAAATCATCATATTTGCTTTGCAAGTCAGACAACCTAGCACCTAATTCAGACAATCTATCATCTAAAACAACGCAATTATCACATTCATCAGATTTAGATTCATCGACACATACCTGACTTAACGAGCTGCCAACATTAGCCATAAAAGCTGAATGATGAGAAGAAGAAGATGAAGAATAAGCAGCTTGATCCACCAGAATAGATCTTCTGTCATTCCCTACTTTAGCTTCACTCAAAAGCTCCTCAACATCTGCATCAATGGATTCATGTGACACTTCGTCCGTCCCATCTTCACTTGAACTTGAGGTTTCTTCATCCGAGCTTCCACTATAACCAGAACTGTCCTCATCAGAAGATTCTCCACCACATGCGTGCTTTAGATCCTTGACAACTTCAGCAAAACAAGCTGTTCCACCCTGATCACCGCTACCCAGTTGAATTGACCAATCACAACCTTTATCAACTTGTACCACAAGAGTTCGGTTGTTGTTAGAAGGACCTGCTTGATGAGCATTGTTTGTAGGGATCAAGGCACGTTCATTACTCCTGTTTTGATTCTGGTTCGTTTGATTGTGTTGATTTCTGAACGGATTCTGGTTCCCATGCTGAGCTGGCTTCGTACACTCACGTTTGAAATGACCTCGTTCACCACAATTGAAACACTTGACTGCTTGCTTATTGAAACCATACTTGTTATATTTCTTGCTTTCCAAGCTGGTTCTACCAGTTCTTTCCATGAAGTCTTTTGCTCGCCTCACAGCACTAGCAAATGCCCACTTGATATCCATCAAATCCATTTCATCCTTATCTATCTACTGATAATCTTCCCGAGTTAAATTGATGCTCCCAATTTTCCCTGCTACCAACCCACAGTAGGCACTCACCAAAGTGTTTAACAGTTCCATATGTTCCTTTGCCACTTCAACACTCACTTTCGAGAAACTTGAAGTGTCTAGCCGAACTGTGTTTGGATTAGTTGGTTGACCAGCATTGACTGTTGATGACGTGTTTCCATAACAGGCTTGTTGTTGACCTTTGTAGTTTGGATCAAGAAATGATGGTACTCTAGTAGACTGATAGCTTTGCTCTGGGGCAGCTGGTTTTGGTGTTCCATACATATCGGTGCTCGAGACAAAAGCCGTTTGAAGCTGAGCATGCTGAGCAGATCTTGCAACCGTGTTGGTACCTCCACAATTTCCATAGTACATCTCGGGATTTCGTGGTACCGGCACCCTTTTTGCTTTCCTAATTTCCTCTTGATTCTTGTTCTCCAGGAGTTGAATGAAATCATGGATGTTTGTTGTAGCTAGCATTCCATTATACTTTAGAATTTCCAAAAAGCCATTCCATTGAACTGGCAATGCATCGGCAAACTTTGTGACAACCTCTTCTGGAGTTACCACTACCCCAAAATTACCCATTTCACTCAACAAATGATAATATCGACTTGTAAGATCTCCCAGCGACTCCCTTTCCATACACATGAATCCGTCGAATTCCTTTTTGAGTAGATCATGTCTCGGCGTGTGTGACGACGCATTTCCTTGACCTCTCGCCTTTAATGCATCTCATAGACTTTTTGTCGTTTGAATCTCACGAACTAATGATAAATATCTTTGTTTAAGGCTTGAGTTAGAATTGAATATGCTTTCTTTTCTAAATCATATGTCTTTTTATCATCGGCAGAAAGATCTCCAAACGTTGCGGCATTTGAACCGGCTTCTTCAAGTGCTTGATCGAATTCCGTGGTAAAAGATAACCACAACTCCGTGTTTTGGCCAAGAACATACGTATGAAATCTTTCTTCCCAACCGGGATACTCGTTCATATGCATCAGTTTCGGTGGACGGTTGTTACTACCGGTTTCATTTTCGCTCAAAAGAAGACTTCGTATACTTTGATTTTGGTTAGTAACAAATGCCCACTGGTTTGCCGTAATAGAAGTCGTTTGTGCTGATGACGAGGTTGTGGGAGACTGAGCCCATGAAGGTACTAAACCTTTACCCGTATACATATCCGCATTAGGATCAGGTTTCCAACCCCACCAATCTGAAGTCATGATGTATAGAAAATACCAACTTAAAATCAACTGACAGCTTCACTGAGAAACAAAGTGTGCTAGTGAAAACTTAGCCCAATAAAAGTCCACTAAAGAAATTGAGACTCACGAAGAATTTAATTCATTTAAATCAAATGAATTCATTTATCCTCCAAATTGAAAAACCCAAAAATTCAAGCCCACGAAAAAGTAAACTGAGCCCAGGACCAAATCCACGACTAAATGGAATTTCGTGAAGTATGGAATTAAAGAAATGATGTTTCACGAAGAATTGTTCATGAATTAAAAATTAAGGCCAACTAAGAATTTATGGGAATTGTTCTCTAAGTCCACGAAGAATGAAACTAAATGAAGAATGTTTAGATGAGGCCTACTAAAAATGAATTGTTATTGGCCACGAAGACTTATGTGATGGGCCATGAAGACTTGTCGAGATATCAGTGAAAACTGAAAACTGTTGATGGCCCACGAAGAGTTCAATTTAAAACAAAGCCACGAAGACTTGAATGACTACTAAAATTGTTTGCTACCTAATTTGGGCCGATGACACAATTAAGCCCAAAGTTTGTGAAGACTCAATGTGGGCCTGTTGAAGTCTACGAAGGGTTGACTTGTTTATGTAAGTTATACCACGAAGAGTGTTAAAATAAAACAAAGCCACGAACCCTTGATTGATGAACTCCCCACGAAGACTTATGCTTATAATTTTCTACGAACAGTGATAATGAGTGGACTCTACGAACACTTTGTGCAGTGGTAGGTGAAATATTTCTTAAAAAAATGAGAATCTCTGAAATTGAGAAAGTTGTTTGGTGGGTATCCTGATATAGTAGCTCACACAGACCGAAAAGCAACTTTTTGAGAAAAACTTTTGAATTCTTATCTTCTTCAAGAGTAATTCTGGTAGCTTTTCCGGTTAAAGCACTTCGCTAGAAAAATTTTCGAACAAGATTCTTGCAAAAAATTTCAAGAAAACCCCGATTTTAACATTTCTCCATGTATTTAAACAAGGTTTTTATAAAAATTTTTGGCAAACAACAATTTTTTAAAGGTTTTAAACCACTTTACTTTCAAAACACATATATTTTCTTAAAAAAAAAGGTTCAAGAACAAAGTGCGAAAACTCGACACACGGCTCGGTTTTAACAAGGAAAAGAGCGATACCACTTGTAGGTCCACTAGCGGAGGATCTAGGAACCTTATCCTTGTGATACGAACACACCCGGTTGTGCGGAATCCAACCGAGTATGCAAACCAAGCCGAGAACACAATATACAAGACAATAATTCAACGTTTCAAGCTCAAATGTATATTAATCAGAGTGTTTGTTTACAAGATGATAATACAGAAACTGCACTCAAACTCACTATTTGTTCTCTCCTTCTCTAATATGTGTTCTCTGGTGTGTGTCTTCCTTATTTTGTTGATGCAAGCTGCTTTATATAGGCAAACTTAATCCACTCCTCTACGAACATTAGACAGTGCCGACGAACCGTAATGGAAGCCCACGTAGAGTGAGTCTTCATGGCATCATGAGTCTTCGTCGCATCATGAAGACTGTTCGTCATGCATAGTCTTCGTCGGAAGATAGAGGGTTCGTCCACTTGAGGAGGAGACTCCCACGAACCCTTCACTCTTCGTCTAACATGGAATCTTCGTCCAATCATGAAGGGTTCGTAGCAATAAGTCTTCGGCACATGAGACTCTTCGTCTCAAAGAACTGTTCGTCCAATATACACTCTTCGTCAACATACCTGGATCAATCTTCGTTGGATTAATAAGCCCAAACAAATGACAAATGGTGGCCCAATAAGCATGCACATATACGTTGTATTTGTATGGCGGTGTATACATATTTCATTATTGCATGCATTTTGGTCTAAAGAGCATGTATTTGGTCAAACTTCATGACATCATCATGGTGATGTCATGGTGATGACGGATTGCTGCTCTTAGTGCTTCGTGTACCGGTCTCTGGAGCGCATGACGGAGGAATGTCGCGACATCGGGTTTGAACTGAACCGAACCGAGTCGAACCGAACCGAGCCGCGTCCACAAAATATGTATCAACAATCTCTAATCAACACTCAAGAGCTTACAGACATTTAATGCCCAACTAATCTAATGCTAATATAAAAGGCGCATTAACCACAATGGCCAGGACAACAAAAACACACAGTAAAACCTTCTACTCAATAACTAATTACTCCATGAGAAAAAAGAACTTACTCTCACGCCGGAATCGGGTCACAGGGACCTCCCCCTCCTGTGACGAGGCTAACGGCTTTGTTTAAGTATGCAGGATTTTGTTTAGGCAACGATAAAGGGCATAGGTCAGCTGAACAAGGAAGGAAATGGTGTACATGTAGAGGGAATCGGTTCTAATCCTCTACACTGGCTCCCCACCCACCACCTCGCAACTATTTTGCTATGTTACTCAATATTAGGGACCAACACTGTTTGATCTTACTTTATGTAGAGTAAAGCTGGCGGATCCATGATTTTTACTCAGGAGTGGGCACAAATAAAGATATGTAAAATAACTTTATTAAAGTTGTAAACAATAAATGTCACTTAAATGCTTATTATAGTTGTCCTTTATACATGATTTCATCTTTTGTTGAGATGGAGAAGACTCGGATGAGCACATTTAAGAATAAATGGCTTCAAATCAATAAGTGGTGTAATATCCAGAATTTGTTTTTCTTTGATTTCAAAGATATTACCGAGGTTCGTGATCACGTGGGGACCTGTTCAAAGGGATCATAAGGATTGGGTGTTGTGTATTTGGAAGGCCAGAAATAGAGCCAGATTTGACAACAAAGAAGTTAAGATCTGTAAGATCTGTAAGATCATGAGTGATATAAAGGCGACGGGATTTTTAGGGTTAAAAAATAGGTCGAAGGTCAAAGATTTTTCTTGGCACGATTGGTATAAATTTGTAATTATGTAATGTTGTTTTGTTGTTTGGGCCCCTCAGTTTGAGATTGGTCATTTTTTAATGAAGTTTACCTTTCAAAAAAAATCTTTTGAAAACGATCAGTAAAGCTTAATTTGTAACAACGGCAAGTGGACTTATTTTTTACGGAACAAGCTAAACAGGCATTTAGAAAATATTCACCATTTCGATTAGGGATGAGCATGGTACCCGTTCGGTACCTAAAGTACCGGTACCGAAAATTCCCAAAATTGGGTACCGGTACCGAATACACCCGGTACGGTTCGGTACCGGTACCCGGTACCATTTGCTCATCCCTAATTTCGATAGCACAAATTTGGGTAATATGTGTTGAAAAATATACACTGATATGGTTTCATTCCAGTTCTATACCAAACTATTTATTTTACATATTTTTAATATGTTTTCCTTTTATTTTATATGTTACTGGGCCTACTGTTGATGTATTTGTCTAAAAGTCAATTGGGCTTATAAGGTTTGATATCAGATCATCATGTTGATGATTGATCTGATCCGTAGAGTTTTGTAAAGATATTGTAGTTATCAAATCAAAAGTTTTTTGGTGTTTTAAACTGTTTTGAGTTAACAAATTTGACAATATGAAGTTGGCTTTGGATTGCCGCTTCAAATTGAAATACAAAAATGCCATCATATTGCTTAAATGGCAGGGGTTTGTCTTTAATAGGCTAGTGTTTGCTATTCAGAAAGGGGTAGCGGCGCAGTTTGTTGCTCGCTTACCTGCGATATTGATGTAAAGTGCACTTAGTTAAATTTATATATAAATTGTGTAAAAAAATGGAGAGGCAAATGAAAGTGTCGGTAAGGACTAAAGTGGGATGTTGTCGGTGAGAGTATGGGAATGAAAAGGATGTCTCATCCAACATTTTATTTTAATAAGAAATTTAAGGCAATAATGGGCTGATTAACCATCACATGTACATCAAAGTAGCTGTGAACAAAAAAATCGTACCCGGTAAAAAAAACTAGGAACCGGTTTTTTAATACCCGGGTATTTTATACCCGACACCGAAATCGACCCTACCCGTAGGGTATAGATAGGGTATACATTTTGATCTCAATACCTAGAATCGGAACCGATCATACTCGATTAATACCCGAAACCGGACAAGAACTGGAACTGGAACCAGTTATACCCGGCAATACCCAATACATGATTCTAATATCTTTCTTTTAAATCACATATGCTTCGCTAATTAGCCTCAAAACTGGTTTGCCACACCATGCTCCCATCCTTAAAAATACAAAAAAATTTATGTTAACTTCACCAATAATAAATCTTTAAGTTTATTTTGCCGGTCCCAAGCCCGGGTAAAGAAGAGTTTTTCTCAAATAATGTTTTTTTTTGAAAAAAAAAAGCCTCGAGTTTTTAATTCGCTTTAGGGGCCAACAAAATAGTTGAGCCGGCCCTGTAAATAATTCCTATATGATAGGAAAACAAAAGTACGATGAAATGATGAATATGGCGCCACACATTTAAAATTTGATTTTTTGACATAAAACGGGCCACGTTCTTTAATATCATTAAATATTGATGTAAGCATCATAAAACAAATGCCTGTTGTGAAACTAGCCTAATAACAACCAATAGAAAGAAAAGAATAACAGAGGGAGAAAATATATGATATTTCATTGATTGAGGTGTATATTACAAGAGATACAAGAGACTATATATAATATAGGAAAACTTTTGTAACAAGTCTAATCTATTTTAGGTGTTGATAACCACATTAATAATAAATATATTCATAACACTCCCCCTTGGTTATCAACATAATACGCTTGATGCCGCCTCGTTAAAAACCTTGCTAGGAAAACCCGATGGAACAAAACCATAGCTAAGGGAAAAAGAGTGCAGCGTGTAATGCGCATTATCTCCCCCTGATACTTTTGGATCAAGTATGTTGCCTCATTAAAAACCTTATTAAGAAAACCCAATCGGACAAAACTTAGTCAAGGGAAAAAGAGTGCAACTTGAATAAATCTCCCCCTCATTCATGTATCCTTTAAGTGACGTGTGTCCATCCTTCTTGAAAGTCGAACAAAGCTTTTGTAGGCAATGATTTGTCGCTCGATCCCTTAATGTGCAATCCTTTATGTTGAGCAATGTTGTATAATCTTCTAACGAGACTTTAGGTGCCTCCTTTCAAAAAAATATCATATGTCCATGACAGTGTGTGACAACTCGTATTTTAGAACCTTCTTTGTACTTTGATGCAACGTATGTGAACGTTATGTGATTATGTGAACTTTGATGCTTAATGAAAATGTTATGTTTTATATGTGTGTTTTGTGTAACGAATGAATGTATATAATATGATAGCATTAAACGAGCCCAGACGCACAACACAACCCGATCGCACAAGCTCTTTCGGGCTACACTACTTGTACTCGAATCAAGAGGGCAGCCCAAGTTAGGGTTCGGCCCACTCCTCATTCTCCTTTTATTTTCGCACACATATCCATTGTGGGGTTGGTTTCTCATAAGTTAGCAAACTCAAGAATACACACAAAACCCTAATCTCTCCTTCTCTCTCTCAAACCCGACGGCAACAACATCCATCTCTTCGAAGCTCTCTCGATTCGGATTATTTCTATTTGAAGCTTGATAACCGGTTAGTGTTTTATGATGCTTGTTGTTAGATAATATATGGTTGCCATGATTTTATGTGATAGTTAGGGTTCTTGGTATGAATAAGGAATGGTTCTTGATGTGGTAATATTCATATGATTCGGGTTACATGTTATTGATCTAGAACCATGTAGATGTTAATCGGGCATTATGTTCCTGTTTTCGGATTGTTGTATAGGGAATATTGCATCTTAATGATTAATCAAACAGTTTGGTTCAATAAAGATTAAGTTGGATTGTTATGTTTAGATGAATTGTTAGGGTTCATATGAAAGTGGAGATAAAAAGCTTGTTTGATCGATGATTTCATGATCTAAAACTGTTGAGTGTGTTAATTGATTGACGTGTAAAAAGGAAACTGTTGTATGATTAAAAACCGATTGCTTGAAGTTAGGGGATTAGGCAACCGATCGCACAAGACCAAATCACACAAGATTGGAACACACAAGTTCTGATCGCACAAGCCCTTGGATCGCACAAGGGCATGTAGCACAACATTTGGTACAATTACAAGTAGCACAGGGTACAATCAAGTTATGCATGATCGCACAAGGTCTTGTGGATCGCACAAGACAGTGCCGATCGCACAAGTCCTTGGGCCACACACAATAGTTGGACTTTATTATACTGTTGGGCCTCAAAGCCCAAACTCCATCGCACAAGATAGTCCAGTCGAACAAGAGGTCCCGAGTCGCTCAAGATCAAACGGATCGCACAAGATATGTAATCTGTTTGTTTAATTGGGCCGTGTATATGCTTATAGATTTTTCTTGGGTTTCTTGTTATTGGGCCGGGTACTATTGTGTATCAACGGGTGACTCGCACAAGGTCGTTAGACTTGTGCGAGCCCAATCTTTTGATCGCACAAGTTCGAATATTTTATGACTGTTAAACGTGATGATATGTGTTGCCATGATCTATATGTGTTCGTAACTTGCTATCTCTGTGTAAACATATGTGCACTACTTGAAACCAAAACCTAACTTTTATGGTAACCATGTTAGGACGTGGTTGACCTCTAGCAGCTCGATTGACCTTTCGTTTATCTGCCGAGCTAACCTAAGGTGAGTTCACACTTTCTACAAAGCATGGGATTCCCAGGGGTTGGGAATGGGTTAAGTAATATGGATTCCTCGTCCTTTCTTAGGTAGGACAGTACGGGTTCAGGAATATAATTCCTCGTCCTCATGGACAGTTAAATTTCACTAGACCAAAACTCTATCACGAAGTCCCTCCTTTTTATATCGACTTAATCGCCTGGCCAATTGCGAGCGGGTCATTAGTTAGATAGCGCTATTTAGGTGTGACAAGCCTCACACCGTGCCGCAGAGGACGGGCGTGAACTAATGGACTATGGCACGTCAATGATGATAGACATTAACAGTTCAGGGCACATAAACATGACTACAGTCAGCAGTCGATATGGTAACGAGTCTAGTAGTATATACATGGGGTAGCCCCCACATCCAGAGAGCCAGATAATTAAACATGGGGTAGCCCCCACGGCTGGATTGCCAAAGTAAACGGGAATAAACAAAACACGTTTTCAACTATGGGGTAACCCCCACGGCAGGGATGCCAGTTAAAGGAAACTATTTTTGGGAACAACTTAAAACGAACACCCAACTGTGAACTCGCTCAACTTAGTTGTTGACTCGTTACTACATGCTTTGCAGGTCAATAGGTACTTAGCTGGAGCTTGCATGGGGAAGAGTCGTTGTGGGGCATGGACAACTGTGTGCCATGTTAAACATTGAAACGTTTAAACTTATGTTTTGGTTTTAAACATTATGCTTCCGCTTTGCAACTTAAACTATGTTTTGTTTGAACACCAATTGTATTGGTTGGACTTTATAATTACTTACATGCTTGTTCAATATGATTAGTGGCTTGATCCTGGCCAGTCACGCCTCCAAGCGGTGATACCCCGCGTGTGGATTTTTGGGGGTGTGACAGATTGGTATCAGAGCCATTGGTTATAGTGAACTTGGTTTTAATAAGGGAAAAGTTTTTGTTAAAACCAGACTATAACCTGTACAGTGCTCTACGATCCACAACGACGCTTCGCTCCACGTGCAAGACTCGACATTCTAGGTGATATGGTTTATGTTATATTGCCTACTTGCTAGTTACATAGAACATTGCTCATGATCTGGTTAGATAACATAGTAGTCATTGTTTGCAACAACGCGTGCTTGCTCCCTTCTGTCACTCCACACTTACACACATTCGCGACACCTTTCCTATTTGTGTTTCCTTTGATGTGAAGATCATGAGTGGACGTGTGAACCTAACTCAAGCCCAGCTGACGGCTCTTATTAACAAACAAGTTACGGCAGCACTCGCAGCCGCTCAGGCAGGAGGTATAACCTGCTATTCCGAACCTATCCTAGGATGATAGATCCTACTCTTATGACCCAACTCTCGTGCTTAACCCTGTCTTTTCTTCCTCGAACAACAAGGTCAGAACGCTCAGCCACCTATGTGCACATTCAAAAATCTTCATGGACTGTCATCCTAGTACTTTTAGTGGCACTGAAGGGGCCGTTGGACTCCTCCACTGGTTCGAGAAGCTCGAATCGGTCTTCGAAATGTGTGAATGCCCTGAGACTCGTAGGGTGAAGTACGCCACCGGTACTCTCGAAGGCGTTGCGTTGACTTAGCGGAACGCACAAGTACAAATGCTGGGGCTGGCGGCTGCTAATGCCACCCCATGGAATGATTTTAAGGAACTGATCAAACGTGAATACCATAGTCGTGATGACATCCACAAGCTGGAAGTAGAGTCCTTTAACCTGAAGATGACGGAGTCAGAGATAGAAGCGTACACGAAACGATCCAACGAACTGGCTGTGTTATGTCCAACTATGGTGGATTCTCCCATCAAGCGCATTGAGCTGTACCTCAAAGGCCTGGTACCAGAAATTCAAAGCCATGTGACTACTGCAAACCTTGCTACCATCCAGGATGTTACCCGACTTGCTCACCGTCTCACAGACCAGGCAGTGGAACAGAACATGTAACAACTCTCATCAAAAGTCCTATTTATTAAGTTAATTTATCCAATAGGAAACCCTAATTGAGACACCCAAGTGATTCTGCATAAACCCTAAAATTTTTAGAACAATCGGAATCAGGATCAGGGCCCCTAAAACTCAGGGGGGGTAAACCCTAGTTGGTAATATCTAAACAGTTTTACGTGTAAATTGAAAATGCATGCGAGACCAACTCATCTGAGCTACTGGGACACGGGGCTACCCTATGGTAGTAGGTACCCCGTCGCGCCACGCGAAGGCCCCTCGCGCCACGCGAGGGCGCCGTTTTTCATGTATAAATAGTAGGGCCTGTTACATGCAATTGTGCGTTAGTTCGACGATCAAAGTCATTTCGTACACTGAGATATCGTAGAATTACTATAAAAACACACACAAATCACGAAGTGCTGCCGCAATACAGGGTAATAACTCGATCGCTGCTACGATTCAATGTCCGATCGATTAAACTATCCAATGGATGTTTAAGTGTTGCCCACATTAGGGTTCATGCTTTGTCATTCTTCGTTAATTCGATGTATGTTTAAGTATCGCACTTTGTCATTCGATGTGAGGGTTTAATCTCGTGAGTTATCGTAAATGCTGTATTAGTTACTAACCTAGTTTGTGTGCATTGTTAATTCAACTAGGTTAAAAGGCTAATCAGTAGGCTAGGCTCTGCTCAAAATAAATCTGCAATGTTAGTCATTCTCTTTTTATCAAATTTGATTTCAAAATCATGTTTATTATCAAGGTTATAATTACAGGGATTAAGTCTTTGTAATCACCAAATTACAGCCGGTATGTGGGGTTTTGTATACATTACTTGATAAACTTCACCATCGGACAACGGGGTAGCCAAGGGGTGATATGACCATAGTTACAGACACCATCGGGCTAAGAGGCTACCGATGAATGTCGAGTGACAAATACTGTGGGTAGTTGGTTGATATCAGGAAACATTGTAATCGCTCTTAATACTGTAAATTATAACAAAACGAGTCGTTTTAGTAAAAAGAATGAGTCACCAGTATTTTCCGCTGACAAAACCTTTTTCAAACATGTTTCAGGTGATCTAGTGTGATACAGGAAAAGTGCCGCGAAGCACTACAAAGCTTAAGGAAGTGGCTCAGTATAAAATAAAGAAACATGTTTTGTAAAATAAAGATTTCTCAGTGAAATCATATGATTGTAAATTACAGGGTTTTGTCCCAAGATGTGAAATAAAATTTCAGTTTTAAAAAGATCCTGAAGAACTTCCGCTGTTAAATAAATACCACGGGATTTTCTGTCCCGCGGCTCCTGAAACGGGTCAAACCGGGTCGGGGGCCGTGACAGAAAAAGGTGGTATCAGAGCCACTGATTTAAGCCAATTAAGTATTTAGAAAATACTTAATTTTACTAATTGCTATTTTGTGATTATGTGTTTTATTAATTGAATATTTGTGTACAGTATGGGTAAGCAAAAGCTTTCAAATATCTATCTTAAATTAGATAGGTCATCCAACGAGAAGGGAAGTTCATCCCAAACAAAATTCTCAAATCACTCTGTAATTCCTGATGAAGGAATATTTGTGCGAAATGCACAATATGAGGAACCACTTTCTCCTAGTAAAAGAAGTCTGATTATTAGGAAAAGTAAAGAGAAAATAAAGAAATCCCGAGAAAAGAAAGTTAACCAGGAATTAGCCAGTAAACCACCTTGGGAAGACAAGTTAGATGAAAAATGGGCAGATCTTTATATGCTAGCTACTGTAGCAGTAAATGCAAATCTTTAAATATTTTGATTTAAGTTTTAGCACCCTTATTAACTATAAGCCAGAAACCTGATCCAGTAAATAAATAAATTTACAAATAAACCCTAGTGTGTTTTAAATTTCAGTTGTTTTTGTATTAAGTTATTCACACGGTATGCAATAATATTTAAAGGTTATTTATGAAATTTGGTATAAAATTTTAACTTAGCAATTTTTGTGTATTTTGTGCTAAACAGTATGAATGACTTGTCTGAAGCCCTTCACAATCTAAATCTCTATCCGGTAAAAATAGAGGTTTCCAAAGATTTCAATAGGTATATACCAGACATAGAAGAACCTATGGAATTCAACGCTCCACCTCCGGAGAAACCCAAGCCCAAGAAAAGGATGAGATTGGTGGGATGGAGGCGTGTGCGCAGGAGGAAACCTACAACTAGGAGGATTCCTAAAATAGAAAATCCCTTAGATAAAGGAAAAGGGATTGAAGACAGGGAAAGTTCTAGACAGATGGAAATACAGTTTGGGGAATATTCGAGACAGATGGAAAAAGAGTTTGGAGAAGTTTCTAGGCAAACCCAGAGAGAAATTGGGGAAAGCTCTAGACAAGTTGAAGAATTACCATTTCAGGATGAATTGGATCGTGCATTGGCAAGTTGTGACGTAGTCAGGCCTGTCAATAATAATTTTTACTCTTATCCTGTCGAAAATCAACTCCCTATAAACTTAGAACTAGCAATTCCAGAACCTATAATTCACACCCAACCGTTAGGAATGGACGAGTGGTGGACCAATGATTGGCAGTTCCAAAACCTGCTCAACAGTCCTTATTCCTTTCTCCCTCAATTCGACCCAGAACCTATACCAAATCCACCCATGAGTAATGAATATTTAGCTGAACTCCGCCACTTTGGCGAGGAGCTAATGGATGCAGGAAATAGGATCAGGGAAGTAGGAGAACAGATCTCCTGAAAATACGACGAGAGGGAACGTTGTTACTAAAATACCAACTGACAAAAGGATAATAGGTTGTGAAACTGTGATTGTAAAAAATAAATAAGTAGAATATAGTCTATAAAATAACTAAAATAAAACTTGTAAGATAAAGGTGTGTATGGATGCATATTATAAAATATATAAAAATGGGAATCGAGAAATTGATAATTTTGGCTATATTTGTGTTATGAACTTTGTATAATTGTTTTGTGTATGATTATTATTTATTTGATACTAATACATTATATATATTAATTATCAGATGGAAAACGCTAATAATGAACCAGTTAATGAGGTTAATCAATCTGAGCAACAACCGGGGGATCAATATATGACTAGGCAAGATATAGAAAATATCGTTGCTCAAGGGATAGCCAATGTTATTCCAGCAATCGTTGCTGCTGTTAAAAATCCAATCGAACCACAACAAATCGTTCCTAGCAAACGTATTTCTGAAGATAACTTCAGTAATAGCGTAAACGGAGGCAATAATCATACTAATCATGATAATGAACCACGACAAGCTCCGCTCCCTAAGAAAATGAAAGCTGCAACACCTGGTTGCACTTACAAAGAATTTCTTGCCTGTAAACCCGCTGAATTTGCAGGCAATGAAGGAGCGACTACGGCACTGCGTTGGTTAGAGAAAACCGAGGCAGTAATCACAATAAGTAAATGTGACAAGGACGATAAGGTTATGTACGCGTCAAATCTTTTCAAAGAAGGGGCGCTAGAATGGTGGAACACGGTGTTACAAGCTAAAGGAAGAAATAGGGCCTATGCCATGAACTGGGAAGAATTTAAAAGTCTTGTAGAAAGAAAATTTTGTCCCGAATATGAAAAAGATCAAAGGGCAAATAAGTTCCTAAACAATCGAATGATGGGTGTAGATTGTCGCGGTTATACTTCGACATTCTTTGAATATGCTAGAGTGGTACCAACACTGGCTTCGCCAGAACCGGTACTCATTTCTCGCTTTATTTGGGGACTGATTAGTGAAATCCGTAACATCGTTAAAGCTGCGAGACCTCGTACTATTGACGATGCGGTGGAATTAGCTAATACCCTAACTGACGAATTGGTACGCACAAGAGATGAAAACAGGAAAAAGGAACTGGCTCAGAAAATTACCCAAGGAGTTCGTATGGGTAATCGTAGTAACTTCAAGAGAAAAGGAACAGGGCAATCTTCAACTTCACCATTCTGCAGAAATTGCAAAAAGAAACATTATGGAAGATGTAATGTAACTTGCAATTTTTGCAAAGGCATAGGACATCGTGAAGAAGATTGCAGAAAGAAAACAAGAATCTGCTTTAACTGTGGTGAAGCAGGACATTTTAAAACAGAATGTCCTAAATTGGTCAAACCAGCAGACAACAAAGCTAAGACAGCCGATGGAGCTACTAAAAAGAATGTCAGAGCATTCCAGCTGACTACTCAGGAAGCAGAACTCATTCCAGATGTGATAGCTGGTACGTTCTTAGTTCACAATATTTACGCAAAAGTATTATTTGACTCTGATGCAAACCAAAGTTTTATAAATACTTCATTCTGCCAAGCTCTTAATTTACCATTAACCAACCTTAGGCAAATCTTTACAGTCGAAACGGCAGACGAAAATTCTGTCAAAATAGATAAGGTTTTGCAAAAAGAAAATATAGAACTTTCAGGTCATAAATTTCATGCAAACCTATTGCCAATGAAGTTAACTGGATTCGATGTCGTATTAGGAATGGATTGGTTAGTAGCCAACCATGCTCGAATCCTTTGTGATAAAAATTATGTAGAAATTCAGGCACCTACTGGAGAAATAATCACGATTACAGGAGATAAACCACGAAAACCCATGAAGTTCATATCAGTAATGAAAGTTTCTAGTTATGAACGAAAACAAGGAATAGTATATATGATTTCAGTAATCATTAATACTAAGGGTAAAGAACTTAAGGAAATTCCTGTAGTCTCAGAATACCCAGATGTATTCCCAGAAGATTTACCAGGATTACCACCAGATAGGGAGGTAGAATTTAGAATCCATCTAATTCCAGGAACTACACCGATAGCCAAGGCACCCTATCGGTTAGCACCTGCAGATATGTTAGAACTGAAAAAGCAATTAGATGAATTACTAAGTAAAGGTTTCATACAACCTAGTTCATCCCCGTGGGGAGCACCAGTATTGTTTTTAAAGAAAAAGGATGGTTCGATGAGAATTTGTATTGATTATAGAGAATTGAATAAGGTTACAATTAAGAATCGATACCCATTACCTAGGATTGATGATCTTTTTGATCAACTTCAAGCAGCTATATATTTTTCTAAGATCGATTTACGCTCTGGATATCATCAATTGAAGGTGCAAGAAGAAGACATACCTAAAACTGCTTTCAGAACTAGGTATGGTCATTACGAATTTACAGTCATGCCCTTCGGATTAACGAATGCACCTGCCGCATTCATGGACATGATGAATAGAATCTGTAAACCGTATTTGGATAAATTTGTAATTGTTTTTATCTACGATATACTTATTTATTCAAAAAGTCAGGACGAGCATTGTGAGCATTTGCATGCACTCTTAACTTTGTTAAGAAAAGAAAAGCTGTACGCCAAATTCTCGAAGTGTGAATTTTGGTTGGAAGAAGTACAATTCCTCGGACACATGGTGAATCACGAAGGTATTCACGTAGATCCTGCTAAGATAGAAGCAATTACCAAATGGAAGGTTCCACAATCCGCAATGGAAATTAGAAGTTTTATAGGTTTAGCCGGATATTATAGACGGTTTATTAAGGATTTTTCCAAGACAGCTGTACCATTAACTAAGCTAACCTGTAAAGCAGTTAAGTTTGAATGGGGACCTAAGCAAGAGGAAGCTTTTAGGATTTTAAAGCAAAAGTTAACAAATGCCCCAATCCTAGCTTTACCAGAAGGAACTGAAGATTTTGAAGTTTATTGTGATGCTTTAAAACTAGGATTAGGATGTGTGCTAATGCAACGCAAGAAGGTAATTGCATATGCTTCAAGACAATTGAAAAAGCACGAGGAAAATTATACAACCCATGACTTAGAGTTAGGAGCCATAATTTTTGCTCTTAAGATTTGGAGACATTATCTGTACGGAAGTAAATTTACTGTCTATACAGATCATAAAAGTTTAATATATATATTTGGGCAAAAAGAGTTAAACATGAGGCAAAGGAGATGGATGGAAATCCTAAGTGACTACGACTGTGATATTCAGTATCACGAAGGAAAGGCAAATGTAGTTGCAGATGCCTTAAGTCATAAGTACCATGAGAAACAACGACGAGTTCGTGCTCTTAGATTAAATCTACAGTTAGATTTAATGGAACAACTAAAGCATTTCCAAGAAACAGCAATCAAGGATGATGCTGAAGGAATGAAGGGACGAATAAAAGAATTAGAACAAGGAGCTGATGGAATTTGGAGGTTCCACAAAAGAAGAATTTGGGTACCTAAGCAGGGAGAATTAAGAAATAAGATTTTAGAAGAAGCTCATAAATCTAGGTATACTATGCACCCTGGAAACAATAAGATGTATCAAGATTTAAGGAATAACTTTTGGTGGATAGGAATGAAAAAGGACATAGCTTGATATGGTTCTACATGTCTTACTTGTTCACAAGTTAAGGCAGAACATCAGAAACCTTCAGGTCTACTACAACAATTAGAAATGCCTGTATGGAAATGGGAACTCATAACAATGGATTTTGTTACTAAGTTACCCAAAACCAGAAAAGGTAATGATGCGATTTGGGTAATTGTGGATCGATTAACCAAATCAGCTCATTTTCTGCCCATGAAAGAAACCTTTAGCATGGAAAGGTTAGCAAAGTTGTATGTAGATGAATTCGTATCCCTACATGGAGTTCCACTCTCCATTGTATCAGATAGGGATAGTCGTTTCACTTCGCACTTCTGGACAAGTTTCCAAAAAGCTATGGGAACTAAATTAAACTTGAGCACTGCATATCATCCACAAACAGACGGGCAAAGTGAAAGAACAATCCAAACTCTAGAAGACATGCTCAGAGCATGTGTGATAGATTTTGGTGGAAATTGGGATGACCATTTACCTTTAATTGAATTCTCCTATAACAATAGTTATCATTCAAGTATTGAAACTGCCCCATTCGAGGCACTTTATGGAAGAAAGTGCAGAACTCCGGTTTGTTGGGCAGAAATAGGAGAAAGTCAACTCTCAGGTCCTGAAATAGTACAAGAAACGACCGACAAGATTACTCAAATTAAAGAAAGATTGAAGACAGCTCGAGATCGTCAGAAAAGTTATGCTAATAATAGATGAAAGCCGTTGGAATTCCAAGTAGGAGACAAAGTATTGTTAAAAGTTTCACCTTGGAAATGAGTAGTTCGATTCGGTAAGAAAGGAAAGTTAAGTCCAAGATACATAGGACCATTTCCGGTGATCCAACGTATAGGACCAGCTGCTTATCGTTTACAACTACCAGAAGAGTTAGTTGGAATACATGATGTATTTCATGTATCCAATCTCAAGAAATGCTTATCAGACGAATCTTTGGTAGTACTTCTCCAAGATATAGAGGTAAACGAAAAGTTAAATTTTGCTGAAAAGCCATTACAAATCGAAGATCGAAAGGTGAAATTTCTCAAACACAAACGACTAGTGCTAGTTAAAGTTAAGTGGGATTCAAAGAGAGGACCAGAATACACTTGGGAGCTGGAATCTGAAATGAAGCAAACGTACCCCTACTTGTTCCAGTAAATCTCGAGGACGAGATTTTTATTAAGGTGGGGAGAATGTAACAACTCTCATCAAAAGTCCTATTTATTAAGTTAATTTATCCAATAGGAAACCCTAATTGAGACACCCAAGTGATTCTGCATAAACCCTAAAATTTTCAGAACAATCGGAATCAGGATCAGGGCCCCTAAAACTCAGGGGGGGTAAACCCTAGTTGGTAATATCTAAACAGTTTTACGTGTAAATTGAAAATGCATGCGAGACCAACTCATCTGAGCTACTGGGACACGGGGCTACCCTATGGTAGTAGGTACCCCGTCGCGCCACGCGAAGGCCCCTCGCGCCACGCGAGGGCGCCGTTTTTCATGTATAAATAGTAGGGCCTGTTACATGCAATTGTGCGTTAGTTCGATGATCAAAGTCATTTCGTACACTAAGATATCGTAGAATTACTATAAAAACACACACAAATCACGAAGTGCTGCCGCAATACAGGGTAATAACTGGATCGCTGCTACGATTCAATGTCCGATCGATTAAACTATCCAATGGATGTTTAAGTGCTGCCCACATTAGGGTTCATGCTTTGTCATTCGTCGTTAATTCGATGGATGTTTAAGTATCGCACTTTGTCATTCGATGTGAGGGTTTAATCTCGTGAGTTATCGTAAATGCTGTATTAGTTACTAACCTAGTTTGTGTGCATTGTTATTTAAACTAGGTTAAAAGGCTAATCAGTAGGCTAGGCTCTGCTCAAAATAAATCTGCAACATGAGTCATTCTCTTTATATCAAATTTGATTTCAAAATCATTTTTATTATCAACGTTATAATTACAGGGATTAAGTCTTTGTAATCACCAAATTACAGCCGGTATGTGGGGTTTTGTATACATTACTTGATAAACTTCACCATTGGACAACGGGGTAGCCAAGGGGTGATATGACCATAGTCACAGACACCATCGGGCTAAGAGGCTACCGATGAATGTCGAGTGACAAATACTGTGGGTAGTTGGTTGATATCAGGAAACATTGTAATCGCTCTTAATACTGTAAATTATAACAAAACGAGTTGTTTTAGTAAAAAGAATGATTCACCAGTATTTTCCGCTGACAAAACCTTTTTCAAACATGTTTCAGGTGATCTAGTGTGATCCAGGAAAAATGTCGCGAAGCACTACAAAGCTTAAGGAAGTGGCTCAGTATAAAATAAAGAAACATGTTTTGTAAAATAAAGATTTCTCAGTGAAATCATATGATTGTAAATTACAGGGTTTTATCCCAAGATGTGAAATAAAATTTCAGTTTTAAAAAGATCCTAAAGAACTTCCGCTGTTAAATAAATACCACGGGATTTTCTGTCCCGCGGCTCCTGAAACGGGTCAAACCGGGTCGGGGGCCGTGACAGAACAAGCTGCCTAAGCGTATTGGTGCTACTACTATTACTACTTCTGCTACTCCCAGTGACAACAAGCGAAAGTGGGATGGAACCTCCAGCAAGGGTTCCACTTCGGTTCAATCTCAGTCTCAGCAGAAAAGGACTGACGACTACAAGAGCCCTGGTCAGCAATCAACTGGTAACCAAAGTCAAGGTGGGTACAGGGGAATACACCCCAAATGCAATCGCTGTAATCTACACCACAGCAGGCCATGCACCAGGAGTAACTGTCATCGGTGCAACAAGCCAGGCCACGCCGCAAAGGATTGCAGAAGTTTATACCCCGCAAACCAGAATCATCAGCAACAACAAGCCTCACAGAATCAACGCCAGCAGCAGCAGCAGCAAGGTAACAACAAAGGGTGCTTTCAGTGTGGAGCTGAAGGCCACTTCAAGAGAGATTGTCCCCAACTGAACCGGAACCAGAACAACAACAACAATAATAACAACCAGGGGAATGGAAACAACGGGGGTAACAATGGCAATGGTGCAAGGGTCGTGTGTTTGTTATTGGCCAGGGTGAAGCGAGGAATGATCCCAATGTTGTGACGGGTAAGTTCCTACTGGATGACTTTTATATTACTGTCTTATTTGATTCGGGTGCCGATACTAGCTACGTGTCCTTAAAAGTTAGTCAAATGCTTAAGCATACCCCAACACTATTGAACACCAAGCACACTGTAGAGCTAGGTAATAGTAAAAGTTTAGAGGTCACACACATAGTCAAGGGTTGTAATCTTGTTCTTGCTGGTCACACCTTCTCTGTCGACCTCCTTCCTATTGTTCTGAGTAGTTTCGACGTTGTCATTGGAATGGACTGGTTGTCCCAACACCAAGCAGAGATTCTTTGCAACGAAAAGATTGTCCGTATTCCTCGTTCAGGTGATGAACCTCTCATGATTCGTGGCAACAAGAGTGGTGCTGTGGTGAGCATCATCTCTTTCCTTAAGGCCCAGAAGTGTTTGCGAAAGGGCCACACTGCTATTTTGGCTCTCGTTACTGACACCTCGAAGAAAGAGGAGAAGATAGAAGATTTTCCGATCGTACGTGACTTTCCTGAGGTATTCCCTGAGGAATTACCTGGTCTTTCGCCTCATCGCCAGGTCGATTTTCAAATCGAGCTAGCTATTGTAGCAGCGCCCATAGCTCGAGCACCTTATCGTCTAGCCCCATCAGAATTGGAAGAACTGTCCACGCAACTGCAAGAGCTTTTGAATAAGGGTTTTATCCGTCCTAGCTCTTCGCCATGGGGAACTCCAGTGCTATTCGTGAAGAAGAAAGACGGTACCTTCAGGATGTGTATCGACTATCGAGAACTCAACAAGGTGACTGTGAAGAATCGTTATCCTCTTCCACGTATCGATGACTTATTCAACCAGTTGCAAGGGTCGAGCTTTTACTCGAAGATTGATTTGAGATCGGGTTATCACCAACTGAGAGTCCGAGAAGAGGACGTCTCCAAAACAGCATTTAGAACTCGTTATGGACACTACGAGTTTTTGGTCATGCCTTTTGGGCTGACAAACGCACATGCGGTTTTCATGGACCTTATGAATCGAGTGTGCAACCCTTATCTAGATAAGTTCGTTATAGTTTTCATCGACGACATCATGATCTATTCTAAGAGTCAGGAAGAGGACGAGCAGCATCTACGACTTATCTTGGAACTCCTTCGAACAGAACAGCTTTATGCAAAGTTCTGGAAATGCGACTTCTGGTTTCGCGAAGTCCATTTCCTAGGCCACGTGGTGAACAAGGATGGGATTCACGTTGATCCATCCAAGGTTGATTCGATCAGGAACTGGCCTGCGCCCCGTACACCAACAGAAATCCGCCAATTTTTGGGTTTGGCAGGTTACTACAGAAGATTTATCAAGGATTTCTCCAAGATCGCGCAACCTCTCACTTTGCTAACTCAGAAAGGTGTCACCTATCGCTGGGGTGATGCCCAGGAAACGGCATTTCAACACTTAAAGGATAGACTTTGTAGCGCCCCTATCCTCTCATTGCCTGAAGGCACAGACGATTTTGTGGTTTATTGCGACGCATCCATTCAAGGACTTGGATGTGTGCTGATGCAACGTGATAAGGTCATTGCTTATGCGTCACGTCAACTTAAAGTTCACGAACAGAACTACACTACGCATGATTTGGAGCTGGGAGCTGTTGTTTTTGCACTCAAGATATGGATACATTACCTGTACGGTACCAGGTGCACCATTTACACCGATCACAGGAGTCTCGAGCATATCTTCAAGCAAAAGGAGTTAAACATGCGTCAACGTCGATGGGTTGAGCTATTGAACGATTACGAATGCGCGATCAAGTACCATCCAGGCAAAGCCAATGTTGTGGCTGACGCCCTCAGTCGAAAGGACACTACGCCTAAGCGCGTGCGAGCATTACACCTTACCATCCAGTCTAGTCTGCCTGCACAGATACGAGATGCTCAGGTAGAAGCATTGAAACCAGAGAACGTCAGGGCTGAAGCCCTACGTGGCTCAAGGCAGCGGTTAGAACAAAAGGCAGACGGTGCCTACTACGTAACAGGACGCATTTGGGTCCCATTCTATGGCAACCTACGAGAGCTTGTGATGGATGAGGCACACAAGTCTCGTTACTCAGTACATCCTGGTTCAGATAAGATGTACCACGACTTGAAAACTACGTATTGGTGGCCTAGCATGAAAGCTCACATAGCAACCTACGTTAGCAAGTGCTTGACTTGTGCGAGAGTAAAGAATGAATATCAGAAACCATCAGGCCTACTCCAACAACCAGAGATACCACAATGGAAATGGGAGCAAATTTCCATGGATTTCGTTACTGGCCTGCCTAGATCTCAGCGCGGAAATGACACTATTTGGGTGATCGTGGATCGACTCACAAAGTCTGCACACTTCTTGGCTATCAAGGAAACAGATAAGTTCTCAACTCTAGCAGACGTTTATCTTAAGGAAGTTGTTTCGAGGCACGGGGTGCCCACCTCTATTATCTCTGATCGTGATGCACGTTTTACTTCTGAACTATGGCAAGCAATGCACAAGTCCTTTGGCTCACGTTTAGACATGAGCACAGCTTATCACCCGCAAACGGATGGGCAGTCTGAACGCACCATCCAGACCCTTGAAGACATGCTTAGGGCATGTGTGATTGACTTTGGCAACGGTTGGGAAAAACATCTGCCACTAGTGGAATTCTCGTATAATAACAGTTACCACACCAGCATTCGGGCCGCTCCATTTGAGGCATTGTACGGGCGTAAATGCCGGCCACCTCTTTGTTGGGCAGAGGTTGGCGATAGCCAGATCACTGGCCCAGAACTTGTGGTAGACACAACAGAAAGGATTGCTCAAATACGACAACGAATGGCGGTAGCTCGTGACCGTCAGAAAAGCTACGCTGATAAGGGCAGGAAACCACTCGAGTTCCAGGTTGGGGATCGAGTGCTACTCAAAGTCTCACCCTGGAAGGGTGTTGTTCGTTTTGGAAAACGAGGCAAACTTAACCCATGATATGTTGGACCATTCGAAATCATAGAGAAAATAGGCAAGGTGGCCTACAAACTGAACCTACCAACAGAACTCAGTGCAGTTCACAACGTTTTCCACGTGTCGAATCTGAAGAAGTGTCTGTCAGATGAGACCCTCGTAGTTCCTTTGAAGGAGCTCACTATCGATGAACAGTTACGATTCGTCGAGGAACCAGTTGAAATCACGGACCGAGATGTTAAGGTCCTCAAGCACACTAGAATACCTCTTGTTCGAGTTCGTTGGAACTCCCGTCGTGGCCCAGAGTTCACCTGGGAACGCGAAGATCAAATGAAACAAAAGTATCCCCAATTGTTCGCAAACAGTACAACCACTACTGAGGCTGAAGCTACTGCGGAATTTTGGGACGAAATTACTGATCAACGGGGGGAGGATGTGACACCCCAGGAAAACCAGGAAACCACGCAACTCAACTATCTTCCTCAGTGAGTACGTACCAAATTTCGGGACGAAAAGTCTTTCAACTTGGGGATAATGTGACAACTCGTATTTTAGAACCTTCTTTATACTTTGATGCAACGTATGTGAACGTTATGTGATTATGTGAACTTTGATGCTTAATGAAAATGTTATGTTTTATATGTGTGTTTTGTGTAACGAATGAATGTATATAATATGATAGCATTAAACGAGCCCAAACGCACAACATAACCCGATCGCACAAGCTCTTTCGGGCTACACTACTTGTACTCGAATCAAGAGGGCGGCCCAAGTTAGGGTTCGGCCCACTCCTCATTCTCCTTTTATTTGCGCACACATATCCATTGTGGGGTTGGTTTCTCATAAGTTAGCAAACTCAAGAATACACACAAAACGCTAATCTCTCCTTCTCTCTCTCAAACCCGACGGCAACAACATCCATCTCTTCGAAGCTCTCTCGATTCAGATTATTTCTATTTGAAGCTTGATAACCGGTTAGTGTTTTATGATGCTTGTTGTTATATAATATATGGTTGCCATGATTCTATGTGATAGTTAGGGTTCTTGGTATGAATAAGGAATGGTTCTTGATGTGGTAATATTCATATGATTCGGGTTACATGTTATTGATCTAGAACCGTGTAGATGTTAATCGGGCATTATGTTCCCGTTTTTGGATTGTTGTATAGGGAATATTGCATCTTAATGATTAATCAAACAATTTGGTTCAATAAAGATTAAGTTGGATTGTTATGTTTAGATGAATTGTTAGGGTTCATATGAAAGTGGAGATAAAAACCTTGTTTGATCGATGATTTCATGATCTAAAACTGTTGAGTGTGTTAATTGATTGACGTGTAAAAAGGAAACTGTTGTATGATTAAAAACCGATTGCTTGAAGTTAGGGGATTAGGCAACCGATCGCACCAGACCAAATCACACAAGATTGGAACACACAAGTTCTGATCGCACAAGCCCTTGGATCGCATAAGGGCATGTCGCACAAGATTTGGTACAATTACAAGTAGTAGTACAGGGTACAATCAAGTTATGCATGATCGCACAAGGTCTTGTGGATCGCACAAGACGGTGCCGATCGCACAAGTCCTTGGGCCACACACAATAGTTGGACTTTTTTATACTGTTGGGCTTCAAAGCCCAAACTCCATCGCACAAGATAGTCCAGTCGCACAAGAGGTCCCGAGTCGCACAAGATCAAATGGATCGCACAAGATATGTTATCTGTTTGTTTAATTGGGCCGTGTATATGCTTATAGATTTGTTTGGGTTTCTTGTTATTGGGCCGGGTACTATTGGGTATCAACGGGTGACTCGCACAAGGCCGTTAGACTTGTGCGAGCCCAATCTTTTGATCGCACAAGTTCGGATATGTTATGATTGTTAAACGTGATGATATGTGTTGCCATGATCTATATGTGTTCGTAACTTGCTATCTCTGTGTAAACATACGTGCACTACTCGAAACCAAAACCTGACTTATATGGTAACCATGTTAGGACGTGGTTGACCTCTAACAGCTCGATTGACCTTTCGTTTATCTGCCGAGGTAACCTAAGGTGAGTTCACACTTTCTACAAAGCATGGGATTCCCAGGGGTTGGGAATGGGTTAAGGAATATGGATTCCTCGTCCTTTCTTGGGTAGGACAGTACGGGTTCAGGAATATAATTCCTCATCCTCATGGACAGTTAAATTTCACTAGACCAAAACTCTATCACGAAGTCCCTCCTTTTTATATCGACTTAATCGCCGGGCCAATGGCGAGCGGGTCATTAGTTAGATAGCGCTATTTAGGTCTGACAAGCCTCACACCGTGCCGCAGAGGACGGGCGTGAACTAATGGACTATGGCATGTCAATGATGATAGACATTGACAGTTCAGGGCACATAAACATGACTACAGTCAGCAGTCGATATGGTAACGAGTCTAGTAGTATATACATGGGATAGCCCCCACGGCCAGAGAGTCAGATAATTAAACATGGGGTAGCCCCCATGGCTGGATTGCCAAAGTAAACGGGAATAAACAAAACACGTTTTCAACTATGGGGTAACCCCCACGGCAGGGATGCCAGTTAAAGGAAACTGTTTTTGGGAACAACTTAAAACGAACACCCAACAGTGAACTCGCTCAACTTAGTTGTTGACTCGTTACTACATGCTTTGCAGGTCAATAGGTACTTAGCTGGAGCTTGCATGGGGAAGAGTCGTTGTGGGGCATGGACAACTGTGTGCCATGTTAAACATTGAAACGTTTAAACTTATGTTTTGGTTTTAAACATTATGCTTCCGCTTTGCAACTTAAACTATGTTTTGTTTGAACACCAATTGTATTGGTTGGACTTTATAATTACTTACATGCTTGTTCAATATGATTAGTGGCTTGATCCTGGTCAGTCACGCCTCCAAGCGGTGATACTCCGCGTGTGGATTTTTGGGGGTGTGACACTGTGTTTTGTTACATTCCTGCATCTACAAGACTAACCAAACTTGTTTTGATGGGTTAGTAAAATATTTATGTATACCTGAAATATTTGTTTGAACTCATTCCAATGTCTCCTCGCTTGACAAAGGCTATATCATGACAATAAGCTCAACTAACAGATATTATAGCATACACACCTAGCAAAATATATTAATGCACATATGCATTTCACTATGGTCTTTCTAGAATGAAAATCTCTACTTTGGTAGGAGATGGTAATAATCATTTCTTAGAACAAGTGACTGAACAACCTATAACATGCTTTAAGGTTGCACTTTGTCCTTACTAAAATGTCCCAACATCATCTTCTGGATGTAGTTTGATCGATTGATAAATATATAATTACACATATACTCAAACTGCAGGTCGAGTGCAATTAGATTGTGCCAAGGTCATTCAAAAATCCACACTTTAAAATCTCGAGATTGTCTCTCGATGGTTCCTAAACATCATCACTGTAAATTGCAATTATAATGACTTTTAATAGAGAACTTATGATAAAAATATGAATAATTTATCAAACTCATATCCATCTTAATCAAAGTATCTCCTGAGTTGTACAACACTTGCTCGACTATTTTAGTCCATGCATATTCTGGTAACTTTATAAGATACATTCCCGAGGTTTTGATATCAGAGCTTCAAGCATTTACAATCATGCACATACTTTTCCACTTTTACCAACTATGTATGTACGTGCACTCTTCAGGAGTTCTTTTTTTTTACGTAGACTTCATCATTTAACTCATTGATTTCTACATCATATAAAAGATGTCTTGAACATATTGTACCATGCTTACAGGTTGAGACATCATACTCACTGGATACAATTTATTCTGCGTATGTATATTGGTGCACAAGATTTACATCCTTAAGATATTTCGATTAACTTTTTAAGCACTCAACTGCTTTAAGAAACTCATGAGGAGTTCCAATTATATTATATTCGATAAGAAATACAACATATATAATGTATTCGGATCCGAATATCTATACAATAATCATGCTATTCCCGAGAACTTACTTTACATGATTTTGATAATTTAAATCCTTCATAGACTTTCATGTAAATATTCAATATCAAGTGATACATAAAATTCAAACGACGCATGTCAATTCTCTCTTTATATAATACCAGACTAATAAGATACTGGAAAGTCAATGCATCCACCATTAGAGAATATATATCCTCATAATCAGTCATAGGTCTTTGCGAAAATTCTTGTGCCACCAATTTTTCCTTATCTCATTTAATTTGATTTTCACATGATTCGCATAAAAGACCCATTTGTATCCAACATACTTTACAAATTCAATTGTATGGACCGTTGGTCTGAAAACTTTCCATTTCATTAGAGAATTCAACTCTGCCTTATTTGCGACTTTTCGCTTTTGGCCAATCTTTTATATGTATTAATTCATAGGCAGATCTTAAATTTTGATCCTCGTCATTTAACCATTTCAAGCGCTACATTATATACAAAAGTATAACGACGTCGATTTTAATTTCGATTCCATACATATCTTAGACATGATACAACTTATCGAGATCTCTTTATTTTCAGGTACCTGGGGTTCTTCTTGAACCATCATGTCTATTGTCTCTTCAGGAGACCATTTTAATATAACCTCGACTTGACCATCTTAATTAGTTGCTCCAATTTTCGAGGAATTTTATTATTGGAATCGGATGCTCTACCACGCTTCAGACGTGCAATAGACTCATTACAAACATGTGGTGATTGTCCTTATAGAATACTCATCTTAAATGGAGCATTAGCAGTTGGTATATGTGACATAGTCACCTTTTTTAGGTCAATGAATGCGTCTGGTAATAGATTCACTAATCTTTGTAAATGAGTTATTCTTTGAACTTCTGGTTCACACTTTTAGTTTTGAGGATCAATGATAATTCATACCAACTCATTTTTTTTCAACTGCTTTTTATCTCCCCCTGATGTTGGGAATGTTAATCCATTTAAATGGATATCAATTAATTGAGCCATAAATAAATATCTCATGAAAGGCTCTATTCGTTATCATATATTCCCAGCCACCTTTCAAGGTCCCATCTTTGTGTGTAGTTGTGGATCAATTTTAATATATACCGCACAACCAAAAATCTTAGAAGGGATATCTTTGGTTCCTTACCAAAAACCAACTATAATGGGGAGAACTATTACAACATGTTGGTTTGATGTGAATTAATGTTATCGCATATGTAAAATCACATGTACTCAAATTAAAACATAAACTTTAGCACTCATGATTATTGGCTTTGCAATCAATCGTAGACGTTTGGTTACCGTCTTCAACAAAAGCAATTCGTGTATAAATATATAGAAAGTTCAACACTTATTCCAATAATCATTTATCACTTGGGAATTAAATTTACCAAAACAAATATGCCAATGTGGAATAACATGCTTGCTATCTTCGTAGCTAAGACAAATCATGCAAACTTCAAGTTGCATACATGATAACCATTTAGACGATGCATCGATTTGAAACACTAAATGGTATCATGTTGGGATATGCATATCCTTTAATCACTTCCAAAATAGGGATACGTACCCTCTTTTATATGGCAAATATATAATTTATGAGAGCAAACATTACATGCTAATTATTAGCTTGAAGAATCGTCCAGTTCTTCGTTATGTTTCACATCATCATTGACTCGGCGTGGTCTAACCGGTCATGCCAACTAATTAAATAGTTATGATTCATAAACTTCTGGTTTATGTAATGTATCGACATTTGAAGCTATCATTATATTTCTATTCCATACTAGAAATTATTCTCATATAATTACTCCTTTCTTTTGCCACTGCATGTGGTCAACATGACAATTATTACAATTCTTATGGTCGATCTCATCATTACAAGTTTCTCAATTATGTCCATGATCATTTCCTTTACAATGATCAATATATAATCACATTTACTATTGGGAATGAAGTAGAACCAAAACAAGCTTCATACCTTTTCATTATTTACTCGGTCACATGAGTATAAAATCATTTCAAACTTTTCATAACTCTTATCATGATATTGTTACTGCATAAACATATACTCTCTTTGCTTAAAATCAATTGAAAAGTAAATGAGATATAAGATTTATCAATCTAGTATCTTACGACCTTTAATAACTTGATAATGATGTTCGGAAAGTATGACGTTTTTCATTATAGTAATAATAATTAATAAACCATATCTTAGGTTTAGTTGTTCTCTCAATAATTTTTATAATAATAAATGATAGCATACAAAATAAAATAGTATATATAGACAGGATATGAAATCTTACAAAAACCAATTTACAAATGCATACTAATATTGTAGTATGCACACCAATGTATATTATTAACACTAATACATCTACACAATAAACCATTTAATCACTGAATGTATCTATTAAACCAGTTAATCATGTACAAGCATACGAAAACAATTTTAAAGGATTATATTATAAACAAATATATTTAAATTAACATTGTTCACAGATAATATATACACCTTTAACTTTGAGATACTATTAGTAATATCTATCAATCAATATATTTAATATTCGTAACATATAGATCATTGCATATATTACATTACAGTAAAGTAATATATGATAATAGATATGATTGATTAATATCTGTACGAATCACAACTCCAACCTATATCACTTGTTTACTCTAAAACTCTTAATTTTGTCCAAAAATTATAATTTATTAATACATAATTTTAGTAGTAAGTTTTATGGACAATCATTTTGTTTTGGTTCCCATGGAATTTTCAACCACTACTAATGTCATAACCAATATCGGCAAAAGTCGATTTATATTAATTAATATAATATGGAATTTCTAATGAATCAAATCTCCATATAATTTTATAAAATACTGCTGGTTTAAAGATGAGGATAACACACAGAAGTCATCTTCCTAGTATTAGGGTTTTTTTAACCCTACCATAACACCCATTCACAGATACCCGAAATCAAATTGTTGGAAACTCGAAACATTTACAGTCAAATATTCTTAACAATCACATATGATTCACATAGATTTATAAGAAGAGTTTAATTACCTGGTTTGTAAAGAAATCGATATATAGCTTCGCAAACTCAGTTATGTGGCAACTATATGTGGGAACTCGCTGCAAACCAAAACTCCAAATAGTGGTGATCCTCGATCGGTGGTTGCGAAGTTTTGTAATTAATAGAAATAAAATCAACCAAATATATTAATATTACAAATCAGCCAAATAAAATATTAATATGTTGTTTTAGATCATTATCTAATATATCATATAAAATTAATATCATGTCAAGAGTACACACGATAGCAATTAAATACGTTTTTTTTATTTAGCATAGAAATCCATACAAAAATTAATATTTTAACCAAGTGCTAATTGATAAAATAAATGTTTGTTTATGATAGAATGTGTTTACATGCCTGAACGCGCGGAAAAATTTGTAATTTTGGATCGACTTGTTATTTTTAATAAACCGCCCGATCAAAATCGGAATTTTAATAAAACACTCTGAACAGAAGAGAGCGTTGCCATTAATTTCTTCCCCGACTATAAGTCTCGTTTACCCATTTACAAGACCGACGCAAGAATCAACCCAACCCAATACATGCAAATTCCTTGGACTTGTTCATAATTAAATCAAGGATTCGATTTGCTTACCTGATTAGCATATTACCTTAGAAGGGCCATGGCGATGTCTTAGCTGTTGAGAGCGGCAGATTTGAGAGACTCGTGCTGATAACGTGCTGTGAAACTAGCCTAATAACAACCAATAGAAAGAAAAGAATAACAGAGGGAGAAAAGATATGATATGATATTTCATTGATTGAGGTGTATATTACAAGAGATACAAGAGATTATATATAATATAGGAAAACTTTTGGAACAAGCCTAATCTATTTTAGGTGTTGATAACCACATTAATAATAAATATATTCATAACAATGCCATTATTATTTTAATTATCAACATTTAAAACCGCTATTATAACTTTTATATGATCACTTAATCTAGACCGTTCACGAATATTTTAATCTCTAGTAAATCATCAAGGGCTTTCTTGTGACAGAGTGAAATATTTCACATTCAAACCATTCAAATCATACATTTGTTGTTTCCTAATGTAATTTCAAGGAATGATTCTTATATTTTTTTTAACGCCAAATTTGGATTACTGATGGACTATTTGAGTATTATCGTGCCACCAGCAAAACCACCCGATCATATTCATCTCCACTAGGCAAATGCCTATACACCAATTCAGCAGAAAACCCAATAAATATGGGAAAAACTCCCTTGTGGAAATCAAACCCAGGACCTATTAGTCACAAAGTCTTGTGGGAATGATTCTTATATTAGACTTCAAATAAAAAGTTAACGGTACTTTTAATAAAAATATTAGATGGAAGATTTGGAAAACAAGTGAAAACGAGTGCATGTCAAAATTGTAATAATTGAAGTAGATTAAAAGACACCAAGCCAACTGGTTTCAAGCACTTTTTTGCACTTGGGAGCATCCAAATTCAAATAAAACGGAGATAATTCCAATTCTAAATCAAAAGGTTACTATGTAAACTAAATCAAAAGGTTAATTACAATGTAAATAAAAGGTTAGAATATAGTGTAGAGCATATATATGCAAATTAAATCTCAATAAAGAGAGGACTTTAGCGATGTCAATCTTAACTATCAATTGAATTTGCAGAAAGTCCAGCCTTAAGACAATGCATTTTCTCTCAACCGTATGAGTTTAATGGACCAAAGAGTAGTCACGTGGCTTGCTTAAATCAACGTAGTGGGATGCTGAAAAATAAATTGTGATGGTTGGTTGGTGGCGTAAACATTAATATAATTTTGCGAATAAATCAAATTGAAGACCCAAGGCATACTTGCGTTTGGCTAAGCTTTTCACACCTCCTTATAACTTATCGACTTTTATAAAAAATTAATAAGGAGAAAAAATAATAGACAAACCTAAAAGGACTTTTTAAAATGACTTTATGTGTATAGTGGAAAAATTAATTTTGAAAAGTTACAAAATTATTCCTTTTTGAACCTCCTTATAACTTTTCATAGAACATTGTGGCTTTTTGAAACTCCTTACTCATTTTACATGAATAAGCTAAACCAAAAACTTTTTTAAAAAACAACTTATTGACTTATTGGATTTTCCCACCACATAAGTCAATCCAAATACTTTTTTAAAAACTCATTTTCAAAAAGTCATAAGTTAATAAGTTCTTTTAACAAAAAGACTTTTTTGAGTTAAATAAGCTTAGTCATAAGTTAATAACTTCTTTTAACAATGAGAGTTTAATGGGCAAAAAGTAGTCATTTACATTTAATTTTTGAGTAAATTACTTTTTGAGTCCCTGTGTTTTAGTGGTTTAACCACTTGAGTCCAAAATTAAAAAATTTAACGGTCTGAGTCCCTAGCCATTTATTTTATAACGTTTTGAGTCCAATTTTGTTCATTTTATAATGGTTTGAGTCCAATTTTGTTAAAAAAAAAGAGTTAATTATTGTTTTCGTCCCTGTGGTTTGTCAAAAATCACTATTTCAGTCAATTAAATTAAAAATTGTGATTTCAGTCCCTGTGGTTTCACTTTCGTAACAATTCCAATCCATTATTCTGTTAAGTACAGGGACTGCAATGGTTACGAAAGTGAAACTACAGGGACTGAAATCGTAATTTTTAAACTAATGGAATAAAATAGTGATTTTTGACAAACCACAGGGACAAAAACAGTAATTAACTAAAAAAAATAGACTTTAAAGGCTAAAATTTGGACTCAAAAAGACTCAAATGGTTATAAAAAAAGTGTAGAGTGACACAGGGCGTTAAACATTTTGATTTTGGATTCAAATAGTTAAAATCACTAAAATACAAGGACTTAAAAGGTTACTCTTATTTTTTCTTTAACGTCACTCTTATTTTTTCTTTAACGTCAGTTTTTTTAATCTAAATCTAAATATTACCATTTGTATAATCAGGATAAACACAATACCATTTCTTTCTTATATATTTTTCACTTTTGACACATTCCTGTTATACAATTTATTTGTTGGTGCTATTATCAGTGGCGGAAGGGTTTAAAGAATTGCCCTCGATCGCTACAAATTTTTAACTTATTTTTCTATGGTAATCACAAACTAAAGGAACCCAACTTAGTTTTTTTTTTCGTTCTTTCTGATGTAGCACTCGTTTAATGACATGACATTTGATGTGTCACTTGTTTAGTGACGTGACATTAGATCTAAATAACCTAAACTTTCACTTGTTGGCCGACAGCACTTTCAACTAACGAATTCTCTCAACCACTCTCAACTTTCAAATTATTTTTCTATGGCACTCCCAAACTAACTGAACCCTAACCCAATTAGTTATATTGCTGTTGTGGCACTTGTTTAGTGATGTGACTCTGACGAGGCCTTTTTTAATGACGTGGAACCTGGTTAGTGATGTGGCGTCAAAAGTAGCATTTTTTTTAATGACGTGGCATCTGATGTGGCACTTGTTTAGTAACGTGGCATCTGACGTCAGCAAAAATAAAAACTAACTGGGTTAGGGTTCAGTTAGTTTAGTTTGAGAGTGCTAGAGAAAAATAAGTTGAAAGTTGGGAGTAGTCGAGGGCAATTCATTAGTTGGATTGTTGCCGACCACACTCTCAACTAAGGAATTACCCTTGTCCACTCCCAACTTTCAACTTATCTTTCTATTGCACTCCCAAACTAATTGAACACTAACCTAATTAGTTTTTTTTTGCTGAATTAGCACTTGTTAGTGATGTGACAACTGACGTCGCCTTTTTTTAATGACGTGCCACTTGTTTAGTGATGGATTTAAATAACTCCAATTTTCACTTGTTGACTGGCAACACTCTTAACTAATGAATTGTCCTTGACCACTCCCAACTTTCAACTTATTTTTCTATGGCACTTCCAAACCAACTGAACGCTAGCCCAGTTAGTTTTTTTTTTCCTGATATGACACTTGTTTAGTGACGTGGCTCTGACGTGGCTTTTTTAATGATGTGGCACTTGTTTAGTGATGAGGCATCAGAAGTGGCCATTTTAATGATGTGACACTTGTTTAGTAACCTAGCCTCTGACGTTAACAAAAAAAAAAATCGGTGTTAGAGTTCAGTTAGTTTGGGAGTGCCAAGGGAAAGAAGTTGAGGGGAAATAAGTTGAAAGTTGAGAGTGGTTGAAAGCAGTTTGTTAGTTGGGATTGTTGTCGGCCAACAAGTGAAAGTTTGAGCTATTTAAATTCAATAACCCTTTAAAAAATTTAGTGTACTTTATAGGCAAAAATCTCGATCGCTCTGTTAAAAGTTCGATTAAACCCTCATTTGCCCACATAGAAAATAAATCTTGGATCCTCCTCCATGAAAGTTTGGTTAATTATATTGTTTGTTTTTGTTATCTCTTTGTGATGCAGGATCAAGTGTAGATGATCAAGCCATGGCATTTCTGGAGGCTCATAATCAAGCTACCAATGGTGATTTACGAAAACGAGCATAACTTTGGCTACAGGTCTCCGTTTTAGGCGTTCGACCAGTCAAATCGAAGCTTGAAACGAGGAGCACGTCATGGCAAGGCCCCTTTGGCCGAAAAACGCAGTCTAGTGAGAGTTATGGACACTTTTATGTTTTTTTCCGTGTTTTATGCATTTTGTTTTTGGGCTTGTGTTTGGCCCATGGCCTTTTTGTGGCCCATTTCGAATTTCTGTCTTTATTTATATTCTTCTCATGTAATTCGAATAGTCAGTTATTAGTTTTGGCAATGATCATTTTATCACTTCAAATTCTTTGCCTTTTGGATTGAATTTGGGGGGTTTAGGGAAGATTATCACGAGTATTCGTAGAATCAACGTGATCAATCCTTCATTATCGTATCACACATTACATCACTTTGCCTTAATGAAAAATGGATTTGTCCTGTTTTCTTTTCTTGTGACAGATTATTATGCGGACAATAAAGAAACCATACTCAAGAGTTTTACAAACAATTTTTAATTTATAAATGCAATGCATAATTCTATTCAAGTCTTTGGAGCTTCTTTTTCGAATGTTGAACCTTTAATATTTATGGAATTATGGTTTTATATATAGTTTCTATAAAAACACAGTTTCTATGATAGTGAAATGTCATATTTTTAGTGACGGGTGTTACATGTATCTTTGTTACAACCTTTATGGTCTCTTCTAAACCACTCAAGATGCCTCATTGTTTTAGTTTTAGCCAAATCCCAACCCTATGTGACCATTCTATGGTCCATAAGAATACTAACAAGATATAACAATGACACGGTACATATATGCATCATGACAATTAAGCGGCAACATGATAACATGAAAAACCAATTGATTCAAAAAAACCGAAGTTTAAGAAGCCATCTTGTTAGCTAAAAGCCATCTATGATCTACCCTAAGTAAACACCAAAAGTGACTAACGTTCATTAAACCAAAGAAAACAAGAATGAAATAGACTTGTTCATGCGTTACAAACTAGATCGAAAAAATAACCCCAAATGGTTAATAATTGATGGGTTGTAGATCATGGGTTTCCTTGGATCTTGATGTGAAACCCAAGAGATCTCCTTCTTTCTTGTCAAACCACCAACAAAAGCTAGCCACAAGCTATTTTTTTCTTTATCTTTGTTAGTTTATAAGATTGCACCAAAGACAACAGTCGTCTAAGTACAGGTAAAGCCGTAAAGGTATTAAATAGAAAAGAAAAACTACCCTTTCTTCGTACATAACCATGTGTTTCTCTTTGACCACTTGAAGAAATCCATCTTAGAGTACACATTCACACAAACACTTGATTCTTTTCTTTTATCATAGAACCAAATATTGTGGACAAGACTTCTAGATCGAGGTTAGTATATGATTCTTTCTTTTTATCGACTATAATCAGAAAGGTTTAACACAAGTTTTTCTTAAAATCTTAATTTTGTCGGAACTATTCCGGCACCGGTTCATCAATGTGAATATATATATATATATATATATATATATATATATATATAGAGAGAGAGAGAGGATCATGAGAAAACTAGATATAAATGAGAAAACCAAAAAAACACTAAAAAGGAGGGGGGGAGCATTTTAATGAAGGAGAGGGGGACTTTTAATGAAGGAGGGGTAAAATTGGAAAAAAAAATATATAACTTTTCAAACATTTCCCATTTCTCCATACGTTATCATTTTAAAACAAAAATGGCACCATAAGATCACAAATTTTTGTATCTTTCATTCAAGTATATTCGAGCATATTTTTTATGACATAAAAAAAGATTTATGGTGTCGTCTTGTTTTCAATACTATTATTACAGCAGTGCACATGTGCAATATAACATGTACTACAATTGCATTACATGCTTAAAATTAGCTTTTTGAGTCTAGTTTAGCTTTTAGGGTTAGTTTTTTTGGAGGTTTAAGATTAGGATTAGGTTTTTGGGTGTGGGGGGGGGGGGGTTTAGGTTTTTGGGGGGTGGGGGTGGGGGGGTTTAGGTTTTTTTCGGGTTTACAATTGCATTACATGCTTAAAATTAGCTTTTTGAGTCTAGTTTAGCTTTTAGGGTTAGTTTTTTTGGAGGTTTAGGATAAGGATTAGGTTTTTGGGTGTGGGGGGGAGGGGGGTTTAGGTGGGGGTGGGGGGGTTTAGGTTTTTTTCGGGTTTATGTTTAGGGTTTAGTTTTAGGTTTTCGGGAGGGTGGGGGGTTTAGGTTTTTTTTGGGGGTGGGGGGGGGTTAGGCTTTTGGTGGGAGGGTGAATTTAGGTTTTTGGGGGGGTGGGGGTGGGGGGTTTAGGTTTTTGGGGGGGGTGTCGGTGGGGGGTGGGTTAAGTGGTTTAAGCTTTATGTATTAGTGCACATGTGCAGTACAACAAAAAAAAAAAAAAAATTTTTTGAAATTTTTTTTCTAAGCATAAAAACTAGCGATTTTTTTATTAAAAATTGTAAAAAAAAAAAAAAAAAAAAATTGGTATGTTTTTAGGTTTATTTTAGGCATTTTTGGTTAGTTTTTTTGTTTTCTCATTTAAACTAGTTTTCTCATGATCCATCCCCTATATATATATATATAGGATTAGGCTCAAGAGTGAACACTAGTGTAGCTTGTGAACTGAGTGAACTAATCATGTCTATACACTTGTGTAGATCAATGGCCAGGATTTGATGTTGAAATACACTAGTGTATTTTACGATTTGATGATGAGATCCTGGCCATACACATGTGTAGATCAATGGCTAGGATTTGTTCACTCAGTTCTCAAATACACTACTGTTCACTCTAGAACCCCACCCTATATATATATATAGGGAGAAGATCATGCGAGAACCATCTCTTATTGCGAGAACCGCGAGAACCAATGTGAACACAACCAAAAATGCCTAAAAATAGCTAAAAATCACACAATTTTTTTTAATATTTTTTATATAAAAATCGCTACTTTTCGAAGCAAAAAAAAAAACACTAAAAGTAGCGATTTGAGCTTAAAAATATTAAAGAAAAAAAAATTAGATTTTTTTTTTATTTTTTTTAGATTTTTTTAGGTTTTTTGGGGGGGTGGGGGTTAGGTTTTTTTTAGGTCTTGTGTTCACATTGGTTCTCGCGGTTCTCGCAATAAATGGAGTTCTCGCATGAGCTCCTCCCTATATATATATATATATATATATATATATATATATATATATATATATATACTTACATTATATATATATGGCAAGGATGTATAGAAAACCCACTTTAATTTAGAAAACCCGGGAAACTCTAACCTCCCGATGTTTTTAAAAAAAAATATATATATACACATGTTATATACATGTTTTTAAGGTATTTGGGCAAAAAAAAAAAAACAAAAAAGCGCCGAGTAGATATTTTAAAAAAAAAATAAACAAGTTTTGGTGTAACACGTGTTACATTCATCTGACATATTTGTAACACGTGTTACACCAAAACTTGTTTATTTTTTTTTAAAATATCTACTCGGCGCTTTTTTGATTTTTTTTGCCCAAATACCTTAAAAACATGTATATAACATGTGTATATTTTTTTTTTAAAAAAAAATTCGGGAGGTTAGAGTTTTCCGGGTTTTCTAAATTAAAGTGGGTTTTCTATAGATACTTACATTATATATATATATAGGGAGAAGATCATGCGAGAACCACCTCTTATTGCGAGAACCGCGAGAACCAATGTGAACACAACAAAAAATGCCTAAAAATAGCTAAAAATCACACAATTTTTTATATAAAAATCGCTACTTTTCGAAGCCAAAAAAATAATTTTTTTTTAAATTTTTTTTTTTTGCACTAAAAGTAGCGATTTGAGCATAAAAAATATTAAAAAAAAAATTTAGATTTTTTAAGTTTTTTTGGGGGTTTAGTTTTTAGCATTTTAGGTTGGGGGGGGGGGGGCGGGTTTAGGTTTTTGGGGGGTGGGGGAGGGGGGTTAGGTTTTTTTTTTAAGTTTTTTGGGGGTTTTAGTTTTTAGCATTTAGCTTGGGGGGGGGGGGTTAGGTTTTTTTTTTTGGGGGGAGGGGGGTTAGTTTTTTTTAGGTTTTTTTATCTATTTTAGGTTGTGTTCACATTGGTTCTCGCGGTTCTCGCAATAAATGGAGTTCTCGCATGAGCCCCTCCCTATATATATATTAGTAGTTGACATTTATTGGTGCAAATATGATTTTGTTTTTGAGATGTAATTTGCATATATATGCTCTACACTTTATTCTAACCTTTTATTTACATAGTAAATTAACCTTTTGATTTAGTTTACATAGTAACCTTTTGATTTAGAATTGGAATTATCTCCGTTTTATTTGAGGTTGGATCAAGTAACTATTTGGATGCTACATTACTACCAAGTGCAAAAAAAGTGCTTGAAAACTAGTTGGCTTGGTATCTTTTAATCTACTTCAATTATTACAATTTTGACATGCACTCGTTTTCACTTGTTTTCCAAATCTGCCATCTAATATTTTTATTAAAAGTACCATTAACTTTTTATTTGAAGTCTAATATAAGAATCATTCCTTGAAATTACATTAGGAAACAACAAATGTATGATTTGAATGGTTTGAATGTGAAATATTTCACTCTCTGTCACAAGAAAGCCCTTGATGATTTACTAGAGATTAAAATATTCGTGAACGGTCTAGATTAAGTGATCATATAAAAGTTATAATAGCGGCTTTAAATGTTGATAATTAAAATAATAATGGCATTTGTTTTATGATGCTTACATCAATATTTAAGGATATTAAAGAACGTGGCCCGTTTTATGCCAAAAAACCAAATTTTAAATGTGTGGCGCCATATTCATCATTTCATCGTACTTTCGTTTTCCTATCAAATATTAATTATTTACTAGGACGGCTCAACCATTTTAGTAGACTAAAGCGAATTAAAAACTCGACGCCAATTTCCAAAAAAACATTATTTAAGAAAAACTCTCCTTTACCCGTGCTTGGGACCAGCAAAATAAACTTAAAGGTTTATTATTGGCGAAGTTAATTTATTTTATTTTGTATTTTTATATATATATTTTTTATATGTATAAAGATAAGTTTAGTACAACACAAATATCATATATAATTTTTTTTAAGTTGAAGGCCTAAAGCCCAAGCCTCAAAATACTTGGGCTTGAGCCGGCCCTGATTATTTATAGAAACAATCAGTAGCCAGCGACTGATCGTGTAGACTTAACTATAACCTGGTGGTACGTATGGTATTTACACTTATAAAGGTGATGCGTGTTCTAATCCTTTTAAGTACAAAGTTATATAGTACCTAGGCATAAAAAATGTTGTTAAAGCTAAAGTTGGTTTTCAGTATATTATCGTTTCTCCTGGTTTTGTTTGTCAAGGCCAAGTTTTCCCTGACTATAAGTAAGCTACTAGCGTAGTACTGTATTACATTCTATGAAACTAAAAAAAAATCAACTTAAAGTGAAAAGTGAAAAGTGGTCTATAACTCCCAAAATGGTATTACTAAGGTTTTTTTTAATGATTTTTAAGACCATAGTTTATACATCAACCAGGTTAAAACCCCGTGTATTACACGGGGTTGAATAAAATAAATATAGTTAATAATAAAGATTAAAATATTATAAAATAAATTTTGTGACAACATATTGTTGATTTTTTTAATAAAAGTTATAAAATTGAATAATAAAATCTGAAAGAGAGTGAAATAAGAGGGAAAATAATTCTTCAGCTAACTAAATTATAACATATGACGCAAAATAATAATAATAATGATAATATCAACAACAAAAACATTGTAAATAAAATAAATTACCTCTGAAATATATAAAAGAAAACCGTCACCTTAAGAATTTTCATAAAATCATTATGAAATTTATAAATTAATCAAATAAATTCAGTTAGGAAATACCTAATATAACTTCTAATAAGTTAATGTCACATGTCAACACATCATTTAGTTTATTTATTTCTTTTTAATATTTGAGGGTGTGTCACCGAAATAATATATGGAATTTATAAACAAAACAAAATATTTTTGTGTTTCACGGGAATAGGTATTATACAAAATCGTAGTCATCCTTTAATTTTTGTGTAATATATCTGTAAACACATTTTTAAATTATGTTAAATTCATTGCATAAGATATCTCACATATGCAACGCATCCTCTCAGTTTCAGAAGATTACAAATTCAATGTCATGATTTTATATCATCATCTTTCTTAAAGCCAAATTTATATGTAAAGAATGCATAAAATAAAAAAATAAAAACTTATCTATAATTATATGTAAAGAATGCATAAAAAAAAAACTTATCTATAATTATAATTTATCACTTATCAATTACAAAACATATAAATAATATTTAAACAAAAAAATCTGTTAAACATAAAATAAAATTTACCTATAATTATGGCTCATTTTGTGGGAAAAAAATTACATATTTATTAATTAGAGATAAATAAATCAGTGGGAAAACAACTCTGTGTATGCGTAGGAATGCGACACGTGTCCCAAAACAGGTTTCTTTTATTATATAGTATAGATTACTTTCAACGAAGTTAATATTCCATTTAGCTAATTAATTTTATTTTTTTAGAAAAAAATTTATATGATAGTATACGTTTTCTCAATGTTTTCTATATAACCGATATTTTTCGTTTCCGTCAACACGTTATATAATGGAAAATCTTAAACTTACAACATGTCAACACGTTATATATTTCTATTATTCATAACATATATCAACCACCACCATTTGTTTCCCTATTGGCACCATTTTTCCTTTACCTCGGCTTTTCCATTCTACAACAAATTAAATAAAAGTGTAGCATTGCCAATTACAAACCTACGTATGGCTCTTGAATCTTTTGAACCCATCGTTATAAATAGCATCATCTTTCCTCACTTTCACATCGCTTATTTGCATGAAAATCTTTAGACCTCCTTATACTCTCTCTCTCTCTCACACACACACACTTGATTCTTTTCTTTTATCATAGAACTAATATTGTGGACAAGACTTCTAGATCGAGGTTAGTATATGATTCTTTCTTTTTATCGACTATAATCAGAAAGGTTTAACACAAGTTTTTCTTAAAATCTTAATTTTGTCGGAACTATTCCCACACCGGTTCATCAGTGTGAATACATACATATATATATATATATATATATGGTAGGGTTCTAAAGTGAACACTAATGTATTTGTGAACTGAGTGAACAAATCTTGGCCATTGATTTACGCATGTGGATGGCTAGGATTTAATCATCAAATCGTAAAATACACTAGTGTATGTCATCATCAAATCCTAGCCATTGATCTACACACATGTATGGCCAAGATTAGTTCGCTCTGTTCGCAAACTACACTAGTGTTCACTCTTGAACCTAATCCTATATATATATAGGGTAAGGATATATAGAAAACCACTTTTAGCTAGAAAACCCGGGAAACTCTAAGCTCCCGACATTTTTTTTTTTGAAAAAAATAACACATGTAATATACATGTTTTTAAGACTTTTGGGCCAAAAAAACAAAAAAGCACCAAAGGGATTTTAAAAAAAAAATAAACAAATTTCAGCATTTTTTGTGTAACACGTGTTACATAGCAAAGTTGCTGAAATTTGTTTATTTTTTAAAAAAAAATCCCTTCGGCGTTTTTTTTGGCCCAAAAGTCTTAAAAACATGTATATTACATATGTTATTTTTTTCAAAAAAAAAAATGTCGGGAGCTTAGAGTTTCCCGGGTTTTCTAGCTAAAAGTGGTTTTCTATTTATCTTTAGCCTATATATATATGGTTCTCATTCTATAGGGGGCCGCTAGAATGAGAACCACCACGAGTTATGAGAACCGCGAGAACCAAGTGCCACGGAGGGCCGTTGACCACGAAATTTTTTTTACACCTAGATCCGTATATTTTAGGACCGGGTGTAAATTTTCGGTTCAAACGGCGAGCCCGAGGGGGTAATTTTTTACGCCCAAAGTTTGGGTTTTTTTAATTTTTCTTTTTTTTTTAACCAAACTTTGGGCGTAAAAAACTACCCACTCGGGTGCGCCGTTTGAACCGAAAATTTACACCCGGTCTTAAAATATACGGATCTAGGTGTAAAAAAAATTTCGTGGTCAACGGCCCTCCGTGGCACTTGGTTCTCGCGGTTCTCATAACTCGTGGTGGTTCTCATTCTAGCGGCTCCCTATATATATATATATATGGGGAGGTTCATTTGAGAATAAAATTTAATTGAGAACAAAAAGAACAAAGAGTACAATTGTAAAATATTAAGTAGTTATTCTTTTATCTCATTTATTACAATATTTAAGTAATTAATTACTCATAAAGACTATCATTTCACTACACTAATTTTCATTGCCTACACACATAAAAAGTTATCATATACATTTTGAAAAATTATCCTACACATACTTAAATTTATCCTACACAACTTGTAATTTATCCTACACACCTAGTAATTTATCCTACACTCTAAATTAATTTTTTCTTAATTTTTGAAAAAATATATATATTTTGAAAATAAGTTACAAATTTAATGTAGTTAGCTATTAAAAAGTAAGACTAAATATTAATGATCTATATAAGTTTACAAATATACCCTTACATTAAAATTAAATGCAAATATTAAATGAAGTAAAATGAAACATTCTTATTGGTTGAAACTTATTCTTTTTTCTTCTTACAAAAAAATTATTCTCATTTGAACATTCCACTATATATATATATATATATATATATATAAAGTATATCGTACATTACGGCTTAACGTACTTCACGTACGACAACGTGCTTGATTTGTTCTATAACATGCATGATTAGTGTTTTCAATACACGTGATTATTGTCTTTCAACATGCGTGATTTTGGATTTTTGAGTTATAACGGGCGTGATTTTAAAATGAACGTGCGTAATTACTTGTCGTACGTGATATACGTTAAGCCGTAATGTACGTTAACCGGGGAATGATCCACTAAAAAGTGAATTTTGCTTAAGTAGCCTAAGAAAGATTGTGATGATGACACTCCTAATAAATAGGAATGAAGGGCATTTTGTTCCTTATAAATAGGAGTGAAAATGACATGTGACGCCCATTTTGTTTTTTAAAAATACAACAAAAAAATCTAGTACAAAAAAAAAATCTAGCACAAAAAATCTAGTACAAAAAATATAGCACAAAAATGTAGTACAAAAAAATATAGCACAAAAAAACCTAGTACAAAAAATATAGCACGTAAAAATTCAGCAAAAAATGTAGTACAAAAAAATGCAGTTCAAAAATTTGAGAAAAAAAAATTTAAGACAAAAAAATTTAGCACAAAATATTTAGCACAAAAACATAGTACAAAAATCTAGCACAAAAAATGTTATATATAACATAGAAATACAACACATTTTAGTGGGTTTTTTTTAGTCTTTATATTTTATATAGCAATATGGTACTCAAATTAAAGATAAAAAGACGCTCGATTTTACGGTGAAATTTTTATGAAAAAATAATGTTGTATAAAAAAGTTATGAACGTTTAAAAAAATAGGGGTAGAATATGCATGTGCCGTGCATGTGAAGAGAGAAAGTCCATAAATAGGATTTTCCTAAGATACCCTTGCACTCCTACTTTCTCCTACACTTTCATCTTAACAATTGATTTGAAAAATGAATGGTTAAGATTCCTTCTCATCCTACTTAGGGAAAATAAACTATTTATTTGATTTTACCCCTTATATATATATATACCGCTAAAATCAGAACCACCTCGAGTTGTAAGAACCGTGAGAACTACACCGTACGAGGCGAGGTGGACCAAATTTTTTTTCATAAACGTAGATGCGTGTATTATAAACACATTTGTAAAAAAAAATTAAAAAAAAATGTCGTGTGTGTAGTTTTGAGCACCACAAGTTTGTGTTTACGGGTACCGTAAATCCAATCGGAAAATTTACGGTACCCGTAAACACACAGTTGTGGTGCTCAAATTTTTTTTTTTAATTTTTTTACAAATGTGTTTATAACACACGCATGTACGTTTGTGAAAAAAAAAAATTGGTCCACCTCGCCCCGTACGGTGTAGTTCTCACGGTTCTTACAACTCGAGGTGGTTCTCATTTTACCGTGATTCTATATATATATATATATATATATATATATATATATAGGGTGGGGTTCTAGAGTGAACACTAATGTATTTGCGAACTGAGTGAACAAATCCTGGCCATTGATCTACACATGTGTATGGCCAGGATCTCATCATCAAATCGTAAAATACACTAGTGTATTTCAACATCAAATCCTTGCCATTGATCTACACACATGTATGGCCAGGATTAGTTCACTCAGTTCGCAAGCTACACTAGTGTTCACTCTTGAACCTAATCCTATATATATATATATATATATATATATATATATATATATATTACTATTTTATTAGTACTTGAAAGTTAGACTGTCTCCAATGCAACGGCCTGCATTTACTACATGCATCCTAGTCATCACTGCCACATCAGTTTTTTACCCATCTTTTCCACATGCACTCTCTTTTCTCTATTTAACTCCCACCCATTCTTTCCACATGCATCCTCTCTCTCCTCTATTTGGACCCACTTTCTCCATTTTCTCTCTCTGCACTTAAGTGCACTTCACTACATGCAAGACCCATTAAGTGCACCCCACCCCAATGCTTCCCTTACAAATGCACATGCCACATGTGTAAATGCAACTCCCAACAAGAAGCGTTGGGGGCAGTCTTATTGGTGCAAATATGATTTTGTTATTGAGATGTAATTTGCATATATATGCTCTACACTTTATTCTAACCTTTTATTTACATAGTGATTAACCTTTTGATTTAGTTTACATAGTAACCTTTTGATTTAGAATTGGAATTATCTCCGTTTTATTTGAATTTGGATGCTACCAAGTGCAAAAAAGTGCTTGAAACCAGTTGGCTTGGTGTCTTTTAATCTACTTCAATTATTACAATTTTGACATGCACTCGTTTTCATTTGTTTTCCAAATTTTCCATCTAATATTTTTATTAAAAGTACCGTTAACTTTTTATTTGAAGTATAATATAAGAATCATTCTCACAAGTCTTTGTGATTAATAGGTCCCGGGTTTGATTTCCACAAGGGAGTTTTTCCCATATTTATTGGGTTTTCTGCTGAATTGGTGTATAGGAATTGCCTAGTGGAGATGAATATGATCGGGTGGTTTTGCTGGTGGCACGATAATACTCAAATAGTCCGTCAGTAATTCATATTTGCCGTTAAAAACAATATATAAGAATCATTCCTTGAAATTACATTAGGAAACAACAAATGTATGATTTGAATGGTTTGAATGTGAAATATTTCACTCTATGTCACAAGAAAACCCTTGATGATTTACTAGAGATTAAAATATTCGTGAACGGTCTAGATTAAGTGATCATATAAAAGTTATAATAGCGGTTTTAAATGTTGATAACTAAAATAATAATGGCATTTGTTTTATGATGCTTATATCAATATTTAACGATATTAAAGAACGTGGCCGTTTTATGTCAAAAAATCAAATTTTAAATGTGTGGCACCATATTCATCATTTCATCGTACTTTTGTTTTCCTATCATATAGGAATTATTTACAGGGCCGGCTCAACTATTTTGTTGGCTCCTAAAGCGAATTAAAAACTCGAGGCTTTTTTAAAAAAAAAAACATTATTTGAGAAAAACTCTTCTTTACACGGGCTTGGAACCGGCAAAATAAACTTAAAGGTTTATTATTGGTGAAGTTAATTTAATTTTTTTTGTATTTTTATATATATTTTATATATATATATATAGGAGATGGATCATAAGAAAACTAGTTTAAATGAGAAAACAAAAAAACTAACCGAAAAAGCCTAAAAAAAACCTAAAAACATACCAATTTTTTTTTTTTACAATTTTTAATAAAAAAATCGCTAGTTTTTATGCCTAAAAAATTTTCAAATTTTTTTTTTTTTTTTTTGTTGTACTGCACATGTGCACTAATACATAAAGCTTAAACCACTTAACCCACCCCCCACCGACACCCCCCAAAAACCTAAACCCCCCACCCCCCAAAAACCTAAATTCACCCTCCCACCAAAAGCCTAACCCCCCCACCCCCTAAAAACCTAAACCCTCACCCTCCTGAAAACCTAAAACTAAACCCTAAACATAAACCTGAAAAAAACCTAAGCCCCCCACCCCTCAAAAACCTAAACCCCTTCCCCTCACACCCAAAAACCTAATCCTAATCCTAAACCTCCAAAAAAACTAACCCTAAAAGCTAAACTAGACTCAAAAAACTAATTTTAAGCATGTAATGCAATTGTAGTACATGTTATATTGCACATGTGCACTGCTATAATAATAGTATTGAAAACAAGATGACACCATAAATCTTTTTTTATGTCATAAAAAATATGCTCGAATATACTTGAATGAAAGATACAAAAATTTGTGATCTTATGGTGCCATTTTTGTTTTAAAATGATAACGTATGGAGAAATGGGAAATGTTTGAAAAGTTATATATTTTTTTTTCAATTTTACCTCTCTTTTCATTAAAAGTCTCCACTCCTTCATTTAAAGTCTCCCCCCCTCATTTTTAGTGGTTTTTAGTTAGTTTTATCATTTATATCTAGTTTTCTTATGATCCTCTTCCTATATATATATATATATATATAGGGAGAAGATCATGCGAGAACCACCTCTTATTGCGAGAAACGCGAGAACCAATGTGAACACAACCAAAAATGCCTAAAAATAGCTAAAAATCACAACAATTTTTTTTTAATATTTTTTATATAAAAATCGCTACTTTTCGAAGCAAAAAAAAAAAAATTTTTTTGGCCACTAAAAGTAGCGATTTGAGCATAAAAAGTATTAAAAAAAAAAATTTAGATTTTTTTTTAGATTTTTTTAGGTTTTTTGGGGGTTTAGTTTTTAGCATTTTAGCTTTGGGGGTGGGGGGGGGGGGGTTTAGTTTTTAACATTTAGCTTTGGGGGGGGGGGGATTAGCTTGTTGGGGGGGGGGGGGGGTTAGGTTTTTTTTTAGGTTTTTTTTAGCTATTTTAGGTTGTGTTCACATTGGTTCTCGCGGTTCTCGCAATAAGGGTGGTTCTCGCATGAGCTCCTCCCTATATATAGATATATATATATATATAGGCCGGTTAACGTACAATACCTCTTATCCTACATTATGTACGCGATGCCCTCAGCCGTACGATCTTCAATCGATCAAACGCGGGCGAAACTAATTTAAATGATTAAATTAATCATTTTAATATATCTAAATCATGCCAGGAAGGTTAAACGTCATTGCGAGGTCATAAATCTCTGTAATTGACCGATGATAGTTCAAAATCAAATTCAAAATCCTGAAAATCTTCTCCCCCAACCTCCCTTCGTTCCTTTTAGTGCGATATCGATAATAAGAACTACTAATTTGGGAGTTGTAAGGGTCAAACGGAAGAAGACTGACAATGATCGACCAACAATCGAAGAAGATGAACAGTAACACACACACAGATTTTTCACATGCGATATTCAATTTTCCACATGCGATTCTACACACCCCATGCCATTTTTAACATTACCCAATGCTAGCCATTTTTTCACATGCGATATTCAATTTTCCACATGCGATTCTACACACCCCATGCCATTTTTCACATTACCCCATGCCATTTTTTCACATGCGATATTCAATTTTCCACATGCGATTCTACACACCCCATGCTATTTTTCACATTACCCCATGCTAACCATTTTTTCACATGCGATATTCAATCTTCCACATGCGATTCTACACACCCCATGCCATTTTCACATTACCCCATGCCATTTTTTCACATGCGATATTCAAATCTTCCACATGCGATTTTGTCAATCTACACACCCCATGCCATTTTTCACACTACCCCATGCTAACCATTTTTTCACATGCGATATGTATTGAATTCGCACCAGATCTGCACCTGATCGAACGGCTGGGATGATCGCGTACATATCGTACGATAAGCGCATTTGTATTTTACTCTTTACCTATATATATATATATATATATAGGGGAGGGTTATCTTGAGAACGCTAAATATTGCGAGAACCGTGAGAACGAACGAAAAAACCAATCAAAACCGATTTTTTTAATACAAACCTCATTGTAATTAAGATACAACATCAAAAAAGAATTTGCAACATCAAATAATTCATTTCTCCTCTCAAAATCACTCTTACTAGATTTTTTACACATGTGTAAATATAACAAATTTACACATGTGTAAATGGCAAACTTACACATGTGTAAATTTTCTTTATTTACGAATTCACGAAAATTTAAACGTGTAAATTTAATTTCTAACATTGTATTCGAATAATAATGATAAGTGTAAAAAGAAATTTTGAATTTGAATTGTTTTTGACCAAGTTCTCGTGGTTTTTTCATTCGTTCTCACGGTTCTCGCGATATTTAACGTTCTCATTTAAACCCTCCCCTATATATATATATATATATATAAAGATAAGTTCAGTCCAACGCAAATATCATATATAATTTTTTTTAAGTTGTCGGAAATTTGTAACAACTATTTTTATTTTTCTGTCAGAAATTTGTCACGAATAATGCTGAATGAAATTTTTTAATTTTTTTTTTTTCGGAAATGTGTAGCTAAAAAAATTCCGAAAATATAATAATTAATATTTATCATAAATAATATATTAAAAATAACTATGAATTGTTGTAGGAGATCTGTAGCAGTTTGTGACACGGCGATTTTGTAGGAAATGGGTAGGAAATTGCGTAGGAAATGCGTTGGAAACAGGTTTCCTACAAGGCATTTTCCTACATCATGTATTTGTCACAAATGTGTGGGAAAGCCTGTTTTGTAACGCATTTCCTACGAAAACTGGTGTAAGAAATTTCAGATTTTCTAGTAGTGTTAGGCCGGCCCTGATTATTTATAGAAACAATCAGTAGCCAGCGACTGGTCGTGTTGACTTAACTATAACATGGTGGTATGGTGTTTACACATATAAAGGTGATGCGTGTTCTAATCCTTTTAAGTACAAAGTTATATAGTAACTAGGCATAAAAAATGTTGTTAAAGCTAAAGTTGGTTTTCAGTATATTATCGTTTCTCCTGGTTTTGTTTGTCAAGGCCAAGTTTTCCCTGACTATAAGTAAGCTACTAGTGTAGTACTGTAGTACATTCTATGAAACCAAAAAAAAATCAACTTAAAGTGAAAAGTGGTCTATAACTCCCAAAATGGTATTACTAAGGTTTTTTTAATGATTTTTAAGACCATAGTTTATGCATCAATTACTTTCAACGAAGTTAATATTCCATTTAGCTAAATTAATAAAATTTATTTTGTTTTTTTAGAAACAATTTTTATATGATAGTATACGTTTTCTCAATGTTTTCTATGTAACCGATATTTTTCGTTTCCGTCAACACGTTATATAATGGAAAATCTTAAACTTCCAACATGTCAACACGTTATATAGTACCATTATTCATAACATATATCAACCACCACCATTTGTTTCCCTATTGGCACCATTTTTCCTTGACCTCGGCTTTTCCATTCTACAACAAATTAAATAAAAGTATAGCATTGCCAATTACAAATATGTTTGTAATTTCTCAATTCTCAGGATGGATGATGGGGTTGAAACAAAGCTTCTTCGACATGAAGAAGAAGAAGCGGAAAGAAGCCTGAAACAAAGGATATGGGATGAATCGAAAAAAATATGGAGAGTTGCATTGCCTAGCGTCATATCCAGGCTTTGTGCATTTGGAACAATTGTTGTCACACAATCGTTTGTTGGGCATATAAGTGACATAGATCTTGCTGGTTATGCACTTGTTCAAACTCTTAGCGTCCGATTTGTCAATGGAATCCTTGTAAGTTTAACGCTACATTTGTTTTAACGGCTGAAACGTTTTATTGCACACCCAAATTTATTACAAAGCCACTGCTAATGGCAAGTTATTACAGCAGGCCAAAACCCAGATTTTATATCCCCATTACATCACAGTACCCCACACAGAAAATAACAAACACATACAACTCAAAATATTGAAAATGAATACCACTTCTCTCAAGCCGTTCCAATCTTTTTGGAGGTCTAAGGTAAAATGAATTTTCGGGGTCCTTTTCCTTTTTGATTATTATAAACCGTACTTCTTTATCCATGTTTGGAACCTAGCAAAAATTTAACACAACTATAACATAACACAGAGTGGTTTGCTTGTATAAGAAATCAAACAAATCTAAAACAATAAATTTGCACTAATATTAATAGTTAGCATATAAATTTTCTTTTAATTAGAGGCCCTAGGTCCAAGCCTGTGTTACCAATACTATAGGTCTGGCCCTGACTTCTCTAAATCAAGATCCTGTCCTTTCACCCAATTCTTGAACCACAAAAATGCCATGGCCTGAATCTCTGCAAATACCCGATCAATGTTCACCCTTTTTCCGGAGAACATTAGCTCGTTTCAGCTTTTCCAAAATCCCCCAACATGCCACTAGCACGATGCCTTGTATCACTTGTTTCTTGATTCCCAACAACCCGAACTCTTAAGTATGTTAAAGAAGGTCCCTATTTTCAAATGCAAAAACCTGCGATATATATAACATGATGTAAGTAAGTGGCCTGAACTTTCCTCCCATTCGCTACACAGTCTGCATATCGATTAGTTGTCACACCCCCAAAATACCACATGCGGAAACCCCGCTAGGCGTGTGACATACCAGGATCTAGCCACCAATCACATTGAACTAATATCAAGATATTAAACAAAGTTTCCATTTATAAGGATAAAACATTCATAAGCATAATCCAAGTTTAACATGTTCAGCGGAAGCAAATAGTAAATCATTGTTTAAATGTTTCAAAACCAAATGTATGTAAAATCAGTAAGCAAGTCATGCATATCCAAGCAGTACGACCCATGACCACTCCAGCTAATCCAGACAGCAAGTTCCTTGTCCATGAAATCTATCAACCTGCGAGCATGCAATAAGTGTATCAGACAACGCTGGTGAGTTCATAGTTTTACAAAAATGTAAGTTACCAAGTGTTTAGTTCAGTTCATTGATTATAATGTTGACAATAACTCGAGTACCGTACAAGATGGCTTCCAGATTGTTTTGCCCGTCCCCAATGCCCCCTATCTAAGCATTGGTCATGATTAAGGTCATTAGTTCACGCCCATCCTCTCAGGTACGGTGTGAGGTTGCCAAGCCTAATAGCGCTATCAACTAATACCCCGTTACCTCTCAGGTAACTAATTCGGTATAAGATGGGACTTAAGGTGATAGGAAATAAGTGTATTATCTAACATTCCAGTTTTTACCCATAAGACTTATTCCTCTCAGGAATACCCAAATGACTGTCCCACCCACTGGGACGCATGCTCAAGAGAAATGAACTCACCTTAGGTTTGCTCGGTATGTTACGTTACCCGTCCAAGTTGGTCAACCCAAACCCTACCGTGGTTACCAATCAAATCAGTTTCACAGTCAATTAAGTCACGTATTTATCACAGATTGCATTCATCACAAAAATCACTGTATAGCATGTATCAAGTACCCTATTCTCATACAAGTCCACATCCCATGTGAATGTCACAATTCAATACATAACAGGTGAATGTTCTACCCACACAAGACAAGTCAGATTTCTCATTCTTAATTTGTATTGTTATCATGCATCAACTAGTATTTGTAAACACAAGTATCCATCAACATATGCATCACAACTGTTTACTATTATGTCCATTGTTTTCACAGCGAAGTATCCCTATGACGAAGATTCATTCTTCGCCTGAGACGAATGCGACAAAGAACCCAGGGAGTTCGTTAAACACTAGACGACGAAGAATCAATTCTTCGTCGTGGATGAGCACGGCGAAGAACCAAGGAGGTTCATCGACGAAGAATCCTTTCTTCGTTGGGCCATATTCTTCGTCGTGGATGGACTTCGTCGCTTCATCAATCAGTTACAAATTTTCCTTTAATCCCTGCCGTAACAGACGCTAACAATTTGACAGTTTCTCAATCAGATCAAACGACATTTTTACATCATGATTATGTAATCTACTCATGAATAATCCTTAGTCATCCAAAACATAATAGGGCTCATCATACCAGTCATACTTAAACATTCATTAACCCTAACCATACAATGATCGCACCAAAACAGATTATTAGTTTATCATGACATCAGTTCGACAAGCAACATGATCAAACCACAACATGAACATAACCGCATACAAATCATCGAACCCTTCATCATACAAGTTCTAAATTTACGATCCTATTAGTGGAACCCTAGTCTCACATAAGATTCACCACAGTAAAGCTTTAATAATGGACAAGAATGAATACTAACTGTGACACCAAAGTGATTAGCTTAAATGAGATGAAAGGCTTCGAGACCCTAAGATTGCCGTCACACAGAGAATAGGGAGAGAAAGAGAGGACTTTAGGGTTTGATGTTTTAGGTTTCGTCAGTTATGAAAGTTTTAAACACACAAATTAACAGTTGGGCCATTCTGGGCTACGAAGGGATTTGGGCCGAAAACCCTTTCGACGAAGTCCCTCTTGGCGAAGATCATTCTTCGCCATGTGTGGGTTTGACGAAGAGTCATCCTTCGTCGAAGATGGTTGTGACGAAGAACTTCCAGTTCTTCGTCAAGTGTGTTTTCATGAACAGTTAAGTGCAACCCAAAGTTAGACATGATCATGTTATGACTAAACATCACATAAATATCATGTAACACCCAAACGTAACAATACCTTAATCATTCAAATATCAAGCACAAGATATAACGTAAGAAGAATTGTGAAAACATGATTTGTGAAACAAGTGACGCGTAGAGAAAGACCTTGAAATTTCGGGTTGTCACATCATCCCCAACTTGAAAGAAATTTCGTCCTGAAATTTGATAAGTAATCCAAAGCAGCACAGTGTTAGATCAGGATGACTGTGGATTTTACCCAGGTGCCACATCATCCCCAACTTGAAAGGGAATTTCATCCCGAAATTCACCAGTTGTATTAGGATTAGATTGGTCAGTTGGGAATAGTTGAGGATACTTGAGCTTCATCTGGTCCTCGCGTTCCCAAGTGAACTCCGGTCCACGTCTTGAGTTCCAACGAACTCTCACGATCGGGATTCAGCTATGCTTACAGACCTTGACTTCCCGGTCCATAATTTCGATAGGTTCTTCGATAAACTGCAACTTGTCGTCAATTTTCAGCTCTTGAAACGGTACCACAAGTGTTTCATCAGACAAACACTTCTTTAGTTGTGAAACATGGAAGACATCATGAACGTTACCCAACTCAGGAGCTAACTCGAGTTTGTAGGCCACTTTACCGATTCGTTCCAGAATTTTAAATGGCCCAACATGGCATGGATTAAGCTTGCCGTGTTTCCCAAATCGTACCACACCCTTCCAGGGTGAGACTTTCAGCATAGCATGATCGCCTACAGCGAACTCCAAGGGTTTCCTACGCTTGTCAGCGTAGCTTTTCTGATGGTCACTCGCTGCCGCCATACGATTTCTGATCTGGACAATCTTCTCAGAAGTTTCGAGTACAAGTTCCGGACCTGTGATCTGGCTGTCACCCACCTCAGCCCAACAAAGAGGAGAGCGGCATTTCGCCCGTACAGTGCTTCGAACGGTGCTGCTTAGATGCTGGTATGGTAGCTGTTGTTGTAAGAGAACTCTATCAAAGGCAAGTGTTTCTCCCAACCTTTACCAAAATCGATAACACATGCCTGCAGCATGTCTTCTAATGTCTGGATAGTTCGCTCACTCTGACCATCCGTTTGAGGATGATAAGCAGTACTCATGTCAAGACGTGAACCGAATGATTTGTGCATCGATTGCCACAAATCTGAAATGAAACGCGGGCCACGATCAGAAATAATAGAAGTTGGCACCCCATGCCTAGAAACCACCTCCTTTAGATAAACAACAGCTAATTATGAGAACTTATCCGTTTCTTTGATCGCAAGGAAGTGCGCAGATTTTGTGAGGCGGTCAACGATCACCCAGATGGTATCATTTCCGTTTTGAGTTCTTGGCAAACTAGTGACAAAATCCATAGCAATTTGTTCCCATTTCCACAAGGGTATTTCTGGTTGCTGAAGCAGGCCTGAGGGTTTCTGATACTCTACCTTGACTTTCGCACAAGTCAAGCATCTACTCACGTACGTCGCGATATGAGCTTTCATCTTCGGCCACCAATACAAGACTCTGAGGTCCTGATACATCTTATCCGAACCCGGGTGAACAGAGTATCGAGACTTGTGCGCTTCGTCCATCACAAGCTCTCTAAGATTACCATACAAAGGAACCCATATCCGTTCCATAAAATAATAAATGCCATCAGATCTCTCCACAAGTCGTTTATCCATGCCCCGCAAGTACTCAGCCTTAAAGTTTTCTTCTTTCAGCGCTTCTACTTGAGCAGAACGGATCTGGTCAGGGAGGTTTGAGTGAATAGTGAGCTGTAAGGCTCGTACACGTTTAGGTTTTGTCTCTTTCCGACTAAGGGCATCAGCTACAACATTAGCTTTACCTGGGTGATATTTGATAGCACAATCGTAGTCATTTAAGAGTTCTACCCACCGACGCTGTCGCATGTTCAACCCTTTTTGATCGAAAATATGCTGGAGGCTCCTGTGATCGGTATAGATAGTGCATTTAGTACCGTACAGATAATGCCTCCAAATCTTTAGCGCGAAAATCACGGCCCCTAACTCCAAGTCGTGAGTCGTGTAATTCTTCTCATGAACCTTCAACTGCCGAGAAGCATAAGCTATTACCTTCTTGCGTTGCATTAGCACACAACCGAGACCCTGAATAGAAGCATCACAGTAAACTACGAAATCTTCGGTACCCTCAGGTAAGGATAAGATTGGTGCACTGCAGAGTTTCTGTTTCAAGAGTTGGAAAGCTTCTTCCTGCTTCGTTCCCCAAGAGTATACAACGCCTTTCTGTGTCAACGAGGTAAGAGGTTGAGCGATCTTTGAGAAATCCTTAATAAATCTGCGATAGTACCCAGGGAGACCGAGAAATTGTCGCACCTCCGAAGGATTCTTCGGTGCCGCCCAATTCCTGATAGCATCAATCTTAGCAGGATCCACGTGTATCCCCATTTCGTTAACAATGTAGTCGAGGAAGTGTACCTCTCGAATCCAGAAGTCACACTTAGAGAATTTCGCGTAGAGTTGATCCTTCCTCAGGAGCTCCAAAATAAGCCGCAAGTGTTGCTCATGGTCCTCCTTGCTCTTAGAGTAGATCAAGATGTCATCGATAAACACAATGACAAAATCGTCGAGATATGGTTTGCACACGCGGTTCATGAGATCCATGAAAACCGCTGGTGCGTTTGTCAACCCGAATGGCATAACCAAAAACTCATAATGGCCATACCGCGTTCGAAAAGCTGTTTTTGGAACATCCTACTCTCGGACTCTCACCTGATGATAGCCCGATCTTAAGTCGATCTTTGAGTAGAAACTTGACCCTTGCAACTGGTCAAACAGATCGTCGATACGTGGTAAAGGATAACGGTTCTTGACAGTCACCTTGTTGAGTTCACGGTAATCTATACACATTCGAAAGGACCCGTCTTTCTTCTTCAGAAACAGAACCCGTCTTTCTTCTTCACAAAAACCTCTATCCAATAGTTCTTGGAGTTCATTTGACAGCTCTTGCAACTCTCCTGGTGCAAGACGATAAGGAGCACGGGCAATCGGGGCTGCTCCTGGTGTAAGGTCAATCTGAAATTCCACCAGACGGTGTGGAGGTAAACCAGGAAGTTCTTCAGGAAAAACGTCAGAAAATTCACGAACAACTGGTAAGTCTTCGATTTTCATCTCTTCAGGCTGAGTATCAGTAACAAGCGCTAAAATAGCAGGGTAGCCCTTTCGTAGACACTTCTGGGCTTTCATGGCTGAGATGATGCCAACCATTGCACCACTACGATGACCTTGAATCGACAAGGATTCTCCACTGGGGAGAGGGATACGCACGATTTTCTATTTACAGAGAATTTCCGCTTGATGCTTAGACAAACAATCCATGCCAACGACCACATCAAAACTTCCAAGAGTAACGGGGAGTAGGTCAATGTTGAAAAATTGACCCATAAGATCGAGTTTACACCCAAAAAGAACATGTGAAGCTTCAATTGATTTACCATCAGCTAGTTCTACTACGTGTTTGTTTACAAGAGTTGTAGGACTCAATCCTAACTGATGACTGAACCCCAAAGATACATAACTCCAATCGGTAGCAGAGTTGAATAAAACAGAAGCAAAAAGATCGTTCATGGAAAACGTACGAGTCACAACGTTGCCATCATTCCTATCTTCCCCAGCACCAATGGTAAACACTCTTCCTCGCGCACCGTTCCCACCATTGTTCCCATTGTTGTTGTTCCCAGTGTTGTTGTTGTTGTTGTTAACGGCATTCTGATTCAGTTGAGAGCAATCCCGTCTAAAATGACCCTCGTCTCCACACTGAAAACAGCCCTTGCGATTTCCCTGATTCTGCTGAGGCTGCTGCCTTTCCTGTTGCTGCGGCTGCTGTTGCTGTGGGGGTTGCTGCTGCTACTGTCTTGGGAGTGGGGCCCTGCAATCCCTAGCCATATGGCCCACCTTGTTGCACCTGTGACAGACTCGGGTGCACGGCCCACAATGGTGAAAATTGCACTTGTTACACTTTGGTTGCTTCCCTGCGTAAGAACCCTGATTCGAATTGTTGCTTTGATTCTGATTCACAAAAGATGACTGACTAAAACTGCGGTTGATACTGTTGTCTGGCTTCTTCTGTGACTGATTCAAGTTGGACACCTTGTCCACATCATTCCATTTGCGTTTGCTGTCAGTAGCAGGAGAAGTAGCTGTAGCAGTAGTAGCAGTAGTAGAAACACGTGGTGGTAGCGAGCCGCGCTCCACCTCCTGATCTGTGATTTTGTAAGCCAGCCGAATTATCTGAGGTAAATTGTTGAGGTTCGCTGCAATAACCAAGCCCTTAACCTGCGGGGCTAATCCTTTGATGTACAGTTCGATTCTTCGGTGTGGGGGTCGTGATAAGTTCGGGCACATATTAGCTAATTCATGAGACCGTTTCGTGTATGCCTCAATCTCAGACCCCACCATTTTCAGATCATAGTACTCATTCTCCAGTTTCTGCACTTCGTCACGAGGACAGTATTCCTCTCTCATCAGCTCTTTAAATTCCTCCCAAGTGGTTGCATTTTCCATTTCAATACCCAGCATCTGGACTTGGGCATTCCACCAAGTCAAGGCACCATCCTCAAGTGTGCCTGAAGCATACTTCACTCTATCCCCAGCAGGACAGTTACACATCGCGAACACCGATTCTACCTTCTCAAACCAACGTAGTAGTCCCACAACTCCTTCAGTCCCACTGAACGTCTATGGCTTACAATCCATGAACGTCTTAAATGTACAAATAGGCGGATTGTTCAGATTCACATGTTGACCTAAAGACAAAAGAGAACACAACACACGGGTAAGATTCGTGTACGCGACATAAGGATAAAGAGTATTTGGCACATATCATACCAGCCTGCTGAGCCGCCAAAGCTTCAGCCACACGAGTATTGATCGAATTGGTCAATTCAGCCTGAGACATAGTAATGTTGCCATGTCCACCGCTGCGGCCTCCCCCACGTCCACCATTTCGTCCGTTCATGATTCTATATAAAAAGGTGGAAAAGATTAGAAGTCGAGATTGAGTAGGGGTCAAACATGATGACTTCTACAGATTACCGAGTTCTATCATTACGTCAGACAACGAAGCAGAACCCCTTTCACACTCGTCAGGCCTCACTGGGACTCACATGCACCCCACATTATTATTATGTGTACACCCATAATAACAATGCGATTTGCATGTTTATCTCAGCTCTTCCCAACTTGTGCTAAAAGGTTCCTCAAATTCGAATAACAAGACAAAAACACCACAATATAGATCAGGAAGGTTTAGGGAAGTGTCACACTATCAATCACATGACGTATGCTAACAACACAAGAACTCATACTATAGTGTTAGGGGTGCATTCACATGCAATGTCATACTCAAGTGTTCACTAAATATGATGTGCAATAAGAAAACGAGAGACGAACCTTGCAATCTGGAGCTGAGTGTCATGGTCGATTTTCTGAACTGTTCGGTTATAGTTTGGTTTTATAAAAACGTTTTAAAACCTAGTTCACTATAACTAGTGGCTCTGATACCAAACTGTCACACCCCCAAAATACCACATGCGGAAACCCCGCTAGGCGTGTGACGTACGAGGATCTAGCCACCAATCACATTGAACTAATATCAAGATGTTAAACAAAGTTTCCATTTATAAGGATAAAACATTCATAAGCATAATCCAAGTCTAACATGTTCAGCGGAAGCAAATAGTAAATCATTGTTTAAATGTTTCAAAACCAAATGTATGTAAAATCAGTAAGCAAGTCATGCATATCCAAGCAGTACGACCCATGACCACTCCAGCTAATCCAGACAGCAAGTTCCTTGTCCATGAAATCTATCAACCTGCGAGCATGCAACAAGTGTATCAGACAACGCTGGTGAGTTCATAGTTTTACGAAAACGTTAGTCACCAAGTGTTTAGTTCAGTTCATTGATTATAATGTTGATAATAACTCGAGTACCGTACAAGATGGCTTCCAGATTGTTTTGCCCGTCCCCAAAGCTTTAATAACGGACAAGAATGAATACTAACTGTGACACTAAAGTGATTAGCTTAATCGAGATGAAAGGCTTCGAGACCCTAAGATTGCCGTCACCCAGAGAATAGGGAGAGAAAGAGAGGACTTTAGGGTTTGATGTTTTAAGTTTCATCAGTTACGAAAGTTTTAAACACACAAATTAACAGTTGGGCCATTCTGGTCTACGAAGGGATCTGGGCCGAAAACCCTTTCGACGAAGTCCCTCTTGGCGAAGATCATTCTTCGCCATGTGTGGGTTTGACGAAGAGTCATCCTTCGTCGAAGATGGTTGTGACGAAGAACTTCCAGTTCTTCGTCAAGTGTGTTTTCATGAACAGTTAAGTGCAACCCAAAGTTAGACATGATCATGTTATGACTAAACATCACATAAATATCATGTAACACCCAAACGTAACAATACCTTAATCATTCAAATATCAAGCACAAGATACAACCTAAGAAGAATTGTGAAAACAGGATTTGTGAAACAAGTGACGCGTAGAGAGAGACCTTGAAATTTCGGGTTGTCACATTAGTCTCTAAGGATGTTACGTTTCCAAAGCACATATGTTAAAGAAACAACTAGAAATTGACCCAGAGAAAACTTGAACCAATGATTAACGATTCTTATTGAATTGTGAAAGTACAGAAAGAATTACAAGAATTGAAAATAATGAACTTCCTATCATCTAAGACAAACCACTTATTTATACTAAATTGCAAAAGTCTGTTACAACAAACCGTTGTAAAAAAATTACACAAACAACCCCTTAACTTACAAGAAAGTAAGTATCAGTCCTTGAGCCCTAAACACTGCTCTTCAATCAACTGCTGTGCTACCCACTGATTACACACTACAGCAGTAGTTGTACTCCATCAGTTGTTCATCATCATTTGTTAGCCATCAGAGCTTTCCATTCACAAGCAGTGCTTTACAATGCTTCATCAGTTGTTTGCCTTAGTACCAAAAACAGTGGTTTACTTTTATTTGTTTATTCTAAACTCATCAGTGGTAATAGTTAAACTAAAATGTTACTTTTTCTCAACAATCTCCACCTAAGTAACAATTTAGCTTAACCTATACTCAATGAGTTAAAGCAAAATGTAAACTTTGCACCTGGCAAAGCCTTGGTCATCACATCAGCTGGATTAACATATGTTCAAACCCACTTGACCACCACTTCCTTAGAAGTCACCACATCTCTGATCCAAAACATCTTCACATTGATGTGTTTGGCTCTTTCATGAAAAACACTGTTCTTTGACAACGGACTAGCACCTTAATTATCACAGTTCACCTCCACACCATCCAACCTGATTCCCAGATCAGCAACCATTCCCTTTAACCATAAGGACTCTTTTACCCCTTCTATTAAAGCTATGAATTCTGCCTCAGTTATGGATAGTGCAACCACATGCTGCAACTGAGACTTCCAACTTACCACATTCCCCATTACTGAGAAGACATAACCAGTTATAGACCTGCCATTATCTTTGTCTTTGGCATAATCAGAATCAACATAACCACTGATCATATTCCCCTTCTTCTCAGCATGGTCTTCAAACTTTAAACCAAGTTTCCTTGTGCCTGCCAAATACCTGAGAATCCATTTTACTGCTACCCAATGATTTTTACCAGGATTTGCCATGTATCTGCTCACCACACTAACAGCATATGCAATATCAGGTCTTATGCAAACCATGATATACATCAGACTTCCAACAGTGTTTGCATATAGAACCTTGCTCATATACTCTTTATCCTCACCTGTTTAAGGACAATCTTTCTTTGACAAATTAAAATGAGCTGCAATAGGAGTTGTAACAGGCTTACACTCTCCCATTCCATAATTCTTCAACACTTTCTCAATATAAGAAGATTGAGATAATGTTAACACTTTTCCTGCCCTGTTCCTGTGAATTTCCATACCTAGAATCTTCCTGGCTTCTCCCAAATCCTTCATTTCAAACTCTTTCATTAGCAGCTTCTTGGTTTCTTCTATTTGACTCTTACTTTCACAAGCTATCAGCATATCATCAACATACAGAAGCAAATAGACAAATTTACCCCTGTCATACTCTCTATGATACATACAACTGTCATAAGGACTCCTGCTGAAACCACTGCCCACTATATATTCATCAAACCTTTTGTACCATTGCCTGGGAGACTGTTTAAGTCCATACAAGGACCTCTTCAACAAACAAGCTTTATCTACTTGGTCTTTGATTTCATACCCCTTTGGTTGTGCCATGTAGATCTGCTCCTCCAAATTACCATGCAAAAATGCAGTTTTTACATCCATTTGTTCCAATTTCAGATCTAATGAAGCAACCAATGACAAGATGACTCTAATTGAGACATGTTTGACTACAGGAGAAAAGATCTCATTGTAGTAAATACCTGCCTTTTGTGTGAATCCTTTGGCCACTAATCTTGTTTTATACCTTGGACCTTCTCCAGGTTTAACACCTTCTTTAATCTTATAGATCCACTTGCAAGACACCAACTTCTGATCTTTAGGTTTGTTCACCAATTCCCATGTACCATTCTTGTACAGAGAATCCATCTCCTCATCCATTGCTTGACACCACTTTTGACTTTCTTCTGAATTTACAGCTTCTTCAAAAGTTAGTGGTTCAAAGATACTTTCATTCTCAGCTGTTATAAAAGCAACTGCTGAGATATCTTCATGATCTCTATACCTCAGTGGTTTCACAACATTCCTCTTTGACCTGTCTCTTACCAAATTGTAATCTTCTAAATTTGGTATACTTTGACTTGTTTCATCCTGACTTACATCAGGACTACTATGACTGGATTCACCCTGAGTTGAACCAGACCTTTCATCATTCACCTTTGGTCTGTTTAACACTGGCTCCACCTCAAACTGAAGATCATCTTTCTTTGATACACTTTTGTTGATAGAATCCATGACATCTTTGTACAGTATATTCTTCCTGCACTGAACATTTATGCTCACTATCACCTTTGGATTTTTCAACCTCCAAAGTCTGTATCCCTTTACCCCTTCAGTATACCCCAGCATTACGCACATTTGAGACCTTGGATCTAATTTATCATCACTAACATGAGAATACACCAAAGATCCAAATACTTTTAAGTCTTCATACTTAGGTTTAACTCCAGTCCACATCTCCATAGGTGTCTTTATCTTAATTGCTGATGAAGCACATCTATTAATCAGATAAGCAGCAGTGGATACAGCTTCACCCCAGAACTTCTTTGGCATCCCTGATGTTGCTAACATGCATCTTACTCTCTCCAACAAAGTTCTATTCATTCTTTCAGCCAAACCATTCTGTTGAGGACTACCAGGAATGGTTAAGTGTCTGGCTATTCCATTTGCTTTACAAAATTGATCAAACTCATGATTACAAAACTCCAATCCATTATCTGTTCTGAGTTTCTTCAACTTTCTTTCAGTTTGTTTTTCCACCAATACTTTCCACTCTTTAAACTTTTTGAAAGTATCACTTTTATGTTTAAGTACATAAACCCACACTCTTCTAGAGTAATCATCTATGAATGACAAGAAGTATCTACCACCCCCCAAATTTTCTGTTCTTGCAGGCCCCCACAGATCAGAGTGAACATAATCTAAGACTCCCTTAGAAATTTGTTTTCCTTTACTAAATTTAACTCTTTTCTGTTTGGCCAAAACACAGCTTTCACAAAAGCTTATATCATAGTTCTTTAAATCACCAAGAACTTGTTGTTTTGACAGTTCAATTAAGCCTTGTTGACTTATATGACCAAGTCTTTTATGCCACTTTAGAGCTTCATCATTTCCTTCTTCACTTGCCACAGCAGCAACTCCATCAATAACTTTACAATCTAACATGTAAATGTTGTTCTTGATTCTTGTACCACTAAGCATCACCATAGATCCTTTTATTACTCTTGCTTTACCATCTCTAAGACTGACATGATATCCTATCTTCTCTAAAGTACCAAGAGATAATAAACTTCTATTAAGATCAGGAATGTACCTCACATCTTTGAGATAAAAAATAATACCAGATTCTGTCTTCATTGTAACTGTACCAATTCCAAGAATCTGACAAGGCCTGTCATCACCAAGCTTCACAGACCCCATGTCCAGCATCTTCAATTCTTTGAAAGTTTCTTTTAGAGGTGTCATATGGAATAAACACCCTGAATCCATTACCCATTTCTCTTGGTTACACTCACTTGTGACCATAAGAACATCAACACTGTCATAACCTCCTTCTGACTGATCATAAGAATCTACATGACTATTTTGCCGCTTTGAGTAATTACTACTTTGCCCTCTGGAATAACTTCCTTCACCTTTTCTTCTCTTGAATTCTGGACAGTCTTTCTTGAAGTGTTTCTCTAAATTACAAACAAAACATCTCCTCTTGAATCTTGACCTGGAATTCTTGTTGCTACCACTGTAATTCCTTTGATCTGAGCTTTCTCTCACAAACAAACCATCTCCACCTTCTTCTTTAGAATCTGACTTCTTCTTCAATTCTTTTGAATTCAAGGCAGACAAGACATCTTCCATAGATATAGAATCTCTACCATACATCAATGTATCCATAAAGTGTTCATATGATGATGGTAGAGAAGTGAGAAATATTATGGCCTGATCTTCATCATCCAACACCACTTCTATGTTTTCAAGATCCAAAATCAACTTGTTGAATTCATCTGTATGATCTTCAAGACTCTTCCCTGATGACATGTGAAAAGTGTACAGTCTCTTCTTTAAATACAACTGATTTGCCAAAGATTTCATCATATACAATAACTCCAACTTTGCCCAAATCCCTACAGCAGATGTCTCCTTTGATACTTCACGAAGAACTCGATCACCAAGACTCAATATGATTGCACTATGAGCCTTCTCGAGCATATCCTTCTTCTCTTTATCACTTAAGCCCTCAGGAAGATTATCATCTCCTTTCAGCGCATCTACAACACCATTATGGACTAGAAGAGCCCTCATCTTCACACACCACAAACTGAAATCATTCTTCCCATCGAATTTCTCCAATTCAAACTTCGTCGACACCATGTTTGATCTCTGATTGCGGAATTGAAAATCAATTTCTTTGAATCGAGCCACCAATGGCTCTGATACCACTTGTTAAAGAAACAACCAGAAATTGATCCAGAGAAAACTTGAGCCAATGATTAACGATTCTTATTGAATTGTGAAAGTACAGAAAGAATTACAAGAATTGAAAATAATGAACTTCCTATCATCTAAGACAAACCACCTATTTATACTAAATTGCAAAAGTCTGTTACAACAAACCGTTGTAAAAACTTTACACAAACAACCCCTGAACTTACAAGAAAGTAAGTATCAGTCCTTGAGCCCTAAACACTGCTCTTTAATCAACTGCTGTGATACCCACTGATTACACACTACATCAGTAGTTGTACTCCATCAGTTGTTCATCATCAGTTGTTAGCCATCAGAGCTTTCCATTCACAATCAGTGCTTTACAATGCTTCATCAGTTGTTTGCCTTAGTACCAAAAACAGTGGTTTGCTTTTATTTGTTTATTCTAAACTCATCAGTGGTAACATTTAAACTAAAATGTTACTTCTTCTCAACAACATCAAGAGTTGGTAGCCTGCCTTGTTCCGCCCTTCACCCGAAAATATTTATTTTCTTCGGGACCCATTTAACCCATTCGAACGGATAAAACGGGATTATATATCTGGATAGAAGGTTCCTACACGATTTTACCATGAACTCTGCATTTATTTCCAGCTCCCATCCCCATTTATCAGGCCGTTCCGATAGCCACCCACTTGTCTATCCAGAATTTGGTAGACAGACCATTTCCCACTTCGCCTGCGATAAGTTTATCACTTTGGATGTTTGAAAATTGCTAATTCATTTCGGAATTAGAACATATAAGTATTGCAACTCGTTTATATGTCGAGATATGATAAGCTAAACAATTATATACTGTCTAAAATCCTTGAATATGAGGAAACTTCACAGTGGATACCCGTCACTAAATAGCCATCAAGTGTAATAGATATATATCGTTTATTTTTTCCAATTTCCTTAAAATTGGAATGCATCAACAGTTGGGAATGTCAAGTGCAACCGAAACCCTTTGTGGACAAGCATTTGGAGCTGGACAAAGCCATATGATGGGCATTTACTTGCAGCGATCGTGGATCGTAGACTCCATCTCTTTGACAGTCTTGCTCCCAATCTTTATCTTTGGTACCCAAATTTTCAAACTTTTGGGAGAGGAAGAATCAATAGCAAATAGTGCCGGATGCCTATCATTATGGTTCATTCCTTTTGTGTATAACTTCGTTTTTAGCTTGACGATACAAATGTATCTACAAGCACAATCGAAGAACATGATTATTGCATGGATTTCGGCTTTTCAATTTGCTATCCACATACCTTTGTCATTACTTTTTGTTTATACGCTGAACATGGGGATCCCGGGTGCCATGATTGCAATTTCGATATCATCGTGGTTGCTTGTGATCGGAGAATTCATATACATATTTGGAGGATGGTGTCCGCATACATGGAAAGGATTTACGCTTGCTGCTTTTAAGGATTTGTTTTCTGTGGTGAAGCTCTCAATATCCTCCGGTGTTATGGTGTGGTGAGTGTTTGATATTTTGTTTTCATATGGTTACTAATAATAATTATTGTACATGTAATAATTACTAATAATAATTACTGAAAGCCAAATTGTGGTTTATGTAGCTTGGAGTTATGGTACAATGCCGTTCTAGTCTTACTTGCTGGATACATGGAAGACGCAGAGGTCGCAATATCCGCATTCTCCATTTGGTATCAAATTAAATCGTGTTCAAAGCTCCGCTTTCGATTCATTTTAAAGAATCTAAACTTGGTAAGTTTATTTATCTTTGCAGCCTGAACGTGAATGTATGGGAGTTCATGATAAGCCTTAGTTTATTAGGTGCTGCATGGTAAGTGATCAAGGATTCGGTAAGATTTGTGTAAGAACTCACTTCCTTATGCTTCTTGAAGTTAACCGCGAGCGACACTCAAAAAACCGAAACCAATATCTTTGTTACTAACACTGTTGCTATGTTTCATATATATGTGACTCATACACTTTGTTTTAACATGTGTTTATAGTGTTCGAGTGGCGAATGAATTAGGGAGAGGCAACGCTAAAGCTGTAAAGTTCTCAATAAAAGTGCTATTGGGGACTTCCATTGTGATAGGCGTGTTCTTCTTTGTTCTTTGTCTTGTGTTTGGCAAAAACCTTGCATACTTGTTTACAGATGATGAAAGAGTTGCAAATGCAGTATCCGATCTTTCTTTGCTCCTATCTTTTTCGATTTTGTTGAACAGCATTAGTCCAGTACTCTCAGGTAACTCATGTTTTGATTTTGTTCACATATGCACTTTCAAGTTTTTGGAAAGTTGTTGTGATTAGGCTTTTTATAAGTGATACCTTGTTTCTCTATTTTGAAAATGTTAGTGTTTATGTTCAATTTGGGGAGAAAAGTTATAGTTATCTCCTAAAATTGGAATGCTTACGGACTGATATTCATGATGTCAAGACTTAGATCATACCCGATCCATTCCCGGCCTATCCCTTCCTCATCCCTAAAACTTAGAGAAATCACCTAAATTCAAGCAACCAATTAAATGACGACATATAAGCACATTAGTTAAATTATATTGGAAAAATATAATAAAAAAGGTTTTTAGAGAAAGGGATGGGGAATGGGATATGAGAGTTTTTTTTTTTTTTTTAAATGAGATGTAAAGTTAGGGAATGCTGATTTACGTTAAATTATAAGGATATGAATAGGGAATGGATCGTGAATGCATCTAAATCTGTATACCTTTTACAAAAGGTTTATACGAAATATACCCTCTCCCCTATGGTTTTAATTAATTGTACCTACCTGCTAAAATGAGGTACATCATCATGGGTGTACTAAGCATATGAAAAGCTATGTTTAGCCTCACCCTTTAAAAATGTAGTTAAAAGACATGACTCTATACTATATTTTCTTTAAAAGTGCTATATTTAGTTTTCGATGTCACCATGTCACTTTCTTTATAAAGATAGTTTGATTTCAAACTTATACTAGGAAGATATACTTTAAACTTGTTAACGCTAAGAGTTTGGAAAAAACCTTTTGTGGACCAGGAGTTGCGATTGGAGCTGGAATGCAAGGAGCAGTAGCAATCGTTAACCTCGTTTGCTTTTACTTGATTGGTATTCCAATGGGAGCTTTGCTAGGGTATTTAACAACTCTTGAAGTTAAGGTATGCATAAAAAGAGTTAGTCAACTATAACTCGCTTATGGTTGAGCTAGATGATTATCTGATACAATCATATTACTTGACAGGGTATATGGATTGGTATGATTGGTGGTGTTATAATGCAGACAATTGCACTTCTATATATGACTTGGAGAACTGACTGGGACGACCAGGTAAATTCACAAAAAAAATAAACCTCACCCCTTGTGTTAGATTTTTCTATGCTTCTTCATATTATGTATAAACATGGATTCTGTACGTACCTACTGTAGGTCATGAAGACTTCCGAACGTCTCAGTCGATTTTACCTGAAGTCGAATGAAGATACCGAGCAAATTACCAATTATGAATGAGAAAGTTGTTCAAATCATCTTTATTACATATTGGTCACAAGTGCCAAATTTATTTTGGTGTCATTGAAGAACTATTGTATTTCACTTGGCATACCGATCTCTAGACTCTAATATATTACTTCTATTGTTATCAAGATATAAATTAAAGAGTTAAATGCTTGGTTGGTCCCTGTGGTTTGCAAAAATTGCAGATGTGGTCCCACTTCAAAAAAAAAACCCACTTCAAAACACTTCAAAACACCCAAAAACACATTGCTGACACAAATTCGGAGCTCCAGATCTTGATTTGGGGTTTACTGGAGATGGGTTTATTGGTGCTTCGTTTGGGGTGGTGGCGGTGTTGGGTAGGTGGCGGCGACAGGTGGGTGGTAGCAGGGGGATGGTGTTAATGGTTGTGGGGGATGGTGAAATTAGTGGCGGCGACAGGTGGGCGGCGACAGGTGGGTGGTAGCAGGGGGATGGTGTTAATGGTTGTGGCGGCGACAGGTGGGCGGCGACAGGTGGGTGGTAGCAGGGGGATGGTGAAATTAGTCATCTACACCCTTCATCTCCGCCACTGCAACTCCCTCCGCCATCAACTTCAGTCGATTAAGGTACATATCGCCTCTTAGGGTTGAGTTTTGAGTTGAATTTGTAGATTAGAACCGATTTAGGGTTTATCTCAGATCTGTCTTTGGACGTTGGTGGAACCGAGCGATGTTTGATGGCGGTGGTAGAGAGAGAGAGCTGAGAGAGAGAAAGAACGAGAGAGAGAGAGCTGAGAGAGAGAAAGAACTAGAGAGAGAGAGCTGAGAGAAAGAAAGAGAGTTAGAGAGAGGTGATCTGTTTATGTATTTGTTAATAAGCAAGGGTATTTTGGTCATTTAACATGGAATTAACTGAGAAATTTAACTGATGTTAGGGCTAGGGACCAACCGAGTGCATTTTTGAAAACCACAGGGACCACGCGTGTAATTAGTAAACCATTGGGACCACATCTGCAATTTTTGCAAACCACAGGGACCAACCAAGCATTTAACTCTAAATTAAATGGTTAAAGCAATGCGTACAATACTTCTTATTTACATTTATGGGTGTTGTTCGGGTTGGAAGATAGGTTCCTAGTTTCTTGGGTCGGGTAGATTAGGTTTTGGGAAATGGTATTCTTAACTAAAACCCCAACTACAGTAATAAGTTTCAATTTATTCATTAATAGTGTTTCGGATTTGGGTCGGTTTAATTGGTATTTAGGATATTGATTGGCTCATAAAACGGGCTTAGAAAGTTTATACACGATAAAATTACAAGCAACGTTGGCTAGAAAATGGGCTTAACATTATACTGGGTTGATACAATCTCAAATAGGGTAAAATTACAATAGGATGATGCGACTGAAACAATGGAATGAAAGTTGTTAAATTGCTATTTGAATGAAGCGGGAGTACAAGTTAAAAGGCTGTCGTCATGATAATCTAACACCTTGAAAATGTCAGAATTTTTTTTAAAAGCTTAATCGAGTTAACCCGAATCTATCAGCCGTAAATTATGCCTACCATTATTGTCATTAAATGTATTCCCATTATGCCTTCCATATGGGTTGTCATTAAATGTATAATATTGTATATAGATAATAGGAAACCTTCTAGATGGGCAGGAGGTTAGTTAGGCAAAGATCATTATATATTGCAATCCTGGGATGTATTCGATTCAATTACAATTCATAGAATAACATGGTATCAGAGCCTAACAAACTCTGAAACCATTTCGCATCTCTTTTTTTTTCCTTCGGGTTTTGAATCTGTGTTTTTCGAAACACTATCACCTTCATCATCAATTTGGGCATATAAATATTTCCTTCCCACCCGGTAACCCCACCCCACCACCCATTGACCCTATGCAGCCAACCGAACTCGGTACCGCACTCTCCGCCTTGACTCTCACTCAACCAATGCCGCAATGGAACATGGACACCGGGGCCTCCTCACACATCACTTCGGACCCAGGTAAAATCAATTCTTTAGTATCTAATTCAATTAATGCAAATATTTTAGTTGGCAATGGCCAAACTTTGCCAATTAAGGGATCGGGTAAGGGTTACCATAAAACACCCAACACAACCTACCATTTAAACAATATCCTTTATGCATCCTCAGTTGTTAAAGACCTAATTTCAGTTCGTAAATTTACCCGTGATAACCTTGTTTCTGTTGAATTTGACCCCTATGGTTTTACTTTGAAGGATCTCAAAACTGGGCAACCTCTTTCGCGCCATGATAGCACCGGTGACCTTTACCCCCTCACACCACCCCGTCAAGTCCTTTTAGTTGCTGAATCAAATAAGTGGCATGATCGTCTAGGACATCCTGGCCCACAAGTTTTAAAGTTTCTTTCTAGTACTTTTAATTTTTCTTGTAATAAACAATCTTTTGCATTTTGTGACTCTTGCCATTTATCTAACAGTAAACGGCTTTCGTTTGTTTCTTCTAATTCGTTTACTTATGCTCCTTTTGATATCATTCATTGCGATCTATGGACTTCACCTGTCCTAAGTAATGCTGGCTATAAATATTATATGGTCTTGGTTGATAATTTTTCCAATTATGTTTGGATATATCCATTAAAATTCAAGTCGGAAACCTTTCCTACATTTGTAAAATTTCATAAATTAATCCAAACACAATTTCACAAAAACATAAAAGCTTTTCAGTGTGACTTAGGGGGAGAATTTGATAATCATGCTTTTCACAACTTTGCCTCCTCAAATGGTTTTACCTTTCGTTTTTCATGCACACAAACTTCTCAACAAAACGGACGTTCCGAACGAATGATTCGACGTCTAAATGACATCATACGTGCCCTACTCACCCATGCCCATATCCCTCCCACCTTTTGGGTAGAGGCACTCCATACAGCCGCCTACCTTCACAACATTCTCCCCACCACCCGCCTCAACTACAACACCCCCACCTTTGCTTTGTACCTTTGTCACCCCACCTATGATCACCTCCGGGTATTTGGTTGTGCTTGCTATCCTAATTTTTCGGCCACCGAATCAAACAAACTCAACCCTCGCTCCACCCGGTGCATTTTTTTAGGCTATCCACCAAATTTCCGAGGTTACCGTTGTCTGGATCCTTCAACTGGTAAAGTCCATATATCCCGACATGTCGACTTTGATGAATCCACCTTCCCCTTTCCCTTAACCACCCAACCAAACACCTACACCTTCCTGGATGATGAACAGACACCCACGGCCCCTTACCAATTTCCTTTGGGCCACTCCTCTCACCCGAGCCCAGTTGCAAACCAACAGCCCAACACCACCGGTCCATCATCCCCTCAACCAAGCCAACCAACACCCTCCGCTACACCAACCGTTCCTACCCCACATCCCACTCACGTCCACCATCAGCCCACCTTTACCGGCCCATTAAACCCTCTTGACCCACCCACATCTGTACCGTCCAGTCAGCCCAATCCAACACCAAATCTCCATCCTATGACAACGAGAGAGAAAGCCGGAATCCACAAACCTAATCCTAAGTATAACCTGGCCACACCCCAAGCCGAGCCCATCTCACCTGTACCCACATCACACATTAAAGCCTTATCGGACCCAAATTGGCAAAAAGCTATGCTAACTGAATATAAAGCTTTGATTGATAATGATACTTGGGAATTGGTTCCCCGGCCCGATAACCACCCAGTTATTCTGTGCATGTGGCTATTTCGCCACAAATTCAAACAGGATGGCAGCTTAGACAGGTACAAAGCCCGCCTTGTGGTAAATGGAAAATCTCAGACGGTCAGCATTGATTGTCAAGAAACATTTAGCCCGGTTGTAAAGCCAGCCACTATTCGTACAGTTTTATCTGTTGCTCTTAACCATAACTGGCGAATCCACAACTAGACGTCAAGAATGCCTTCTTACATGGTAATCTAGAGGAGACCGTTTACATGTTTCAACCCCCAGGATTTTCTGACTCCACGAAGCCTAATCATGTTTGTCGATTACGTAAGTCTCTTTATGGGCTTAAGCAGGCACCCCGGGCATGGTTTCACAGATTTTCTAGTTTTATTACCAAACACGGGTTCAAGGGGAGTATATGTGACAGTTCGTTGTTCGTGTTTCGACATGGACATCATACGGCCTACTTGCTATTATATGTTGACGATATTATTTTGACGGCTTCATCTGACACTCTGCTAAAAAATATTATCATTTTACTCTCACGCGAGTTTGCTATGTCAGATTTAGGGCCTTTACACCATTTTTTGGGTATCTCAGTCACACGTGACTCACAAGGTTTATTTTTATCTCAGTCCCAATATGCCCGTGATATCTTGCATCGCGCCAACATGAGCGACTGTAAGCCATGCACCACACCTGTTGACACTTCCTCTAAGCTCAGCGCCGGGGATGGCACATTGTTATCGGATGGGTCCTCTTATAGAAGCTTAGCTGGGGCATTACAATATCTTACTTTCACTAGACCCGACATAGCCTATGCCGTTCAACAAGTTTGCCTATTTATGCATGCCCCTACAGACTCACATTACTCTTTCTTAAAGCGTATACTTCGGTACATCAAGGGGACCATTGATCATGGCCTTCGTCTCACGGCTTCTCCCACATCCTCTCTGGTTGCGTACTCTGACGCAGACTGGGCTGGCTGTCCCGACTCGCGGCGTTCCACATCAGGCTATTGTGTCTTTCTAGGTAATAACCTTATCTCTTGGTCATCAAAACGACAACCAACGGTCTCTCGATCCAGTGCCGAAGCAGAATATCGAGGTGTTGCAAACGCCGTGGCCGAGACCAGCTGGCTTCGTAACCTACTATTAGAGTTGCACCTTCCCATCACACGGGCTACTGTGGTTTATTGTGATAATATTTCTGCTGTCTACTTATCCGACAACCCGGTTCAACATCAAAGAACTAAACATGTTGAACTCGACATCCATTTTGTCCGGGAAAAGGTTCGTTTAGGCCAAGTTCGTGTTCTACATGTCCCTGCCTCCTACCAATATGCGGATATTTTTACAAAAGGTCTCTCGTGACAGTTATTTGAAAGTTTCCATTCTAGCTTGACCGTTCGTCCGCACTCCCGCTCAAGCTAAGGGGGAGTATCAGCCGTAAATTATGCCTACCATTATTGTCATTAAATGTATTCCCATTATGCCTTCCATATGGGTTGTCATTAAATGTATAATATTGTATAGAGATAATAGGAAACCTTCTAGATGGGCAGGAGGTTAGTTAGGCAAAGATCATTATATATTGCAATCCTGGGATGTATTCGATTCAATCACAATTCATAGAATAACAGAATCTCCCATACGTTATCCATAATATGTAGAAGTATCAACGTAATTTCATAGAGTCGTTTTATTTGGTCTGAATGCTACATGAAGAACACATGCTAGGGAACGGGAAGACCTAGGATGTAGAAGATCATAACATGAGTGATTCTGCAGATTTTGATTCCTATATATCCACCCATGTGGTACTTCATTAGACCATATAGATAAGATCCATCTGTATAGATATCACCATCTGCGTCCAGAAAGTCGTATGCTTTAGAAGAAGCTTGTATTTGGGATGGGGTTTTGATTGATAAAAAAGAAGAATTTACTTCAATCGATACTTAGGCACCACCATACATAACATAGAAATCATACTTGGAAAAGGTGGACTATTAGATAGAGCAATGGTCAGACCATGGATTGGTTGTAAAACCGTACAAAGTTCATCAAATTAATTTGCTAAAGTGCTAATGAAGACAACACCAGGCACTTGGTGTCAAATTATCCATATCTTTGAGAAGCTTTAAATTGTGTCATGTACAGTAGTAAAATGGATAGCTATTGGAGTTTTCCCGGCGGTGATAATTGGCGGAAGCATAAAGGTGATGTGTCAACAGTGATGTCTTTTGCTGGTCCTTCTTTAGGTGAAGAAGATGATACCATTGGCGGAGCTCCATACAACCGACAACATTCTTTTTCGTGTTTCATATATAAAACGTATAATCAGTGGCGGAACTAGACCTTCAACTCAGGGGTATCCCAAAATTTTTTAGGGGTGTTCTCGTACTTGTTCAGGGGTGTCCTGTGTATAAAAATCGGAAAAAAAGGGGTGTCCTGTGTATAAAAATCGGAATTTTTTTTTTTACACTACTGGTCAAAACTTGAGCCGTAGCCCGGGCTACGCCCGTTAAGCCTACAGGTCCGCCCCTGCGTATAATAGTCAAATTTTGCATGACATCAATCATTTTTTACGATTTACACCATTAATTTTATGAAATTAAATTTTGATTTTATGATTGAACACGTTTTTCATTGATTTTACCAAAAAAATATATACCTATACTTTTATTAAATAAAAATATAAATTAATGTTTTACCAAGTAAAAAAGTTATAGTTTAGTAAATGCATCGCCAAAAAATTCGGGAAAAATATGGACTCTAGATCATCATCCTTTTTTTTTTTTACTTTTTTTTTCCCTTTTTTATATTCTTCTTTTTTTACGATTTTTTTATTTCAAGTATTGTAATTTTTTTAAATTAATGAAGAATTTTATGTTTTAAATTTAAAAAAATAAATAATTGTGTAATGATTGCATGGGCGTTATTGGGCATTATTCCCACTACGGCACTTTTGCAATAACCCTCAATAATGCCCCCATGCTGACTGGACTGCCACATGGTAGAAAACGCCCCATGGTGGGGGCATTATTGATAAAACCACTATGCATTGTCTAACAAAGTTTAATTTCTTAGTTTCAAACTTTCAATTTACACATAGCCGATTTTAAAGATTTAAAAGCCTATTTTCTTTATCTACCCAATAACTCATTACCCAATTAGTAACCTTATGTACAAAAAACCGTCCCAATGGTTGAAATTTTTCAAAGGCAATTGATTGTCGATTATCGAGGTCTATAGTCGATCAAATGAGAGAGTTGACTGAACATTTATACAAGGGTTGAACAAAATGGTAATCAGATGTATTCTATTATATTGATTTATGTAGGTCCGGCTAGGGGAGGATCTAGTCGCCTAATCCTTGTGTACAAACCACCCCGGTTGTGCGGAATCCAACCGAGATAGCAAACCGAGATAGAACACGCAAGAAAACAACACACAAGATTCACCTATTAACACCTCTGTATTAATATGTATGAAAGGTCTGTTACAATGCAATGTTTACAAATATATTCTGTAAACTCTCAAAGTTCTCTCGTGTGTGTGTGTTTGTGCTCTCTCTTCTGTCTTCATAGTGTTCTCTTGAGACTTGTCTATTTATAGCACCAGCACCACGAAACGGAATTGGCCTTGGCGAAACAGGACATAGACGACCAAAGGGAAGCAAATGGCGACGAAAGGGAATCAATGTCGACGAAACATGTCTGTTTCGCCGACTTCCAACTTGTTTCGTCGAGTATGGGCTTGGGTCCAACAGTTGAGGCCCATCTTTCCTTTTCGCCGATTCTGTTTTAGCCCAAGGACTAAGTTCATAGTCCTTTATGTCTTGGCCTGCTTTTCTTGTTCTTGTACACGACGGAGGAAAGTCGTGTCTTTAACCGAATCACGTTAACTCGAGTCGCGTCCACAAATCGTGTATCAACAAACTCCCCCTTGGACGCTACTCGCGAGATTCGCCTTTCATGTCTTCTATGTCGGAGGATCTTCAAAATCTTCACGTCTTGAAAGTAGAAAGTGTATCAACAAACTCCCCGTTTCATGTAGGAAGTGTGTTGACAAACTCCCCCTTAACATAAGCTCCCCCTTGAGTTATGTTCGTGAAAGACTTGATCATTAGTACTTGAGATCCTTGTGGTATTGATGATGGTCAGTGGCAACTCGATCATCTTCATCATTTGAGTGCCTTCCCGTCGTGTCTTCATTCCGAAGCTTGTCATCGACCATGTTCTCCTTGCCTTTAGAATCTGCACATGCAAGAAATCTAAACGCGTAATGAGAACAACTACTTGGAATATAGTTAGCATAAACAAGCGACACCCATATGACCATATTTCAATCAACTACCGTCCGACAGTTTGAAAGTTTAACAAATTTATCAATTTTAGTTTTTAACTTTCAAAACTTGCAAATTTTGACCGTTTATGAAGAATCAGTCGTTTAACAAATTTATCAATTTTAGTTTTTAACTTTAAAATGACCCCGTTCACCACAGTTAAAGCACTTGACCGCCTGTTTATCGAACCCATACTTGGTGTCTTTCTTGCATTCCAAGCTGGTTCTGCCCGTTCTCTCCATGAAATCCTTTGCTCGCCTTACAGCACTTGCGAACGCCCATTTGATGTCCATCAAATCCATCTCCTCTTTATCAATCTGTTGATAATCTTCCTGTGTCAGATTGATGTTTCCGATCTGACCTTCTACTAACCCACAATATGCGCTCACCAATGTGTTTAGTAGCTCCATATGTTCTTTTGCTACTTCAACACTTACTTTAGAGAAGCTTGAAGTGTCGAGTCGTACTGTATTAGATGGTTGACCAGCTGATGACGTGCTACCATAACAGGCTTGCTGTTACACCGGTAGTGGATTCCCATATAGATCAGTTGGTCCGGTAGATCGAACAGGTAATGGATTTCCGAACATATCAGTTGCTCTAATAGGCTGTTTGCTTTGCTGTTGTGGCACTGGTTGAGAAACTGGTTGAAGCGGATTTCCGTACAAGTCTGTTGTTGGAGCTGGCTTAACAGGAACTTGGATAGGATTGCCATGTAGATCTGTGCTAGACACAAACGCCGTCTGAATTGGAGCATGTGAGATTGGTCTTGCAGGAGTACTAGGAGTTCCATAATACATCTCAGGATTATGTCGCACTTGTATTGTAGGAGTGCTAGGAGTTCCATAATACATTTCAGGATTCTGTGGCACTAGGACCCTTTTCGCCTTAAGGATTTCTTCCTGATTCTTATTCTCCAGGAGTTGAGCAAAGTCATTGAAGTTTGTTGTAGCCAAAGTGCCATTGTACTTCAGGATTTTCCAAGAAATTACTCCATTGTGGTGGCAAAGCATCAGCAAACTTGGTGACAACTTCGAGTGGAGTCGTTACCACTCCAAAATTTCCCAATTCAGTCAACAAATGAGAAAATCGACTCGTCAAATCTCCCAAAGATTCTTTATCCATGCATGTAAACCCATCAAACTCTTTCTTGAGTAGATCGTGTCTCAATTGGCGAGTCGTTTCGTTTCCTACACATCTCGTTTTCAACGCATCCCATAATTTCTTTGTCGTTTTGAAGCTGACAAATTGATGGTAAATATCCTTGCTTAATGCCTGAGTAAGAATGGCATATGCCTTCTTTTCCAAGTCATATGTCTTTTTCTGATCTTCAGGAAGATCGGCAAATGTAGCAGCAGTTGAAGCGGCAACTTCTATAGGTTGATCGAAATCTGTGGTGAAACGTAACCACAATTCCGTGTTTTGTCCAAGGACGTATGTATGAAATCTGTCTACCCATCCCGGATATTCGTTTAAGTGCATCAACTTTGGAGGCCGATTCAAACTTCCGGTTTCGCTCTCGCTTAATAGAATACTTTGAACACTCGGAGTTTGATTTGATACGAATGCCCATTGACCGGTAGAAATTGTATTAGCTTGCGAAGATACCGGCACGGGAGAATCGGCCCACGAAGGAGACAAACTCGTACTTCTATACTTTCCTGTATCCGGAGACGGAGTACCCCACCAACTCGGATACATTTTGAATGATTAATGATCAATACCTAAACAAAACACTTGAAACAGACAGTTAAGATACTTTTGCAATCCTTCTGTTAAAACTTGACAAGACCCACAACGAAACAGAATGTTGACGAAACAGGCCCAGTTCAGTTTAAGGCCCACTTGTTAGGCGAAACAGACTTAGGCCCAAAGCTGATCTACGAAACAGATATGAACTATATGTCCGACGAAACAAACTTAGCGACGAAACTGAATGATTTTAAGTTATGCGACGAAACAGAATGTTTTGGGCTCCTAAATGACGAAACAGGCCCAAACTAGTTTGAGGCCCACTATGTAACGAAACGGATAAAGCCCATGTTGACGAAAAGAAGTCTGTTTCGTCGAGTATGTTTTTGGCGAAATGAATTTTTGTTTTGCCGAAAAAGATGTCAGTGGGTTGGTAAACTTTTCAAACTTGACATTATCTATCTGACACAACAGTATGCTTTCGGCTCAAAGTATACTCATCTCACCAACCCAAGCATGGCTTTTAATATTTTAATCAAGTAACCCTTTCCAATGCACAAACAAGTTTCCCAAATAATTTTCAAGGATCAAAAAGTGAGTATTTTGAAGAACACTTTGAATATGGCAAGAACACAATGAGTTTTCTGGTAAAACTATGAGTTTTCCGGTTAGGATAAATTTTCCGAAAGTGCGATTTTGCTTGCAATGTTTAATAAAAACCAATATTTAGCATGTGGACATGAGTTAAACAAGGTTTTTAACAAAACACATAGCAAAACAACCAGATTTAATCCCAATTTAAAATGTTTTTCCAGAAAGTTTAACTTTTCAAACCCAAAAACAAACCAAGAACACCTCGGTTTTAGCAAGGAGAAGAGCCAAGGCTCTGATACCACTTGTAGGTCCGGCTAGGGGAGGATCTAGTCGCCTAATCCTTGTGTACAAACCACCCCGGTTGTGCGGAATCCAACCGAGATAGCAAACCGAGATAGAACACGCAAGAAAACAACACACAAGATTCACCGATTAACACCTCTGTATTAATACGTATGAAAGGTCTGTTACAATGCAATGTTTACAAATATATTCTGTAAACTCTCAAAGTTCTCTCGTGTGTGTGTGTTTGTGCTCTCTCTTCTGTCTTCATAGTGTTCTCTTGAGACTTGTCTATTTATAGCACCAGCACCACGAAACGGAATTGGCCTTGGCGAAACAGGACATAGACGACGAAAGGGAAGCAAATGGCGACGAAAGGGAATCAATGTCGATGAAACATGTCTGTTTCGCCGACTTCCAACTTGTTTCGTCGAGTATGGGCTTGGGTCCAACAGTTGAGGCCCATCTTTCCTTTTCTCCGATTCTGTTTTAGCCCAAGGACTAAGTTCACAGTCCTTTATGTCTTGGCCTGCTTTTCTTGTTCTTGCACATGACGGAGGAAAGTCGTGTCTTTAACCGAATCACGTTAACTCGAGTCGCGTCCACAAATCGTGTATCAACAATTTACAAAGAAACAATACAAGGCTTTTAATAGCCGAAGGTTTACAACAAAAGAGACGTAATTTACTCTACTAAATTAGGCTAACATCACGGAAAAAAATGAAAGAATATGATCAAAGGTCAAAGCATATGAGATATGCTCTATATAGCAGAGCGTCGTTCATCTTTTTTAGGATAGCAGAACATCTTTTATATGTGCTTTAGTTGATCCTTCTATTTTTTTTTGAACGGCAAATTAGGATCACTGACGGACCACTGGAGTATCATCGTGCCACCAGCAGAACCACCCGATCATATCCATCTCCACAAGGCAATAATGCCTAAACACCAATTCAGGAGGAAACCCAATAAATCTGGGAAAAACCCCCTTTGTGGGAATTGAACCCATGACCTAATGGTCATAAGCCTTATCCCACCACCAAGATACCACTAGGCTATAATGCCATGGGTTGTTGATCCTTCTATTACTTGATATGTGCCCACTACTCCATGTTCATGCAAGCCACGATTTTCATTATAGTTCATGTTTTGTTTGTTTACTTTTGCAAGTGTCTAAGTAATAGGGTTAGTGGGGTTTAACCATTTAGTCCATGTTTTATTAATTCAGTTTGTAATTAAGCCTATAAAAAGGCATATGTGTTAGTGTTTGATTAGAAATGAAAAATATTAATCAAAGTTTCTCTCTAATTATTCTTCTGGATTACTTCTGAATTTTCTTTTGAGCTTGATCCACTCAACGGATTTTCTATCAACCGACTGGTTCGTATCATTACTCCCTCTCAAGTTGGAGCGTGGAGATTTTGAACGCCAAGGCTTTGGTGAACAAGTCTGTGATTTGTAACTTAGTGTTGATGTTCAACGGTTGTATCTCTTGAGACTTTACTCTTTCACGCACAAAATGACAATCCATCTCCACATGTTTTGTACGTTCGTGAATGAAAGACGAGATTATTTGCAATACGTCGTGCCGCTTGGTTGTCACAAAATAAAGGTGTTGGTCCATTTTGTTTCATATCTAACTCATTTAGGAGCCATATCTTTCACAATATCTTACTTACGGTTGTTGCCATAGCTCGGTATTCTGCTTCGGCTGAGGACACAACCGATTGCTTTTTGGACCTCCAAGAGATGGGGGTACCACCTAAGAGTAGGAGATATCCTGTTCTTGGTCCTTTTGTGAACCGACAACCCAACCAATCCGAGTCACAATATGTCACAAGGTTTGTGCCACCGTTGCATGGTAACAAGATTCCTTGTCCATGTGTTGCTTTCAAATACTGTAAGACATGAGTAGCCGCATCCATGTGTACTTGGCATGGGTTGGCGACAAACTGGCTAAGCGCGTCGATTAAATAAGCGATGTCGGGTCGAGTAGCTTGCAAATAAAAAAGTCGTCCAACTAATAGTTGGTATTCGTTGGCATCCACCTTGGGTCCCCCGTCATCTTTATCTAACTTACCTTGTTCCATGGGAAAATTACTCGTTCGAAATCCCTGTAGTCCACAATCTTCCAAAATGTCGAGGATATACTTTCTTTGAGTTAACACAAGACCATCACATGTTCGTGCCACTTCATTTCCTAAATAATACTTCAATGTTCCGAGATCTTTGATGCTAAACTTCTCGTCAAGATAGTTCTTCATCTCTTGAATCTTCCTAATGTGGTTACTTGCTATGATCACATCATCTACATAGATGAGTGTCGTGACAACCTTTTCAGCATCCTTGTAAATAAAAAAAGAATGATCCATTTTGGTTTGTTTAAATCCTTGCTTAGTGAGTGCAAGTGTGAACTTTTGATACCAATTCCGAGAGGCTTGCTTTAGACCATACAATGACTTCTTTAGTTTGCATACATTTGAATCTCCTTCCTTACAAAAACCTTGAGGTACGTTCGTGAATGAAAGACGGGATTATTTGCAATATGTGGTGCCGCTTGGTTGTCACAAAATAATGGTGTTGGTCCATTTTTTTCATATCCAACTCATTTAGGAGCCATCTCTTCCACAATATCTCACTTACGGTTGCTGCAATAGCTTAGTATTCTGCTTCGGCCAAGGATCGGGACACAACCGATTGCTTTATGGACCTCCAAGAGATGGAGGCACCACCTAAGAGTAGGAGATATCCTGTTCTTGATCGTCTTGTGAACCGACTACCCAACCAATCCAAGTCACAATACGTCATATGGTCCGTGCCATCGTTGCATGGTAACAAGATTCCTTGTCCAGGTGTTGCTTTCAAATAGCGTAAGACGCGATTAGCCGCATCCATGTGTACTCGGCGTGGGTTGGCGACAAACTGGCTAAGTACATTGATTAAATAAGCAATGTCGGTCGAGTAGCTTGCAAAAAAAAAAAAAAAAAAAAAAACAGTCGTCCAACTAATCATCGGTATTGGTTGGCATCCACCTTGGGTCCCTCGTTATGTTTATCTAATTTTAAACCTTTTTCCATGGGAAAATTACTAGGTCGAAATCCCTGTAGCACACAATCTTCCAAAATGTTGAGGATATACTTTCTTTGAGTTAACACAAGACCATCACATGTTCGTGCCACTTCATTTCCTAAAGAATACTTCAATGTTCCGAGATCCTTGATACTAAACTTCTCATCAAGATAGTTCTTTATCTCTTGAATCTTTCTAATGTTGTTACCTGCTATGATCACATAATCTACATAGATGAGTGTCGTGACAACCGTTTCTGCATCCTTGTAAATAAACAAAGAATGATCCATTTTGGTTTGTTTAAATCCTTGCTCAGTGAGTGCAAGTGTGAACTTTTGATACCAATTCCGAGAGGCTTGCTTTAGACCATACAATGACTTCTTTAGTTTACATACCTTTGAATCTCCTTTCTCACAAAAACCTTAAAGTACTTTCATGTACACATCCTCATCAAGCTCTCCATGTAAGAAAGCTTTGTTTACATCAAGTTGATGTTTTATCCAACCTTTCTTTACTGCTACGGGAAGTAGAGTACGTAGCGTAACAAGTTTGGCGATGGGAGCAAACATCTCATGGTAGTAGACCCCTTCCATTTGGGTACAACCCTTAGCAACCAACCGCGCCTTGTATCTTTCTACGTCACTGTTGGGCTTGTATTTGATCTTGTAAACCCATTTGAAATCTATGGCTAGTTAGCCCTGGGGAAGCTCTTCAAGTGTCCACATCCCATTTTGTTCAAGGGCCTGGATTTCATTTTTCATCGCATGTCTCCATTTCTCATCTCTAACAGCCTGGGCAAAATATTTGGGTTAATCAATTAAGTCAATGGCACTCAAATAAACTTTATGTGAGTTAGAGAAATTGTTATAAGAAATGAAATTAACTAAGGGATGTACCGTCAAGGATTCACTGTTGGTGGCGGGTTGTGTGTGGTCTACCGATGGGGGAAGATTAACATTGAAATCGGTAAGGCGCTTTGGTTGTGTTTTGTGTCTCTTTTCCCTGACCGACTTGAGTGGTTCAACAACAATTTCATTATGGCCCATTTCATTTCCCGTGTCTATGTTGGTGTTATTTGATTCGACCTGTTAGTCTTGTTCTGGGCCGCTACCTTCAGTTTGGGCCAAAGGTGAGTTGACAATTTCTTCTTGGGCCATTGATGCGCTTTCTAAAAATGGGCTGCCATTATGATCTGATAGGGTGTTGTTCCTATCCTCATTTTCGATTGCATTATGGTTCCTTTCATTTGGTACATCAAAAAATTCCCACTTGTTGGGAAAATTAACTATTTCTTCTTCTTTACTTTCTTTGTTACGAGTAGAATACGAGAATGTTGTCTCCATGAATTTAACATCTCCTGATACAACAATTTTCCCATTTTTAGCATCATAAATTCTGTCTTCCTTTGTTCCACGTGGGTACCCGACAACAATACTCGGTCTTCCCCTCATCTCAAACTTGTCCCTTTTCAATTCGACAATTCTATAATAAGATAAGCTTCTAAAGACTTTTAGAAGATCATAGTCGGATTTTTTTATTGAATAAAATTTCGAAAGGGGTTTTGTTTTCAATTACTTTTGATGGCAATCGATTAATTAAGTAGGTTGCAGTTAATATGCACTCCCCCCAGAACTTGGTTAGTAATTTGGCTTCAAACCTTAGTGCACATGCCGTTTCAAGGAGGTGTCTATGCTTGTGCTCTACCACCCCATTTTGTTGAGGTGTTTGTGGGTAAGTGGTTTCGAGAACAATACCTTGATCGGCATAAAATTCAAGCATACGATTTGATGTGAATCCCCCCATTGTCAGATCTAAGCCTCTTAATGTTCCTTTCAAATTGTGTGCTCATAAATTTATAAAAACTTATCAAACACCAACTTGCAGCACTTTTATTTTTGAGGAGAAAAACCCAAACCGCCCTACTATAATCATCTACTATTGCAAGGAAATATCTAGCACGTGAAAGTGAGGGAGTACGATAAGGGACCCAAATGTCGCAATGCAATAATTCAAAACAAGCAAGAGTTTTAATAAAACCAATGGGAAAAGGAGATCTCATGTGCTTGGATTTAGCACAAGAGTCGCAAAACCAATCCTTATTCTTAACTAAATTGTTCTTAAGCAAATCAATATGAGAATTTTTTGTACTTGAAGCATGTCCCAAATGGTTATGCTAAATGCCGATACTTGCCATCATGGCTTGTCTTCTCTCTTCAGCTATCCCCATTTGGTAGAGACCATCTACGCATCTACCCACTCCAATCGAAGTCCTCAAGGTCAAGCCCTACATAACAAAGAAATACGGGAAGAATGTTACAACACAATTAAGATCTTTTAATATTTTGCTAACGGACAACAAATTCAATTAAAATCAGGAATGTGTAAAACCCCTTTATTTTCATTCCTCCTCCAATGTAAACCCTCCTCTTCATTCCACATCTATTTTTTCTCCTTTTGGTATGAAAACCGAGAGCTCATGAGCACTTTTAGTTTGGTTTTTAATGATGGAACTCATGTGTGTTATATGGTTTGTGGCTCCAGAATCCACCATCCAATTTTCCCTCTACCAAGATTAGCTGTGGTGTTTGTTGTGGGGGTACCTAACGTCATATTGGCTACAGTTGAGGCATCGACTTTTGCTTCTTTGTCTCATATAAAAAGATTAAGGAACTGTTGGTATTGTTCGCTGGTTAAACCCAGTATAGGGATGGTTTCGGTGTCCACCCATGCAGCCCTAAGGCTTGTCTTTCCGCGTTTTTCTCCCTTTCCAGGCCACCATTCCAGATATCCAATGCACTTAAAACATCTATCTCGGTTATGACTGTCCTTGCCGCAAAATGTGTAGTGCTCGATTTGATCTCCAAGGTTTCGTTTGCCTTCCCTTTGGTTATTTTTATTGGTTTGCTGGTTGGAGTCCCGTTTTGAGGGAACAAAGGCTTGAAAGGCAGCATCATCAACACATCTCTGTTTCCCTATTGTCGGATTTCTTTGTTGTTTATCTTCTAACACAAGGTGATAAGCCAGTCCAAGAGTCGGCATGGGGTTCATGGCCAGAATTTGAGTTCTTATGGTCGAGAACTCACCATCTAACCCGAGTAGAAACTCGTATAGTTTCTCTTTTTCCTTCAATTCTATCTTCTTTCTGATCCAGCAAGAACAACCATCACACGAACATTTATGGTTGGGCAAGATGGACTGCAATTCATCCCATAAAACACGAAGCTTCGTGTAATATGTTGACATTGATGTTCCATCTTGTCATGTGGTTGTAAGAGTTTTCTTGAGCTTGTACGTGTCACACCCCGATATTTCCACATATTACCAGTGGGCCCGACGGGGAGTATCGTGACGTAGTTGATATCATTGTCAATACACACAATATAATAGCACAGCGGAAGGCTTGGTGAATAAACTATTACAAACCATAGTGTCTGAGTGTTCGAATGAAAGAATATACAGACTTGGTTGTAATAAGATCCACAGGCGGATCATAAAATAAAATACAAGAAACTGAAATAATAGACTCCAGGTATCTAGGGATTTGCAAGATCCTCTTATTTGACACCTAGTAGCTCCAGCCTATTTACGAGAAGTACCTGTCAATCAGTCTTTAGAAAATACGTCAGTTTACACTGGTAAATACAATTAACTGACTCATTTGAAAAGCGTTTATAAAAGTTTATTTAAGTGCACAAGGCATAAATCATTTATAACTTGGGACAATTATTTAAGATAATCTTGTATACAGATTTATATGTTTATCATACAATTGGGGCCGGTTGGAAGTCGGTCTTGATTAACCGACTCACCACTTATAGAACCCACAAAGGAGTTATCCCCAACATGTGGGTTTATATTTTAGCATTTGCATCTGTCAGGTGTATGCCTAGACCTCGTGCATAGGTCGTGTCCATTTTTAAATGAAATGAGCCGAGGATATCCAGGAGACGGTCGTATTAACCCCTAATGCTTATGTTATCAAACAAAACAGATTAAAACGGGTTATGTAAATTTATTAATCACAATCCGATTAAATGATTTCATACCCGACCAAGTGGTATTATTATAATACCATATCCCAAGCCCATATAAGGGAAAATAAGTTAAAAGTATTTACCTGAACTAAATGTGAGAAGTAACTCAGTCGTATATTCCTAAAGCTTTATGATAATACCTTCTACTGAAGCTACTCAATCTGTATGGAAGGTTTAATAACCTATTAGGATGCTAACAGGTCTTTATTTAAGTCAAAGACTTAGACCGGCTAGCTAGAAAGAAACTTTACGGTTCTAAACGCTAGATTAAGCGGAGACCGTAATAGAATGTGGTTTAGACCCGACAATTTTGAATACTTGTATAATATGGGTAAACCAAAAACATTCTGGAAATTGAGGATTTAATGATAAGGTTAAACCCGTTTCGGCTATTTTACGTAAACTAGTCACATAAACCGATCTGAACGCATAAATGCATAACGGGTAACCAAATGAATTATATACAGGTCTCAAATGTTATTATGCTTAGAATATGTTAATACATCAGTAGGATGTTATCATATATGCCCAAAAAGTATTTAAAACCAATTTAAGTCCCGTAAGGGCATTTTGGTCATTTTAATGATTATAAAAGAGATTTTATAATAAACTGAGGTTCTGGTCTTTGATAATCAGTAAAAATATTTATTTTATCACATTACATCAGTAAGATATTATACATATGTGAGGTTTATCATGTATGGTCAAACTATGCCTTGAAAGGGCATTTTGGTCATTTCACATATGCTTTTAAGGACATTTTTGGAAGTCTGAGTTGATGACCTATACTTACTGTAAAAATATTGAAATTTGTTTAAATATTCAGTAGGTAATAAGTCTTAGGTGTTAAATATGGTTTTAAACCATACTATGTACCTAACTAGTGTTAAACTCGCTAATTGACTATAATTAAAATGTTTATGTAAATCCGAGATTTTGATCAGTTTAAAATGTTTAAAATAATTTATTTAATATATGAAATCAGTAGGAAAAAGTTTGGCATTCAAATCATTTGTAAATCTCATTTTATGTATGAAAAGGGTATTATCGTCATTTACCGATTTACACAAGAACTCTATGATGTGAGCAGATTATAATCTGACCAAAAATCCTAAAAATCCTTAAAAATAGTATCTTAACAGTAGCTAATGAGTTTTGGTTCAAAATCCAAGTTTATACATATCTTATGCAAGATATCGTAATTTAATTAATAAAAAGCTTCTATTTACGATATCGAGCATAACTTCTGTTTGAGACCAAGAACTGATGTCAAATTTTCGGAACAAGCTTATATATCAGTAACAAAGGTTTTTGTCCTCTCACATTTCTAAAAATCTCATTTATATGTCAAAAGGGCAATTATGGCATTTATAAGCATAATAACAAACAAGAGCATATAATTCAAACTACTAAGGACCAAGCAATATAACTCCAGAGGGTTATGCTACTATATAATATGGTCCTAATGGATGCTTAAAACATGGGAGAATTAAGCTTAAACTGGTCAGAACTGAAAGTCAAAGCAAAAGTCAAGCTTTTGCGACTTTCGGTTATGAAGCGACCTTAGACTGATAATTGTCGGGCTAGACATATTAAAACATGTTTTAATATTAATTACCAAGTTATTAGAATGATAAAATATAATTTATAACCTCTGTTTTATTAGTTTAAATTCTTATTTTAATTTCTGTCCAGTTTGACTTTTTGACTCAAAAGTTTGACCCAACAATTAACTAGTCAAACGAAACAATTAGGAGGTGCCATTTTAAGGGTTAATCACCTACCTTAATATGGTCCCATAACCACTTTTATTTCGGTTAGTGGCTGGACCATTTGTGATTAAACCGAAAGTCAAAGCTAATTTACGATATCTTTGACTTTTCGGTTTTTAGACTAATAAACTGAACTAAGAAAAGGGCTAACACACTTACATAAGGTCCTAGCTATCTTTTCTACACTTCTTGATCCTCTTCTAAGGCCCGGAGACTCCAAATGATAGTGTTGTGGTTGCTGCAATTGAATGAGCAAATGACCACATTAACTTAGGAGCCTTTATATAGCAAAATGGCATGCAAGGAGATCAAGGCAGGTGTTTTGGAGGCATCTAGGATCACCTTAGGTGTCCTAGTGGTATTCTAAAACCAACAAATAGCTCCTGGAATCGAAATTTTGGCTCCAAGTCGGTGTAACAGGCTGCAACATGCAGCTGCCAGTTTTTTGGACGTTGGCAGCTGCCACGTGGCCCGCGTAAGGATTCATCAAGGGCTACGCGGCCCGTGTCAAGGTGTGGCTCAATTTAAACAAGTTTTGATTGTTGCACTTTCCGTCTCTGCTCTTTTATACCCTCATATATCTTTCATTTTTGACATAAATGGCCCCTAAAATTAGTTTGTAGATGCTCTAGGAAGTATAACCAAACTCCGTTAAGCCCGGTTTCGTTAATTGATCGCCGAAAACATAAGTTTCGCCTCGTTGACACTTTAAACCCTAATTCTTGTGAATTTGCATAATCAACGTATAACGATTTCGAAACCCCATGAAATTTATATCATTTATTCTTGAGAGTGTATTTGATTATTTCGAGGCCTCGGGTTCGTTAAAAGGTCACTCAGAGGTAAGAATTAACATGTTGACACTTTTAACCCCTGTAGTTTATAATCTTCCGATTATTTTCATAAACGGTTTCTTATATCAAATTAATCACTCGTTTAAGAATATATTCTCTGAGTATGGTCATTCAGAGGCACAAGTTTGGCATGTTGACACTTTTAGTCCCTTCGCATGCATAATTTCACCGTTTGTCAACTTTAGTCTTTCAAACTCAATCTTTCACATATTTAGAGTTTAGGACACGTGTCTTTACGTAATTGGACACGTTTTTACGTGGTGTTACATCCACACCCCCTTAAAAGAAATCTTGACCCCGATATTTACTGGAATAAGTGAGGGTACTTCTGTCGCATAGTGGACTCAACTTCCCACGTATATTCGGAGCCTCTACGGGCATCCCATTTAACCTTTACTATAGGCACGTGCTTCCTTCGGAGCCTTTTAGCCTGACGATCTTCGATCGATAAAGGTCTTTCAACAAACCTCAGGCTTTCATTAATCTGTACGTCTTTATGAGACATAGCTAGCGATTCATCAGCTAAACATTTCTTGAGATTACAGATGTGGAACACATTATGAATTCCCCTGAGCTCCTCAGGAAAGTTTAGCTTATAAGCTACACTTCCGACACATTCGATAATCTCGAATGGTCCAATATACCTCGGGCTTAGCTTGCCCTTGTTACCAGGGTGATACCTTTAGTAAGACTTTGTCGCCAACCTCAAACTTTAGAGGTTTTCGCCTCTTATCAGCATAACTTTTCTGCCTATCCCTGACAGCTTTCAGGCGATCACGGATTTGAAAGATCTTGTCTGTTGTTTCAAGGACTAAATCAGGTCCTGACAACTGAGCTTCTCCTACTTCCGCCCAACAAACATGCGTTCTGTATTTCCGTCCATATAATGCCTCAAAAGGCGCAGCCTGAGTGCTAGTATGGTAGCTATTATTGTAGGAAAACTCGATCAAAGGTAGGTGGTCATCCCAACTACCTCCCAAATCAATAACACATGCTCGAAGCATGTCTTTTAGAGTTTGAATTATACGCTCACTTTGTCCATCTGTTTGCGGATGATAAGCAATACTAAAATTCAAACGAGTTCCTAAAGATTGTTGGAAACTTTTCCAAAAGTGAGAGGTGTATCTAGTATCTCTATCAGAAATAATAGACACCGGCACTCCATGGAGGGATACAATCTTATCCACGTACAACTGAGCTATCTTGTCATAACTATAAGTCTCCTTAATGGGTAAGAAATGTGCTGACTTAGTCAGTCTATCGACTATGACCCTTATAGTATCATTTCCATGCCTTGTTTTAGGTAAATTGGTTATAAAGTCCATAGTTACCATCTCCCACTTCCATGTGGGAAGTTCTGGCTGTTGAAGCAGACCCGACGGCTTTTGATGTTCAGCTTTAATCTGAGCACATGTTAGGTACTTAGCTACATGTGTGGCAATAGATTTCTTCAAACCTATCCACCAATAATTAGCTTTCAAATCTTGATACATTTTGTTACTTCCAGGGTGAACTGAGTATTTGGAATTGTGAGCTTCTTGGAGGATTATATCATGAAGCCCTCCATGAATAGGAACCCAAATTCTTCCATTCAGTCTGAGGATTCCATCCTTGACAGGTGTTAACTGTTCAACAGTTACACCTAACTTTTCATTTGGGAAGTTAGCTTCCAAAACAGCTTCTTTCTGTGCAGCTAGTAGCCTTTCATTCAGGCTATTCTTCAATTCAATGCTCTTGGCATTAATCCTGATAGGTTTAACTCTTTCCTTGCGGCTTAGAGCATCAGCGACCACATTCGCTTTACCAGGATGGTAGCGAATTTCGCAATCATAGTCATTTAGAGTTTCCATCCAGCGGCGTTGTATCATATTGAGATCCTTTTGATTGAATAAATGTTGGAGACTTTTGTGATCCGAGTAGATCAAACATTTAGTTCCATACAAATAATGTCTCCACAACTTTAGTGCGAACACAATAGCACCCAACTCCAAATCATGGGTGGTGTAACTCTTTTCATGTACTTTTAGCTGTCGCGATGCGTAGGCAATCACCTTGCCTCGCTGCATAAGTACACAACCCATACCGGTGTGATGCATCACAATACACAATAAACTCTTCAATTCCTTCAGGTAATGACAATACCGGAGCATTGCTCAGTTTCTGTTTCAGAATCTCAAAAGATTCTTGTTGTTTTGGGCCCCAATCATATTTTACATTCTTGCGGGTCAGAGAAGTCAATGGTGCAGCTATCCTTGAGAAGTTCTCAATGAATCTTCTATAATAACCAGCTAATCCCAGAAAGCTGCGAATTTATGTTGGTGTTATTGGTGCTTCCCAGTTCATAATGGCTTCTATCTTGGCGGGATCTACTTGGATGCCACACTCACTAACAACATGTCCAAGAAATTGAACTTCACGAAGCCAGAACTCGCTCTTAGAGAATTTAGCATACAACTTCTCTTGTCGAAGCAATTCTAAGATACATCGAATGTGCTTCTCGTGATCAACTTGGTTACGAGAATAGATAAGTATGTCATCTATGAAGACAATGACAAATTATCTAAGTATGGCTTGCAGACTCTATTCATGAGGTCCATGAATGTTGCAGGTGCATTAGTGAGCCAGAAAGGCATCACTAAGAACTCATAATGTCCATATCTCGTTCTGAACATTGTCTTAGGCACATCTTCAATTCTGACCTTGAGTTGATGATACCTAGATCTTAGATCGATCTTCGAGAAATAGCTTGCCCCTTGAAGTTGGTCGAATAGGTCTTCGATCCTGGGCAAAGGATAACGATTCTTGATAGTTACCTTATTTAATTCGCGATAATCTATGCATAAGCACATTGATCCATCCTTTTTCTTCACAAACAGTATAGGAGCTCCCCAAGGCGAAGAGCTGGGTTGTATGAAACCCTTTTCCAGTAAGTCATACAATTGAGTCCTGAGCTCTTTCATTTTAGTAGGTGCTAGACGATAAGGAGCTCGTGCAATTGGTGCAGATCCTGGCAGAATGTCTATCCTGAACTCAACTTGCCTCTCAGGAGGTAATCCAGGTAATTCATCAGGAAAGACATCAGGATACTCGGAAATAATTGGAATATCTTCAATCTTGGGTTTCGGGTCATTCACTATCACTTGTGCCATGCAAATGACACATCCGTTCTTCAAACACTTCGATACCTTGAGAATAGACACATTGCTGGGCAAACCATATTGTGTATCTCCTTGAATAGTGACGGATTCACCAGAAGGGGCTTTGATGATAACTAGCTTTTTATCACAGGCAATTTGGGCTTGGTTATACGACAACCAATCCATGCCTAAAACTACATCAAACCCAGCCAATTTCATTGGCAAGAGGGATATCATGATAGAATGATTCCTAATGGATATAAAGCATCCATCAAGAAGAGTTGAAGCGGTTTCTAAGGTACCATCGGCAAGCTCTACCTCATATTTTATGTCTAGAGTCTTAATAGGCAGATTCAGTAACTTGCAAAACTTATGGTCTACGAAGGACTTATCAACACCTAAATCAAATAAAACTCTAGCATAATTATTATTAATTAGGAAGGTACCTGTTATGACGTTCTCGTCATTCACCGCCTCCCTTGAATTCATCTGAAAAACCCTAGCATTGGTTTTCTTTGCCTCCTCAGGCTTCTTAGCATTCTTGGGACAATTAGTCTTGATGTGCCCCTTTTCGTTGCAACCGTAGCATGTTGCATCCTTAATGTTTCGGCACTCTACAGACTTGTGCCCTTTCTTCTTGCAAATCCCACATGGTTTGGCTTGTGGGTCCTGGTTGCACTTTCCAAAGTGCCTTTTGTTGCAAGTCTTGCATTTGGGCTTGTCACCTGACTGCCCTTTCTTGGAACCAGAGTTCCCTTTGCTCTTCTTGTTTGACTGATGGGACTTGTCTTCCTCCCTCTTTCTTTTCTCGTCATCGGTAGTTTTCTTTGCCCTACTCCTCACAACATCAAGAGTAAGGGACAAAGATAGATCTACAGCAGATCTATAAGTAGCAGGCTTAAAAGCCTTGACATTTCCTTTCACTTCAGGTGCTAAACCACCGATGAAACGCGCAATGCGTTAGGGTTATGGGGTGACCAAGTATGGTACAAGCCTCGACATCGAGTTGAAGCTGGTCACATAGTACCTGCAATCCAAATCCTTCATCACCAAAGTGAGGAAGTCAGTTTCTATTCTCTCGACTTCATGTTGAGGACAGTAAGTGTCCTTCACAAGATCAACAAACTTGTTCCACGAAAGGTTATACAGAGGAACCTTTCCAGTGGATTGCACCAATGCTTTCCACCAAGTGAGGGCGTCACCCTTGAAGGATTGAGACACAAACTTAACTATGTCTTCCTTAGCATATCCACTGATGTCAATCACAGTTTCCATTTCATCCAACCATTTCATACAGTCAGTTGCTCCTTTTTCTCTTGTGAAATCTCTCGGTTTACAGGAGACGAAATATTTATAGGTACAACTCTTGTTGTACTAAGGAGTCTGATTTAACACAACTTTCTAAGATTCAGATCTCTGGTTGGATGAATGCTGAGATTCAATGTAACGCCCTGCGTTTTCATACTTACTATATTTAGAAACCATTGCTTGAAATTCTATTTTTGGAAAACTTGCATCCTCGTAATCATCCTTTCTTCTTAATCAATTGTAAAATACGGGACTTGATTCATAAATAAAACTCGTACTTTGTTAATTACATGTTATACATACTTCATACATAATCATACGTTAAATTGTGAAACAATTAGTTACATATCCGTAACACTTACAAACGTGTAATAAGCCTACTAATACGTAACATACACGCTTCGTACGATACTTACATTCGAGTCTTATACTTAATCTTATTCATTTGACACTTGTGTTACCTTTAGTACATGCTAAGTATGCCTAAATACCCTAAAATGATCATAAAATACGTAGTAAATAACGTCTAGGCATGTTGCAAAGCTCTAAAATTAAAAAAAAAATATATTTCTGCCAAAGGCTTACGGACCGTAAGCCACCCTTACGGTCCGTAAGGGTGTCTGGCGGGCAGATTTTCAATCAGCTTCATTTCTCCGCGATTTTGCACGAAATCCCATGTTTCTTTCTCCTCCAATCAGCTCTAAACCACCTCTAAACACCTCCAATCAACCCTAAACTCATCCCCTATAAATACCTATCTTCTCCAAGCCATTCTACACTTTTAACAATCTCAAATCTCTCCAAAATCACTCTCAAGTTCTTGCAAAATTCTGAAATTCGGGCAGATTCATACCTTCATACAAAAATGGGCATAACTTGCTCAAAACTTAACCAAATCACTTGATTCTTCTTCCTACTTGCTTGGATAATCATGGAGTTTGATTCCTTGATCTCTCCTTGGAGAAATCAGACCTGGAATTGCCCTGAAAATGTCCATAAACTTTCTGTTGTGTTTTGAAACTTCTTAAACTCTTGTATACTTCAAACAAACTTGTGTTCTTATGCTTCTAATCGAGTATATGATTAGTAAAACCAAACCAAGGTTGTTTTACACTTAATATGAGTGTCTAAAAACTCTAAACTTTCTGTTTTAATCAAGCTATTAGCTTGCAAGTGGTGTCAAGTGTTGAACTTGAAGATAGTGTGACTACTTGGCTAGCCTAGGCTAACCTACATAACAAGTCCACACATCACTTGATGTTTTGCTTAGATTAGTTGTTTTATTTCTTGTACATACCTATGAGGTTCCTAAATGGAAGGTTCGCCTCCCTACCTCCTACATAACCTATATGCTAACATATCATTCGAGGTACCAAAGTGGAGGGTTTCACCTCCCACCTCCTACTTGACTTATGACACCAAGAGGTACCAAAGTGGAAGGTTCAACCTCCCGCCTCCTACATGACTATATATATATTATTATGCACATAATACGACTATAATAATCCTTAAAACTTAACCCTAGATAGTGATTATATAATCCTCTACCAAGTTAATAAGTTTATCACTATGTGTATAGTTCCTTGTCACGATTCTAATAGGTCTTGAACCTATGAAATCACATACAATCCATAAGGATTACCATAGTGTCAAAGACAAGTGCTAATACCATAGAGATTATTTTCATAATACTTACTTTGTTATTCTTTGAATCTTAATCCCGAATTTCGACCCTAACCATGCCTTGAACTTTAACCCTTATACATTCGGACTCTAGATCTCTACGCGTCAACAATTGGATAATCGGGAAGCATATGCGAGCCTTGTGAGTATACTCGTATTCCCTTCTTTACTTTTACCACTTTTGGGGTGTAACATGTTTACTAATCAAAAACTTACACATGAACATTTTGCTTAAACACATGAACATTCCTATAACATGCTTGTATACGTGATTGCTTGATACTTTGAACTTGGGTGATTCTTATGTGTTGAACTTATCATTAACTTCGTACGAGCCTAACCATGACATATGTAGCGCTATAGGATTGACGACCCGCCCGTAGACTTGTGATTATGTCATGAGCATTTTCCGTCTCATTATTGGTTTGATATGTTTGACACATGCCAAATTTATTGTTTATCTTGAATCACATGCTTGCTATGAGGAATGGTTTAAACTTATCTTTTGATACGTATGTACCAAACTTGTATACTCGCCTTTGCTTTTGCATTGAACTTTATTTTAAACATGTTACAGGTTGAGGATGATGATGCTTTGAAATGAAGTAGCGTTGATGCCTAGATACACATATAGACGTTTAGGTTTAATCGTTGTATCAAGTTTTGATTATGTTGTATTGTATTTCCCTTGAACTTGATGTTATTTGATTTCTTTGTAATATTGACAAATGAATTATGAAATGAAATCGGTTTGTTAAATATTGTCACAAATAGAGTTATGATGTCTCTAGCAATCTTCACACTTCGTCTCATCCCGATGTTTCCGCCATTGGTTGGGGTGTGATAGATTGGTATCAGAGCTATAACTATAGGGAATTAGGAAAAGTAGGAATGCTTTTACCTAGTCTATAGTTTTAGAGCCTTATTCATATGTTTTGCTTGAACTACTACATGATACCTTATTTGTTTCTTATTTATGCTCTTTTAAACATGTATGTCACTCGTGAAAAATATTCGACATGTTATTCTTATGCATTAATGCTTGTCATATTATGTGTTAATACTTGTTTCGTTTTTCGATCCCTTGCGTATTATTCTTGACCTATTTCTCTATGTGTTAATACTCGATTTATCATTTCGTTATTTATGTACCATTCTTGATATGCCCTCCTACGTGTTTATACTTGTTTGCGTATCCCTTTGACATACACTTCCCTCATACATTTTACTCGGTATTTCTAAATCCGAAAACACTCATAATACACAAACGAGACGACTTCACCAAAATAGGCGTGAAACCCAGAATTTGGTGAATGACTCTCAATCCTTCTACTTTTCTTTTTACACGAAATTCACCATCAAGTTAGGAGTGAAATCCTCACCTTGATTGAGAAATTCAAATTTCAAATTCTAGTGTTCCCTCGTCAAAGTGTCGAAATTAACTTTTGACCCGACGAGTACCAACCACACTTCGGATACTAAATCGCCAAGTTAGGGGTGAAACCCACACCTTGTCGACTAGTTCCACTCTTTGATTTTCATTAATCCCGCCAAGTCTCGAAATTTCAATTGAATTGGGGACATGTAGTAACCGGAAGGGTAAATACCGTTAACCGACTTGTCGGCGAGAGTATTTCACCTATTAGACCAAAGCATGCTCCTCAAATTCGAAAGACTTTTCGACCACTTTGGTTAGTCAAAGTTCCGCTTTGGAACCATCCTAAGTTTTAATCAATTATGTGTTTTACTATTTATTTTATACGATGCAATCTTTCAAATTCGAATTTACTTTCGATATTTACTCAACACACACACAATATATTAAATCCTTTTCATACATTTATACATATGCATAATCGCATATAATTTGAATTTGTATTCCTTGTAACGACGAGTGGGGACATATCATCGAGATAGGAGTGATTTCCTTACCTTGACGATTGACTCCACTCCCTTTTTCTTAAAAACGACCTCACCAACGAGTTAGGGGTGATTCCCTTACCTAGGTGATCGTTACCAAAACGTCTCATCAGGATATCTTATTATGCAAACTCGATCATATTTTATACCTAAATCGTTTATCATTATTTACAATACCTACTTATACTGACTTCAAAATACATTGTTTTATCAAGCGTACTCCTTATTCTACAATCTATTTTCACTCAACTCATATACACGAGATTCTTCATCATGTCTTAAAACGTTTTATTACTCGAACCTCAAAACCTCACGAAATGCTACCTATCAATTTAATCGGTCCAATGAAACTCTTGCCCATACACTTCATGTTCAAATTAATCACTAAAACACGCACACGTTATATCATCATACTAGAGACTTCCATTCTTGATCAAAATCAAACCAACTTTTCTCAATTACTTATAGGATCTTGTAGGTGCTATATGAATGTTTTACCCAATACTCCTTTCAACACCAACAAATCATTTGCTAAAACTTTTAACAATCACTAAGTCCTTTTGTAAAATTTCATTTCTAAGGATCCTCGTTTTCTCAAGAACCTCCTAAATTCATAATTTCTTGTGTGATGAAACGAACTTACTTTTATCGAAAACCTTTTCCTACACCAATTTACAAACCACGTGGGCAAGAAGACTTCATGGGGACCGATCATCTTCGGTTTACGTAAACTCTTTTGAAACAAAAGTAGCATTTCCATTCATTACAAAATACATTATGCTTAATCAATGAGTAATTTATATCTTCTTACATATGAAAACTATATTCTACCTTTCAAACCAAACCCAATCTAATTTTGATTCGATGAACTCAACGTTTCGTTTAAACAACTATACATGCATATCATCATACACGTTTTAGTCGTTGCATCGCGACAATTTCATTTATACCGTTCGTACTTACATGCTCAACCTCTTGAGCACTTTTACTTGTTTAACTTTGTTATGTTTCAATTAATACTATATACGCAATCATTAGTATTCGTACTCACACTCACACTCATATTCATAGCAATACATTTTATGCTTATACTTATAATCGTATTCATACTTATACTCATATGTTTCATGTTTTTACTTATACACATACGTTGCATGCTTATACGTATACACATACTACCCGTACGTGTTATGTTGATACACATACTTGCGTGCTTATTCATACTTAAACTTATGCTTATGCTCATACTTTCGTTCATACTCATGATCCATACATTTGTACCCGTACGTGAGCGTAATCCGAGTGATTCGCTTACGTGGGTCCTATACATACTTAAGCATGGACTTGCTTACATACTTTGTTCTTATACGCACACATTCTTATTTTTTTAGTGTACCTACCCAAATTCATACACAACTAGTACAACCTATGCGGATCATGCGACGATCAATATAATCACGGGTGCACACGGGATTATAGTGATAGGCGTATGAGAACCATAGAGTGTACTACTGTGTATGGTAAGACACGAAACGTAACATGACACCGAATACGAAACAGACGTAATGTGGTCAAAACATGGTGGATACGCCGCTGGTACTTCCTATATATAAGTGTTTTCACCACATTACCAAACTTTCGTAAAATGTGTCATGAGAAATTCAGTGTTTTACAGACCTATTTAGACCTAATACAACTTTAGACAACTCACAAACGCATTATATCCGATTATCCATGACGAGACTTCATTCTTAACACACTACGTTCATCTATCCAACACTTATGCTATTCTTATACTTGCACTCTTTAAGAGTAATTCGTTCATTTCTATACTCGTATTATTCCCCTTTATCCTTTTCTTTCATACAAACCTCGTTCACAATCAAGCTTGTTCAAACAATCGCATCCTAACTTATCTCACTACCTTTAAAACCATCTTCCTATTCTTTATTCTTGTGTAAACGTATTTAGTAGGTCGTTAATACTTTATTTTACCAAATGCCTCGTTCCACTCGAAAAGCAATTTTTATGAATAGGTGGTCTTACACTAACTTTAAAACTTCCTACGCAACCTACCTCAATTTTTATTGATTTCAAACCATTATATGAAGACCGCTTTCTTAAATACAATACAGTTGTAAAACAACTCCAAATTTAACTATTCAAAATCGTTTTACCTGTGCACGTTTCACTCATGCTTATGCCTCTAAACCATTTTAGCCAAACAAATCATTTTACAAATCAATTATGACTATTCTTCCAAGATTTCGTATTTTTCAAAACGTTTCTAAGTATCCAAGTTTTTGCCAAAACTTTTCAAGTCTACCTCTTGAATAAATTTCGGGACGAAATTTTCTAAAGGATGAGAGACTGTAACGCCCTGCGTTTTCATACTTACTATATTTAGAAACCATTGCTTGAAATTCTATTTTTGGAAAACTTGCATCCTCGTAATCATCCTTTCTTCTTAATCAATTGTAAAATACGGGACTTGATTCATAAATAAAACTCGTACTTTGTTAATTACATGTTATACATACTTCATACATAATCATACGTAAAATTGTGAAACAATTAGTTACATATCCGTAACACTTTCAAACGTGTAATAAACCTACTAATACGTAACATACACGCTTCGTACGATACTTACATTCGAGTCTTATACTTAATCTTATTCATTTGACACTTGTGTTACCTTTAGTACATGCTAAGTATGCCTAAATACCCTAAAATGATCATAAAACACGTAATATATAACATCTAGGCATGTTGCAAAGCTCTAAAATTAAAAAAAAATATATTTCTGCCAAAGGCTTACGGACCGTAAGCCACCCTTACGGTCCGTAAGGGTGTCTGGCGGGCAGATTTTCAATCAGCTTCATTTCTCCGCGATTTTGCACGAAATCCCATGTTTCTTTCTCCTCCAATCAGCTCTAAACCACCTCTAAACACCTCCAATCAACCCTAAACTCATCCCCTATAAATACCTATCTTCTCCAAGCCATTCTACACTTTTAACAATCTCAAATCTCTCCAAAATCACTCTCAAGTTCTTGCAAAATTCTGAAATTCGGGCAGATTCATACCTTCATACAAAAATGGGCATAACTTGCTCAAAACTTAACCAAATCACTTGATTCTTCTTCCTACTTGCTTGGATAATCATGGAGTTTGATTCCTTGATCTCTCCTTGGAGAAATCAGACCTGGAATTGCCCTGAAAATGTCCATAAACTTTCTGTTGTGTTTTGAAACTTCTTAAACTCTTGTATACTTCAAACAAACTTGTGTTCTTATGCTTCTAATCGAGTGTATGATTAGTAAAGCCAAACCAAGGTTGTTTTACACTTAATATGAGTGTCTAAACACTCTAAACTTTCTGTTTTAATCGAGCTATTAGCTCGCAAGTGGTGTCAAGTCTTGAACTTGAAGATAGTGTGACTACTTGGCTAGCCTAGGCTAACTTACATAACAAGTCCACACATCACTTGATGTTTTGCTTAGATTAGTTGTATTATTTCTTGTACATACCTATGAGGTTCCTAAATGGAAGGTTCACCTCCCTACCTCCTACATGACCTATATGCTAACATATCATTCGAGGTACCAAAGTGGAGGGTTTCACCTCCCACCTCCTACTTGACTTATGACACTAAGAGGTACCAAAGTGGAAGGTTCAACCTCCCGCCTCCTACATGACTATATATATATTATTATGCACATAATACGACTATAATAATCCTTAAAACCGAACCCTTGATAGTGATTATAATCCTCTACCAAGTTAATAAGTTTATCACTATGTGTATAGTTCCTTGTCACGATTCTAATAGGTCTTGAACCTATGAAATCACATACAATCCATAAGGATTACCATAGTGTCAAAGACAAGTGCTAATACCATAGAGATTATTTTCATAATACTTACTTTGTTATTCTTTGAATCTTAATCCCGAATTTCGACCCTAACCATGCCTTGAACTTTAACACTTATACATTCGGACTCTAGATCTCTACGCGTCAACAATTGGATAATCGGGAAGCATATGCGAGCCTTGTGAGTATACTCGTATTCCCCTCTTTACTTTTACCACTTTTTTGGGGTGTAACATGTTTACTTATCAAAAACTTACACATGAACATTTTGCTTAAACACATGAACATTCCTATAACATGCTTGTATACGTGATTGCTTGATACTTTGAACTTGGGTGATTCTTATGTGTTGAACTTATCATTAACTTCGTACGAGCCTAACCGTGACATATGTAGCGCTATAGGATTGACGACCCGCCCGTAGACTTGTGGTTATGTCATGAGCATCTTCTGTCTCATTATTGGTTTGATATGTTTGACACATGCCAAATTTATTGTTTATCTTGAATCACATGCTTGCTATGAGGAATGGTTTAAACTTATCTTTTGATACGTATGTACCAAACTTGTATACTCGCCTTTGCTTTTGCATTGAACTTTATTTTAAACATGTTACAGGTTGAGGATGATGATGCTTTGAAATGAAGTAGCGTTGATGCCTAGATACACATATAGACTTTTAGGTTTAATCGTTGTATCAAGTTTCTTGATGTTATTTGATTTCTTTGTAATATTGACAAATGAATTATGAAATGAAATCGGTTTGTTAAATATTGTCACAAATAGAGTTATGATGTCTCTAGCAATCTTCACACTTCGTCTCATCCCGATGTTTCCGCCATTGGTTGGGGTGTGACATTCATCCATTTTTGATGCATGCGAACGCGATAAGGGTTTTGTATGAGTTTTGGACCGAACATGACTCGGCTCCTTGAATATTTTATCCACAACTTGAGCAACTGCGGTGTCAATCATTGCTTGCAATTCAACATTTGTAAGATTTATTCTTGCTTCATTATTGTTCTCTTCCCGCTGTTGACTGTTTGCTTCGTCAGAGCCAGCCATGATTTGGGTACTAAAATTAAACAATAATGATTTATTTAAATTATATAATGAATCATCACATTGATGATTAGATGGTCATGGTATTATTAAACCATATAGACCATTTTAAGTAATAAATAACAATCAATAGGATATAATACTTTATATTTATTAGATAGGGGAATATAAATCACAACTGTCAATGTCATAAAAGACATTTTCATATAGCACAAGGCTCGTCTCAAAGGACATTTAGATGGCACAAAAGGCCTTGTCACAAGGACGATTAGAATATAACCAATGATCTCCAGAATCAGTGATCTTTTAAGGGTCAAACATAGTTCATCGCCTTTTGACAAGAAGTTTATAAAGCAAAACTATCGTTGTCGTTAACACACCCTTGCTTATAAGAATACATCTCAAATGGATGTTTTGGTGTACACATCATATTGATGTTTATTAGACATGATTCATATTGATCATATAGGCTATGAAAATGACTTGGGAAAGTCCAAGTACGTTTGGAAGCTTGGGTGGTCTCTCGAGCCACACAGCCAGGAATGTTAACATGTTTTCAGATGTTAACAGGGAGTTATTTTCTTAAAAAGGTTGTACCATTATAGCCATTAATATTTTGGCTAGGTTATACCTTTACGAATTTCTTTGGCAGATTAATTTAAAGTTTAAATGATACAGTATGATGATGTAATAAAATACATATTTAAAATCTCAAAATGAAATTTCATTAAACCATTAAACTATTACAAAGATGCCCTAAACGGGTCTTGAAATAACACACTGCCCACGCAGGGGCTACAGAAATAGAAATAAGTCTACGCAGGGACTAAGTACAGAAAATAAAATGTCCTCACAGGGACTTGATTGAAAACACAATACAAAATAAAGTAAACAACTTCTATTTCTATTTGCCTTTGATGAGACTCGCAAGGCGCTTGAGAAAGCTTTTGTGCTTCTTATTGGTTTCATCTGCTTTTCGCTCAAACCTGTCCAACCTCTGCAGAATTTCTTGAGTTTGCTCCTGTTGGGGAGGAGGAGGCTGCTGATAAGGTGGGTATTGATACCCTTGCACTGGATATCCAGTTGGGTAATCTGGAGGATAAGATGAAGGATAAAGTGCATTATACTGTGCTGCCGTATGATATGGATCTTGGGCTCCATAACCCGAAGAAGTTGGATATTCAAAAGGGTTATACCCAGACGAACCTGGGTAAGTCAGTATCGGGTTTTCGAAACCCACTGGCGGTGGAGGTGGTGCCAAAGAAACTAGCAGGGGATTATCTTCCGGCACCGCATGCGAGGGTCCACCCATTTAGGGGTCCTCGAGAATAGGAGGGTATGAGCTTGAACCTTGAGGGGAACTGAACAGTGGTCCCCCACGCACGAACATCCGTGCATTCCTCCTTCTCCTTGGCGGCTCGGGATGTGGTTGTGGTGGTTCCTCAACAGGTAGAGGTGGTGGAGTAACTGCTTGAAGATACGTCTCATTCAAAGGAGGTTGAGTAGGAGAGTTATGATATGAAGGGGTGAATTCCCATTCATACTTGGCCCACCTTTCGACAAATGAATCGGGCCCCTGATACGGCGATCCTTGATATGGAGAACCGCTGGAGATGCTGATAGGGTGACCTGGAGTTCCGGTTTGCAGCTCTGGATCAGGATCGTCATCCATCTCCATGTCGTGGGAGAAGTGATCCTCTGGTCCTAAAGGATTGAAACCCAGTAGATCATTAACATAGTCGTTAGGGTTGAACTGGGCCGAGGAATAAGTGGAATCAGAGTGATGGAATGAATGGGAGTGCAAAGAGTGGTAAGATTGGTGCGAATGGTGAGAATGGTGTGATTCTTGTGAGTGATGGGAATGCTGGGGCTCGTCTGGAATAGGCGGCCCAAATGATGGATGAAACGAGGGTGATGAACTCAACGAGACCGAGTGTCTCGCGGGTTCAAAAGAATGACCCCAATGGTCACGCGAATCCGAGCTAGAAAATGTCGCAGATGGAGTACGCCTATGAGAAGGCCCTGCATGTCCTGGTGGTCCTCCTCTCATTGGACCCTTTCCCTTGCCTCATACACGTGGCGGCATTATCGATGATTAAACCTGTCAAAACACGTAAAAATATAATATAACAACAAAAGGAAAGTTAAGAATAAGTCCTAGGTCATTTGCCTAGACTCGGAAGTCTAAGGAATGTGCTTATTTTGTCATTGAGATTAAACACAAAAGGCTAGTGTTTAATTCACTCAATGTTGGATCTGATACCAACCTGTCACACCATGATATTTCCACATATTACCGGTGGGCCCGGCGGGGAGTATCGTGACGTAGTTGATATCATTGTCAATACACACAATATAATAGCACAACGGAAGGCTTGGTGAATAAACTATTACAAACCATAGTGTCTGAGTGTTCGAATGAAAGAATATACAAACTTAGTTGTAATAAGATCCATAGGCGGATCATAAAATAAAATACAAGAAACTGAAATAACAGACTCCATGTATCTAGGGATTTGCAAGATCCTCTTATTTGACACCTAGTAGCTCCAGCCTATTTACGAGAAGTACCTGTCAATCAGTCTTTAGAAAATACGCCAGTTTACACTGGTAAATACAATTAACTGACTCATTTGAAAAGTGTATGAATGTTTATTTAAGTGCACAAGGCATAAATCATTTATAACTTGGGACAATTATTTAAGATAATCTTGTATACAGATTTATATGTTTTTCATACAATTGGGGCCGGTTGGAAGCCGGTCTTGATTAACCGAATCACCACTTATAGAACCCACAAAGGAGTTATCCCCAACATGTGGGTTTATATTTTAGCATTTTCATCTGTCAGGTGTATGCCTAAACCCCGTGCATAGGTCGTGGCCATTTTCAAATGAAATGAGCCGAGGATATCCAGGACACCGTCGTATTAACCCCCAATGCTTATGTTATCACACAAAACAGAATAAAACGGGTTATGTAAATTTATTAATCACAACCTGATTAAATGATTTCATACCCGACCAAGTGGTATTATTATAATACCATATCCCAAGCCCATATAAGGGAAAATAAGTTAAAAGTATTTACCTGAGCTAAATGTGAGAAGTAACTCAGCCGTATATTCCAAAAGCTTTATGATAATACCTACTACTGAAGCTACTCAATCTGTATGGAAGGTTTAATAACCTATTAGGATGCTAACGTGTCTTTATTTAAGTAAAAGACTTAGACCGGCTAGCTAGAAAGAAACTTTACGGTTCTAAACGCTAGATTAAGCAGAGACCGGAATAGAATGTGGTTTAGACCCGACAAGTTTGAATACTTATATAATATGGGTAAACCAAACACATTTTGGAAATTGGGGATTTAATGATAAGGTTAAACCCGTTTTGGCTATTTTACGTAAACTAGTCACATAAACCGATCCAAACGCATAAATGCATAACGGGTAACCAAATGAATTATATACAGGTCTCAAATGTTATTATGCTTAGAATATGTTAATACATCAGTAGGATGTTAACATATATGCCCAAAAAGTATTTAAAACCAATTTAAGTCCCGTAAGGGCATTTTGGTCATTTTAATGATTATAAAAGAGATTTTATAACAAACTGAGGTCCTGGTCTTTGATAATCAGTAAAAGTATTTATTTTATCACATTACATCTGTAAGATATTATACATATGTGAGGTTTATCATTTATGGTCAAACTATGCCCCGAAAGGGCATTTTGGTCATTTCACATATGCTTTTAAGGACATTTTTGGAAGTCTGAGTTCATGACCTATACTTACTGTAAAAATATTGAAATTTGTTTAAATATTCAGTAGGTAATAAGTCTTAGGTGTTAAATATGGTTTTAAACCATACTATGCACCTAACTAGTGTAAAACTCGCTAATTGGCGATAATTAAAATGTTTATGTAAATCTGAGATTTTGATCAGTTTTAAATGCTTAAAATAATTTATTTAATTTATGAAATCAGTAGGAAAAATTTTGGCATTCAAATCATTTCTAAATCTCATTTTATGCATGAAAATGGTATTATCGTCATTTACCGATTTACACAAGAACTCTATGATGTGAGCAGATTATAATCTGACCAAAAATCCTAAAAAAATCCTTAAAAATAGTATTTTAACAGTAGGTAACGAGTTTTGGTTCAAAATCCAAGTTTAAACATGTCTTATGCAAAATATCACAATTTAATTAATAAAAAGCTTCTATTTACGATATCGAGCATAACTTCTTTTTGAGACCAAGAACTGATGTCAAATTTTCGGGACAAGCTTATATATCGGTAACAAAGGTTTTTGTCCTCTCACATTTCTAAAAATCTCATTTATATGTCAAAAGGGCAATTATGGCATTTATAAGCATAATAACAAACAAGGGCATATAATTCAAACTACTAAGGACCAAGCAATATAACTCCAGAGGGTTATGCTACTATATAATATGGTCCTAATGGATGCTTAAAACATGGGAGAATTAAGCTTAAACGGGTCAGAACTGAAAGTCAAAGCAAAAGTCAAGCTTTTGCGACTTTCGGTTATGAACCGACCTTTGACTGATAATTGTCGGGTTAGACATGTTAAAACATGTTTTAATATTAATTACCAAGTTATTAGAATGCTAAAATATAATTTATAACCTCTGTTTTATTAGTTTAAATCATTATTTTAATTTCTGTCCAGTTTGACTTTTTGACTCAAAAGTTTGACCCGACAATTAACTAGTCAAACGAAATAATTAGGATGTGCCCTTTTAAGGATTAATCACCTACCTTAATATGGTCCCATAACCACTTTTATTTCGGTCAGTGGCTGGACCATTTGTGATTAAACCGAAAGTCAAAGCTAATTTACGATATCTTTGACTTTTCGGTTTTTAGACTAATAAACTGAACTAAGAAAGGGCTAACACACTTACATAAGGTCCTAGCTATCTTTTCTACACTTCTTGATCCTCTTCTAAGGCCAGGAGACTCCAGATGATAGTGTTGTGGTTGTTGCAATTGAATGAGCAAATGACCACATTAACTTAGGAGCCTTTATATAGCAAAATGGCATGCAAGGAGATCAAGGAAGGTGTTTTGGAGGCATTTAGGATCACCCCAGGTGTCCGAGTGGTATTCTAAAACCAACAAATAGCTCCTGGAATCGAAATTTTGCCTCCAAAGTCGGTGTAACAGGCTGCAACATACAACTGCCAGTTTTTTGGACGCTGGCAGCTGCCATGCGGCCCGCGTAAGGATTCATCAAGGGCTACGCGGCCTGTGTCAAGGTGTGGCTCAAGTTAAACAAGTTTCGATTGTTGCACTTTCAGTCCCTGCTCTTTTATACCCTCATATATCTTTCATTTTTGACACAAATGGCCCCTAAAGTTAGTTTGTAGATGCTCTAGGAAGTATAACCAAACTCCGTTAGGCCCGGTTTCGTTAATTGATCACCGAAAACATAACTTTCGCCTCGTTGACACTTTAAACCCTAATTCTTGGGAATTTGCATAATCAACATATAACGATTTCGAAACCCCATGAAATTTATATCATTTATTCTTAAGAGTGTATTTGAATATTTCGATGCCTCGGGTTCGTTAAAAGGTCACTCAGAGGTAAGAATTAACATGTTGACACTTTTAACCCCTGTAGTTTATAATCTTCCGATTATTTTCATAAACGGCTTCTTATATCAAATTAATCACTCGTTTAAGAATATATTCTCCGAGTATGGTCGTTCAGAGGCACAAGTTTGGCATGTTACCACTTTTAGTCCCTTCGCATACATAATTTCACCGTTTGTCAACTTTAGTCCTTCAAACTCAATCTTTCACATATTTAGAGTTTAGGACACGTGTGTTTACGTAATTGGACACATTTTTACGTGGTGTTACAGTACGCCCTAAGGGCACTTTGTTTCCAGAATCTTTCTTTGAGGTCTTCCGTTGTGTTAGCATACTTAACGCTATTTTATATCTCCTTCTCCTTTGTTTTGGTTAATCAACCTTTAATCATCGCATCGCATCACATCTCATCCACCCCATGTCTTCCGCAAGGGTCTGGCCCGGTTTCTTAATGGTCCTATCAATGAAACCCATCTTGTTCTTGGCATAAAGAAAATTGATCATCTCTTGACTCCAATCAACAATTCCCACCATTTAGTGCTCCGTTTACGTGCATTTTCCTAGGTAATCAGAGGGATGAACGTAATAAGGTGAATTATGGTCAAAGGTGGTTCTAGTTTTCTTATTGCTTTCGATAGATTTATCGCCCATAACGAAGGTGTCGAAGAAAGAGGTGGTAAGGCTAGGTTTTGGCTATTAGGGTTTCTTGGATAGCTACCTCTATCATATCATGAACAAAATTGTAATCAAATGTATTCTATTGAGTTGATTTACAAAGAAACAATACAAGGCTTTTAATAGCCGAAGGTTTACAAGAAAAGCGGTGTAATTTACTCTACAAAATTAGGCTAACGTTACATAAGAAAAAAAAAAGTTAATTACACAGATGGACCATGTGGTTTATAGCTAGTTTCACATTTGGGTACTAACTTTTTTTAACAGGTTTATGTTTTATGGTTTCAATTTTGTAACACATTTGGGTACTAACACCATATAATGACTAAAATACCATTCCATTTTTTTTTAATTTTATCAATGTAACACGTTTGGGTACTAACACCTAATTTTATTTAAGTTTAAATGAATTTTACAAAATCAATTTATTTATTTTTTATTTTCAACTTTTTATTATATCTCTTAATTAACATAAAATCTATTTTTTTTATTTTCATCTTTTTATTAAATTTCTTATTTAACATAAAATCTACTAGTTACACCAGTATTTTTTTAAATAGATTTTTTAAATAAAATCTACTAGCTATATAGTTTTATGTTAATTAAATATCTTACTCGTTGTAAATAATGTAAACCTTACTCGTTTTCAATTTTGGATAGATATGATAGAGAATAATAAATATCTTTCATGTAAAATAAAAAATAGACTTGTATAAAGCTGTTAGTTTTAAATAATATAAATCTTACTCGTTTTCAACTTTGGATTCAACTAACATGTATCGAGTAAACTTTTCAACTGTGTACTTAATTTTTTAGAATTGAATTGTGCATATAATTAGTTTTATATTAATATGTATTTTATATCTGAGTGATCAATATAATAAATACAGAAACTGTATAAGTTCTAAAATAGTAAAATGTAAATGAATAAAAAAATACTAGTGTAGTAGATTTTATGTTAAATAAGAAATTTAATAAAAAGATGAAAATAAAAATAAATAACTAGATTTTATGTTAATTAAGAGATATAATAAAAAGATGAAAATAAAAATAATAAATAGATTTTATAAAATTGATTTAAACTTAAATAAAAGGTATTACACGGATAAAATTTAAAAAATGAAAGGGTATTTTAGTCATTATATTGTGTTAGTACTCAAAGGTGTTACAAAATTAAAACCATAAAACGTAAACCTTTTAAAAAAATGTTAGTACCCAAAGATAAAACTGGTTATAGACCATAGAGTCCATCTGTTTAATTAACTCAAGAAAAAAAAAGAAAGAATATGGTCAAAGGTCAAAGCATATGAGATATGTTCTATAGAGCAGAGTGTCTTTTTTATCTTTTTAGCGTAGCGACAATCTTTTATGTGCGCTTTAGCTGATCTTCCATTAAGGGTCGATTGAACAAGGGGTTGAAATTCGACGAGGAATCAAGGGATTAACGGATTAAATCTTTAAACACGAGTAAATGTTGGTTTGCTAGTTTCTTTTGTTATTTTTTATTGTTCTTGAAGCATGAAATTGAAATTAGATTTATTTATGTGATTGTACACTTAGTTGTAACTAGATATCTTTATGGGATTGTTGACTTGATTCAAGTTATTGATTTTTCTTATTAGTTGATGGTTTAGATAATTGATTTTAGTAAAACTTTTATTTTGGTATAGCCTTTTATTGTATGACCTGATCTGAGCACGGACAAAAACCAACACCATAAAAAAATTTATGATGCCACAACTGATAGATACTAATGTATGATTTTTTTAATTAAACCAAGAGACTTGCTAATTATTATATATATCAAACAATAACATAGGTTTGCGCCAGGGCCTTTTTTGCCTTTTCACATTCACCACCAAGCTTTTTCCATTTTTCCTCTTGCCACTCTTGCCTCTAGAATTTTCCCCTCAAATTGAAAAGACCTAGAATTGGCATCACTATCATCAGGGAACTTACACAACCAGCGATTGCAAATTCACCAGTCATCCGGATCCGAATGATTATCATGGTGGTGGTTAAAATAGGGTTACGATTAGGTTTCGGCGACATACTAAAGAGGAGCGCCTCCCTTTCACTTTGAAAGGGATTCATCTACTTATTCGCCCATATGGGGTTGGTGAGTCATGGAAATCTACACACGCGAGTACAGACCCATCTCTCACACAGCTCTCTCTTCGTACAATTTTTGTGAACGGGGTTAATGGCGCTTCATGACGGCGAAGGTCGCCGACCTCCGGATTAGGATTTCGCCGCATGTGGCGGTGAGGATGGTGTATTCGAGCAATGGTGGTGGTTCGAAACGCCATTAAACATTCAGGTGATGTAGGTGAATGTGTGAGAGAAAGTAAGCTATGGGAGAGAGAGAGAATAGGGAAACGGTTGGTGGTTCGCGGTGGTTCACGGCGGAGCTTAGGGTTTCGGCAATCCTCTCTTTTATCCGAGACTCTAGTGAATCTGATGGAAAACTTTCTTAATTATATAATATATCCTCATCTCTATAAACGTACATTGGTTGTTTAATTTTTAGCTTATCTTTAACAACGCATAAAGTTATTGGGTTAATTTGGATACACAAGCACAAGATCTGTTTTCCAAAATTACGTGCGTGTGATGTTTAGGTGGACAACAGGTTTCACAAGTAAGATTAAGCAATATCATATGATTTGTTTTATACACAGGTTTAGGATTTATTTTTGTGTGTCTTCAGTTTAAGGATGTGGAATTGTGGTTTGAAATAGATTTGGGTTTGCGGCTAAGAAGTTAGGGTTCCATTTTGTTAGGTATTCCGTTTAAGATAGTTCCTGGACTCTATTGTGCTTTTGTTGATTTTTGGCACTTCATATATCCATTTCTGTTGCAGCATATTGTGCTTGAATGAAGTCACAATAGGCCTCTAGCTAATAGCAGGGACACCAGTTAGGTATTTGTCTTTCTTTTTATAAAACTGTCACATATTTTATTACATATTACTGAATTTTGTTTACCTTTGCTCAGGTGAAGTTAGAGCAGTGATCAAAGTATTCAATCATCATTCTACCCTTTGCATTGTGGTAATCAGTGTGTTCTTAAAACCTTATAAAGTTCGTGAGAAATATGTAGTATCTACATATTTCGTGTTTGGAAGTACAGTTAGAAATTAATAGATTTATTTGAATTGAAATATGAAAGTATTTTATTTTTGTAAGCAGATCATTGGTAAGCCTATTAACAATTGATTGTTTCTTTTGGTAATTGTGATTTAAATTTATATCTTCGTCTATGAAGATTTGCTTTAATTTCGAACCTAAGTTAGATAATATGAAATATTGCTATAACTATATTCTGCTTATGATAGTGAATGCTATGATGGCCTGGTCTTTTGTCAACTGATCTATATATAAATAAAGGGGTCAAAAGTTCCTATCATAAAGCATTTTGTTTGTGAATTTGCAGGGGATCTGGGCTAGAGTTATGAGTCAAACATGAGCAAGCGTTGATTATCGGGTAATCGGGTGGGGTACACAGGTATATCACCAAATCCCACACCAGTCCCAACAACGTTGGTGAAAAAGTTGCCATTCAAAGCCAGGTCAAAGTAAGAACACCTCTTCTATAATCCTGTATGGCTAAGCGTAGCGGCGGGAATATGACATACATTTTCTTATCCGCTCTAACATTTTTATAATAATAATTCATTAAACAAAATTTATACATATATATTATCAGAACAATATATTTGTTCTTTGAAATGTTCAAGTTGTTTAACGGGGCATGTTTTGGGTTCACCCACAAAACATATTTTGTCTACTTACTTTTTTTTTTCTATAATTATCACAATAATAGACCATTCTTTTAGTTAGCCAGTTAAGAGGTTACATGCACTATAATTAATGCAATAAATAAGAATTTTCAAAAGTTATATGACCCATTTTTTATCTTTTGATCAGACCAGTTTGAGACAAAAGATAACCAAAATTGGCCCATCCAATGTAAAAGTTAATTTGTTAATGTTTATCTAATGATTCAATGTTGTTTGTAGTTCATTGGCATTAATCTTGATTAGATACGCAAAGATCAACAAGCTATTAAGTCCAAACTTAAGAACTCGAGGCGGAAAAAGAGGCCTTCTTTGGAGAAGGAATTGCGTGTAGTGATTGAGAAAAGGGATAAGGTCTATAATAAACGTGAAGGGGTATGTTAGTAATATCCATTGTTGTGCTTCAGACTTTGAAAAGGCTATTTTTGATCATTTGTTGTCTTTTTTGTCTTTACTTGCTTTTACCAAAACTGCTCCCTCTTCATTGATGCAAGAAGGCTGGCTATGAGTAAGGATGTTAATTATTAGTTATATATATATATATATATATAAACATAATTATATTTCGATAGTTATTTGTATTATACATTATTATTATTGTTTCAGTATATTTGTATGTATGTAACGATGTAGGCAAGCGGTTGTGACGGTTGGGTAAACGGTTCAAACTTGACGGTTATTCCCGCCAAAACCAAACCACCTAGTAACCGTTTGTCTATCGAATGTATATATACTTGTTGCCGGGAACATCCCTTGGCACCAAGACATTCATAACATTCGTTGTTGTCTGTCCATTATCTATCCAAGTTTATCCATTCCCACTGTTATAATCATGTCTTCCAATTCTATTAGTAATCCACTGTTTCGTGTTAAACCACCAAAACCCCACCATAATGATGATGAAGATCAACGGCTTCCGCTAACAAGTGGTATCAGAGCCGGTTATATTAGTGATGATGATTTAAAGCCGTCGTCAACCGTGATGCCATGTATGCATTGCACTGAAGAAAAACGTGAACGAAAATGGATGCAGCGATGTTGCTATTACTGCAACAGACCAGGCCACAAAATTTCTGCATGCCAAGAGAAGGAGAAGGATGAAGAAAGTCAGTTATTACGTTTAGCGGTCAATACTGCAACGCAAAAACGTCTAGATGAAGAGATCAATCAACAAAACAATCAGAGACAGGAATATATGGTGATCGGAACTGACGGTGGATACTGGTCGGATATATGGTATGTTAGCAAAACTTTCAAACATCATTTTTCTGGGAATATAGACATGTTTAAATGTATGAAAAATATGTCATGTGTTGAAACGGAGACGGGGGAAAACAATTTCTTCTTTATTAGAGGAATCGGTGTGGTTGATGTTATAACAGGGTCCGAAAAGATTCGAGTACAAAGTGTGTTCTACACACCAGACATTGATAGAAATGTCTTGAGTCTCGATCAATTAATGATTCAGGGATTTACAGTGAAGTTCATGGGTGATGTATGTAAATTATTCCCAACATTTAGTGTTCCTGTATACAATAAAAGGAATGGTCATACCGGTTTGACGAAAGAAGAAGAGATCGGAGAATTAGAAAAGCAATATGTGGTTAGTAAGAATTCCGATCATGAGAAATTCAAAACAGAATTTCTAAATGAATACTTCGAAAATTTGAATATCTCGGCCAATGAACCAGACTGGAACATTCTGATTTTACAAGCAATGTCCTTTAAGGACTTTCAAGACTGCAAGGCTTTACTGCACATGCTTGAAGATGAAGATTACGTAATCAAGTATAAATATTATCTTGAAACTGCATACGATAACATGATAGAATGGTTTATTAAAGAAAAACTGGAAATTCACTCAAGACCGTTGCCTGCATATGCAACAAACAATCGGAAAGTGGGATTATTAGACCTGTATATGGCGGTGAAGAGAGAAGGGGGTCACCGGCGAATCACTGAGAATGGTATGTGGGCGATGATAGCAAAGGATACAGGATTCGAGTATGAAGATGATGAATACATGCGTCTGATATACGCTATGTATCTGGACGTACTTGTATACTACTACAAGTTCAAGGTAACACAGGAAAAGGCAATCGGAAAAGAGGAAGAGAAGACGGTGGATCCCAGACAGAGCATGAGCGAAGGAGATAAGGAAGTTATAACTGATGCAGGTCAAACGGAGATTGCTGAATGTTCAAGTAGTACCGGAGCAGTGGAGAAGGAAGTAAAACATTATGCCTTATTTACAAATCAAGCAGGTACAGTCAGTGGGTTACAAGAACAGTCGGAAGCAATTCAAGATGTAGCTGAAGATCATTATGCTTTATATGGTGGCGGTGATTGGCATGGACTCAAGAAACTGAAACAAAGGAAAAAGTTCGATTTCTCAAGGGCAAAGAAGGCTATAACTGAAGCTAACTACAGCGTCATCAAGAACTCCCGTAAACATAATTATGTTTAGGGGAGAGTATTAGTTATATATATATATAAACATAATTATATTTCGATAGTTATTTGTATTATACATTATTATTATTATTGTTTCAGTATATTTGTATGTATGTAACGATGTAGGCAAGCGGTTGTGACGGTTGGGTAAACGGTTCCAACTTGACGGTTATTCCCGCCAAAACCAAACCACCTAGTAACCGTTTGTCTATCGAATGTATATATACTTGTTGCCGGGAACATCCCTTGGCACCAAGACATTCATAACATTCGTTGTTGTCTGTCCATTATCTATCCAAGTTTATCCATTCCCACTGTTATAATCATGTCTTCCAATTCTATTAGTAATCCACTGTTTCGTGTTAAACCACCAAAACCCCAACATAATGATGATGAAGATCAACGGCTTCCGCTAACATTAATGCCCTTATAGAGCTTTCAACCTCAACGCTTTGTTAGTTGCCTCCCGACAATTGTTTGGTACATCATTAATATAATACTTATATTTCCATTTCACAATTTTTCCGAACACTCTGAACATAGAGGGCACACTCAAGCACCATTCTTCATATCCCTCTTACGGTTTGGTATCTTATTTTTTACATTTGATATTGCATGCCCACTTTTAGAATGCCCAACCAAACATTGTCTGTTTTTTAATTTTTATAAAAAATGAGAAGCACATTAGAATACTTTATATACGCTTATTGCAATCAGGTCGACAAATTCATGTCGGAGTGAAATGGTAGTAAAGGGTTCAGGGAAGATATAAAAACAGAATATTGCAATCACTCGACATTCGCTAGCTCACCAAGGATGGGTGTATGAGGAATCCCGGAGAGAAGTGTTTTGTTGCACAAGAATCACCAGCCCCTATTCCTGTTGAAACTAATTAAATCTGTTGTTGACCGAATGATCGAAATATCCTACATGGTGAATCCAAAAACGGAATTTAACAAATCCAACAACTTCTCTTACTCTATAATTGTGATTGTTGAGCATCCTTACAAAGAGATGTTTGGTGATAGTTCATTCCTCACAGTTACAAACCCCGTTCCAGAAAAAAACAGGAGTGATCAATCCAAAAGACGACCACATTTTGTTTCAATGCACGTATTTGGATCTCATGTGAGTTGAACTTATGCTTCTTGAATCTACCTTGGATTCTTTGTATTTATTTTACTAGATGTATTATTCATATGTAGAGTATGTAATTATATTCAAGATTTCTGAATTGGCAGTGCTAATTTTAGGTTATGCTGGCAGATACAAGGAACAATAATGGAACCTCGACAGCTTAAACATTATAATTTTTGAACAATTGATGCCCACTTTGTTGATTATGTGCTCTAATGATAGTTCAAGAGCCAGCTAGAACAGAAGGTTCAAAAAATGGAATGATCCTTCCACTATAAATGTAGTTTTTGTTTTCGAGTGTAAATATAGAATTGGCTCTTTCGTCTTTATCGTTGTTCTTATGTAACAAGAGAAATATGAGATCCTCATAATGCTAACTATTATGTGTAAACAAGAATTGCGTCTTACTTCTAAGCCCCCGCCGCGAAATATAATGTGTACGCAAGAATTGCGTCTTAATTTGTAAGCCCCGGCCGCATCGCGGCGGGGCTCTTCTATCTAGTTGAAACTTATTTTATGTTATTTTCTTTCTGTTTGACGAGAAACCACACTGCAGCCGAGAGAGGGACATGACAAATCTGACAACTCAAAACAGTGTGCCACTTCATCAATTCTTGTTCTGAACACATTTGATGTTTCTCAATTCTTAATTTCTCTCTACATATATATACTTTTTTTTACAAAAGCTGAAATTAAAAATTGAGATAATCAAATAAGTTCAGTATTAATAATAAAATGTTTTCAGAATAAATCAATGAAGCTGTCGGAGATCCAACTATTATTTATAAAAAAAAATCGCAATGAAGTTTTGTAAGAGTGATTTACGAAACAATACGTGTGATATTTTTACAAGTGTTTTTACGACCCTGTGTAGGCTATATACTAGATTCCTAGTTACATGTTGCATGTTAAGAATCAAGATATCTCGCAACTGCTTGTCAAATTCTAGCAAACAACACCATTGAGGAAGTAACAAAGGTTTTATATATACAAGTAATAAAAAAATCGTGTAGTGTTATTTTCGCTGTATTAGTTAGCACTTTTCTTGCTTCTTACATAACTACGTGTCCTTTTTTATTGGTCTACACCACCTCCACCATCACATTGCTTCTCTTCTCTGTGATTTAACGGTGGATACAGAGAGTAAATGGGGTTTTAGGTCGTTTCTTCATCCTTTCCTTTGGATATAAAATATTGAGTTATATTATTAAAGTCAAACTATAAATAAAATTAACTCTTTTGGTACAAAATATATTGTTTCATGCTCATTTCCAAAAAATAAAGAGTTCCATGTTGCATATGGTTTTATTTAACGGTTAGAGTAGGGATGAAAAATTAGTAACAATCATATTTCCTTTTTACTGAATTTTTTTTTTTGAAAGATTAACTTCATTAGAAACCGGCGACACTCGCCTCCAAGAAAGAGACCTAGCCGCCCAAAAACCACATTACATCAAATTTAATTTACACCAACCATCCCAGTCACAATTACTATGTTTTTTTTTTCTATGTTTATACCATAAAAACCCGTAGGCCTTCACGTCCGCTATGATCTCTACTCCCTTTGTCTTAATGCCTCTAAAGACTGACTCATTGCGAGCCCTCTAAATGCGCCAACACGTAATGACTATAATCCCTTTTATCGCCTCTTTATACCTCGGAGAGCGCCCACAGTTGTCTGCAATATCCAATAAGTCTTTAATTTCGAACGCGAAAACATATGGGATACCGCACCATCTCGAGATCGCCTGCCAAATACCCTTGGAAAACGCACATGCAGTGAACATATGCATAGCCGTTTCGTCTGCTTCGCTGCAAAATACGCACCCCGTATCCGCCACATATATGTTTCTTTGAACTAAAGCATCTTTCGTAGGAATACGCTCCATTAAAGCCCTCCACATGAATATGTTGCATTTTATAAGGATCCACTTAACCCACTTGAAACCTGGACTCAAGCTTTCAGTTGTAGATTTTGATAGCCATGATTTTATTGCCGCTACTGAGAAACCATCCTTCGATCCGTGCCATTGCCACTCGTCTCTCTCGTCCGCAAGTTGTAATCCTGCAACTTTATTAGTTAAATCCATCAATTCCAAAATCTCGTCCACCATATCTATCGGCCTCCTCCACTGCCACAAAAACGAACGTATACCATCGTCCATGAACACCCAATCTGAAACCATACAAAACTTATCTTCTTCTATACGGAATAAATTTGGATAATTCCCTTTCAAAGCCGAACCATCTACCCATGGATCTAACCAAAATCGAGCCCTCTTACCATCACCAAGTTTACTACGAATTAATGATCCAAAGTTTTGGCCATCAATCTTGACTTTATAACCAAGCTTTACTATACTCGACCACACACTCCCACTACAGTTAGTAATCATTGGATAAAACTCCCACTTTCTAGCTTTAACATGAATCGCCTCAATCACTTTCTTCCACAACGAGTCATATTCTACTCTATAGCTCCATAACCATTTAAGCACAAGAGCATTATTACAATGTTCTCGTTTATTCAAACCCAACCCTCCTGTACTCTTAGGCGTGGCCATCTTCTCCCAAGACACCCAATGCATTTTCGTGACCTCGTTAGAACCACCCATATAAACTTTTTAATCAACCCTTCCAATGTCATAATTACTTTTCTTGGCGCTTTGTAGAGCGAAAAATAGTAATTAGGGAGACTTTGGAGAACCGATTTAATCAAAGTAACTCTACCTCCAATGGATAAAACCTGCGTTTTCCATTTCGATAACTGATTTCTAAACACTTCCACCACCGGGTCCCAATTTCTTACCTGGTTCATGTTTGCGCCCACCTTAATACCAAGATACACAAACGGTAATGATCCCGCCTTGCATCCCACCATCACCGCGTGGTTTAGAACTTCTTCATTATCGACCCCAATACCATATAAAGTCGATTTATTGATATTAATTTTCAAACCTGAGCACAAATAAAAAACCCTCAACATTCTTTTGACATTGTTGAAATTAAAATTCTACCATTCACCAAGAATCATATCATCGTCTGCATACAAGAGATGATTGATCTTCGGGCCTGTTATTTGGAAGCTGAATACCCTCGAACACCCCAACATCACTCGCTCTCCTAAAAATGCACGTAAACGCTTCCATCACAAAAAGGAACAAGAAAGGCGAAAGCGGGTCCCCCTTCTGATCCCCTTTTCACAATTAAACTGGAAAGTTGGCGAACCGTTAACCAAAACTGATGATTTAGCTGAAATCAGAATACCACGGATCCAATCACACCAAATAGACGGGAAGCCTTTCTGGTGTAGAATGTCAAGCAAAAATTCCCAGTGAACGTTGTCATAGGCCTTTTCAAAATCAATCTTCATCATAAAAATATTTTTCCCAAAGTTGCTTAGCCCAATTAGTTATCTCATTAATCACAAGAGGCCCATCGAGAATGAATCTTCCTGTAAGAAATGCACTTTGCGTATCTTCTGTTATCTTCCCCATCACCATATTCAATCGGTTAGCAAGCACCTTAGATATAACCTTACTCACCACACTAATAAGATTAATCGGTCTGTACTCTGTCAAGTCAATTGGCGCCTTCGATTTTGGAACAAGAGTTATGAAAGACGACCCCACGCCCGGACTTATAGTTCCCTTCTCGTAAAATCTTTGCAAGATCTCCAAAAAATTACATGAAAAACAACTCCAAAACCGTTTAATAAATTTAAAATTAAAACCATCGGGACCCGGAGCTTTATCATCCCTGCACCCAAAAACCACCTCCTTAATTTCCTTCTCTGTAAACGGACTACTAATGCCCTCCGCCTCTTCCTCAGATAACTCCTTCATACAGTGACAAAATAAATTGTGTAAAGTACAAGAGGATGTATATTAAGGGTGAATAGTCCTATATTAATTAGCACTTTTTTTGCTTCTCAAACTACTTCCTTTTTTCTTTGTTTTGTTTGGTCTACACCACCTCCGCTATCACATTACTTTTCTATGATTTAACGGTGGCAACAAAGAGTAAATGGGTTTTTACATCTTTTCTTCATCCTTTCCTTTTGGGATATAAAATATTGAGTTATATCATTAAATTGAAACTATAAAGAGTAAAATGCACGGATAGTACTTGTGGTTTTGTAAAATTTCATCTATAGTTCACAACTTTTTAAAATTACACTCTTACTCCCTATGGTTTAACTAGTTGTTACTCGGATAGTCCCTACACTGGATGGTTGTTAAGTTTTCTGGTTAATTGCGTGTAAAACGACATATATACCCTTACTAATAAAAACAATAATTAAACACTAAAAGAAAAACTTAATTAATAATCTAAAATCAACTGGGCCCATCATTTATCAAACCCGAGCCCACCCACACACCCTTTCTTTTAAGGCAATAACCCTCTCGTTGTTTCTTCTACAGCAAAACACACATCTCCATCTTAATACTTTGTGACAGAAAAAAAACCCACCTCAATTAAACCCCAAATATTTAACAATCTCTAAAATCTCTTACAAATCCACTAACTCATCACAACAATGGACTGATATGTCAATGAAGCAGAGGAATACCTGTTCAAAGTAGTATTTATCTGAGACTCTGACGTCGAGGATTAGTGGTGTCGTTACAACCCCCACACAACCCTTGTATTTAACCAAACATGAAGAATGATAGAATAAAAATTCATCTTCAATATAAAAAAACTAGTTATTAAAGTCATTAATACATACCCAATTAAAAAGTGACCAAAGGTTGGAAATCAAAAGTAATATACAAAAGATTTCGTCTTCACCACGTGATGTTAGAGATTAGCCAAGCATGGCCATAGTTTGACAAAAGCTCTTACTATCGATATTGGATCCCGAGACTACTCTAACTCTAACTAAAGTGGTGGAAGATGATGGTGTTCTGATGGTGAAAGTGCCAAGGGATGGTTTGCAAATGAGCCAAGCTCCTCTATTTATAGTTGGAAACAGGACACTCACACGACCCCGTGTCCTTCATCTTCTCTGTCTTCATTTAATGATCTTGTCAGCTCTTCTGCACACACGACCCCATGTGTCAACAGCATGGCCCGTGGCCCTTGTACTTGTTGTACGAACCCAGATATGCAAATCTGAGAGTTGACCATTGCCCGTTCTGAGGTGACACGACCACATGTCCCTTGTCGTTTTCTGTTTATCTTGACTGGGGCACGACCCATTCCTGGCAGGCACGACCTCGTGTTGGGCTTCTGACTTGTTGCTTTTATTCTTGGGGTGAAGCTTGGAGGGTCAGTACAGTGTATCAGCTTCCTTTCTTTGTATTTATGCTGGTTTTTGTCGTTAATTTGTTCCTTTTATTCATTTGAACTTAGTTTATCCTGAAAATCAAAAGTAAACAAAGAAACACACCTTTTTCCAACATTACTACTGAAAATGGTTGTTTTATAGCCTCGTCATGGTGTGTGCGAGTGTGTAATTTGGGGGGTTGGACCTCATAAGTTATATATATGAGCATGGTAGCGAGAGGGGAGGGGATTTGGACTTTTAGTAGCCCATTTTGAGCTTAAAGCTGATCATTTGTTAACCCATGCCTAGTTCCCTAAAAATTCACCCGTATTTGACCCGGTCTAGTAGTGTTAGCATTTCGTTTTAGTATGTTTATTATTTTATGTTTATATGTTTGTGTAGTTTAAAAAAAAAAGAAAAAATGAATGGGATGTATTGTATATAGATGTTTATGTTTTTTTAGATAGTAATAAAAAGACCGCGTCGAATCATGCGCTACTACACATATATCTTTCCATTTCCTACCCATATGCCTAGCCGTGTTACAACCCTTAAGTCCCTTTAATTCACATGCAGGTTTTAGCAATTCTTTAGGCGACGGACCGATTTAGGTACAAGCATATTATTGTGCATCCACCCATTTGCCTTGAGTGTGTTATAGCTCGTTATTGTTAGTTATTATTTGTCACCGAGAGGAGCGTCATTGTGAGGGGTGTGTTATGCGGTTTTTTAGGAAAAGTTAGTAAAAGACGACATTTGTTTGCTTGATTTATGTTTTGATCGCTTGTGGAGTTACGATTTAGTTTTGGATGAGTTGCTTGGGGGCAAGCAACAGTTAAGTGTGGGGATGTGACGGGTAGTCTGTAGGACGACCTTTAAATGGTATAAACGGTAGCTAAATCCTACATTTAATTATGTATTTATCTTGAATTAGATAACTACGGTTGATTATGTTTCAGGTATGTTCGGGGCTTTAAAAGAATGGAAACGCAGCTTTGGAAGGAAGTCGGTTGATTTGGATTTTCACAGCTGTTCAATGAAGAACAAAGAAGATGAGCCCAAACTCTGTCGTAGCTTACGGTGGCTACCGTAAGCTACGATAGCCCCAGAACTCATATTCCCCACCGTAAGGCGTTTTAAGATGGACGTAATGGTTTTAAGACTACCGTAAGCTATGGTAGCCACCGTAGCTTACGGTAGCGGCTGAGACAAAATGTAACTCCTGTTTTAATGGACCATTAGTGGGGACTTTTTGGCATTCCAATCATTGATACGTTTTGGGGAGCTGTTAGAGGCGAATTTTGGCTTGTTCTTGGTGATTTTGAATATTCAAACATTCGGTTTATGTTTTTGATTTCTATGAACAATACTCTTGATGTTATGATGATTCACCGCACCATGAGAGGCTAATTTCATTGGTGATCATCCGAAGTGTAGGGTTTGTTTGTGACACTATGTTTATGCTTGAATTTCTAGGATAATGAACTTTTGCAATGTTTGTTTAGTTTGTTATGGTGTTTGGATATTTGTTGGTAAAGTGTTAATTTGTGTTTGATCGTAGTCTAAACCATACGTTCTTGGTGACATTGGCAATCGAGATATCATGGGAGGGATTAGGGTTGGATATTAGTTAATTGGCCATCGGGTAACAATCTCGTGTTCTAGTAAACCGAGTACTTAGTTCCCTTTTATCACAAACATTTAACAAAACATAAGCCATGTCTTTGTGGTTCTTTCTAGTGAGCATGAACATTAGTGTGAATTGAAACCTGAAACTTAGGATGGTCGTTTTCCTTTAATCTGTTTACAAAACCTTAGCTTTGATTTGCAATCCAATTTAGTTCAATTTAGATAATTAAAACCAATCAATCCAATTTCTGAATTTTACCCTTTTGCAACTTATTTTAAATTTAGTCATTAGAAAAGCTACATAGATAACATATAACAACTCTCCTAAAACCCTTAAAATACCCCTATACGTCTTAAAATATACCCCATATACGAAAAACAGGCCTAATATACCTTTATATTAATAAAAATCAAGAAAAACAAATTTTAGGTATCGCTCGCAGGCCGCGACCCATATCACTGGGTCTGTCGGGGGCGAAACGGAGTGACACCTGGCCAGTCATCCGGCTACCACGTGTCCTAACGCGGGTGAAGCCTAAACCTTTGACTCGACCAAGCTAGGGCCTACTCTAGGTCCCTCGCGGGCCGCGACGGAGGTAGAAGGGGCTGTCGGGTCGCGAGCCGCCCTCTGATATGTGCTATAAAGAGGGGCCTTTGGCTTTAGAATTTTTTGTTCAAAATCTTTCTTTCTCTCTCAAATATTAATAGCTAAAATTCTTGGGTATTATACCCCTAAAAAGCAAAGCTCTGCCTCGTTGTAAGTATTATAACCCCCGGTTACGTATTTGTTATTATGCCCGATTGATCTATGTAACGCCCTGCATTTTCATACTTTCTATATTTAGAAACCATCGCTTGTAAACCTATTTTTGGAAACTTCGTATTCTTATAAATCGTTCTTTCATTATAATCGTTGTAAGATCTGAGACTTGGATCATAAATAAAACTCGTATTTTTTTAATTTCGTGTTATACGTACTTTATACACGCTCATACATTTAATTTCGTGAAACATTCGTCACATATTCGTAATTCTTGGAAACTATGTGCCAATCTTGCAAATACGTGAAAATTATGCTTAAAACATTGTTCGATCGTATACGATACTTAAATACGTCACTCACATGCTTAATAATACTGGTTTATGTTCTTCATACTTGATTTACCCTTAAACTATGCTTATATGACGAAAGCAAACCCCAAAACACCTTAAAAACCCTAAATATTAAACTAGAGGGGCCAAAGTGTCAAAAACCAAAAATTATCTGGAGGAGTGTCGCAGGCCACGAAGCATCCACCCAGATCTTACGCTGACCGCGAACCACTCTCCAGATCAGACTCCTTCTTTCAGCTCGCGAATTTTTGCGGGATTTCGAGTTTAACTTGAGTTTGAACGAGTTTTGGACATTAATTACTCAACTAACACAACCCTAAACCCTTCCCTATATAAACCCAAGTGCCTCCAAGCCATTTTTACTTTACAAACACCCACACAATCTCTCAAATCAGTCACAAAGTTGTTGCAAACACAAGTTCGAGCAGATTCTTCAAGCTGCACTAAAGTGAGCATAACCCACTCAATTATTGTCCGATTCACTCCATTCTTTTTCCTATGTGCTTGGATTAACCTTAGCTTCGATTCCATGGGTTTTTCACAGAAAACCAGTCCCTGGAACGTCGCCAAAAGGGCTCCAAAGTTCATTGATTGTTTCTGTTTTGGTTCAAACTTTATTAAACATGATTCAACTTGAGTCTAACTCATCTCAAACCTATGTCCTTATGCTTATAACCACTTCTATGGTTAGTTAGGCTTAAAAACAAGGTTGAGACATTCAAAATCAGAGGTATAGCCTCACAAACTTTCGGTTTTGTTCAAGGGTTTAACCCACAAGTGATGTTCAAGCTCAAAGCATGATGAATGTGTGATTTAGGATTAACTTGGGTTATCCTACATAAAATCCACACTTTGCTTGATGATTTCTCATAGATTAGTGGTTCATATTCTTGTATTACTTTTAAGTTCGTGACCCTCCTTGAAGGTTCATAACATCTAGTGTAATGGTGAACACTTAGAGGTGCCTAAATGGAAGACTTTTCTTCCTACCTCCTACATGATTTCTATGATACTTAAGAGGTTCCTAAATGGAGGATTCATCCTCCTACCTCATGCTTGAACTGTTGGACTTATTGATATATTACATAACTTATATAAACTATCCAAATATTCGAACCTTTGATGATGAATTTGTGTGCATTCGTCAAAGTACTAGATTACATCATCTAAGACCTAATAACTTGTTATGATTCTAATGGGTATTAGATGATTAGATGATTACTTTTCATATGTTTATTTTCATGCCCACAAACTCCAAATCCTTAGACCATATGTAGACATCTCCTAAACTCCAAATCGAACACATTCAACTTGCTAGTCTCAACAAATTCGTTACATTGGATAATCAGAAGAATTAGCAATATTGTGAGTATATTTGACCCATTTTACCATTTTCACACTTTTGGGTGTAACATGTTTTTATATACAAAACACACTTAGTATACATATTCTTATGCAAATACATAAACAAACAATCCAATACATGCTTACTATTTGTTATGCTTGATTCGTGTTTTCTGGGTGATTCTTATGTGATGAACTTGTCATTAGCTTCGTACAAGCCTCCACTTAACATGTATAGTGCTATAGGAGTAACGCACCGCTCGTGAACGAGAGGTCATGTTAGGTTTATTCATTCATACTTGCGTAAAGAGAGGGTTGACTTGTAAATCACATGCCAGTTTAATACGTTAATCTTGATAACTAGGTTTGCCATGTGGATTGTTCCTTATTATTTTTATACTTATATACTACGCACCAAACTTGTATAATCGCCAATACATTTGTATTGAACTACACTTTTAAAACATGTTGCAGGTCTAACGGTGATGTTGGTGATGCATGGAATCTAGTAGGATGCTTAGATACACACTTTAAATTTGTATTCTTATTGTATTGTATTTCATTATTCATGTTGTATTTGTTCCAAATCCTTGTAATTGACTTTTTAGAAATGAAATGAAAATTAATTATTTAAATACTTGTCACAAATAGTGTTATGAAGTCTCTTGCAATCTATTTCGTCTCACTCAGATGTTTCCGCCATCGGTTGGGGTGTGACAATCTAGAGCTCCGTAACCTATGTTAAGGCTCTGCCTGACTCAGTCGTTGTAGTTCTGTCTCGGGGGTATGGCTAATGTAAATTGGGTTATCTTATTAACACGTGTAGATTGTTTAATTTTAATAGATTATCACCAGGAAGCCCCCAGAAAGCAGTAGTATTATCTAAAACAGCAATGTGAGTACATCTATTTTTGTAAACCTTTTTATACAAACCTCAATTATTTTAAATTATGATAATAGTGATTGAGTCTATGTATTCTACAATTATTGTCGGTATGTTAGGGTTTTGTATACATTACTTGTTACTACACTGTGAGTAGTAGCATGACCACAAGTCAGGATTGACAGTACCGTGGGTGGTAATTGGGTAGATATAAACATTGTAATCGCTCTCAATACTGTAAATATATAAAATCTTGTTTTGATTAAACTGGGATGTACTCGCTAGTTTTTCTTGCTGATAAAACTTTTTAAAACGTGTTTCAGTTAACAAAATGTGAAAGCCAAATATAAGCCAGCTGGAGAGCACTGAAGGCTTGGAAAAGTGGCTATAAAAGTTACCTAAATAAGAAAGAAGTTTTATTTTAATAAATTAGGGTTTATCCCTATAAACATATTGTAATGGAAACTTGGGTTTTTACCATGTATGTATTTATTTATGAAAGTGTGGTGTTTTAACTCTGATAAACTATTTCCTAACTACGGTCCTGATGTTAATTTCCACTGCCAATTTAAACACCGATACCACCCATCTGAATACTCGCGGCGACCGCTCCCGGGGTGGGGGTCGGGGCTGCGGCAGAGAGTGGTATCAGAGCTACTGCCACTGATTTAAGCCACATAAGTGTTTTGCTGACACCAATATTTTATCAATTATGTTAGGAAATAATCTATGTGATTATGTGTATATATGTATATATTATTTTGTGTTATTTGATAATTTGTTAGCTTACAGTATGAGTGAGAAAGGTACGTCTGACGCCTACCGTCATCTAGATAGTTCCCCCAAGAGTGGAGGAACCTCGTCACAGCCTACTCCTTTGGGGTATTCTGCTGATTCAGAAGAGGGAATTTTCATCTTTAAGGCACAATCTGAAGAACCGTTCCCTCCGACAAGAGATGATGGTTCAGTAGGGGAGCCCATGAGAGGCGAAAGAGGATGATAAAGTTACAGCAACAAAGAGCGTTAGCTGCAACCAATATGGAAGTAAATGCCTAAACTCAGGAAGCAGTTAATAGACAGTTGGCAAACTTTCATATGCTAGCCACCACTGCAGCAGACCCAAACCTTGACCAGATAATTGCACCACAACCATTACCACTATTTCCAACCCAACCAATGGAGATAGAACTTAACCCAGGAAACCAATTTTCCATACCAGCATTTAACCCTGACGAGTTGCCTAGAATCCCAGCACCTAATCCCCAAGCGTATGATCCATGGGAAGATGACCATAGGGATTATCAGGAGCTTTATCCTCAGGAAGAACCAATACCAAATCCCATAGCACAGTATACCAACCTTAATCCTTTAGATACATATTGGGATAAAGATCAGTAAGTTCAGGAGATATTAAACAACCCTTACCCATATGAAGAACCGATACCTTAGTACCCTGACCCAGTACCCGCACCATGACCACCCATGAGTGATGAGAATGTGCAGGAACTCCGCACATATGGTGAAGAATTGATAGAATGTGGAGAGAGGATGAGACAAATAGGAGAAAAGCTCGTGTGGAAATACGACGAGCGAGAAATGCAGTTTTGGATGAATAACCCATAATAATAACGTAGTTTGAAAAAAAATCAAATCAACTAAATTAGGTAACCTAATATCTATGGATGCATAACTATTGGTGTGTTTAAATTCCAGTTGTAGATTGTAATATATACATATATGAAAAGACTAAAAGTCGCAATGTTCGACGTTTTTGATCAATTTGTTTGCTTGATTGTTTGCATTAAATCTTTTTCTGTGATATTAATACATGATAAATGTTCAAAATCCAGATGGACAATGAAGTAAAACAGGAAAACCAGATTATTATGATAATAATGGAAACCAAATAGATAACAGTGCCATCCAACATATAGTAGCACAAGGGATTATAGATGTTATGCCATATATTATCAAGTCTGTTAAAGAAGCAGAAAATAATAAAAGTGGAAGTAAACGACCACCTAGTGAACCTACTCACAGCGTGAATAATGGACCGTTACTTTAGTTACCTATTCCAAAAAGAAGAAGAACCATGTCATATGGTTGTTCTTACAAAGAATTCTGGTCTTGCAAACCAATAGAATTCTCTGGCAATGAAGGAGCCATTGCAGCTTTACGTTTGATAGAAAAGACAGAGGCGGTCTTAAAAATAAGCAAATGTGCAGATGAAGATAAGATTATGTTTGCTTCTAATCTTTTTAAGAATGCAGCCTTAGAATGGTGGAATACTATTCTCCAGTCTAGAGGAAGTGATAAAATTTATAATATGGAATGGACTGACTTTAAGGACATAGTTGAAAGGAAATATTGTCCTCCTCATGAAAAAGAACAAATTGCTAATAAGTTCTTAAATCTTAAAATGACTAAAATAGACTGCAAGGGTTACACTACCATATTCTTCGAATATGCTAGAATAGTGCCAACCTTAGCTTCACCGGAACCAGTATTAATCTCCCGTTATATCTGGGGAGTAATTAGTGAAATCAGACACGTAGTCAAGGCAGCTAGACCCCAAACCATAGAAGAAGCCGTAGAATTAGCCAATACCTTGACTGATGAATTGATACGTACGCAAGAAGAAAACCAGAGAAAGAACCTAGCCCAGAAACTTACGCAAGAATTTCGTTATGGAAATAACTACCGTGGGAAAAGTACAGGTTCTACTTCTGCACCTTACTGTAAGTACTGCAAGAAGAAGCATTCAGGAAAATGCTTAATATACTGCAACTTCTGCAAAATGTCTGGACACAAGGAAGAAGACTGCAGGAGGAAACCCAGCAACAAGCTATGCTTCAACTGTGGAGAAATGGGGCATATAAAACCGAACTGTCCGAAACTAGCTCCAGCAATAAACAACAAAACTACCAAGAATGCCCAAGCATTTGTTTTGACAGCAGAAGAAGCCAAGATGATTCCGGATGTGATTACCGGTACGTTTTTAGTTAATGATATTTTTGCTAAAGTATTATTTGACTCTGGTGCAAACCAAGTTTTATTAATACTTCGTTCTGCAAACTTCTCAACAAACCATTAACTAAACTTCAACTAGATTGTCTGGTAGAAACGGCAAACGGAAAATCCATTAAGATTACTGAATTCTTGCAGGGAGCAAGAATAGAAATTTTAAACCACAATTTTATTGCTAACCTTTATCCAATGAATCTGGCTAGATTTGATATCGTGTTAGGAATGGACTGGTTAGTAGCCAATCATGCCAGCATTCTATGTGATCAAAAGTCAGTACAAGTAAATTCACCAAAGGGTGAAAAGATCACAATTAAAGGAGATAAGCCAACCAAGTCCACAAAATTCATTTTTGTGATGAAAACAGCAAGCTATGCAAGGAAAGGATCGCTGGTGTATATGATTTCCATAATCATTAACACTAAAGGAAAAGAATTAAAAGATATTCCCGCAGTATCTAAATTCTCAGATGTTTTTTTCCAGAAGAGTTACCTGGATTACCGCCAGATAGAGAGGTTGAATTCAGAATTCACCTAATACTAGGGATAACACCGATTGCCAATGAACCTTACCGTTTAGCACCAGTAGAGATGCAAGAACTGAAGAAACAGTTGGACGAACTTCTAGAGAAAGGTTTCATACAGCCTAGTTCATCGCCATGGGGAGCACCAATCTTGTTTGTCAAGATGAAGGATGGATCAATGCGTATGTGCATTGATTACCGAGAATTGAGCAAGGTTACGACTAAAAATCGGTACCCACTACCGAGAATCGATGATCTGTTCGATCAACTGCAAGGAGCTCGATTCTTTTCTAACATCGATTTACGCTCAGGATATCATCAATTGAAAGTACAGGAAGAGGACATTCCTAAAACTGCTTTGAGAACAAGGTACGATCATTATGAATTTACAGTCATGCCATTTGGTTTAACCAATGCCCCAGCCACATTTATGGACATGATGAACAGAATATGTTAACCATATCTGGATAAATTCATAATTGTCTTTATAGATGATATTCTTATTTACTCTAAGAGTAAAGAGGATCACGTAGAGCATTTGTTTATACTTTTAAATTTGCTGAGAAAAGAAAAGCTTTATGCTAAATTTTCAAAATGCGAATTTTGGTTAAAGGAAGTGCAATTCCTTGGACACATGGTTAATCATGAAGGAATTCATGTAGATCCCACAAAAATCGAGGCAATTATTAAGTGGAAAGTCCCTGAATCACCGATGGAGGTGGGAATTTTTCTCGGACTAGCAGGTTATTATAGACGTTTCATTTAAGATTTTTCTAGAATAGCTATTCCCTTAATAAAGTTGACCTGCAAATCAGTTAAGTTTGAATGGGGACCAAAACAGGAGGAAACTTTTAGGATTCTGAAGCAAAAGTTAACCAATGCACCCAAACTATCATTACCAAAAGGAACTGAAGACTTTATAGTCTATTGTGATGCGTCTAAGTTACGTTATGGATGTGTGTTGATGCAGCATCAAAAGGTTACAGCTTATGCCTCTAGACAACTTAAGAATCATGAAGAGGATAATACAATCCATGATCTAGAGTTAGGAGCTATAATTTTTGCCCTTAAAATTTGTATCTTTATGGTAGCAAGTTTACTGTTTTCACCGATCATAAGAGTCTAAGATATGTTTTTGGGCAAAAGGAGTTAAATATGAGACAGAGACGCCGGATGGAGATTTTTAGTGATTATGATTGTAACATCCAGTATCATGCAGGAAAGGCTAATGTAGTAGCTGATGCTTTAAGTCAAAAGTATCATGAAAAGCCAAGACGAGTACGTTCACTTAAGTTAAATTTGCAGATAGATTTAAACGAGCAAATTAGAGAAATACAAGAAACAGTAATCAAGGACGATACTGAAAAATTAAAAGGAATGATTAAGGAATTAGAACTAGGAACAGATGAAATTTGGAGATTCCATAAGAAAAGAATCTGGATACCCAAACAAGGAAACCTACGCCACCGAATTTTAGAAGAAGCCCATAAGTGTAAGTATACGATACATCCTGGTAATGCTAAAATGTATCAAGACTTAAGAAAGAATTTCTGGTGGATAAGAATGAAAAAGGATATAGCCACCTATGTTGCCAAGTGGCTAACCTGTTCCCAGATTAAAGCTGAACATCAGAAACCCTCAGGTTTATTGTAGCAATTAGAAATGCCAATATGGAAATGGGAATTGATAACAATGGATTTTGTTACTAAATTACCCCAGACACGAAAAGGTAATGACGCAATTTGGGTGATTGTAGACAGATTAACCAAATCTGCTCATTTCTTACCTATGAAGGAAACTTTCAGTATGGAACAATTAGCCAAGTTATATGTAAATGAAATAGTTTCATTACATGAAATTCCTTTGTCTATTGTTATTGATAGAGATAGTTGTTTTACTTCTTATTTTTGGACTAGTTTCAAGAAAGCAATGGGAACCAAGTTAAAACTAAGCACGGCCTATCATCCTCAAACGGACGGAAAAAGCGAAAGGATAATTCAAAAAAGGAAGGATATGCTTAGAGCTTGTGTAATTGATTTAAGAGGAAATTGGGATGATCATTTACCATTAATAGAATTTTCCTACAATAACAGGTATTATACCAGTATCAATGTTGCACCATGTGAAGCACTCTATGGACGGAAGTGCCGAACTCTAGTCTGTTGGGCAGAAATTGGAGAAAAACAACTATCTGGACCAGAGATAGTACAATAAACAATGAACAAGATTATTCAAGTCAAGGAAAGATTAAAAACAACACGCGATCGTCAAAAGAGTTATGCTGATAACAGACGAAAACCGTTGGAATTTCAAGTAGGAGATAAAGTATTATTAAAAGTTTCTCCATGGAAAGGAGTGGTCAGATTTATTAAGAGGGGAAAGCTAAGCCCCGGGTATGTTGGACCTTTTGAGATTATTAAAAGAATAGGACCAGTAGCTTACTAGCTACAACTGCCAGAGGAAATGACAGGAATACATGATGTATTTCATGTGTGTAATCTCAAGAAGTGTTTAGCAGATGAATCATTAAAGGTACCTATTAGGGACATAGAGGTAAATGAGAAACTTAAATTTGTAGAGAAACCGCTACAGATTGAAGATAGAAAGATCAAGAATCTCAAACACAATAGATTAGTTCTGGTCAAAGTGAAATGGGATTCCAAGAGAGGACCAGAATACACTTGGGAGCTCGAGTCAGAGATGCAAAAGAAATATCCACACCTGTTCCAGTAGACCTCGAGGACGAGATCTAAAACAAGGTGGGGAGGATATAACAACTTTCCCAAAACCCTTAAAATACCCCTATACGTCTTAAAATATACCCAATATGAAAAAACCGGCCTAATATACCTTTATATTAATAAAAATCAAGAAAAACAAATTTTAGGTATCGCTCGCGGGCCGCGACCCATATCACTAGGTAGGGGGGTGTGCATGGGTCGGTTTGGGTCGGTTTTGATAAAAAACCATAACCATAACCGCGATGTCGGTTATTGGATAACCATAACCATAACCGATCAGTTATGGTGGTTATGGTTATTCGATTTTGATGGTTATAGCGGGTCGGTTATGGGTGGTTAACCGTGTATTTAGCTTTGCTAAAAATACGTATAATCAATAATATTAATACAAATTATTATCGAATATTTCAAATAAAGTGATATGATATATTCCATAAATTCAAATAAACATTCAACCAAAACCACAAAATGATATGAAAAACCAATAAGTACTAAATATCTTTAGTCAGAAACATCAAATATTAAAAATATGGTGAAAAGTTCTACAAAGATTTATTACATGTCGGTTCGGCTCGGTTATGGTGGGTATGGAAAAAATGATAACCATAACCGACCCGCTACATTTGGTTTTCAAAAAAGCCATTAACCGACCCACCGGTTTTTTGGTTCGGTCTTGTCGGTTAATTCGGTTATGGTTCAGTTAATTCGGTTTTTTGCACACCCCTATCACGGGGTCTGTCGCGGGGCGCGACAGAGTGACACCAGCCCAGCCATCCGGCTGCCACGTGTCCTAACGCGTGTGAAGCCTACACCTTTGACTCGACCAAGTTAGGGCCTACTCTAGGTCCCTCGCGGGCCGTGAAGGACGTAGAAGGGGCCGTCGCGGGGCGTGAGCCGCCCACCGATCTGTGCTATAAAGAGGGGCCTTTGGCTTCAGAAAACTTCGTTCAAAATCTTTTTTTCTCTCTCAAATATTAATAGCTAAAACTCTCGGGTATTTTACCCTTAAAAAGCGAAGCTCTGCCTCATTGTAAGTATTATAACCCACGGTTACGTATTAGTTACTCTGCCCGATTGATCTAGAGCTCCGTAGCGCATGTCAAGGCTCTATCTGACTCAGTCGTTGTAGTTCTGTCTCGGGGGTATGGCTAATGTAAATTGGGTTATCTTACTAACACGTGTGCATTGTTTAATTTTAATAGATTATCACCAGGAAGTCACTAGAAAGCAGTAGTATTATCTAAAACAGCAATGTGAGTACATCTAGTTTTGTAAACCTTTTTATACAAACCTCAATTATTTTAAATTATGATAACAGTGATTGAGTCTATGTATTCTACAATTACTGTCGGTATGTTGGGGTTTTGTATACATTACTTGTTACTACACTGTGAGTAGTAGCATGACCACAAGTCAGGATTGACAGTATATTGGGTGGTAATTGGGTAGATATAAACATTTTAATCGCTCTCAATACTGTAAAGATATAAAATCTTGTTTTGATTAAATTGGGATGCACTTGCCAGTATTACTTGCTGATAAAACTTTTTAAAACACGTTTCAGTTAACGAAATGTGAAAGCCAAATATAAGCAAGCTGCAGAGCACTGAAGGCTTGGAAAAATGGCTATAAAAGTTACCTAAATAACAAAGAAGTTTTATTTCAATAAATTAGAGTTTATCCCTATAAACATATTGTAATGGAAACTTGGGTTTTTCCCATGTATGTATTTATTTATAAAAGTGTGGTGTTTTAACTCTTATAAACTATTTCCTAACTACGGTCCTGATGTTAATTTCTGCTGCCAAATGAAACACCGATACCTCCCATCTGAATACTCGCGGCGACCGCTCCCGCGGTGGGGGTCGGGGGTCGGGGGCTGCGAGATAACACATAATCCACAAACTCCCTGTGTTCGATACCCACTTACCGCTAGCTATTTAGTTGTATTTGGATTAAATTTGAGTGAGACTTCGAATTCACGTCAGTTGTTAACATCTCTTGAGTTGAGCAATCCTCTTGAATTTGTTCCTATATCCTTTTCCTCAAAGCATGTTTGATACTTGAGTCAGAACTCGAGGCAGAAGAGGATGTTGGGAGGTCTGCCATTTTTTAGAAGATAAGAAAAAAGTGGTTTGAGATTGGGATATAAAGAGAAAAATCTATATAAAAACAAAAAACACTGCGTACTAAATTATTGCACTGAATTATTGATATGAATTATTGATGTAAGGCCCTTTCATCTACGCAAATCTATATAAAGATACATACGATTTAAGTAACTTATGCATGTTTTATAAAAGAATGAAAACAACATGCGATTTATGGTACATTGTATGCGAAATCACATGGGAGCGGTCGATAATTACAGAGATAGTTGTGTACCGAACTCGTGATCTGCTTGCTTGTTGAAGGAATTGTCTAATTTGCCATGTGCTGATTGAATGGATTGTCTAATATACCCTTATATAGGAAAAATGAATCAGGGACACGTGTAGGGCTATTATTGTCGCGTACGTAATGTACGATTCGGGGATTTGTATTCTACACGTCCTATATACACACACACACACACACTTAATGCCTCGCTTGCGGCATGCACATATAATGAATATATGTGTGGGCGCTCGGGGGGCAAAAGCGAAAGTGCACTAATTTTAACGTTATTTTACTAATTTCGTGAAAATAATGTTAAAAGAAGGGGATGGTTAATCATGCATCATGTGGTGACGTTGATAGCCGAAAGACAAGGGGGTATATGCGCTAATCGGCAGTTGTCTTAATTGTTGAGTGTTATGTGGCTTATGTCCAAAGCTTGATTCAAAACTACTATCGAGCCGGGGTCTCACTGGAAGCAGCCTCTCTATTACTACGGAGTAGAGGTAAGGCGGTCTGCATCTTAACTTCCTTGTACACTACCTTAGTTTTGCTATTGGTGAGATTTACTGAGCATGATGATAATATATATACTTAGGAGATGGTTATCTCGAGAACTCTAAATGTCATGAAAACACGTGAAAAATCCAGTCAAATTAAAAAATATATATATATATATATATTTCATTATCATCGTCCTCTTCATCATCATCATCATTATTATTATTATTATTATTATTATTATTATTATTAATAATAATAAGAAACAACATTAAAAATCCATATTCTTTACACTCAATTTATCTCTCCTCTCTAAATTACTTTTAACAATTTTTTATACATGTGTAAATTATAAAAAAAACATACATTTGTAAAAGTAAAATTTATACGTGTAATTTTTTTCCATAATATATGTGAATTTAAACTGGGAAACCTTTTTTTCTTATGTTAAAAAAAACTTGAATTCAAATGATTTTTGATTAAGTTCTCACGGTATTTGATTTTTGATTAAGTTCTCACGGTATTCACGATATATGAGATCTTATTTTAAGCTTAATATATAGTGTTATTGTGATAAACATATATAAATACTTATGTAAGGAAAAAATATTTATGAATTAAAGGGCGAGTCAAAGCTCAAACTTGAAAATTTATCAATGAGCTGACCTAAAGCTTTAGACATAAAGTTAAAAACAAGCTGAGCTCGAGTTCAAATTTTCGTACAAGCTCGAGTTCATCGATGAACTCGATACCACTATATATATCACGAAGCTAGAGTCAGACATTACTTAATGCCCATAGTAAAGACAGATACTGGAATCTTGCCACCATATTTTCCTGTTGCTGCCTCTTGATTCCATATGCCAGATATCCCCACGCTATCATCTTCTCTGTAGCTCTTGCTTTAAAGGGTTTCAACTTTCAACAACTATTTCAAAAACTAGAACCACCAGTTCTACTCACTTCGTAGCTTCTATTTCCAAATCATAACTCCTCGTACATACAGTAAGGATTCTCCCTCTCTCTCTCTCTCTCTCTCTCTCTCTCTCTCCCTATACAAATATATAACATGCATGAACCATTTCACGAAGGATGTGTCTGGGTAGTCCAAAGTCTCGGTACTTAGCTGTTGTCCTTGTAGTTGAAAAACAATGTCGATGAAGCCGTGTAGGTGCACTATTCCAATGTGGGGAGTGTAACTTCCCATAAATTTCCATATTGAACTTTGTATATTTCCTTTTTTAGGGTCGATATACACACACAGAGACGGTCCGAGGATTCAGGTGTCCCAACAAAGACAGAAAAAAAAAATGCCCCTTGCCCTTAGACCTTAAAAAGTTAAATAATGTAACATATCATTTTTTAAACAACTATTAAAGTTATAGCAATAGACAGATTATTCACATATATAACCGAAAAATTTTATAATTTTTGTGTCCCGAGAAAAAATGTGCCCTGGTCGGGTGCCCAATAAATCAATAATATATATGCATATGTACATACACGTACGTGTGTGTATATATATATATATTCATATTTGATTACAAATTACGTTTTTAATCAGATTAAATAGTGGAATTGTGGAACTTTTGACTTGTGAATACGACGTTTGTATCTTAACCTTATATGTCTTCTGACTTTCTCAATGTTATGACTACTTTTGGTGCATTTTCATCAATCATCGCTTTTGATGACAGCTTTCTTTGTCATTTGTATTTTTGCGTGGTCTAGTAGAGTTAACTGAACAAAAACAAAATGAAAATTTGACTATGACGTGGAAGTGGGTTTGACCTCTATACACCACATGGTACTGCCCCTGTGGGCCATGCATGGCCACGTTGCGTTTTACTTTAGTCCACGTGTTATATAAAATAGAAAAAAAGTAAAATATCTTTGTTTTTTTTTTTTTTTTTTTTGTATTTTTGTTCACTAAAATTCTAAAAGGGTTCCAGTTAATTTGGTGAAATATATCGGTTTCGATGGAGCCAAAACAAAATTTGTCAAATTCTATAGTACAATAAACTAATTAGTTTCGGTTTCGATGGTATTTGGTTTAACCTAAAACCCAAAATGCATATCCATATCTAAAGCTGTTCAAAAATCTCGTGGCTCACTCGGATTTAGCTCGGAAAAAGCTCGCTCGATATGGCTCGGTTTGAAAGTGAGCCGAGCCGGCTCGGTTAGAAAGTGAGCCTACCTCGGCTCGGTTTCGCTCGCTTCATAGCTCGGCTCGGCTTACCTCGAATTATTTTACTTATAATATATTTTATTTTTATTTACATATAATATATTACAAAAAAAAATGATTATTATTTACATGTATTTAGGCTTGTAGTTTGATATCTGTGACATATTTAAATGTTGATTAACTTGCTAACGAACAAATATTGTATTTACTTGAAATATAAAACTTATTTTGCGTTATTGAACGTGATTTTGGCTTATAATGTATATTTTTTCGAATATGTTCTTTTAAAGTATTGAATAATATTTTAGAATACTAAATTTTGAGAGCTATGTATTAATTTTTATTTTTAAAATCGAGCCAAACCAAGCCGAGCCGAGCCAGCTCGGTTTAAAACCTAGCCGAGCCCAAGCTTAGATTTTCAGCTCGGTTTCAAATCCGAGCAGAGCCAGCTCAGTTTATAATCGAGTCGAGCCCGAGCTTGCCCTAGCTCGGCTCGGCTCATGAACAACCCTATCCATACCAACCATGTCGCAAAAGTTGCTACTCTCTAATCGGAGTTGAGAGTACTCGGCTTAGACGGAGAGTAATCGGGGAGTAGTCGTCCTAGGTGGAGAGAACTCGGGACTCGACAGCCTACTTTGTAGCGATTACTCGGGGAGTACTTGGCCTCCGAGATATTTTTTTACGACAATATTACCAACCACCTTTATATTGAGCAGTAACATGACTAGTATGTTTGTGATTCTTTGCTTTCAGGATGGATAATGGGATTTAGACAACGCGTTTTCTTCGACACGAAGAAGAGGAGGAAGGCAACCTAACGCAAAGAATATGGGAAGAATCGAAAAAATATGGAGGGTTGCGTTGCCGGCAGTCATATCAAGGGTTTGTGGATTCGGAACTATCATTGTCACCCAATCATTTGTTGGACATATTAGTGGCATAGATCTCGCTGGCTATTCACTTGTTCAAACGCTTAGTGTTCGATTTGTCTACGGGATACTTGTAAGTTTACTAGTTGTTTTGTTATAACTAACCAAAAAAATTTGAACTAAATATCACCTAACTTTACACATGAAAAGATTTGAACACACTGCTTAATTTTGTGAGGGACAAGCAGTCAAGCACCATACCACTAGAACACTGATCATATGTGAGTTACATTAGATTATCCATCCCCCATTAGTATCCTAATTAGAATCTAGACAACAAGCTTGTACTTTGTTGTTTTATTAGATAATATAAGCTAGATAATATTTTAGTTAGATTATGTTAATATGTTACGTTAGTATAAGTTTAGAGACGGTTATAGCCTTCCATCCGCTCGAGTATATATGTATCATATGTCATATTTTATCATTCACCAATTCTTAATAAAAGAACACATTCATATTTTCTCTCAAACCCTAATATTCAATCACAGAAAACAGATTCAGATTCAATAACGTGGTATCAGAGCCGCATCGAATCCATATTTCCCAGATCGTTTTAAAGGGTTACGAATACAATCATAATCTGAAACAAGTTCCTGTATGGCGACAACGAATGGAAATCTTCAAACACAAATTCCGAAACTACAAGGGCAAAATTGTTATCACTGGCACATTCAAATGAAGGTGTTACTCGAATCACAGGATCTGTGGACAATAGTTGAAGAGGGTTATAATGATCTTCCTGCCCAAGCATCGGAGAACGACATAAATATTCATAGAGAAAAGTTAAAACGAGACAAGAAGGCATTACATATAATATTTCAGGGAGTCAGTGAAGTCGTATTTGAAAGAATAGCAATATGCAGAACATCAAAGGAGGCATGTGACGTGTTACATAAAGCATACAAAGGAGAACATAGAGTAAAAACGGTAAAACTTCAAACCCTAAGATGTGAATTCGATGCTTTAAGAATGAAGGAAAACGAAACTATAGAAGAATATATGAATAGAATTATGATCATAGTAAATCAATTACGGATGAACGAAGAAAATATTACCGAACAACAAGTGGTAGAGAAGATTCTTAGAAGTTTAATAAGAAAGTACGAAGCGGTTGTAGTTGCAATAGAAGAATCAAAAGATCTGACTACAGTTTCAACAGAAGAATTATTCGGTATACTACAATCACATGAATTAAGGTTAAAACAATATGATGACAATCCGATGGAACAAGCGTTTCAAATGCAAAGTAATAGTGGTGATCAATCAAGACAAAATAGGTACGAATTTGCCGGTAGAGGACGAGGTAGAGGAAGAGGAAGATCATATGGTCAAATCAGATGTTACAACTGTCAGAAGTTAGGACATTTAGCAAGATTCTGCAAGAGAAAAGATGAAAGTGACAAGAATGGAAGTGCCTTATTGCATGAAGAAGAAACCGAAGAAAAGGATGATGAGACAATGTTCATGGAAGAAATGACAAAAGATGATTGTTGGTATCTCGACAGCGGATGCAGTAATCACATGACAGGAACAAAAATATGTTCATTACACTAGACGAATCCGAACTAAAGGAAGTGAGAACCGGAGATAACAAAAGGTTAGATGTGTTGGGATGTGAAGAAGTCTCAATCAAAGTGAAGGATTTAGAAAACAAGGTTCCAAATGTGTTTTATGTAGAAGGATTAAAACACAATCTCTTAAGTGTGGGACAATTAATAAAGAAAGGGTATGAAGTGAATTTGGCAAATCAAGCATGTGTGATTAAAGACTCTACTGGTGCATGTATCGGTGTAACACCCTTCTAGTTTTACTTGAATTAAATAGTATTCATACCATTTAATATAGAAGACAACTAAGTTATATCATAAGTTCCATAAGTAAGATTAAAAGTAGCAAGACCTTAGCTAATTAAAGACTATTTTGAAACATTCAAAATTTATTTAGTAACTTGCTTACATTCCAAAAACATAATCTATTCAAAAGTTAAACTATTGCGGAAGCTTCAAAAATAGTGTTCGGTTCTTCGACATTTGCTTGATCGCGATCCGTAAGTTTACCAACATCACCTAATGTCAAAACCACATCATAGGTTAATTTTGACAATAATAAAACACGTATAATCGAAATCTGGCTTCAAAACAGTTGAAAACAAATAAAATTCTCGGATCAGGGTCTCTCGCGCCCCGCGAGAGACTCCTTAATATCTTACGCAGGCCGCGAGAGGGCCTCGCGTGGCGCGACCAAATTAGGTCATCCTTCGCGTGGCGCGAAGGAACCTGTTTTCCAGCAGCTCGTTTCCCTTGAGCTGCATTTGCTGCCAGCTCCGAAAAACTCAGATTTCAACTTCAAATTAGCATATCTTTTGACTCGTGAGTCCGTTTTAGGTGATTCTTTTTCCTATACGTCTATAAATTCATTACCGACATGCCTATAACAATTATCATACCGAAAAATTTATTTACGGACCGAAAGACTATATGTCCTTTTTGCATTTATTCGACCCATTCAACTTTACTTGCTTAGTTACCATTTAGCTATCAAGCCAATGGCGTCTTATACCCATCATCCGGGGCTTAACATCACTTGCATTACCTTACCAAATTCCATGGTTTAATGCATTTGTGATTTACATCGCCAATGCTACTAGTTAAGACACCATTACTACAATTTACACTATTATTCGACCCGTTGGCTCATCTTGTGGAAAATCCTCCAATATGATGACTACCAATTGGTTCCTTATTTAGACTACCTCTATTAAATTCCAATAACAATCATGATTACTAAATTCAACACAACTTTTAATCAACAATGCAACTACGCATAATTTAACAACAATTCATTGAGTGTAACGGGTCAAGTTACATACTTGCATAACTAAACAACATTATCAACCAACAATTCTAATTAACTATTTAGACCCGTTTGTTTGTCGAGTGAACTTCGTCACTTCTATGACATACCAACTCGCAATTGACACTACATTCTCATTAACTTTTCTAAGACTATTATTTATGCACAATGTAACGAAACCGAAGTTACGTACCTTTAACGCATACCTTTCAAGCGTGTATCACCTCCGGCTTGTCCGCTTGACGTTCCGGATTCTTTTCCTAAAGAGTTCAATTCACAATAAGTTTAGAACTCTTTCAAAAGCTTTAACACATAATGCTCTACAATGATCAAATCTGCGTTTTTACTCAACTTTTAACATTTTAACCCTCATTTAGGCGTTTTATCAAACACATAGCGGGTCAGATTTCTACATGATCCCAACCAAGTTCATGACTTGAGTTTATCACCCTAATTAACTTCAATTAGACTATATACACATATTTTAACATCATCTTTTCAGAAATCACTTTCTATGACCCGTATTATACTAGAATAATCATTCTAAACCCTAGTGTTTACTAGTTTCCCACAAAATCCATGAATCACTTTCAATGTGTTCATGAAATTTCCAGGAATTAGCCATGATTTCACATGTTATTGTCTAGGTTTTACTCCTAGACACTATATCAACCATCTTCTACCCAAATAGCAAACATGCAACATAAATCTTCAGATTTCCCAATTTCATGAGAATTTCAAGTTGAGAGTTTTCATCAAATTTCACATACCTTGTAATCCTCTTGTGATGAGGATCAATAATCTATGCTCTAATTTCGATTTCAGCTTGGATTGAGCCTTCAATTGAGAGTATTAGTGATGTTTAGGGTTTTGAGAGTGGGGAGTCGCCCCTGGCTTCTTCTGTACGACCAGGCACACTAATTTGTGTGTTTGGTTATTTTCTTTTTTTTTTGTTTTAATCAATTCTAGTTTCAAGTTCTACAACTTAGGTCCCTCCACTTTTGTTTATCTAATAACTTTGGTTATTTTAACCCTATTTCAAGCTATTTCTAGACTTGTAGTTAACTAGGTTTAAATTCCTAGTTAGTAAATTCTCGTTTATTTAAACTTTATAATTCTAATATAAAGTTTTATATTTTCGGGATGTTACAATCGGCCTAGTCAAGATGACAGGAAACAAGATGTTTCCACTCAATCTTAGTCACGACATTGTACCTCGAGTGTGTAATGTGATGACACAAGATATACATGTCTTGTGGCACAGAAGATATGGACATATAAATTTCGACACATTACACAAAATGGGAACTTATGAAGTGGTAACTGGTTTGCCAAAGATTTATAAGTTAACTGCAAATATATGTGAGGGTTGTTTGTTTGAAAAAAATGCAAGGAAATCATTTCCAAAATACACAACTTGGCATGCAGAAAAACCTCTCCAACTGATCCATTCGGATATCTGTGGGCCGATGAGAACACTGTCAATAGGAGGATGTAAATATTTTATAACCTTTATTGATGATCACTCCAGGAAGACATGGGTTTATTTTCTGAAACAAAAGTCTGATGCACTAAGTTTCTTTAAAGTTTTTAAAGCCTTAGCAGAAAACCAAGCTGGTTGTACGATAAAAACTATTCGAACGGATAGAGGAGGAGAATACTGCAGTCATGAGTTTCAAAATTATTTAAAAGAAAATGGCATTCACCATCAACTCACTACGAGTTACACTCCACAACAAAACGGGGTGGCGGAAAGGAAAAATAGAACTCTCATGGAACTAAGTAGAAGCATGTTAAGAATAAAGAACTTGCCTCACTCATATTGGGCAGAGGCTGTAGCTTGTGCAACCTATCTAATAAATAGAGCTATCACCAAAAGTATACCGAATATCACACCACAAGAAGCATGGAGTGGAAGGAAACCAAGTGTCGGACACTTGAAAATATTCGGATGTGTGGCCTATGCTCATGTTCCAAAACAGAATCGTGGCAAGTTGGATGATAAAGTAGAAAAGGCAATATTCATCGGCTACAGTGAAAGTAGTAAAGCTTACAAGCTTTATAACCCAATAACAAGTAGAACGATCATAAGAAGAGATGTGGTGTTTGATGAATAACAAGAGTGGAACGAAAGAACAACTTACAAGGAGGTCTCATGCATCGATCTAAATGATTCAGAAGAAGAAGCAAGCCAACCAGGTGTTACTGAACAAAATGAAAATGCAGATTCAGGAGCAAACAATCAAAATGAAGTTCCTTCGAGCGATGATGAAAATGACAACACAAACAGCCAACATGGAAATGAAGAATCGTCATCATCATCTTCCGAAAATGAGGAACTGAGAACAAGGCAAGTTACTGAAATCTATCAAAACACTCAACCTCTTACAGACACACAGGTTGAGGAGTTGTATCAATGAGAACAAAATGTGCAAAATGAAATGGCAGATTTCATTATGTATGCCGATGCTGATCCGGTGACATATAATGAAGCTTTTAAAGACCGAAAATGGAGGGATGCAATGGATAAAGAGATGCAATCAATATTGAAAAACGAAACGTGGAATCTGGTAGATCCACCTAAGAATCAAAAACCCATTGGTGTGAAATGGATTTTTAAGACCAAATACGACGAAAATGGAAATGTTAGCAAGTATAAGGCTCGAATCGTTGCTAAAGGATACAATAAAAAATATGGGGTTGATTATCAAGATGTGTTTGCTCATGTAATAAGGTTCGACAGCATTAGACTCATCTTGGCCCTGGCTGCACAATACGGATGGCATTTACACCAGATGGATGTAAAGACAGCCTTCTTGAATGGAACCTTAAAAGAAGAAGTATACACCGAGCAGCCGGAAGGCTATATCAAGAAAGGAGAAGAAAGAAAAGTATGTCACCTAAAAAAGGCACTCTATGGATTAAAATAAGCCCCAAGAGCTTGGTATAGCCGGATTGATGGGTATTTCAGGTCTCATGGGTTCAAGAAATGCATATACGAGCACACACTATTCACCAAAATCTCAAATCACTCTCGAATAATAATATGCTTATATGTGGTGCTGATCCGGACAAGCACTGCTGGGTTCACAGCAGTGGAAGGATGCAGCAGCTGTTTAAGTGTCTTTTATGTAATGAATTGTAATAGCAGTAGTTAGCACATCAATGTTTGTATAGATCAGAGGTTAGAGTTTGTTAGGAGGTTAGATGTCACTTTCATGGTGACGTCAGCTAAGATGCTCAGTGGTTTGCAAGTGCCTATAAATAGTTCAGTACTTTGTACTGTTCTGTTAGCTCTTTCGCAACATCGTCTTCTTTGCACGAATAAACTACCGAGGTCTGGCTGAGGGGGAGTTTGCATTCATTCATCAATCATTGTAATCGTTGTTGAAACAAATTCAATCTTTCGATTCATTGTGAAAAGATGTTTGATTAAAAGTATTACTCTCGTTTGATTGTATGCAAAGTTTGTTTTCATCATAATTCCGCTGCACAACTCTTTCATTTTCATCTTAATTTCAAACGAAAATACAATCAAAAACAAACTCAGATCCAACAATTGGTATCAGAGCTTGGACAGTCAAATTTGATTTAACAATCATTTTGACGTAAATAGTTCAGCTCATAACAGTTGATACTGATCGTTTGTTCGTCCGTTGAAAAACAGAGCAAGGATAAATCACCATTAAAGTTGATTTCTTAGTGTCTGTAAAACAACAAGAATGACGTCACAATCTCAGGATGATAAAAACAACATCGGCTCACTTTTTAAACCACCTATGCTAAAAAGAAATGAGTACAACATCTGGCAGAGAAGGATGGGTCACATCCTTGCTCAACAAAGCACAGGTTGTTGGAGGTCTGTCATTTATGGTCCCCATGTTCCTTCAGTGCCAAGCGCTGAAGATGCTAAAAAGTTCGTTCCAAAACCAGTTGAAAACTATACCGAAACCGACTTTCAAAAGATCGAACTAGATGCTAAAGCGTTTAGCATCATAGCATAAGCGCTGCCCAATGAGATATATGCTGGACTGTTACACTGTAACAGTGCCAAAGAATTATGGGACGCACTTAAGGAACAGTTTGGGGGGACTGAAGAAGTCATAGAAAACAACAGGGAAATCCAGAACCAACAGTATGAAACATTTTGCTACGTTAAAGGTGAATCACTAACGCAACAATTTGAGCGTTTCAGTTGTCTCATCAGTGAACTGAGGCTTGTTAACACCACTTTTACAAACTCAACTCAAAATAGCAGGTTCCTCAGGTCACTGCCAGAAAAATGGGACACCATAGCTTTTGTCACCCGAAACTCACCTGAATTCAAGGATCTGACCTTGACCCAACTCCGCGGTTGACTCCTGACCTACGAAAGGGAGTTGAACCAGAAAAGGAGATTACAAGAGTCAGGAAAAGTTACCGATGATTACACTTTCGGTAATACTGCTCTTCTGGGTCAAGAAGAATCTGGGAGCAGTGGTAAGGATCAGGGTTATGATCACTTCATTGACATAACTGCTGGTGCAAATTTTAACAACCCTGATCCTCACTCTGCTAGTTATGCATTCACTGCAAATGAAAACCAGATGTCAGACAATTTAAGCTTTGAACTAAATGATTTGCAACATTTTGATCCCACTGACTTAGAGGAAATGGATAAATCGAAAGAACAGGGCGAAAATTCCTAGGTTTGCATGGGAATCTAAGGGTTGGGTTGGATAAATCGAAAATCAAGTGCTACAAGTGTAATAGGTTAGGACATTTCGCTAGGGAATGTAGGAGTCAAACTACTGGTCCCATAATTACTCATCCTAGCTCAAATCCTAGACCTCAAAACCAAAGCACTGTGCACTATGCCCAGTATACCCCAGCAGCTCAAGTGAACACTGCTCACTATGCTGCTGCCCCTGTGCCAGTACACTATGTCCAAACTACTGTTCCACAAATCCAATATGTTCAAACCCCTGCTCCACAGGTACAAGTGCAACCTGTTGCACCTCAAATCACTGCTCCAGCAGCAGCACAACCAGATCAACAAAGTTTTTTCACTCAAGGGTTTGTTGACTGGAGCAGTATGCCTGAAGATCTTAGTGATGAAAATTTTGCACTCTATGCTTCTAATGATTCTTCTCATGATGAGTTTTGTTTGATGACATTAGAGTCAATACAGGAGGGGGTTGAAACTGAGGAGGAACAACAGAGCTTTGAAACAGTGGAAGAGGTGACTGAAGCAGTGGTTACTGCTGTGGCTGGTGAACTACTGTTGGGAGAAAGTTCAGGTACCCTGATTGAACCATTGACAGACCCATGGTCCAAAGAGGACAAAGAAGAAGAGAAAGAAGAAAAGGCTGGTGAAAAGAAGGTGAAAGCTGTTGATGAAGAAGATCATCAATGTGATTGTGCAATGATGGCAGCTGCCAAGGTATCTCCTCAAGTTCTTGAAAAACTGTGTTCTGACAATTGCATAATTGCTTTTGCTAACATTAAAGAGGTGAATGAAAACCTTCGGGATAAAATCTTGACTGATGAGGTTAAATTTGAAAAGTCTTTAAAAGAACTTAAAACCAAATTGACTGAAAAGGAAAAAGAGATCAGCTGTCTAAAAGAAGAGCAAAGCATAACCAAAACCCAACTTCAAACTATGGTAGAAAAATACCAAGTTTGCAAAAAGGAGTTGGAATCCACCCAGATTACTTGTGAAAGATGGGTGGAATCCTGCAGAGGATATGAGGTTATGCTTGAAAAACAGATAAAAAGAAATGTGAAATTGGGGTTGGCTATAGAAAACATGATGATGAAAACACTTCTTTTGAAAAATCTGTTCAAACCACTGATGTAACCACTGAGTTCATCCCCACAAACAAGAATGGCCAAGAAGTGAAAATCACTGACAAACTTGGTAACAAAATCACACTTGACAGACCAATGGGATCCTCTACTTTTGAGGAGCTTGAAGAATACCAGTTTAAACCAAAATGGTCTGATGAGTGTGACATTCTTGAAAACTTCAAGCCAATGGACTTTACATCAACTGATGGTGTCAAGGCTCCAAAAGCTAAAGTCATACCTCTCAAGGACATCCCAGCAGTGGTTAAAACCTCTGCTGCAAAGGAGTCTGAAAAGAGAAAGAAGAAAGAAAAAATTGATAACTTGTTTTGTTAATTCTGTGAGAAAAGGAATCATCTAACAAAAGATTGTTTCCACTTAAAAGCTTATGATTTAAACAGAACAAGTGTCATTGTTTCAGCTGAAGGTTGCATTGTCTGTGGTAAAACAAACCACAAAACTCAAGCATGTGTGTATCTCAAAAACTTTGATGTGAAAAAGAATGAGTACATTGCTAAAACATCCTTGAGTCCATCATCATCATCATCATCAACATCTGTCAAATTCACCAAGAAACAACCACTGTTTGTGCCAGTTCAAACAGCTGTTACAAAACAGCTGAACCAAACATCTGTCAAAAGAGATGTTCAGGTTACTGATGCACCCCCTGCCAATCAGTTCAGAAAAGGCAGAGAAAAACAGTCTTACCAAAGGATTCCACACGTTTATGAGGCCTACAAAAGGCCCTCTAAACCCAAAGTGAACAAGCATCCTTTTGGTTACCAGCAGATGATTGGTCAGGACCCACAACAGTGGTTAGAGAAACACTGTCCTAAAACAGTTCAAACCCGTGACCTAACCACTGTCCACCATTCTGCATCCATCCCAGACACTGTTGAGACCCCATCCAAAGCCTTGTTGGCTTTGGAGACCTTAATGAACTAATCCGTTTACTTCATGTGCAGGGAGCTTCTGCATGCTTTGATAGTCTTAGGTATGTAGATAGTGGAGGCTCCAGGCACATGACAGGATGTAAAGCCCTCCTCAAAGACTTTAAAATCCATGGAGGGGGTGATATATCCTTTGGGAATAATAGTAAAGGGAAAGTTCTGGGGTCTGGTACAGTACAATCTGGAAATGTAAAATTTAAAAATGTCAATCTAATAGACAATCTAAAATTCAACCTTCTGAGTGTGTCCCAAATGAGTGACAAGGGATTTGGGTCATTCTTCACAAAAGACTGTTGTAGGATTGTTGGACCAGAAATGGTCAAAAAGATTGAAGCAATAATCAAAACTGGTCAAACTAAACTTGTTGCTCAAAGAAGTGGCAATGTTTATGTTGTTGACATGTCAAAAGAGTGTCCCAGAGCTGATGCCTGTCTGTTCTCAGCTGCCTCTAACAAAGAGACAGAACTTTGGCACAGAAGGCTGGGGCACACAAATCTTAAGACAATCACAGAAATTTCAAAAAATGGTTTGGTGAGAGGCCTACCACAAAAATTGTTTTCATGCCCTGAACATTGCATTTCCTGTTTAAAAGGAAAACAGCATAAAAGTTCTTTCAAGTCCATTGAAGAGTCCAAAACAACCCAGTGTTTGCAAATGCTACACATGGATTTGTTTGGCCCAGTTCAAGTCATGAGCCTCAAAAAGAAAAGATAATGTTTGGTTATTGTTGATGACTTTTCTAGGTTTACATGGACTTTCTTTTTACACTCAAAAGATGAGACTGCAGGCATTTTGTAAGACTTTGTAACACAGGTTGAAAAGCAATTTGACCTTCCAGTGAAAAGCTTCAGTAGTGACAATGGCACATAATTCAAAAATAGGGAGTTGGATGCCTTCTGTGTGAAGAAAAGGATTGTAAGGCAGTACAACATCCCTAGAACACCAGAGCAGAATGGGGTAGTGGAAAGGAAGAACAGAATTCTGATTGAGGCTGCCAGAACCATGCTTGCAGATTCAGGTTTGCCATTAACTTTCTGGGCAGAGGCAGTAAACACTGCTTGCTATGTTCAGAACAGAGTTTTAATAAACCCCAGGCACAAAAAGACTGCCTATGAAATTCTGTATAAAATTAAACCACTGATTTCATACTTCAAGGTGTTTGGCTGTCCATGCTTCATTTTGAACTTAAAAGATTCCATTTCAAAATTTGCAGCCAAAATTGATTGTGGTTATCATCTGGGATATTCAACCACTGCCAAGGCCTACAAAGTGTTCAATACACGGACCAAGGCAATGGAGGAGACTTTGAATGTTAAGTTCAATGAACTTTCATCAATGAAAATCCCAGCAAACCCTGCAGATCTGTTTGATCTTGAAAAGTTTACTTTTGAAAATACTGCTATCAAGACTAACAGCGCAGGTCCATCAGAGGATACAACACCAGACTATGGGTATGAAATCATCATCCCTCAAAGGTCTGCCACAAAGGGAAAAGCACCAGCTGTTCAAAACAGTTGTCAAAGCTCAACCACTGCTACCTCAACAGTTGTTGACCAAAGTAGCCCATCAACCACTGCTTCCACATCCTCAAACACTGCTGACAAAAGTCCTCAAACAGTGGATAAAAGTCAGCAGGTGTCCACTTCATTACCTCCTATTCCACCACCTTTTGAAGCCACTGCTGGATCATCAAAGTCCCCAGCAGTGGTTAGCTCAGATGATACACATTTGCAGCCTTCACCAACCAATGCCATCATACCATACCAAGGAGATTTAATCTTCTTGCGATCTCATCCACCTGATCAAATTATTGGCAACATAAATGAAGGGGTGCTCACAAGAAGCCAAACCCAAAACATTTGTCTTTTTGCTGGTTTTCTATCACACCATCAGCCAGTCAAGTACCAAGAGGCACTGAAAGACAACAGCTGGGTAGAAGCCATGCAAGAGGAGCTCCAACAGTTTAAAAGACAACAAGTATGGGAGCTTGTACCACTGCCAGAAGAGGTTAGTCCCATTGGCACAAAGTGGGTCTTTAAGAACAAAACTGATGAAAGGGGTATTGTTGTCAAGAATAAAGCCAGGCTTGTGGTTCAAGGTTACAGACAGGAAGAAGGGATTGATTATGATGAAACATTTGCCCCTGTTGCAAGATTAGAAGCAATTAGACTGTTCTTGGCCTTTGCTGTCAATCACAATATGAAGGTGTTCCAAATGGATATCAAAAGTGATTTCCTCTATGGTACAATTCAAGAAGAGGTCTATGTTTGTCAACCTCCAGGTTTTGAGGATCCATTTTATCCAGATCATGTCTACAGGCTAAACAAAGCCTTGTATGGCTTGAAACATGCACCAAGGGCCTGGTACGAAACTCTTTCCAACTTCCTACTCTCAAATGGTTTCAACAGAGGTACCATTGATAAAACATTGTTTTTAAAATGGAGAGGGAAGGATTTAATGATTGTCCAGATCTATGTGGATGACATTATTTTTGGAAGCACATGTAACTCAATGTGTGAAGAGTTAAGAGAACTCATGACAGCTGAGTTTGAAATGAGTGCAATGGGTGAGCTGCAATGCTTTCTTGGTCTCCAAGTACAGCAATTGTAAAATGGAACTTTCATTCATCAAAGCAAATATGCTAAAGAACTTTTAACCAAATTTGATATGAATGATTGTAAACCATGCAGCACACCCATGGCAACAAATAAGCTGGTCATGTCTGATGAAAAGGATGAGCTGATTGACCAAACACTTTATAGAAGCATGATTGGGTCTTTATTGTACCTAACTGCATCTAGACCAGACATCATGTTTGCAACATGTGTCTGTGCAAGAAGTCAATCAGCTCCCAGAAAATCAAATCTCATTGCTGTAAAAAGGATCTTCAGATACATAAAAGGTGCTCCCACACTTGGTATCTGGTATCCAGCTAATGGGAACATCAAGCTTTCAGGTTTCTCAGACAGTGACTTTGCTGGATGTCACACCACAAGGAAGTCCACATCAGGAGGGTGCCAGTTTCTAGGTGATTGCTTAGTCTCATGGCAAAGCAAAAAAGCAAGCAGCTGTTTCAACATCCACTGCTGAAGCTGAATACATTGCTGCTGCAAGCTGTACAGCCCAACTCCTGTGGCTTCAAAATCAGTTACTGGATTTTGGTATCACTGCCTTAAAGACACCACTCATGTTGGATAGCCAGGCAACAGAAAATATCATCAAAAATCCAGTTTCCCATTCAACTACCAAACACATCGACATCAGACATCACTTTGTGAGGGATTGCTATGAAAAAGGTTTGATTTCTCTACATCATGTCCCAACTAAAGATCAGCTGGCAGATGTGCTCACAAAAGCACTTGATACAGCCACTTTTGAAAGCTTGGTCTCTAGAATTGGGATGCTGAACATGGAATAACAAGCAACATCTTGTTTTTCTATGAATAAAAGCAACAAAATGTTTTCAGAAAATCAAAACTCCATCCTTAAAATAGCTAAAAATGATATTTTTCATTAAAATCCTTAAAAGTCTGCCATTAACCACTGATTGTTCAAAAGTCTGCTCTACTTCAAAAGTCTGTCCACTGCTGAAAGTCAACCCCTGTTCTCTCATTCCTTTGATAAACTCTGTTGTTCAAAAGCAGTGTCTTATCCACTGATATGCTATCCACTGATAGTGAAAATCATCCACTGTTTTCATACCACTGCTTTCATCTGTCCCTATCACAAAAGTACTGTCCTTCACTTTAACCAGGGGTTGTCACGTGGGCAGTACATATTGGTCAGACCTTTTGTAACGGCTGACACCTCAGCATTCACTTTCTTCCCTATAAAATCCCCCACTCACCACCAAAACAGGGTTTTACTGTTGAATTGAATTCTTAAAAATTCTCTTCTCAAAGCAGTTTTTCATTTCATCTTCCACAAATTTCTTCGATCATTCATCTTCAAAATGACAAAATCGAAGTCATCTTCAAAACCCTCATCCAAATCCTCATCGAAAACAGCCTCTCAAAAGGCAATCTCTACTGAAATTCCACATAAACCATCTCACAATCTCCTGGGTCTTCTCACAAAACCAGGAACCACCAAAGTTTTCGATTCAATCATTGACATCATGGCAAAATCAAAGTACAAAACTTTGTTCACCACCGATGCACCAATCTATTTGGCGACCCAAAGGGAGTTCTGGAAGAATGCAACCCTTGAAAAACAAGGAGACACTGCAACCACCATAAACTCTTCTATAAAGGGTAAAGCTGTCCAAATCACGCCACAATCCATTTCAGAGGTCTTTCAACTCGGTGATCAGGAAGGTAAAATTTCTTTCACTAAAAACGAGTTACAAACTGACTTCATTGAGAGAGGGTATGAAGCAACAATGATGAAGAAAATTAACTTAGAAAAAGGTTATTTTCCGTCTGCAACCAGATTTTTATTTCATACCCTCCTACTATGTGTTTCAAACAAAACCACTTCTTTCAATGAAATCCCTTTAAAGATTCAAAATTTGGGATATGCAATTCTTCAAGAAGAAAATTTTAACTATTCTCGGGAAATTTTTAAAGATTTGGTTAATAATGTTGAAACAAAATCATTCTTACTGTTTCCAAGGTTTTTAAGTTACTATTTTGCAAAGAAATTCAGTAAGGATGATTTAGCTGTAATAAACCAAGGTGATTCTACTCAAATAAACAGTTTAACAACTGAAACTTTTTTCAAGAATGTTAGCACCTTGCAAAACACAAGCAGAGGTGCCTGAGCAGATTTTAGCAGTTACAACTGCTCCTCAGGTATCTGCTGCTGAGCCCACTGCTCAAGGTGATCAAAGCAGCAGCACAACTGTTTTGAAACCCACACCTAAAATCACCAAAAAGCCAACAAAAAGAAAAACACAAAAACCCCCCAAAACCATCAAAAAGGCATCTCTGGAGGATGAGATACCAGAGCTTCTGCCAGTGACAACACAAAAGTCACAAGAAACCACTGCTGCTACTTCCTCACAGCAGTTGGTACAAATATCTCAACCCATAACCGAAACTCCTCCTGCTTCTTCACAAAAAGAACAGGTTGTACAAATAGGGTCTCCACATCATGATGCTCTGGAAACACTCGTTTCTATCATCCATAGCTCAATACCCGGGGCAAATCCACTTTCTACACCACCCTTCACATCCACAATTCCCCCACCAACTAAACTGCTGTTGGATGCAATTGATTTGAACCAGGCATTAACCAGTCCTTCTCAATCACCTATCAAAGAGAATATACCTCAACAACTGACTGGGTCTGATGTATCAATCTCTGCTAACCCACCAACACAACCTGAGGAGGTTAGACCCCTTGAGTTACAAGTAACTCTTGGTGGTAGTCCAAGTGAAGCAACCACTACAACTGTTGAACCCACTGGTTTACAGTTGGACAATGGTTACATTAATAAGACTTCCTTGGAGGCAATTCATTTTATAGCACCTCTGCCAACCACCAGTGGATTTATTTATCCTACTGGCAACATCAAAAGATTGTCAAGTGTTGAAGGAAGAAGACCCCAGTACCAAGAAAAAGGGGCATCAGTGGTTAATGTTTGGAGTATACTCCCTACATCTACCACTGATAAAACCACTGCTAGTGGGAAATCAGATGATCTCATTCACTTGGGTGATGATTTAAAGTACCAGAAATTGACGGATCGCATTGAAAAACTTGATAACTCTGTTGCAGAACTCAAAGATATGCTACAACAGGTGTTACAAGTACAAGAGGTACAATCAACTGCTATTCCACCTCAAGCACCTGCTCCACAAAGGGCACCTGCTACAAATGAGCTCTGGGATTTATTTCAACCTTTTCTCCATCAACAAGCACAATTAGCAGAGCAGCAACATGAGAAACATGTCCAACAGCTGAGAAATGCAATGGAGTCAAGGTTCAAAAACACTCAGGCTGATTTAAAGGCTCTCAAAACTCAGATCCTGCAAACCACTGGCACTGCTCCTCCAACAGTACTTTTCATTGATCAACTCCCAGACGATAATGCCAAAAAGGGGGAGAAAATTCAGGAGTGGAAGAAGAAAGGAATAGATGATGGTCTCTACATTGAACCTGAAAAGGATGCTATGACCAGAAAAATTCCTGTGCCAGATGGTAGTAAAAAGGTTGATGCCACTCAAGAAGCACTTGATGAAGGAGTAGCAAGTGTAAAAAGAGATAGAATGGCAAAGGATATTTCAAGGTGGAATGAGGAGAAAAGAGCTTTCATGGAGCTGTATGAGCAGGGTTGTTCTGGTTCAAAGGATACTAAAAATCCTAAGACAAAAAGGAAGCCTAAGTCCACCTCATCCAGAATTCCAAAGCATATTCCAAAACCATCATCCAAAAGTCATCAGCATCAAACCTCCACCCAAACAGCTGTTGTAACTCCTGCTGTATCAACTACTGCTGGTACCTCAGTAGTTTCAACATCTGTCCACACTTCAACACACACCACTTCAAAATACACCAAATCCACTGCTTTACCACCATTACCACCAAAAACAAAATCACCTCCTGCCAAAAAGTAGAAGACAGTGGTTGTTACAACATCTGCTGTAATGACAACAGTGGTTGGAACACCAGTTGTTTCAACAACTGTTAGTCAATCACAAACCACTGCCACTACATCCATCACCACTGTTCCATCCAAAACATCATCAGCTCCTCCTCAAACAAAAAGGAGAAGGCTAATTCTCAAAGATGATGACACTTCACCACCACAAACATCTTCAAAATCTTCAGCTCTTGTCACAATACCAAAACATGTTCCTCTTTCTTCAGTTCCGATGTACAAGCCCTTACCTCCTGCAGGTGTTCAATTTCCTCTTGAACTAGCAGCTGTTAGAGATGAAATAAAGTCCTTTTACTATGAGGATGACCCTGCCAAAAGGAGTTTGCCATCAATAAAGGGATATCCCTGGCCTAAAAATGTTGATGAATATTTGGAAATCAAGGCCAAGCAAGCAGAGGATATCTCAAAAAGAAACACACAAGGGAAATCTGACAAAGAAATTTCAAGAAATTATCAATATCTGCTCACACAAGTCAGATCCCTAGAACAATTTGCAAAAAATGTCAGTCAACAAATTTCAGAAAGAGCAGCTGAAACTTTGAAGAAAGACTACATTGAAAGCATCATGGATCACAAAAAGTATAAAGGAGAGAGATACATGTATAAAGAGTGGACTGTTCCTGAGCTTGAAGATGAAGCTGCAAGAATTCAAGACATGATAAAAAGGAAGGTCACTCACACTCCTCTTGACTGGGCAAAGTTTAGAAAGAATGTACCTGACAAACAGGTAGAACTGCAAAGAATGAAAGAGGAATTGGTTGCTGCTGAATATGGAAACAAAAGACAAATTGCCAGATGGAAAGAAGATGTAGTCAGAGCCACCTACAAAAGGTTGGAGGAACTAAGAAAGAAAGACCCAAATGTTCCTCAAAAGCCTGACTATTCTAAAGCAGAGGTTTCTAAAAGACCACCAAAGCTGCAAGTCAAAAGAACCACTGCTCCAGCTGGTGCTGCCATCTACAAAAGAAGGAGCAAAAACCAGTTTAGTATGGAAACAATTCAAGATCTTTTAGCTGGAGATGCCATTGTAAAAGCAGGCACGAAAGTAATGATAAAAGAAGATCTTGAATTGGAACAATCTGCAAGTGCTGCTCAGTCAGTCATGAACAGGCCAGCCTCACCAAATACTTCTGCAAATAAACATCTCCCAAGAAACCCACCAGGCTCAAAAATACAAAAGTGGGAAACTGACAAACAGACCTGCGTATTGACTTTGCTCAGGTCTGGTGGAGAAGTGGAGAAAATATCAAGGGAACAAGCTCTTGGCCTGAGTCTTGAAGATTTGCAGGATCTCCTTGATCTTCCACTTAGCAAGGATGATGAAGATACAGATGCCCTAGACTTCGAATTACAATTTAAAGGTCAGATAAGGGAACTGTTGATGAGGCAATAAAGTCTTCCACAAATAATGAAGAGTTTTGGCATTATCTGTTCCAGGGGGAGATTGTTGGGATTGAACCCTATCAGAGGAACAGATAATTAAAGCCAAAACTGGATCAGTGCAGTGGATCCAGAATAAGCAGACGATTACAGTTGGTTCATACAAATCTCTCCCCTTGAAAGTGGTTTCATGTCTACTGACCTCCTATCTGCTGATTTTACTAAGTGCTGACCTACAACTGCTGCCTTGCATCTACTAACCAATGTCAAAGACTGATGGAAGACCAAAGCTCTGCTGATTCAATCTACTGCCTTGAGTCAAGTACTGCTGATCCGGACAAGCACTGCTGGGTTCACAGCAGTGGAAGGATGCAGCAGCTGTTTAAGTGTCTTTTATGTAATGAATTGTAATAGCAGTAGTTAGCACATCAGTGTTTGTATAGATCAGAGGTTAGAGTTTGTTAGGAGGTTAGATGTCATTTTCATGGTGACGTCAGCTAAGATGCTCAGTGGTTTGCAAGTGCCTATAAATAGTTCAGTACTTTGTACTGTTCTGTTAGCTCTTTCGCAACATCGTCTTCTTTGCACGAACAAACTACTGAGCTCTGGCTAAGGGGGAGTTTGCATTCATTCATCAATCATTGTAATCGTTGTTGAAACAAATTCAATCTTTCGATTCATTGTGAAAAGATGTTTGATTAAAAGTATTACTCTCGTTTGATTGTATGCAAAGTTTGTTTTCATCATAATTCCGCTGCACAACTCTTTCGTTTTCATCTTAATTTCAAACGAAAATACAATTAAAAACAAACTCAGATCCAACATGTGGATGATATCATATTAGCAAGTGATTCTCTGTTCATGAGCGAGCAACTAAAGGAGTCCATGCAACGTGAATTTGAAATGATAGATTTAGGCACTCTTCACTATTTTCTAGGCATGGAGGTTAAATATGATAATGGAAATATTATGCTCACACAGCAAAAGTATGCAAAAATTTATTAGCAAAATTCAAGATGGAAAACTGTCGTGAAGTTCTAACTCCAATGGAGTATGGACTCAAACTATCCAAAGAAGATCTTGAAGATGAAGTGGACCAAAATACTTACCGAAGTTTAGTGGGATGTCTCATGTATCTAACCAACACCAGGCCGGATATACTATTCGCTGTAAACAAAGTCAGTCAATTCATGCAGAGACCAAAAAGGAGTCATTGGGAGGCATGAAAAAGGATATTAAGATATATTAAAGGAACGATAAACCACGGAATTATATATTCAAGAGGAAGTAAGGGAAAATTAGTGGGCTATAGTGACAGTGACTATGCAGGCAATGTAGATGACAGCAAGAGCACGTCGGGATATGTTTTTCACCTCGGATCAGGAGCAATAGCTTGGCAGTCAAGAAAACAAAAGGTGGTGGCACTATCATCGACCGAAGCAGAATACATCGCTTTATCACAAACTGGGTGTCAAGCTCTATGGTTAAAAGGAGTCCTTAATGAACTTAACATTAACACAGAATGTCCACCGACTATCTTATGTGATAACAAATCAACTATAAGTCTGGCCAAAGACCCAGTTTATCACGGAAAAAGTAAGCATATACGGGTCAAGTACCATTTCATTCGAGAACTTATCAAGAATGACGAAGTGGAAGTCAGATTCTGCACCACCAAAGAACAAGCAGTGGACATACTAACCAAAGCACTGCAGTTAAAAGATTTTAAACGCATTAAAGATGCTCTTTATGTTATCATGATCTAGCTTACGGGAGGGAATATTAGATAATATAAGCTAGATAATATTTTAGTTAGATTATGTTATTATGTTACGTTAGTATAAGTTTAGAGACGGTTATAGTCTTCCATCCGCTCGAGTATATATGTATCATATGTCATATTTTATCATTCACCAATTCTTAATAAAAGAACACATTCATATTTTCTCTCAAACCCTAATATTCAATCACAGAAAACAGATTCAGATTCAATATGTTTGACTTTAAATTTGATTTATACAAATTTGCAAAGGGCGGCATCATAATGCACACACCTACCACTAAAAGCAATCAATCCCATTTCTGCAAGTACTAACATTTCATTAACGAATTACAACATATAAATATTACTAAGGGACCGAAATTTCTGACCCCCTGTTTCCGGTGCCCACCTAAAAACCTCGATATAACAAATATTCAAGTAGTTAATTGTTATCTGTGAACCATGCATGCATACATGTGGAAACCAATTTAACATAGTATGGGCACATATGTAGAAGTCTTGGCTAAAACCGAGAAGCGCCATATAAACTCATTCCAATCACATTTAATTATGATACCATCAATTACAACAATCTAATTATCATTTATCACCAAACAAAAAGTATCAAACGGAATATTAATTTAAATACCATTGATGTTTTATTACCGTTTATATTAGCTTTTCCTGATGAATCACCGACTAAACCCTCTGTCGTTGTTGGCCATCAGAATGACAAACAGCGGAAGCATCATGATTCATTTGATTCATAATACAAAACTTAGTTTGAACAATATTTGCAGAGATTGAATAATGGACAATTTTGGCGGTTAAATTGTCTTGGTACCGGTTATAGTTTTCCGGCAAGACATATAAATAAATGGCAGTTAGGAGCGATTGAAATTGGAGGGAAAACACCCTTTGAATCGGTGCCTCCCATCCAACATAACCTCTCGAATATATTGGTCGTAATATACATATGATCATAATTCACAGTGGCTAAGTTATACATACATAAAATATCCGAATATATTTAATGAAATTATGTTTATACTTTCTAACACACTCCCCTAAACATAATTACATTTACGAGAGTGCATTAAAACGCTGATATTGGCATCATCCACGGTAGCTTTTGCTCTCTTGAATTCATACCTCCTCCTTGTGTGCAACCGCTTGATTCCTTCCCAATCCTTGCAGGCGAAAAACGCATTGTGTTCAGCTTCATTCCCAGCAGCGTCTTCAATTCTTGTGTTTCCTTCTGATTGCTCTGCATCTGATCGCATCATATTGTCTCCTTCACTCCTGCTTTGTCTTGGATCAACCACCGTCTTGATCTCCTCTTTCTCTTGCACTTTCTCTTGAGTCGATTTATCCATGTAGTAGTATATAATCACGTCCAAGTACATAGCATATAGCAGTCTCATGTATTCCCCTTCACTATAATCAAAGCCTATCTATTTGGCAATCTTTGCTCATAGATTGTTATCTGTAACTATACGGTGTCCACCCTCTCTTTTGACACCCATGTATAGATCCAACAAACACACCTTTCGGTTTTCCGATGCGTATGCAGGTAGAGGCCTTGTATTGATTTCTAACTTTACTGTTAGAAACCAATTAATCATATCATTGAACTTGATTTCGAGATGATATTTATATTTCATAACATATTCTTCATCCTCTAACATATCAAGAAGTGCCTTACAGTCATTAAATTCCTTGAAAGACATTGCTTGAAGTATCAAAACGTTCCAGTCTGGTTCGTTTGTTGATACATTCAGCCTTTCGAAATAATCATTCAAAAATTCTGTTTTGAACCTTTCATGTTCCGTTTCTTTACTTATCACAGTTTCTTTCTCTAACATACCGACTTCTTCTTCTTTAGTCAGCCCAGTTTTGTCATTCTTCTTATTAATTAACGGAACACTGAATGTAGGGAACAATTTGCATTTGTCTCCGAAGAACTTCACGGTGAAACCTTGAGTGATTAATTTGTCTATACTTAACACGTTTCTATCTATATCCGGAGTGTAAAACACACTCTGAATTCGAATTTTCTCCGACCCTGACACGATTTCGATGACCCCTATACCCCTTATGAAGAAAAAATGATTTTCTCCAGTTTTCATTTCAACACTTGACATGTTTTTTATTCGTTTAAACATATCCATATTGCCAGAATAGTGATGTTTAAGAGTTTTACTGACATACCATATCTCCGACCAAAAACCTCCGTCGGTGCCGACCACTATATACTCCAACCTTTGATCATTTTGATGATCAGGATCAGTGTTATGTTGTTGCTGTGTTCCTGTGTCTATTGCCAGACGAAGCAATTGAGTTTCCTCATCATTTTCTTTCATCATACATGTAGAGATCTGGTGACCGGGTTTATTGCAGTAGTAACACCGCCTCTGCAACCATCTCCGTTCTCACTGCTCGTCGGAACAGTGTTTACACGACATCATTGTTGAAGATGGCCAGAGATCATCGTCGCTAATGTAACCGGCTCTGATACCACTTGTTGGCCATCAGAATGATAAACAACAGAAGCATCATGATTCATTGGATTCATAATACAAAACTTAGTTTGAACAATATTTGCAGAGATTGAATAATGGACAATTTTGGCGGCTAAATTGTCTTGGTACCGGTTATAGTTTGCCGGCAAGACATATAAATACTAATACATAAATGGCAGTTAGGAGCGGTTGAAATTGGAGAGAAACCACCCTTTGAATCGGTGCCTCCCAACCAACATAACCTCTCGAATATATCGGTCTTAATATACATATGATCATAATTCACAGTGGCTAAGTTATACATACATAAACTATCCGAATATATATAACAAAATTATGTTTATACTTTCTAACAGTCGCAAAATGAGTCTCACCAATAAGCAATTGAAAAGAGTTAGCGGGAGGCTTATTCGAAAACTTTATCTTTAAAATTTGTGACGGATTACATAGGGAAATTCCGTCCGAAAACTCTTCCCATCGACAAATAATCATCTGGTTATAGATCTTATCTGATACCTTATCTTTAGTATTAGCGACTAAATGCCGATGGAACGTTCGTCACATTTGTTAGGAATTGGTTCCCAATGACAAAGTCTGCCCAAAGGACTTACCTGCGTCGGTGGTACCTCTAGGTAATTTGTCTTAAAAGGTGTCATTCTTTTCTGGTTTGCGCTATCTTTGGTAATTACCGAGGGAATACCTGCGGATAGTTATAGTTTTTTATCTTTTTATTTCTTTTCTATGGGATCTGAAAGAAATTAACTTTAATTGTGTCCGGGATAGGATCAGTATCTTGGACACGAATCATGTAATAGTCATGTTAACATTTTCAACTAATTAATCCGCCAACCAGAAATCTTTCAACGCTCCTTCCTGAACACCTTTAACCCGCCAACCCGACACGATTAACTTCACTAATATTATATAATAGTTAGACTTAGATTTATAGAAAGACTAGTAGGTTATGACTAATCTACTAATTTTAGTTTTTGGAGGCCAAACTGTATTTTTTTAAAGTAATATGTCAAATTCGGACGGAATAGAATCCATCAAGAGGATGATCTAACATTCTCACCCTTAGAATCTAGATTGCGCTTTGAATTAGAACATATGATATCATGATAAATATTGCAACACATCAACTGTGATGGATATAGGTTAACTGACCATTTTCCTTATATTTCAAACGTATCAACAGCTGGGAATGTCGAGTGCAACGGAAACCCTTTGCGGACAAGCATTTGGGGGTGGACAACACCACATGATGGGCATTTACTTGCAACGATCATGGCTCGTAGACTTCATTACTTTGACAATCTTGATCCCAGTCTTCATCTTTGGTACACAAATTTTCAAACTTTTTGGGGAGGAAGAATCAATAGCAAACAGTGTTGGATACCTATCATTATGGTTCATTCCTTTCGTATATAACTTCGTTTTTAGCTTGACAATGCAAATGTATCTACAAGCACAGTCAAAGAACATGATTATTGCATGGATTTCGGCATTTCAATTTGCTATCCATATACCTTTGTCACTGCTTCTCGTTTATACGTTGAACATGGGGATCCCAGGTGTGATTATTGCAATGTCGATGTCATCGTGGTTAGTTGTGATTGGAGAATTCGTATATATTTTTGGAGGATGGTGTCCGCATTCATGGAAAGGATTTACAGTTGCTGCTTTTAAGGATTTGTTGTCTGTGGTGAAGTGTAGGTCCGGCTAGGGGAGGATCTAGTCGCCTAATCCTTGTGTACAAACCAACCCGGTTGTGCGGAATCCAACCGGGAAAGCAAACCGATATAGAACACGCAATATGACAACACACAAGAGTCACCGATTAACACCTCTGTATTAATACGTATGAAAGGTCTGTTACAATGCAATGTTTACAAATATATTCTGTAAACTCTCAAAGTTCTCTCGTGTGTGTGTGTTTGTGCTCTCTCTTCTGTCTTCTTATGTTTTCTGTCTGACTTCAGACTATATATAGCAACAAACACCACGAGACGGATCAGACTCGGCGAATCACAAACACATTTGACGAAACAAGCCATCATGCGACGAAACAGCGACGAAAAGGAAACATAGTCGACGAAACCAACTTGTTTCACCGACTCCTTTCAGTTTCGCCGATAATGGGCTTGGGCCCAAAGATGATTCGCCAAACAGTTACCAGCCCAAGTGTTGTTTTCTTGTTTCACTTATCTGCTTAGTCCAAATACCAAGTTCAAGGCCGTTGTTCTCTTGGCCCATGTTTGATCTTGAAGCAAACGACGGAGGAATGCCGTTGCTAATCTGAATCACGTCACGTCGAGTCGCGTCCACAAACATGTATCAACAAACTCCCCTTTGGACGCTACTCGCGAGATTCGCCTTTTATGTCTTCCATGTCGGAGGATCTTCAAGGTCTTCACGTCTTGTAAGCAGAAAGTGTATCAACAAACTCCCCGTTTCATGTTGGAAGTGTGTTGACAAACTCCCCCTTAAGATAAGCTCCCCCTTGAGTTATGCTCGTGAATGACTTGATCTTTATAACTTGAGATCCTTGAGGTGTTGATGATGGCCAAAGGCAACTCGATCATCTTCATCATTTGAGTGCCTTCACGTTGTGTCTTCATCCCGAAGCTTGTCATCGACCATGTTCTCCTTGCCTTTAGAATCTGCACATGCAAGAAATCTAAACGCGTAATGAGAACAACTGCTTGGAATATAGTTAACATAACAAACAACACACATATGACCATATCTCAATCAACTACCATCCGACAGTTTGAAAGTTTAACAAATTTATCAATTTTAGTCTTTAACTTTCAAAAACTTGCAAATTTCGACCGTTTATGAAGAATTAGTCAATTTGGTTTTCAATCAGGTTTCAGGTAACGAAGACTCGAGATCCAACATCGTACAATCGAAAATAAGATAGAAATAAAATCTTTTTGGCTTTTAGAAAGTTTATATTAAGACACACCTAAAATCTTTTTGGTATTTTTGAATATTTCGAAATGTAAAGACTGAAAGCAGTAAATAAATATATACAAAGGTGCAGAAACTGAAAGCATTAAATAAATAGTTACAGACATTCTTTTTGCGAGTTTCGAGGGTAAGAGAATCATATCAGTGTACGGTCATGTCAAAACGCTCTTGTTGTTCTTTTAGTTAACATTTAAATAAGCATCCTATAACGATTATCGGTATTGTTGTCCACATAAGCTCAACTTATCATATGTAATCATGGCGAGGGGATACGTTAAGGTATGATTTATACTTACCGACCGGTGTTCATCCACATCACGACACATTCCCATATCAAGGTATGCACGAGGGTTCATCTTACCGGTGAGTATACCGATTATCATCTGTTTGACCGTATATGAAAATGTGAGAAACTCACTTATTTTGATTGAAAACAAGCCCTATGTGATAGAATCACTTATTGATGAGGAACTTGATTTTCATATGCATGAGGGCACAGGAGCAAGTCCGTGAACAGGTCAGTACTTTCGTACAGCAGAGAGACGAACTTGACTCCCGGATAGATGTGATATATTATCACTTATTTGTTTGGACATGTGATTGTTTATCACTTATTGAGGTCGAATGCAGTATGTACACGTATGTATGATATCATGGAAGATCTAGACTTGCGTCCCCGTTATTTTTCGGTAAAAGATACAACCATGATACCCAGATGATAAGCAGCATAAAGACCGAATATCTCAGAACCTCGGCAATCTCTCAAACGAAATTTCGGTACTAAGACCATATGCCAATGAATGGTTCCCACCTGGTCTTCAGTCGATTTAAGTTTATATCACCCTGCACACTTTAAAATGATTGTGAGCCTACCGATACATCTTATATAGAGCTGCTTAACATATTTTTCATTTAAGGTTTAAAGAGGTTTAGACAGACCACTGATGTACTATCATTTTCTCTTTTGCTCACCAGGAAACTCATTTTTGCTTTTCTATTGTTTTTGTGTTTTTGAAATTTTTCGATGTTTTTGGATTTTCAAATTTGGATTTATTTGGATTTACTCCCCCTAAAATCAACAAACTAAGCTAAAATTTAAAACCCAAAGGTATTTACAAAAATGATTTTCCGATGTTGGTTTTACTCTTGCTTGACCTTAATGCCGTTTACCAATAATAAAAAGTCAAATATTGATTTGTCAAATGCTTTGGTAAAAAGGTCGGCACGTTGGTCATCGGTGTGGACCTTAACAACATCGATAAGCCTTTTATCAAAGCAATCACGTATGAAGTGATACTTGATTTTGATGTGTTTGGTCTTCGAGTGCTGCACAGGATTTTTAGTGATCTGTAATGCAGCAGAATTATCAACGTAAATAGGAGTAGTTAGGAATTCAAAACCGTAGTCGCGCAATTGTTGTTGGATCCACAGGACTTGGGAGCAACAACTTGAGGCAGCAATGTATTCAGCTTCCCATGTTGATGTAGCGACACAAGTCTGCTTCTTGCACTGCCATGTGACTAGGCGATTTCCCAAAAACTGACATCCAGCCGTTGTGGATTTGCCGTCGATTTTGCATCCTCCAAAATCAGAATCACTAAAAGCGATCAAGTCAAAGTTATTATCCCTAGGGTACCATAGACCGGTGTCAGGGCAACCCTTCAAATAACGAAAAATCCTTTTTACAGCTGCAAGATGTGAGGCCTTCGGGTTCACTTGATATCTGGCAAGCAGGCACGTTGGGTACATTATATCGGGTCTTGATGCTGTGAGGTACATAAGAGATCCGATCATCACGCGATAGTATGAGGGGCTAACAGCTTCACCCTTCTAGTCTGGATTAATTCCGTGATTTTGCGGCAATGGGGTACCGATGGGCGTTGAATCGGACATCTGGAACCGGCTCAAGATGTCACCAACATATTTAGTCTGATGGATGAATATCCCAGACTCAGTTTGTTGCACTTGTAGGCCCAAAAAGAAAGTCATTTCCCCCATAGCACTCATCTCGAATTTATCCTGCATAATGTGCTCGAAATTCCTACACAAAACATCATTAGTAGAACCAAAAATAATATCATCAACGTATACCTGTACCAATAGAAGATCTCCATCTTGTTCTTTGATGAAAAGAGTACAATCTATTAGACCTCTGCGAAAACCATTCTCCATCAGATAATTAGATAAGGTTGCATACCAAGCTCGTGGTGCTTGATGTAGACCATAGAGAGCTTTGTTGAGCAACCAAACCCAATCAGGATGGATAGGATCTTCAAAACCTGGAGGCTGTTCGACGTACACCTCCTCTTCAACCACACCATGTAAGAATGCACTTTTCACGTCCATCTGATAAACCTTGAATCCTTTGAAGGATGCATAGGCTATAAAGATCCGAATTGCTTCAAGACGTGCAACAGGTGCATATACTTCGTTGTAGTCGATCCCTTCTATCTGACGAAAACCTTGAACGACTAATCGTGTTTGTTCCGAATAACAACCCCACGGTCATCCTTTTTGCATTTAAACACCCAACGGGTACCAATCTTCTTGTAACCAGCAGGTTTCTCTACGAGTTTCCAGACACCAAGCTTCTGGAATTGTTGCAGTTCTTCCTGCATTGCTTCAACCCAAGAGTTATCTTTCAAAGCTTCCTTCCAAGTTCTTGGCTCTTCCTGTGAGACATAACACGCGAAAGACCAATCATTTTGTTGACCAGATTCTCGGATAGCTGCATACAAGCCTGCATTGTTGTTGTTTCGCAACATGTTTCTTGTTTGAATGCCACTCTGTACATTTCCGATGATGTTTTGTTGAGGATGGGTATTGTGAATCCTTGTTTCTGGATTGTCTTGAACTGGAATATTTGTACCCAGATTGTTGAGATTGAGATCAACAACCAATTCAATGCCCGGAATTGACGAAGAGGAAGATGCAGTAGCTTCAACTGTTCTAGGAGCATCCACTGGAGGTGTTCCCTCTGAAGTACCATGAACTGCTGTCGTTGGAGCTTCTTGATCTGCATCGAGAAATTCATCATCCTCTGAAGATTCGTTCAATTCGGTAGCATCGTGAAAATCCTCATTATCGAGAGCATTATTGTTCACTGAAGATGGTTCTTGATTGACAATAATGGGACGAACCAGCGGTGAATCTGTTGCATTGTCACTCTCGAAAAACATCCTTGCCGCAGCATTTTCTTCAACGGCTTCAACATTGATCGAATTGAAAAAGTCATCGTACTCAAACATCCATGGCTGACCAGGACATTTGACTGGCAAAGTGTGCCTTTATACTCTGACCTCAGACCATTCCTCGACCCTTTTAGTCTCTAGATTCCAGACTCTTAAGTTCGGGGTGGCATACCCAAGAAAGTATCCCTCAATTGCTTTTGCCCCAAACTTTCCATTAGGATCGATGATTGTGCACGGAGCTCCAAACGGTTCAAGATATGACAAATCTGGTTTTCGTTTATGAAGAAGCTTATAACAGGTATTGTTGTGCCTTTTGACTGTAAGGACTCGGTTCAATGTATAACATGCAGAGGCCACAGCTTCACTCTAGAATGGAATGGGCAACTGCGACTCTACCAACATTGTCCTAGCAGTCTCGATCAATGTGCGGTTCTTACGTTCAGCGACGCCATTCTGTTGAGGAGTATAAGCTGCACTAAATTCATGAAGAATACCTTTTGAAGTGCAAAACTCCGCCAAGGCATGGTTTTTAAATTCTGTACCATTATCGCTGCGTAGCCGCCTAACCTTCAACTTGTACAAATTCTCAATCTGAATGATTAAATTTTTGATAATACCAAAGGTTTCACTCTTGTATGCCATAAACGCCACCCAAGAAAATATTGAATAATCATCAGTTATCACGAGGCAATATTGATCATTCCTAATACTTTTGTGCTTGACAGGACCGAACAAATCCATTTGCAAACGTTCAAGAGGAACAGCCACCGTGTTGATCTTCTTAGTCGGGTGTCGCTTCTTCGTTTGTTTTCCTTTCTAGCACGAAACACAGACGTCTTGAAGATGGAAGTTTTTAAGAGGAACACCATTCACCAATTCATTTGACAACAAATGATTCATTTTGCGTAAGTGAATGTGACCCATTCGTCTGTGCCAAGAGATTGAGTCTTTTTCTGTGGCTTTGGAAACGAAACATGTTGCTTGTGCAGACGTAGTGATAGCTTGGCTCATATCAAGGACATACAAATCATTTATCCTTGGAGCAGATAAGAGAATCCATTCTTTAGGAATTTTGAAGCCGGGTTTCAGCACATAACATCCATTTGCATCAAAGTGTACTGAGAACTGCTTATCACAGATTTGTGAAACGCTGAGAAGATTGTGATCAAGTTGTTGTACAAAGTTGATCTTATCAAAGCTTACAACCCCGTTGGATATCATTCCTTCACCAGTAATATATCCGCCCTTATCTCCAGCAAAAGCAACATTACCTCCTCTAATAGATTTGACGTCGTAGAGAAGCTTCATGTCGCCTGTCATGTGCCTGGATGCCCCACTATCAACAATCCAATGACTACTGATAGTTCCTCCTGGAACACCCTGCACATGAACTCACTTGATTAGTTGGAGATGGGGACCTAAGCCATTGTGGTCTTGGGTCTTCCATTTTTATCAACAACTATAACTTCCACTTTTTGATGATTCGGAAATTGTGATGGTCCCTCTGAACTTATGGTCAATTTAGGTTTCCATGTCTGTTGAGTTTTACCAGTTTGATTGTTTGGCAATTTAACTTCGTGATTGTTTGAAGTTTTTGAAAATTTTGAGTTTTCTGGCTTAACTGAAACAGATTGTTTTTGAACCACATCAGTTTTAAGAACCTTTTCAATCACCTTGACTTGTTGGCGTTTCTGTTTCTTTTCCCTTTCTCTTACAAGTCGGGGATCTTGTTTTACAGAAACAGATCTCTTTTGGTGATTGCGTTCACGGGGATCATCAACCTTTGCTTTCAACTTATGAAGATACGGACAGTTTCGAATTATATGTCCAATTTCACCACATTCAAAACATGATCTTCGTTCAACAAACCCCGAAGTATCATGTGATCGTCTTGCCGATAATGATGAACTTTGTGACCCTGAAGTACTTGGTTTTGAACTACTTGGTTCATTTCTTTTCAACACTGTTGCTTGTTTAACAAAATCCAAGTTAGATTTGTTTTCAAAAGTTTCGATTTTGTCCGTTCCCTTTGATTTCACAAAGTTCACATTCTTGTTCTTCTTTTGATTCGGCTTCCTTTGACTTTGAGTCGTTGCTTTTCCTTTTGGTTTGGTATGATTTTGCTGTTTTTGCACTGTTGGTAATTTCTGATTTCCATATTGTTTTCGAACTTCAGCCTTTGGAATAGGAGGACACTGTGTTACTGTAACATGTGATCCTGTCTTTTCCAAAAACTTGTTGAATTTTCAAAGACTTTACTGATTAATGATTGATTAACATTCTTAATAGGAAAATCTTTGTCTGAATAAATTTTATCATCACCAACAAGAGTGTACAGCAAATCCACACTTTCAGACTCTTTTGCAGACGTGGACTCGGTCGAAACAGTCTTAGCAGGTTTTGCGGGAGGATCACATAGAATATGATTCTCAAGAGGTATGTCCTCTTCTTTGATTACCGCATCAGACTTTGCTGAATCAGTATCATCAGAAGAATCAGCATCCTCAATCACAACTGGAGGATCCTGATTTTGTTCAGCAGTTACAAATGTATCTGCTGACACATCCGAATCTGATGATACTTCCGGTTTGTATCCAAGTCCCGTTGCAAATTCTTCAACGTCCAAAGGAACAGATGGTTCAAGGTGAGTTCTATACTCCTCATCAGGCAGTGCATCATAGTTGTGTCTAACAGGTGGTGGACATTTCTTATATCCAATGCATGTGACATCCCGTTTCTCTTTCTGAATATCAATGATGTGATCCAACACATAGCTAGAGCTCAAATAACTGTCTAACTTAAGCTGGATCGCCTCACTTTCAGTTTTAACACAAGCCATCTCCTTTTGCATTATCTCAAGACGAGTGATATACAAATTTATGTCAGTTTGTTTTCTGGAAACCATTTTTGTCAGCTCGGTTTTATCTTTCTTCAATTTTTCAATCATCAATTTAAATTCCTTTTCATGGTTTTCATAAAACATGTTGGCTTCTGTGCACTTAGAAAGATCCACGGTCAATTTCTGATTGTGGATGAATGTCACATCATATTTCTCTTGCAAAGCCTCGTGTTTGCTTTGCAATTCACACCACTTATCATTCAACGAAACATGTTTGTCTTGCAAGTCAAACAAACTAGCTTGTAAAGCATCATGTTTGCCTTGCAACTCAGACATGTTTGCCTCTAAATCAGCACATTTAACACTCAATCTATCACAATTATCACAAATAACAGCAGTGGGTTCATCGGCACATACCTGACTTGATGAACTGTCGACATTAGCCATAAAGGCTGAATGGAGAGAAGACGAAGAATAAGCAGCTTGATCCACCAATATAGATCTCCTATGATTTCCTGCTGCAGCTTCTTCCAATAGCTCATCAACCTCTGCATCGACAGACACACTTGATGTGTCATTCAAATGATCATCGCCTGAGTTTGAGGATTCTTCATCCGAGCTTCTACTGTAACCGGAGCTGTCTTCATCTTCAGAAGATTCATCACCATTGGTGGAAGATTCTCCACCACTGGCGTGCTTAAGATCCTTGACAACCTCAGCAAAACAAGCTGTTCCATCCGGAGCATCATTTCCCAACTGAATTGACCAATCACAACCTTCATCTAATTGAACCACAAGTGCCTGGTTGGCATTTGATGGTCCTGCCTGACTTGGGTTGTTGACAGGTATCAACGTACGCTCATTATTCCTGTTCTGATTCTGTTGGTTGCCTTGATTCCTAAACGGATTCTGATTCCCATGCTGAGCTGGACTTGTACATTCCCTTTTAAAATGACCACGTTCACCACAGTTAAAGCACTTGACGGATTGCTTGTCGAACCCATACTTGGTATCTTTCTTGCTTTCCAAGCTGGTTCTACCCGTCCGTTCCATGAAGTCTTTTGCTCGTCTTACAGCACTGGCGAAAGCCCACTTGATGTCCATCATCTCCATCTCCTCTTTATCTATCTGCTGGTAATCTTCTTGAGTCAGATTGATGTTCCCGATCTGACCTGCTATCAACCCACAATACGCGCTCACCAATGTGTTTAGTAGCTCCATATGTTCTTTTGCTACTTCAAAACTTACTTTAGAGAAGCTTGAAGTGTCGAGTCGTACTGTATTAGATGGCTGACCAGCTGATGACGTGCTATCATAACAGGCTTGCTGTTGCACCGGTAGTGGATTCCCATATAGATCAGTTGGTCCGGTAGATCGAACAGGTAATGGATTTCCGAACATATCAGTTGCTCTAATAGGCCGTTGGCTTTGCTGTTGTGGCACTGGTTGAGAAACTGGTTGAAGTGGATTTCCGTACAAGTCTGTTGTTGGAGCTGGCTTAACAGGAACTTGGATAGGATTGCAATGTAGATCTGTGCTAGACACAAACGCCGTCTGAATTGGAGCATGTGAGATTGGTCTTGCAGGAGTACTAGGAGTTCCATAATACATCTCAGGATTATGTCGCACTTGTATTGTAGGAGTGCTAGGAGTTCCATAATACATTTCAGGATTCTGTGGCACAAGGACCCTTTTCGCCTTAAGGATTTCTTCCTGATTCTTATTCTCCAGGAGTTGAGCAAAGTCATTGAAGTTTGTTGTAGCCAAAGTGCCATTGTACTTCAGGATTTCCAAGAAATTACTCCATTGTGGTGGCAAAGCATCAGCAAACTTGGTGACAACTTCGAGTGGAGTCGTTACCACTCCAAAATTTCCCAATTCAGCCAACAAATGAGAAAATCGACTCGTCAAATCTCCCAAAGATTCTTTATCCATGCATGTAAACCCATCAAACTCTTTCTTGAGTAGATCATGTCTCAATTGGCGAGTCGTTTCGTTTCCTACACATCTCGTTTTCAACGCATCCCATAATTTCTTTGTCGTTTTGAAGTTGACAAATTGATGGTAAATATCCTTGCTTAATGCCTGAGTAAGAATGGCATATGCCTTCTTTTCCAAGTCATATGTCTTTTTCTGATCTTCAGGAAGATCGGCAAATGTAGCAGCAGTTGAAGCGGCAACTTCTATAGCTTGATCGAAATCTGTGGTGAAACGTAACCACAATTCCGTGTTTTGTCCAAGGACGTATGTATGAAATCTGTCTACCCATCCCGGATATTCGTTTAAGTGCATCAACTTTGGAGGCCGTTTCAAACTTCCGGTTTCGCTCTCGCTCAATAGAATACTTTGAACACTCGGAGTTTGATTTGATACGAATGCCCATTGACCGGTAGAAATTGTATTAGCTTGCGAAGATACCGGCACGGGAGATTCGGCCCACGAAGGAGACAAACCCGTACTTCTATACTTTCCGGTATCCGGAGACGGAGTACCCCACCAACTCGGATACATATTTGATAAAGAAAAATGAATACCTGAGAATCACACCTCAAACAAACAGTTAAATCACAATTGCAAACCTTCTGTTTAAAAATTACAAGTGTTTCGACGAAACCAAAATTCCACGAAACAGACTTAGACTTTGTAATTTTTACGAAACGGATGTACTGATTATTTGACGAAACAGATTTTAATTGCTTTTGGGCTCCCAATCGACGAAATGGCCCAGTACAGTTTGTGGCCCATTGTATGACGAAACAAGCCCACTTTTGAGAGGCCCAATTCTGGTCGACGAAAGGGAATTCTGTTTCGTTGATGTTTGTTTCGCCGAAAGGTGATTCAGTGAGTTGGTGAAAAGTTGGTGTGATAGATTGGTTCAATCTTACTGACACAAACAGACAACTTTCGGCTACACACCATTCCCAAACTTACCAACCAGTAAGGTTAAACAATATTTTAAACAAATTACAATTTCCAATACACAAACACTACACAATTACTTTTTCAAAGATCAAAAAGTGTATAATGTGAAGAACAATATGAAGAACACCATGAACTTCATGAAGCTTCCGGTAAACCGAAACTTTCCGAAACACACGATTTTGCTAAAATGTTTAATAAAAACCCATAACTAGCATGTGAACATGAGAAATAACAAGGTTTTTAACCAAACACAAAGCAAAACAACAAGATTTACTCCTGATTTTAAGATGTTTTCCAGAAAATATGAACATTAAAACCCGAAAAACAGCCAAGAACACCTCGGTTATAACAAGGAGAAGAGCCTCGCCAAGGCTCTGATACCACTTGTAGGTCCGGCTAGGGGAGGATCTAGTCGCCTAATCCTTGTGTACAAACCAACCCGGTTGTGCGGAATCCAACCGGGAAAGCAAACCGAGATAGAACACGCAATATGACAACACACAAGAGTCACCGATTAACACCTCTGTATTAATACGTATGAAAGGTCTGTTACAATGCAATGTTTACAAATATATTCTGTAAACTCTCAAAGTTCTCTCGTGTGTGTGTGTTTGTGCTCTCTCTTCTGTCTTCTTATGTTTTCTGTATGACTTCAGACTATATATAGCAACAGACACCACGAAACGGATCAGACTCGGCGAATCACAAACACATTTGACGAAACAAGCCATCATGCGACGAAACAGCGACGAAAAGGAAACATAGTCGACGAAACCAACTTGTTTCGTCGACTCCTTTCAGTTTCGCCGATAATGGGCTTGGGCCCAAAGATGATTCGCCAAACAGTTACCAGCCCAAGTGTTGTTTGCTTGTTTCACTTATCTGCTTAGTCCAAATACCAAGTTCAAGGCCGTTGTTCTCTTGGCCCATGTTTGATCTTGAAGCAAACGACGGAGGAATGCCGTTGCTAATCTGAATCACGTCACGTCGAGTCGCGTCCACAAACATGTATCAACATGAAGCTCTCAATATCCTCAGGTGTTATGATCTGGTAAGTTTTTGATATTTTCAATATTGAAAGCCAAATTATGGCAATATTTTTTATATTAATTAATACATGTAGCCTGGAGTTATGGTACAACGCTTTTCTAGTCATACTTGCTGGATACATGGAAGACGCAGAGGTCGCGATATGTGCATTCTCCATTTGGTATTAAACTAGCTCGTGTTCAATTTTTTTTTAAATTTGATTCATTTTGAAGAACCTAAATTTCATTTTTATGCATTTTGGCAGCCTGAGCCTTAATATATGGGAGTGTATGATATGCATTGGTGTATTAGGTGCTGCATGGTACGTGATTAAGGATTTGATACGCTTTTTGAACTTAATCACGACACTATAAAAGCACAAATAATTCTGTTACAAATACTTGGCATGCCATCTTTTTCGAGGAATTTGATGCTATTCTCTTCATGTGTGACTGATACACTATGTAGTATATTTTTAACATGTATATATGTTTATAGTGTTCGAGTGGCAAATGAATTAGGGAGTGGAAACACTAAAGCTGCAAAGTTCTCAGTAAAAGTTGTAGTCTGGACTTCGATAATGATAGGCGTGTTCTTCTTTGTTCTTTGTTTGGTTTTTGGGGGAAAAGGTTGCATGCTTATTTACAGATGATGATAGAGTTGCAAATGAAGTATCCGATCTTTCTTTGCTTCTTTCTTTATCAATTTTGTTCAATAGCATTGGTCCAGTACTCTCAGATAACTCCTGTTTTGGTCTTGTTCACATATGCATATGCACCTTCAAATTTTGTGTTTTTTTTTTCTATTTTCTGAAAAGTTTAGTATGTAAAATGCATAATCACTTTCTAACATAAAGTAAGTCTTGTCACTATTTCAAGAAAGATCTTCTTAATTTCTATTTGCTCAAAGTTAGGAAAAATCCTATTGTTTTCAGGGGTGGCGGTTGGAGCTGGAATGCAGGGAGTCGTAGCAATCGTTAACTTAGTTTGCTTCTATTTGATTGGTATTCCGTTGGGAGTTTTGCTTGGATATTTTACGACTCTTGGAGTTAAGGTATGTATAAATAGTGTTTAGCAAACTAAATTCGTTCATGGTGAAGCTAGATCTCTATGATAAATTCGTACTTGATAGGGTATATGGATCGGTATGATTGGTGGTGTTCTAGTGCAGACACTTGCACTTCTATTTATGACTTGGAGAACAAATTGGGACGACCAGGTAAATTAAAAAAAAATGGATCTCACCTCTTAAATTAGATTTTTTTATGCTTCTTGATATTACATATAAACTATACGGAAAAACGCTTTTCCTACTGTAGGTGAAGAAGGCTTCAGAGCGACTCAATCGATTTTACTTGGAGTCTAATGAACATCCGGAGTAAAATACCAGTTGCAAATCATTTCCATTAGTATTAGGCTAACTTTGAATTAGATTGTGTGCTTAATAATCCTAATGTTCGTTGTCTCTGTTGCTTTGTGTGCTATATAAAACCATGTTCCTCACTTAACTCTTCTTGTGGTTTTTTTTTTATTTTATTTTTTTTTTGTTGAGATTTTTACATATTTTCCCATCCGAAGCAGCTTTATTACATATTTCCCCACCCCAACCCATAAATTTAATTACATATTTTCCCTTCCTAAAGAAGCCTTATTACATATTTCCCCAATCTCTAAATTTTTATTACATATTTCCCAACCTCTAAATTTAATTACATATTTCACCTTCCTAAACCCCATACATTACATATTTATCCACTTCATTAAAAAATCCTCTTATGGAATTACTATTTTACCCCTAATGAGTTTATTAAATAAATAACTATAGTATATTTTTTGCATACGTTTTGGTGCTTCGTCTTGAGCGGCAAAAAATAAATAAACCTTTTTGTTCTTGATTTGCCGCTCAAGACGAAGCACCAAAATGAATGTTTTCTATCCGGGTTCAAAGGTGAAGCTAGGAAATATACTGTAGTTATTTATTTAATAGACCCATTAGGGGTAAAATAGTAATTCTATAAGAGTATTTTAATTAAATGGATAAATATGTAATATATGAGGTTTAGTAAGGTGAAATATGTAATTAAATTTAGAGATTGGGGAAATATGTAATAAGGCTTCTTTAGAAAGGGGAAATATGTAATTAAATTTATGGGTTGGGGAAATATGTAATAAAGCTAGGCAATAGAAGCAAGTGTCTGCACTAGAACACCACCAATCATACCGATCCACCAATCATCCAACTTGTTTGGTTTGCTATTTTTCACAACCATTAGTCACAATATCACTAGAATTATCAACTACTACAATCATAAGTGTCGGCGCCGACACTTCAATAGTTCTGCCCCTTTATTGGGCTAAATGAGCGGCAACTTTAATAGTGCCAGGCAGCTGCCTGGCACTCCCCTATTGGCCCAACAAATTTACGATTTTATCCCTCTTTAAAATCACTACTAGAAAACTAGGCAATTGCGACTAAAATTAGCGTCCAACATAAGGCTGTCGCAAAATTAGTGATCGGGTTGTGACCAAAACCTAAACAATTGCAAAATTAAAGACCAACCCAGATTCGGTCGCAAAACGGTAGCAAATTTTGTGACTGCAATTTTCCAGTCGCAAATAAGTTGAATAATGGTCGGAAAACGGTCGCAAATACGCAAAAAAAACAAAAAAAAAACAAAAGTTGCAACTGTTTAAAGCGGTCGCAAATACGAGAAAAAAAGGAAAGCCCCGACTGTTTAAATCGGTAGCAAATACGAGAAATATATATGAAAGCAAAAGTTGTGACCGTCTAAAACGATCGCAAATGCGAGAATATCTAAATATACAAAATTTAGAGTAGTGTTCTCTTATGAACAAGTTATTATAACATTCCTATTATCTTTTTCTTTCTTCCAAAACTAAAAAAGTATTTATATAGTAGGCTTACAGAATGATAACAAATATGTAAAAAAACTAGTGGTAGTTGCGACCGCTTTCCAACCGCTAAGTTTGCGATCGTTTCACAGCGGTCGCAAATCGCAATATTAGGTTAGATTAAGCGGGATCTTAGTTTATTTTATTTCATCACCCAAAATAAAATAACTTTGCTCCCCAAAATATCTCATTTTCCCTCTTTCATCACATTTTTTCACCCAAAATTTCGGTGGGATCTCATAACTTTGCTCCCCAAAATATCTCATTTTGTCACACCCCGATTTCCACGTGTCACCGGTGGGCCCGGTGGGGGAGTATCGTGACGTGGTTGGCAACGTAATAGTCAAACAACACAATATAATAATGCACAGCGGAAGCAATATAAATAAGATACAACCGAATTTATTTATTGTAAACAAAGTCACAATTATCCGGTGTTTATCCACAGTAGGATCAAATATAAAAATATTGTTTATGGTTCAACAGACTTCGGCATCTTAAGTTTGCGAGACTTCTAGTGATGCTTAGGAGGCTCCCAGCCTATTTCGCCTAGTACCTGCATTTAATTTTTTTGGGAAAATACGTCAGTTTACACTGGTAAATACATTCAACTGACTCATTTTATAAAATGATTAAAAATTGGTTTGGATGCACATGGCATAAACATTTTTTATTAACTTGGGAGAATTATTTAATAATATATTCTTGTTAACGATTTACATGTTACTTATGCGTTCAGTAGCCCGGACGTATCCGGGTTAAGGAATCAATAGACACACCACAATTCTAGAGTTATACACCGACAGGTGTACGCCTACACCCCGTGCTCAGGTCGTGGCTATCTCGTAAGATAATGCCAAGGATATCCGGGACATGGTCATTAACCCCCCCAAAGGCGGTAAAGTAAACAATACTGTTTAAACGAGCCGTTCAAATTATTCAATTAACCACCTCAGCGATGGAAGATTTGACGCCCGATCAAGCGGTACGCTATGTACCGTAACCCAAGCCCGTATAGGGAAAATAAGTTAAAAGTATTTACCTTGATGCAAGTATAGTTCACAAATAATCAAATAGCAGGTAGCTTTTACTGTTCCTCCTAATCTGGAACGAAGGATAAATATAACCTATTAGAATCCTAGCGGGTCTTTAATTATGCTTAAGCTTAGACCGGCTAGTTTCGAAGATACGGTTCGTACGCACGATTAAGCGAAGACCGGATAGAATGTGATTTAGACCCGACAAGTTTGAAGACTTGTTTAATATGGGTTTATTATTCACATTCTGGATTTTGAGATAAAACGGATAAGGGTTGACTCGTTTCGGCTAATTTATGTAAACTTGTTACATAAACCGAGCCGAACGCGTAATATGCGTAACGGGTATCCGTAAGAGCCATATACAGGTTTCCTAAGTTAATATGCTTCAAATATGTTGTAACATCAGTAGGATGTCTTTCGTTATGCCCCGAACTAATTTAAACACAAACTATGCCCCGTAGGGGTAGTTTGGTCATTTTAAAGTTTGTAAGAGAGTTTAATTGTTTAACTGAGTTACAGGTCTGATGTAAACAGTAAGCATACTCATTTTGATGAGTTATAACAGTAGGCTAAGGCATATATGTGATATTTATCATATTTAACCAAACTATGCCCCGTAGGGGTAATTTGGTAATTTCACATAAGCCGCAAAGCTCAAAAACGAAGTCTGAGTTTATAAACCTTTGCTTACTGTTAAATTATCATAATTAGCCTCATATATCAGTAGGTATCAACCCGGGTATGTCCAATATGATTCTAAGACATACTATGCGTTAAAAACGCTAATTATGGTGATTAAAAGCCATTACCGGGTTCGATACTTAAATCTGATATTTTTACATTTCCAGAAGGCTTAAAATAATTTATTTATTATAATTAATCAGTAGCAAAAGGTTTGGAATCGTTTAGATGTGTAAAACTCATTTTATGGCCCGTAAGGGCAAAATCGACAATTACCGGATTAAGCCTACGACCACTAGTTATGCTCGACCTAAAATTAATTAAAAATCTTTAAAAATCCCAAAATAATGTATAACATCAGGGGGTAAAAGATTTGATATCAAAAAGTATGTTTAACTAGGCTTTACGCTAATTACGCCATCTTGTTAACATAAAGCCTTAATTTAGCGACAATGAGCATAACTATTAATCTACAAGTCAAACTGATGTCAAACTTTGCAAACAAGTCTTTATATCAGTAACTAAGGTTTCTACACTTTTACATTTTCATAAATCATGATTTAAGGCAATAAGGGCATAACGGTCCACGTATGAGCATTTAACGGAAACTTGCATATTAATTGGATAACTAGTGAACCAAGGTGTATGATCACAGAGGGTTGTTCTAACATGTATCCTAATCCAATTTAAGCTCTGTGGCATTTCTAAAATATGCCCAAACGGGTCAGAACTGAAAGTCAACCGAAAAGTCAAACTATGTGACTTTCGGTTCCGAACCGGGTCTAAACAGGAAATAGTCGGGTTGAACATGTTGGGACATGTTCTTACACTTATTTCTAAGTTATAACAATGTTCAAACAGGTTACAAATGTTCTAGATAGCTAATTATGCATAAATGCCAATTTAAGCAATATGTTGACTTTTTAAGTAAAGCTTTGACCCGACATTTGACCTATTTTGGATGGTGATCAGGGGAAACCCTTTTGGGGTTTTATTACCCACATAAATACCATTCTAAAACTACTTTTAATTCGAGATAAGACTGAGTCATTAGTGACTAATCTCGAAGTCAAACCGTAATTACGACGGTTTGACTTTTAGCTAATTAACTAAGCTAAACACAACCAAATAAGAACTAGTAGACTTACAATAGTCCAATGCACGAATTTTGATCAGAAGGGAGAGTTCCTTAGCTCCAGGAATGCTCCAAAGATCAGTTGCAAGTGTGAAGAATGAATGTGCAACATGTTGGGCTTTATATAGTGAAGAATTCACCATGATTGGTTGACAACTCACTCTAGGACTAACCACAATTCGTTTACACATGTCCCTAAGGTCTAGGAACATTTTAGGGGTCGTTTACAACTGATAAAAACCGAACAAACAGGTCACAATCGCGAATAACCTGCTGCAGAAGGTTTCAGGGTGCTGGCAGTTGCCTTACGGACCTCAACATTGTTGAGGTTGAGGTCCGTATGCGACCCTTCAGCCTCAATTGTTGACTTTTCATTGGTGCTTTGCAAAGGTAACCCTATTATCCGACTTTGTGACCTCAAACAACAACTTAGGGACCTCCATTATGTGTCTAGTACAGTTCCTTACCCTACCATTTGCAATTGCTTGCTTAGATTCCAAAACAAGACCCGAAAACCAAGTGTTACCATTGCTTTTTCTTAGTAGGATCACATCATGCACTTGGGGTCCTATCATAAATCAATAATTTCTGTATTGAGGGTATAAGAGAGGGATATAACATTTAATCGGGTCTTGGGATTTATAATTAAGGTCGTTCAGAGGTAACAATTGAACATGACGTCACTTTAACTCCTACCGAATCATCTTTATTAAACCCGGGTTTACAACGCGTTTTTGTCTGACATGACACGTGTCGTTTTATTATTGAACCCAAATTTTCGAGGTGTTACATCCTCACCCCCTTAAAATAAATCTCGACCCGAGATTTACTGAAACAAGTAAGGGTACTTTTCCTTCATCTTGGATTCAACCTCCCACGTGAAATCGGGACCTCTACGGGCATCCCATTTGACCTTAACAAAAGGTATATGCTTTCTCCGAAGCTTTCTTACCTGTCGATCTTCGATCGACACAGGTTTTTCCACGAATTTCAAGCTCTCGTCAATATGCACATCTGTATGTGGCATGACATGTGTTTCGTTAGCGGAAGACTTCTTTAGATTGCAGATGTGGAACACGTTGTGAATTCCACTGAGCTCTTCTGGTAAGTTCAACTTATAGGCAACTGACCCGACTCGTTCGATAACCTCGAAAGGTCCTATATATCTCGGGCTTAGTTTGCCTTTCTTACCAAACCGCATCACTCCTTTCCAGGGTGATACGTTAACTAGGACTTTTTCACCTACTTCGAAGTGAAAGTCCTTACGACTTGGATCCGCGTAACTCTTCTGCCTATTCCGGGCAGCTTGGAGATTGTTGCGAATTTGGACAATCTTGTCCGTCGTTTCGAATACGATCTCTGGTCCTGATAACTGGACTTCTCCAACTTCCGCCCAACAAACTGGCGATCTACACTTTCTACCGTATAATGCCTCGAAAGGCGCAGCCTTTATGCTGGTATGGTAGCTATTGTTGTAGGAGAATTCGATCAATGGTAGGTTCTTATCCCAGCTACCTTCCAATTCGATCGCACATGCACGCAGCATGTCCTCCAACGTTTGAATAGTACGCTCACTCTGACCGTCAGTCTGAGGATGGTAAGCCGTACTAAAGTTCAAACGTGTGCCCAAAGATTGTTGGAAACTCTTCCAAAAGTGTGACGTGTACCTAGTATCCCGGTCAGAGATAATAGCTACAGGTATGCCATGTAGGGCTACAATCTTATCCACGTATAACTGGGCTAACATATCGGAGCTATAAGTCTCCTTGATGGGCAAGAAATGAGCTGACTTAGTCAGTCTGTCGACTATAACCCATATTGTATCATTTCCTTTCCTCGTCTTGGGTAACTTGGTAATAAAATCCATAGTTACCATTTCCCACTTCCACGTAGGAAGTTCAGGCTGTTGTAGCAAACCTGACGGTTTCTGATGCTCGGCTTTGACCTGTGCACATGTCAAGCATTTTGCTACATGGGCGGCTACAGACTTTTTCAAGCCTATCCACCAATAATTTGCCTTTAAATCCTGGTACATCTTATCAGCTCCAGGATGAATGGAGTATTTGGAACTATGGGCTTCTTGGAGGATGACATCACGAAGTCCTCCAAAAATTGGAACCCATATTCGTCCGTTTAACCGTAAAATTCCGTCCTTGCTAAGAGTTAACTGCTCCTCAGTTACTCCTAACTTTTCATTAGGATAGTTAGCTTCCAACACAGCTTCCTTCTGTGCAGCTAACACCCTTTCTATCAAACTGTTCTTTATCTCCATACGCTTGGCGTTGATTCGAATGGGTTTAACCCTTTCCTTTCTGCTCAAGGCGTCAGCGACTACATTCGCTTTGCCGGGATGATACTTGATTTCACAGTCATAGTCATTCAAGGTTTCCATCCAACGGCGTTGCCTCATGTTTAATTCTTTCTGATTAAACAGATGTTGGAGGCTCTTGTGATCAGAATAGATCACAAATTTGACACCATAAAGGTAGTGCCTCCAAAGCTTCAGTGCAAATACAACGGCACCCAGCTCCAAGTCATGGGTGGTGTAATTCTTTTCATGCACTTTCAACTGTCTTGAAGCGTAGGCAATAACTTTGCCTTTCTGCATAAGCACACACCCCATGCCAGTATGCGAAGCATCACAATAAACCACAAATTCTTCAATTCCCTCTGGCAATGTCAGTACTGGGGCGTTGCTCAGCTTTTGCTTCAGAATATCAAAGGATTCTTGCTGCTTAGGGCCCCAAACAAACTTAACTTTCTTCTTAGTTAAGGAGGTTAGGGGTGCAGCAATCCTTGAAAAATTTTCAATGAAACGCCGGTAGTATCCTGCTAATCCCAGGAAGCTACGAATTTCTGTTGGCGTCTTTGGCTCTTGCCAGTTCATTACCGATTCAACCTTAGCGGGATCCACCTGGATACCACGCTCACTGACCACATGTCCAAGGAATTGGACTTCTCGTAGCCAAAATTCACACTTAGAGAATTTGGCATAGAGCTTTTCCTGGTGTAGGAGTTTGAGAATACAACGTAGGTGTTTCTCATGGTCAGCTTGATTCTTAGAATAAATAAGGATGTCATCGATGAAGACGATAACAAATTTATCTAAGTAAGGCTTGCAGACGCGATTCATGAGATCCATGAACGCGGCTGGTGCATTGGTGAGCCCAAAAGGCATCACAAGGAACTCGTAGTGACCGTATCGAGTCCTAAATGCAGTCTTGTGAACGTCTTCATCCTTAACCTTCAACTGATGGTATCCTGACCTTAGATCAATCTTTGAGAAGTAACTTGCCCCTTGAAGCTGATCGAACAAATCGTCGATTCTGGGCAATGGATATCTATTCTTGATCGTGACCTTATTAAGCTCGCGATAGTCGATGCACAGACGCATCGACCCATCCTTTTTCTTGACAAACAGTATTGGCGCTCCCCAAGGAGATGAACTAGGTCGAATGAAACCCTTAGCCAGAAATTCATCTAGCTGCGTCCGCAACTCCTTCATTTCCGTGGGTGCCAATCTGTATGGTGCTCTAGCAACTGGTGCCGCTCCGGGGATGATGTCGATCCTGAATTCGACTTGTCTATCTGGTGGTAGGCCAGGTAGATCTTCAGGAAACACTTCTGGGTATTCAGAGATGACAGGAATGTCTTCTATATTCGGTTTAGGTTCCTCCATAATCACTTGCGCCATGTAAATGACACATCCTTTCTTTAAACATTTGGAAGCCTTGAGCATAGTCACCTGCTCAGGCAGTCCGTACTGGGTATCTCCCCGAATGGTAAGTGATTCACCAGACGGAGCCTTTATTACTACTTGTTTCTGATTGCAGACAATTTGGGCTTGGTTATGAGATAACCAGTCCATACCCAGAACTATGTCAAAACCAGCTAATTTAAATGGAAGTAGAGACAGAGGAAACGAATGGTTCTTAATGGATATAACACATCCATCTAACCTAGTAGAGACGGTTTCTATGGTACCATCTGCTAACTCTACCTCATACTTCACTTTTAGGGTTTTGACAGGTAAATTCAACAACTCACAAAATTTATGATCTACGAAGGACTTATCTGTGCCTGAATCAAAAAGTACTCTTGCAAAAACATCATTTACAAGGAAAGTACCTGTTATGACGTTATCATCCTGCACGGCTTCCTTCGCATCCATCCTGAAGACTCTGGCATTAGTCTTCTTAGCCTCTTCAGGCTTCTTGTTGTTCTTGGGGCATTTAGTACTTATGTGGCCCTTCTCGTTGCAACGGTAGCACGTTGCATCTTTCATCTTCTTGCAATCCAAGGTTTTGTGTTCCTTGGATTTGCATAAACCACAAGCAAAAGACCTTGACTCGTTATTCGAGTTTGATTTGAGTCTGCACTTTCCAAAGTGCCGTTTCTTGCAAGTCTTGCATGTGGGCTTCTCTCCAGAACGATGCTCGTCTTTCTTCGAATCCGATCCCTTTTTGTGATCACCGTTCCCACGGTGCTTCTTGTTCGACCTACGCGAACCATCATCTTCTCGCTTCCTCTTCTCAGCATCCTTATTCCTCTTCGATCTTTGTTGGACCGCATCCAATGTGAGGGATAAGGAAAGGTCAGTTACAGACCTGAAGGTAACTGGCCGAGAAGCTTTTACACTGGCCTTGATCTCTGGTTCTAAACCACCAATAAAGCGAGCAATCCTTTTAGGCTCCGGGGTTACCAGGTAAGGTACCAACCGGGATAGTGTATTGAAGCTTGTCAGATAAGCCTGACAGTCGAGGTTCTCCATCACCAGTGCTAGAAAGTCTGATTCAATCTTTTCCACCTCATGCTGAGGGCAGAAATTTTCCTTGATCAAGGCGATGAATTGATCCCACGTCATACTATACAACGGGACCTTTCCGGAAGCTTCCATCAGAGCTCTCCACCAAGCCAACGCCTGACCTTTGAAGGACTGTGAGACAAATTTAACCACATCACCTTCAGCGCATCCGCTGATGTCCACGACAGTGTCCATCTCATCGAGCCACGTCATACAGTCGACGGCTCCTTTCTCGCCCGTAAAATCCCTGGGTTTACAAGACACAAAATACTTATACGTGCAACCCCTGTTACGGTGTCCTTGATGCAGTACTAAATGTTGAGATGGATTACTTTCGTGGTTAGTGGACTGGCGATCATCACCGTTTTTCTTTGGTCCATCCTTTTTGGGAGGAGGCTTGTTATGAGCCTCTGAATGAGTCCTTGGCTTTGAATGTGATACAGAGTGGGTCCTACTTCGGGTACCACTGTATTCTTCATATTGTCTATCAAAAGCCTGGGTGATAGCGCCATCTATGATTGCTTTTAGTTCAGCGCCCGTTAATGTAATCTGGGCGTTCTCATTTGGTTCCACCGGATGGCTATTTACTTCATTGGAGTCAGCCATTTGTATTGAACTGTTGCAGAAAACAAGGTCAATATTTTTATCTGGGATTTTATTATGGAATTACCCCTTAGGGTAATTCGTTAACCATGGTAAACAGAGACCATATTTGGTTAACTTATTAATCGCATTAATTTAGGATTTCAATTAAAATTTATCCTAAACATAATCAATAACAATATATATTAGCACATAAGGCTTGGTCACATGGATAATTTAATAAACTATGATTTCAGAGAATCAAGACTTTTAAGGTTTGAACCTAGTTCATTACCCTTATTTGGTAGGGAGTCAATGCTACCACTGTCTTTTGGCTCATGTAGAAATGAGCAAGGCCCGTAGGCACTATATTACCATGTATGGTTAAATATGATCATCTTAATTAATGATGTAAATCCAGGATTCAGAGATCATTAAACTGGATTAGGAATCTTCCAAAGAATCCTTATTCATTTAAGAATGACATGTGATTTTTAACGAATCACTTCTGCCAGGAGTGTTAACATGTTTTAAGATGTTAACAGGGATTTGAATCTTTTAAACTGGTCTTACCATTTTGGCCCGGTCTTATATTTGACACAAGGCTAGGTTTCACACTTAAAGATTCTTAATTAAATAATTACTTGGGCAGATTTTAAAGGAATGATTTTTATTTATTTCATTTATAATTTATTTATGCACAAACGGCAAATATGAAATTTATAAAATAACACTCCATTAATTTATCACTATTTTACATATCGCCCTAAACGGGTCTTTTACACATGAAATTTGCCCACGCAGGAGCTAAACCATACAGATATGCCCACACAGGGGTCTTACAGAAAACATGCCCACGTAGGGGTCTTACAGAAAGACATAAGTCCTCGCAGGGACTATCAAACATAAGTCCACGCAGGGACTAAACATACAACATACCCTCGTAGGGTTTATGGAAAGATAGACCCACGTAGGAGTCAATACACACAACAAACATACATACCCTCATAGGGCTTAACATTAAGATATGCCCACGCAGGAGCTAATACATCAGCGATGGAAGAATTCAACGATCCTTCTTGTTCTTCCCCTTGATCAGACCCATCAGTCCTTGGAAGAACGTCTGCCTTTCCCTACGATCCTTGTGAGCTTCCCGTTCTACTTGCTGCAACCTATGTAGAATTTCCTCCCGTTCTGGGGGAGAAAATCGTGGCGGCTGTGACTGCGTTCTAATGATAGGCCTGGGAGGTATTGGGTACCCCTGATTCGGGTAGCTTACCCCCCATGGATCTCCGTAGGGTCCTTGTGCATTGAGGGCGTTATAATTTGCTGCTTCCATATAAGGATCTGCCTCAGCGTATCCGTAGTTGTGGTAAGCTGGTGGTTCAACCGGGTTGTAATTACTTGGACCCGTGTACGCTGGGATGGGGTTATCAAAACCCATGTGCGGTGGCTGTTGAAAAGCTGGCTGCGAAGGCCCACCCATTTGTGGGTCCTCATAGTGCGGCGGGTAGTGACTTGCACTAGACTGTCGTGGGGAATCGAAAGTGAATCCCCCAGGTCGCACCGACATACGGGCACCGGTTCTTCTACGCCTTGGCGGTTGAGGAGGTGGCGGTTGAACTGGTGGCGGTGGAGGTGGTGGCGTAACTGCCACAAAGCGATGATCCTCTGATGAATCTTGATGATGCGGCTGTGGCTGTGGCTCCTGCTGCTGCTGCTGATGCTGCCCATGAGACGACGAGTGGTGTGATGGTGTATAATACCACGGGTGCTGATTAAAGAAGGCTTGGAAACTATCTGGACCACCATAGGGTGATCCGTGAAACGAAGATCCGTCCGAGATCTCTATCGGGTGGTTCGGAGTGCCACTCGTAGGCATGACAGGATCCGTATCCTCGTCCATATCGTCAGCTTGATCACCAGAGAAGTGGTCGTCTGGCCCTAGTGGGTTGAAACCCACGGGTTCTTGCAGGCAATCGGCCGGATTAAACTGGCCTCTAAAGATAGGTGTGGGGTCCCCATAGGAATGATGGGACAGAGACCTTTGTAGTGGTACATATGAAGGTTGGGGGTTGTGAGGTTCGTATGGGTTAAGTGCGGGCGGTGTCGAGTTATGCGAAACCGACCGTCTGGCCGGTTCAACCTGATTTCGCCGGTTTCGGCGAGGGTTCTCGCTCTCCGTAGCGGTCGGAGCCCGTGTATTGGATGGTCCTGCCTCATGGTCGTTGGGGGCGGCGATTGGCCCCTTGCCTCGTCCTCGTGTTCGGAGAAATCTTGGAGGCATTTTTGATATTCCTGTCAATAAAGCATAAGATAACAAGAACCAAAAATATAAAGTTTAAAGGACAAAACAAAAATCGTATAAGGTGGAATTTGTCCTATGTTATAAGTCTAGACTCGAAAGCTTAGATATGTGCAATTGTGTAACTGAGATTAAACACAAAAGGCTAGTGTTTAATTCACTCAGAGTTGGCTCTGATACCAACCTGTCACACCCCGATTTCCACGTGTCACCGGTGGGCCCGGTGGGGGAGTATCGTGACGTGGTTGGCAACGTAATAGTCAAACAACACAATATAATAATGCACAGCGGAAGCAGTATAAATAAGATACAACCGAATTTATTTATTGTAAACAAAGTCACAATTATCCGGTGTTTATCCACAGTAGGATCAAATATAAAAATATTGTTTATGGTTCAACAGACTTCGGCATCTTAAGTTTGCGAGACTTCTAGTGATGCTTAGGAGGCTCCCAGCCTATTTCGCCTAGTACCTGCATTTAATCTTTTTGGGAAAATACGTCAGTTTACACTGGTAAATACATTCAACTGACTCATTTTATAAAATGATTAAAAATTGGTTTGGATGCACATGGCATAAACATTTTTTATTAACTTGGGAGAATTATTTAATAATATAATCTTGTTAACGATTTACATGTTACTTATGCGTTCAGTAGCCCGGACGTATCCGGGTTAAGGAATCAATAGACACACCACAATTCTAGAGTTATACACCGACAGGTGTACGCCTACACCCCGTGCTCAGGTCGTGGCTATCTCGTAAGATAATGCCAAGGATATCCGGGACATGGTCATTAACCCCCCCAAAGGCGGTAAAGTAAACAATACTGTTTAAACGAGCCGTTCAAATTATTCAATTAACCACCTCAGCGATGGAAGATTTGACGCCCGATCAAGCGGTACGCTATTTACCTTGATGCAAGTATAGTTCACAAATAATCAAATAGCAGGTAGCTTTTACTGTTCCTCCTAATCTGGAACGAAGGTTAAATATAACCTATTAGAATCCTAGCGGGTCTTTAATTATGCTTAAGCTTAGACCGGCTAGTTTCGAAGATACGGTTCGTACGCACGATTAAGCGAAGACCGGATAGAATGTGATTCAGACCCGACAAGTTTGAAGACTTGTTTAATATGGGTTTATTATTCACATTCTGGATTTTGAGATAAAACGGATAAGGGTTGACCCGTTTCGGCTAATTTATGTAAACTTGTTACATAAACCGAGCCGAACGCGTAATATGCGTAACGGGTATCCGTAAGAGCCATATACAGGTTTCCTAAGTTAATATGCTTCAAATATGTTGTAACATCAGTAGGATGTCTTTCGTTATGCCCCGAACTAATTTAAACACAAACTATGCCCCGTAGGGGTAGTTTGGTCATTTTAAAGTTTGTAAGAGAGTTTAATTGTTTAACTGAGTTACAGGTCTGATGTAAACAGTAAGCATACTCATTTTGATGAGTTATAACAGTAGGCTAAGGCATATATGTGATATTTATCATATTTAACCAAACTATGCCCCGTAGGGGTAATTTGGTAATTTCACATAAGCCGCAAAGCTCAAAAACGAAGTCTGAGTTTATAAACCTTTGCTTACTGTTAAATTATCATAATTAGCCTCATATATCAGTAGGTATCAACCCGGGTATGTCCAATATGATTCTAAGACATACTATGCGTTAAAAACGCTAATTATGGTGATTAAAAGCCATTACCGGGTTCGATACTTAAATCTGATATTTTTACATTTCCAGAAGGCTTAAAATAATTTATTTATTATAATTAATCAGTAGCAAAAGGTTTGGAATCGTTTAGATGTGTAAAACTCATTTTATGGCCCGTAAGGGCAAAATCGACAATTACCGGATTAAGCCTACGACCACTAGTTATGCTCGACCTAAAATTAATTAAAAATCTTTAAAAATCCCAAAATAATGTATAACATCAGGGGGTAAAAGATTTGATATCAAAAAGTATGTTTAACTAGGCTTTACGCTAATTACGCCATGTTGTTAACATAAAGCCTTAATTTAGCGACAATGAGCATAACTATTAATCTACAAGTCAAACTGATGTCAAACTTTGCAAACAAGTCTTTATATTAGTAACTAAGGTTTCTACACTTTTACATTTTCATAAATCATGATTTAAGGCAATAAGGGCATAACGGTCCACGTATGAGCATTTAACGGAAACTTGCATATTAATTGGATAATTAGTGAACCAAGGTGTATGATCACAGAGGGTTGTTCTAACATGTATCCTAATCCAATTTAAGCTCTGTGGCATTTCTAAAATATGCCCAAACGGGTCAGAACTGAAAGTCAACCGAAAAGTCAAACTATGTGACTTTCGGTTCCGAACCGGGTCTAAACAGGAAATAGTCGGGTTGAACATGTTGGGACATGTTCTTACACTTATTTCTAAGTTATAACAATGTTCAAACAGGTTACAAATGTTCTAGATAGCTAATTATGCATAAATGCCAATTTAAGCAATATGTTGACTTTTTAAGTAAAGCTTTGACCCGACATTTGACCTATTTAGGATGGTGATCAGGGGAAACCCTTTTGGGGTTTTATTACCCACATAAATACCATTCTAAAACTACTTTTAATTCGAGATAAGACTGAGTCATTAGTGACTAATCTCGAAGTCAAACCGTAATTACGACGGTTTGACTTTTAGCTAATTAACTAAGCTAAACACAACCAAATAAGAACTAGTAGACTTACAATAGTCCAATGCACGAATTTTGATCAGAAGGGAGAGTTCCTTAGCTCCAGGAATGCTCCAAAGATCAGTTGCAAGTGTGAAGAATGAATGTGCAACATGTTGGGCTTGATATAGTGAAGAATTCACCATGATTGGTTGACAACTCACTCTAGGACTAACCACAATTCGTTTACACATGTCCCTAAGGTCTAGGAACATTTTAGGGGTCGTTTACAACTGATAAAAACCGAACAAACAGGTCACAATCGCGAATAACCTGCTGCAGAAGGTTTCAGGGTGCTGGCAGTTGCCTTACGGACCTCAACATTGTTGAGGTTGAGGTCCGTATGCGACCCTTCAGCCTCAATTGTTGACTTTTCATTGGTGCTTTGCAAAGGTAACCCTATTATCCGACTTTGTGACCTCAAACAACAACTTAGGGACCTCCATTATGTGTCTAGTACAGTTCCTTACCCTACCATTTGCAATTGCTTGCTTAGATTCCAAAACAAGACCCGAAAACCAAGTGTTACCATTGCTTTTTCTTTGTAGGATCACATCATGCACTTGGGGTCCTATCATAAATCAATAATTTCTGTATTGAGGGTATAAGAGAGGGATATAACATTTAATCGGGTCTTGGGATTTATAATTAAGGTCGTTCAGAGGTAACAATTGAACATGACGTCACTTTAACTCCTACCGAATCATCTTTATTAAACCCGGGTTTACAACGCGTTTTTGTCTGACATGACACGTGTCGTTTTATTATTGAACTCAAATTTTCGAGGTGTTACACATTTCCCCTCCACTATCTCTGGAATCATCCTCCACACACCATGACTGCCGATAATCTCCCCTTACTCAATCACTCCAAAACCCTAATCGACACCAAACGTTGCAACCGTTCGATGAAAGTTCGATTTTGGACTTGAAACGCTCGTTTATCTTCCTAATCACCGGTTGTTCTCTCTCATTTCAGCACCAGGGCGGCCGGAATCCACACATTCGTCGTCGCCGTCAACGAAAAACAGTCGCAGTTCCTTATTTCAAATCTTCTCTGGTGGTTTTATTGTTTATTTCGATTAATTGTTAACGGCAATTGCAATACAAACTACAGTTGTTACCAATATTCATACTTTGTTATTCGTTGATTTAAAAATTATCATTGTTGTCAGTTAGGTTAAGTAGAATACAACGAGTGTGTTAGGTTTTGTCGGTTATTATTGACCTATTTGATGTTAGGGCTTGAAATGAGGAAATTGATTTGGATTTGTGTGTTTTCGGCAACGGCAATTGAAATACAAACTAGAACTGTTACCGGCATTCATACTTTGTTATTTTGACTAGAAAGCTGAGACGATGTATGATGATTTGGATATGATTTTGGTTGTTTGCAGGGCAGGGCATCGATTGCTAGGTATCTAGATGAGACGGACAGTTTGTAGGGTTTTCTAGCTTAGTTGGTACATAGTATTAAATGTTTTAGTTAGTATGTTTTAGTTTTGTTAGCTGTGTTAGTTCAAGGTGAGTACTGCATTTTTTTGAATTTTATCTGCTGAAGACTTGTTAACTGACTTTCTTTTTATTTTATTACATTTTAAGGTTTTGTATCGTAGCATGCTTTGCTTGTTTGACTCGATGTGAATGATTCTATGAGTTGATGTGTTGCATCTGCAGCACCTGCTACTTTTTTACACAAGAGTTGGCAAGGCACAAGGATATACTTCCTCAGTTTAGCCTGATTACTTATATTTGTTAATGTTTAGTTTTTTCGCGCTTGTAGTTATGATTCACTGCATTCATGTATTTTTTGTATTCATGTTATATATGTGAATGGTACATGTACTTTCAATAGATTTAACTTTTTGATGGTTGTGTTGGATTACGAAGCGACTGCTAGGCTTTGTGATTCTTTGCACATTAATTATATATAATTTTATAAAGAAAAGTGCTAAGATGTAGGTTGGCCTAACATAAGTCCTTTCATATCCATCATAGTACTCTTGTACATTTGCTTACGTAAACTCTTATGTGTGCATTTTTTATTGTCTTACTTTGTATTATTTGTGTACAGATTGGCCTATTGCTTCCATTGCATTTCATTCTGAAGGTGAACTGCTTGCAGTAACTGCAGGCCATAAGGTCTTGATACCAATTTAACTGCACTCATGTCTCTTAATGTTGTTTTGCAATGGATATTTGATGAACTTAAATCATTATGTTGACTGTAGCTTTTTTATTTCAGCTGTATTTATGGCAGTACGACAGTAGAGGTGTGACTTCTTCTTCACCTGCTATTATATTGAGGACTAGACGTTCTCTTCGTGCTGTGCATTTCCATCCACATTCTGCCAGACTTCTATTAACTGCCGAGGTAATCTCAAATGGGAAAAGAAAGTAGCTAAAAAGGAACCCGTCAAACGAACCAATGGGTTGAATGTGCTAAAAGTTGCTCAAAGTGTTATCTTTAATGTAAGCAACCCCGTATACTTTATAATTACCTGTTTTCACTTTAAGTTTGAAACTATTTGAAACTTGTATATGTATTGAATCATTGAACTGGTGTTGCAGGTAAATGATCTTGACTCTTCAGATTCTACAATGGCACATGCAACATCTTAGTCTTATATGCATTACCCGCTTCCTGCTGTATATATTGGTAATATTCATCGCATTGACTGTTTGTGTTTTGCAGCTGATATACCATTAGCTCCCTTACAATTAATGCAGACGGATGGTGCTTCAAACATGGATATATCTGGTATTGAAGATATGTTGTTCTTTGCAGGTATAACTTTAGGGATGTTTAAAATAAATTTTAACAATTGAAGTCACTAATTTTGATCCGATTTGCATGTGTGTATATGTATATTTTTAATTGCTAATTGCTCAAAAAAGGTAACCAACTTTGGTCCATTTTCTGTTTAAGGTAACCAACTTTGGTCCTTTTTCTGTTCAAGGTAACCAAATTTGGTCCATTTTCTGTTCAAGGTAACCACCTTTTCCTGTTTCAGTTTTAGCCAGCAATTAATAATATACTACCTGGATTGATAATATTTCATACAAATGTGTTGAAATTACTTCCCCTATTATATTTGTTGCTAGAGCGTTGTCAGTAATCAGATAATGGATGAGGATAATTTCTTGTTTGTGTGGGTATTAACTTTAACTAAATTATGCCTACTCATTTTTTTCCTAGTTTGGCTCCAATTCGTTCCTGAAAGTGGAAATGGATGATCCCTCAATTCAAGCTCTAGAGTTCCTAATAGTAGATGAAAGGAAGAGTAAATGGTAAGGCTATCTTTTTGAGGTCTGTATGTGTTGGAGTTTACATTTAAATTTACATTAATGTCCTTGCCCTGTCCCATTCCATTTAGTTCCAAAAGTTGTTATGAACCGTTTCATGTGGGTGTCTACTCAATTACTTGCAAGAGAAAAACCAGTTTCAAATGCCCAAAACTTCCATGTTATGCTGCCTTTAAGAGAAAAACCAGTTTTAAATGCTGTAATTCCTGAAGAACTTGTAGAAATTCAAGCCTTCTTGAGATGGGAGAAAAAGGGCCCATTTTTTTTCTCAACCATGTTAGTTTTACAACCTGACTGGTTTGACCCGCTGCATAACCAGCCCATTTTTTGCCCCAATCTACAACTTGAGTGATTTTATGATATTGTCATGTGTAGTGAGATAAGCAAAGCTCAAGATAGACTCACGTATTTTCTCAGAGTGTATATGTGAATTATACAACATAGTGAACTTTTGAGAATAATTATGTCAACTGCCGGGCGTGGAGACGAAGGGGATGTTGGGCAGCGTATCCGTGATGAAATTCTAGTCTCCAGGTGCCACAATTTTCTTATAATTATTTTCTGGTCGATAAAGTTTCATAAATCTCCCTTTAGTTGAAGCTATTATCAATTCACTTATTTTCTAACCGTAGAGAAATAACGATTGCGTGGATGGAATGATGGAAGAAAGGCATCAGAAGCTGCATAATAATACAAGCTCTGATGATGTTGTGATCTGTGAGGTACAGGGGTGGCTTGAGGGTAAAGCCGCTAAAGCAAAGATTTTAGGCTTCATCTTCTTATTGGCCCTGTCACTCTTTCTTTATAGATATATTCTTTACTAAACTGAGCATAAATGTATTGACTATTTTACACATTGCAATTTTTTTTAACTAAACTGATTTTTAATTAATTTACATCAAAAAACAAAACAAAAAAAAATTATAATTTCAAAATTAAAATAATAATATCTAAACTTTATTGATAACAAGGCCCCTTTTAAAAAGTTCGTTCAAGGCCTTTAAATGGCTTGAGAGTTCAGCCAACCCTGAACAGGCATATTGCATTTGAAGCTATATTCATATTCTTTGAGGCTTGTATTAGACTTAAAAATGCTTGAGTCAATTATTGGTCTGTAGTTTATAATTGTGGGGAATACAAGTATAATACCTCACTTGGTTATAGACTCTGTTTATAACTTTATGAGAGACCTTGCTCGTAATTTTGGGTTTATTTGTTAATAAAAAAATGCCTATTTTTTTGTAATATAAATGTTATACATTGGTGTTAGTTCATGATTGGGTCCAGATCTAATCTAAGTTTTGTGCTTACATAGGAAACTGATAGGTGCTTGATATTATCTGAGTGGATACGTAGCCGAAAAACAAGATAAGCTTGAATACATTGATGATCCATAAACGATCACTGTTGTCGATCAGCAAGAGATAGTAACGGGAATGGGACCGACACGGCCTCCAATGCTGCTGGGTGTTACGTGATGGAAATCAACTACAAGGGTCTGGGTAAGGGTGGCACGAGAGGCTGAGCATCAGTGGTGGTCTACAAGACGTGTTGGGATTCAGGTTGCATAATATGTAATATGTTAGGATAACTTGGGTCTTTAATGTTTTAATTTGTAAATTTTAAGTGAAATGTTTTATAAAATATTGAAAATTCTATAAATGCATGGTTCTAAAATTATAAACATCATAGCAGGTTTAATATAGAAAATGGCTGCAAAAAAAAAATAAATAAATAAAAAACAATTTTGCAACCGCAAAAACGGTCAGAACTTTGTTAAATACAAGAGGTCGCAAAATGGTTGCAAGTTTGTAAAAGGTAAGCGGTCGCAAAACTGTCGCAACTAGATTGTCTCACATAACCAATGAAAACAGTCGCAAAATTTGCAACCGCTCTTTTGGTTGCAAAACCTGATCGCAAAGATTTAGTAGCGGTCGCAAATTGGTTGCAATAGGGCAATTGCGACAAGTGTTTTTCCAACCGCATGATTGATCACAAAACAGTCGCAATAGAGCAATTGCGACTGTTTTACGACCGTAAATGCGGTCGAAAATACCCAGTTTTCTAGTAGTGAATTACGATTTTACCATCAGTTAAAAATTATGTTTTTGCCCTCACTTAAAAATAAAATACGCTTATGCTTCCAGCCAAATATTTCAATTTTGCCCCCCGTTAAAAATTACGATTTTTCCCCGTTTCAATTTATAGTTTTGCCATTAGTTTTTTTCCCTTAAAAATACGATTTTCCCATCAGTTCAAAATTATGTTTTTACCCCCACTTAAAAATAAATTTACGCTTTCGCTCCCAGCTAAAAATTCCAGCTTTGCCCTCGGTTCAAAATTACGATTTTGCCCGGTATAAATTTATAGTTTTGCCATTAGTTTTTTTTTCCTCACAGCCAAGTTACGGTTTTACCCTCACCTTAAATTTACATTTTCCCATCGTTTTTGTTTGTTTTCCTTGTGACATTACAAGTTTGCCCCCAGTGTAAAATTACAGTCGTGCCGACAACTTCCTGGCACTCCCCCGTTGGTCCATTTAGTTTACAATTTATCCCCGAATTAAAATTATAATTTGGCCCTCAGTTAAAATTTACGTTTTTCCCATCATTTTAGTTTTTTTTACCATAACTATAAAGGTTTTGTATTTTAATTGGTTTACTAGATTATATTTTTTTTTTTTTCGTATCAAGGAGTTACCTAACACTAGCTCATTAGTCCGGAAAAATTACCGTTTTACCCTAAGTTCAAAATTACGGTCTTATCATCGTTTTTGTTTGTTTTTTTTTTCCTAGCAAAATTATAGTAGTCTTTTTTTAATTGGTTGAGAATTATTTGGCCATCGCCCCGCAACGCGGGCGGCGCGTCTACTAGTTTTCATCTATATTTGACTTGAGAGAGAGAGAAGAGATTGAGAGGGAGAGAGAGAGGCCCAACTTTGAGCTAAGGCGGCCTAATAATTAGCAAAAGCCCATAGTAAGGATAGACACTATAAAGTGGGATTCCAGTTTCCAATTACAAATATTTCCACACCATCTCCTCCTCCACGCTTTTGGTTGAAAGCATTTCAACAGACTATTTCTAAAACTGTAAGCACTCCTTCTTCTGCTCACTTTCTGTATTATTTTTCCAAGTAAGACTCTCTCTCTTTCTCTATACATATCTCTTTATATATGTATATATGTATGTATCTATAAATTTGATTTTAATCAACATTTTTATCAAGTTAAAAGTGGAACTTGTTACTTTCTTAATACGACTTAGAATTGCAGCGTGAGCTTATGTGTATTGCTTATAAACATATAGTTTTACCAAAATAAGAGGGATGTGGATTTTGGAATTATCTTTCCAATCCATATTTGTTGGATATTATGTCCTGTTCGATACGTCAACGCTGTCGACCGGGTCTTGACCCGTAAGAGTTACACCTTGGGCAACGAACTAAAATCCACTTAACCTGTTTAACTGGTAATTATGAACAGCATACGAGACAGATCATAATTATTTATGATCATAAGCGGGTACTAACTGAGAGACGGGTACATGGACCGGGTGACACGGGTATTCTCACCCACCGCCACTTGTCATGCACCACCCTTTTGGCCAATGGAAATACATGCAATTTTGCATGAACGCCACTTGTCATGCACCACCCTTTTGCCAATGGAAATACATGCAATTTTGCATGAATGTCACTTGGCTTGCATGCATGAGGGTCCATGTTTTATATATTGGTTGTGGGTCTTGTATTTGGTAGAGTTGGATGAACTAAAGAGAGTTTTTAGTTGCAACAAAATGCTCTAACCACACCCAAAATATAACTCGCCATTGCCGCAACCGGTCAGCACCATCGGCCGCCGCCGCATGACCGCTGGCCGCCTGCACCTCGCCACTCGCCGCCAGCCGCGGGCCACTTCCGTCGCCGCCCCGCCGCTGCCGTCGCCGCCCCGCCACTAGCCGCCGCCAGCCGCTGCCAGCCGCCAGCTGCCGCCGCTTGGCGCCGCCTCGTTCGTCGCGTTTCGTTGGTTCGTATACTAGCACTTGTTCGTTGAACCTCGGTGTCTCGACCGGTTAGTCATTAACCGAGGTATATTTTTCTCATCGGTAGTTAAATATATTTTTACTTTGCTCGTATTTGCATGTAACCGGATCCTGTCGGGTTTCGTTTTTGTTGATCATTAGTTTATTTCCGCTGCGTTTTATTAATTAACTTGTTTAATTAATTAACTATTATTTATTTATTGAACCGGGTTTTGATAAATATATCTTGACCGATCACCTTGGAAACCCAACAGTGGTATCAGAGCCTTGGTTACAACCATAGTCACATAATTCGCTGATTAGACCACGATTCCCGTTCTGGATCGTCTGTACCAATTCGCGGTACGATTGCGATCCGGGATCGCTCCGGATCGCGTTTCCAAGCAAAAAATTGGCGTTCCAATTTATCATTCAATCGTAACAGCGATAAAGAGAAAAGTAATAGGGATGAAGATGAATATGAAGTTCTGCATTAAAAAAGAGAGATGGAGATGAACCTGCGAGATAGAGATGGAGGAAGAAACCTGTATGGAGAGGAGAAGGAGATGTCATGCGATGGGAAGAAAATAACGTGACGGCAGTTCTTTTTTAGGGTTTACCAATATACATCATATTATTTATTTTATTTCTTTTTTAACCAAATAAGGTTTTAACCTTAATGTTACAGTTTTGTCTAAATTTGACCCTAAGTATTTTCTAATTTGTTAATTTTCTTCTTTTTTGAGTTTATTTACTGTACATATAGCTTGGTTAGTTTTACATGAGTATATTAAAGAGTTTTTGTGCTTCTTTATGTTGTACATCGTACCACATTGTATGGTACATCGTACCAGAGCGACCCGGAATGAGTCTACCCCCTATCGTACCCAATTTTACGGACCTAGCGAATTGCGATCCCGTTCTACGTCCCGTACTGGAGCGTACCGCGAACTATGTGACTATGGTTACAACATACGAGTCGGTACCGGTCTTTTAACCGGAGTTAGAGCACAGACTTTATTTATTTAAAGTTTATGATCTAAGTATTTCTAAGGGCACTTTTATTTTGGTCAATATTTTATTTGTTTTGCTTGACCAAAACATTGCCCGGTTTATTTTGTGATTGTTGTGCGATGTGTAAATCCGGCCCGACCTTTTTTTTGTGGTTGTATATTTTATTCGGTTTTGTAATTATTATTTTTTTGGCCACCGAGATGGTTCAAAGTTGTAATAGATTAGTTTAAGGTTTTGGCCCGTCTTGTGGTTCAAAGTTGTAATAGATAGGGTTTTTGTCTTTGTTGTATTTACTTGTTAAATATTGTTGATACGAAGACCCGAAGCAAGCCTGAAGCAAAACCGAATGACAAGAGGAGTCTTGGAGTTAGTGGGAGTTGCTTAAGACAACAAGATGCACTCAAGTCCATCCTTGTGGTTGTTTGTGTGTTGTGACCCCGTGACCCGTTTGATCTTGCTATTAGGCTCTAGCAAGATCGAACAATTTTGGCCATATGGATTTACATATTTATCTTGCTATTGTGGTTGCTTTTATCTTATAAATTGTTATAACGTAACCAACCTAAATACCAACATGTTTTAAAAGGAGTTTTAAAATATTAAAAACAATCACATTAAAACAAGTTCTAAATTGTTTTTACAACTTGTTAAAGTTTTGTTATAAAACAAAGGTTGTTTTTGAAACAAATAATAACCAATTAAGTTTTGCAAAATTAAATTAATTTTATTTTCCAAAACGATCAACTTAATAGTTTTCTATTAACTTAAAATTGGTTATTCTAAGTCGCGACAAACTTAGTTTTATAGGTTATCTAAAACTAATTGTCTCGAGAGGTGAAAGGGTCCTTTTGGTTATGTCGCAAATTTAATATCTAAATTAAAACCGACTATAACGACCCTATTTGGTAAAAATTAAAATCAATAGTCTATGCCATCCTACTACTAGTAACACTTGGGGCATAATGCGAACCATCAGTGTTGGAGCCACAGCACGACACTTTGTGTCTAGTTTATCCTTCCAAGGTGCAAGGGCTTCGTCGACACATCCGACCCTTCCACATGTGACCGTTTTAGGACGACTATTACTTTTCTTCTCGTGTTACGTGCCCCAGTTGTCTCGAGAAAAAAAGTCGCATAGATGAGGCTAAACGTATCAATGCAAGGACAATAGGTTATCCTCGCAGCCTCATAAACCCCGAGAGTTGTGCTTTTCTCACAATTGACAATCGTTGTCAGTCCGCTTGAACCTCTTGCTAATGCTGCATGCCCCAGCTGCCTTTAGAAAGAGCTTATAACCGGATTATCATTCCTTATCGTCTCACCTCACGAATTAAGGAGATATACATCGAAAATACTAATTAATATCACCTTGCTTATATAACAGATGTCTAACAAAAACAACTCCTTCATTCTCAAGTCTATACTTGAAAAGAAATAAAAATTTTGAATAACACCAACCTTCTCGAATGGCACCGCAATATGAGAATAGTTCTTAAGATGGAGGAAAAGTTGTATATCTTAGATGGCCTAGTCCCTACCGAGCCTGAAAGTAATTCTACTACTGCTCGCAAGGCACTGGAAACATAACGAGGATGCCGTTGAGGTAGTCTGCCTTATGAAAGCCACCATGTCTCCTGAACTTCAGAAGAACATGGAAGATATGGATGCTTATGACATGATCCAGCAACTGAAAGGCATGTTCCAGAAACAAGCCCGACAGGAGCGATATGACACCATGAAACAGCTCATAAGCTGTAAAATGCTGGAAGGATCATGTATCAGTACTCATGTGCTAAAGACGGAAGGATACATTGACCAAATGAACAAACTTGGTTATTCCACAAAACCAACCAAGTCCTAATGGTCAAGTCTAGTGGTGTTAAGAAGCCCAATAACAAGAAAAGGAAACATAAGAGAAAAGGCAAGAGAAAGGTTGTTGTTACTGCCAGAAATGCCACCAACAACAAGCATGTTGCAAAACCACACCCTCCTAGGAGCGTCAGTGCTTTGAATGCAACCAAATGGGCACTGAAAGGAAACTACCCATAGTATCTGGCCAAGCTGAGGATAAACAAGGCTAATAACATTGGCACTTCTTCTGATATTCTCATTTATGTTATCGAACTTTTCACTGTTTCTAGCAACACATGGGTATTTGATACCTGATGTGGTTACCACATCATTAATGTCTTGCAAGAGCCTGAAAAGTGAAAGCAACTGAAACAAGGCCACCTGGAAACTCATAGTTGGTAATAGAAAGAGAGTTCCAGTTCATACAACTGGAACTTTTTGTTTTTCATGTTCCCCGGGCCTTGTAGTTACTTTAAATAACTGTTTATATGCACCTGGTTTGACCAGAAACATTATTTCAGTTTCTTCACTGTTTGAACAAGAATTCAATTCAAGTACGTTTTAAATGGTTCTTCTATTGTAGCCTACTTGAATGATGTCTTTTATTTTGAGTATGAACCTCAAAATGGTATTTATGAGATTAATGTTCAAACAAGTAATAACATATAATCTTTCTAAACGTAACAAAGCTAGCATAAATGAAACATGTTTATGGCATTGCAGACTTGGCCACATAAGTAAGGCACGCATAAAATGGCTCCAGTCCAAGGGGATTCTTGAAGCCACTAGACAGGACTCCTTTGATGATTGCGAATCTTGCTTAGCTGGCAAACTCACAAAGCACCCCTTCACCAATGTTGGTGAACGGATCAATGGTTTTCTAGAACTCATTCACATGATGTACATGGCCCTTTCAGAACCATGTCTAGAAACCATGACTAAAACCAGCTTGATAGAAAGATAAAAGTACTTCGATCAGATCAAGGTAGTGAATACCTCAGCATTGAATTTCTAAATCATCTGAAAGAGTGTGGAATAGTTTCACAACCCTCTCCACCTAGCACACCCCAACTCAATGGCGTGAGTGAAAGGTGAAATCGAACTCTACTTGATATGGTTCGATCGATAATGTGTAGAACTAACTTGCCTCACTCCTTTTTGGATCATGCTCTTATGACCGCTACCCGCATTATCAATTTGACTCCGACTAAAAGGTAAACAAAATCGCCATATGAGACATGGCATGGGCGTAAACCCGATTTGGAATACCTTAGAGTATGGGGATATGATGCATACATCACAAATGATTCTGATGATAAGCTCGATCCTCGAGGCGAAAAGGTTGTTTTCGTCGGATACTATAAAGAAACGGATATTATTTCTACCATCCTGATGCAAATGTGATTTCCATCAAACGGAAGGGACACTTTCTTGAGGAAGAACTTCTTAATCGAGAAACTGGAAATAATGTGGTTGATCTTGAAGAAATTCGAGAACCACAAACAACCGCTAATGAAGTCGGACTGTCTGATCAACAAGTAGTTGTTGCCAATGAATCAGACATAAAACACAAGCATTTGCAGAAGTAGTAGAATTCGCAAGAATTTGATAGATTTCTATGGTATCTAAAAGGTCCCGAAATCTCATTAGTAGCTGAGTCTAACGACGAACCTGCTAACTACAAACCTGCAATCTTAGATTCAGAATCTGAGAAATGGCAAGAAGCCATGAACGTCGAGATGCAATCTATGCATAACAATCAAGTATGGGACTTGGTTGAGCTACCCCCGAATCTCAGGCAGTAGGGAGAAAATGGTTTTTCAAGAGAAAAACCAATATGCATGTAAGTGCAGTATTCGGTGACTGAAGATATCAGTGTTAGACAGAAATGATTGCAACAGTTAAGGGGGAGACTGTAAGTGCAGTTCCTGCCGGGTAACTGTCGCTTATCAGTTCCGTATTAATCAAAACAGAAGTCCAAGTTAAAGTCAACAATAATGAAGAATTCAAGACCACATGAAGACCAAGGGGAGTTTGTTAGTGCACTTTAGGTGATAAGCGCATGTCTCCCATTCTTTAGGGTCTTTATTGTACTTTTGTTGAAAGTTAGTCCCAACTTTATCCTAGGGACATTTTGTCCAAGTTTTATGTCTAGGAAAGGTCAGGGGTTTATATTAGGGACAAAAGTCAGGGTTTTGGTGTAGATTGTTTGTCCGAGTATAGTCCTAGTCTATATATATGTGTTGTATAGGATTAGGGCATCATCCATGGATCAGGAAATCGATCAAGAAGAAGCTTTGTGCACCTCTCCTAACTTCTTGTTCCTCCTGGTGTGCACATCCTAGAGAGAGAGGGAGACTATGTGTTAGTGAGAGAAAGCTTGGTTTAGATCTTAGTGATCTAAACCAGCTTGTAGATGATGTATACTCTTTTGGTTTGTAATCTGTGATGACTGATTCAATAATAAAGAGATTCATCTTCTACATCTTTCTATCTTTGTTCATATCTTGTTCTTCATGTCTTGAATCAAGTGCAATGTTTGATGTTCGTCATCGATCCGGTGCTTTCACAGTGGTATCAGAGCATGGTTACTGATTCGGAATGGTCTAACCGCCTTCCGAATCACCATTGCTCTTGATTTGATGTCTGTTTCCGCCAAACATCTTGAAGACGTGAAGATTCGACATAAAACTTGAAGACAATGAAGCTGTTCGTCGGTTGTGATGGTTTTTCTTTTTGGTAGATCTAGGGTTTTGATCTGAAAAAGGCTCTGTCCGATTTTTGTAAGTGTTATACCCGTCCGAGTTTCCTTTCAGTGTTTGTGCTTCAGGATTATTGATGAACTAGTGTGAAGTCACACTTGTGAGATATCCCTGAAGCAATTTCCTCTTGTTCGACTAAGAAGTCAGGGTTTCCTTCTTTAAGTGGTCAGGACTTTGTGGTCAGGGCTTTGGACATCAGGGTTTTTCCTTTTTAAGAGGTCAGAGTTTTCTTTCAGAGTTTAAAGTTAGGGTTTTTCTTCAGAGTTTCTTTTTTGGAGTCCAAGTTTAGGTGTCCAAGTTTGGAGTCCAAGTTTAGGTGTCCAAGTTTAGGTGTCCAAGTTTAGGTGTCCAAGTTTGGAGTCCAAGTTTAGGTGTCCAAGTTTAGGTGAGTGAGTCCGAGTTTTAATTAAAAAAAAAACTTTATTTGGTCCGAGTTTCTTTAATATTATGACTAGGATCCGAGTTTGAGCTATTCAAAATTTGTTAAGAGTTGATTGGTCTTTGACGGTTTACGAGCTTGTGCATGAAATAGCTCGTGTGTGATGGAGTTTTGTCACGTGTGTTTATGTTATTAATCAAGTATTGACGTGACGAAGTCGATTTCTCGGTTGACGACTAGTTAAAGATTGAGACTTATTAAGTTGCTGTTTAGAGTAGAGAAGATTAGTTTCTTGGTCCCTCTTTAGTAGAGAAGATTAGTTTCTTGGTCCCTCTTCCAAGACGGTTGCTAGTTAGTTCTCGAAATAATATGGTGCATCTTGTTAAGGGGAAGATCAGAGATGAAAGCCATCGGGGATTCAGTGGATTCATGAAGATAGGAGATTGATTTATGAAGATTCGTGACGAGATGAGATCGTACATGAAGGGTTGAAGATTTTTTATTAAGATGGTGGATGTACTTTTACAAAGTTCAGTTTGTTATTAACTTATCGAACTGAGCTTCATGTCTTTGCGAAATTTGAAGTTTTTGATGTTAGGCATTGGAAATCCGACGCTTCGTTCTTCTACTGGTTAGGTTTGAAGATTAATGTATCGAGCGATATTCCTACATGTGGTTATAGGTTGTTTCGCGTTAACTTGATTCGGGAGTAGTTTGAGGGGGAGGATCTACAGTGTTCGATGTTGGATTCTTCGGGTTTCTCAAAGCGGCCTTAAGTGATCGTCAGCAAGTCTTTAATTAGAAGGGTTGAAGATCGCTGTGCTCTACCTAAAAGATCAAGTCTCAGCTAAAGTTGAAAGCAGGCATGATATCATCAGTCAAGGGAGAGTCTCTAAGTGCAGTATCCGATGATTGAAGATTATCGATGCCACACAGAACTGATGCAACAGTTAAGGGGGAGACTGTAAGTGCAGTTCCTGCCGGGTAACTGTCGCTTATCAGTTCTGGTCAACCAAAGTAGAAGTCCAAGTTAAAGTCAACGATAATGAAGAATTCTAGACTACATGAAGACCATGCACTAATCAAGGGGGAGTTTGTTAATGCACTTTGGGTGAAAAGTGCATGCCTTCGAATTGTTAGGGTCTTTATTGTACATATCTTGGAACTTAGTCCAAGGTTTATCCTTGGACAATTTGTCCAAGTTTTGGTCTAGAACTTTGGTCAGGGGTTTGGTTTTTGTCTGAGTTTTGTCCCTAGTCTATATATATGTGTTGTATAGGATTAGGGCAGGCTCAAGGGAGAACGAAGGTGAGAAACCCTTGAGTGCTTGGTGCACCTCTCACAAGATCCCATCCATTCTCAATCACTGTGTGTATTCTAGAGAGAGAGAGAGACTATGTGTTAGTGAGAGAAAGCTAGGTTTAGATCTTTGTGATCTAAACCAGCTTGTAGATGATGTATACTCCTTTGGTTTGTGTAATCTGTGATGACTGATTCAACAATAAAGAGATTCATCTTCTACATCTTTCTATCCTTTGGTGTTTATGATTGTTCTTCATGTCTTGAATCAAGTGCAATGTTTGATGTTCGTCATCGATCCGGTGCTTTCACAATGCATGGAAATATACACACCTATAAAGCACGGCTAGTTGCGAAGGGTTTCACTCAAACTCAAAGTATTGACTATGATGAGACCTTCTCGCCCGTTGTTATGATTAAATCAATCAGGATATTGCTTGCCATAATTGCGTACTGTGATTACGAAACATGGCAAATGGATGTCAAAACCACCTTTCTTAATAGACATCTCTCTGAAGATGTCTATATGGTTCGGCCTAAAGGTTTCGTTGATCCTAAATATCCAACTAAGGTGTGCAAACCCAATAAGTCCATTTATGGACTCAAGCAAGCATCTCGTAGCTGGAATCTTCATTTTGACTAGAAGATCAAAGAGTTTGGTTTTGTCAAGAATGAAGATGAGGCTTGTGTTTACAGAAAGGTTAGCGGGAGCACCATATCATTCCTCATCCTGTATGTGGATGATATACTAATCATTAGAAATAACATCCATATGCTTAACGAAGTTAAACACCTTTTGGGATCTTGCTTCGCAATGAAAGATCTTGGAGAAGCTGCTTACATTCTGGGAATGAAGATCTATAGGGATAGATCTAAGCGGCTTCTAGGGCTAAGTCAAAGGACGTACATACACAAAATGATGACACGCTTCAAGATGGAAAACTCCAAGAATGGAGGTGTTCCTTTGACTAAAGAAACCGTGTTGAACAAATCGCAGTCTCCTTCAACGGACATTGAAATTAAGCAAATGGAAGTAGTTCCATATGCTTCAGCGATTGGTTCAATCATGTATGCTATGTACTAGACTTAACGTCTCGTATGCTTTAAGCATGACCAGTCGTTTTCAGTACAGTCCTGGCATTGCCCATTGGACTGCAGTAAAGAACATTCTGACGTACTTGAGAAGAACTAAAGATATGTTCTTGGTGTTTGGAGGAGTGGAAGAGGAGCTCACTGTAAGGTGTTACACTGATGCTGACTTCCAAAGTGACCGAGATGATTCTCGCTCACGATTAGGATTCGTATTCACTCTCAATGGAAGAGCTGTCTATTGGAAAAGCACCAAACAAAGTATAGTGGTGGATTCAGCCACTGAATCCGAATGTATAGTTGCATCAGATGCTGCGGAAGAATCTGCTTGGATGAAGTAGTTCATCAACGACCTCGAAGTGGTTTCAAGTATTCAGAAACCAATCAAGGTGTTCTGTGATAACACAGGAACCATTGCTCAAACCAAGGAGCCCAGATCACAGGGTTAAGCACATTCTAAGAAATTTCCACTATATACGGGAAATACTGGAATGAGGAGACATCTTAATAAGCGAAATAGACACAGATCAAAACCTAGCAGACCCGTTCTCTAAACCGATGACTCAGGACAAGCTATCGGTCTTAGATTGGATAACCATTTGTTTTGATTTAGTATTTGGATGTACGAACATTCAAACAGTTGTACCTTTTGAATTCACCTTTGATTTACTGGCTAAACACAAAGTTTGAATCTTACAACTGTGTTCGATTTTTGTACGTTTATTCCATGAATCTTGTATTCTAAATTATCCGTAGTCGGTCAGACTCGTGGGAACGACTCTGAATTAAGACTATTCTGACTTTGGACTCAAGGAGTTGACTTCCAAACTCACAAACCTCATTATGAATGACGTTGGATGTAACTCGCATCAAATCATCTTCATGGATCATGGTCATAAGATGTATTTGATTTAGGTATACTCATTTAGTATCCTCTGACCTGAGATACATACTAGAACTTTCGTTTACTAAAGACTATTCTTTGATCAGTGTCCAACGTTGTAGCGTAACTGCCAGTCATAAAGGCATTGGTTGGGAGTGGTTCTGAAGTTCAGTGGGAGTTGTATGTAGTCAAGATGGGATTCTGTACTCTTACATTATAATGTAACAGTTAGACATCTGGGCGCCCTCGTTTATTCAAACTGGTGAAGTGTAAGGCCTTACCCAACTTACTGTGTGTTTGATTGGACCACTTTGATTCTGTGAACGAGAACGATAATGATTGAACGCCATGTGAGATTGAATCTGATCCATGTCTCATTGTTCAATTGATGTCTTTTACAGAAAGGATAAATGACGAGAATTGCCATAAGTCTACTATCTTCATGTAGCAAGTCGTTGCTAAAGAGAAGATACCTTGGTTAATGACTTTAAAGTGTCATGACCTGTTGGGGGCAACTATGTGTAGCTAGGACACCGCTGGTTGTCTGCGTTGAGATCTTATCAGAGACCGTCCAAGTGGGAGCTGTTGGATATTATGTCCGGTTCGATAAGTCAACGCTGCCGACCGGGTCTTGACCCGTAAGAGTTACACCTTGGGCAACGAACTAAAATCCACTTAACATGTTTAACTCGTAATTACGAACAACATACGAGATAGATCATAATTATTTATGATCATAAGCGGGTATTAACTGAGAGACGGGTACATGGGCTGGGTGACACGGGTATTCTCACCCACCGCCACTTGTCATGCACCACCCTTTTGACCAATGGAAATACATGCAATTTTGCATGAATGCCACTTGTCATGCACCACCCTTTTGGCCAATGGAAAGACATGCAATTTTGCATGAACGCCACTTGGCTTGCATGCATGAGGGTCCATGTTTTATATATTGGTTGTGGGTCTTGTATTTGGTAGAGTTGGATGAACTAAAGAGAGTTTTTAGTTGCAACAAAATGCTCTAACCACACCCAAAATATAACCGGCCATTACCGCAACCGGTCAGCACCATCGGCCGCCGCCGCATGACCGCTGGCCGCCTGCGCCTCGCCACTCGCCTCGGGCCCCTGCCGTCGCCGCCCCGCCGCTGCCGTCGCCGCCACGCCACTAGCCGCCGCCAGCCGCTGCCAGCCGCCAGCTGGCGCCGCTTGGCGCCGCCTCGTTCGTCGCGTTTCGTTGGTTCGTATACTAGCACTTGTTCGTTGAACCGCGATGTCTCTACCGGTTAGTCATTAACCGAGGTATTTTTTTTCTCATCGGTAGTTAAATATATTTTTACTGTGCTCGTATTTGCATGTAACCGGATCCTGTCGGGTTTCGTTTTTGTTGATCATTAGTTTATTTCTGATGTGTTTTATTAATTAACTTGTTTAATTAATTAACTATTATTTATTTATTGAACCGGGTTTTGATAAATATATATCTTGACCGATCACCTTGGAAACCCAACAATATTAACATGGGCCGTTAATCTAGTAAATTGTTCTATGGGCTGCTCTAATTTATATCAACTTGATTATTAGGACGATTGAAATCAAAGAAAAAATATTTGTCATGTGTCAACGACTCAATGTTATATGCATGTTCCGGTTCAATAGAGCCAAAACCATTTTTTTGAAACCCGAGAACCCAAACCCGAAAAGCTGACCCCATATGGGAACCCAAACCTAGTATTGACTAGAAATAGTCAAATCTGATTATAAATTATATTGTGGTGATAGAACTTTGTTTTTATATAAAAACTAGTAAAAAGACCCGCGCGCGGTGCGGCGCGGGTACTTCGCAAATATCGAACGGATTAATCCAAACGTTATGTGATGTGTTAATCATATGAAAACGCACGTTTTGACGTCCTAGATTGAACTCAATGTATCTTATAGTTGCATTGCGATTGAATCAAAACGTAACGTAAATCAAATTTATATGATACAATCATAACGTATTATACACGACCCGACTAACTCGAATTTATATCGTCAAGCCAAAAGATCTCGAGGGGGTCAAAGTAGCATTTACAAAGTTCATAAAAAGTTAAGTGGTTAAAAATTACATTTCCTAAACTTAAGGGATAAGAAAGGGTAAAGATAAAATTTGATAAAGTTTTGGGGCAAGAAGGAAACTATAACAGAGTTGGGGCTGAAAAGGAAACTACCACAAAGTTGGGGTGTCAAAAACAAAGTATTTGTAAAATGGAGTAGTAGTTTAGGGACTAAATTTTCCATTTTATGAAACTTTGAAGATACCAAAGTCAAGGGGCTAAAATTGCAACATCTTGAAAGTATGGGGGAGGCAAAGCCGGTGTGATATAGTAAGGGCTAAAAATATTATTTCTCAATATTGAGGTGGCCTTGTATTTTATTGAAAAGTGGAAGAGTTGACCTTGTATTTTAATGAAAAGGGGTCGTTCATCTAAGTTCAAGCACCCTTAGAATTCGTTGACAACAAACAAATCACCATTATTTTGCATACTTTCAATTTTACAGCAATCTACCAGATAATTATATTATATTCACATACAAGATATGATAGTTGAATAGATGTAGATAATTATATTCACATACAAGATATGATAGTTGAATAGAATGAAGCTGTGATTTTTCATAAGAATTGAGGCTTTGCAAAGGCTATTCATTATCATGCTATTAATAATCGTAAAAAAAATGTATTTATCAACCGATGATAAAGGTATACGATTGCATCTATAAATTTAAAATAGGGGATAATCAAGATAACAAAATTATGAACCAGAGTATCACCGTCTTTTTGATTAAAATACGGAAGTGATTTTAATTAGAATAAGGCATTTTTAATCAAAATGATATAGTTTTGATAGGTTTTCCGTGTAATGTTATACGTCTAACAACACCGTATTCACTTTCCCCTTTTAATATATGTATATAATTTTCTATGATATTGAATAATACCTTATTATTCAGTGTACTTTAATCACTTGTTTTATCTTCTTATATTGTATCAGGTATTAGATAATATGCTATTTTAATAAAATTCTTTGATTAATGATTAAAATAATCTTTAGATGATTTTCATGTGGATAGAAAAAACATTTTGTATTGATGGCCTTTGAGTTGGCTATTCATTTATGTTCAGTACTAGTTAGATGCCCCGCCCGCGTTGCGGGGCGGTGGACGAATAATGAGCGAGTGTTAGGCAGCAACTCATTGACACGAAAAACAACTAAATCGAGTCAACAAATAAAAAAAAACTTTTATATTTTTTATAAAAAAAAACTAAAACAATGGCAACATTGTAATTTTTAACTGAGGGAAAGTTGTATTTTTTTACTGGGGTAAAATCGTAAATTGCCAAAACCTAAAGTGATGGCAGTACTGTAAATTTGAAGGGGGGGAAAATTTGAAATTTTAATACGGACAAAGTCGTAATTTTGCACCTAGGGTAACAGCGTAATATAAATTTCAACTACGGGCACAATCGTAATTTTAAGCTGGAGGCAAAAGCACAATTTTATTTTGAACCGAAGGCAAAATCGTATTTTTGAGCTGGAGGCAAAAGCATAATTTTATTTTGAAGGGGGGAAAAACGTAATTTTCAACTGAGGGCGAAATCGTAATTTTTTTAACGGGGAAAAATAACATTTGATGGCAGTCCGGGGGGGGGGGGGGAATTGAAATTTTAATAGGGACAAATTCGTAAATTTTCACTTAAAGCTAAAACAATGGCAACATTGTAATTTTTAACTGAGGGGAAGTTGTATTTTTTTACTGGGGTAAAATCGTAAATTGCTAAAATCTAAAGTGATGGCAGTCCGGGGGGGGGGGGGGGATTTGAAATTTTAATAGGGACAAATTCGTAAATTTTCACCTAGGGTAACAGCGTAATATAAATTTAAACTACGGGTACAATCGTAATTATAAGCTGGAGGCAAAAGCACAATTTTATTTTGAACCGAGGGCAAAAGCGTAATTTTGAGTTTGGGGCAAAAGCATCATTTTGTTTTGAAGTGGGGAAAACGGTAATTTTCAACCGAGGGCGAAATCGTAATTTTTTTAACGGGGAAAGAAACATTTTTAACAGAGGGCAAAATCGTAATTTTTAGCTGCGGAGGAAAAATATTTTTATTTGGGACAAAAGCGTAATATTATTTTTAGCTGGGGGCAAAAACGTCATTTTAAAATGGATATAAAATAATAAACTGGTTGGTCGAACGGGAGAGTGGCAGACGAAATCGTAATTTTGACTTGAGGGCAAAATCGTAATTTTTAGCTGGAGGCAAAAGCGTAATTTTAGTTTGAGCTAGGGGCAAAACGAAAAAAAAAAAAAAAAAAAAAAAAAAAAAAAAAAAAACTTATTTTTCAACGCCGCCCATTTTGGCCAATGGGAGCCATGTGCCGACATTGTACTTTGTAGTGTATATAATTGTTAGGAGGTTTAGTCTGCATGCTATTGCTATTGCATTTAAAGGCTCCTGTCCATGTCCAGGTATTGGCCCATAAAAAAAATTAAATGCAATCTGATTTCACTTAAATTGCCTCTAACCTTGATTTGCTAGGTTTTTAGCCATAATATACATGTAATATTCCAATTACTCTTGCTGATAAAGCATTCAACACATTTTTTGCTCTTTTTTAAACAAATAATGTTTTTGTTTACAATTCAAAAAAAAAAGAGTGAATTGCAAGTTTTGTCCTTTATCTTTAGGCCATTTTGCAAGTTTTGTCCTTTATGTTTAAAGTTGACGAGTTTTGTCCTTTATGTTTGAAAATCAAGCACGTTTTGCCCTTTGGGGCAAAACGTGCCTGATTTTTAAGGACAAAACGTGCTTGATTCTTTAAACATAAAGGACAAAACGTGCTTGATTTTTAAACATAAAGGACAAAACGTGCTTGATTTTTAAGGCCCAAAGGGTAAAACGTGCTTGATTTCAAACATAAATGACAAAACTCGTCAACTTTAAACATAAAGGACAAAACTTGCAAAATGGCCTAAAGATAAAGGACAAAACTTGCAATTCACTCAAAAAAAAATTATGATACGATGACCTTAAAATGCCCGTCCCCCGGACGGGTATAGAACTAGTTGACTATTGACCTGACCAGCAATTGGATTGGGCAGTTTACCGTTTGATCTGAATAATTCATATCTTACCAACCACCATTGTCCGTCATATTACCACCTTCCCTCCCGCTAACATCAATCGCGTTTTCACTGTTATACGGAACTTTAGCGTTCAGAGACGGCTTAATCTTTCCTGAGCCCTAAAACGGAATTCGAATCTAAGGCTTTTCTTATAGAAAAACCTTTTAGCTGGCCTACTCATTTATCCCCACCTTAGACTGGCAATAATAGACTAAAATAATTATATCCTATATATACAAAGATAAAAATATGTATACTAAATAACATAAGTAAAAATTTATTTAGAAATGAAAATTTTGTGACCCTAAAAATTTGGGGTCAATATCACTAATATGCTTGTGGATTGTTTGTTTTCAGGATGGACGATGGGATCGACACAAAGCTTCTTCAACGTGAAGAAGAAGAGGAAGGTGACCTAAAACAAAGGATATGGGTAGAATCGAAAAAGATATGGAGGGTTGCGTTGCCAGGTGTCATATCAAGGGTTTTTGCATTCGGAACTATCGTTGTCACCCAATCATTTGTTGGACATGTTAGTGACATAGAACTTGCTGGCTACGCACTTGTTCAAACGCTTACTGTCCGATTTGTCAACGGAATACTTGTAAGCTAACCATACTTGTTTAGTTATAACTAATAAAATGGTCATTAAAACCATCTATCCAGACCAATATTCCATTAAATTTGACCACTTTCCTTATTATTATTATTCGAATGTATCAACAGTTGGGAATGTCAAGTGCAACCGAAACCCTTTGTGGACAAGCATTTGGGGCCGGGCAACACCATATGATGGGTATTTACTTACAACGATCATGGATCATTGACTTTATCACTTTGACCGTTTTGCTCCCACTTTTCATCTTTGGTACCCAAATCTATAAACTTGGTGAGGAAGAAGCGATAGCAAACTGTAACACCCCAACCCGGAAGGGCTGACGTGTCACAATAACAGTGATATCATAAACAAAAGTCATAATTCCATTTATTTATTTGACAAGGATACAACCACACGACAATTTAACTTAAGGTTAATATACAAGCGAAGACATCCGACTTGATTAACTAATATCTTCAGATTTATTCCTAGACTTTATTCTTCTCTCTTTTCCCCGCCCAAAGTAACCTGCTGACCTGTAAATACAAAATTTATACGGAATGAGCCGAATGCTCAGTACGGAATTATAGGCTCAAAGAACAAATAACGCTTTATATGCAATGTTATTCGGAGGAAACTTATTTTCGAAAATGATACGATGCAAGAACATAATTTCATAATTATATCTTACAGATGTACCCATGAGCAAACTGAAAACGTGACAATACACAGGTAGCTACTCCTGCATACTTATCACACGAGATGGCCAGTTGGCATACCTGCTATCCACCTCATTAACTTAATTTCTAGGATCGATCCATACGCCTCCTAGTAGCTTTGTACCACACTTGTACCTAGGGACGCCGTGAACTAATCTCTCCGTCACAGATGGAGCACATGCTGTTGATGCCGCAACAACATGCTCGTGGGACACTCCACGAGAAGCGATACTCAGGGTATCAGAGTACAAATGGTCTTATTCACATAACTTATAAAACTTATTTTCATAACAGAACGGAACATATATTGGAACATGCGATAATGAGTACAACTAACATAATATTATCGCATGACATGAAAGCTTAAATCAAATGATTATAATAGAATTCGAACGGACTGTCAAATGAATCGATACTCAAAGACGTGAAGAGTTTTAAAAATATATAGTAATTTAGTGGGTTATAACAATTTGAATATGAAGCAATAAGGAGTGGGGTAAGGATCCGTACCTTAAAAATTCCAACGTTATGCTACCTTGTGATAATATTTCAGATTTATACGGCAGAGTTTAGACTACTGATTAGTCTTTTAACCTAATTTAAATAACATGCATACAAACTAGGTTAGTAACTTAATACAGCATTTACGATAACTCACGAGATCAAATTCTCACAACGAACGACAAAGTGCGATACTTAAACATCCATCGAATTAACGACGAACGACAAAGTACGATACTTAAACTCATCCATCGAATTAACAACGAACGACAAAGTACGATACTTAAACTCATCCATCGAATTAACGACGAACGACAAAGTACGATACTTAAACTCATTCATCGAATTAATGACGAACGACAAAGTATAACCCTAATGTGGGCAGCACTTAAACATCCATTGGATATATTGATCGATCGGACAATGAATCGTATCAGCGATTGAGTTATTACCCTGTTCTGCAGCAGCACCCCCTACTAATTAGTGTTTAGTGTGTGTTACTGGTGATAAACAGAACATAACTCGGTGTATTTTGTGAATTTCTTCGTCGTTTTTGTGCCCAAAATCACGTCCCAAGCTCCTGTATTTATAGGTGAATTTTGACCCTTAGGCGGCCCGCGTGAGAATTAAGCTTAACTTGAGGCGGCCCGCGAGAGAACTTATTTTATGTATAGGATTGCCACGTGTGGGACTAGGCTAGCTGAGTCGACGAAATCATTAAATTCAACTTCGTCCGCAAGTTATTAAGATAATCGTTAAGTAGGGAATACCCCCCCCTGAGTTTTAGGGGCCCTAATCCTGATTCTGAAAATTCTGAAAATTCTAGGGTTTGTACAGAATTACTTGGGTGTTTTAATTAGGGTTTCCTAGTGGGTAATTTATAATTAAAATAATAGTTTTGGTTGATATACAGAAAGATAGATCATAATATAAATATATATTATTATTATTCTTTTATTTTCTAGAATAATGATTTTTAAATTTAGGGTTATTACAACTATTACCCCCTTAAAAGAAATTTCGTCCTCGAAATTTTTCAAACATATCGCATAAGTAACAGAAACGAAATTTTCATAGCAGAGTTACTAACTTATATAACCAGAATCTCCTAACCACACATGTGTATCTGAAATTCATAACTAAGGTCATGACTATACTTGTCAATTTCCTTATATATGTGCCCTAATGGTCCTTCTATAACGTATCTTAATAAAATATCTTACCGTATGATAAGTCAATAGAGACTTACAGATACTTAGAGTGACTATTAGTACTGATATTTCCTACATAGATATGCTTAGTCATAACTAAAATATATTCACATAAGGTAAAGCATAAATGACCGTAAACAGAAACAATTGAACATATATCAAAGAGCAAGATTTACCGTTACTCGACTAAAATTCTATTACTAGAATAGATTAGGGTATAGAGAACGAATTGATTCTTCAGATTCCCATGTTGCTTCGTGTTTAGAGTGATTTTTCCAGAGGACTTTAACAAACGGAATTACTTTCCTACGCAAAACCTTTTCTTGTCGATCTAAAATGGCTTTTGGCTCCTCTTCGTAGGACAAATCTTCGTGAATTGTTAGTAACGGATAACTAATGACATGAAGTGGATGATAATTATATCCTCTTAACGAGGAGACATGAAAAACGTTATGAACGTGAGAGAGTTGAGGTGGTAACACCAGTCGATATGACACTTCTCCAACTCTTGCAAGGATTTCAAACGGACCGATGAAACGGGGACTAAGCTTCCCTTTAATTCCAAATATACGAAATCCACGCCAAGGTGATACCTTTAAGAAAACGTGGTCGCCAATTTTAAATTCGAGTGGTCGTCTATCTTGATCTGCATAGCTCTTTTGTCTGCTCTGAGCTTCTTTCAGTTTTTCTCGTGCCATAGTGACTTTTTTGTTTGTAATTTGAACTAGTTCTGGCCCTTCAATAATCTTTTCTCCAACTTCATCCCTGCATATCGGTGCTCGACATTTCCGACCGTACAAAAGCTCAAAAGGTGCCATGCCAATACTTGCTTGCCAACTATTGTTGTAAGCGAACTCAACAAGGCATAGATATTCATCCCAGTTTCCAGACCATTCAAGTGCACATGCTCGGAGCATGTCTTCCAAGGTTTGAATCGTGCGTTCCGACTGCCCATCTGTTTGTGGATGGAAAGCAGTACTAAACTTCAGTCGTGTACCCCAAGCTGCCTGAAAACCTTTCCAAAATCGTGAGGTGAAACGTGGGTCTCTATCGGAAACAATGGAAGATGATGTGCCATGGAGTCGAATAATTTGTTGAAGAAATATTTCGGATAACTTATTAACCGAAAATCCTTGCTGAATCGGTAGAAAATGTGCTGACTTCGACAATCTATCGACAACAACCCATACAACATCATTCTTCTTGAATGTCTTAGGCAAACCAGTAACAAAATCCATTGTGATCTCATCCCACTTCCATATGGGAATATCCAATGGCTGCAACAGACCGCTTGCTCGTTTGTGTTCAATTTTCACTTGTTGGCAAGTGAGGCATTTACTTACGTATCGAGCAACGTCTTCCTTCATGCCATTCCACCAGAAGTTCTGTCTTAAATCTCTATACATCTTGGTAGATCCTGGGTGAATCGAAAATGGTGAGCTGTGAGCTTCGGCTAACAATGACTCACGAAGGCTGGAGTCATCGGGTACACAAAGTCTTTTGCCGCACCAAATCACCCCATGATGGTCTATACGAAATTCAGATTGCTTACCCACCTCAAGATTTTGCACAATTGCCCAAAGTTCTCCATCTTGCTTTTGTGCATCTTTGATCCGTGATATGAGGTCGGGTTCAATCTGCATTCTAGCTAGATATCCATCAGATTTACTAACCTAAAGCCAAATGTTCATCCTTTCGAGATCTTTCCTAATACGAGGCTGAATTTGTAAGCAAGATAGTCCCGGAATTCTTTCGGCTTAATGCGTCAGCTACAACATTGGCTTTGCCTGAATGGTATTGAATATTTACGTCGTAATCTTTTAAAAGTTCTAACCACCTTCTTTGCCTCATATTTAGCTCCTTCTGCGTAAATATATACTTGAGGCTCTTGTGGTCGGTAAAAATGTCACAACTTTTACCATACAGATAGTGTCGCCAAATCTTAAGTGCAAAGACGACTGCGGCTGGTTCTAAATCATGTGTAGGGTAGTTAACTTCATAAGGTTTTAACTGACGGGAGGCATAAGCGATAACCTTCCCATGTTGCATTAGCACACAACCTAATCCTTTCTTTGAGGCATCACTATAGACTTGGTAACCTCCTGATCCAGAAGGGAGAGCGAGTATCGGAGAGGATACGAGTCGTTTCTTCAATTCCTCAAAGCTTTTCTCTTATTCCTCATTCCATGAGTACTTCACCCCTTTCCTTAGGAGTTTTGTGAGTGGTAAAGCAATTACCGAGAATCCTTCAACAAATCTTCGGTAATAGCCAGCAAGACCCAAGAAACTTCGTATTTCGGTAACAGAAGTGGGTCTTGGCCATTTTGTAATAGCTTCAACCTTTGTTGGGTCTACCATAATTCCTTCTGCTGATATGACATGACCTAGAAATGCCACTTGGCTAAGCCAAAAGTCACATTTGGAAAACTTAGCGTACAACTTCTCATGCCGCAAGGTTCCAAGAACTGCATGTAGATGTGCTTCATGCTCTTCACGAATCTTGGAATACACCAGAATATGATCGATAAAAACAATTACGAATTTGTCTAAGAATTTGTGAAATACGCGATTCATCAAATCCATGAAGACTGCGGGTGCATTAGTTAGCCCAAAGGGCATAACCAAAAATTCGTAATGACCATATCGAGTACGAAAGGCGGTCTTGGGAACATCATCATTCTTGATCTTTAGCTGATGGTACCCGGACCTCAGGTCAATTTTTGAGAAGAACTGAGCCCCCTGAAGTTGATCAAAGAGATCATCAATGCGAGGCAGAGGATACTGATTACGAATAGTAATCTTGTTCAGCTCTTGGTAGTCAATACATAAATGCATACTACCGTCTTTTTTCTTCACAAATAAGACCGGAGCACCCCAAGGTGAAACACTGGGTCTTATGAATCCTAGATCTAACAATTCTTGCAATTGTTCCTTCAACTCCTTCAGTTCCATTGGAGCCATACGGTATGGAGCTTTAGAAATAGGTTCGACACCAGGGATCAAGTCGATGGTGAATTCTACCTGACGGTCAGGTGGTAATCCTGGTAGTTCATTCGGAAATACATCAGGATATTCATGAACAACGGAGTGGTTATCGATACTCTTAACACTAGCAGAAGTATCCCTAATCGATGCTAGGAATCCAGCACAACCGTTTGATATGAATTTTCGAGCTTTGAGAGCAGAGATAATCTTAAGAGATTTATGAGCTTGAGTTCCCTGATATATAATATCAGGATGATGAAGATTGCCGAAAATAACACGGCGAGAATGACAATCTATAGTTACGCGATGTCGAGACAACCAATCTATTCCTAAAATAACATCAAAGTCACACATATGTATTGGAAATAGGTCTGCCTTACACACCATAGATTCAATACTGATCGGACAATCTTTATATACGTAAGTGATTGCGGATGAATTTTCCATGGGAGTGGAAATGATTAAGGTATGATTTAAGAGAGTTGGTTTTATCGGAAGGTACTTAGTAAACGAGTGGGATACTAAAGAATGAGTCGCTCCTGTGTCGAATAACACATAGATACTATGTTTACCAAGCTGAAGGGTTCCCGACACAGTACCTGGGACATTAGCAGCATCAGTAGCAGAAAGTGCGAAAACTCTTCCTCCAACATTGGGTGGTGCAACGTTTGGTCGGTTATTCTTCCTAGTGTCTTTCTTGGTACACTCCTTGATCATGTGTCCAGTTTGGCCACATCTAAAGCATGCTCCTGTACATCGGTGACATACGCCCTGATGTCGCTTACCACAAGTATTACATAGAGGATATGTAATCTGATTCGGGTTTATATGCTGATTCAGTGGTTGAGCTCTAATAGGTTCTGCATACAACTGAATCTGGTTTTGAGCAGGCCTCGGGTTTTGCAGTCTAGGTTGCCATGGACGTGCCTGATTTCCAGAGTTTTGATTTCCTTGCACTTTGCGGTCTTGATGCTGTGGTGTAATGGATGATTGGCCGATTTCCTTCTTAAATTGTCCTTCCCTATTTCTCTTCTTATTATCCCCAGTTCGAGATAAGAATTCTTTCCTTTCGAATTCAAAAGTTTTGATTGCATCAGCAACTTCGGTGACATCCTTAAATTTCATGTACATGATCGACTTCCGAATTCGATCATTGACTGCCCACTTGCATTTCTCTGCCTGGGCTTCTGCTGATCCTGCAACGTCTCCTACAATACTAGCCAACCTTGCAAATCTAGTAATGAACTCAAAGGCTGGTTCATCACTCCCTTGTCGAATCACTGCATACTCCCTGATATAAGCTTCTTTATCAGCGGTCGAAAAATACTTGTCGTAAAAGATGGTACGAAAGTCGACCCATGAAAGATTAGCGTCAAAATCATCCCCTCCTTTGACTTGCTTATATCCTTCCCACCAAGTTTGTGCGTCATCTTCGAATTTGTAGGTAGCCAATCTAACTTTGTATTGCTCCGGAACTCCAAGAACTCCGAAGATCTTTTCAACATGAGCTATCCAGTTTCTGGCATCGACTGGATTAGTAGCGTGACTAAAGGATTTCGGCTTTTGTTTTTGGAATTTAGCGATCCATATGTCTATACTATAGTTAGTATGGTTCGTGGTATTCTCACGAGTTTCTCCACCAAAGGTTGGATTAGTGTTAGTGCCTTCTGGATGACGAGTTTGTTGAATAACGGCCTCAGCGGTTTGAGCAACAAGGTTTGGAAGCAACCCGGCAACAGCCTGGTTGATAGCATTAATTATGCTTGGATCAACTGGAGTCTCATTCGAAGAAGTGTTGTTACGTACATGGTTAGTACGAGTACTCCTACGTAGCGGAAGACGAGGAGGCATATCTATACGAATAAACATAGGAATTAAACCAAATAAGAGATCAAGTTGAATCCTATCATAGATATCTACCCATTCCTCACAGGTTTTAATTACTATCTTCAAGTTTTCTACAGGAAAGAGCCTTTGCTCTGATACCAAAGCTGTAACACCCCAACCCGGAAGGGCTGACGTGTCACAATAACAGTGATATCATAAACAAAAGTCATAATTCCATTTATTTATTTGACAAGGATACAACCACACGACAATTTAACTTAAGGTTAATATACAAGCGAAGACATCCGACTTGATTAACTAATATCTTCAGATTTATTCCTAGACTTTATTCTTCTCTCTTTTCCCCGCCCAAAGTAACCTGCTGACCTGTAAATACAAAATTTATACGGAATGAGCTGAATGCTCAGTACGGAATTATAGGCTCAAAGAACAAATAACGCTTTATATGCAATGTTATTCGGAGGAAACTTATTTTCGAAAATGATACGATGCAAGAACATAATTTCATAATTATATCTTACAGATGTACCCATGAGCAAACTGAATACGTGACAATACACAGGTAGCTACTCCTGCATACTTATCACACGAGATGGCCAGTTGGCATACCTGCTATCCACCTCATTAACTTAATTTCTAGGATCGATCCATACGCCTCCTATTAGCTTTGTACCACACTTGTACCTAGGGACGCCGTGAACTAATCTCTCCGTCACAGATGGAGCACATGCTGTTGATGCCGCAACAACATGCTCGTGGGACACTCCACGAGAAGCGATACTCAGGGTATCAGAGTACATATGGTCTTATTCACATAACTTATAAAACTTATTTTCATAACAGAACGGAACATATATTGGAACATGCGATAATGAGTACAACTAACATAATATTATCGCATGACATGAAAGCTTAAATCAAATGATTATAATAGAATTCGAACGGACTGTCAAATGAATCGATACTCAAAGACGTGAAGAGTTTTAAAAATATATAGTAATTTAGTGGGTTATAACAATTTGAATATGAAGCAATAAGGAGTGGGGTAAGGATCCGTACCTTAAAAATTCCACAGTTATGCTACCTTGTGATAATATTTCAGATTTATACGGCAGAGTTTAGACTACTGATCAGTCTTTTAACCTAATTTAAATAACACGCATACAAACTAGGTTAGTAACTTAATACAGCATTTATGATAACTCACGAGATCAAATTCTCACAACGAACGACAAAGTGCGATACTTAAACATCCATCGAATTAACGACGAACGACAAAGTACGATACTTAAACTCATCCATCGAATTAACAACGAACGACAAAGTACGATACTTAAACTCATCCATCGAATTAACGACGAACGACAAAGTACGATACTTAAACTCATTCATCGAATTAATGACGAACGACAAAGTATAACCCTAATGTGGGCAGCACTTAAACATCCATTAGATATATTGATCGATCGGAGAATGAATCGTATCAGCGATTGAGTTATTACCCTGTTCTGCCGCAGCACCCCCCTACTAATTAGTGTTTAGTGTGTGTTATTGGTGATAAACAGAACATAACTCGGTGTATTTTGTGAATTTCTTCGTCGTTTTTGTGCCCAGAATCAAGTCCCAAGCTCCTGTATTTATAGGTGAATTTTGACCCTTAGGCGGCCCGCGTGAGAATTAAGCTTAACTTGAGGCGGCCCGCGAGAGAACTTATTTTATGTATAGGGTTGCCACGTGTGGGACTAGGCTAGCTGAGTCGACGAAATCATTAAATTCAACTTCGTCCGCAAGTTATTAAGATAATCGTTAAGTAGGGAATACCCCCCCTGAGTTTTAGGGGCCCTAATCCTGATTCTGAAAATTCTAGGGTTTGTACAGAATTACTTGGGTGTTTTAATTAGAGTTTCCTAGTGGGTAATTTATAATTAAAATAATAGTTTTGGTTGATATACAGAAAGATAGATCATAATATAAATATATATTATTATTATTCTTTTATTTTCTAGAATAATGATTTTTAAATTTAGGGTTATTACACAAACAGTTTGATACATATCATTATGGTCATTCCTTTTGTCTATAAATTCGTTTTTAGCTTGACTATACAAATGTATCTACAAGCACAGTTAAAGAACATGATTATTGCATGGCTTTCGGTTTTCCAATTCGGTATCCATATAGCTTTGTCACTGCTTTTCGTGTATAAGCTGAACATGGGGATCGCGGGTGCCATGATTGCACTCTCAATGTCTTCGTGGTTTCTTGTGATTGGAGAATTCATATACATTCTTGGAGGATGGTGTCCTAATTCATGGAAAGGGTTTACTGTAGTTGCCTTTAAGAATCTTGTTCCTGTTGTGAAGCTCTCATTATCATCTGGTGTGATGGTCTGGTAAGTATCCTGTGTAACATTTTTTTTTTGTAGCAAAAGATTGAATCTTGACTATACAATGTCAAACTGAATGTTTTCAATTTTAAAAATGATATGTAATCTTTCACAGAAACACTTTAAATCTTTTCTGACTACTGTGGTTTAATTTTTCAAGAGCCTACTATAAATGTGGTTATCTGTATGTTTTGACTGACATGCAATATTTATTAGGGTCTACATATTTACACACCTTTAAGCCTATTTCCACACCTTATTAGATGCCTCGTATAGGGCTATACGAGGCGTATAGGGTTGCTTTTCCGACCAGCTTCTGCACCAAGTACAACGTCACATAAGTCACATCAGACGGGGAGTCTAGGCCTGTACGAGGGACTGATACGAGGGTGCTAAGACGCCTCGTATAAGCCTATACGAGGCGTCTTAGAGACTGATTTGACTACATGACTGACAAGTGACTTAAAGCTATACGGGTAGTCTAGAGCTACACGAGGCGTCTATGTCTCACATAAAGTGCAACATACAGTGCATTCTTTGTCCACCCCGAGCATTCAACATTTCATTCATTCTGCTTCTTCTTCTTGTGTTTCTTCGAAAGAATTGTTGTTTGCATTTGTGTTCTTATCGTCCCGAAGTGTTGAAATGTCATCATACTGGGACGGCAACTATGTCTTCGGGCAGTATTCTAGCGACAACTGGGTGCACGAAAGCGTTCCGGTAACAGTTATTAGCTTAAATGTTTTAATTAGTTGTTGTTTTAGTTAATTATTTACTAATGATGATACGGTTGTTTATTTTGGAGGAGTCTGGCATTCCCAATTCTAATGAGCAAGAGGAGGTTGTGTCTAGTATACAAGGGGAACAAAACAGACCGTTTCTAGATTTGAACAAGCATCCCCCTGTTGATGAAACAGCCCCCGTAGATGACTCATACCATGCTGGTCAACCAAGTTATCCGACGCAGCAAGGGTATCCGGATTATAGATACGGGTGTGAATATTCTTACGGAGGAGACGGTGTATACGGAGGAAACGGTGGATACGGAGGAGACGGTGGATACGGTGGTCATCAGCAATTCATTTCCCCGGGCACTCCTTACGTTCATCAAAACAATCCGGACATTGGAGGATATGGTGGTTATGGTGGATATGGTGGATATGGTGGTGAGGCACCTCCCATCCCGGACAGTCCGTACTTAAAAAGGCAGGTATTAATTACTATTTTTTTATTATTATTATTCATTATTATTATTATTAATATTATTATTATTTATTATTTATTATTATTATTATTAATATTATTATTATTTATTATTTATTTATTTATTATTATTATTATTATTATTATTATTATTATTTATTGTCGATGTTACAGGTTTTCAACTCTTTAGATGAACTAAAAAATCGGATACAAGAAATAGCAAACGCGGATGGTTTCGTTATTGTCACCCGTCGATCAAAGAAAATCGGGGGAAGAACCGCGAGGGTATGGCTTGAATGTGATCGTGGTGGTGAGCACCAGACTACAGCAACACTTAGAAAAGCCGAAAGCAAAAAAACAGGTTGCCCATTTTACCTGCTGGTTGTGCGAAACCACCCGTATGAAACCTGGGAGATAAAAGACGGAAAAATTGAACATAACCACGAACTTTGTGAGGACCTGTCGGCCCACGCGTTTGTGCGAAGGTTTACTCCAAGCGAAATGAAACTGATCGAGCAGCTGACAGCTCAAAACATGGAGCCGCGTAAAATATTTCAAACGATAAGGAAGCAGGACCCCGACAGGTTTCATGTTTAGAAAGACGTTCAAAACGTTGTGGCGAAGATTAGAGCCGAACAAAGACAAGGATTGACTCCCATGCAGTCACTAGAAAACAACCTGATAAACAACGACTTTATTTACGAGACACGGGAGGAACCCGGAACAGAGATCGTAACAGAGATCTTCTTTCTTCATCGGGACTCGAGAGACATGTGGCGTGCATTCCCCCACGTCATGCTGACCGATGCGACGTAAAAAACAAACATATAGAATATGCCATTTATCCAGATTGTTGGTGTGACGCCTACCAACAAATCGTTTATTATCGCGCATGCCGTTGTTAGTAAAGAGCGGGGTGATAACTTTGTGTGGGTGCTTGAGAGGGTTAAGTCAATGTTGGATGAATGTATGGAGCCACGTGTGATTTTAACGGATAGAGACCTAGCCCTTATGGGCGCGTGTGCTAAAGTATTTCCAGACGCCTCCAGGCTTCTTTGCAGGTGGCACATACAACAGAATGTTATGAAGCACTGCAAGGGTGCCTTCACAGACGAAGACTAGGAGAAATTTTTGTCATTCTGGGGGACATTGATTGAGTCTCCATCCAAACCCATCTACGAGTACCACTTGCGCAACATGCGAAAGCGACTTGTGGAGTGCAAACGTTCTGTTAAGTTTTTCTAATAACATACGACTCACCTATGCAAATTTTATTAAATTATTTTTACTTTTTAGGAGTCTTCAAGTACGTGTACGATAACTGGCTAAAAGACTAGAAGGAGATGTTCGTCTTTGCGTGGACTGATAAGAGGCGCAACTTTGGTAATCGTACCACAAACAGAGTTGAGAGCCAACACGCCAACTTAAAGAGATACGTCCTAGATAGGAGCTCGCTGGACCGTGTAGTTGGTTGTGTCCGGGATATAGTTGAGACACAGTTCGGTGAAATAAGGAAGGCTTTTCAAGAAAGCATCGAAAAAATAATGAACCACCACAAACACCCGATGTTTCAACACCTACTTGGAAAAGTATCCCATACAGCCCTTGACTTGTTGCGTGGAGAGGCAATTAGGAAGCTAGATGTCTTGGAGCGCTTTCATTCATCATGTGGTTGCCAAATGTGGCACAGCTGTGGGTTGCCTTGTGCTTGTAGGATGGAAAAGTACATGCGTGAAGGTAATAATTGTTAAACGTACAACACTTGTGTGATATATTTCCGTTAATCATGTTACTTAAACAATGTTGTTTTTAACCGTGCAGAGCGTCCGATTCAACTCGAAGACATAGACGTCTTCTGGAGGAAACTTAACTTCCAAAGTTGTAAATTGATAGACGATGACGTGGACGTGGTCGAAGAGCTAAATATTGTTAGAAAACAATTAGAGTCGCACCCCCAGCTCAGCAAAAAAGCCTGATGTCAAAGATTAAAGCAGTGTTGACTCTAAAGAAATCTACCAAGAAACCACCAGTTGTCCAACAAAATACTCGTGGCCGACCAACAACAAAGCAGGTACAACAAAGGTTGGACGAGGCCTCTCGTATAGATTAAGAATTGAGGAGAAGCTCCTTCGGTGATGCAAACACGTGCTTTGAAGGTTCCCGACAAAGTAAGTACGATAAACCTCGCCACAGCTCGTACGTTCCGTCACAGGCCTCTCAACAGTCGGTTATAAGGTCCCAAAAACCCAAAGCTAGCCTAAGCCGTTCAAAGAGTTCTAAGAAGAAAGAGACACGAGATGCTCACGGTTTTACTTTAATCATTGGGGACGAGTACGTGGGAATCATCAAACAGTTTAAGTATGCCATTCCGCCAGTGTTCCATCCGTACGTCTCGTGCATACGAGATGTGATGCCGGACGGTCATTGTGGGTTTCGGTCTGTGGCTGTGGGCTTAGGTATGGATCAGAGTTCATGGGGGCTCATTCGAAGGGACCTTGTCCAAGAAATGGATCAGAACGAATCGATCTGGTTCCCAATATTTAAAGCATGGGATGAAGGTTATTTTTACACGCATCGTCAGGGCCTAATTTGGGATTCAGTGTCCGGTTGTGGGGAGGATCACCGGATGGACTTCCCCTTAGCAGGACTTCTTATTGCACAAACGTACGGTATCGGGGTGCACCTGTTAACGACAACCATGGGTGCGAGTTCCACTTTCTTCCCGATACTAAGTCCTCCGGCTAATCAACAACCATTATTCATAATGCTCACACATGTTAACGAGAACCACTTCATACACGTTAAGCTAGAAGGGGATTATCCAATGCCACAAGCACACGGGCTATGGTTGACCCACCGAAGACCCCATACGGAACAATGGGAAGATATGTACTTGCCACGTCTAGAATGGTATACATCGATAATGAATCCTCCGCCAAGATCAAACCCCAGTCTTAATTACATCGACAGTGATACGGAAGAATGATTTTTGTAATTAATAGTATTTTTTGTATTAATTCCTTTAATTTTCTACAATTTCTATAATTTTTTTTATAATTTCTATCATTTTTCTATAATTAGAATTGATTAAAACAGGTTAATAACATTTTTATAAAAATTTATATATATTTTTTTATAATTTGAATTGATTAAAACAGTTTAATAACATTTTTATAAAAAAATTACAAATATACGCCTCGTATAGAGCTAGACGTGTCGTATATGATTGGTCAAAAGACCATTTTGCCCCTGATATGCACCCAATCTAGGCATAAATCAGGGGCTAAAAGGTCATTTTACCAAAACTAGACTCCTCGTATAGATCAATATTGGTCGTCTGTTAGAGCGGGTTTTTAAAATTTGAATATCAAAATTTGGATTTATTAAAAAAGGACGCCTCGTATAGACCTGTACGGGTAGTCTATAGGGGCGGCAACATTTCTTTTTTTTTAATTTGAATTTTGAAAATATTTTATTTTAATTACTAATATACCCCTGAAAGTCCCCAGTATAGGCCATAAACAGGGGCATAAAGGTAATTTAAAAAAAAGACGACGCGTATAGGTCTATACGACCAATACATGTTGGGCGGCAACTGTTACACTTTTTCTTTTTTAATTATTAAAAAAAAGTTTATTAAATTACCATTTTACCCCTGTAAAACCCTCCGTATTGGCCTTAGTCAGGGGTAAAATGGTAATTAACCATTCCAGAAATATCTTTCTGGGTTGGTTAATTACCATTTTGCCCCTGATTAAAGCCTATACTGGGAGCTAAACAAGGGCAAAATGGTCATTTAATAAAAAGGTCAGACGACGCGTATAGGTCTATACGAGGCGTATATGCCTCGTATAAGGGTGGGGGGGGGGGGGGCTAGAAGACCCTGGTTATCACCCCAAACAAAAAAAAAACACATATATATACGGAGCATACACCTGTATACGCCTCGGATTAGTATTTGGACCGTATTTTCGAAGATTTGAAGCATCACTGGTACGTATTTCATCCCGTAGTTTAGTATTTTTGCCTTTAGACCGTAGGTTTGCCCTGAAATTTGGTTTTTGTTGGGTTTGGGGGTTTGAATCTGAGGTTGAAGATGAAGCCGTAGAACAGGACGCCCAGTATAGCCCTATACGAGGGCTATACGAGGCTCTAAAATTTTTTTTTTGTTATTAATGTTATTATTATTGTTATTATTATTGTTTTTATTATTATTATTATTATTATTATTATTATTATTTGTGTTATTATTAATATTATTTATTAATTATTATTATTATTAATATTATTTATTATTATTATTATTATTGTTATTATTATTATTATTATTGTTATTTTTATTATTATTATTATTATTATTATTATTATTATTATTATTGTTAATATTATTATTATTATTGTTATTGTTATTATTAATTATTATTATTATTATTATTATTATTATTGTTAATATTATTGTTATTATTATTAGTATTATTATTGTTATTATTATTATTATTATTATTATTTATTTATTTATTATTGTTTTTATACGTATACGGTATTTATTTGCAGATTGATTATGGAGGACGATCTGATTCAGGGCGATGACATTCTGGTAGAGCTTGATGGGGCACCACCGGGGGGTCAGCCGGTTCAGCAGGGTCAGCCGATTCAGCAGGGTCCACGACGGAGACGGCGGCCGCCTCTGGATACGCTGCAGGGTCACCCGTGACCGTCATTGCCCGTTCATTGGGCCTCGTACTGCACCAGGACCCACATCTACGGACGCCGCCAGTCATGCCGACGCGGATGGGTTTTCAGTCGCTGTGGGGTATGAAGGTAATCAAGAGGTTCCCCGTTGACCCGCGATTTAAAAACCGCGAGGGGGCATATGGACAGAGGAGCCCCTACCAGAGTAGTTCGAGCCCGTTTATTCTCCTGTAGATCCTGCTGATGCAGTGCACGTGGAGGACCCTCCGGAGGATGTAGACGGTGCAGCGGTGCCACAGCCACCGCCACCTCTCGGGGCGCCTCAATTTCCACGTCACGTTATTCCAGGTCATGCCCCAGGAGCTGCGCTACATCCGGATGTACGAGACGAGCTTGACAGGCTCAACGATTTGGTAGGTTGGCTGGTACAGGCCGATCAGGATAGACGAGAGAGAGATGGATTACCCCCGATACCGCTTCCAACGGCTCGAGCACCACATCAGCAGCAGCAGCCGCAGCAGCCAGATCCAGATTCGGATTCGGATTTGGATGCATAGACCTGTTGTTGTTTTTATTTTTATTATGTATGTACAAACTTATCTTATATATTTTTGTTATGGATGTACAAAGTTATCTTATATATGTCATATTTATGTTTGTTTTCAGTTATTCGGTTACTTAATGATTGTTGTCTTAAATTGAGATAATACTGAAACAAAATATGTTTTGAATATAATACGGAAACAATATATCCCCTGAATATAATACGAAAAAAATATTTGAACGAGATAAAATTTTATTCGGAAGAATAATATTTAAAAAAGTAAAATGTTAAAAACATTATAATAATCGATATAATATATTTAAAGAGCCGATTTTTAAAATAGTTGATTTTTAAAAAACAAAAACTTTTTATAGTGTAAAAAACAAATAAAACAAAACTTTTTTTAAAACCAAAAAAAATTTCAACCAAAAACAAGTCTTCAAAAACTATCCAAAAAACCATAACAAAACCCACCAAAACACCCCTTATTTCAGCCAAAAAAAAACCCAAGACTTAGACGCCTCGTATAGGGCTGTACCCTTCGTATAGGGTTCCTTAAACTTTGTGCCTGACACCCTCGGAGACCCCCTTGAATTCAGTGCTTAGACGCCTCGTATAGCCCTATACGAGGCGTCTAGGGCACAAAAAGTGTGAAAATAGGCGCAGAGGGTGTCCAAATAGATTGAGCCATTTATTAAGTTAAGAAACCCTATGTTTGGCTTTTAATGTCAAACTGTGGTCTGACTTTTGTTTTTATTATCTAACTTGGAGTTATGGTATACTGCTGTTCTTGTCTTACTTGCTGGATACATGCAAATGCCGAGGTTGCAATATCCGCCTTCTCAATTTGGTATAAACTCGTGTTACGATTCATCTTGTTTTGATTAACTTTAGGAGATAAAACTAATTTTTTGCAACTTTATTGCAGCCTGAACGTTAACGCGTGGGAGTTCAACATAAGCCTTGGTTTCTTAGGTGCTGCATGGTGAGTAACTTATCGTTTCTTAAGAATTTTCCAATAATTACATTTCTATATGCTTTCTCCCGTTACTCAACCCATTGTTTTGCAAGCACAGGGAAGTCTCCGAAAATCACAAAAAAAAATTGGCCAAATGTGAGATCAAAAAGTTTGGGCCCTACTCATTAATCAATTATGTTTGTTTATTGATTTGGGCTAAGTTATTAATCCATTACACACTAAAAGAGTTGGGCTTTAACATTTTGGTTAATAAATCCAGGCCCTTTAAGTTTTTTTTAAACATACAATTATATATATATATATATATATATATATATATATATAGGGTGGGGTTCTAGAGTGAACACTAGTGTATTTGCGAATTGAGTGAACAAATCCTGGCCATTGATCTACACACATGTATGGCCAGGATCTCATCATCAAATCGTAAAATACACTAGTTTATTTCAACATCAAATCCTGGCCATTGATCCACACACGTGTATGGCCAGGATTAGTTCACACAATTCGCAACCACAGTAGTGTTCACTCTTGAACCTAATCCTATATATATATATATATATATATATATATATATATATATAGAGGGTCAGGATTTAGAGAAAACAGTGAAAAGTGTGAGAACAGTGAAAACGCTTATGGATCGTCCGATCAAAACAATTTATGGACTAGATTGGCGCGGTGGCGTTTTCGTAAATAACGCCAATTTTATTAAGTGGACGCGCTTCATTAAGAGTAAAAAGGTCTTTTACCGCTCAAATTCAAAACGGCAACTAACATGAAACACGCAATTCAAAACAAATAAAACGTCATCAATACAAAACGCCAAAAAATAGTGATAAAACGCGTTGGAGATTACAGGAAGATGAAACAACACAGTAACTGAAATTCAATTATGAACATTTATTAGAAAGAATTTCCCTCCTAAATTGCGCGCCATAAACATCGTTATATAAACGACGTTAAACATCGCTTCCATAATCACTTCAATCCATCATTTTAAAAAACTTTTTTTTACCAAAAACGCCAAGTTTAAGCAAAATGCCAAAAATGGCAACCATCGTTTCGTGGAGATACACTTTGGGAATTAGAAGATTCGTCATACGTTTTGACATGATGCAACAAAGAAGAGACGAGATTATGGCGTTATACGCCAATGAACAAGATGATGATGATGAGTCCGATGAGAGTAATGAACAAAGCAATGGTTACATCTCTGATGTAATACCATCCACAGAAGACTATTAGTTTTTTGTTTGATTTCATCTTAGCTGTACTCTTTTAAATTACAAATGAATTTAAAAACATCATGAACGCTAAGAAATTTACCTTGATAACATATATAAACTGTTGAAATCTACAAAAACGCCTAATGAATTTAGGAAACCCCATAGAGGAAAAGAAATTATAATTACTAAATGATTTTACTAAACGCCATAAACGCCAAAATATTACTGTGCATATGATCTTAAAAAACAATAGAATCGCCATGTATTTGTTGAATCTAACTAAATGCCAAAAAATGAAGCGGTGTTATGAGACGAATTGAAAAAAAGAATATAAAAGGACAAGAAAGCCCCTCCGCCCTTCACTATATCACATGTCATGTGTTGGGACAGGATCCATTCTCACCGTTCTCACACTTTATGGCGCTTTCTCCTGATCCCATGCCTATATATAGGTACGAGATCAGGAGAAAACGTGCTAAAGTGTGAGAACGGTGAGAACGCATCCTGATTGTGCACGTGGCGCGGGAAATAATCAGGGTGTGAGGGGCTTTTTTGTCTTTTCAATATTATTTTTTCCCAATTTCGTGTGTCACATGCTGCTTCATTTTTTGCGTCTAAGATAACTTTGGCAATAATGAGATTCATTAATTACTTGGCGTTTTAGTGTTTTTGGATCTGTCTTGTTGAATTAATTGTTTTTGTGTTACATAGATAATTTTTTTGACGTTATGGCGTTTCCCAAATCATTTTTTTGGCGTTCGTGTCGTTGTTAATAATTCATTACCATTCATTAATATTTTGTAAGATTACAATAATACGAAATCAAAATAAACTAATAGTTTTCTGTGGATGAGATTACATCAGAGTTGTACCCATCGCTTTGTTCCTCACTTTCTTCAGATTCATCATCATCATATTTTAGATTGGTGTATAATTCTATCATCTAGTCTCTTCTTTGCCGCAGCCTATACTTGAATATAATTGCAACCCTGGATCTTGCATCATTCGAATGTGCTAAATCACAGAGTTGTTCAAGGAGATATAGCCTCTCTGTCTTCAACATTTCATCCATCGGCAATGAATATTACACCCCGTGTTGATAAGTCACTTCAACTGTTCCTGCTTCTTCATGCACCACCCAATTGCTAACTATTGGTAGAGAAGTATCATCAATATTATCATCATCATCTTCTTCTTCTGATTGAAATTATCTCTCCAATCTTCTTATTACCGTTCGAGTTCTTTCACAATCGTTGGCCATTGGAACCCCAAGGGCCAGAATATCCCTCCAAACCCCTTCATCCATACTAAGTATGACTTTGATTGTTCTGACCTTTACCATTCTCCTATCAGAGAACTTTAAGATGAAATCGTCTCTGTGACCTTTCAAACCTCCATGCAATAACCTTGGCCATTTTTTTTAAGTTTTTGGCATTTTGGACAATATGTGGCGTTTTAGACAATGTTTGGCGTGTTAAGTTGTGTTCTCATTTTCTACTTTTATTATGACTTTTTTCCCGCGCACGTATGATGCAGTCCTATAAGGTGGCAGGTAATTATGGCGTTTTGAAAAGATAAATAAAATTCAATTTCCCGTGTAGTGGCTTTTTATATAATAAATGTTAGTAATAATGTTTCCGTCGCTTCATTTTACTGTTTGTAGTTACTATTTTTTGTTTCTGCTTCATATGTTTATGGCTGTAACGCGTCCCATCTTTATGGATGTAATTATGGTGTTTTACATTTCCAATAGCGTTAAGATAAAGATGACACTTTAATTTGTTTTATTCTCTTGCACATTGTTTTATAATTTTTTTTAGATTTATTATAATAGTACATGTCCAAAGTAATTTTATTATAGTTTGGTAGTTTTTGGCATTTTATGGCATGATAGCGTTTCACAAGGATTTGCCCTTTTGGCGTTTTATTATAATTTTTTAGAAATTAATGTTTTTTTTTTTTTGTTCTTAGCTGAAAATTACATAACAAACAACAGAAAAAGATAATTAAAAAAATAAAAACAATTTATCTTCCAAATCTTCACTGTCATCAATTTCTTTCTTCTTTTGAAACTACAAGAACTGTCACAAATAAATGGCGTTTTGGTTTTGGCGTGGTTTTTTTTTGTTCGTGTGTTGAAGTGGGTTTGTGAATGTTGGAGACATAGATCGACAACGTGTGGGTGGATGTTATTTGCCCGTCATCTTCATTATCATCATCGAGGCCAAAGTAGCATTTACACTAGGATCGGTCTCTTCTCCTCATCCAAACCTTCTTCAAGAACAAAGAAGACAAAATGACATATCGGTGTCATCAGTCTCTTTTTCTTGAAATTTGTCCATCTCATGCAGCAAAATCTTACTCCCCTCACCTAATAAACCATTTAGCGAAACTTCATGTAGAACATTACTGAGTATCTAAAAAAAGATGTTTGCCGTTGTTGATTTTTCAAACTTTTTTGACGTTTTACAGTGAGTGGTATTTAGGAACCATTGTGTTTGTGTTTTTTTGGTGTGATCAACGGAAGGTGCTGAGACGTTTCTATTTATAGGATGTTTTTGTCGCGTAGTTTAGGCGGGATATTATTATAACAATAAATGCATTTAACAATTATCTGGTTATGCTCAGCTTTATCTGTTAAGTTTGTAAGGCTTGACGTTTATATATTATCGCGTTTTACTTTTTATGGCGTTTTGTAGTCTAGACCTTAAGTAAAACACAGGAAAAAACTACGCAGTAATAAAATTGGCGTTTTGTATTTACTTGGCGTTTTATATTTCAATGGCATTTTATGTATAAAAGGATGTTTACCTTTTTTACCCTTAATGAAGCGTGTCCACATAATAAAATTGATGTTATTTACGAAAATGCCACCGCGCCAATCTAGTCCATAGATTGTTTCGATTGGACGATCCATAAGCGTTCTCACTATTCTCACACTTTTCACTGTTTTCCCTAAATCTTGACCCTACTGAAAATAAAAGGAAAATTAAAACTTACTTTTGATGGAGATATGCACAGCGGATGATGAAGGATGAGAGTATGCACAGCGGAATAGAAGGTTGCAGAAGAAAGGGTATTTTTTTTTATATGTGTGTGTTGGAATATAATATGAAGAGCTGGAGAAAATTTGGGATGTTAAGGGAGTAGAGCTAAAGAGATATGGAGAAAGTTTTAGTGTGCCATTGAAGTAGTAATCTTATTACTTGTACTGGTTTTTCGTTATTTACAACGATTTACAATGCCTCTATATATAGGTAGATATAAAGAAATAAGGCATCTATTCTAAACACAAAAGTCAAAAGCCTAGTCTAGAAAGTAAAATAGACGAATAATTTACAAAGTTAGATTCCAAAATTAGGTTTGGAATTATTGCCCTTTGTCGACTACTGTCTGTAAATAATTGAAATTATAAAACGTCATTGCTTTCGTCATGTGTTTTGTCTTGTGTCTTGTGTAGTCATTACTTGCGTCATCTTCTAGAAATCTCTGTGTGTGCTGTCTATTGACTGTGTTCACAATCTTCGTCTTCTAGGTTGATGATATGCTGTAGCTGTAAAGTGTCTCCTTCCCCTGAAAAGGGTAGAAGCATCCTCCAGTTTGTTTTTGTGTAGACTTGTATGTAGTGTCCTTCTCCTATCAATTGATAATTTCTCCATGGAAAATAGTCAGGAATTTCTGGAGTTTCCTGATGTTTTTTAAACTGTGAAAAGTTGTCTGGTATGTTTTCACTTGTTTGATTTGTATGATTCAACCAAGGTAGAGTTGCAAACTCTATGTTGGTTTTTGTCATTGCTGTTTGTAGATGATTGCTTACATTTTTGTGTTTATTGTGTTCAATGAAAATTCTCTTTCTAGCTGGTCTGTATGTGTATACATCTGTGTAAGGAAATGAGGAAAATATTTTTCAACCAATAATCGAGGTTGTCGATCTTATTGCAATATTTCCTGCTACTAGAATCATTTTTTCTCCAAGCTGATTGAGGAGATCTTATGTTTTTCTGTTTAACTTGATTTCCAAATAATCAATCATACCATGATGATAAAATTGAATTATTTGTTCATCTGTCAATTTTGTAGGATGGTGTATTTGAAGCAACAGAAGACCAATTCCATCTCCTGATTCGTTTGTTCTTTCCACCACTGTGAATCCTTGTTGTTCACTGTCAAATCTGAATGCCATATCTACCAGCTGTTGTTGCAAATTGTATAGAATTAGAGGAAATTCTGCACATACTTTTTGTGAAACAAGATTCTCAAATTCTTGGAATCTTTCTGTAAATGGTTTCACACAATGCCACCAAGGTGTATCAAGAATCCTTGTCCTGAAACACTCAAAAGTCCTGTGTACATCTGTTTTTTCTTTGTTTTCTTTTTTCTCGAGCCTCTGTAATAACTGTGTATTTTTTGCTTCGAGCAAACTCATTTTTTGTTTTAACAGGCTATTTTCAATTTTCAATTGTATATCTTGTGCATTTTTTGTTTTTTCTTCGAGCTGTGTTCTTAATGTAGAAATAATTTCTTGTTGAGCTTTTATATAATGCTCTGGATTTGTTTTAGCCATACCAGAAAAACTTTTAACCTCTTCAGGTTCTATGTAAAAATGTTGTAGGCCAAAGCCGTTTCTTGCTGCTTGAAGAGCTTCAGCAAAACTTGTATAACCTTTCCAAAATGATCCTCCTGTACAAGTTATGTGTTGTGCAACTGTTTCCCATTTGTTGAAAATTCCAATCTTTGTACCCCTAAATATAACATAATGTGTGTAATTTGGTTTTATTTTAAACTGTCTTTCAGGTGTTTTTGAACTTTGTTCCTAAAAGTAAATACTTAACGCATTTAAAACATGTACTTTAAATGTTGAAGCTTGTGGCATGGTTTGAATATGCCATAAGTTATCTAATAAACATTGTTGTTTATCTGTAAGTTTCATTCCCATGATAGGACGAAACTTTTTATCAACTTCATTGCATATCTGTAAAGCATATGTTCCAAATTCTATCACAGGCTTGGGTGAGAAATTTGTATACAAAGGTTGTTTGCCAGCTGCCTTTGATTGCTGTTGTGTATAAAACTGTCCCATCATTATTTGTGGTAATGAGAAGTGAGGAGAACTGTATATTCTCTCTGTTGACTGTAAATATGACTGTTTAATTTTTTCTTCATCCGAGGAAGAATTCCCCTGCTTTGGATGTATAAGCTTTAATTTCTCCTTATCTTTTTTCCTGTCCATCTGAAACAAACCATTTGTTTATATTTCGATATAACATATCAACTATCCCATTATTCTTTCCTTTAATGTGTTCAAAGTTTATAAAATACCCATTTCCTTGTATAATATTTTGTAAATTAACCAATCTGGTTCTATTTACTTTTTTACTTTGATCATTTTTTACAAATTTAACTATTGCTTCGCAATCAGTTCTTACTGTAAATTCTTTATTAAGAAAGATTTTAAAATTTTCTATTGCATAAATTAATGCCTGTATTTCAAAATCAATTGTAGTCCAGTTTGTTTTGTTTTGAAAATTACCACTTGCATAAGCGCAAATTTTCTCTTCTTCCTTGAGACTGTATTTGTTTGGTTTACATAGAAGGACTGCTCCCCATCCTTCTTTGCATCCATCTGTTTCAATAATTATATAATCTGTAACTAATGGTAATTCTAATGGTTTAATGTTTTTGACTGCTGTTCTAATTTCTTTAACTAGTTTAATAACTTCTTGATTAAAATACCTTTGACCATTCTTAGTGGTTTTACCATATAAAGGTCCAACCAGTTTTGATAAATTTGGAATGAATTTTCTAGTATAATTTACTAGACCCAAAAAGGCTTGTATCTGTTTTAAGTTTTCAAATTTTTCTGGAAAATTTAGAATTTTTGTAGAAATATGTGGTTGTAATTCTATTTTTCCATTTCCAATTTCTAATCCTAAAAAATAAATATTTCTTTTAAAAAGTTTCATTTTTCTTTTTGAAATAACTATACCATTTTTTTTTATTTCTTCAAAAACCTGTTGTAAGTGTTTCTCATGTTCCTGCACTGTATTGCTTGCAACTAAAATGTCATCAATGTATACTAAGCAAAAATCAAATTTTAAAAATATACTATCCATAAATCTTTGAAAAATTGAAGGTGCATTCTTTAGTCCAAAACTAAGGACATTCCATTCATATTGCCCTTTTGAACATGTAAAGGCTGTCCATGGTTTAAAACTTTCTTCTAATTTTAACTGGTTATATCCTGATTTTAAATCAAATTTTGAAAATACTTTTTTTTTATTTTGTATAAGATTTAGTAAACTATCTTTATTAGGAATGTTATACCCATCATCTATTGTATTATCATTCAATCTTTTATAATTATAGACTATCCTAGCTTTTTCTCTTTTTATTTCACTATGATTTCTTACTAAAAAAGCTGTAGATCTGTGAGGACTTTCTGATTTTATAACTAATCCTTGATTTACCATTTTAGGGATTTGTTTTTTAAATTCTTCTTTGTCTAATGGGATGTATTCTATATTAGTTGTTCTGATTATTATGTAAGGATTTTTTTTATTTAAATTTACAAGTATATTTTACATTTGATTTTGGTATATCTTCTCCAATATATCCTATTTTTTCTAAATGTAATATCATAGGATGATTTACACTTTTTGTAATATCTTGCCCTTTCTCTATTTCATGACTTAAAAAATCTATTAGTAGTTTTAATGATTCATTTTCTATAAACTTTTTTCTGTTCTGTGTTTTTAAGAAATCTAAATTCCCTTTATCCCCTCTTTTTTGAACAATTTGTGTTGTATTCATATATCTAAGGGTTGGTATTGTATATAATTGTTTACTTAGTGTTATAAAATTTCTTGTAATTGTTACTGCAACATTTAAACCTAATATGAAATTTAATCATATTACAAAGTCCTTTGATTTTATATTTGGTGGATTAATATTTATCTGTGGCATATCATATTTTATACTGTAATTGTTTGCAAAATCTAAGAACTGTATTCCTACTGGTTCTAAGCAATGTGTAATAGGTATTAATCTGTCTTCTACTGTTCTTGTACTTAATTCATATGATAATTTTTTATGATACTCTATAGGTGGCAAACTGTATGTGATTAAACTTTTTGTAGCTCCTGTATCAACTAATGTTGTTAAATCTAGGTATTTATTATTATCTAACCATAAACGACATTGTATGTTTATCATGTTTGTTGTTCCTTGTGTTTGTATGTAAGTCTGATCATCTGGTTTTTGTAGAGCCATTTTACTTATTTCTTCTGTTTTAATTAATCTTTCAAGTTCTTCTACTTTGTTTTCTAAATTTTTTATTTTTAATCTATGTAATTCTATTGTTAATTCTAATTTATCTATTCATTCATTCTCATTATTTTTGGAAATTGTTTTAACTTTAGATGTTGTAGCTATATCTTTATCATAAATCTCCTTAAGACATTTAAAACAAATTTTTGTAAAACATTTATTACATTGTGACCTTTTTTCTATACTAGGATAATATCCATAACTGTAACATCTTATGTGATTATTCCCTTTATTTTGTCTCCAGTCATGTTAATAATTTTCTTCTGTATTCATATATGTATATGTTACTTTTGCTGTTGGATTTTCTTCTTCACTGTAAATACTATATATTGATTCATTATCAGATTCATCATCTGTTCCTAGAGCTTCTATTTCATAATCTTGTAATTGCTCTATTAAATTAGCCCTTTCCATATTTTTTTCTCTTATTTGGACATTTATTAGCTAAATGTGTTGTTTCTCCACAAGTATAACACCTACATTTTCGTGATTGTGGTTTTTTAACATATTTATTTGTATTATAATTTTTCTATAATTTTTATTATATGTTGTGCTTTTTCGTATCTTTTTTTTATCATAAACTCCATAAGCTTGTGGTGTATAAATTGCTGTTTTACAAAATGCATAAGCATTTCTTTTTAATTGTTCTTGTAATGCTACTTCTTTGCATTTTTCTTCTTGTATACCAAATGTATAAGTTATTCTTGGTCCTATTCCTAAATTTTGTTGTGTAACATAATTTGTTTTCCATGCTTCATGTATAGACTTTCCTAAATCACCTGGAAATTTTATAAAATATTTATCACATAGGTTATCATCCATTGCTTTTCTTGTTTGTGATAATAATCTTGTAAAATCTAATGTAAATTCATTTATGTATTTCATATCTGCTATACTTAATTGTTCTAAATTTCTGATAGCTGTATCCTGTATTAGAGAATTATTTTTTGCTGGATCAACTCCTAATATAAGTGTTCTAATTTGTGATGTAAAATTATAAGGATTATCCCCTAATGCTTTAAGATTATTTATTTCTTCTGGGTTTTGTGTCTTTTTACTTTGCCATATTCCTAATGCCATTGGTCCTAATGTGGTTTCTAAATATGAAAACATATCCATGCTGTCTTTTTTTATTTGTTTCCCATAATCTTACTACATTTTGCTCCCATGTTAACACTTCATCTATCCATAACTGTGGTTTTTGTTGTTCTAATAATAGCATATTTCCACTGTATATTTGTCCTATAGGCAATCCTCTTCCTTTTCCTATAGAATTAGATTCTTGTTGATAATTAATTGTTGGTTGTGTCCATGGTTCTCTACCATGACTTTCGTGTGTACCACTATATTCTCCTCTCCATTCTATTTTTGGTCTTTTTAAGGTATTAAGCATTTGTGTATCCATGAAATTTTGTTCTTGTTTGTAAAAATCTGATAACATTACTTTTCCTTTCATAATATCTTCTACTAATGGCAAATTATAAAATTCTTGTAATTTTTTATAACTTTCTTCATAGTCCATTCCTAACTCTGTTACACATTCCATAATCATATCATCTACTTCTTCTTGTATATTTATTTCTGTAAATTTTCGATTTATAATTTGTTCTATAGTTTTATTTGTTTCTTCTATTTTAAAACAATCTATTGATTCTTCTTCATAATCTAATAGTGTGTAATCCATTGTTTCTTCTTGTTCGAATTTTAAGAAATTTATATCTATTTCATCTTCTTCAATATCTGTATCATATGTAGAAAGTGTTTCTTATTCAATATTCATAAAATGATATTCTTCATCATCATTTCTCTCTGTTTGTTTTTCTTTAAAATCAGTATACCTTAACTTTTGTTTTCCATCAATTTCTTCATATATATAACTTTTCTTAGGTATCAAAACTGTATTTTCTTCTTTTTCTTGTAAATCTTCTAAATCCCATTCTAATCCTGTTAACTGTTCTGGATCAATTTTTATTGGTTCTATCATTTGTATAGATTTTGATGCAATTGTTTTGACTATTCCTTCTATGTTTACTTTATATTTCATTCCTGAACTGTTACTAGCTTTTCCTAGTACTCCTATACTTACTACTAGGTTATTTCCTTCATATTCTTCATATCCTTTTATTTGTAGAGCTATTTTAATATTTTGTAAATCTTTATCATCTTTTAAAATATCTGGTGTACAATAGAATATTGCTATATTTTCACTTAAATCTACCTCCATTCCTGAGATTATAGCTTTTTTCATATCCGATTTCTAACTTTTATCAAGTATTAGAGCTAATAGTTTTGTTGTCACACCCTCAAATTACCACCTAGGGAGTGTCCCTGTTAGGCGTGTGACTACTAGCAATGAGCCACCAATTACGTTGAATCACAAGTTTAAAATAAAGTTCCATCGTTTAATAATAATGAAATCCCAAACGTAAGTCATTCAAAACCATAAGTTCAGCGGAAGCGTTAACGTAACATAATGTAAATACTTTCCAAACAACCATAGTAAATAAATGTTTGATAATTAAACCCATCAATGCAACCATGACCACTCACGCCCTCCAGCCAGCAAGTTCCTATTCCCAAGTACCTAACGACCTGCGAGCATGTAACAAGTGTATCAGACAAAGCTGGCGAGTTCACAGTTTTAGAAAACGTTTGTTACCAGTTGTATGTAAAACAGTTCAATAACCAATGCAAGTAATATTGTTAATATCTCAATTCCGAACAAGACGGCTCCTGATGTACATGACTGCCCTATCCCACGTACTCCTATCTAGTACTGGGCCCGACTGGGTCATTAGTTCACATCCGTCCTATCCAGGAGCGGTGTGAGGGTGCCAAACCTAAGTAGCGCTACCAACTAATACCCGAATAAGGGACTTACAAAAATGATAGGTGAGAATATTAACCAATATACCCGTTTTTACCCAAACCACTGACTGTCCCCAACCACTGGGACGCATGCTCGAATGTAGTGAACTCACCTTTGGTTTGCTCAGTAAGATTCGTTACCCGTTCCCAGTTGATCAACCAAACCCTATCGTGGTTACCGAAAATGGTCAGTTTCTTATACACGTGTTCTCTATACATACCACACTTATAATTTACACAGATTTCACATAACATCATACAAGTCACAATGGTAATTCATGTAACATACCAGTCTATTATCATCATATATACACATAGTAGGTGGCTGGTTCATTTATTCATCCACATTACAAGTCCATACCTCACCAGACACATAACAGTTAACATTCCATTTAATTTCGTTTCGGTCACACACCCGACGGTGCGACCCAATTACACCAGCCCAACAGTTCATGCCCAAAGAAGTATTCGGCCAAGTCCGAGTGTAAAACCCAATGTTTAAACAGTTCTCGTGTGGCCCATGTCATAACAGTTCCATATGTAACCCAACTGCTTTTATATACAAATTCAATTAAAAAGCATATGTTGAATCCCACTCTAATTATTAAACTTGTAAGTTTCTAACACTAGAAATCATACCCTCCACTAACAATTACATGTTAAAAATGTCATCGACAAAGAAAAGGTAATCGGCCCATGTGTTCACAATTTAACCTTAAGTGAATGAATCAGTGTTGATACATGTATGTGGACGCGACTCGACTCGACACGACTTGGTACGGTTCGACCCGGTTAGGTTCGGTTCAAGCCCGACGTCACGACATTCCTCCGTCGTGCGCCCCAGAGTTCGGCACGCGAAGCACGGAGAGCCGCAACTTATTCCCGTCGCCACATCATCATGACATCATCATGATGATGTCATGATGATGTCATAAAGTGGCTAGACTTTAACTAAACTTCACATATTGAAACAATTTGGAATTCATGAACGTGTACGTGCATGTGCCAAGTCTTTGGGCCAATCAGAAATCAGCATGGACTTCAACATTTGGGCCCAAGCCCAATTCACGGCGAAACACAATGGAAGTCGACGAAACTGGGTTGTTTCGTCGACCTTGTTTATGATTCGTCGTCTAGTTCTTCCATTTCGCCAAGTTTATGATTCGCCAAGTTTGATTCGTCGAGATTAGTCTGTTTCGTTGTGTCTGATGCTATAAATAGACAGTAGTTAGACTGAAAATGTAAGACACAAGAACAGAGCACACACACACGAGAGAGAGAGTTTATAGAATACATCTGTAAACGTTGATTTGTAACAGACTTTCATAGTATTAATACAGAGGTGTTAATCGGTGAATATTGTGTGTCGTGTATTTACGTGTTCGATCTCGGTTTGCTATTCCGGTTGGATTCCGCACAACCGGAGTGGTTCGTATACAAGGATTAGGCGACTAAATCCTCCCCTAGCCGGACCTACAAGTGGTATCAGAGCCTTGGCTCTTATCCTTGTTAAAACCGAGGTGTTTTCGGGTTGTTTTTCGGGTCTAAAAGTTCATAATTTTCTGGAAAATTTCTTAAAATCGGACTAAGTGTTGTGTTTTGCTTTATGTTTTGTTAAAAACCTTATAAAATTAACGTTCACATATTAGTTATTGGTTTTTATTAAACATTTTAGCAAAAAATTTGGGTTTTAGAAATTTTCGAGTCACCGGAAAATTCATCGTGTTCTTGCCATCTTCAAAGTGTTCTTCTTGAAACCCACTTTTTGATCTTAAAGATTTTAAATTAAAAAGTGTTTGTGTGTTGGAAGTTGTAAACAGATTAAAATAATCAAAGCCATACTTGTTTGGTGAAAGCATCATGTCTTAGCCGAAAGGGTCTTTGCGTGTGTCAGATATATTTGAAAAAGTTTACCAACCCCCTGTGACCTTTTTGGCGAAACAGACCGTCAACGAAACAGAAATTCATTTCAAAAAGGATTGAAATAGACGAAACACATTTTGGGCCTCATTTTTGTTTCGTCAAAACAGTGTGTGGATTGGGCTTGACTAGTGGACTTTTAATATAGTTTGTCAACTACATAATAATTAAAAGGCAAATTTAGTTTCGTCAAAAGCCCAACTTCTTTACGTGGTCAACTTTCATTTCGTTAAAAAAAAAAAAAAAAAAAAAAAAAAAAAAAAAAAAGAAAGGAACCCAAAGTTAATTAACTTGTTTCGTCGACAGGCCCACATTTTCCAATTTGTTGACTTCAGTTTATCATTTAGTGGGTGTGATTCATTTAAAAAAAAAAAAAAAAAAATCTTGGTCTTAATCTAATTTTCTATTTTGACAACGGTTAATTTTCTATTTTGACTTAGTGGGCTTGTTTGTGGAAAAAGACTTGGGATTGTTTTTAAAATTCTATTTCATCAATCATTGGACTATCACAAACTTTGGACCTGTTTCGTCAAGTTTAAATTATAAATCTGTTTCGTCAAACATTCTATTTCGTCAAAACACTTATTTTTAACAGAAGGGTTGCAAGTGTGTCTTAACTGTTTGTTTCAAGTGTGATTTTCAGGTATTATTTTTTCTTGATAAAAAAAAAATGAATTCGATGTGGGGTGTTCCGGTAAATGCAGAGATGTATTTTGGTACTCCAGCTCCGGATTCGGGTTCGCAAGCTAATGCTACATCTACCGGTCAATGGGCATTTGTATCAAATCAAGCTCCAAGTGTTCAAAGCATTTTGCTAAGCGAAAGTGAAACAGGAAGTTTGAATAGGCCTCCAAAGTTGATGCACTTAAGTGAATATCCGGGATGGTTTGGTAGATTTCATACATACGTTCTTGGTCAAAATACAGAATTGTGGTTGCGGTTCATTACCGATTTCGATCAAACAATAGAGGTTGCCGCATCATCTGCTGCCACGTTTGCAGATCTTACGGAAGATCAGAAGAAGGTCTATGATCTGGAAAAGAAGGCATACGCCATTCTCACTCAGGCTTTAAGTAAAGATATATATCATCAATTTGTCAGTTACAAGACGACAAAGAGGTTGTGGGACGCATTGAAGACAAGGGGCGTAGGAAATGAAGCGACACGACAATTGAGAAAAGAACTGCTGAAGAAAGAGTTTGATGGTTTTATTTGTATGCAGAATGAATCTCTAGGAGATTTGACAAGTCGATTTACTCATTTGCTAACTGAATTGGCAAATACTGGGGTGGTAACGACTTCAGCAGAGATAGTGAAGAAGTTTGCAGATGCACTGCCACCTCAATGGAATAATTTCTTAGAAATTATGAGGTACAATGGCACTTTGGATACAACAAGTTTCAGTGATTTTGCTCAACTCCTGGAAAACAAGAATCAGGAAGAAACTCTCAAGGCAAAAAGAGTTGCAGTGCCACAAAATCCTGAGATTTATTATGGAACTTCTAGCACTTCTACAAAACCTTCTTCACACGCTCCAATTCAAACAGCATTTGTGTCTAGCACGAGCTTGTATGGCACTCCTCCTCCAACAACAGATATGTTTGGAAATCCGCTTAATCCAGCTCCTCAACCAGCACCACAACAGCAACAGCAAATCAGAGCAACTGATATGTTCGGGAATCCACTTCCTCCTCAACAGCAAGCCTGTTATGGAAGCACATCATCTGCTGGTCAACAATCAAAGCCAAATACAGTACGGCTCGACACCTCAAGCTTTTCTAAAGTCAGTGTTGAAGTAGCAAAAGAACATATGGAGCTGCTAAACACTGTGGTGAGCGCATACTGTGGATTAGTGGAAGGTCAGATTGGCAACATTAATCTGACTCAAGAAGACTATCAGCAGATTGATAAGGAAGAGATGGAGATGATGGATATTAAGTAGGCCTTTGCCAGTGCTGTTAGGCGAGCAAAGGATTTCATGGAAAGAACAGGCCGAACCAGCTTAGAAAGCAAGAAAGACACCAAGTATGGGTTCGATAAACAGGCCGTCAAGTGTTTCAATTGTGGTGAGCGTGGTCATTTCAAGCGTGAATGTACAAGGCCATCTCAGCATGGGAACCAGAATCCTTTCCGAGGTCAAGGCAACAGGATAAATCAGAACCAAGGAAGGAACAACGAACGCACATTGGTGCCTGTCAACAACCAGACTCAAGCAGGACCATCAAATGCCAACCAGGCACTTGTGGTTCAAGTAGATGAAGGTTGTGACTGGTCTATTCAGTTGGGCAACGATGCTCCAGATGGAACAACTTGTTTTGCTGAAATTGTCAAGGATCTTAAACACGCCAGTGGTGGAGAATCTTCCACCAATGGTAGTGAATCTTCTGAAGATGAAGACAGCTCCGGTTATAGTGGAAGTTCAGATGAAGAGTCCTCTGCTTCAGGCAATGATCAGGAAGATGACACATCAACTGCATCAGTTAATGCAGACATTGATGAACTTTTGGAGGAAGCTGCAGCAGGAATTCAAAGAAGATCTATTTTGGTGGATCAAGCTGCTTATTCTTTGTCTTCTCTCCATTCAGCCTTTATGGCGAATGTCGACAGTTCATCAAGTCAGGTATGTGTCGACGAACCCACTTCTGTTAGCTGTAATAACTGTGATAGTTTGCATGTTAGATGTACTGATTTGGAAGCAAACATGTCTGAGTTGCAAGGCAAACACGATGCTCTACAAGCCAGTTTGTTTGACTTGCAAGACAAACATGTTTTAGTGAATGATAAGTGGTGTGAATTGCAAAGCAAGCATGAGGCTTTGCAAGAAAAGTATGATGTGACATTCATCCACAACCAGAAGTTAACCGTGGATCTTTCTAAGTGCACTGAAGCCAACATGTTTTATGAAAACCATGAAAAGGAATTTAAGTCAATGATTGAAACATTAAAGAAAGATAAAACAGAGTTGACTAAAATGGTTTCCAGAAAACAAACTGACATTAATTTGTATATAACTCGTCTTGAGGTAATGCAAAAGGAAATGGCTTGTGTTAAAACTGAAAATGAGGCGATCCGACTTAAGTTAGACAGTTATTTGAGCTCTAGCTATGTGTTGGATCACATCATTGATGTTCAGAAAGAGAAAAAGGATGTCACATGCATAGGTTATAAGAAATGTCCACCACCCGTTAGAAACAATTTTGATGCCATGCCTGATGAGGAAGATAGAGTTTTCTTTGAACCATCTGTTCCTCTAGCTGTTGAAGAATTTGCAGGACTCGGATACAAGAAGGAAGTATCGTCAGATTCAGATGTGTCAGCAGATACCTTTGTAACTGCTGAACAGAATCAGGATTCTCCAGTTGTGATTGAGGATGCTGATTCCTCTGATGATGAATCTGATGATACTATTTCAGCAAAGTCTGATGCGGTGATAAAAGAAGAGGACATACCTCTTGAGAATCACATTCTGTGTGATCCTCCTGCAAAGCCCGCTAAGACTGTTGCAATCGAGTCTGTGTCTGCAAAAGAGTCGGAGAGTGTGGATTTGCTGTACACTCTTGTTGGTGATGATAAAATTTACTCAGACAAAGATTTTCCTATTAAAAATGTTAATCAATCTTTAATTAGTAAAGTCTTTGAAAATTCTACAAGTAAGTTTTTGGGAAAGACAGGATCATGTGTTACAGTAACACAGTGCCCTCCTATTCCAAAGGCCGAAATTAGAAAACAATTTGGGAACAAGAAATTACCAACAGTGGAAAAACAGTAAAATCATACCAAATCCAAAGGTAAGACACCGGCTCAAGGTCAAAGGAAGCCGAATCAGAAGAAGAAAAAGGATGTGAACTTTGTGAAGTCCAAGGGAACGGACAAAATTGCAACTTTTGAAAATCAATCTAACTTAGATTTTGTCAAAAAGGCAACAGTGATGAAAAGGAATGAACCAAGTAGTTCAAAACCTAGTACCTCGGGGTCACAAAGTTCATCATCGGCCAGACGACCACATGATACTTCGGGGTTTGTTGAACGAAGATCATGTTTTGAATGTGGTACAATTGGGCATATCATTCGAAATTGCCCGTATCTTCATAAGTTGAAAGCCAAAGAAGATGCTCCCCGTGAACACAATCACCAAAAGCGATCTGTTTCTGTAAAACAAGATCCCCGACTTGTAAAAGAAAGGGAAAAGAAACAGAAACGCCAACAAGTTAAAGTGATTGAAAAGGCACTTAAAACCGATGTGGTTAACAAAACATCTGTTTCTGTCAAACCAAACAATTTAAAAACTTCAGACAACCATGAAGTTAAGGTTTTAAAGAATAACACTGGTTTAACAAAACAGACCTGGAAACCAAAAACGGTTACTGAATCAGGGGGACCATCACAATTTTCGAATCATCAAAGAGTAGAGGTTATTGTCATTGATGAAAATGGAAGACCCAAGACCACAATGGCTTGGGTCCCCATCTCCAACTAATTATGTGAGTTCATGTGCAGGGTGTTCCAGGAGGAACTGTCAGTAGTCATTGGATTGTTGATAGTGGGGCATCCAGGCACATGACAGGCGACATGAAGCTTCTCTACGACGTCAAATCTATTAGAGGAGGTTATGTTGCTTTTGCTGGAGATAAAGGCGGATATATTACGGGTGAAGGAATGATTTCCAACGGGGTTGTTAGCTTTGATAAGATAAACTTTGTGCAACAACTTGATCACAATCTTCTTAGTGTTTCTCAAATTTGTGATAAGCAGTTCTCAGTACACTTTGATGCTAATGGATGTTATGTGCTGAAACCCGGCTTCAAAATTCCAAAAGAATGGATTCTCTTGTCGGCTCCAAGGATAAATGATTTGTATGTCCTTGATATGAGCCAAGCTATCACAACGTCTGCACAAGCAACATGTTTCGTTTCCAAAGCCACAGAAAAAGACACAATCTCTTGGCACAGACGAATGGGTCACATTCACTTACGCAAAATGAATCATTTGGTGTCAAATGAATTGGTGAATGGTGTTCCTCTTAAAAACTTCCATCTTCAAGACGTCTGTGTCTCGTGCCAGAAAGGAAAACAAACGAAGAAGCGACACCCTACAAAGAAAGTCAACACGGTGGCTGTTCCTCTTGAACGTTTGCACATGGATTTGTTCGGTCCTGTCAAGCACAAAAGTATTAGGAATGATCAATATTGCCTCGTGATAACTGATGATTATTCAAGATTTTCTTGGGTGGCGTTCATGGCACACAAGAGTGAAACCTTCGGTATTATCAAAAACTTGATCATCCAGATTGAAAATCTTTATAACTTGAAGGTTAGGCGGATACGTAGCGACAATGGTACTGAATTCAAAAATCATGCCATGGCAGAGTTTTGCACTTCAAAAGGTATTCTTCACGAATTTAGTGCAGCTTATACTCCTCAACAGAACGGTGTCGCTGAACGTAAAAACCGCACATTGATCGAGACTGCTAGGACTATGTTGGTAGAGTCACAATTGCCGATTCCCTTCTGGACTGAAGCTGTGTCCTCTGCATGTTACACGTTGAACCGAGTCCTTACAGTCAAAAGGCACAACAAGACCTGCTTTGAGCTTATCAACAAACGGAAACCAGATTTGTCATATCTTGAACCGTTTGGAGCTCCTTGCACAATTATCGATCCTAATGGAAAGTTTGGGGCAAGAGCAATTGAGGGATACTTTCTTGGGTATTCCACCCCGAACTTAAGAGTCTGGAATCTAGAGACTAAAAGGGTCAGGAATGGTCTGAAGTCAGAGTACAAAGGCACACTTTACCGGTTAGAAATCCTGGTCAGCCTTGGATGTTCGAGTACGATGACTTTTTCAATTCGATCAATGTTGAAGCCGTGAAGAAAATGCTGCGGCAAGGATGTTTTTCGAGAGTGACAACGCAACAGATTCATCGTTGGTTCGTCCCATTATTGTCAATCAAGAACAATCCTCAGTGAACAATAATGCTCTCGACAATGAGGGTTTTCAAGATGCTTCCGAATTGAACGAATCTTCAGAGGATGATGAATTTCTCGATGCAGATCAAGAAGCTCCAGCAACAGCAGTACATGGTACTTCAGAAGGTACACCTCCAGTAGATGTCCCTAGAACAGCTGAAGCTACTGGATCATCCTCTTCGTCAATTCCGGGTCTTGAATTGATTGTTGATCTCAATCTCAACAATCTGGGTACAAATATTCCAGTTCAAGATGATCCAGAAACAAGGATTCATAATACCCATCCTCAACAAAACATCATAGGAAATGTACAAAGTGGCGTTCAAACAAGAAACATGTTGCGAAACAACAACAATGCAGGCTTGTATACAGCTATCAGAGAATCTGGTCAACAAAATGATTGGTCTTTCGCGTGTTATGTCTCACAGGAAGAACCAAGAACTTGGAAAGATGCTTTGAAAGATAGCTCATGGGTTGAAGCAATGCAGGAAGAACTGCAACAATTCCAGAAGCTTGGTGTCTGGAAACTTGTCGAGAAACCTGCTGGTTATAAGAAGATTGGTACCCGTTGGGTGTTTAAATGCAAAAAGGATGACCGTGGGATCGTCATTCGAAACAAAGCAAGACTAGTCGTTCAAGGTTTTCGTCAGATTGAAGGGATCGACTACAACGAAGTGTATGCACCTGTTGCACGTCTAGAAGCTATTCGGATCTTTCTGGCTTATGCCTCATTCAAAGGTTTCAAGGTATACCAGATGGACGTGAAAAGTGCATTCTTACATGGTGTGGTTGAAGAAGAGGTGTACGTCGAACAGCCTCCAGGTTTTGAAGATCCTATCCATCCCGATCGGGTTTGGTTGCTCAACAAAGCTCTATATGGTCTTCATCAAGCACCGCGAGCTTGGTACGCAACCTTATCTAATTATCTGCTGGAGAACGGTTTTCGCAGAGGTCTTATCGACTGCACTCTTTTCATCAAAGAACAAGATGGAGATCTTCTACTGGTACAGGTATACGTTGATGATATTATTTTTGGTTCTACTAATGATGTTTTGTGTAGGGATTTCGAGCGTGTAATGCAGGATAAATTCGAGATGAGTGCTATGGGGGAAATGACTTTCTTTTTGGGCCTACAAGTACAACAAACTGAGTCTGGGATATTCATCCATCAGACTAAATATGTTGGTGACATCTTGAGCCGGTTCCAGTTGTCTGATGCAACGCCCATCGGTACCCCATTGCCACAAAATCACGGAATTACTCCAGACTTGAAGGGTCAAGATGTTAGCCCCTCATACTACCGCGTGATGATCGGATCTCTTATGTACCTCACAGCATCAAGACCAGATATAATGTACCCAACGTGCCTGCTTGCCAGATATCAAGTCAACCCGAAGGCCTCACATCTTGCAGCTGTAAAAAGGATTTTTCGTTATTTGAAGGGTTACCCTGACACCGGTCTATGGTACCCTAGGGATAATAACTTTGACTTGATCGCATTCAGTGATTCTGATTTTGGCGGATGCAAAATCGACGGCAAATCCACAACGGCTGGATGTCAGTTTTTGGGAAATCGCCTAGTCACATGGCAGTGCAAGAAGCAGACGTGCGTCGCTACATCAACATGCGAAGCTGAATACATTGCTGCCTCAAGTTGTTGCTCCCAAGTCCTATGGATCCAACAACAAATGCGTGATTACGGTTTTGAATTCCTAACTACTCCTATTTACGTTGATAATTCTGCTGCATTACAGATCACTAAAAATCCTGTGCAGCATTCAAAGACTAAGCACATCGACATTAAGTATCACTTCATACGTGGTTGCTTTGAGAAAAGGCTAATCGATGTTGCTTACGTCCACACCGATGACCAACGTGCCGACCTTTTTACCAAAGCATTTGACAAATCAAGATTTGACTATTTATTATTGGTAAATGGCATTAAGGTCAAGCAAGAGTAAAACCAACATCGGAAAATCATTTTTGTATATACCGTTGTGTTTTTAAATTTGTCTTAGTTTGTTGATTTTAGGGGGAGTAAATCCAAAATTTGAAAATCCAAAAACATTGAAAAATTTCAAAAACACAAAAACAATAGAAAAGCAAAAATGAGTTTCCTGGCGAGCAAAAGAGAAAATGATAGTACATCAGTGGTCTGTCTAAACCCCTTTAAACCTTAAATTGAAAAGCGATAAGCAGCTCTATATAAGATGTATCGGTAGGCTCACAATCATTTTAAAGTGTGCAGGGTGATATAAACTTAAACCGACTGAAGACCAGGTGGGAACCATTCATTGGCATATGGTCTTAGTACCGAAATTTCGTTTGAGAGATTGCCGAGGTTCTGAGATATTCGGTCTTTATGCTGCTTATCATCTGGGTATCATGGTTGTATCTTTTACCGAAAAATAACGGGGACGCAAGTCTAGATCTTCCATGATACCATACATACGTGTACATATTGCATTCGACCTCAATAAGCGATCAACAATCACATGTCCAATCAAAATAAGTGATAATATATCACAGATTCTTTGCGGGAGTCAAGTTCGTCTCTCTGCTGTACGAAAGTACTGACCTGTTCACGGACTTGCTCCTGTGCCCTCATGCATCGAAAATCAAGTTCCTCATCAATAAGTGATTATATCACATAGGGCTTGTTTTCAAATCAAAATAAGTGAGAATCTCACATCATATACGGTCAAACAGATGATGATCGGTATACTCACCGGTAAGATGAACCCTCGTGCATACCTTGATACGGGAATGTGTCGTGATGTGGATGAACACCGGTCAGTAAGTATAAATCATACCTTAACGTATCCTCTCGCCATTATTACTTCTGATAAGTTGAGCTTATGTGGACAACAATACCGATAATCGTTATAGGATGCTTATCTAAATGTTAACTAATTGAACAACAAGAGCGTTTTGGCATGACCGTACACTGATATGATTCTCTTACCCTCGAAACTCACAAAAAGAATGTCTGTAAATATTTATTTAATGCTTTCAGTTTCTGCATCTTTGTATATATTTATTTACTGCTTTCAGTCTTTACTTTCGAAAAATTCAAAAATTCCAAAAAGATTTTAGGTGTGTTTTAATATAAACTTTCAAAAAGCCAAAAAGATTTTACTTCTATTTTATTTTCGATCGTACGATGTTGGAGCTCGAGTCTTCGTTACCTGAAACCTGAACGAAAACCGAATTGACTAAATCTTCATAAACGGTCGAAATTTGCAAGTTTTTGAAAGTTAAATACCTGAAATTGATAAAATACATTAAACTTTCAGACTGTCGGACGGTGTTTGATTGTGACATGGTCATGCGTGTGTCATTTGTTTATGCTAACTATATTCCAAGCAGTTGTTCTCATTACGCGTTTAGATTTCTTGCATGTGCAGATTCTAAAGGCAAGGAGAACATGGTCGATGACAAAGCTTCGGAATGAAGACACAACGTGAAGGCACTCAAATGATGAAGATTATCGAGTTGCCGCTGGCCATCATCAACACCACAAGGATCTCAAGTACTGAAGATCAAGTCGTTCACAAGCATAACTCAAGGGAGAGCTTATGTTAAGGGGGAGTTTGTCAACACACTTCCTACATGAAACAGGGAGTTTGTTGATACACTTTCTGCTTTCAACACGTGAAGACTTTGAAGATCCTCTGACTTAGAAGACAAGAAAGGCGAATCTCGCGAGTAGCGTCCAAGGGGGAGTTTGTTGATACATGTATGTGGACGCGACTCGACTCGACACGACTTGGTACGGTTCGACCCGGTTAGGTTCGGTTCAAGCCCGACGTCACGACATTCCTCCGTCGTGCGCCCCAGAGTTCGGCACGCGAAGCACGGAGAGCCGCAACTTATTCCCGTCGCCACATCATCATGACATCATCATGATGATGTCATGATGATGTCATAAAGTGGCTAGACTTTAACTAAACTTCACATATTGAAACAATTTGGAATTCATGAACGTGTACGTGCATGTGCCAAGTCTTTGGGCCAATCAGAAATCAGCATGGACTTCAACATTTGGGCCCAAGCCCAATTCACGGCGAAACACAATGGAAGTCGACGAAACTGGGTTGTTTCGTCGACCTTGTTTATGATTCGTCGTCTAGTTCTTCCATTTCGCCAAGTTTATGATTCGCCAAGTTTGATTCGTCGAGATTAGTCTGTTTCGTTGTGTCTGATGCTATAAATAGACAGTAGTTAGACTGAAAATGTAAGACACAAGAACAGAGCACACACACACGAGAGAGAGAGTTTATAGAATACATCTGTAAACGTTGATTTGTAACAGACTTTCATAGTATTAATACAGAGGTGTTAATCGGTGAATATTGTGTGTCGTGTATTTACGTGTTCGATCTCGGTTTGCTATTCCGGTTGGATTCCGCACAACCGGAGTGGTTCGTATACAAGGATTAGGCGACTAAATCCTCCCCTAGCCGGACCTACAATCAGAATATAGGTACTCACACCCATATGTTTCATTATGTGCGGCCCATATATTGATTAAAGTAACTCAGACCAACTTGATCCAATAACTCTACATTGATTAATAGTAAATCCGGTTCCTTTATTTTACCATAACAAATTCTAATCAATGTATGAATTACAACCACTTATTAATTTGCTTTTAGCTGAATTCAAAAAGCACGCATACATACATATGCTCTGGTCTTAGCAATTGTTGCTATTGGTTCACTTATAACTTCTATTAATCCCAAAGAAAGCACATGTTATCACACAATGGGTTAGTTGTCATCCATTAATTTACATCAGTTTAATATACAAACAGCCCTATGTCATCCATTATCATTGCATAGATACCTCTAAGTCAACGTACAGTTTGTTATATCAATGCACACCTCATCAAATTATCAAAACTATAACCCTAATCTATACATAGCTATCTATGCGCACATAACAGAATATTTGAGACATCATATTTGGTTGACAAGAATCCTAGTTTCTTATGTACATCCACTATCATCACATACATTATTTTATCACATCTCGTCATAATCAATACAAGGAATTATCGATTAATCATCCTCATAACATTCAGATCGGGTCGCATGTATTCAGCAGTTTATCATCTTCATATAAAATCCTAGTTCATAACCAGCATTCATACGATCCTAACAATACCTAGTCATGGTTCTAGCAAACCCTAAATCATACAAGAACTCATGAATATTAGTGAAATTCGGTAACAACCACACATAGCCATGAACAATCTGTCAGGATTAAAACAAGTATAAGCATACTAACCGAGTGACGAGTGTTGCTAGACAAGAGGGACAAATCCGAGAGGGAAGGTGTGCTTCAATGGGGGTAGTCTGCCGTTGATTTCCAGAGAGGGAGAAGTACTAGGGTTTGCTCTTCTTGCAACAATACCTAGCTATGAGAGCCAACGTGGGATTACATGGGTGTATGCGCCTCACTAAGTGGACCGGGCCTAGCTCAGGCTCGAGGTATTTGGGCCGAGGTTAATAAGAAAAGAAAGGAAGGTGTTTGACCCGCAAACGGAATGTGCGAATCATGTGTGGTGTACGACCATGTATTGAAAAGCATAAGTTGTATTGAAAAGCATAAGCATACACCCTTCGATAACTCCTATTCATACACAAGTAACCACAAAATATAAACATCGTTTGCTTGATGCACTCAGTGTAACTACGTGAAACGGAACGTGAAGAAAATGATACGTAGTTAAAGACCTTGGGAAACCGGGTTGTCACATTTGTTCCTAAATTTTTTCTTCCAAGAGCTTTGATTCCTATTTTTATTAATCCTGTGTGTACAAAGTGTTTATTTTGTCTTTTAATTTTTTCGATAGTATCTGGTGACAAAAGATCTAAAGTTACTGTATTATCTACTACCCTTAAACTTTCTTCTCTACTACTTCTTATAAGAGTTGTATTTATGTTTAATCTTCCTGTTTGATATAATATTCTTGGATTTAATATATCTAATTGATGTTGGTTATATAATTCTAAGTTTCTGTCTAAATCTATTTCTTCTTCTAGTTGTATTATGTGTCTATTACTGTTGGATCCTGATCCTCTTCTAATTACTCTATTTAAAAAAACTGTCTGATGTTATACTGTCATTTATATTACTTGTAGAATTCCTAGCTTCCTGTATAGTTCTACTTCTTCCTAAAAAATTATTATTATTATTCATTTTCTTGGCTGACAATGTGTATATGGGGTAGGTTTTTTGTCTGTTTTTAATTTTTGTAAAGCTTCTGTTATTTTTTCAACTTCTAGAGGTATATTATTTTCAATATTATTTTTATTTTTTCCTAGTTCGTTAATTAATATATTAGACTGATTTTTTATATAGTCTAGATTTTGTGATAATTTTTTAATTTCTACTGTTTAATTTTCTAATGTTTGTTTATTATTTATAGCTTCTTGTTGTAAACTAATACTTAGATTTATAAATAAATCTACTAAAGTGTTTAACTGTGAGTTATTTGTATGTAAAGTATGTTTACAAAGGTCTTTAATATTACAAACAACAGTAAAATTATCTGTTATAAAAGGTTTTCGGTGAGCTTTTTCAGAAAGTTCTAAATTTAAAAATTCTAAACGCTTGATTGTTTGAGAAGTTCCAATGATTAATAAATTCCAACTCTCTTTAACTTTTATCCCTTATTCCAAATTTCTCTTAAATATTTTCTCATATTCCAACTAAAATAATATGCAAAAGAATAACAATAATATACCAACTAATCTATTAAACGATTTTGTCTATATATTCTTTCTTTTAAATTAGCTCGTTCATATAGATAATACCTTAAACGATATTCATCTATATAATCTAACCAATCTGCTAATTCTAAAGAAAGAATTAGTCTATCATATCTTTTTAATCTATTTAAAAGTTGTCCAATATAAAAACTAGTCATAATATTTAGCCCTTTCGTCTATAATGTTATCAAAGCAACTATCTTTCCCACAATCTTCACCTAAGAGAGTTTTCCAAAAATACTGGCATAACACGCCATAAAAGGAACTTGTCTTAGTCTATCAGATTTTAAGAAAGACTTTGCTCTGATACCAATATATCAGAGAGGGTGGTAATACTGAAAATAAAAGGAAAATTAAAACTTACTTTTGATGGAGATATGCACAGCGGATGATGAAGGATGAGAGTATGCACAGCGGAATAGAAGGTTGCAGAAGAAAGGGTTTTTTTTTTTTATATGTGTGTGTTGGAATATAATATGAAGAGCTGGAGAAAATTTGGGATGTTAAGGGAGCGGAGCTAAAGAGATATGGAGAAAGTTTTAGTGTGCCATTGAAGTATATATATATACACACACTTTTGTTGGGCCTTATTTCGATTTGGGCCTAGAGTAGTCGCCCACCCTACACTTGCTCTTGGCCGGCCCTAGCAAGCACCATGTTTTTCCCTTCAATATATATTTTCTTTTTTCTTCGTGTATGTGACTAATACGACTACGATTGTAACTTGAACATGTATAAAGCGTTCGGGTGGCGAATGAATTAGGGAGGGGAAATGCAAAAGCAATAAGGTTTTCCATAAAAGTCTTGTTGGGGACTTCCATTGCGATCGGGGTGTTCTTCTTTGTTCTTTGTTTGGCCTTTGGCAAAAAACTCGTGTACTTGTTCACAGATGATGAAAAAGTTGCAGATACCGTATCGGATCTTTCTTTGCTTCTCTCTTTCTTGGTTTTGTTGAACATCATTTACCTTGTACTCTCTGGTAGTTCCTTCCATTTCATAAACATCAATTTTTGGAAATGTTTACGAAGTTAGTTGTAAATACTAAATAGAGATATATATTGTCATTGATCAGGGGTGGCAGTTGGAGCGGGTTTGCAGTCAGCTGTAGCAATCGTTAACCTCGTTTGCTTTTACCTCATTGGTATTCCATTGGGAGCTTTGCTCGGATATCAAACGAGTCTTGAAGTTAAGGTACATTTCCAGGAAAGTACTCTTATAAAGTCGGTTTTTCTATGATTAATTCGTATAATTACTTAATAGGGTATATGGATCGGAATGATTGGTGGTGTTTTAACACAAACGATTACGCTTGTATACATGACTTGGAGAACAAACTGGGATGATCAGGTAACATTCGCAAAAAAAGATAGTGATGTATTTATGTATGTGCTTATTTATCTCATATGCAATGTTGTAGAAGGCGCTAGGCACTAGTCGGGCAGTGAGGTACCGCCTAGGGATTAATCGGGATTAATCGGAATGGGATTTTTATATGTATTTTTTCAAAATTATGTATATATACCCAATAATATAAAAATAATACTTCAAGTGTCAGATAGTATGGTTCGATTTTGACCGATTCTGACCAATTTTGACCGCCTAGGACCGATTTTGACTGATTAATATAGTCCGATCAATCCGATTTTTGACCGCCTAGGACCGATTTTGACCGACTTTGACCATGGCCGATTAATTGACCGACTAGCTCAAAATTAGGCAGTGAATGGCCGCCTAGGCTGATTTTTGCAACACTGCTCATATGGACATGGATTGTTCTTCGTCACATGTAGGTAAAAAAGGCTTCAGAACGCCTCACACGGTTTTATTTAAACTTGGAGGGGCAAGTTACTAACGAGTCGCGATCTTAGTCCATCTGCATATATCTTTTCTATTTTTACCTTTTGTTTTTAATTTTAGACCATTAATTCTTTTATACCCACTGTTTTAGTAGAAACAATAATGATAAAACAATAACCGGCTGTGAGGTTCATTGAAGAACACTAAAAAGTGGGGAACCGGGGAACACTTTTAAAAATTAACTTAAAATGTTAAAAGTCAATTCTTTTAAATTTTTTTGACGCTTCTCCTTATAAATACTTGTTGAAGCATTTTTAACAAACAAAATCAAAAACTAAAAATATAAAAAAAATAGTTAAAAAAAGGGTAAAAAAAATTTCACAATTTTTTTTAATTCGAATAGTTTGTACCAATTTTTATAAGGAAAAGCGCTGAGAAAAAAATTAAAAAAAAAATTGATTTTTAACATGTTAAGTTAATTTTATAAGATATATATATATATATATTTTTAACTGTTTTTTAAACATTTTCTTTTATATTTTTAGTTTTTGATTTTTTTTATTGAAAATATTTCTACATGTATATAAGAAAAAGCGTCGAAAAAAACTTAGAAAAAAATAATTCTTAACATGTTAAGTATAACTTTTAAGAGTGTTCCCCGGTTTCCCACGTTCTTAGTGTTTCCCAATGAACCCTCCCCTATATATATATATATATATAGGGGACCGCTAGAATGAGAACCACCACGAGTTATGAGAACCGCGAGAACTACGTGCCACGGAGGGGCGTTGACCACGATTTTTTTTTTACAACTAGATCCGTATATTTTAACAACATTCGTAAAAAAAATTTCAAACGGCGCGCCCGAGGGGGTAGTTTTTTACACCCAAAGTTGGGTGTTTTTATTATTTTTTTGTTTTTTTTTTTTTACAAACTTTGGGTGTAAAAAACTACCCCCTCGGGCGCGCCGTTTGAAATTTTTTTTACGAATGTTGTTAAAATATACGGATCTAGTTGTAAAAAAAAAATCGTGGTCAACGCCCCTCCGTGGCACGTGGTTCTCGCGGTTCTCATAACTCGTGGTGGTTCTCATTCTAGCGGCTCCCTATATATATATATATATATATATATATATATAATGAGATAAGGAGAAAACGCTCAAAAGTGTGAGAACGCATCCGGGTCCAACACGTGACGCGGGACATGATCAGGGTCCGACGGGTTTTTTTTGTCTTTTTAGTATTCTTCTCCTTTCCCGATTTTCGCGTTTGACATGCTGCTTCATTTTGGCGTTATCTAGAATCATTAATTACTTGGCGTTTTACTATTTTTTCCAGATTTCTTCTGGTTGAATTAATTATTTTTGTGTCACATAGTTAATTTTTTGGCGTTATGCCGTTTTCCATGTCATTTTTTTGGCGTTCTGGGTCTTTTTGTTAATAATTGATTACCATAGATTAATATTTTATAAAATTACAATAATACGGAATCAAAATAAACTAATAGTCTTCCGTGGATGGGATTACATCAGAGATGTACCCATCGCTTTGTTCATCACTTTCTTGAGATTCATCATCATCAAATTTTAGATTGGCGTATACCGCCATTAGCTCGTCTCTTCTTTACTGCAGCCTATTCTTGAATATCACTGCATCCTTGGATTTTGGATCGTTCGATGGTGCTAAATCACAGAGTTGTTCAATGAGAGATAGCCTCCCTGTCTTTAACATTTCCTCCATTAGCAATGAATATTGCACCCTGTGTTTATAAGTCACTTCAACCGTTCCTTCTTCTTCATGGATCACCCAACTACTAGGTGTTGGTAGAGGAGTATCGTCAGTATCATCATTATCTTCATTATCATCTTCCTCATCATTTTCTGCCGGAAATTTTATCTTCGGTCTTTTTATTACAGTTCAGGTTCTTTCACAATCGTTGGCCATTGGAACCCCAAGGGCCAGGATATCCCTCTGAACCCCTTCATTCATATCAAGCATGGCTTTGATTGTCCTTACCTTCACCCTTCTACTATCCGAGAACTTTATGATGAATCGTTTCTCTTTCCTTTCAAACCTCCATGCAATAACCTTAGTGAAGAAACACTGGTTTAATTGACCGGAATCAACTGAACCAGGGGGTTTGAATCTGCATAAAAGGGGTTAAATCTTCTCGTTCGATTCGAGGGGTGAATGATCTTCTTCCTCTAACAATCACTGCAAAACAACAGCCGTTAGACTCGCCACGGGGATAATGGAAGTTCTCTCCGTGACCACCCTCCGGCGTGAGAATAAGTACAGGTTTTGATGAAGAAGAAGTAAAAGTGAAGTGATGTAACTTGGGAATTATACCTGAACTATCCTTCTATTTATAGCCGAATTTTGGGCGGGAGAACCTGTTGATGAAAACTTGACGGAAGATGTTTTTTCGTAAGCGGTTATTTTTCCCTCCCGTTAATCGCTAACGATTTGGGTATGCACACGGATTGTGGTTTTGATCAACGGGTTAGGGTATTGCCACGTGGAAAGTGGGCAAGTGTAGATCTTTATTTAATTTTGTGCCATCAACGTGACTTTGTGGGAGCCTGGGATGATGCCACGTGGCCATTCGGTTATAACCGAATAGTGGTGCATGATGGAGCCTTCTAGAAGGATACAGCTGTAATCCTGTGTGGCTCTTCTTAATGCCAGTTGTACGGTAATAGAGAAACTATTTTTATCCAAGTCTGGATTATTATTTATGCGGAAGTATTTGCTAGGATTTGATCCTATCTTTCTGGAGATCGGCGCAAGGATTTGCTAGTTTCCTTTTGGCGCGTAGATGTTTAGGCATCGTTTTTCTTTCTAAATTCTCTTTGTAGGACCAGTGCGCGGCCGCGCAAGGTCTAAAGAGGGCTTTTTGACGGGGTTGTGGTATGGTCCCAAGTACCTGAAGCAGGGTTTTTGGGACCTTACCCCTTCAAGTCACCCCACTGTAGTGTTGCTCTTATGCAAATAACTGGAGCACTGGACTATGAGAGATGGGTGCTTTTGCTATGGAGTTTTTGGCGCGAAAGAAGAGAATCTTTTTGAAGAAGATACTCTTTCACATGATTCTGATTTTGAAAAAATGGAAATCTTCTTGAAGAAGATATTTGTATTACCTCTTCGTTTTCTTACTGAACTTGGGTGAGAAACTTTTTAATCATGAGCTGACTGTTGTTACGTCACCCAAAAAATGAAAATGTATTTTGTATTACCTCTTCGTTTTCTTACTGAACTGTAGCCATGGGAATATGTGCGGACTTTGTTAGAGAGTATTTAATGTGATATGACGATTGCAGTGGCAGCGCCGTTTCTAAGAGGAGTGATTTGACACTTAATCATCACAAGTTCTCCTTTCAATGCTGATGTTAACTCTTCTCGGCTTATATATTCATATTGAGTGTGTGTGGATATTTTTCCAAATTTGGGAAGAAATGAGGACCAGGCGACGGTTCCGGTGTCGGAGGGTTTCCGAAATTTTAAAGACTTTTGATGCTGCTGACGCTCTGCTTCTCCTTTCCGGTTTGTCGACTGAAACTATTGCCGGAAACGGAGGTGTTCATGGTGCAGTTCTTCCTGTGTCTTCAAGGGATTGTGCCCTCTCTCATTCTGTGGATGATAATAACGAGGGGGTTATGAGGTTGTCGGCATATGCCGTAACCCAAGCATTTCCTGCTGACTGGAGAGGCCGTTGTTCAATCGTGTACCAACGGCGTCGCCGTGGTTCTTGTTCAGCCCCTCCGGCCGAGATTCCGACCAGTGTGCATATGGTTGCTCCTACTACGGGTGATGGAGAAGGTGCAAACCCTTGGATTGTTGATCCCCATCCTCTTTCCTGGTATGGTGAAGTACTGCACACCCCGTTGAGTGTGTTGGATATGTTTCCTGATGTGTAGTTTGTTTATTTTGTAAGTGATGTTTTGATACACTGCCGTGTTCTGTAAATTTTGTTGATGTGCTTTGTTGCACAAGTAACTTTTTGATGCACTGTTGTGTCTATAGGTTTTATTGCGCGTGGCGCGCCAGTGATTAAATATAAGTTATGTTTGAATTACAATATATTGCATGTGTATAATTACTTTATTTAGGTAAAGCGAATAAGGATGGTATTGAGCTCATGTGTGAACGTTGGTCTGAACTGTACGCGAGACTTGTGCCCGTTAGACCGTTCATGAGACTTACAATGTTTTACCATATTGTTTTCACGTGTATTAAAAGGAATTACATGCATTTTGTAATAAACAATAAAACATATAAGGATAAGATTTGTATTGATAAGGCATGGGGCCGATGGATACAAAGTGAATAATTAGAATAATTACGTTGCCTGCACAAGTGTCTGGTTTTTTGTGCCGGATGGCTTGATTGGTCATATGTAGCACCTGCGTATCTGCTGCGTGTTCCAGGTGCGAGGCTTCTGCGTGTTCCAGGTGCGAGGCACGTCTGTTCCGTCAAGTCTTTTTAAAGTGTATGCTCCTTTTCCCAGGACTTTGTGGATAATGTACGGTCCTTCCCATTTAGATGCTAGTTTCCCTGGCTTTTCCGCGTTAGACGCTTCGTTGTCACGCAGGACGAAATCTCCTGGAACGAAGGTGCACACGCGTACGCGCGCGTTGTAGTATTTCTCTAATTTTGATTTATACCTGGCTTCCGCGATGGCTGCTGATGTGCGCAAAATGCAACATATAAATTACATCAAATGTGGCATAAAACAAACCCCTTTTAGTACTAATGTTGGAAAAAGTGTGTTTTTGTCTTCCTTTTGTATTTTCAGGATTAAATGAGCTCAAATGAACAAAAGAAGCAAAAAGGCAGCTAAATCTAACATAAATACAAGAAAAGGAATAAACGTGGCATGCCCGACCCCTCGACAGCATCCTCCCAAGCAAAAACAAGAGAACAGAAGGCTGAACACGCCCCGTGCTCAATGAGCACGGGGGCGTGCCCAAGTGTTTGCAGAAAAGACAAAGTTGTAGAAGCTTCTATCACCCACCATGGGGGCCTGCCCAGGGGACACGGGGTCGTGGTCAACTCTAAGATTCGCAGAATCTAGAAAAATCTTGATAGTACAGATACGCTTCTGCACACGGGGTCGTGCCCAACGAACACGGGGGCGTGGTCAACTAATGCAGACAAACTGCATTTAATGAAGAAACAGAAGATGGGTGGACACGGGGCCGTGTCCGTGCTTCTGTGCAGGCTATAGATAGGGGTGCTTGGCTCATTTGCAAACCATCCCTTGGCAAACCACCTCTCTCACACTTCACCCACCCACCACCACCATCACAACCCACATCCACCACCATCATCCATCATCCATCATAGAGTGTGTGAGTAGTCTCGGGATCCAAGATTGATCGTAAGAGTTCTTGACAATCAAATGCCATGTTTGCCTAAGTCTCTTACATCACTTGGTGAAGACAAGTGTCTAGTGTAATACTTTTTATTTTTTATCTTTTCGCACTTTTTATTTGGTAATGTATTAATGACTTTAATAACTAGTTTCTTATGTTGAAGGTGAATCTTCCTTATCATTTGTCCATGGTGTCTTGGCGTTATTTTACTGTCTATATAAAATAAAAGATTTTCACCATTCATATCTCCACGGTCTATATGGAGATATGTTGGCTACCTTGTCGGGGGTTAAGGGAATGGTTTGGTAAGAGTCTTGCCTTGTTCAGTGTATAGATTCTGCAAGGACTTGGGTCAACTTAAGTAGGACCTCTTTCAATACCCACTGGTATTGGATGGCGGGGGTCCGAACTCCTTGATCCACTCATATGTAAACTACTATTAAAACTTTAACCCGGCTATTTAGGATTGTATCCCTGCTGACTCAAACTACTTAGCCTAGGGTAACGTCACCTTCAAAAGAGGGCCCTACCACATTATGCATTAATAACTTAATTAATTATCTTTCAATAATCCAACCATTTAGGATTGTATCCTTGCTGCCTCAAACTACTAGGTTGAGGGTAACGTCACCTTCAAAAGAGGGGCCTACTACTATAACTAAGATAATCTTTTAAAAAGTGCAAAAGTGCGAAAATAATCAAAGGTTACACTAAACACGAATCGGATCCAAGTGATTCATCTTGTCTATCTGTTTTTATTTTCATTTTTATTTTTCAGCATTTTTAGTTTTTATTTTATAGTTTAAAACATTTTTCTAAACTTTTGATTTGATTAGACGTTGAGGATAAACCGGTATTTAAAGCTTTTGTGTCCTTGGACGACCTCGGTATCTTACCAACACTATACTACGCTCACGATGGGTACATTTGCCCATATGTGTGTTTGGTGTTAGTAAAATATTGTGTTTTATAAATTTAAAACTTGACTAACGTATAAAAAGGGCTAAAAATATATATAAAAATCTATAACACCACACGCGCATCAAGTTTTTGGCGCCGTTTCCGGGGACACAAGGATTTTAAGAAAGTTAGGAATCAACGGCCTAATCGTTTTTTCTTTTTTTTCTGTTTTTTTTAGGATTTTTCGTAATTTTTCAGCTTCTGCAGAACTAAGCACGGGTCGTGTCCGCTGAACACGCCCCGTGCCCAATCTTTGGTACTGGCAATCCTGTTTTAAGTCAGACAGTAGCTGAACACAGGGCCGTGCCCACTCAACAGGCCCCGTGCCCAAGTTTCAGTTACTGAAAACAGAACCGTAAGATCCTGACGGTTGGTAATTTCCGACACAAACATGAGTGATACTGATTTTTTTACTATCGGCCCTCTTATGGTACGTGGTGTCAAATATGTGGTGGCCCTCATAAAGATTTAGAATGTTATTTTCTAAATTATAAGCCCCATTTTATAGACCCATTGTTTTCCTGTAGCCTTAAGAGGGGCGAAAGTAAAAATAATCCTTATCTCTCCCTCGAATGCTCCCAATCAAACCTTCTAGGAGAAATGCTTCTTGATAAATTATTTCAGTTAGAAGATTTATTCTTAAGTGGTTAAATGAACTTGAGGTGGATTTCGGTAATTCATCTCAAGACGATACCCAAGAAGAATTATTGGGATCGCATTCGAATAAAAACAACTTCGTTGTTCCCGATATCACCTCTAACTCTAGCGAAGACTTGAGTGATAGTCGTCCCTGTGTCGAGTGTGCCGTGAAGGACTCCCCATCGACTTCGTTCGGTGCATACATAGACCTGAGCGATTCGGCATACACCTTCTTTAACGAGAGCCCGGGAAAGGGTTGGACTTGTCCACCTACATTTAGCATAGGAATCACCCTCACCGACAACCTCTTGCGTTCTCGTCTTAATCTAGAGCAATTAAGGTATCTCAGGCACTTTGGGGTTGTTCAATCCAGTAAGGAACTGCCCGATCCGGATGAATTCCTTAGAAACAGACAAAACTTCATAAACAGCCTCTAGACACGGGGCCGTGTCCAGGTCAACACGCCCCCGTGTCCACCAAAAAGATTCTCGTCTGACTTTTTGTCAGAATACGGACAAAATGTGTCAGGATCTTGCCTGCACACGGGGCCGTGTGCAGCGTGCTATCGTTTTCTATAAAGGCAGCAAGATTCCTGCTCATTTGGACCACTCCAAAGACAAAGATTTGCTGGGATCTTCACACATACCATCCTAGGTATAATCTAAAGAAGGTTCTCAACAACCATCTTGTCTTTTCCACTTTTATCCATTACCTTCCTCTTCAATTTTTTTCCTTAATACCTCCATTAGAGCTTGAAATCACCATGATTCCAAGCTTTAAGGTGATGTTTGATAGATTTTTACTCAAGGAATCTTGTAAAAAATAAGTTCTACAACAGTGTTTTAAGTTATTTCCGCTTAAAATTGCTTTAAAAACCATAAAAATAATTTAAAACTCCAAGATTCCTTGTCCCAAAAATCTGCAGACATCTGAACACGGGGCCGTGCTCAATGAGCACGGGGCCGTGTCCGAGGTACTGTTCCATAAAAATTGAACTCTTTTCGGTCTGTTTTCTCAGAATGGCGAGCAGAACTAGTGGAACATCTTCATCGCACTCCAGGAACAACCGACAAGGGAGAAGGTCATCAACGGTTGAAGATTCTCTTGTTAACTACGTTTACGCTTTAAGAGAGGCCATTGATGAGATGACGGGGGTGGAAGAAGCATTGGTCGACCGTATCAATCATTTGACGGTGGGACTAGAGGTATGTCTTCGAGAGGTCAACCTTTTGCACCAAAGGTTGAACATTCTCGCTTCTCCTCCTTTGGTGCCAATTATCACCCAAAGGGCATGGAATGTGGTACCGGAAGTCATCATACTGGCCGAATGGTAGACCATACACCTGGAGCCCCCTCGAGACATACTACAAGGGGTTCCGGTTGGTGTCACTCCCCCTCCACAAGATGTTGAGGAAAATGAGCTCGCTTTCTTCCTCCCAAGAGAGATAGAAGAATGGCTTTAACAACATCTAGGGAATGCCCCTCGATCCGGAGTTCTACGAAGCTTTTGAATACCGGAAAGCTATTTCCGGGATTTTGATTCCTATTGTGAAAGTAGAACTCCTTAGGATGATTTTATGTATCACTTGACCTATCTATCTTAGGACTTTTAAATTTTATTTTTCTGCGTTGTTTTTAAATTTTTAGGACCTATGTAATGCATTAGTTTGAATGAATGATGGTTTTGTTAATTAAATTGGTGTTTGGATGATGATGTAATGGATAAAACACACTTGGGATTGTGAAGGATACCAAGGGAAAACTTGAACCAGCACCCCATGCACAAAAACAGAGCCTCCCGCTAAATTTTCTTCATTACAGCAAGTTCAGCACGGGCCGTGTCCCGCCAACACGGCCACGTGCTAAACCATCTGCAGAGAATCGCCCAGTTCAGGTAACTGGACACGGGGCGTGTTCACTGAACACGCCCCCGTGCCCAGGCTTCTGTTTCTTTTTTATGTTTTCTGTTACTGGCAATCTGAACACGGGGCCGTGCCCGGACACCACAGGCCCATGTCCAGATGCCCAGTAACATTAAAATTTGTTTTTAAACACGCTTTTACACATTCAATCAACCTAAAAACTTATTTTTGGGACACATTGAGGACATTGTGTAATTTAAGTGTGGGGGGATGCTAAAACCTTGAATCTTGCAAGTTCTAATTACAAGCCTTACACAAAACTCTATTGGAACCGCTAAACACCCCCAATTTTTTTTTCAAAAATTTTTCATTTTTTTTACTTGTCTAGGTTTAATTTGGGAATTTCAAGTTCTAAAAAGGTTATATTTTTACAAATTTACAACCGATAGCGTCGTGATAAAAAGAACCAACATAAGAAAATTATGAAACGGCATGACAAATCTAGTTAAAATTTGATTATATATACTTGATCACATAAAAACCATTCCCACAAAAAGTGAGATTTGAGCCTTTATTGAGCATACAATTACACATCTTTAAACTAAATTCTCATTTTTCGTTTGTTGTGTTAATAGTCGCTTGGTTCTTACGACTCTAGAACTTGCCATGACGATACATTCCCGGTCTTTACCAACTTAAACCCAAGTAAGTAAATGATGGAGGCATTAGGACTAACCATTTTTATTTCAACACCATTATTTTTTCTTTTTTTTACCACCTACCCAAAATTCTCCTAGGTAACCCCTTTGATCCGAAAGCTTTTTCATTTCTTAACCCAAACAAACACCCTTTTACCCAACAAAACCCTTTTTCATTTTAAACCCTTTATTTTAGTAACAAAGCTCGGTTTTCTTATGACTTCTTATCAAAAAAATAAAATGATGATGAAGCCAAAAGGAATAAACAAACAAGTTCATCAAAAAGAACTTTGTTTAAAGAAATGCTTCGTTAGAGTAAAAAGTCATAAAAATAAAGTCTTACGAAAACCGACGCTTTTTACGCCTTTCCCCCTTTTCTACTAACCACTAACCACTAACCAAACCACCTACCTTTAACCCAAGCCTAACCCTTCCCCCAAAAGTCCTCTTGATATTTACAAAGGTATATAGTTAAAAAGGAGGAGGATTAATTGCTTGGCAAGCTTATGTTGAGTGATCCCTCGTGAGGTATGCGAACTTGTATATAAATGGAATTTTAAAAAAGACATGTTATGCCCTAATAAGTAGTTTATCTTATGTAATGTTTTAAATAAATCATGAAGAATAAGATTGTAAATAAAAAAAATAAAACTTAATAAAGAATCTTGGAAATCCGGACACTCTATGACACGCCCAAAAACCTTCTATTCTACCCATTCCATTCCATTTGGGAGTGTAAGCCACATTGTAAACAGTTTTGCTTGAGGACAAGCAAAGATTCAAGTGTGGGGGTATCCGATGTGCGCAAAATGCAACATATAAATTACATCAAATGTGGCATAAAACTAACCCTTTTTAGTACTAATGTTGGAAAAAGTGTGTTTTTGTCTTCCTTTTGTATTTTCAGGATTAAATGAGCTTAAATGAACAAAAGAAGCAAAAAGGCAGCTAAATCTAACATAAATACAAGAAAAGGAATAAACGTGGCATGCCCGACCCCTCGACAGCATCCTCCCAAGCAAAAACAAGAGAACAGAAGGCTGAACACGCCCCGTGCTCAATGAGCACGAGGGCGTGCCCAAGTGTCTGCAGAAAAGACAGAGTTGTAGAAGCTTCTATCACCCACCACGGGGGCGTGCCCAGTGGACACGGGGCCGTGGTCAACTCTAAGATTCGCAGAATCTAGGAAAATCTTTATAGTACAGATACGCTTCTGCACACGGGGTCGTGCCCAGCGAACATGGGGGCGTGGTCAACTAATGCAGACAAACTGCATTTAACGAAGAAACAGAAGATAGGTGGCCACGGGGCCGTGCCCAATGGACACGGGTCCGTGTCCGGGCTTCTGTGCAGGCTATAAATAGGGGTGCTTGGCTCATTTGCAAACCATCCCTTGGCAAACCACCTCTCTCACACTTCACCCACCCACCACCACCATCACAACCCACATCCACCACCATCATCCATCATAGAGTGTGTGAGTAGTCTCGGGATCCAAGATTGATCGTAAGAGTTGTTGACAATCAAAGGCCATGTTTGCCTAAGTCTCTTACATCACTTGGTGAAGACAAGTGTCTAGTGTAATACTTTTTATTTTTTATCTTTTCGCACTTTTTATTTGGTTATGTATTAATGACTTTAATAACTAGCTTCTTATGTTAAAGGTGAATCTTCCTTATCATTTGTTCATGGTGTCTTGGCGTTATTTTACTGTCTATATAAAATAAAAGATTTTCACCATTCATATCTCCACGGTCTATATGGAGATATGTTGGCTACCTGGTCGGGGGTTAAGGGAATGGTTTGGTAAGAGTCTTGCCTTGTTCAGTGTATAGATCCTGCAAGGACCTGGGTCAACTTTAGTAGGACCTCCTTTAATACCCACTTGTATTGGATGGCGGGGGTCCGAACTCCTTGATCCCCTCATATGTAAACTATTATTAAAACTTTAACCCTGCTATTTAGGATTGTATCCCTGCTGACTCACACTACTTAGCCTAGGGTAATGTCACCTTCAAAAGAGGGCCTACCACATTATGCATTAATAACTTAATTAATTATCTTTCAATAATCCAACCCTTTAGGATTGTATCCTTGCTGACTCAAACTACTGGGTTGAGGGTAACGTCACCTTTAAAAGAGGGGCTTACTACTATAACTAAGATAATCTTTTAAAAAGTGCAAAAGTACAAAAATAATCAAAGGTTACACTAAACACGAATCGGATCCAAGTGATTCATCTTGTCTATCTGTTTTTATTTTCATTTTTATTTTTCAGCATTTTTAGTTTTTATTTTATAGTTTAAAACATTTTTCTAAACTTTTGATTTGATTAGACGTTGAGGATAAACCGGTATCAAAAGCTCTTGTGTCCTTGGACGACCTCGGTATCTTACCAACACTATACTACACTCACGATGGGTGCACTTGCCTATATGTGTGTTTGGTGTTAGTAAAATATCGTGTTTTATAAATTTAAAACTTGACTAACGTGTAAAAAGGGCTAAAAATATATATAAAAATCTATAACACCACACGCGCATCAGCTGCATTCTCGCGCCTTTCCTCGAGAAGGTCCAGATCAATTCGTCGTTCTTGTTCATTATCTTGTTTTTCCATGGTGATCGTGCGTGGCGATGGGAGGCCGATTTCTGTTGGTATGACTGCTTCCGAACCATATACAAGGCTGAATGGGGTTTCCCCTGTACTGGTTTTTGGCATGGTGCGATGTGCCCATAAGATGTTAGGGAGCTCATCTACCCATCCCCTGCGCGCGGTCCCCAATCTTGCCTTGATACCATCTACTATTTGTTTATTCACGCTTTCAACCTGCCCGTTCGCTTGTGGGTGTGCCACAGAGGCGAAACTATGCTCGATGTTCATTTCTTTAAACCATTCCTAGAGGTCTTCCGATGCGAAGTTTGTGCCGTTATCGGAAATGATGCGTAGTGGTAACCCAAATCGACAGATAATATGTTCCCATATGAACTTGCAGATTACCATTGCTGTAGTCGATGCTAATGCCTTAGCCTCCACCCACTTGGTGAAGTAGTCTACTGCTACTACGATGAATTTAACTACGCCTGGCGCATCGGGGAACAGTCCGACGAGGTAGATACCCCATTGTTGAAAAGGCCAGGCCGAGGTGACCGGAACTAGAGGATTTTTCAGACGGAGAGTCTTTGGCGCGTGGCGCTGACATGCTGTGCATTTGCGCAATAGTTCTACTGCGTCCACATGCATTCCTGGCCAATAATAGCCTGCTTTCATGATCTTCGCCACTACCATACGTGGTCCTGCGTGAATCCCACATAATCCTTCGTGAATTTCTCTGACTAAATATTGCGGATCCGTCTTGTCGACACAACGTATAAGTGGACCCATGAATGATTTTCGGTATAAGATACCGTTCGCCATTTCGTAGATCAGCGCTTTGTGTTGGATTTTCCTAGCCTCCGCTGTTCCTTCTGGAAGTTTGCCATGCTGTAAGTATGTAATAATCAGGGACATCCAGGATGGGTTCCCGACTTCGATGAAGTTCACTTGTCTTAGGGGAACGGACGGGTTAGATAATACCTCAATGCGGACTTCCTTTGCGAGATGTTTGAAGCTGGTGGCGGCCAATTTGCTTAGTGCGTCTGCATGTTTATTTTCACTTCTATTGATATGGACTATTTTGAACGTTTGGAACTGGTTGATAAGCATTCGTGCTTGCTCCAAATATAAGGCCATGGGTTCGCCTTTAACGTCATAATTTCCATTAACTTACTCCGCCACTAGCTTGGAATCGACGTGTGCTACGAGGTTTTTTGCTCCCATTTTAAGTGCCAGACGGAGGCCCGCAAGAAATGCTTCGTATTCTGCCTCATTGTTTGTACTTTTGAAGTCCATACGTATTGCGTATGTGAGCTCGTGGTTGTCTGGGCTAACCAGTCGAAGGCCTGCGCCTGCACCATCATCGTTGGAGGCACCGTCTATGTGTAACGTCCAAACTCTATCGTCGAAGACTGGAGTAGGGTTTTGGATTACCTCGCATTCTTGTATTTTGTCAACAGGAACTTCGGTGGCGAAGTCTGCCAATACTTGTCCGTTAATTACTGGTCGGGGTTTATACAGGATGTTGTATCCTCCTAGCTCGATGGCCCATTTGACCAAATGCCCCGCGACATCAGGTTTAGACAGAATTTGTCCTAGATGATAATTAGTGAGTACTGTAATAACATGGCCAGAGAAATACCGGCGCAGTCTTCGTGACACGTGTACCAGTGCGAAGACGAGTTTTCTATCATAGAGTAGCGTGTCTCTAGGCCAGTTAGCATCTTACTAATGTAGTATACCGGAGTTTGAATGCCATCTCTTCTACCATTAATACCGCACCAACCGCTACTTCTATTGCGGACAGATATAGGATTAGCGGTTCCTCCTCTCGTGGTGTTGTTAAAGTTGGTAACTGGATCAGACATTCCTTCATTTGTTTGAAGGCTTTCTCCACTTCTGGTGTCCATTGAAAATGGCTCTTCTTGGCGCAATTGCGCAATGTGCTAATGAACGGATAAGATTTCGCGGCGTGATTTGCCAGGAATCTGTTTAGTGCTGCTAATCGTCCCACGAGTCGTTGCATTTCTTTAACTGTTGCTGGTGACGACATTAGTTGGATGGCCTCTACTTTCTCCGGGTTGACCTTGAAACCGTCTCTGGTTACTATGAACCCTAGAAATTTGCCCTCATCCATTCCGAATGAGCACTTTGTTGGGTTCAGTTTTAGATTAACGCTGCGCAAAGAGTCAAACGTGCGCTGAATGTTCGCGAGCATGGTCTCTTCTTCTTGGCTCATGATGACGAGGCCATCCAATTAAACTTCCACTCTTTTCCTAATGTCTTCCCCGAAAACTCTATCCATCAAGAGTTGGTAAGTAGCCCCTGCGTTGCGGAGACCAAAAGGCATTTTCGTATAGCAAAAGATACCTTTATCTGTACGGAAGGCCGTTTTGTCTTCATCTTCCTCTTTCATCTGTACTTGATGGTAGCCTTTATAACAATCTAGAAAACACTTCCAACGGAAGGATGCTAGAGAGTCGACTTTCTTGTCTATTTCCGGGAGTGCATAACAATCTTTTGGTGTCACGACCCCCGACCCACCCTGGACGGAATCGGGAGTCGCGAACAGTCCAGCGGTACCGGTGATTATTTTAAAAACGTTGCAGCGAAAATTTCCTCAGAACCGTGAGTTAGGAAAATATCAGAGTTTAGAAACACCGGATTTTATTTTAATAAATAGATAGGATAAACCCATGTTTAATAATGGTAGCTTTAATAAAGATAAATTTTATTATATAAAACAATATTTCTTATTTTGATTTAAATAAATACATAAGCCACTTCTTGATGCCTTTTTGTGCCGTATCCATCTCTTACTCCAATCTACTGTTATTACCTGAAACGCGTTTTAAAAAGGTTTTGTCAGCGGGAAATACTGAGTGAGTTCATTCATTTTACTAAAACGACCCGTTTGTTATAATTTACAGTATTAAGAGAGATTACAATGTTTCTGATATCAAACCAACTACCCACAGTACTTGTCACTCGAATCTTTACGGTGACTGTGGTCATATCACCATTGGCCGCCCCAATGAATGACGAATATCACTAATTAGGTTCGCCCACCTAACGTGATACTTTATAGGTACGCTCACCTAACAACAGTAATGTGCACACTACCCCACATACCGGCTGTAAATTGGTGATTACATAAACTTAATCACTGTAATTATAACTTTTAAAATATTTAAGAATTTATAAAGCAATTTGATAAAAAGAGAATGACTCACAAATAATTAGGCAGATGCATACGGACAAAGTTTAGTCTACAGATAAGCCTTTGATATATTGCAGATTTGTACAAGCAGAGCTTAGCCTATTACTTAGCCTTGGAACCTAATGCATACGAACTAGGTAGATAACTTAATACAGCATTTACGATAATCCATGAGATTAAATTCTCACAATGAATGTCAAAATGCAATACTTTGTCCATCGAATTAACGATGATCCATTGAATTAACAATGAATGACAAGGTATAATACTTTATCCATCGAATTAACGATAATCCGTTGAATTAACAACGAACGATAAAGTATAATACTTTACCTATCGAATTAACGACAATCCGTCAAATTAATGACGAACGATAAAGTATAACCCTAATGTGGGCGGCACTTAAACATCCCTTGGATAGTTTAATCGATCGGATAATGAATCGTAAGAGCGATTGAGTTAATACCCTGTTCTGCAGCACCCCGCTATACTTAATTTGAGTTTTGTGGGTGTTATTTGAAGTAATTTGGACAGAACTCGAAGAATTTTACGAATTCTTTCGTCGAACAATTGCCCAGAAGTCAGTCCCAATGCCTGCTATTTATACACGAAAAGTGACTAGCTTACGGACCGTAAGCTTGTTGAGGTTGCGGTCCGTATGGCATCTTACGGACCGTAAGACTCACAGCTTTACGGTCCGTAAGGGACTAAAAGCTGCTATGTGGTTGCCACGTGTGGGTGTAGGCTAGCTGAGCCGATACTTTTCGAAATTTCCTTGTTGCCTACGTTTTATATAGATAATCGTCAATAGGGTTTAACCCCCCCTGAGTTTTAGGGGCCCTAATCCTGATTCTGATTGTTCTGAAAATTTTAGGGTTTGCGTAGAATCACTTGGGTGTCTTAATTAGGGTTTTCTTTTTGGTTAAAATAAGATAAGAAATATTATTTTAATGAGAGTTGTTTTATCAGGGGTCCGGGTTCATACTTACGGAATGTTTTTAGGATGTTTTTGTGTGAGTCGTTACATTCTACCCACCTTAATAAAAATCTCGTCCTCGAGATTTACTGGAATAAATAGGAATACTTTTCCTTCATCTCAGATTCCAGCTTCCAAGTGTATTTGGGTTATGATATTTCTTTTATGTCACCTTTTAGTTAATAGTATTAGGGTAAATGACCCAGAATTTAAATTTTATGAATATTAATTGTATAATAAATAGGATTCCATGGTTCAACTGAATTAGTTCAAGAAATCGATGATAAACGAATGAAATGATAAAATGTTCAAAGTGACTAGGTTCAAACCAAAAGATATATGATCAATAGATTCTTTAAAATGAATGTGAAGGACTTTTAGAATCAATAAAATTCTTTGTCAAAAGAAAGCTTACTTTGATTGAGGAAAACGTAGAACTGACAGGTTCCAAATGAAATCAAAGCATGAAAAATGATTTGTCAAATCAAAGTGTTGAAAGGAATGAATTGCAAAGATATATCAAAAGATAATAGAATTAGTGTATTATTTTAAAGTTGCAAATTGTTGTGAAACATTATGATAGTACACTTTTAATGACTATACTTTTCATACTATCTCCTAGAAATTGAAATATAATAAAAACAAATTATTTTGGTTTGCCCAACCATTATACTTTTGTAAAGCAATTTGAATATATATATTATTTGTGTTCTTATCTGAACCGTATCTTATATATATCACATATAAATATTATATATATTATTTGTTATGTATTTCTACTATATGTAAATGGTCACCACTTTTAAATAAATATTATTTTTAGTATTTTATCATATTATGTAAAATAATTATGTAAGATATATTACAAAATACCGTAATGAAGTCATTATGTTTACAAAATATTATTTTGTAAAAGAAATCATTATTATTTATAACGTTAAATAAGATTGGTAAAAATATTTATACAAAATATTTATACATATATTATACTTAGTGGGTTGATTTTATTTGCCTTTGAAAATCATATAACTTTTGTGAATGTATTTACAAATGTTGCAAATAAGTGAAAACAGAGACTATTCTTATATAGTATAAAGTTCCCTTAACCTAGCGTAGTTATATGGTTATTTTCTTGCCCGAGTGTTATGGTACATAGTTATCACAAAATATGTGATATATAATTTTATTCGTCCCTCTAATTCTGATATTGTTTTATGAGAATATATCTTTCTCCCATGTATATATATTTCCATATAAAATTAAAATTTACTAAATATGTATGGTGACTAGTCATTATCATGGTTGGATATTGGTTAGTGCTGCCTTGTTTAAGCATAGGTGGCCAATCCATGCCTAACTAAGGCTAGGTTACCCAATATCTGCCCTTGACAATTATCCTAGTATTTTAAAATAATCCTAACACTTATTATTATTAATATTTTCTTACTAATAATAAAACTGATATTAGTATTACATACTTAAATGGAAAAATTTCTAATAAAAATGGTGAAATTGGCCGTCCCCAGGATCGAACCCGGGTCTAGGCCACACCCTTTCGCGCTCTTAGCCAATCGAGCTAAGTGCCTAGTTTGTGAAAATTTCCATTTTGGTTAAATATAAGCACATGTACAATAAATTCGGTACTTTTTATTATAAGTCACTTACTTATATTGACTAAGTATTTACTTATCCTCCTTATGGTGACTAATAAGAATATAGTAATACTATTAGGTAATCACTTATGTAAGTTTCCAAAAATAATGTTTTTCGATTGAATATGTTAAAGTAATAATTTATCACGAAAGGCTAGATTGATGTTGTAAAAATCATTTAAGAGATACATTATGACAAGAATTTGTGTATCATTATCTTAATACATGATTTATGTTAAGACAACTTTTATAAATATCCGTATATGATATATATATAAAATGAGATTAGTGCAAGTTTTAAATTTTATGAAAACGTTAGTACAAGGTGACCGTGATCAAAGAAATGAATTTAGTGAAGTCGAAGACCAATTAGGCATTTTATAGTTCTAGAGAATTGAAGTGTTTGTTGGAGAATATGATAGCTTTAAATCCTTCATATGGGAATTTGAAATGAGCAAGTTTAAACAACTGAAATCGGTTTAAACAAAACGAGTTTATATAGGAAAGTTCGGACATGGTCATAATAGAAACCATGGATGCTAAAGAAAATTGAGTTTTTTTTTTTCAAAAATTTATTGACTTGATATTCTGAGTCATTGTTTAGCAACAATGTGGTTTATTGTACCAAAATCAAGTCTAACTAAAGGATATTTGAGTTTGGATAAAACGACAAATTAGAATGAATCCTTTTAGTGGAAATTTAGAATTTAAACGAACCATATGTGTAATAAACGGTGCATGTGTGGATTTACCAAGAAATGAAATGAATCAATATCCGCTATTATGAAATAAGTCCTTCTGGTATGATGACCGTTAGGAAAAGTAGAAATGCAAAAGTCAACTTTTTATATGCAGAAGTCAGAATTTTCAACAAAAGAAATATAAGGACTTCTATCTGGAATTTCGAATGATAACCGTTATTTAAATGATATTATCAGGGAATGTCAAAATTAAAATGAAAATAGAGAATTTGCAAAAGTATATGACTCCTTTTTCAGTGCTAATACTTATGACTCTGATTAGAATGTGCACCGATGTTTTTGTGAAATCTTGTTCTAATATACCTTAGCGAAATTTTATGTTGGTTGTAGGATCATGTGATAAAGTGCTGCTTTTAGTTCTTCTACTGACAGAATTAATATTGGTGTTATCGTGCCCAATTTATATTTTCCAAAGATCTTGCCTCGAAAGTTGTGTGTGATATATTTTAACTTCTGAGGACTTATAATTAAATTTTCATGTGTTTTCTTGTATATTATCACGATTTTACATGCTTCTTATTTGCGTTAATAGTTTATGATACCGCTTTTAGAAATTCTTATACTTTTGATGGTATCTCAATTTAATGGGTTTCCTTTGTTTATTTTATCATACAACTACAAGACAGATGATCAAATGAAATAATCGGAAAAGAGATTCTTAATAAAGGAATCTAGACACAGATGCAAGTGCTTTATTCTTACTTGACTTTTGGAATTTCTTTATAGATATGTATATCTATATAATCATATATTTCCCATGTGGAAATAAACATTCCATCTATCAATTTAACAGATTCATATTTCCAAAACCAGTCAAATATCTGATTATGATACTATTTAGGGAACTCTTGTCACTCGTGTGACATATTATATATTCCGTCTTATCCGATTCGCGCCGGAGCGGTAATTCCAATATATCCGAACAAACGGGAGAGTCTTATTACCTCATACCCAGTCTTGCCGGAGTAAATATTCTATTTCCCATAAATAGTATCTTTTCAAAAAGTGCCTATCTTTTTAGGGCTTTTATTCAGAATTAAGGAAATTTGTATTTCCATAACATATCTTATTATTATATTGATCATTACACGATTTCCGGTGACAGTGTCAATTTAATCATTTTTTTTTCCAATTAGTGACTCAGGTCATATTACTGTTGATTATTCTTTCAACTAGTAATTCTGGACTTAGTTATCCCGTGATATTACTTTATCAAATATATTACTTATGGCACAAAATCATTTAACCCAGAGAATGACATGTATCATTTTATTTCAAACTACTATAACTTATCAAATATAATATGTTAATTTACTTAAATAATTGTAATATAGTTATTTGATTTAATTAAAAAAAATATAATCTCCGTATAGTAGAATATATTATACTTGACTATTTTATTATGGGATACAATAATATTTATTTTAAACATTTATTAACATTATTAATGATTCAATGTTTAAAATAATATTAGTCATAGGCTATGGTTACTGATGCGTAGTTTCTATTGTGATTGTGGTTATACTATTATTAGCTAACTTTCTATTAGAAACTATATATAACTTTAATTACTGTAAGTATAACTGATAAATATTTTAAGATTTTGAAAAGTCTTCGTAATTATAATTGTATCATAAAAAGGTGATAAATCTATGAAAATAGAGTGGACTTACAAACTGTGAGAAAAGAAATGAACTTACCAAAATCCATCATATTTATTTACACAAATACTTAGCTGATTGTGAAGCTAATATTAAGGCATCTTTTCTTAAGTTTGAGTCTAAATGCTACCAATTAATATCAATCCCCTAACTCTTTTATATAAATTTAGGTATTATTATTACAACACCTAAAGGCGTAAAGCAGTGGCTTTGCTTAGTGGCTCTTTGAGTTGGCTCTGATACCACCTTCTGTCACGACCCCCGACCCACCCTGGACGGAATCGGGAGTCGCGAACAGTCCAGCGGTACCGGTGATTATTTTAAAAACGTTGCAGCGAAAATTTCCTCAGAACCGTGAGTTAGGAAAATATCAGAGTTTAGAAACACCGGATTTTATTTTAATAAATAGATAGGATAAACCCATGTTTAATAATGGTAGCTTTAATAAAGATAAATTTTATTATATAAAACAATATTTCTTATTTTGATTTAAATAAATACATAAGCCACTTCTTGATGCCTTTTTGTGCCGTATCCATCTCTTACTCCAATCTACTGTTATTACCTGAAACGCGTTTTAAAAAGGTTTTGTCAGCGGGAAATACTGAGTGAGTTCATTCATTTTACTAAAACGACCCGTTTGTTATAATTTACAGTATTAAGAGAGATTACAATGTTTCTGATATCAAACCAACTACCCACAGTACTTGTCACTCGAATCTTTACGGTGACTGTGGTCATATCACCATTGGCTGCCCCAATGAATGACGAATATCACTAATTAGGTTCGCCCACCTAACGTGATACTTTATAGGTACGCTCACCTAACAACAGTAATGTGCACACTACCCCACATACCGGCTGTAAATTGGTGATTACATAAACTTAATCACTGTAATTATAACTTTTAAAATATTTAAGAATTTATAAAGCAATTTGATAAAAAGAGAATGACTCACAAATAATTAGGCAGATGCATACGGACAAAGTTTAGTCTACAGATAAGCCTTTGATATATTGCAGATTTGTACAAGCAGAGCTTAGCCTATTACTTAGCCTTGGAACCTAATGCATACGAACTAGGTAGATAACTTAATACAGCATTTACGATAATCCATGAGATTAAATTCTCACAATGAATGTCAAAATGCAATACTTTGTCCATCGAATTAACGATGATCCATTGAATTAACAATGAATGACAAGGTATAATACTTTACCCATCGAATTAACGATAATCCGTTGAATTAACAACGAACGATAAAGTATAATACTTTACCTATCGAATTAACGACAATCCGTCAAATTAATGACGAACGATAAAGTATAACCCTAATGTGGGCGGCACTTAAACATCCCTTGGATAGTTTAATCGATCGGATAATGAATCGTAAGAGCGATTGAGTTAATACCCTGTTCTGCAGCACCCCGCTATACTTAATTTGAGTTTTGTGGGTGTTATTTGAAGTAATTTGGACAGAACTCGAAGAATTTTACGAATTCTTTCGTCGAACAATTGCCCAGAAGTCAGTCCTAATGCCTGCTATTTATACACGAAAAGTGACTAGCTTACGGACCGTAAGCTTGTTGAGGTTGCGGTCCGTATGGCATCTTACGGACCGTAAGACTCACAGCTTTACGGTCCGTAAGGGACTAAAAGCTGCTATGTGGTTGCCACGTGTGGGTGTAGGCTAGCTGAGTCGATACTTTTCGAAATTTCCTTGTTGCCTACGTTTTATATAGATAATCGTCAATAGGGTTTAACCCCCCCTGAGTTTTAGGGGCCCTAATCCTGATTCTGATTGTTCTGAAAATTTTAGGGTTTGCGTAGAATCACTTGGGTGTCTTAATTAGGGTTTCTTTTTGGTTAAAATAAGATAAGAAATATTATTTTAATGAGAGTTGTTTTATCAGGGGTCCGGGTTCATACTTACGGAATGTTTTTAGGATGTTTTTGTGTGAGTCGTTACATTTGGGCAGGCTTCGTTGAGGTCTTTGAAGTTGACACACATGCGCCACCCGCCATTATGTTTTGTACCATTACTGGGTTGGCTACCCAGGTTTGGTACTGTACTTCGCGTAGGATCCCAGCGTTAAGCAATTCTGTTAGTTGTTCGTTCATTGCTTCTGCTTTTTCTGCGCTGAGACTGTGCCTGCCTTGCGTGACAGGTTCTGCTGTAGGTCAGACATTTAAACAGTGTTGTGCTATGTCTCGTGGTACTCCAGTCATGTCCGCCGGGGACCAGGTGAAGATGTCCATGTTGTTGGAGAGAAGTTCTTTCAACTTTATCCGGATTACAAGTGAGATGGCGTGCCCTAACAAGATGGTTTGTTCTGGATGCTCCTCGTTGAGAACCCATTTTTCCGGTTCGTTTGATGTCGAAGGTTTGGCAACCTTTGCTGGTGGTTCGTCGTCCACATACATAACTTCCTTACTGGAATACAAAATTGCTACCTCGGTTTCCGTCGGAAAACCACAAGCGGCGTGTGGTATGGAGGTAATCATGCCGAATTCTCTCTGAGATCGTCTCCCCAGGAGTACATCATGACGTGACGTTGCTGGAATAACCATGAAATTAACTGTGATAGTGTGCGAGTGTTCGCCATCTGAGAGAGTCACTGGAAAAGCGATTTGACCCAGCGAAAAGACAGCTTCGTTGCAGAAACCAGTGAGAGGAAAATCGACTGGTTTTAAGCGTGCCTTATCTTCTGGGTCGAGTTGCTTGAAACATTGTTCATAGATTATATCCATTGAACTTCCTGGATCTATGAACATATAATCGGCCCGGTAACGGCCGAATATGCCAGTGATAATTACTAGACGTTCTTCTTGAGGACCTTCGGGGACAACAGGGAAGATTACCCGTTGCTCTTGCCAATGCTGATTATGGCTTCGTTTTTTCGGCCTTCGCGAGGGACCTCCCTATACCATATTTATCTGTCTTGCTTTAACTTCCCGGTAATTGTTATTTTCTGAATTTTGTGCCATATCTCCTTGTTTACTGACTTGGATGTCCCACTGACTAGCTGACTGTGGGTCCAACGTTGCAGTGCCGGGGATTTCCTTTGCTTACTTCTTGAGTATCAGATCTATTGTATAATAACTCAGATCTGACGTTTTGTGGGTCCAACGTTGCAGTGCCGGGGATTTCCTTTACTGTTTAGAATGTAGCGGTGCGCTATACCTTTTGTGACCTAACTCGCCCACTAACACTAAAGGGCTAGCACACCGTTACTTGTTTGGTTGTAGCGGTGCGCTACCTCTTTTCTGACCTAATTTTTCTTTTGTCGTATATCGTACTAGCGGACCGTTACTACTTTCAAAGTAGCGGTGCGCTATGCCTGAATTAGGTCAACTTTTTGCTTTTCTTGGCACGTCTCCCGAGGCATCGATTCCTTCTTCGATCTTGTACTGTTTTCTCGCATAATCTCCAGATAATTCACCGATTCCTGCAGATTCATAATTTTATCGAATCAGTATCGAAAACAACGGATAAACGCGCACAATCTATCTGAAATAGGGGTTATCTGATATAAAAGATGTGTATAATTCTAAACACATCAAATATCCCCACACTTAAGCTTTTGCTTATCCCTAAGCAAAAATCTTAAACACATATCAAACTTAAAGCATTAAACAATAACGTATGTTTTAAACAAATCTAAATATGAATTACAAAAATTTTTAATACAGAGGTTTCACAAGACTTACAACGTTCAAAAGGTTAATAAATCAAGAAAATGAAACGAGAAACCGAGAATACTTAATCAATTTTTTTTTACTTTTAAGTAATTAATTATGCAACAACAATACCACTCACTGAATTCACTCTTCTCTCGGATAATATATATGTAATTTCAAGTGAACTCTCAAAACCAGACTATGTAGCATTACTACTATAAGCTTGTACGTCAATCGAATCTCCACCTAATTGTTAGAAATCAATACAGATCAAGAGGACTTAAAATGGGTAGGTGAGGTTTAAAGGTAGGTTGTTTATTTACAAAGATGTGACTAACTATAGAGTTTCATAGTTAGTTTATTGGGCATATATACAAATGAAATCTTATGAAATGAACAACATCAGGCCTTAGTCCAATGGTTAGACAAGTGCGCGAAAGAGTGTGGGAGCACAGACCTGGGTTCGAATCTCGGGGGCTGCTACCATGCTTTATTTATGCCCGCTCTTATCTAGCGCACCGTTACAATATGAGATTAACGGTGCGTAATTGTAAATTTTTTTTTTCACACCACTTTCATCCTAATGACTCTTTTTACGGTCAGATCGTCAAGACCATTTTGTCGAAGAAGTAAATCAAGTCTTTTTCAATCCTGTAGCGAATATTACTTCCAATTCTGATAGATCGTTCGGCATTGAGCCTAATAGACCCTACCTATATTAGAAGCGTGTATTAGACTTTTTTACATCTTCTTTATAAGATCAATTTCTAAAATCCATTCCAGTTATCAGGTAACAAACGAATGGTTTTAGGCTCAAAGTGGTATCTAATGGTAATGGTGAATTTTTACAGAAAAGGTGATTCTAAGGCCTCTTTTATACTTGTATCAATATCTAAACCAAGGTCTTGAAATGTATCAAAACGTACAAGTTCTAAAGTAATGCAACACGTCGGTACACACACATGAAACGAAAGTAGTGTTTTTGTAATAAACACTTTTAGGCTCAAATCTTACCGTCATGTGGTAAAGTAATGTTTAAAGGTTGTTATTGCATAGTTAATTTATTCTAAATTTAGAAAAATTATCCTAAGTATCTCGTAAAAATTTTCACAAAAACTTGATTTAAAAACCTACTATCCCGCAACTTAAAGAAACGTGTATTTTCAAATTTTGTATATTACATATCTAAATTGTTATAAACAGACGTTTTCGAAAATATATTTTTTTTTCAAGTTTCTCAATGCTTTCAAGCTTTTCAATGCTTTCAATGTGTCTAAAGGATCGGGACAAATTTTTTTTTTTTAATAATATTTCCTCAACCCCACACTTTAAAGACACATTGTCCTCAATGTGTGAAAATGAGAAATGTAATTAAACACACTTGCAGAAATTAAACACGCTTGCAGAATTTAAAAATGTTACTTCCCTGATGTGATGCCTGTATTGCCTCGTCGTGATAACATCGTATGGCTCAATTCCTGTATACGACGCTTGCAAAATAATAAGTAACGCATCAAAAAGAAATAACATAACACACATAATTTAAAACACACCAAACAAAATGTAAATATATACAAACATATGAAGTACTGTCAGATACAGGGGAAATACAAATAGACTATGGTGGCGCTGGCTGATCATGTGAAGGGGTAGTGTGAAGGCGATCCATGATGATCTGAAGCATCCCCCTCACATCTGAAATAGTCTGTGTCATCGTAAGTTGCGTCTCCCTAATCTCCTGCTGCCCCTGTCTAAGCTGAGCCAGTTCCTGCCTAAGCTCATCCTGCCCCTGTTCTAAAACCTGTACGCGATCTGCGACAGTGGCTCTAGCTCTGGCTGTCTAGCCCTCTCTCGCTCGGGCACCTGATGCCGAGCTCCTGCAGGGCCCCCCTCTGGAATAGGGCGTGGTGGTCTGAAGCGTGGTGGGTCACCCGGCTCTATCAGCTCTGGCATCTGTGCCATGTCCCTCCTCGAAATGTGGGTACCTCTACCCTGTCTATGTAGATATGCCCTCGGGAAGTAATCAAACACCCCGAGACTCTCAGCTAGGGCGGTGATATAACTACCCATACAGATCCTCGCTCCCTGGCCTCGTCCATGCTCTCTCTGGAGTGAGAAGAGTAGGACCATAGCAAGGTTGGGCTCCTCGCGCCGCACTATACAGTAAAGACAAAATAACTCCGAATGCGTCACTTTCTCGATACTCATGTATCGAGAAAAGGCGGTGCAGGCGAGGGCCCTATGAATGAACTGAAGAATAGGATCTCGGATCTGCGAGGCAGGGATCGTAGATCTATACTCACCATCATCGATGGTGGACCAAAACTCCATCAACTGTGTCAACGTGACACAGCGTGGTAATGGGGTGTCTGATCATCCGATCAGACTGCCCGTGAAGACCGACTGCGTGGTCTCCTCCAAAGTATATAAACCAACGTGGACGGCAAACTGTGCAATAGACATCGTATGTGTCTTCCGTCCTAGCGCGAAGCTAACAGCTGCTGGGGACGAGAGTCGCGCTGACTCGAGTGAAAAAGTAGATAAGAACTCAATAGTGAGCTCTGAGAAAGACTCGCGCCTCTCGTCCAGCAGCCTCCTCCAACGAGGAGTGAGCAACTCCTCTAACGTGGCCTGGGCACCCATGATGCCCATCAGACCCCAGTCGATCGTCCTCGCTACATGAAGACGTCGAGTGATGAGACGTTCCATAACACGTCGCTCATATGATCCGGCACGAAAATCTAGGAGCGTACTCTCTGATATATCTGGCAATGGTGATGGTACTGGCTCCTGTAGATCGGGTAGGACAACATCGGAATCATACTGGATCGTCCTACCCTGTACAGGCTGCTGCTGCTCCTCCTGTACCGGGATCTCACCCTGTGGAGCCTCCTGCTCCTCTATAACAGGGAGCTCCTCCTGCTGTTGCACAGAGCCACGTCTGCGCTTTCGTGTGCCAGATGTACCTTCTCCTGACATTTCTGCAATTAAAAAAAAAATTTAACAGTTAGTATTGCAGAAATAATACAACTTACCATTCCCTAACACGTTTTTCAATATTTTATAAACGTGTTTTTTATGTGTTAGGGAAGGATGCTGCGACCGTATAGCATTTCGTTCGCGGTCGCAAATTATTAAATAATATAATAATAATTTACAAAAATTAGAAATTTCGGCAGCACCCCGGCGTATTTACAAGAAAACCACCAATCCTCGCTTGTATTTAGATTAAATACAAGCGAGGCGGCGAATCCTGCAAATAAAAACGCAAGTATATATATTCAAATCAAATCAAGCGTGCGTGTGTCCGAAATTTAAATACGCTATATTTAATTTACAACTAAATGTTTAAAACTAACAACTATATGTTAAACAATAAAAATTTTAAACTAAACTATGAAACGATACTAAACTAAACTAAACGATATAAAATTATTTACGAGTATAATTACTAATACAAACGACAATTAAAATTTTAAACTACTAACTACAAATGACATTTAAAATATAGCTAAACTATAAAAACGACTTTTAACTAGAAATATATCTAAACTAAAAACGACAATATTTACGACAACAACATAAATAAGTATAAACAATCTAAACTCAAACGAACAAAGATACTAGACCCGACAAACTAACTAAACCCGAACCGACTAAACAAGCAACCCATCCCGGAGCCTAACTCAAACAATCGAACAAACATTAATCAACCCGAAACCAATCCGAACAACCAAATATCCAACCAGACCCAAACTGAACCCAACCGAACCCGAACTGGACTTGACCCGGCTCGAATCAGACAACCCAACCCGAACCGAACCCTAACCCGACTCGGAACCAAACTGAAAAGATTTTTTTACCTGAAAGAGAATGTAGGTCCTAGGTCGTCTCGTGGGTGGTCAGTGGTGACAGACGGTACAGGCAGACGGCGGTGGTTGTTGTTGGCGATCGGTAGCGGCGGTGATGACGGTGGTGGGTCTCGCGGTGGTTGCGGAGGTCGATGGTGGTAATGGCGATGACAGGTCGGTGCGGTGAAGGTGGAGGTAATGGAGGTGATGACGGTGGTGGAGATGGTGGCGATCGGAGGTGAGGTGGCGGAGGGTGTTGCGGAGAAGAAAGGGGTTTTTGTGTGTGTGTTTTGAGAGACTGAACCCCGTTTGGGGTTTTTATTTTTCTCCGCTGAACCCAGTAGCGCACCGTTACATATATGGAAGTAGCGGTGCGCTAATCCTTTAATTTTTTTAATTTTTTTTATTAAAAATATTTACATTTTTAAAAACAGATTTTATTTACAACAAATTCTAAAATTACTTACAAACCAAGGGATTTCCGTAACGTTTTCTTGTCAAGACCAGTTTTATCGATAATGTGCACAATGTCATCCTTAATCCTGTAATGTACGTGACTTCCGACCCTAGTGGAGTGCTCGGCATCCAGCCTAATCGCACCCACCCTCATTAATTGAACGTACTCACTTTGAGATTCAGTCTGACTTTGTTTACATTTTCTGGTATGTGTCCAATTCCCACATCCTTTGCATCTATCGTAGCGTTTTGCTCTACGCTTTATTGCACTCCTGGATGTGCCACAAAATGGTGTTATCTGTTCTTGACGTCTCCATTCCTTCCGTACCTCAGCAGTTAGGAGAAATATTTTCTCCTTAATTTCTGTAGGTAGCCTTGGTTCTGCTAATTCTAAGCAACAAAGCAAATTAAAATCGAAAGGATGCATATTAAATCTAAATCACACGCTTGGATATTTTGTTGAATTTTGTCAGCAGTTCCGAAATCACCCGAATGGAGATTGAGTACGGGTGGTACAACTCAAACCTGCATATACAAAAACAAACAGAAAATCCAAGTAATATTAAATATAAATGACTCAAAAACTAAATTAGACTCCTGTACAATAAATTAAACACACATTAACTATCTATCTACCCTAATCTTGAGTTTTCACTCAAGATTCTAACCGCTGGTGATTGGTGTGACATCGAGACGAGTTACCTCCGCCTCGATAGTGTTAATTGGCCCTCCCAAGTAGTGTTTCAACCTGTGTCCATTCACCTTCCAAGTGCTTCCATTTTCTTCGTTCTGTAACTCAACTGTCCCGTATGGGAAAACTTCTTTCACTATATACGGTCCTGTCCACTTTGATTTCAGCTTTCCTGCAAACAGTTTCAAACGTGAGTTGTATAAAAGCACTTTATCACCTGTTTTAAATTCCTTTAACCCCTTTAACTTCCTGTCATGTAACGCCTTTGTCTTTTCCTTGATATTCCAAGATCTCTCATACGCGGCGTCTCTCAGGGCTTCCAATTCATGAATTTGGAAGTATCGTCTCTTGGCGGCCTCCGTTAAGTTGAGATTAACAGTTTTGAGAGCCCAAAGTGCTCGGTTGTCACAACCCCCGATCCCTACTTCCCGGGAACGGGCGGCCGTGAGCCAGTTTCGGTGGTATCGGTGTTTAATTATTTGGCAGCGGAATTTTCATCAGAACCGTAGTTAGGAAATATTTTATCAGAGTAAACCACCATATTTTATAAATACAAATACATGGGAAAAACCCAAGTTTGCAGTACACATATTTTCATAGGAATAAATCCTATTTTATTTAATAAAAACATCTATTTTATTTTAGGTAACTTTATTGCCACTTTTCCAAGCCTTCAGTGCTCTCCAGCTGGCTTTTATTGGCTTCATACTAAGTTACCCGAAACACGTGTTTAAAACATTTTATCAGCAGGAAATACTGGTGAGTGAATCTCAGTTTAATCAAGTTTAAAGTCACAGTGAACAGTATTGAGAGTGATCACTTTGTTTATGTCTACACAATTACTCCATTTGGTATTATCAATCCTGACTTGTGGGTCATATTACCCATTGGCTAACTCATTGCCCAATGGTAACGTATTGTCATCCCGACTTACTACTCGCAAGTAGTACAAAATTTTGTATACAAAACCCCAACATACCGGTAGTAATTGAAGAACTACAAAGACTCAATCACTGCTAATTTTCATAGTTAAACATTTAAGGTTTGGTAAAACATTAACAAAAAGAGGATAAACTCACATTGTTATCTTAGACTTCGTGTAAGGGTTTCCTGAGAATAATCTATAATTTATACAGATGCACATAGGTTAGTATCATAACCCTTTAAAAATATTAATGATACTCTCCCCGAGACGGTATTCCAATAACTACGTCGGGCAGAACCACGACAGTTATTACGGAACCCTAAATCAATCGGGCAGCGTATCTATTACGAAACTGGGGTTATAATACTTACACGGAGCAGAACCTCGCTAATTAGGGGGATATAATACCCGACTATAATGCCTCTAATTCAGAAAGTGAGATTGAGAATGAAATTGTGAGCGAACTGAAATGAGATCCGATGCCATCCTTATATAGGTGCTGAAACTGGTTCCCACGCGGCCCGCGTAAAGAACAGGCAAGGCTTACTCGGCCCGCGTCAATGCTGGGTCAACGCGTAGCTTTGCTGAGTCATTGAGTAGGCTTGACGGGTGTTGGGACACGTGGCGGCACCAGGCTGCGCCACAATTCAGGGCACTCGCGGCCCGCGTCAACTTAATATATGGTTTACGCGGCCCGCCTTGACTTAAGAAATCAAAGGAGTCTGGTTCTAGCTTTCATACGGCCCGCGTAAGGGTTTGGGGTGGGCTCACGCGGCCCGCCTCAGCCCTAGATGTAAACTTTTATATTTTATTTAAATACTAAATTGTATCACGGGCTCGGTTTTTACATACGGGGTGTATTTTAGAAAGTGTAGGGTGTCAAGGGTGTGTTAGGAGAGTTGGTATATTTTGGGTATCATTTCTGGGTTATTTAATAAAATATATAGTGCACTCACATTAAATATAGTGACCCAATTCCACTTTATCCCTACGTCACGAGACAGAACCCCAACGAATTTAGGCATTGCCTTGACATACGTTACGGGGCCCTACGTCACTTGGACAGGGTATCAATGATCCGGGGCTACAATACTTAAAATGGGGTAGGACTTTATTATTATTATGGGGTGAATAACTAAAGAAAATATGGACATAATATATCATAGATGTAGGATATATCGAGAGAGAAAGAAAGGAAGGACAACTAAAATGTGTGAACTTATGAAGTTTATTTATAGTTGCCATTAACCTTGGTGGCGAAGCTAGTGTCCCTGACACGTCCTCATATTACTTTAAATGCATGTCCACATATTCACAATTTAATATCATTAATTTCAAACTACACGTAGCCATCATTCTTTCATTCAATGTAAGTAGATTTTTATTACTATTATTTTTGCTTTATAATCAATATATATATTTTTTTTCTAACTTCCATGCACTTCACACCCATCACACGTGCACTTTAGAATTTCAAATATTTATTATTATTTATTAATTTATTATGTATACGTATACCTAAAATAAAATATTAAGTTTTAATTATTTAATTATTTATATATTATAATAATTCAACTGCTTTACTCGCTTGGCGTCTATAACTTTTAAAATATGACGTTTCATAAAATAATAAATATGTCATTAGAACGAGAATATTTTTTTTGTCTACATTTTGAACCAAGTTTCATTAAAAACAGAGTAGGTTCAAATATAATGTATTTTTATAAATTAGTTATTAAATGGTTCCTACGCTTGCCCAAAATATCTCATATTTCATTGGTCAACTTACCCATGATGCATTCTTTTAATAACATAAGTTTTTATATATTTTATAAAAATTTTAGGATTGTTACATTCTCCCCACCTTATTTTAAATCTCATCCTCGAGATTCCCTGAAATATAGATAAATATTTTTAGGTAGTCTAGTTTCTAGGTATATTATGGTTCTTGTTTTGAACTTCACTTTGACCAGAACTATTTTCTATGTTTTGAGATTCTTATTTTCTCAAGAATTCTGAATAATGGTAAACTTACTATTAGCGTAAGTTTTAAACGTTTTGTGTTTTAACACAACTTTTAGTTATAGGTTTCCTAATGCGTCAATAATCGCAAAGGAAATTCTTATACTTCCGATGGCGTCCCAACTTAAAAAGTTCCTGTCGTTCATTTTGTCGCACGAATTTCGAGACGGATGATCAAACGAAATAGTGTTTGATATCGGAATTTAGAGGCGTATACGAGAGATTCCTAATAAATAAATCTAAAATTATCACTGACACACTTGTTCATGATTTATTCCGAATCGTCAATCAATATAGTCTTTGGATTTCCTCGTAGACATACATATCTATATAATCGTATAATTCACATACTGGTATACATACCCCTTATAAGGTCAATGTATTTAATAGATTCATAAGTCAGATATCAGGTCATGGTACTATTTAGGGAATTCCATTATCATAAAATATACCCCATTTCACCTGGTCTTGCCGGAGAGGTAACCCCATCTTACCCGGTCTCGCCGGAGAGGTAACCCCATCTAACCCGGACAAGCTGGAGAGTCTACCGCACCATGCCCAGTTTTACCGGAGAGATAATTATCATAGTATTTCCCATAAATAGACTTCTCTCAATTTAGGATTTTGAAAGTACCTCGTTTATTATGGTTTTCATCAAGAAACAAAGAAATCAGTATTCTTATGATGGATCATATTCTAAAACCGAGTAGTATCAATAAACAAGAAATAACAGTGGCCAGTTGTTATCACTTATTTATCATACAGGCACTGTTCTAGTTATCATCCTCACGGAATCTCATCTCAATAACCATCACATTTTATCTATGCAAGTAATTGGCTTATCTCAAAGCTTTATACTAAGGCATTCTTCTTAGGTTCAAGTCTAAATACTGTCCTGGTTGTTACCAGTAAATATCAATATCCCAACTCTTTCATTTAAGCATAGATATTATTATGGTTGTGGTTTTCTTTTGGTTGGAGAATGAAATTTTAAATATATCATTGTCTCCATTGATACTATAGTTAGATTCAATGTAATAATTATGCTTACAGCTAACTTTATTTATGCATATATAATCTTAGATTCCGTTTACAAGGAATATTTCACTGAGACAGATGGCATTTTAAAACATAGTAGGTTGCATGGTTTATTCTTATAACAACTTCATGTTTTCATATGAATTACCAATGACATTTTCTCTTATGTTTATCTCACATAAGATAATATATTGGGTATAGGCATATATGTGTATAAAATTTCAAATCTCTAGTTAATATTAATTTACGGAATATATACATACATATATAAAATAATAACTATACATCCGATGGTACCAATCATCAATCTTATTTCCATGACTTTATTTTATCCTTTTATAAAGGTAGAAAATAAATTTCTATCCAATATAATATTTTGGAATTAAAAGTTTAGGAAATAAATTACTCAAAATATAAATTTTCTGAACTCATAAGAACAAATTTCATTTTTAACTAGTGGGTTAAACTATACCAGACTCATTATTTATATTACCTTAATAATTTATCCTCAAGTAACCATCTATATATCTATTCCAATTATCACACTCCTACCTTTTCCTTTATTAGAATCAATCCCAGATTCCAAACCCAGTCCTGCACCCCCAATGAGTGCAGAAATCGTACAAGATCTTAGAACTTTTGGAAAGTAAATTTTAGAAAGCAGTAGGTTTAAAATATCAAAACTTAATTCTCAATTTATTGTATATCATATTATTTATTCAAAGAAGTACTTATGGTAAGTAATACAGAGTTTGACGTTTCAAAAAAAAATTGATTCTAAATATATTTGAGTAATACACATGTATTGTAATATGCATGTATATCCCATACAATAATAATTTATTTAAAGATATTACAATATTAAAATTGTAATCCTACTTTTAAATAAAGTTTTATAAAGGACAAACGTACTAAATACATATTTGATTCAACTATTTATGTGGGGCATCCATTTTAAATTCTAGTTTGAATGTTCAGGATTATTTTAACGTGCAAGGATAAAAAATATATAGTATATTATTTTCGTATAGTATAATATACTTATAATTATGAGAATATAGGATTTGTATACATATTCTAGTAAAAAGATCTAATAGCCTTGTTACATTTAATAAACCTGAGACGGACTTATAACATAAGTGCATATACTATTTTACACTTATTAGAATTTATTACACCATGATATTTTTTTAAAATTTTAGATATAAAATATATCTTTTACTTTCTGTACTATCTTATAGTAAAATATACTATTCATATATCATTGTAAAATGTTTTATCAGTATACTAATAATATAAAAGGTACGGATGAACTCAAATATTATGAGTTATAAGATTATAAGTGTAATATATAAAAATATATTTGACTTACTGTACGAGTCGAATATTTGAAAAAAATTTATATTAGATTTTATATATCACATTATTTTTCAACTGAAAATCGTGTAGGATAGATACTCATATGTACTAGTGGATTTCTATATTTTGGTCAAACTTTAACACTTGTTTGAAAAATGAATATTTCCCTCAAGTGTTTTATTAAAGATACTCCAAAGATTTACTACAAAATAAATTTAAGTTTAAACTAATAAATTATTTTGAGAAAGAACATCTTAATAAAATAATTAATTTATGGTTTTAGGCAACCTAACAAACCATGTGCTAACATACAAAAACATTTTTTTTTAATTTTTTTTTATGAGAACTTCGCGACTACTTAGGGTAAGTTTAACATTAAATTTATCAACTCCACTCATTTACTAATATTGTATTATTTAACTATTATACTTCAGCCAGCTGACTTGAATATTTATAATTTATGATACACAATCCTATAACTAATATGGCTGGTTAATCTTAAAATCTTACATTAATTATTTTCGGGCATAAGACCTATCTTGGACATACCTTAATATTAAAGATCTGTAGAAACGCTTTAGGCCTTTCTACATAGTCCAACCAACCCGAATCTCTTAAAAACTTTTAAATGATTTTATTAAATCATGAATACCCATCATATTCATTTAACCATCTATTTTATTACTAAGTATTTCAATAGAAACTTTTACAAGTAATCCCAACATCAATTATTTCATAAAACTATGAAAGTATGAAGTCTTATGGTCAACTAGTTATAACCAGAAATGATAAAATAGAGTGAGAAATTGGTACATCTGGGTTTCAAAACTTGCTTTGGCTAGATCCACTAAAGCAATCTTTTAAAGATTTTATTACTTCTTAAAATCCTTTCGGTTAATTTAATAGCTTCGGTTTTATTTATTGGGATATAAATTATTTTAAAACCACGAAGCTCTATACCATATTTTTCAATAGGTATTTTAAACCAAAGTAAATAATTGGTTCCAAAAAGAGAGTCATAAATATGACTGCTTTGTTAATAACTAACTTAGTTTGATATTAATTGAGTAGGTGGTATTAATCATCACAGACAAATTTCTAGCACAACCATTTGGGTAAAATCATAAAATAGATTGATTAAAAACGGCGAACAATGCGACTCATATATATATATGTATTTATTACAAACTACAACTGGAATTCAAAATAAACTAGTGATTATGCATCCATAACTTATTTTAGTCTATCTAAGTTATAGGAGTATTATGCTCAACATGCTTTTATGTAAGGTTTATTCCATCTCCTGTTTCTACTAAGTTGTATCTAATGGGCAAAGTTCCTTTAAAGTTTCTAGCTCATAGGTGGCATGGGTACTAGTACTGGTTTGGTCGTTCGACTATTCAATATAAGTTAGCATTTACTGCTGTAGTGGCTAACATATGGAGATTTATCCATTGTCCATCTAATTCATCTTCCCCTAGTAAGTTATTGCCTGTTTCCTGAGTTTGTGTATTTATTTCCTGATTGATTATTGCTCCATTCGGTTGTGACTTCTTTATTTTCTCTCGACTTTTGCTAATAATCCAATTTCTTTTCTTAGTGGTAAATTGTTTCTTAGACTGTGCCTTACGAATAAATATTCCTTCCTCAATATCTGCTGAGTATCTTGAGGGATTTGGTTGAAATGAGGTTCCCTCATCTTTTGGTAAACTATCTAATTGACGATAGATGTCCGAAATTCTTTGCTTACCCATACTGTAGACTAACAAATAGTCAAATAATATAAAACACATAATCACATAAGTTATTTCCTAACACAGAATTAAAATTTAAGTGTCAGCAGAACACTTCTTTGGCTTGAACCAGTGGCTAGGCTCTGATACCACCTTCTGTCACAACCCCCGATCCCTACTTCCCGGGAACGGGCGGCCGTGAGCCAGTTTCGGTGGTATCGGTGTTTAATTATTTGGCAGCAGAATTTTCATCAGGACCGTAGTTAGGAAATATTTTATCAGAGTAAACCACCATATTTTATAAATACAAATACATGGGAAAAACCCAAGTTTGCAGTACACATATTTTCATAGGAATAAATCCTATTTTATTTAATAAAAACATCTATTTTATTTTAGGTAACTTTATTGCCACTTTTCCAAGCCTTCAGTGCTCTCCAGCTGGCTTTTATTGGCTTCATACTAAGTTACCTGAAACATGTGTTTAAAACATTTTATCAGCAGGAAATACTAGTGAGTGAATCCCAGTTTAATCAAGTTTAAAGTCACAGTGAACAGTATTGAGAGTGATCACTTTGTTTATGTCTACACAATTACTCCATTTGGTATTATCAATCCTGACTTGTGGGTCATATTACCCATTGGCTAACTCATTGTCCAATGGTAACGTATTGTCATCCCGACTTACTACTCGCAAGTAGTACAAAATTTTGTATACAAAACCCCAACATACCGGCAGTAATTGAAGAACTACAAAGACTCAATCACTGCTAATTTTCATAGTTAAACATTTAAGGTTTGGTAAAACATTAACAAAAAGAGGATAAACTCACATTGTTATCTTAGACTTCGTGTAAGGGTTTCCTGAGAATAATCTATAATTTATACAGATGCACATAGGTTAGTATCATAACCCTTTAAAAATATTAATGATACTTTCCCCGAGACGGTATTCCAATAATTACGTCGGGCAGAACCACGACAGTTATTACGGAACCCTAAATCAATCGGGCAGCGTATCTATTACGAAACTGGGGTTATAATACTTACACGGAGCAGAACCTCGCTAATTAGGGGGATATAATACCCGACTATAATGCCTCTAATTCAGAAAGTGAGATTGAGAATGAAATTGTGAGCGAACTGAAATGAGATCCGATGCCATCCTTATATAGGTGCTGAAACTGGTTCCCACGCGGCCCGCGTAAAGAACAGGCAAGGCTTACGCGGCCCGCGTCAATGCTGGGTCAACGCGTAGCTTTGCTGAGTCATTGAGTAGGCTTGACGGGTGTTGGGACACGTGGCGGCACCAGGCTGCGCCACAATTCAGGGCACTCGCGGCCCGCGTCAACTTAATATATGGTTTACGCGGCCCGCCTTGACTTAAGAAATCAAAGGAGTCTGGTTCTAGCTTTCATACGGCCCGCGTAAGGGTTTGGGGTGGGCTCACGCGGCCCGCCTCAGCCCTAGATGTAAACTTTTATATTTTATTTAAATACTATATTGTATCACGGGCTCGGTTTTTACATACGGGGTGTATTTTAGAAAGTGTAAGGTGTCAAGGGTGTGTTAGGAGAGTTGGTATATTTTGGGTATCATTTCTGGGTTATTTAATAAAATATATAGTGCACTCACATTAAATATAGTGACCCAATTCCACTTTATCCCTACGTCACGAGACAGAACCCCAACGAATTTAGGCATTGCCTTGACATACGTTACGGGGCCCTACGTCACTTGGACATGGTATCAATGATCCGGGGCTACAGTACTTAAAATGGGGTAGGACTTTATTATTATTATGGGGTGAATAACTAAAGAAAATATGGACATAATATATCATAGATGTAGGATATATCGAGAGAGAAAGAAAGGAAGGACAACTAAAATATGTGAACTTATGAAGTTTATTTATAGTTGCCATTAACCTTGGTGGCGAAGCTAGTGTCCCTGACACGTCCTCATATTACTTTAAATGCATGTCCACATATTCACAATTCAATATCATTAATTTCAAACTACACGTAGCCATCATTCTTTCATTCAATGTAAGTAGATTTTTATTACTATTATTTTTGCTTTATAATTAATATATATATTTTTTTTCTAACTTCCATGCACTTCACACCCATCACACGTGCACTTTAGAATTTCAAATATTTATTACTATTTATTAATTTATTATGTATACGTATACCTAAAATAAAATATTAAGTTTTAATTATTTTATTATTTATATATTATAATAATTCAACTGCTTTACTCGCTTGGCGTCTATAACTTTTAAAATATGACGTTTCATAAAATAATAAATATGTCATTAGAACGAGAATATTTTTTTTGTCTACATTTTGAACCAAGTTTCATTAAAAACAGAGTAGGTTCAAATATAATGTATTTTTATAAATTAGTTATTAAATGGTTCCTACGCTTGCCCAAAATATCTCATATTTCCATTGGTCAACTTACCCATGATGCATTCTTTTAATAACATAAGTTTTTATATATTTTATAAAAATTTTAGGATTGTTACATCGGTGCTCTAACTCAACGGGTAGATGGCAAGCCTTGCCATAGACAATCATGAATGATGTAGTGCCTAGGGGTGTTTTGTAGGCTGTTCGAAATGCCCACAATGCATCATCAAGCTTGTCTGACCAATCTTTCCTGTTTTTCCCTACTGTTTTCTCCAGAATTCGTTTGACTCCACGATTCGCATTCTCGACTTGCCCACTAGTTTGAGGATGGTAGGCAGTGGAGAAACGATGAGTGACACCGTAGCGAGCTAATGTCTTCTCCATGATGGCATTACAGAAATGCGTGCCACGGTCACTTATAAGAGCACGGGGAGTACCGAATCGAGTGAAAAGTTTCTTGAGGAATTTGATCACTACTCGGGCATCGTTTGTAGGAAGAGCTTGTGCTTCCACCCACTTTGAGATGTAGTCTATTGCCACAAGTATGTATCTATTTCCTCTCGAAGAGGGAAATGGTCCCATGAAATCGATGCCCCAAACATTGAAGATTTCGACAATTTGAATTGGGTTTTGGGGCATCTCATCCTTAGATGAGATATTGCCAGTACGTTGGCAACGATCACAGGTCTTAACAAACTCAATCGCATCCTTAACTACTGAAGGCCAATAAAAACCACAATCAAAAACTTTTTGTACAGTAGCGTGTGGACCGTGGTGGCCTCCTGTCAATCCTTCATGTACATGCCTCAGAATCTCTAAACCCTCCTCTCTACTCACACATCTTCTCAGAATCCTGTCTCCCACTATCTTGAAAAGATAGGGATCATCCCAAATATACCTCCTTGCTTCCCGAAAGAACCTTTTCTTTTGTTGGGTGGTCATACCTTTCAACACCACCCCTCACGCTAGGTAATTTGCCAAGTCTGTGAACCATGGCATACCCTCCTTCTCAGCTGAAATGAAATCTATGTGCTCGTGAGGGAATTTATCACCTATTGCTTCTTCTCGAATCTCTTCTCTCTCAGGATCCTCTAACCGTGATAAATGATCTGCAGCCGTGTTTTCTGCTCCTTTCTTGTCTCTGATTTCTATGTCAAACTCAGAAAGGAGTAGAATCCACCGTATGAGACGGGGTTTTGCGTCTTTCTTTTTGAAAAGATAACGCAAGGCTGCATGGTCAGTGAAAACGATGGTTTTGGATAAAACGAGATATGAACGAAACTTGTCGAACGCGAATACTACAGCGAGAAGCTCTTTCTCAGTGGTGGTATAATTCTCTTGTGCATCATTAAGAGTCTTACTCGCGTAATAAATCGGATGAAAGTGCTTTTCAATTCTTTGACCCAAAACTGCTCCTACAGCATAGTCACTAGCATCACACATGAGCTCAAAGGGTAAGCTCCAATCGGGTGAAATAAGAATCGGTGCACTTACAAGTTTCTCTTTCAGAAAGTCGAAGGCTTTCAAGCATTCCTCGTTAAAGACAAAGGATACGTCTTTTTCAAGGAGTCGTGTTATAGGACGCGTGATTTTCGAGAAATCTTTGATGAAGCGTCTGTAAAAGCCTGCATGACCAAGGAAACTGCGAACGGACTTAACATTTGTCGGTGGGGGTAACCTACTGATGGTATCAATCTTTGCTTTATCAACCTCTATACCGGCTCGTGAAATTTTGTGTCCTAACACAATTCCTTCTGTCACCATGAAGTGACACTTTTCCCAATTCAGCATCAGCTTTGTTTCAATACATCTCTTCATCATTTCCTCAAGATTTACTAAACACTGCTCAAAAGAGTCTCCATACACAGAAAAATCGTCCATAAACACCTCCATGGATCTCTCAACCATGCCTTGAAAGATGGCAACCATACACCGTTGAAAAGTCGCCGGTGCATTGCATAATCCGAAAGGCATGCGTCTATACGCATATGTGCCGTATGGACAAGTGAAAGTGGTTTTCTCTTCGTCTTCTGGTGCGATTGGAATTTGGAAATATCCAGAAAAACCATCAAGAAAACAGTAGAACTGCTGACCCGCAAGGCGTTCGAGCATTTGATCGATGAACGGGAGTGGAAAGTGGTCTTTTCGAGTGGCATCGTTAAGCTTGCGGTAATCAATACACACTCGCCAACTGGTGACTGTACGTGAAGGTATAAGCTCATTTTTCTCATTCATGACAACGGTCATTCCTCCTTTCTTAGGAACAACTTGGGTTGGACTAACCCATTCGGAATCAGAAATAGGATAAATTAGCCCAGCTTCCATCAGTTTGATTACTTCTTTCCTAACTACCTCTTTCATGTTAGGATTTAAACGCCTTTGAGGTTGCACTACTGGTTTGAATTCATCCTCCATGAGAATCCTGTGTGTGCAGAAAGTGGGACTGATTCCCTTGATATCGGACAGCTTCCATGCTATGGCATCTTTGTGCTCTTGTAGTACCTCAATCAACTTGCTTTACTCCTCCTCCGTCAACTTAGATGATATGATGACGGGCAAACTTGACTCTTCTCCTAAGAAAACGTATTCTAGGTGGGAAGGAAGGATTTTGAGCTCTAGAGGTGACTCTATAGGTTTGCTCTCATTCTCTTCCTTGACCTCACATAGCTCCAATGGTTCCGGAATCAGCTCCGGATCGTTTTCTTCTATCTCGATCTCATCGTCTTCTTCATTCTCGTCTTCAACTAGATCGGCTCCACTAATGTAGTTAAAACAATGATCAACGCACGAAACGAAGGAATCTAGAAAATAAACGGAATGACAAGGATCATCATTATCAATATCTCTGGGATGTTGCATGGCTCTTTCTATCTCGAATGTGACAATCTCGTCACCTGCACGAAGTGAGATTTTACCATCAAAGACATCAATGACTGCCTTGGCGGTTCGAAGGAATGGACGGCCTAGAATGATTGGAACTTTTTCATCAGCCTCCATATCAAGGACAACAAAATCAACGGGGAATACGAATTTATCAACTTTGACTAACAGGTTTTCTACAATCCCCCGAGGATATTTTATCGAACGATCAGCCAATGACAGTGACATTCGTGTGGGTGTAATGTAACGACTCTCATCAAAGGTCATAATTATTAAATTAATTTGACCAATAGGAAACCCTAATTGAGACACCCAAGTAATTCTGTACAAACCCTAGAAGTTTCATAAATTTCAGAATCAGGATCAGGGCCCCTAAAACTCAGGGGGGGCATTCCCTAGTTGATGATTATCTAATTTTGCGTGTTCAGAAAGTTGAAATTTATAATATCGTCGACTCAGCAGGCCTACTCCCACGCGTGGCAACCCTATAGTGCATTAGTGTACCTTACGGACCGCAACATTGGCAGCCTTACGGTCCGTAAGCTGTCATACGGACCTCAACCTTGAGAAGCTTACGGTCCGTATGCTTGTCAACTTTCGTGTATAAATAGCAGGCCTTGGCACTTGAAATCTGACATTTGAGCGACGATCAAATTCCAAACGTACGCTGAGATATCGTTCAATTACTTCAATTAACACACACGAATCTTCAATTAAGTATAGCGGGGTGCTGCAGAACAGGGTATTAACTTAATCGCTATTACGATTCATTGTCCGATCGATCCATATATCCAATGGATGTTTAAGTGCCGCCCACATTAGGGTTATACTTTATCGTTCGTCATTAATTTGACGGATTGTCGTTAATTCGATAGGTAAAGTATTATACTTCGTCGTTCGTTGTTAATTCAACGGATCATCGTTAATTCGATGGATGAAGTATTGCACTTTGTCATTTGTTGTGAGAATATGATCTCGTGAGTTATTGTAAAATGCTATATTAAGTTACTTACCTAGTTCGTGTGCATTAGGTTAAAAAGGTTAATCAATAGGCTAAGCTCTGCTCAAATTAAATCTGCAATATATCAAGGATTATCTGTAGACTAAGCTTTGCCCGTAGAAATCTGCAATGTGAGTTCATTCTTCTTTTCTCACAGTTTGTGAGTTCATTTCTTCTTTTCTCACAGTTTGTGAGTCCATTATATTTTCTTACAGTTTTATCACATTTTTGTGAAACAATTATATTTACAAAGATTTTACAGAATCCTAAATGGTTACCAGTTATACTTACAGTAATTAAGTTTTTATATTAACTGCTAGTATAAAAGATTATATATTATTTGATTCTTATTATTATCATTTGCCAGAGAGTTAGTTAATATTATTATGATTACAATAACAGTGGAAATTATGCATTTTACTAAGATTATATTTTAGTCTTAGTCATGTTAAAATATTAAATAATGATATTACAATTATTTAATTAACATATTTGATAAATTATATTAATTTGACATAAATTGATATATGTCATTTTCTGGATTAAATGGTTTTATGCCAAAAGTAATATATTTGCTAAAGAAATGTCACGGAACATCATTATGTCTGAAGACACGGGTTGAGAGAATGATCAACAGTGTTATGAATAGAAATTACTAGTTGAAAGAATGATCAACAGTAATATAATATGAGTTACTAGTTGAAAGAATGATCAACAGTGACATGACCGAAAGCACTAGTTGAAAGAATGATCAACAGTGTTATAGAATCACTAGTTGAAAGAATGATCAACAGTGATATGACCAGAATCATTAATTGAAAGAATAATCAATATTGATATGCTTATAGTCACAGGAATCGCCTAGTGACAGACAAATTGAATAATAGTCAAATACATTTATTTGATGAATTCACTATCGGACTAAAGTGAAGTCAATAATTGGTATGATTACTGTCACATTGGAACTGTCATTATTTGACAAATACTGAGTGAATTGGGTAAATATAAAAACCTTAATACTGTAAGGTATAACAATATATTTATAAAAATGGAATGAATTCACTCAGTGTTATCGCTGACAAAACCTTTTTAAAATATTTTTCAGGTAAGTGGAATAAGAGCTGGATACGACACTGAAAAGGCTTCAAGAAGTGGCTTATTTTATTTAAATCAAATTAAGAAATATTGTAAACAAAATTCACATTATAAAACATGGGTTTATCCCATTTCTTTAAATAAAATCCGGTGTTTTCTAAACTCTGATATTTTTTCCTAACTCACGGTCCTGATGAAATTTCCGCTGCAATGTTTTTAAAATAATCACCGGTACCGCTGGACTGTTCACGGCACCCGATTCCGTCCAGGGTGGGTCGGGGGTCGTGACAGAAGGTGGTATCAGAGCCAAACTCAAAGAGCCACTTGTTTAAGCTGATTAGGTGTTCTTTTTAATACCTAAACTTAAACAATAAAGTTAGGAAACTGATACAAATTAACATATGTGTTCTATATGAATATATATATATATGTTAATATGAACAGATAATATCCTGGAAATATTGTTTTGTCTTCTGTGATGTTAATATGTGAAAATGTTTACAATTCAGATGTCGAATGAAGTACCACATAATCCAGAAGTTCATGCTAATAATGAAAATCTTTTGGATAAAAATGCTATAGAAAACTTAATAGCTCAAGGAATAGCTAATGCTTTACCTTCAATAATTAAAGCTGTTAAAAATACCGTAGAACCTACCAAAGTTGTGAGTAGCAAGCATACTCGTGACGATGGTTTTAGCCATAGTGTCAATGGAGGTAATGATGATATTATCAACACCCCATTTCCCAAGAAAAAGAAGGCGATGACTTTCGGGTGTACCTACAAAGAATTTTTAGCCTGTAAACCAACTGAGTTCGCCGGCAGTGAAGGAGCCACAGCTGCTTTGCGATGGTTGGAAAAGACGGAAGCTGTTCTTACAATCAGCAAAAGTGCCGAAGAAGATAAGGTGATGTATGCATCTAATCTCTTTAAGGAAGAAGCCTTAGAATGGTGGAATACAATTCTTCAGGCAAAAGGAAGTGACATGGCTTATGCCATGAACTGGGAAAAATTCAAGGAAATGACAGAAAGGAAATTCTGTCCTCCTTATGAAAAGGAACGAATAGCTAACAAGTTCCTAAATCATAAAATGATAGATGTGAATTGTCGTGAATATACGACTACGTTCTTCGAATATGCAAGAATGGTACCAACTCTGGCTTCGCCAGAACCTGTACTTATTTCTCGTTATATTTGGGGATTAGTTAGTGAAATCCGAGACATAGTTAAGGCCACTAGACCACAAACTATTGAAGAAGCAGTCGAGCTTGCTAACATGCTGACAGATGGACTAATCCGCACAAGAGAAGAAAATAAGAAAAAGGAGTTAGCCCAGAAAATTTCCCAAGAATTCTACAAGAAGACAGGAACTGAATCGTCACTGAAGCAACCTACCTGCAGAAGCTGTAACAAAAAGCATTCAGGAAAATGCCGTTTTAGGAAAACATCCTACTGTAACTTCTGCAAGATGACCGGGCATACAGAGGAAGAGTGTAGAAGGAAAACTACTGTTTGTTTTAATTGCAGAGAAACAGGACACATTAAACCATATTGCCCTAAACTAACCAAAGCACCTGACAACAAGGCCAGAACTGCAGACGGAGCTAAGAAGAACACACGAGCATTCGTACTTACTATGTAAGAAGCGGAAATAATTCCAGACGTAGTTGCTGATATGTAGTATTTAAGATAAGTTATTATTTGACCCTAGTACAAATAAAAGTTTATAAATAAATACATTCTGTCAAGTACTTCATCTATTCAAAACCATAACAGAATTGTTTGGTCTTCATTTTCACTGAATCATTTATTTGGTCACGTTCACCTTGCGGTGACGTTTTCATAAAATTTGAAGCCTGTGCTAATCTCATACGGGTTTAATTATTCATTTCTATTGAATCCGTTTTGTTGGTTTATTCTATAAAATCAATCTTAACACAATTATGTGCTAAGATAATGATACACAATTTCATTTCATATTTCCGTGTATCTCTTAAAGATTTTTATATCAACAATCGAGCGTTTCGTAATCCTTATTTTATCATCTTTGATCGAAAAACATTATTCAAGTATTTCGATTTCAATCCTACTCGATTTATTCGAAACATTCGGATTTACTTCATTTGATTTAAAGCATGGTGAAATTCGTTTCATTCACCACTATTATTTTCAATTCCTATGACACCTTGTGGTGGCATTTTCTTTAATTTGAATCTTGAGATATTCTCATTTTCACTCCTGATGAACGAATTTTTTTCTGGTTCATCATCTTAAACAGTCTTAATACAATTATGTGTTAAGATAAGTGTACACAAATTCATATCATATTCCGGTGTACCCCTTAAACGTTTCTTTCATCATTTATCGAAATTTCTAAAAATTTCATTTGTTCTTTTCATTTGAAAATCCTATTGAATATCCAAAATTTCTTCATTAAAGCTTTCAGTTGATTTCACGGTGAAATTGTTCAGTCACCGTAATTATTAAATTATTTCAATCCTTACGACACCTTGTGGCGTCGTTATAAACTTGTAGCTTGAGCTAATCATAAGCATACGAATCTTTCAAAATCATGTATGTATTTCGTTTGACTCATTATTGAAAAAATAGTCTTGATGCAACTATGTATTAAGACAATGATACACTAAACTCTATTGTATTTCGGTGTATCCTTGCAATTTAATAAATGTCAACACTGATTTTTCTCTTGTTATGATTCGATAGTTGACAAAATATTTTCATACTTTTATTTCATCTGAGCTTGTTGATTCTGAGTCTTCTTCAATTGCCAATCAAAGTAAGCTTTCTTTTGACAAAAGAATTTTTATTTGATTCTAAAAGTTCTTCAGATTCATTCTAAATATCTATTTGATCATATATCTTTTGGTTTGAAAACAGTCACATTGGAAATTATATCATTTCATCTCTTTCGTTTGACATTGATTTCTTGAAATTATTCAGTTGAACCTTTGAAATCCTACCTATTGTACAACTCATATTCACAAAATTCGATTCTGTGTCATCTACCTAATATTGTTTTTATTGACTAGAATATGACATAAGTCTAAAAGAAATATCATAACCCAAATACACTTGGAAGCTGGAACCTGAGATGAAGAAAATATATTCCTACTTATTCCAACAAATCTCGAGGACGAGATTTTATTAAGGTGGGGAGAATGTAACGACTCTCATCAAAAGTCATAATTATTAAATTAATTTGACCAATAGGAAACCCTAATTGAGACACCCAAGTAATTCTGTACAAACCCTAGAAGTTTCATAAATTTCAGAATCAGGATCAGGGCCCCTAAAACTCAGGGGGGGCATTCCCTAGTTGATGATTATCTAATTTTGCGTGTTCAGAAAGTTGAAATTTATAATATCGTCGACTCAGCAGGCCTACTCCCACGCGTGGCAACCCTATAGTGCATTAGTGTACCTTACGGACCGCAACATTGGCAGCCTTACGGTCCGTAAGCTGTCATACGGACCTCAACCTTGAGAAGCTTACGGTCCGTATGCTTGTCAACTTTCGTGTATAAATAGCAGGCCTTGGCACTTGAAATCTGACATTTGAGCGACGATCAAATTCCAAACGTACGCTGAGATATCGTTCAATTACTTCAATTAACACACACGAATCTTCAATTAAGTATAGCGGGGTGCTGCAGAACAGGGTATTAACTTAATCGCTATTACGATTCATTGTCCGATCGATCCATATATCCAATGGATGTTTAAGTGCCGCCCACATTAGGGTTATACTTTATCGTTCGTCATTAATTTGACGGATTGTCGTTAATTCGATAGGTAAAGTATTATACTTCGTCGTTCGTTGTTAATTCAACGGATCATCGTTAATTCGATGGATGAAGTATTGCACTTTGTCATTTGTTGTGAGAATATGATCTCGTGAGTTATCGTAAAATGCTATATTAAGTTACTTACCTAGTTCGTGTGCATTAGGTTAAAAAGGTTAATCAATAGGCTAAGCTCTGCTCAAATTAAATCTGCAATATATCAAGGATTATCTGTAGACTAAGCTTTGCCCGTAGAAATCTGCAATGTGAGTTCATTCTTCTTTTCTCACAGTTTGTGAGTTCATTTCTTCTTTTCTCACAGTTTGTGAGTCCATTATATTTTCTTACAGTTTTATCACATTTTTGTGAAACAATTATATTTACAAAGATTTTACAGAATCCTAAATGGTTACCAGTTATACTTACAGTAATTAAGTTTTTATATTAACTGCTAGTATAAAAGATTATATATTATTTGATTCTTATTATTATCATTTGCCAGAGAGTTAGTTAATATTATTATGATTACAATAACAGTGGAAATTATGCATTTTACTAAGATTATATTTTAGTCTTAGTCATGTTAAAATATTAAATAATGATATTACAATTATTTAATTAACATATTTGATAAATTATATTAATTTGACATAAATTGATATATTTCATTTTCTGGATTAAATGGTTTTATGCCAAAAGTAATATATTTGCTAAAGAAATGTCACGGAACATCATTATGTCTGAAGACACGGGTTGAGAGAATGATCAACAGTGTTATGAATAGAAATTACTAGTTGAAAGAATGATCAACAGTAATATAATCTGAGTTACTAGTTGAAATAATGATCAACAGTGACATGACCGAAAGCACTAGTTGAAAGAATGATCAACAGTGTTATAGAATCACTAGTTGAAAGAATGATCAACAGTGATATGACCAGAATCATTAATTGAAAGAATAATCAATATTGATATGCTTATAGTCACAGGAATCGCCTAGTGACAGATAAATTGAATAATAGTCAAATACATTTATTTGATGAATTCACTATCGGACTAAAGTGAAGTCAATAATTGGTATGATTACTGTCACATTGGAACTGTCATTATTTGACAAATACTGAGTGAATTGGGTAAATATAAAAACCTTAATACTGTAAGGTATAACAATATATTTATAAAAATGGAATGAATTCACTCAGTGTTATCGCTGACAAAACCTTTTTAAAATATTTTTCAAGTAAGTGGAATAAGAGCTGGATACGACACTGAAAAGGCTTCAAGAAGTGGCTTATTTTATTTAAATCAAATTAAGAAATATTGTAAACAAAATTCACATTATAAAACATGGGTTTATCCCATTTCTTTAAATAAAATCCGGTGTTTTCTAAACTCTGATATTTTTTCCTAACTCACGGTCCTGATGAAATTTCCGCTGCAATGTTTTTAAAATAATCACCGGTACCGCTGGACTGTTCACGGCACCCGATTCCGTCCAGGGTGGGTCGGGGGTCGTGACAGAAGGTGGTATCAGAGCCAAACTCAAAGAGCCACTTGTTTAAGCTGATTAGGTGTTCTTTTTAATACCTAAACTTAAACAATAAAGTTAGGAAACTGATACAAATTAACATATGTGTTCTATATGAATATATATATATATGTTAATATGAACAGATAATATCCTGGAAATATTGTTTTGTCTTCTGTGATGTTAATATGTGAAAATGTTTACAATTCAGATGTCGAATGAAGTACCACATAATCCAGAAGTTCATGCTAATAATGAAAATCTTTTGGATAAAAATGCTATAGAAAACTTAATAGCTCAAGGAATAGCTAATGCTTTACCTTCAATAATTAAAGCTGTTAAAAATACCGTAGAACCTACCAAAGTTGTGAGTAGCAAGCATACTCGTGACGATGGTTTTAGCCATAGTGTCAATGGAGGTAATGATGATATTATCAACACCCCATTTCCCAAGAAAAAGAAGGCGATGACTTTCGGGTGTACCTACAAAGAATTTTTAGCCTGTAAACCAACTGAGTTCGCCGGCAGTGAAGGAGCCACAGCTGCTTTGCGATGGTTGGAAAAGACGGAAGCTGTTCTTACAATCAGCAAAAGTGCCGAAGAAGATAAGGTGATGTATGCATCTAATCTCTTTAAGGAAGAAGCCTTAGAATGGTGGAATACAATTCTTCAGGCAAAAGGAAGTGACATGGCTTATGCCATGAACTGGGAAAAATTCAAGGAAATGACAGAAAGGAAATTCTGTCCTCCTTATGAAAAGGAACGAATAGCTAACAAGTTCCTAAATCATAAAATGATAGATGTGAATTGTCGTGAATATACGACTACGTTCTTCGAATATGCAAGAATGGTACCAACTCTGGCTTCGCCAGAACCTGTACTTATTTCTCGTTATATTTGGGGATTAGTTAGTGAAATCCGAGACATAGTTAAGGCCACTAGACCACAAACTATTGAAGAAGCAGTCGAGCTTGCTAACATGCTGACAGATGGACTAATCCGCACAAGAGAAGAAAATAAGAAAAAGGAGTTAGCCCAGAAAATTTCCCAAGAATTCTACAAGAAGACAGGAACTGAATCGTCACTGAAGCAACCTACCTGCAGAAGCTGTAACAAAAAGCATTCAGGAAAATGCCGTTTTAGGAAAACATCCTACTGTAACTTCTGCAAGATGACCGGGCATACAGAGGAAGAGTGTAGAAGGAAAACTACTGTTTGTTTTAATTGCAGAGAAACAGGACACATTAAACCATATTGCCCTAAACTAACCAAAGCACCTGACAACAAGGCCAGAACTGCAGACGGAGCTAAGAAGAACACACGAGCATTCGTACTTACTATGTAAGAAGCGGAAATAATTCCAGACGTAGTTGCTGATATGTAGTATTTAAGATAAGTTATTATTTGACCCTAGTACAAATAAAAGTTTATAAATAAATACATTCTGTCAAGTACTTCATCTATTCAAAACCATAACAGAATTGTTTGGTCTTCATTTTCACTGAATCATTTATTTGGTCACGTTCACCTTGCGGTGACGTTTTCATAAAATTTGAAGCCTGTGCTAATCTCATACGGGTTTAATTATTCATTTCTATTGAATCCGTTTTGTTGGTTTATTCTATAAAATCAATCTTAACACAATTATGTGCTAAGATAATGATACACAATTTCATTTCATATTTCCGTGTATCTCTTAAAGATTTTTATATCAACAATCGAGCGTTTCGTAATCCTTATTTTATCATCTTTGATCGAAAAACATTATTCAAGTATTTCGATTTCAATCCTACTCGATTTATTCGAAACATTCGGATTTACTTCATTTGATTTAAAGCATGGTGAAATTCGTTTCATTCACCACTATTATTTTCAATTCCTATGACACCTTGTGGTGGCATTTTCTTTAATTTGAATCTTGAGATATTCTCATTTTCACTCCTGATGAACGAATTTTTTTCTGGTTCATCATCTTAAACAGTCTTAATACAATTATGTGTTAAGATAAGTGTACACAAATTCATATCATATTCCGGTGTACCCCTTAAACGTTTCTTTCATCATTTATCGAAATTTCTAAAAATTTCATTTGTTCTTTTCATTTGAAAATCCTATTGAATATCCAAAATTTCTTCATTAAAGCTTTCAGTTGATTTCACGGTGAAATTGTTCAGTCACCGTAATTATTAAATTATTTCAATCCTTACGACACCTTGTGGCGTCGTTATAAACTTGTAGCTTGAGCTAATCATAAGCATACGAATCTTTCAAAATCATGTATGTATTTCGTTTGACTCATTATTGAAAAAATAGTCTTGATGCAACTATGTATTAAGACAATGATACACTAAACTCTATTGTATTTCGGTGTATCCTTGCAATTTAATAAATGTCAACACTGATTTTTCTCTTGTTATGATTCGATAGTTGACAAAATATTTTCATACTTTTATTTCATCTGAGCTTGTTGATTCTGAGTCTTCTTCAATTGCCAATCAAAGTAAGCTTTCTTTTGACAAAAGAATTTTTATTTGATTCTAAAAGTTCTTCAGATTCATTCTAAATATCTATTTGATCATATATCTTTTGGTTTGAAAACAGTCACATTGGAAATTATATCATTTCATCTCTTTCGTTTGACATTGATTTCTTGAAATTATTCAGTTGAACCTTTGAAATCCTACCTATTGTACAACTCATATTCACAAAATTCGATTCTGTGTCATCTACCTAATATTGTTTTTATTGACTAGAATATGACATAAGTCTAAAAGAAATATCATAACCCAAATACACTTGGAAGCTGGAACCTGAGATGAAGAAAATATATTCCTACTTATTCCAACAAATCTCGAGGACGAGATTTTATTAAGGTGGGGAGAATGTAACGACTCTCATCAAAAGTCATAATTATTAAATTAATTTGACCAATAGGAAACCCTAATTGAGACACCCAAGTAATTCTGTACAAACCCTAGAAGTTTCATAAATTTCAGAATCAGGATCAGGGCCCCTAAAACTCAGGGGGGGCATTCCCTAGTTGATGATTATCTAATTTTGCGTGTTCAGAAAGTTGAAATTTATAATATCGTCGACTCAGCAGGCCTACTCCCACGCGTGGCAACCCTATAGTGCATTAGTGTACCTTACGGACCGCAACATTGGCAGCCTTACGGTCCGTAAGCTGTCATACGGACCTCAACCTTGAGAAGCTTACGGTCCGTATGCTTGTCAACTTTCGTGTATAAATAGCAGGCCTTGGCACTTGAAATCTGACATTTGAGCGACGATCAAATTCCAAACGTACGCTGAGATATCGTTCAATTACTTCAATTAACACACACGAATCTTCAATTAAGTATAGCGGGGTGCTGCAGAACAGGGTATTAACTTAATCGCTATTACGATTCATTGTCCGATCGATCCATATATCCAATGGATGTTTAAGTGCCGCCCACATTAGGGTTATACTTTATCGTTCGTCATTAATTTGACGGATTGTCGTTAATTCGATAGGTAAAGTATTATACTTCGTCGTTCGTTGTTAATTCAACGGATCATCGTTAATTCGATGGATGAAGTATTGCACTTTGTCATTTGTTGTGAGAATATGATCTCGTGAGTTATCGTAAAATGCTATATTAAGTTACTTACCTAGTTCGTGTGCATTAGGTTAAAAAGGTTAATCAATAGGCTAAGCTCTGCTCAAATTAAATCTGCAATATATCAAGGATTATCTGTAGACTAAGCTTTGCCCGTAGAAATCTGCAATGTGAGTTCATTCTTCTTTTCTCACAGTTTGTGAGTTCATTTCTTCTTTTCTCACAGTTTGTGAGTCCATTATATTTTCTTACAGTTTTATCACATTTTTGTGAAACAATTATATTTACAAAGATTTTACAGAATCCTAAATGGTTACCAGTTATACTTACAGTAATTAAGTTTTTATATTAACTGCTAGTATAAAAGATTATATATTATTTGATTCTTATTATTATCATTTGCCAGAGAGTTAGTTAATATTATTATGATTACAATAACAGTGGAAATTATGCATTTTACTAAGATTATATTTTAGTCTTAGTCATGTTAAAATATTAAATAATGATATTACAATTATTTAATTAACATATTTGATAAATTATATTAATTTGACATAAATTGATATATTTCATTTTCTGGATTAAATGGTTTTATGCCAAAAGTAATATATTTGCTAAAGAAATGTCACGGAACATCATTATGTCTGAAGACACGGGTTGAGAGAATGATCAACAGTGTTATGAATAGAAATTACTAGTTGAAAGAATGATCAACAGTAATATAATCTGAGTTACTAGTTGAAAGAATGATCAACAGTGACATGACCGAAAGCACTAGTTGAAAGAATGATCAACAGTGTTATAGAATCACTAGTTGAAAGAATGATCAACAGTGATATGACCAGAATCATTAATTGAAAGAATAATCAATATTGATATGCTTATAGTCACAGGAATCGCCTAGTGACAGATAAATTGAATAATAGTCAAATACATTTATTTGATGAATTCACTATCGGACTAAAGTGAAGTCAATAATTGGTATGATTACTGTCACATTGGAACTGTCATTATTTGACAAATACTGAGTGAATTGGGTAAATATAAAAACCTTAATACTGTAAGGTATAACAATATATTTATAAAAATGGAATGAATTCACTCAGTGTTATCGCTGACAAAACCTTTTTAAAATATTTTTCAGGTAAGTGGAATAAGAGCTGGATACGACACTGAAAAGGCTTCAAGAAGTGGCTTATTTTATTTAAATCAAATTAAGAAATATTGTAAACAAAATTCACATTATAAAACATGGGTTTATCCCATTTCTTTAAATAAAATCCGGTGTTTTCTAAACTCTGATATTTTTTCCTAACTCACGGTCCTGATGAAATTTCCGCTGCAATGTTTTTAAAATAATCACCGGTACCGCTGGACTGTTCACGGCACCCGATTCCGTCCAGGGTGGGTCGGGGGTCGTGACATGTAAGCTCTCCCAAACCTAACTTCTCGTAGAGTGAAAATGGCATCAAGTTAATGCTTGCACCTAAATCGGCTAAAGCATGAGCTGGAGCGATGGTACCTCCGAAGAAACACGGGATGGTGAATGTGCCTGGATCGGTTAATTTCTCAGGTAGCTTATTCAAAACTACCGCAGAACAACCTCCAGTCAATGGAATGTTCGAAAGTTCACCTAACCTAACCTGTCTTTTCTTTTGAGAAGATCCTTGAGAAATTTGGCATATTTAGGCATGGTTTGAAGTGCTTCAATGAACAGAAGATTTATCTTTAATTGCTTAAAGATTTCTAGAAAATGACCATATTCCTTAGCATATTGCTGTTGCTTAAGGCGTGCAGGATATGGTACATGTGAATGATCAACCAAAGGGGATGGCTTAACTCCTACTGGTTTTTCTGTCTTCTTTTCAGCTTGAGGCTCTCCGGTTTGTGCGGTACTTGCTGGGTCTAGCCTCTCTTGCACCTTACCGGGAGTTTCCATTTCAATTTCTTCATCTACCTCGTAGTCATCTTCTGTTTCTGGTTTCTCTTGAGCAACTTCTGGTAGAATCCTGTCACTACGAGTAGTAATAGCTTTAGCTGAATGATTAGCTGGATTCGTGTAGGTGTTTCCTGAGAACTGACCAGGAGGTTTCTCGTGTAATTTTTTGGAGATATCACCTAACTGTCTCTGAAGATCTAAGAGAGAAGATTGTTGGTTTTTATTATGAAGTTCTTGGTTTTTGTTAATTTGGTCTTGATTTCTAGCGAAGTTAGTGAGTTCGTTTAGAGTTTTCTGAGTAACCTGATCTTTTGCCATTAATTGAGAAAACATCTCCTCAATTCTTCCTAGATTTGATTCTGGACCTTTGCTTTCTTGACCTCCTTGAGATGAATTTCCTGTTGCAAATTGATTTCCCGAACTTGAGCTTCCAAATTGACCTCCTTGATTTGAATTACCGAATTGATTCCCTTGACCTGAATTACTATTAGAATAGAAACCTGGCCCTCGCATTTGGTACTGATTGGACGAATATCCAGGCGGATTTCCAGACGAACGGTAATTACTACGCCAATTAGAGTTGTTATTGAATGTGTTGGCGTTGAATGGGTTATTGGGAACTCGGTTTTGACCTACTATAAATTCAACTTGTTCCAGGGTAAGTGTTGGACAATCTCCAGTATCGTGCCCTCCTCTGCATACTTCACATCTATCGACCTTTTTCTTGATCTCATTGAGCTCTTTTGTGAAAGTCTTTTCCATTCGATCTAGAACAGCAACTACCGAAGGATCCAAGCCAACTTGGTTCACCCCTCTAGTGGTCGAAGAGGTGGTAGTCACAGGAATTGATTTCCTGCTGGCAGCGCTATAATCCATATCAGAATGGGCAAAACTTTCAAAAAGATCGTTACAATCAGCAACTGTCTTCTTTCCCATAAGTTGTCCTCCAGCCGAAGTGTCAAAACGAGATTTGATTTCTGGGGTGAGACCATTGTAGAATTTTTCTACAAGTGCCCACTCTGACAATCCGTGCTGTGAACATTTAGCAAGTAAATTTTGAAATCTTTCCCAGGCAAGATGATAAGGTTCATCAGGTTCCATTCGGAATGAATGAATCTGATCGCGAAGTCGAGATGCTTTGGCTGGTGGGTAGTACTTTGCTAAGAAGGCATCTCTAAGACCTACCCAGGTGGTGAAAGTTCCTGCTGGCTACGAATCGAACCAGATGGTTGCGCGTCCAGCGAGAGAAAATGGAAAGACTTGAAGGTAACGGGCTTCAAGGTTTACACCTTCGATAGAATAAGTGGTACAAAGACGTGTGATACGGTTAATGTGAGCGGGTGCATCTTCATCGTCACGGCCATGGAGTTGGCAAGAGTTAGAGATAGCAGTCATGATGTAGGATGGGATTTGCCAAGATCTATCGTTTGGGATTTCGGGAAGTGTGATGGGTGAAGCTTGACCGGTGAAACCGGTTGTGGCTTGTTGGTAAACAGTGCGATTAGCCATTCGAGCTTTTGTTTCTGGACTCGGAGAACGTGAAATTTCGAAGGAATCGGTTTCTGTTGTTGTTTCGGATTCAAAATAAGGATTTTCAAAAATTTGGAATTCACTTGTGTTACTTGATTCTCCTTCCTGATTGTTTGTACGATGAAAGAATAAGAGTTCAGGATCGTCGTGTGGTTCAAACTCAGGTGGTCCTTGTGAACGTGTATGTCGCATAAACTAAGGAAATTTAAACTATGGAATTCGAAATAAACAATTAAACACAATTTAACTAAGAATTAACTTAAAAACTAAAAAAAAATAAAAATTACACTAATGAATTTTAAACTACAAAATAATATATACAAAACAATTAACGCAATTGCAAAAAGAAAAATTCCCCGGCAGCGGCGCCAAAAACTTTGATGTGCAGAAAGCGGTTTAATAAAAACAGATTAAATTAACTCTAATTTAGACACTCTAAGCTTTAAATTTATAATTAGACTCGATCTTAAAACTAAGCCACACAACCGGCAGTGTACCGATCAGTGTAGTATAGTGAGAATTAAGTCCGGATATCGGCGCCAAAAACTAAGCCACACAACCGGTTTTGCTTGAAATGTAAATTAATTAAAAGCTAATTAAAGATTAACTACAAACAACAGTTTATAACAAAGATTTAACAATAATGACAAAGGACTATCTAGGTTAGAATCCTACTTGTTAATAACATGCTTTCTACCGGGTAATTGTGTGATTTGAAATCGGGATCTTTAGATATTAAACCTTTAAAGACTACTTAGGATTCCTAATCATTCTCGGGAATACAACTATGTGACTTTTAAGGTTTATTTTTATTGCCGATTTTGCTAGATTACTTTACAGTCGTCTAGTGTTCTTGATAAATGTTTGAAAACTTACTTCTTAACAGTTATAAGTCTAAACAATTTAAGAAAACTTGGTTTGGTTTAATAGATAAATTAGTAACAATTTAACTAAAATGATTTCTTACAAAACTCAATTTTAGCAATACACTATATTTGATCTATTAATATTTTTATACCTTACGGCGTTAAAAATAGTTGAACATTAAAACTGGATTAATTTGATCATTATTTCTATGGTTTATTTCACAATATCCCCACATGATTACCCAACCCATTTAGGACTTTGAATATCAACATAATTCATTTGATGAAATTACTTTCACTAGAATTAATGTGAAACTAATGATCAAAGTAAAAATCAAGTTAAAACATTCATAAACACCAAAACATGCAACTTAGATTATTTACTTAACAAGAACAACAACAATCACACAATACCCGGTAAAAATCACACATTAACAAGTATTCATCATAACCTAGATAGTTTCAACGTTTAGCTACACATATTGTTTACAAACACAAATACACAAAGTTTGGAAATACATACAAACATTATTACTAGACAAATTGAACTTACAAACGAAAGGTTATAGAACTCGGATCACTCGAAACTTCAACAGAATGCTTCTACAACTCCCGAGAGCTCCGAGATTCTTCACCGGCACTTCTAGCTTCACAAGACCAGGGATTTCTGGTATTTTGCTCTTGTTTTCGAGCTTTGAGGTGTGTTTTACGAACTAGAGTGCATGGGTATTTATAGGTAAAATTTTTGGCTCCTGTTCATCAGTAGCGCACCGTTACTGTTTAGAATCTAGCGGTGCGCTATACCTTTTGTGACCTAACTCGCCCACTGACACTAAAGGGCTAGCGCACCGTTACTTGTTTGGTTGTAGCGGTGCGCTACCTCTTTTCTGACCTAATTTTTCTTTTGTCGTATATCGTACTAGCGGACCGTTACTACTTTCAAAGTAGCGGTGCGCTATGCCTGAATTAGGTCAACTTTTTGCTTTTCTTTGGCACGTCTCCCGAGGTATCGATTCCTTCTTCGATCTTGTACTGTTTTCTCGCATAATCTCCAGATAATTCACCAATTCACCGATTCCTGCAGATTCACAATTTTATCAAATCAGTATCGAAAACAACGGATAAACGCGCACAATCTATCTGAAATAGGGGTTATCTGATATAAAAGATGTGTATAATTCTAAACACATCAGTTTTCCCCTTCACTTAGCCATTTTTAAAGTTTTTGGCGTTTTGGACAATATGTGGCGTTTTTAGTCAATGTTTTTAGCGTGTTTGAGCTTGTGTTCTCATGGTCTTCTTTTATATTGACATTTTTCCCGCGCATGACAGGTAATTATGGCGTTTAGAAAAAGATAAATCAATTCAATTCCCCAAGTATTTGGCTTTCAATATAATAAATGTTAGTAATTATGTTTCCGTCGTTTCATTTTACTATTTTTGCAGTTACTGTGTTTTGTTTTCAGACTCAACTTTTTTTATGGTGTAACACGTCTAATCTTGACGACTGTAATTATGGTGTTTTGTTTTCCAATGGCGTTTAGATAACGATGGGACTTTTTTGTTTTATTTTCTTTGCACATTGTTTTAAGTTTTTTTTATAATAGTACTTGTTTAAAGTAATTTTATTATAGTTTGGTAGTTTTGGGGGGGCGTTTTTTCTGGCATGATGGCGTTTTACAAGCATTTGCTAATTTTTGGCGTTTTATTATATTTTTCATTATAGGATTAATGTACTTTGTTGTTTCTTAGCTAAAATTACAAAAAAACAACAGATGAAGAAAATGAAAAGAAAAAAAAATAGAAGCAATTTATGATCTAAATCTTCAGTGTCATCAGTCTCTTTCTTCTTTTGAAATTACAAGAAATGTCACAAATAAATGGCGTTTTGGGTTTTGCGTGGTTTATTTTCTTTGTTCATGTGTTGAAGTGTCTTTGTGGATGTTGGAGACATAGATCGACCCTGTGTGGGTGGATGCTATCTGCCCGTTGTCTTCATTATAATCATCGAGGCCAAAGTAGCATTTACACTGGTATATGTCTCTTCTAATCATACAAACATTCTTCAAGAACAAAGATGACAGAATGACATATGGGTGTCATCAGTCCCTCTTTTTTGAATTTTGTCCATCTCATGCAGCAAAATCTTACTACACTCACGTAACAAATCATTCAGCGAAACTTCATGCGGAACGTTACTGAGTATCAAAGAAAAGATGTTTGCCATCGTTGTATTTTTTGGCGTTTACATTGAGTTGTATTTTTTTAGGAACCACTGTGTTTTTTGTGTTTTTTTTTTTTTGGTGTGATAAACGGAAGGTGGTGAGGCGTTTCTTTTTATAGGATTTTTTTGGCGCGTACTTTAGGCGGGATATTATTTTTATAACAAAAAATGTAATTAACATTTATCCGGATGTAAGGCTTGGCTATATTATGGCGTTTCACATTTTGTGACGTTTTTGTAGCCTGAGAGCTTAAATAAAAACACAGAAAAAAGTACGCAGTGATAAAATTGGCGTTTTGTATTTATTTGGCGTTTTATATTTCAACGGCGTTTTATGTGAGAAATGGTGTTTTACCTTTTTTACCCTTAATGAAACGCGTCCATGTAATAAAATTGATGTTATTTTCGAAAATGCCACCGCGCCAATCTAGTCCATGGATTGTTTTGATCGAACGATCCATAACCGTTCTCGCCGTTCTCACACTTTCTACCGTTTTCTCTAAATCCTGACCCTTTCTACCGTTTTCTCTAAATCCTGACACTTTCTACCGTTCTCACACTTTCTACCGTTTTCTCACACTTTCTACCGTTTTCTCACATATATAGAAAACCCTCATTTTGGTAGAAAACGCTGGAAACCCAAATCTCCCCCCATTTTTACCCAACTTCCCGACATTTTTTTTTTGAAAAAAATAACACATGTAATATACATGTTTTAGAGTGTTTTGGGCCAAAAAAATCAAAAAAGCGCCGAAGGGATTATTTTAAAAAAAAATAAACAAATTTCAGCAATGTCCGGTCGCCTAACATGTGTTAGGCACAAAAGACAGAAATTGCTGATTTTTTTTTTTAAATTATCCCTTCGGCGCTTTTTTGATTTTCTTGGCCCAAAACTCTTAAAAACATGTATATTACATGTGTTATTTTTTTCAAAAAAAAAAATGTCGGGAGGTTGGGTTTTCTAGGGATTTTTATATAGATAGGGTTTTCTATATAGCCTTGCCCTATATATATATATAGGGGAAGCATTTAAAGAAAACCCACTTGTGGTGAGAAAACACAGGAAACTCAAAAATCCCTTTTTTTCTTTGAAAAAATTTACACATGTAATATACATGTTTTTAAGTGTTTTGGACAAAAAAAATCAAAAAGCGCCGAGTGGGTGTAAAAAAAATGTCGTGTGTGTAGTTTTGAGCACCACAAGTTTCTGTTTACGGGTACCGTAAATTTTGCGGTTAAATTTACGGTACCCGTAAACACAAACTTGTGGTGCTCAAAACTACACACACGAATTTTTTTTTTTTTGAATTTTTTTTTACAAATGTTGTTATAATACATGGATCTACGTTTATGGAAAAAAAAATTTGGTCCACCGCGCCCCCTACGGTGTAGTTCTCACGGTTCTTACAACTCGAGGTGGTTCTCATTTTAGCATTCCCCTATATATATATATATATATATATGGGAGCGCTAAAATGAAAACCACCTTCAGTTGTATGAACCGCGAGAACCACCCTCAACCAATCAGAAAAAGGGGTATTTTAGTCATTTACCCCAAATGTTAAATCTTCCCTCTCACTTGAATTAAATTCACTGACTTTTTATAAACCTCTCTCCTCTATCATCTCTTTCATCTATTATCATCTTCATCTCTTAATCTCTCAAATCCATTTCTCATCTTCTCCAAATAAACACAGAGAAACATCTCATCCTCTCCCTCATCTTCTGTCTGACAGCCACACCGGCCGACTGCCGGAGCCGGTATTCCGGTCACACCCCCCCCCCTCTTTCGATAGATGAACGGACCACCACCACCATCGTCGGGTGGTGGTGGTGAGCGATGGCTGGTCCAAGAAATCGATGAGAGAGATACGCAATGGCAGATGCGAAGAGAGAGAGAGAGATGAACGGTTGTCCCACCACCACCATCGTCGGTTTCGATAAACGGTTGTCCCACCACCACCATCGTCGGTTTCGATAAACGGTTGTCCCACCACCACCATCGTCGGTTCATCTTTCGATAGATGAACGGACCACCACCACCATCGTCGGTTTAGTGGCGGCGCCGCCGCTCACAGCGGCAGCGGTTGGGGGATTTGGACGATTGTCCCGTAACCACTATGTTCTTAGACTTCATTTTATTCTAAAACATTTAATTTGATGTTCGATAGGTGGGTAAATTTGGGTTAGCATTAACAACAAACTTGATTTGGAAGTTACCAGCAAACTTGATTTGGAAGATGCAAATTTGATTGCTGTGATGGATGGTGGTCAGTGTGTTGAAATGGGTACACATGGTGAACTGATTAGTGCACATGGGTTGTATTCAGAGCTTCTTAGATGTGAAGAAGTGGTCAAACTTCCTGAAAGGTACATTACTAATCTTTTTTCCTTTTGTGTGTGTATGTATGTTTGTGATGGTTATATGAATTGTGATATTTTTCAGGTTACCAAGTAAGAATGGCAATGCCAATGACTCAAAGTTTTCGGTTCAGTCAACAGCTGCTCGACGGTCAGATCTGGTGCGATTCTCGGTTTGGGAAATCTGAGCCAAACCCCAGTCAGTTTCGCGATTCTCGGTCAGTTTCGGGTTTTTGGTTTGGGTCGAAAGCAGTCAACGGACCCGGTCCGGGTCAACGGCAGTCAAAATGTCAAAAATGGTCAACTGAGGACCGGTAAAGTTTAAATGTAGCGAGTTATTATTACGTTAGTTTAGATTTTATTTAGTTAACGCGCACCGAGCTCGAACCGATACTTTAGTGACTTGTTACGTTTGGCATTTTGATAGAAATTTTATATATTGTGTTTATATTGTTGAAAATTGTTGGGTTTTGAAAAGATAACGACAACTTGAGTTGATGGCTTATTCCAAAAACAGAGGAAACTCTGTCCGTTTTCCGTAAAAACGTAAAACGTAAATAGTTTAACATAAAACGTAAAAAGTTTAACGGAAAACGTAAAAAGTAAAAAGTTTAACGTAAAACTTAAAAAGTTTTACGTAAAACGTAAAACGTAAAAAGTTTAACATAAAACGTGAAAGGTTTAACGTACGTAAACTTTTTAACGTAAAACGTAAACTTTTTTATGTAAAAACGTAAAGTTTTTAACGTAAAACGTAACTTTTTATTAACGTAAAACGTAAAAAGTTTAACGTAAAACGTAAAACAAACTTTTTACGGTAAAACGTAAACTTTTTAACGTAAAACGTAAATATTTTAACGTAGAACGTAAACTTTTTAACGTAACACGTAAACTTTTTAATGTAAAAACGTAAAGTTTTTAACGTAAAACGTAAATTTTTTTAACGTAAAAACGTAAAACGTAATGCGTAAAACGTAAACTTTTTAACGTAAAACGTAAACTTTTTAACGGCACGCTAAAAAACGAAGCGTGAAAAAGACGAGCGGAAAAACGGCACGCAAAAAGAATTTGTTTTGTTAAAAAATCTGAATTTAAAATGGATTTTAAATAAAAAAATATGTTTAAAAAATAACAATTAATATAATAATACAAAATTAGTAATAAAAAACAATAAAGACAAAAAGATAAAATTGAGTAAATTTATTAAACTAACCTTTTGAATTAAAATATTAAAGACATAATAAGACAAAACATATTTAATAATAATTTTTAATTACTTTTAATCTCATCCATTAATCTTGAAGATCTAATGGTTGAAAAGTGGTTCATTCGGTTCTTACAACTGGGGGTGGTTTTCATTTTAGCGCTCCCCTATATATATATATATATATATATATATATATATAGGTAGAGGATCCTCTAAAAAAGGCTTAAAGTGTGAGAAGGGTAAGAAAAAATCTCGGCCATTAGATCTTGTAAAATATTTTCATAATTTGGACTGATTTGAAATATCTAGGGACAATATAGTCTTTTAAACCCACTAGAAATTAGGTGATGCACATGTAACTTCCCCCCGTCTTTTTTAAACGTCAATAAATTTTTATATGTAACTTTTTTTTTTAAATTACACCGTAAAAACGTAAAACGTAAATAGTTTAACATAAAACGTAAAAAGTTTAACGAAAAACGTAAAAAGTTTAACGTAAAACTTAAAAAGTTTTACGTAAAACGTAAAAGGTAAAAAGTTTAACGTAAAACGGGAAAAGTTTAACGTACGTAAACTTTTGAACGTAAAACGTAAACTTTTAAACGTAAAACGTAAACTTTTTTATGTAAAAACGTAAAGTTTTTAACGTAAAACATAACTTTTTATTAACGTAAAACGTAAAAAGTTTAACGTAAAACGTAAACTTTTTAACGTAAAACGTAAACTTTTTAACGTAAAACGTAAAACATAATTTTTTTACCGTAAAACGTAAACTTTTTAACGTAAAACGTAAAAAGTTTAAAAAGTTTAACGTAAAACGTAAATTTTTTAACGTAGAACGTAAACTTTTTAACGTAACACGTAAACTTTTTAATGTAAAAACGTAAAGTTTTTAACGTAAAACGTAAATTTTTTTAACGTAAAACGTAAACTTTTTAACGACGTCTGAAAAAGTCGGGCATAAAAACGGCACGTTAAAAAACGAAGCGTGAAAAAGACGAGCGGAAAAACGGCACGCAAAAAGAATATGTTTTGTTAAAAAATCTGAATTTAAAATGGATTTTTAATAAAAAAATCTGTTTAAAAAATAACAATTAATATAATAATACAAAATTAGTAATAAAAAACAATAAAGACAAAAAGATAAAATTGAGTAAATTTATTAAACTAACCTTCTGAATTAAAATATTAAAGACATAATAAGACAAAACATATTTAATAATAATTTTTAATTACTTTTAATCTCATCCATTGATCTTGAAGATCTAATGGTTGAAAAGTGGTTCCTTCGGTTCTTACAACTGGGGGTGGTTTTCATTTTAGCGCTCCCCTATATATATATAGGTAGAGGATCCTCTAAAAAAGGCTTAAAGTGTGAGAAGGGTAAGAAAAAATCTCAGCCATTAGATCTTGTAAAATATTTTCATTAATTTGGACTGATTTGAAATATCTAGGGACAATATAGTCTTTTAAACCCACTAGAAATTAGGTAATGCACATGTAACTTTCCCCCGTCTATTTTAAACGTCAATAAATTTTTATATGTAACTTTTTTTTTAAATTACACCGTAAAAACGTAAAACGTAAATAGTTTAACATAAAACGTAAAAAGTTTAACGTAAAACGTAAAAAGTTTAACGTAAAACGTGAAAAGTTTAACGTACGTAAACTTTTAAACGTAAAACGTAAACTTTTTTATGTAAAAACGTAAAGTTTTTAACGTAAAACGTAACTTTTTATTAACGTAAAACGTAAAATGTTTAACGTAAAACGTAAAACGTAAACTTTTTAACGTAAAACGTAAACTTTTTAACGTAAAACGTAAAACATAATTTTTTTACCGTAAAACGTAAACTTTTTAACGTAAAACGTAAAAAGTTTAACGTAAAACGTAAATTTTTTAACGTAGAACGTATACTTTTTAACGTAACACGTAAACTTTTTAATGTAAAAACGTAAAGTTTTTAACGTAAAACGTAAATTTTTTTAACGTAAAACGTAATGCGTAAAACGTAAACTTTTTAACGTAAAACGTAAACTTTTTAACGTAAAACGTAAACTTTTTAACGACGTGTGAAAAAGCCGGGCATAAAAACGGCACGTTAAAAAACGAAGCGTGAAAAAGACGAGCAGAAAAACGGCACGCAAAAAGAATTTGTTTTGTTAAAAAATCTGAATTTAAAATGGATTTTTAATAAAAAAAATCTGTTTAAAAAATAACAATTAATATAATAATACAAAATTAGTAATAAAAAACAATAAAGACAAAAAGATAAAATTGAGTAAATTTATTAAACTAACCTTTTGAATTAAAATATTAAAGACATAATAAGACAAAACATATTTAATAATAATTTTTAATTACTTTTAATCTCATCCATTGATCTTGAAGATCTAATGGTTGAAAAGTGGTTCCTTCGGTTCTTACAACTGGGGGTGGTTTTCATTTTAGCGCTCCCCTATATATATATATATATATATATATATATATATATATATATAGGTAGATGATCCTCTAAAAAAGGCTTAAATTGTGAGAAGGGTAAGAAAAAATCTCAGCCAATAGATCTTGTAAAATATTTTCATTAATTTGGACTGATTTGAAATATGTTGGGACAATATAGTCTTTTAAACCCACTAGAAATTAGGTAATACACATGTAACTTCCCCCCGTCTTTTTTAAACATCAATAACTTTTTATATGTAACTTTTTTTTTAAATTACACCATAATAACGAGCGTTTTTTTATCTTTAATATAAGTACCATATTGCTATACTTATATTGAGAAAAAAAAATATGTTTCGATCAGATGTTTAGTCAATGAATGGTGTTATATACTTGCTGAATTGTGTTATATACTTGCTGAATGGTTTATATACTTACTGAATGGTGTTATATACTTGCTGAATGGTGTTATATACTTACTGAATGGTGTTATATACTTGCTGAATGCTGAACGGTGTTATATACTTGCTGAATGGTGTTATATACTTGCTGAATTGTGTTATATACTTGCTGAATGGTTTATATACTTACTGAATGGTGTTATATACTTGCTGAATGGTGTTATATACTTACTGAATGGTATTATATACTTGTTGAATGCTGAATGGTGTTATATACTTGCTGAATGGTGTTATATACTTGCTGAATGGTGTTATACACTTCCTATAATTAAGGTGGCGGTTATGGGAAGTTTTTAATTAATTGAATTAATGATAAAATTACTTGTTTACCCTTTTCAATTAATTTAGATCTAATGGTTGAGATTCTTTCTTACCTTTCTCACACTTTTGGTCTTTTTTACAATAACCTTACCCTATATATATATATATATATATATATATATATATATATATATATATATATATAGGGGAGGGTTATCTTAAGAACGCTAAATATTGCGAGAACCGTGAGAACGAATGTAAAAACCAATCAAAACCATTTTTTTAATACAAAACTCATTGTAATTAAGATACAACATCAAAAAAAGAATTTACAACATCAAATAATTCATTTCTCCTTTGAAAATCACTCTTTTTAGATTTTTTACACATGTGTAAATATAACAGATTTACACATGTGTGAATGGCTAACTTACACATGTATAAATTTTCTTTATTTATGAATTCACATAAATTTAAACGTGCAAATTAAATTTCTAACATTGTATTTGAATAATAATGATAAGTGTATAAAATTTTTTGAATTTGAATTGTTTTTTACTAAGTTCTCGTGGTTTTTTTCATTTGTTCTCACGGTTCTCACAATATTTAGCGTTTCATTTAAACCTTCCCCTATGTATATATATATGATCAACAAACTAAAAGCCCCAGCACCACCGTCGTGTCTCCGACTAAACCTCCCACCACCGTCACGTCTCCGGCAAGCCCTCCACCATCGTCACCGAAAACCTAAAACCGTCACCACCGTTCCGTCTACCTCTCCAGAGAACAATTACCTATTAAAACAATAACTGCAAAGGCCATATTCGAATTATAAAAACCCTTATCTGAAAAGCCCTAAACCTCTAATCAAAAACCCAAACTTGAGAGATAGAAAGAACAGATCTAAAGAGAGAGTGAAATAGAGAGAAAGTGAGTAGAGCAACGAATCTGTTTAGTTACACCGTCAACGTCGACGCCCGTCACCGGATATGTATAGTTACACCGTCATCGCCAACATCGGAGACATGACAATGGCACTGCGTTGGAGAATTCAGACCACATCTTCACTTGTTGTGTGGTGGCAACCGAAGTATGAAGTTGGGTGAGTAGGTAGTGCAAGACCCCTAACATTATTGCTTTCTCAGTCAACGATCTTTGGGAGTTTCACAATTTCATTACCGGGGGAGATAGCAAGCGGACTGTTGTGAACAATATAAGGGGAGGGGGTGGTCACTAGTGATACAATTCTATCACTACCAAGCTCCAATCAACTCATGACATGTCATCACCCAATATTCTATCACTAGTGATAGAAATGTAGTCGGGGTGGTCACTAGTGATAGAAAATAGCTATTTAAAAATAGCTAACAAAAGTTGTGGGGCTAAATTTGAACTTTTCATCAAACTTTTCATTAAAAATAGCTAACAAAAGCAAGCCAACGGTCGAATTCTTCCAACTTTCAACGCGTGATATATTTCACTCGTTGAAAACTTAACGCGCGATGGGGGTACCGGCGGCGGTGTTCGTGGAAGAATAACGAGTGACGGGGGATCCATCACGGACCGCCCCGCCTGCCCTAATAATAATTGTTTGTTGGTGCATTTAGAAGGCGATGTGTGACAAGATTTTCTCGAACAAGGATTAGAAAGTCGAAGGTATGAAATATAGTATTGAAGCGTATGGTTTTCTTTGGTTTAAAAATAGATCTAGTACGTCTCATAGACGAATTGGTGTAATTGGATTTCTTGTAGTCGATGTAGTTGGTTTACTGCAGCCTAGGTTGGTGTTCTTGAATGAAATAGATCTTTTGAAAAAATGCTTACCACATCTTTTAAGGTGACAAAATGAATCTTAGTTGTTGATGTTATATTTTTAGCTTTGAGGAGATTTTATATTTTTAGTTAAAGATCTTCCAATGAGATATTATATTTTATTACTAGCCTAAGATCCCGCGAGCTTCGTGGGTGGCTTAACACAAACATATAATATATACTGGCAATGAGATGAACTTTGTAATGAAAGAACTTTTCAATATAAACGTATAAAAATATGATTTTTCTCACTTGGGTAAATATATTTTGATTCATTTTTTACTGGTATTGAGATGTTATTGTACAAATGATTGTATAGCAATTTTTAGAACCCGGATAGATTTCATTTTTTTAATTAGAGTTAACTGCCATTTTCGTCCCTGTGGTTTGGTCACATTGGCCATTTCAGTCCATTTTTCAAAAATGCGCCATTTTCCTCCCCGACGTTCTGGAAAGGTGCCATTTCAGTCCAAAAATCATAACCCAGTTAAGTCTGTTTGTAAATAGGGACTGATTGTGTAAATTTGTAACATAAAGGACCATTTAAGTAAAATGTATAAATATTAATATAATTATAAAATATATATATAATGTATACACACCACCGCCGCCGGAACCGGAGCTCCGGTGGTCACCACCGCCGCCGGAACCGGAGCTCCGATGGTCACCACTGCCGCCGCCGGCACCATTACGAATATTTGAACATGTTACTGTTCATCGTCTTCCCCAAAACAGTCAACGAAAGTCAAACCCGATCTGATTTCGATTCAAAACATGATTATAATGTAATTAAACTTGCAGAAACATAATATAAGTAATAACATACTGATTTAACAAGTAAAACCGATCCGGTATCGTTTGGAATGGCGGCTCGACTAAGCTCCGGCGATGGCTTTTCCGGCGAGACTTGCAGAGGTGATCAGAAGGTCTTTTTCGAGTGTTAGAGGATTTTGAAGAGGTGCTCTGCATTAAAAACAACACACCCACGCGTTTTATTCAACCCAGATAGTGCCTGACATCTTCGGAAATCGGTTTTTATAATTTAACCGAAGTGGAGTTTAAATCCACTGAGTTATGTCGAAATCGATTCGATTGTGATGTTATTTAGTTTCCCTGAACCCATACGAAACTCTCACACTCTTCAAAATCCTTTTGATCACCTCTGCAAGTCTCGCCGGAAAAACCATCGCCGGAGCTTAGTCAAGCCGCCATTCCAAACGATACCGGATCGGTTTTACTTGTTAAATCAGTATGTTATTACTTATATTATGTAACTGCAAGTTTAATTACATTATAATCATGCTTTGAATCGAAATCGGACCGGGTTTGACTTTCGTTGACTGTTTTGGGGAAGACGATGAACAGTAACATGGTCCTTTATGTTACAAAATTTACACAATCAGTCCTTATTTACAAACAGACTTAACTGGGTTATGATTTTTGGACTGAAATGCCACCTTTCCAGAACGTCGGGGAGGAAAATGGCGCATTTTTGAAAAATGGACTGAAATGGCCAAAGTACAGGGACGAAAATGGCAGTTAACTCTTTTAATTATTTTTTATAACTTTGGTTATTTGATATATATTTTATTAAATAAAGCATTTTTAACCAGTTTTGACCTTAACGTATATTGAGCAGAACACATATTGACAGGAACCTATTTTGAGCAAAACCCGTTTTGACTGACCCGAACCTATTTTGACCTTAACATATATTGAGCAGAACACATATAATCAATAATCAATGAAATAAATCATAGTAAAGCTATTTATGATTAACACATAACTAAATCATACAAAAAGTAATTTATTCGGTACACATGCTAATTGACAAATACTCTTTGCTACAAAGTAATCACCGGTAGGATTGAGTGGTGGAATTCTTTGCTCCCATACACATATCGGAGCTTGCAGTTCTGGCATCGTCACGCATGCAATTTATACCAAATACATATTCTCGTGCCTCATTTAAGCCTTGAATTTATCTACACAAATTAAACAAACGGTTGAGATGCTTTTTATAAGCAACGATGGCACTAAAGTTGGTACTATAGATAATAGTAAAACCTATATTATATTTCATTCATAATTACAACTTGAGTTGTCAAGCATAATGATGATAATGTCATGAATAAGAATCATCACTTCCAGATCTAATAAAAGAAGAAACTAAGTTATATTCACTTTTTTGCCGTCCACATCTTATCCAAATTGTCACAATTACAAAAACATACAACAGGTAATCAATCACCACATACTTAGCACTTTCTCCAATCTCCACATTAGATGATGTTAAAACCACAGTGAGCCATTTATGACAATATATGAAAATTTCTCAACATAACCACCATGTGGTGAACTTGTAGTCTTTTTGAACCATTGCTTATAGTTCCACTAACATTTTTGGTGCAATGGAGTAACAAACAACAGTTATAAGCTACCAAGTTTACAAAAAACATGAAGAAAGAATGTTTTTTTGTTCGTTTTCTTCGTGCTTATAGTCCGATGACCACATTGATGCTTGGCCGAAAATCAGATCAAAGTTTTTGTACCTGAAAGGACAAAGTTTAGGCAATCAAACAAAACACAAAACTGGAGAATCACATAAATGCAAAAATCTATTTATTTTATATATGAACTTGAGTATTAAAGATAACACAATGTTGAATTAAAAAAAAAACAAATATGACAATACTGAAAATGCGATGAGAATGTTATGAAAACAGGAAACTGATAAAATAATTATCTTGAACTATCATAGTTATTCTTCATCTATTGTAAGCAGAAGCTTCCCTTAGCCAGCTGACCATCTGAAAACACCCATCTTACTCTATGAAAGTTCCCTAGATTTGATCAAATCAGCCCAACCGACAACACTATATCTATAAAAAAAACAATAATCTCTGGAGGCTTTGTCATCATTAGACATCGATCTACTTGTGTTAACTTTGAAAGTTCAATAATCTCGATTCTAAACACACATCAATGTTGAAAAGGTACCCATTTTTAATCTCAATAAAAGACTCCAATGATATTAGTTTGTCAAATTCCCATGTTATCTTCTTCTTATTGAACCGTATTCTACACCCATTCACATCTATAAACACAAACGATGACATAAGTTGCCTGTTTTGATTCCTTACATAACCGTTCGACCAACCCGTTTTTCACATCTAGTTTTTACAGCTAATAATACAAAGTGTATATGTTAACAAAAGCAATTTATACAACAGTGGTAATAGCAACATGATAAGTCTTTTACAAATAAGAAAGCAACTTAGTAAAAGAAAACCTTTTGGCCTAGATGGCAATAATGAACTAAAGGAAATACAACCCTAAATCTTATATGTTACAAACAATGCACCTTATAAAGATAATGGATAAACAGTCTATCTTAATGTCATGAGTTCACTTAATAAACGTAACAAAAAAGTTTATGTTATAAACTGTTCATTAAAAAAGACACGTTTTTTGTGAGATTAAAAAATTACCTTAGCATATAAGATCGATAGTATACCAAGTGGATGTTGACTCGGAATGATCTCCGCTAAACAACCCGCACTTCAAACTGGCAAAACAAATAACAGTCTTCGTATATCAAACCATGAGAAGAAACTAATTAAATAGCAACCAAAAAAACGAAGGACAAACTACCTAAACTTCTAAAAAATGTACTTTGTTTTCTTTGGTAAAATCTCATAAAAAATATTAAAACTTCAAACATTACATGGCAATGCCAAAACTTGTAAATCTCTAATCTTTTTGTAGGCATTACAATAATAAAGTGTGTAGTAATTAAATGTAGAAAAGCATTACGTAAAAAACACTAAAATGATTTTGAGATGAAAGTTAGTATATGATAACGACACCCGTACCCTTACTGACCCAAATCCCGTGCTGACCCGAGACATAATAACCCTCTATTGAGTCCACCCGTTATGACACGAACATGTAATGACCCGAAACCATTCTTACCCATCATCATATCCGACCAAAACCCATTCTGACCTGAACCTCATCGACACCTAAACCCGAATCAACCCGAAACCACTACCGACCCGAAAAAATAACCCTTTTTTCGATTCGTTATGACACAAACCCGTAATGACCCAACCTCTTTGGACCCATAGCAAACTCTGATCGGGACCAAATCTGAACCGAACCCATCCCGACCCAAACACATCCATAGTTATAAATATACATTGTATAACCAGTTAACCACTAAAACTTTGCATAAAAAACGCTTACCTTTGCCCAGCGCGTTGCAACTAACAAATATTACCTTTGACTTTAGAAGTAAATTGCGTCACAATCATCAAACTCCAAAAGCGCATATATGTTATCGAAATTGCTCCAATAATCTAAATTCTAATTTATGCCTTATCTACTTCAAAGTTAACCAAAAGACCCGCAAACATCACCAAAATAAATTACTAAAAGCTCAACCATAAGTACACATGTCCTAAGAATATAATTTGAATAATCTAACTTCCCATTTTCATACATGATCGGTGCATTTTAGGCACACTTTAATTGATATTATTTATAATCTAAATGCACCGATATTATTACAAAAGACATTACTTTGATTGGTTTCTATATGTTGCGGGTTAAGAGTAAAAAGAGCTAAAAATAAATATTATTAATAAATAACTCTTTTTATCATGAAAATTAAATGTGACTAATGAGATGGTGATTGTTATGGGAATTAAATAAGAATATGGTGTTTTGACATTTTTGTAGATAACTCGAGATTCATGTGAAGTGAAAGTTTGGATTTGATCAAGTTATTTAATTGGCCAACACTTTGTTGTTAAAAACATGCATATGGCCATATGGGATTACACGTAAGTGTCAAATGGGCTACAAAGTGGGTTGTAATTACAAGAAAAACATGGGACCCACCCATAAACAGAAGTCGGTGAATTGTAAGGGATTAAAAAGATTTGAACGGCATTGTTAGGGGGGATCGATTCGTCAGCAGTCGTCACATTACGAAGCATCAAGGACGAATTCTTGCATTCATTATTCATCTCTCAAATTAATCAAGCATGTTCGCTCAACACAGGATGACAACCGAAGTTGAACGCACAAGCATGAGCGGCTAAATCTTTCAGTACTTCCGCCCGGATGAACGTTTACGCGGTTTGACATAATTATTTGTTTTTCTGATTCTTGTAAACTGGTACAGCTTGACCACTTGTGTTGGATTATTGGTAAACGTTTCTTGTGTTTGAATTACTTGTCGTTTATTAAGCGTATTGGCAACTTTCTTGCGTTGTTAGCGGGTTAGTAAATTGGTGGGTAGTTGATACAAACAAACGGGTTATTAGGTTGCATAGTGAATCTTAAAAACTATCCCTATTAACTAATCAAATTCATTAATTCCGAGGCCATGTCTATGTGGTGTTTTGAATCAGAAAACGGATTTTTATATTAAAACGGGTATTCGGGATTCCGGGTGGAGGTTACTTCTTCTCATCTTGATAACACTTTTCGTGACAAATCGTGTTTTCTTTACAATTAAACAAACAAACCCCCAAATTAGATAGTTAGTTTTTAATTAATTTCTTTAACACTGACCACAAATTCCCTGTGGATACGATACCCTACTTACGCTATCTACGTAGCTTATTTAGGTTTTTGATTGACCTTTACGACAGTCATCAAAATGGCGCCGTTGCTGGGGAATTCGTGCGCTTAGTGTTAGTTTAGTAGTAGTTGTTTCTTTTATTGTTTTTGAAAAATCATAAAAACCCAAAAAATATTTCTTTTTGTTTATTTTTGTCTTGTTCGGTATTACGCTTTGTTTTCTTGTTTACTCGTGTGCAGGTGATCTTTTTGCATGCATACTAGGTTTTTCAGGAAGATCTTCCCCGCTATTGTTTGATCCCGAAATTGAAAAGACCGCACGCCAAAATCTGCTTCTTCGTTCAGCCGTGAAGGGAAAAGCAATTCAATCAACCATGAATCCATCAGAAAACCAATCCACCCCACAGCAGCAAACACCACAACAAACATCGACTACTGAATTGCCACCGATGCCACCACCTCCATTTACATCGGAACCACAACAACAAACCCAACCCCAACAAACCCCACCCATTACCACCCAACCAACTTCTGCTCCAATTGGAGAATTTCATGTTATTGGTGAACCACTGCATTTTCTAGAAAGCCGACTACCACCACATCCCAACCCTTTGCGGACCGTGAATCAACCGAATCTAGTGCCACACCCGAATCGGTCGGGTGCTATGTTTGAGCAAGTGGACAATAAGGCGAGAACAGAGACATGGGATGATGGTTACGGAGATGAGGAGTAGGGGATAAATGATGGGTATATGGGATATCCAGGTGGGTACCAAAATCAAGCATTTAATCGCAATCAACCGATGTATCAGCAACAGAGACAACCACGGGGAGTAGATGCTTATCAGACCCCGCCACAGGTTCATAGGGTACCAGCTGCACCTCGCCAAAGACAAAGAGATCCTCGATTTCCGGATCCGAATATTCGAGGGGTTGAGAGTCGCTTCAGACCACACATTGCTGAGCATGCATCACCGATAGTGATGCCAGTAGCACCGGGTAATGTGGAACGTTCATTTGAAGCAAAACCACACATTCTGAACATGCTACCTACCTTTCACGGGAAAGGTATTGAGGAGCCATATGCACACATAGCTGATTTTGAGGCAGTTTGTAGTATGATTGCTGGACACGGGTTCACGTCAGATCAGGTTAAGTTGGTATTATTTCAGTTTTCACTAAAGGATGATGCGAGGGATTGGTTTACATCTTTGCCATATGCTAGTATTTATACATGGCAAGAGTTGCAGCAACAATTTTTGGATGAGTATTATACCCCGCAAAGAACCAAAACGGGGAGAGCAGCTCTTAGGGAATTCCAACAACTTCCGGGTGAGTTGTTATATGAGTCATGGAAGCGGTTCAATCTGTTGATCCGTAATTGTCCTCATCATGGTATTCCAAGATGGGAGTTAATCACCGCTTTCCATGACGGATTGTCGAAGGAAGATAGGCAAGATATAAAGGCAACAACAGGAGGTACTTTTCTGAGAAACCATGTTGACGATGATTGGGATTATTTAGACATTGTAGCTGCGGATTCGAAAAGGCAGGCTCAATCTGATAGAGGAAAGAAGTATCCGGTTTCTACATCGGCTAGTACGGAAACGTCTACCGCTAGGGTAGCTCAGTTAGAAAGAGAGAAAGAGGCGTTGGAACGCCAATTGGCAAAGTTCAAGTGTATTGGAGGAAGATATGCATTACATGCGGCTCAGTCTTATCCGGTTTGTGATTCGTGTGGTGATTTAGGCCATGTTTGGAAAGATTGCCCGGTACAGTTTGGTACGACTCACGAGGAAGTTAACCAAGTCTATAGTGATCAGCAGAGATATGATATATATTCAAATGCATATCACCCAGGTTTGCGTAATGTTGAAGCACCGGATAGATGACGAACATCAAACATTGCACTTGATTCAAGACATGAAGAACAAAATATCAACAAGATAGAAATATGTAGAAGATGAATCTCTTTATTAACGAATCAGTCATCACAGATTACATACCAAAAGAGTATACATCATCTACAAGCTGGTTTAGATCACAAAGATCTAAACCTAGCTTTCTCTCACTAACCCATAGTCTCCCTCTCTTTCTAGAATACACACAGTGATTGAGAATGGATGGGATCTTGTGAGAGGTGCACCTAGCACTCAAGGGTTTCTCACCTTCGTTCGCCACTGCCCTAATCCTATACAACACATATATATAGACTAGGGACCAAAACTCAGACAAAAGTCTAGCCTAAAACTTGGACAACTTGTCCAAGGATAAACCTTGGACTAAGTTTCAATACATGTACAATAAAGACCCTACAAATTGGAAGACATGCACTTATCACCTAAAGTGCATTAACAAACTCCCCCTTGATCAATGCATGGTCTTCGTGTGGTCTTGAATTCTTCATTATGTTGACTTTAACTTGGACTGCTGCTTTGGTTGACCAGAACAGATAAGCGACAGTTACCCTGCAGGAACTTCACTTACAGTCTCCCCCTTAACTGTTGCTATCAGTTCTATCTGACATTGATATCTTCAGTCACCGAATACTACACTTACAGACTCCCCCTTGACTGATGATATCATGCATGCTTTCAACTTTAGCTGAGACTTGATCTTTTAGGTAGAGCACAGCGATCTTCAACCCTTCTAATTAAAGACTTGTTGACGATCACTTAAGGCCGCTTTGAGAAACCCGAAGCATCCAACACCAGACGTTGTAGATCCTCCCCCTCAAACTACTCCCAAATCAAGTTAATGCGAACCGACCTACAACCACATGTAAGATCATCGCTCGATACATTAATCTTCAAACTTAACCGGCAGCAGAAAGAAACATTGGATTTCCAATGTCCAACCTTGAACACTTCAAACTTCACTAAGACATGAATTTCAGTTCGATAACTTAATAACAAACTGAACTCTGTAAAAGTACATCCACCATCATGATCAAAATCTGCAACCCTTCATGTATGATCTCATCTCGTCACGAATCTTCATGAATCAATCTCCTATCTTCATGAATCCACTGAATCCCCGATGGCTTTCATCTCTGATCTTCCCCTTAACAAGATGCACCATATTATTTCGAGAACTGACTAGCAACCGTCTTGGAAGAGGGACCAAGAAACTAATCTTCTCTACTAAAGAGGGACCAAGAAACTAATCTTCTCTACTCTAAACAGCAACATAATAAGGCTCAATCTTTAACTAGTCGTCAACCGAGAAATCAACTTCATCACGTCAACACTTGATTAACAACACAAACACACATGACGAAATTCCATTACACACGAGCCTTTTACGCACAAGCTTTATATTTACGAAGAAAATAGGAAATTTTTAAATTTTTACTCCCCCTTTTTCTTCGTAAACTGTCAGCGTCTCAGACTTGAAAACTCTGACCCTGGTGCTTTGAAAACTCAGGAATAATTGGTAACATTAGAACCTGCTGAATCATCATTAACATCATAAAACTCTGAATACACACAAGTGGGTTTGAATTGCTCTCCTGGATACACATAAAAGTCTGACTTTAAAAGTCTGACTTTAAAAGTCTGACTTTAAAAGTCTGACTTTAAAAGTCTGACTTTAAAAGTCTGATAGAAGATCAAAAGGTGTGCGGAAAGTCTGACTTTAAAAGTCTGAGTTAAGAAACTCGGACAAACTGTTTAAAAGTCTTATTACACACAAAAGTCTGATAAAGTTCGGAACAAACTTTATTAGGAGGCCTAATAAGACATGAAGAGTGGTTCTTTGCTCACAAAAAAAAAAAAAAAAAACCATGAAACCTTTGTAATATCTATTTCTCTAAAATAACCATACATAAATAAATAAGTTCATACAGGATGCGTCTTAGTAACTCAAATCAAATTTCCATTATTTAAAGTTCAATCTCTAATCCATTAACTTTCAGTTGTTTATCAATAATGTAACCTACAAACATAACAACCAATTACTGAAAATTTAAATAATTAAACATGTTACAAATATATAAATATGTATGAGTGTGTGTATATGAGGAGTAGGGATGAGCTTAGTACCAACTTGCACAGAAAAATCTCAGAACATGGGTACCGGTACCGAAAATACCCGGTACGGTAGGGTTCTGTACCCGAAAACGCTAAATTTCAGTATCGAAAATCCAGTCGGTTCGATAAATTCGGTACCTGTTCCGAACCGAACCAGTTCTCGGTAGCATTTCCTCTGCCCTAATGAGTTATGAAAGAGTGAAATTTACCTTAATAATCTCGACATATATATCATACAATCCACTTTTTGATCTCCGTAACATCCTTATCCATCTCACTCTTCCCTTCAGCCATAATTTCTACAATGCAACTGAAATCAAAGATGATAAAAGAAATCAAGTTATCGAATCTTAAAAACAGAAAAATAAACTAAATGTACTGTTTATATATACCAATACTATTCAAATCGATGCCTTGAGTTTCTAGCAAGCTACAAAGCCCATAAGGTTGCCATAACCAACAAAGGCATACTCTTTTCCCCATATTTTTGAAGAGTCATGACCCATAAAGTAATGGAAAATCTCACCTATAAAGTGGAACTCGGTAATATTAGGAACTTTGATCCAATCAATACTTGACACCAGACAAGACAAGAAAATGGGTAGCTGACTCTGATTCGCTAACCAGACTTGTCGACAAAGGCATGCTAAATAAAAACTTTTTTGTTGATCAGATAAATACTGCGAATACTCATCTCCAAGCTTCTGTTTGATCTTGTCAATCGATTCGTGCTTCTCAATTGCCTTGCGTACCTCGTTGATCTAAAATAAAACCATAGTATATAAGGTTTTATTGTTTTAAACTGTCAAGATAGAGTTATTTGAAATGCTGAATCTTGAATCATAGTATATAAGGTTTTATTGTTTTAAACTGTCAAGAGAGGTATTTACATTTAGAAAAAAAAGCTATGTTATCTTTTCCAGCAATATAAACTTTAAACATACACTTGCATATCAAGAAAGTCAATATCATAAGCAAAACGGTTGCACAAAGCCACAAGCTTTTAAAACTTACCGAGATGCATCGTTATAGCAGTGTGAGCAGGCCCCAACATTGATCTCATCATCGAAAAGAAAAAACCCAGAATGATAAACGGAAAAAATTCAAAAAGTACATATATAAACCATATTGGTAACTAAAAATTCAGAAGAGAAAAACATGCCTTGCCATAATCAGTTCAAAAATTCGTGGAACAACGAACCTTGTTTGAAGCCGATTTGAAGACCGATCCTGTAAATGATTGAAAGACTTTAGAAGAAAAGAAACTAAAAAACAAAACAAAACATTCAAATTCAGTGAAGCATAATCTAAAAAGTGTAAATGTATTCATGTTCAGAATCTTACTTGTTTAAAAACGTTCAATTCAGTTCAAGCTAAGAATACAGGTTACAACGAAAATGGGTTCAAATACATCGCCAGAACGTTTAATATTATATCTGTCCCAAGTCTCGATTATCATTAACTACCACTCGTTCTTAAATATGTATTTATGAACAGATTCGTGTCTTTTAGGCTTATTTTGACCCACATGTGTATGTAATTATCATCTACAATCTACAATAATTAATATAAAATAAGTAACTAAACACTAAACAGTTCGAGTGTGCACGTCTATACACTTTAAACCACCACTCTGAAGCTTGAAAACAACAAAAATGAATACAGAATCTGGTCGGAAAACATAATAAATAAACCAAACTCACCTGAAAGACGGGTCAAGACTTAGAAGTCGCCGGAAAATACCTATGCCATCGGAAAACTCGTTTGTTCTACCAAGACCGAACACAAACATCACCAATCCTATAATTACAGAATAGTTGAGAACTTAAAGCTATCACCACAATTTTTGCCGGCCAGGAATCCATCACCACCGACCACCAAGCACGCTCTAAGCCACCGAAAAATGCTCATCAATTAGAAAAAAGCAAAGCTAAAAGATTGGGGCAACCAAGTCATCGTAACTTACCTCCATGTTTAAACATAATGTCTTCCATTTCTCCATGATCCATTCTTGTTCTTTTTGTGTCTGCTCCTTTTATTGGAGTTTTCCTTTTTGCCTATAAATTGGAAGTGCATCAATAAAAAAATGAATGGGTCAAGTGAAACTAATATATATTGCCTTCGAATAATGTCTCTAAATAACCTAATTGATGGGTTCATTCACACCCTACCCCAACAAATTCATGATAGAAGGTTGAGTTCTTCATAGAGCTGAGATATTGGTAAATTAAGGTCTGATACAAACGGACTAATAAACCTATTGATAAATTTAAAATATTATTATTTACATCAAACTATATTTTGTAAACCTTTATTGAAATATTCATCATAAGAAACCCAACAGCGTACGAACGATAAAATTGCCACCTAGGTGATAGCGTAGTTACCTTAATCACCAAGATAGACAGATTGGAAACGGACAGGTTGGAGCTAGCAAATTGAGCGCTCATTTTTTGGGGTGACACAACCGTGAATCAGTTTCCATTTTCAAATCTTCGCATATCTTTCTTCTCTTCTAATAATTCGTCTTGTAGGCTTTGTGATGTTGTTATTAATCGATTAGGAAAGGAATAACCAAAAATAGGAGATGAAGCAGCGATTAACGAGTGATTGAAATATTAGAAGCTTCAAAGCGAGGCCTACATGAGAATTAGGGTTTGGATACGGCTGAATAAGGATGAATGGTGATATTGAAACACGAACTGCGATTTCAGAATCATAATCGGAAAAACATGAAAACATTTTCTTTGTTTATTAATTCAAGATTATCCAGGTATGGAACACAAAACATCAAAAGAAAAAAACTTCCCTTGTTGCTTGCAATCAAAAGTGAAGAGTTCTAGTGGTTGGTCCGCCTGAACTTCATCAGTACCCTCTACTTTTAGCAATTTTCTGCAAAACTGAACTATTCAAATCAATTAACTGCTTTGTTTCTCGACTTCTTTCTAATCCAACTCACCAACACCATCTACAACAAAATCAACATCATCATTTTGTTTTAAATGTTTAATGGTTAATCAAGAACATACCAATTAGGTTTCCAAAACACAAATACAATCTAAAATCACACTCAACAATGGTAAAATCCTGAAATTCAACATCATATATGCTAGTTCAATTAAATTAATTCCAACACCAAACTAACTTAACTAATGAAACAACCTCAAATCAACTATAGTCAACAGATTAAGCAATAGAACCACAATCAACATCAAGTAAAGATGAACGATGGTTCAAGTATAATGGAGAGATGAAACGTGTAGGTCCAACTGAACAATTATGAGGCAAAATAGATGCAAATACCAAAAGAAGAAGGGAGTTTGGGAGTAATGATGATATTTACCTGTCACAGAACCCTAACAACAACGCCGGCGTGGATGCGTTGAAGATGAAAAATGGTTCACAAGAAAACTTAACCAACAAAAAATTAGGGTTTCTGGTACTCTTGTAAAGATTGAAGAATCCCTTTTGAATCGTCAGTTTCATGGTGAAATAGAGTGGCATGCGGCGTGGATTGATAAAAGGAATGACTGATAATTAGGGTTTTTGAATGATGCTAATGAAAAGAGTGTTTGAGAAGCCGCTTAGTATTGAGAAAAAATGCCGCTCAAAATCAAGTGGGGAGAAACATTACATTGACACATGGCAATAAGTAGTTTAAGTGAATGCCATGTGGCATAAGTTTGTTTTGTTTTATTAGAAGTACTAGATTTTAGCTATTATATAGATTTTAGGGTGGAGGGTATGGTTAATCACTCTAGGGTGATTGAGTGAAATCCTACCCAATAATATTATGGCATGTCAACTCCCCATTCCACTCCCTATTTTGCACTCAATCAGGGGGTATGGTCATCACCCTAGGGTGTTTGAGTTATATATTTTTTGATTGGTTCTTCTCTCCTCTCTCTCCTCTCTCTCTCTCTCTCCTCCATCACTCTTCAATCCATCCGGTGACTATACACCGATTTTGATACACTCTCTCCAACTCACCGCATAACTCAATCAAGTGGGTATAGTCACCGATCGGTGACCCCCACTCCCCGCACCACTCACCGCACATTATAACCTCCACCCTTATTATATAGATTTTAGTGATGAGATACCGATAGTTAAAGAAACACGAATTATGGTGGCAACATGGTTTGATGGTGATTATGAGAATTATCTAGTAAATTATGTACATTTAAATATTTAAAATGGGTTATAAAAATCTTAGATTTACAATGGGTTAACAACAATTTTTAAATTTTAAATAAACTAGCTATTTTCCACCCGCGCGTTGCGGCAGGGACCCAATGACTGCAAAACGCGTGTCAACAACAGCAAGCAGAGATACCGAATATCAAAACATAAATAAAATGACGTGGTAAGTATAGGACCCACACGTCCTACACGTTGGAAATTCGATTGTTTTCAATTCAGTTATTACGGTGCTATCACGCTAAAATATGGATAATGCTCGGTACAATTCGGTATGGTATTTGAAGGTAAAAATCAATAAATACAGGTATGGTGCTAGACCGATGTCGAACCGAAAGTAACGATTCTGAAAACGCCAAAAGGTGGGTACCAAGTTGGTATCGAGAATGATTTGGTATAGTAAATTTGGTACCGATACGATACCAGTTTGATTACAGGATTTGATACGATTTGCTCATCAATAATCTAAATATCCAAGTTAATTTTACATGCTACAATTCATTCATTACAGAAAAAGACAAAAAAGAAAGCAAAATAAGTTGTTGTGTATATAAAACCTCATTCAAACAAAATACAGTTTACTTACTGTGTGTATGAAAAGTAATATAAACGGTGCAATTACTTGCATTGCTACGTTGCTACAGGATTTGCCGTATCGAAAATACCGTTACCGAAATCTCCAAACATGGGTACCGGTACCGAATACACCTAGTATGGTACGGTTCAGTACCGGTCGGTACTGGTACGGCACCGGCATTTGAAGGTAAAAACCGGTGAATACCTGTGCAGAACCGGTACCGAAAATACACCGGTTTGGTAAATTTGAGACCGGTACCTATACCCGATACCATTTGCTCATCTCCTAATGATGTTACCATTCTAATCTTTTCTAATTCTAATTTTAATTTAAAATTCTATACTGTTCATTCAGTTTTCATTTTATTATATATAGATTCGAGTTTTGGTAACTTTCTATTTGTCATGTATACCGATATTGTTATTTAAATTCAACTTTAAACTATAAATATAAACTAGGTTAATGCCCGCGCGATGCGCGGCTTCATCCAAAACCATATTATTTACTTTGAAATATAATATTTTGTACAAACGCATACATTGGAAGAAAAAAAACAGAAAAGTATTCAAATGCCGGAAAAAACTTCCTTGTAGACTACATTTGTTGTTTTACTCGTTACATTCCCATCTTTGTCTAGTATAAGCAACTTCACACCGCCTCTGCTTTTAACTCTTGATAACGCAACATAAAGCTGACCATGTGAGAAAACTGGATATTTTAAATACAATCCAACCGCTGATAAAGATTGTCCTTGACTTTTATTTATAGTCATTGAAAACATACATTTAAGGGGAATTGTCGTCGTTGAAACTTGAAAGGAATTCTTTTATCCGACGGTGTCAAACTGATTCGTGGAATAAACATTCTGGTCCCTATGTTTCCTCCAGATATAATCTCCGCCTCTATAATACGTTTATAAAGTTTAGTAATCCGTAGTCTCGTACCGGAAAATTGAATTGTCGCATAGTATAATATTATTAATTGTAATATGTTATTATTAGTAAAGGTAATATATTAATTCTTAAGCTATGCATTATTAATAGTAATATATTATTATTATTAGTAAAGGTAATATATTGAATCTTCTCCATAGCCCCTCTCTCCTTCATTATTTCTACCACACACCATAGTGACTGAAAACAGAGTTTATCCGGCGACAACAGTTTTACCGAAAGGTTCCGCTGGCGGTAACTACCATATTCGAGTTGTGTTTTATTTCTTACGGGTCAAATGTGTTAAAAATATACTTAAAAAGGTCACTCAATGGGTATATTTTAACACAATTGAATTAGTACACGTACCTGAGCTTTCTTATCAGCCTACCTAATCTTCAAGACCCATATCTGATGCGCGATCAGGCTCAGGCTCGACCAAATTAAGGTTACCTCTTGATGGGGTCAAAAAATAGTTGTAAAAAATTACTTAAAACCGATGTCGCGTCATCCTCTTAACCAGCTATAGGTTATAATTTACATCATATAGTAACAAAACCAATGTTTGTTACAGTCAAAGGTAAAAAAACATAGTTCATTACAAACAATAAATTTTTTTTTTGTCAAAGTTCATTACATTTTGGTGAAATTCTCCCTCTATAATATATCAAACATAGAGACAGAATACAATGCAGTGTTAGATATTAAAAAGTGACCTTATTTCCTCTATGTAAAAAAAAGTAGATTACATTCTTCCACTATGCCAGCTACAGAATAGAAAATAGAGTTCACATGCAAGTCATATGAGACAAATCAACACAAAATAAGATTGACAACAATAATTATGTTGATAAACCCAAATCCAACCATCATTTTATTAGCAATTTGGCAATGATATATATGATTGATCAAGGGGTGTGACAACTAAGATAAGAATTCTTCTATTTTTTAAGAAGCCTGCCTCGATGCTCCACTTCTCTCTTTCTTCTTTAGGCCCATCCCCACACTCTAGGTCCATCCCTTTAGGCTCATCTCCACATCCACTTACGTGGACGCCTACGTGGTGGATCATCCTTTGAGGACTACCCTCCTCCACACCCAATAGCCTTAGAATCTGTAAATTTTTATCTAACTTATTTTGATTTGATATACTGAGTTACAGCCATATATGATAATAAACTATTAGAATTGTATATAAAGTAATAAGATTTACCCAAGATTCATGGCTATCACAAACAGACTTATCCACCAGGAAATCCTAAAAACTGAAGAGCCTTTGATATAGGATCCACACTTTAGTTTTTTTTCTCGTACAGTTGAGCCACCTACATGTATAATCATATTTAAAACCTTCAAATGGAAAAATTACTAACTAAGAAAACATACATACATATATAAAATATAAATTTCATTAAAAAGACACTATGAAAGTACCTCCTATGGACCAGATTTGCCTCAAAGTTTGAGTCCAGTTGGTGCTTGAGGAGTTGTTCAAGGTCTTTTAGACTCAACAGCCCAAGATCTTCCCCGAAACGTTGCTTGTGATACGAACACTCAAGATCCAACACATACAAATCTATTAGCATAGTTTATCATGTTCAATAGCTTTCTTAAACACTACTTGCCTTCTAAGCATATCCCTTTGTAACTTCACCTCTATGCCATTTGTGAGCACCTATAGTTTAGTTAAAATGTTAAAAAAAATGAGAAAATCGCGCCTCAACATTGGGGCTTAGACCCGGATGTGGTTCAGCCTACTTGACCTACAAGAGTAAAAAAAATACTATATTAGCTAAGGATGTGGTACTTCACCAAACTCAGTCACTAACACCAAAATTTAAAGAGCCCAAGACCCCACCCCTCCAGAAGAAAAGAAAGAAATTTGTGTGTCAATAATAAACATGTGCTTGATGATTAGAAACGAACAATGTTCAATTACTGTCAATTCTTATTCAGATATCTTTGAAGGTGGAGTTAATCACTGGGTCGGCGATTTTGTTAATCTGCAAAGAGAAAAATATGATTTCAAACCACCATTCGTTTTATTAATGTAGCTCAGAGTGATTGTGTAATATAAAATTGTTTCCGCTTGATATTGTGTGAGCCCCTACATCATCTAGACCACGCTGTAAAACTTCGCTATGTGAAAGCCTATAATAAAGAGCTACAAAACTATAAAAAGCAAGTATAACAATAGTGATCCTAAAATGTTGTTTTCCATGATATGCCCTAATAATTCGTTTGTACAAGTCTTTAAAACACGACTGCGTATGATCTTGTCTTCAGAAAGACCTGAGATAAAGAATTGGTCCGGGAAACAAACCCGTTTTCAACAAATCAACAAACATAAAATGCATAGCTTTAAGAAAGAACTTAACCAAACAATATACTGCTTGATCAGGTGTTGCAGCCATAGATGCTATCTTTTACCCACTCTCCTAGCTACTTCTGATTTTTCAAGGCATTACGGATTATCCAAAAGATAGATCGGATGTTGCAACTGTTACAAAAGCTAGTAAAGTGCTTGTTCTAGATCCAAAATCTGGTACAAGAGTCCTATCTTGGCATCTATCAGCCTCCACTACAAAATAAAGTATTTTTTTAAATGGTGTTACAAAACCAAAACAAAACAATACTGACAGAACATAACCATCCATTTACTTCTTTATATCATTAAACTGAAACATGAATATAAGATGTACACTAATAATCGTCCATAATTAACAAAAAAAAAATGTTTCTAACATATCACCGGAACCCTACAGCAGCAAAATCAGATAAAAAGATGCATAACTCTGCCTAGTTAATGACCTTGTGAGTAGCTTCAGTTCACTGGCAAGACCAATATGAAGAGTATACAGATCATAGTAAAGGTAAAAAAAAAAGACTATGAAGTGGCAATATTTACATGAGAACCACTCCATTGAGCCACTTGTGTAATCAAAGAAGAACCAATTTTATCTCCTAAAGCCCACATTGATAAAGCATCGGGCTAGAAAATATAATTCCTTTAGCCTCCAAAGCATCTGCTAGTTCAGGGATTTCAGATGCATGACCCCAATCAAGCCAAACAGCATCAACATGTGTAATCTCAACAATCTAAAATTATTAACACACACTCAGAATTTTAATGATTATTTATGATGGTTTCTATCTCTCGAACGCTAAAGACAACCAATTCTAAAACAACATCCCCATTGTGGCTGGACATATAATCATGCATTAAATTAAAACAGATGAAACATATTGCAGTCTCCTTGACTACTCAGCTACAACAACACTAAATCCAAAGAAGAATAAAATTCAAAGAATCGCTTAACATCATGATGAAAAAAACACTAAAAACATCAATGTCAAACATCATAAGAATCACAAGAAAGAACCATTAGCGTGGATGAAAGAATCGGCGGACAAGAATGAGCCTGCTCAGCATCACACAATAACATAAAAAAAACCATCAGATTTGGACCTTTTCTAAAAAATCAACGAAACCGTATAACATCAAACCCTAAAACCTCAAAATCAGGGTTATGAGTGAATAAAGCGGCAATTCAATTATGTAAAACATCTAAATAATATAAACAAAGAACAAACAATTTCTACAAATTAACAATTAAAATTTATGAAAAATTAATGAAATTAGGGTTAGAATAAAAGCCAACCTGTTCATCCTCAACACGAGATCTCCTAACACAATAACAGATCCAAAATCATCCAAAACTTTTGCCAGATCTAACCCTAGATCTCTGTTCGCACATCCTTCAACACAGATCTGAACAATTTCATCATACGAAAGGTTTTGACCACTGATTAAAAAAAAAGTCAACTTAGATGAGATTGAATAACATACCTATTTAGATTGATCTGATAACAATACGGATAATCCATCGAAAACTATAAGATATACAAAACAAAGAGAAAAATAGTCACAAAACCTTCGAAAATCAAGAATGATGATTGATTAATTGTCGAAATCTAACCTTTATAATGAAAATAAGGACACACAGAGATAGAGGATCAACAAAGACATTGAAGAAGAAACCCTAATTGTCGAGCGACATTGAAAGATCGAAGATTTGCAGACGAAGGACAGGCGGCAGATGATTTTTCTTGCTATGGATGCAGATGATTTTTCTCTAGGATTTTCGAAATAATGTTTGAACGAATAATGAGAGAATGAAAGAGAGTATAGAAGAAGCGTACAAAAGAAGCTAAATCAATCCAGCCCTATGAGCTATGCTAAGTGTCAGCTGAGTTGGCTCCTTATTTGGCATCAACCATAGGGTGACATGTGTCCCCCAATGGTTTACTTTATTAGATATATAGATACTAATGTATTGGAGGGTTCAAATGAGGAAAAAAAATTTGTAAGAAGAAAAAAAATAAGTTTTAACCAATAATAATGTTTTATTTTACTTCATTTAATATTTGTATTTTATTTTAATGTAAGGGTATATTTGTAAAGTTAAATGGATAATAATTTATAGTTTTCCTATTTAATAGCTAAGTATATTAAATTTGTAACTTATTTCAAAATATATATTTTTTCAAAAAATAAAAAATAATTATTTTAGAGTGTATGACAAATTAGTGGGTGTATAGGATAAATTACTAGTTGTGTAGGATAAATTTAAATATGTCAATATGTGTATAATTTTCGAAATGTGTAAGATAAATTTTTATGTGTGTAGGCAAAAAAAAATTACTATAGAGAATAATAGTTTTTTTGAGTAATTAATTACTTAAAGATAGTAATAAACTAGTAGGGTGTCCGCGCGATACGACGGGGGTGATACTTTGCATTGCGGCACTCGTTTCTGGTAGTTTTCTTATGCGTATAATATTTATGGTAGCATTATTGTGGTGGATATATGTCATCAGTATTACATATGTGTAGTAATTATTAAATTTAGAATTTAAATTATCAAGTACTTCAAGAAACCATTGATGCAATAAAGTAACACACGAATAAAAAAATAAGTCTTAAACATAAATAAAAGTTATATAAAGTAGTACACGAATAAGGAAATATAAGTCTTAAATATAATAGTTGAAAACTAAAAGTTCAAGTGTCAAGTACTTTGCATCATGATAAGATCAATTTAGTATTCCTACGGCTTAAACATCTCAAGTATGTCATCTAAATTGTCACACCACCATTTGTCATCATTGAGATCAACGTCCTCCTAAATTTCTTGTATCTCTTCCTATTTGATTATTACATCCTTTGGTTGATGAGTTTTTTCTATGTTCTCCTCTTTAATTGATACATCAGTAGTAGATGGAGTAGTTTGGGGAACTGAAAAAATTGTTAAGTATTTTAGTTACATATTTTATCATGTTACCCTTATAAATAATATAGGATAAAAAACGACGTCCACAGTTAAACATAATAAACAAAAAACAATATATCATGTTTTAGAAACATACATGCCTGTGTAAATATCTGAAAATATTGAAGCTACAAAACCACATAATAATAAATAAGATGAATGTTAAGTGTGAGCATAGAAGATTAAATCAAAGTTATACACAGCGGAAAATTGAAATACCTGTAAACCAAAAATTCTAAAAAACAAGAAATTTCTTGAAGTGAAAAAAATTAATGAATTATATTATATATAGAACCTATAAACTAACGAATTAAATAACCTGTAGTTTTTTTTCAACTAACTAATATTATCTATAAGAGTATTTTTGTACTTATAATCCCTAAAAAAATACAACAGAATCTGGTGTTCAGTTGAAGATGTATTATGGTTAGATTATGGAGTTTTTTTCCTAAAAGTTTGTTGGTGGATGACTTATTTACCAAACTTCTAAAAAATCATTTTTATAAAAAAAGCTTTTATGAAAACAAAAATGCTTCTAAAAACGTTTTTGTAATTTTTTTTATGAAAACTAAAATTCCATTTTGTTGAATATGGTATTATATAAAGTTTTTCAATACAACCAATTAGATAAAACAAGTGAGTTTGTTTGATGTCAATTTACTACCTGTTAACCCATGTAAGTGTGTGCACCTAACGAAGTAAATACACAAACATACAGAATACGAGAAAACTCATATCAAACCTGTATGTGCAAGGTTTCAAAATTTGGCTGCTATTTGTTTTTTTAGAGGTAAAACATCTGCAGTTTACGGGCCACATCTGCAGACTTCTGTAGCAGAAAAAGTGGACCAAATCTCTGCAGTCTGCAAAAAGAAGACTGTTTGTTAACATATAGACTAAATAAACTGATTTATTAATACATAGAACATTTAACAATTTATCACATTGAACATCTAAATTTCTTAACAAACACAAAAAATTAACATAATCATAACAAGGACTAAAATCAGAATAAAACCATCAAAAATTTCACAACAAACAATGGACTAAAATGGAGTACAATCAAGAACCATTTTTATCATTCAAGATATCTAATTAAAAACTAATTAACATCATAAAAAAACAATCAAGAATAAACAACGGACTAAATGCAGTATATGCCTGTGATTGAAGAACAATCCGGCGGCTGGGTTGAGGTGGTTGAGAGCGGCGGAGGCTGGGCTGAGATAGTGGAGAGCGGCGGCTGGCTGAGGTGGTGGAGTGAGAGTGATGGAGGCCGGCTGAGGTGGTGGAGAACGGTGGCGGCGACTGGCTGAGGTGGTGGTGTGAGAGCGACGATGGATAGGCTGAGGTGGTGGAGTGCAACGACGGCGGTGGAGGGAGAGGTCGGCGACGGCGGTGGAGGGAGGAGGCCGGCGGTGGTGGAGGGGTGGATGAGAGGTGGTAGAGGAGAAGGAGGTGTGCTAGGGTTTTGAACTTGTGTGTTTTGTGATATCAGGGTAAAAAGAAAAAGGGAGAAGAGGTTAGAAGAGGACAACTCAAGTCTGCACCAAAAAAAGGACGCGCATGGGTTTTTAATGGGTCATCGAGAAAACAAACAGTCTACAGACCCAAACATCTGCGCTTGTCTACACAATGCAAACATAAGTGGCCAGGAAGCTCTTCTCTGAAAAACAAACAATAACTTAATCTAGTTTCCAAAACAAATTGGTGAACGATCTAAATCAAACGAAAATCAGAGGAAAAGGGTTAAAATATTATTAAACTGATACTAATGACAACAATGTAGAGAGTTTTGAGCATTTGAAATGTGATACTACAAATTACTTTAATCACTTGTACACTAATGCATCATCTACTTGTAAATTTTAATCCGCACAACAATACTGAACAAGACAACTATCGAAATGTTGACAAAAATGAGTAGGTTATCATGGTACCTTTGGATTTTTTTTAAAACATTCTAGTTTATAAAATAAGACAAGAATACGTAAAATAATTATAAGTTTGTTGTGGAAAGGGATAAGTGTAACTAATTAACCATAAATTTGTTAAAATAAAGGGATTTAAGTGTAATAATATGAGGGACTAAAATACAATTAGTGTTTAAAAGATCAAGTTACCCTCATTTTAGAGATGTTTTTATAAATAAAGAGGGAAAAAATCCTTGTTTTTTTTTATATCTTAAAATACCACTCTCTCATACATTATAATAATGTATAGAAGAGATGAGAAAAAAACTATTTTATTTTTTTTTTCTTCTTATTTAAATTTTCTTTTCAAATTAAAACCTTAATCTACTAACGTATACCATATATATGGTGCATAACAAAAGGCCATTTTAAAATAAGGACTATATTAATTTCAATTTAGTCTCTTATCTTTAATAAAATTATAGATAATTAATTAATAGTTACACTTTATCTCCTTATAAAACACTAATAACATCCACAATTTTTAAACTATCGTAACGTTTTATATATTAATATTTTTTTTTTTAAATTACACCATAAAAACGAGTACTTTATACTTTTTAATTCGACTATAGTATTGCTATACTTTTTTAATTAAAAATTAATATGTTACGTGATTAATAGTGCCTAAGGGTACGCAATAACAGAATTGTTAACCGAAATCAACCAAATACTTAATTAACTAAAACCCGAATGAACCAAAACCAATCATCGATTTTTTGTACCATCGTTTTACAAAATTTAAGCGAACCGAACTCTTCATATTTTCGTATATTTCTAGCATTTGTACCTTAGTTCATGTATTACATATTTATACTCCCATTTTATGGGTTTATTACTCCGTTATATGTATTTATACAATCCATTTCATGTATTTATACCTCAATTTCATGTACTTCTAAGCAAAAGTTTTAACCAAGTTTGGTTTGACTATTAACCGAAATTGAAATTAAACGAATCAATGCATAAACTATAGCCGTTCAAAAAAAAAAATGCATAAACTATAAATCTAACCAAATAAACCAAAACCATAAATTAGAAAACCGATTGATGACTTAGGATTCGGTTGAGGATAATAACTAAACAAACCAAAATATGTATATGTTGGGATTAAACCCTACCAGAGGAACAATTGATTAAAGCCAAAACTGCATCAGAACAGTGGATCTAGAATAAGCAGTGGATGTATACAAGTCTCTCCCCTTGAAAGTGATTCTAACAACTGATGGCCTCTATCCACTGTCCGGATATAAGTGTTGTTCTACAAACAACTGCTGGTCAAGTAAAGACTGATGAAGATTGAAGATCTGTTGATCAATCTACTGTTATGGGTCAAGCACTGCTGATGATACAAGTACTGCTGGAGTCACAACAGTGGAAGGAGAAGGCAGTAGTTTAGTCTTTCCTTTATTATGTAATGTAATCAGTAGTTTGCTAAACAGTGTTTGTATTAGATCAGTAGTTAGAGTTTGTTAGGAGGTTAGATGTCACTTTCATGGTGACGTCAGCCAAGATGCTTTAGTGGTTTGCTCGTGCCTATAAATAGAATAGTACCTTGTACTGTTCTATTGGCTCTTTCACCACTTGTCTTCCTGCACGAACAATTCACTGTGAGCTCAGGCTGAGGGGGAGTTTGTATTACATGCATGCAAAGTTGTAATCAGTGATTGAAATAAATTTAATCATTCGGTTCAATGTTCAAACATGTGTGTTGAAAGCATTTCTCCTGTTTGATTGTGTGCAAAGTTTATTTCCATTTATTTCCGCTGCAATCACTTGTTCATCTTCATTAATCTCTAAACAAAAACACAATCAAAAAGAAACTCAGATCCTAACAATTGGTATCAGAGCTCGGACAGTCAAATTTGATCTAACAATCATTTTGACATAAATAGTTCAGCTCACAATTGTTGATACTGATAGTTGTTCGTTTTGTTGAAAAACAGAGTAAGGTTTAATCACGATCAAAGTTGATTAATCAGTACCTGTAAAACAACCAGGATGACGTCACAATCACAAGATGATAAGAATAACATCGGTTCACTTTTCAAACCACCCATGTTGAAACGAAATGAATACAACATCTAGGAGAGAAGGATGGGTCACATCCTTGCTCAACAGAATACTGGATGTTGGAGATCGGTTGTCTTTGGACCACATGTTCCAATGGTGCCGAGTGCTGAGGAAACAAAGAAGTTCGAACCTAAGAAACCTGAAAACTATACTGAAACTGATTTTCAAAAATTCAAACTAGATGCCAAAGCATTTAGCATCATTGCATCTGCACTACCCAATGAATTTTATGCTGGGCTGTTACATTGTAACAGTGCCAAGGAATTATGGGATGCACTTAAGGAACAATTCGGGGGGACTGAAGAAGTAATTGAAAATAACAGGGAAATTCTGAATCAGCAGTATGAAACCTTTTGTCACATTAAGGGTGAATCATTAACTCAACAGTTTGAGCAATTCAGTTGTCTCATTAGTGAGCTAAGACTTGTTAAAGTTGAATTTCTTAAATCTACACAAAATAGCAGGTTTCTTAGATCACTGCCTGAAAAATGGGATACAATTGCCTTTGTAACTAGAAACTCTGTTGAGTTCAAAGATCTGACACTGACCCAACTTTATGGTAGACTCCTGACCTATGAAAGGGAGTTAAACCAGAAAAAGTTGCCAGAATCTGGTAAAGTTGCAGATGATTATTCATTTGGCAACACAGCTCTTCTGGGTCAAGAAGAGTCTGGCAGCAGTAAGGATCAGAGTTATGATCATTTTATTGACATAACTGCTGGTGGTAATTTCAACTCTGATCCTCACTCATCCAACTTTGCTTTCACAGGAAATGGAGAAAGCCAGAACTCTGATAATCTGTGCTTTGAACTCAATGACTTACAACACTTCAATCCAACTGATCTTGAAGAAATGGACATTTTGCATCAATTGGCTTTGCTTAGTGTAAGAACAACCAAATTCTATAAAAGGACAGGAAGAAAATTCCCAGGGTTACATGGGAATTTAAAAGTGGGGTTGGATAAGTCAAAAATCAAGTGCTATAAGTGCAATAGGCTAGGTCATTTTGCTCGAGAATTTAGGAGTCAAAGCACTGGTCCAATTATTACTCATCCCAGCTCAAACCCTAGACCACAAAACCAAAGCATTGTGCACTATTCCCATTATACCCCTGCTGCCCATGTAAACACTGCCTATTATGCAAACCCAGTTCCTGTGCATTATGTTCAAACCACTGTCCCTCAAATTCAGTATGTCCAAGCTCCTGTACCTCAGGTTCAAGTGCAACCAGTTGCACCACAACAAGCTGCACCACCAACAGTGGTTCAACCAGATCAGCAAAGCTTTTTCACCCAAGGCTTTGTTGACTGGAGCAGTATGCCTGATGAACTTGGTGATGAAAATTTTGCACTCTATGCTACTAATGATGCTTCTAATGATGAATTTTGTCTTATGGCATTAGAGTCAATACCAGAAGAGCTGGATGCTGAAAAAGGACAGCTAAGTGCTGAAACAATGGATGAAGTTGCTGAAGCAGTGGTTACTGCTGTTGCTGGTGAAATACTGCTCGGAGAAAATTCAGAACCCCAGATAGAACCACTGTCTGATCCCTGGTCTGCAGAAGAAGAGAAGAAACATGGTGAGAAGGAAGAGAAGGTGACTGATGAGAAAGAGCATACTTGTGATTGTGCCATGATGGCTGCAGCTAAGGTATCATCTCAGGTTCTTGAAAATTTGTGTTCAGACAAATGCATCATAGCATTTGCTAACATTAAAAAGGTGAATGAAAACCTTAGGGATAAAGTGTTGAATGATGAAGTCAAATTTGAAAAGTCTTTAAAAGAACTTAAAAACAAATTGGCTGAAAAGGATAAAGAAATCTGTAGTCTAAAAGAGGAGCATAGCATAACCAAGAACCAACTCCAAACAATGGTAGAAAAATATCAAGTTTGTAAAAAGGAGTTGGAATCCACCCAAATCACTTGTGAATGATGGGTGGAATCTTGCAAAGGTTATGAGGTCATGCTTGAAAAACAGCTTGAAAGCAATGTGAAATTTGGCATAGGGTTTAGAAAATATGATGAAATTGAAAACATTGCTGCAAAACAAGCTGGTTCAGTTGAAATAACACCAATCAACAAGAATGGCCAAGAAGTCAAGATAACTGACAAACTTGGTAACAAAATCACTCTGGAAAGATATGTGGGATCCTCAACCTTTGAGGAAATTGAGAAATACCAATTTAAACCCACATGGTCTGATGAGTGTGACATTCTTGAAAATTTTAAACCAATGGACTTCATAACCACTGATGGTGTAAAAGCTCCTAAAGCAAAGGTCATTCCTCTCAAAGACATCCCAACAGTGGTTCAAAACTCTGTTGCTAAGGAGTCTGAGAAGAAGAAAAGAAGAGAAAAAGTTAAAAACCTGTTTTGTGATTTCTATGAAAAGAAGAACTATCTAACAAAAGACTGTTTTCATCTAAAAGCATATGATATCAACAAAACTAGTGTTATTGTACCTGCTGAGAGCTGCACCATCTGTGGTAAAACAAACCACAAAACTCAGGAATGTGTGTATCTCAAATCCTTTGAAGTAAAAAAGAATGAGTACACTGCAAAAACATCCTTGAGTTCATCAACATTATCTGTCAAATTCACCAAGAATCAACCACTGTTTGTGCCAGTTCAAACAGCTGTTACAAAACAGTTGAACCAAACCTCTGTTAAAAGAGATGTTCAGGTGACTGATGCACCCCCTGCCAACCAATACCGAAGAGGTAAAGGTCAACCACCTACCAAAGGATCCCACATGTTTATGAGGTTTACAAAAAGCCTTCTAAACCAAGAGTGAATAGGCATCCTTTTGGGTACCAGCAGATCATTGGGCAAGACCCCCAGCAGTGGTTAGAGTAAAACAATACCAAAACTGTCCAAACCCCTGAGCTAACCACTGTCCATCCACCTGAACAAAACACAGACACTGTTGAGACCCCATCCAAAGCCTTGTTGGCTTTGGAGACCCAAATGAACTAATCCTTTTACTTCATGTGCAGGGAGCTTCTGCATGCTTAGATAGCCTTTGGTATGTAGATAGTGGAGGCTCCAAGCAAATGACAGGATGTAGAGCCCTACTCAAAGATTTCAAAATCCATGGAGGGGGTGATATATCCTTTGGTAATAATAGTAAAGGGAAGGTTCTGGGGTCTGGTACAGTAAAGTCTGGTAATGTCAAATTTTAAAATTTCAATCTAATAGACAATCTAAAATTCAACCTCTTGAGTGTCTCATAAATGAGTGATAAGGGCTATAGCTCATTCTTCACAAATGATTGTTGTAGGATTGTTGGACCAGAAATGGTTAAAAAGATTGAAGAAATAATAAAAAATGGAAAAACCCAACTTGTTGCTCAAAGGAGTGGCAATGTCTATGTAGTTTATATGTCAAAAGAGAGCCCCAGGACTGATGCCTGTCTGTTTTCAGCTGCCTCTAACAAAGACACAGAATTATGGAACAGGAGATTGGGGCACACAAATCTCAAGACAATCTCTGCTATATCCAAACAGGGGTTAGTAAGAGGTTTACCTCAAAAACTGTTCACCTGTCCTGAGCATTGTGTTTCCTGCCTAAAAGGAAAACAACATAAAAGCTCATACAAATCAATTGAAGAGTCCAAAACAACCAAGTGTTTGCAAATGCTTCATATGGATTTGTTTGGCCAGTTAAAGTCATGAGTCTTAGGAAGAAAATATATTGTTTGGTTATTGTTGATAACTTTTCTAGGTTTACATGGACTTACTTTTTACATTCCAAAGATGAGACTGCAGGCATTTTGCAAGACTTTGTTACACAGGTTGAAAAGCAGTTTGATCTTCTAGTGAAAATCTTTAGGAGTGACAATGGCACAGAGTTCAGAAATAAGGAGTTGGATGATTTCTGTGTGTCAAAAGGAATTGTAAGGCAGTACAGCATTCCAAGGACACCAGAGCAAAATGGGGTTGTTGAGAGAAAGAACAGGACTTTGATTGAGGCTGCCAGAACCATGCTTGTTGATTCAGGTTTGCCATTAACTTTCTAGGCAGAGGCAGTGAACACTGCTTGCTATGTCCAGAACAGAGTTTTAATCAACCCTAGACATCAAAAGACTGCTTATGAACTGCTGTATAAAATAAAGCCATTGATTTCATATTTCAAAGTTTTTGGCTACCCATGCTTCATTTTAAACTTAAAAGATTCTATCTCAAAGTTTACAGCCAAAATTGATTGTGGTTATCACCTGGGATACTCAACCACTGCTAAGGCCTACAAAGTGTTTAACACAAGGACTAAGACAGTGGAAGAGACTTTGAATGTAAAGTTCAATGAACTTTCATCAATGAAAATCCCAGCAAACCCTGCAGGATTGTTTGATCTTGATAAATTTACTTTTGAAAATATTGTTTTCAAGACTAACAATGCAGGTCCATTAGAAAGTTCATCATCAGACTATGGATATGAAGTCATCATTCCACAAAAAATGTCTGCCTCAAATGGTAGAGCAGCAGATGTTCAAAACAACTGTCAAAGTTCAACCTCTGCTACCTCAATAGTTGTTGACCAAAGTAGCCCATCAACCCCTGCTTCCACATCATCAAACACTGTTGATAAATGTCCTCAAACAGTGGATCAAAGCCAACATGTGTCCACATCACTACCTCCTATTCCACCCCCATTTGAAGCCACTGCTGGATCATCAAAGTCACCAGCAGTGGTTAGCTCAGATGATTCACATCTGCAGCCTTCACCATTAAATGCCATTGTTCCATACCAAGGAGATCTAATCTTCTTAAAATCTCATCCACCTGACCAAATCATTGGCAACATCAATGAAGGGGTGCTCACAAGAAGTCAATCCCAAAATATTTGTCTTTTTGCTGGTTTCCTATCTCTCCATCAGCCAGTTAAGTACCAAGAGGCTCTGAAAGACAACAACTGGGTAGAAGCCATGCAAGAGGAGCTCCAACAGTTCAAAAGACAACAAGTTTGGGAGCTTGTACCACTGCCAGAGGGTGTAAGTCCTATTGGCACAAAGTGGGTCTTCAAAAATAAAACTGATGAAAGGGGTATTGTTTTCAAGAATAAAGCTAGGCTTGTGGTTCAAGGGTTCAGACAGGAAGAGGGCATTGACTATGATGAAACATTTGCCCCTGTAGCAAGACTTGAAGCTATCAGATTATTCCTGGCCTTTGCTATCAACCACAACATCAAGGTGTATCGAATGGATATCAAATGTGCATTCCTCTATGGTAAGATTCAAGAAGAGGTTTATGTTTGTCAACCTCCAGGTTTTGAGGATCCATTTAATCCAAATCATGTCTACAAGCTAAATAAAGCTTTGTATGGCCTGAAATAAGCACCAAGAGCCTGGTATGAAACTCTTTCCACTTTCCTACTATCCATTGGTTTCACAAGAGGTAAAATAGACAAAACACTGTTTTTGAAATGGAGAGGAAAGGAATTGATGATTGTCCAGATTTATATGGATGACATCATCTTTGGAAGCACATGTAATAAAATGTGTGAAGAGTTTAGGCAACTTATGACAACTGAGTTTGAGATGAGTGCAATGGGTGAACTCCAGTGCTTTCTTGGTCTCCAAGTAAGGCAACTGCAAAATGGAACTTTCATCCATCAAGGCAAATATGCCAAAGAACTTTTAAAGAAATTTGAGATGGATGATTGTAAACCATGCAGTACACCCATTGCAACAAATAAAATAGTCATGTCTAATGAAAAGGATGATTTGGTTGATCAAACTTTATATAGAAGCATGATTGGGTTTTTATTGTACCTAACTGCATCTAGGCCAGACATCATGTTTGCAACATGTGTTTGTGCAAGATCCCACTCAGCCCCCAGAAAGTCAAACCTTATTGCTGTAAAAAGGATATTCAGATACCTAAAAGGTGCTCCCACACTTGGTATCTGGTATCCAGCTGATGGAAATATCAAGCTTTCAGGTTTCTCAGATAGTGACTTTGCTGGATGTGACAAGACAAGGAAGTCCACTTCAGTAGGGTGCCAATTCCTAGGCAGTTGCTTAGTGTCTTGGCAAAGCAAAAAGCAAGCAGCTGTTTCCACATCCACTGCTGAGGCATAGTACATAGTTGCTGCAAGCTGTACAGCCCAACTGCTTTGGCTTCAAAATCAGTTGCTGGATTTTGGTATCACTGCCCTAAAGACACCTCTCATGTTGGACAGTCAGGCAGCAGAAAATATCATCAAAAATCCAGTATCCCATTCAACCACCAAGCACATAGACATAAGACATCACTTTGTGAGGGATTGCTATGAAAAAGGTTTGATTTCTCTGCACCATGTTCCAACTAAAGATCAGCTGGCAGATGTGCTAACAAAAGCATTAGACACATCCACCTTTGAAAGCTTGATCTATAGGATTGGCATGCTAAACATGGAATAACAAGCAAAATCTTGTTTTTTTTATGAATAAAAGCATTAAAATGTTTTCAGAAAATCAAAAATCCATCCTTAAAAATAGCTAAAAATGAATTTTTCATTAAATCCTTAACAGTCTGCCATAACCATTGTTTTGTTTCAAACATCTGTTCTGTTTAAAAGTTGTCCACTCCTAAAAGTCAACCTCTGTTCTTTCATTTCCTTGGTAATCATTGTTGTTCAAAATCAGTGTTTTATCCACTGATATGCTATCCACTGATAGTTAAAGTCACCCACTGCTTTCATTCTAACCGTTGCAACCACTGATCTTATTCCATCAGTGGTTTCCATAAAACAACTGTCTTCCATTATTCATTAGGGGTTGGCACGTGGACAGTACATAGCGGTCAGATCTTTTGTAATCGCTGCCACGTCAGCATTCACTTTTTCCCTTATAAAACCCTGATCAAAACCCCCAAACAGGGTTTTACACTGTCGAATTGAATTCTAAAATTCCTTTCTCAAAACAGTTTCCATCTTTCTCTCTCAAATCCCTCATCGTCTTCTTCATCTTGCAACCTACTCATGTCTTCTTCTGCTCCCAAATCAACATCTTCATCTTCTAACAAACCCACTCAAATGGCCACCGCACCCATCGAAATTCCATACAAAGCTCCTCACAATTATTTGGGTCTACTTACAAAACCCACTCAAACTGAAACCTTCAATTTCATCATTGACGCTCTTTCGTCTTCAAAGTACAAAACTTTGTTGACTACTGATGCTCTGATTTACTTAAAAACCCAGAGAGAATTTTGGAAGAATGCCACACTTGAATCTCAAGGTGAAACAATCATAGCCATCAATTCCTCAATAAAGGGTAAACCAGTTCAAATCACACCACAATCCATTTCAGAGGTATTCGAACTCGATGATCAGCAAGGTAAAAGTTTTTTTCCCAAAATCGAGTATCAAACTGATTTTATTGAGAGGGTGTATGCTGCAGAAATGAAGAGGGACACCCTTACAAAAAGGTAGCTTTCCTCCTGCAACAAGATTTTTATTCCATACCCTCTTGATGTGTGCTTCAAATAAAACAACTGCTTTTAACGAAATACCATTAAAGATCCAATACTTGGGTTATGCTATTTTACATAAAGAAAATTTTAACTATTCCCAGGAGATCTTTGATGACTTGGTCAAAAATGTTACTAGCAAATCTTTCTTACTGTTTCCAAGGTTCCTAAGCTTTTATTTTCAAAAGAAACTTGGAAAGGATGATGCTCATGTGATCATCCAAGGTGAATCTTTTCAAATAAACAGCTTAACAGCTGAAACTTTTACAAGATTATCAAAACCTTCTAAAACAAAAGCAGAGGTTCCTGAGCAGAATTTAGCAGCTACCACTTCTCCTCAGGTATCTGCTGCTGAGCCCACTGCTCTAGTTGATCACAGCAGCAAAACAACTACTGTGAAACCCACACCTAAAACCACCAGAAAACCAAGACAAAAGAAAACTCAAAAGCCCCCAAAACCTACAAAAAGGCAACTCTAGAAGATGAGATCCCAGAGCAACTGCCTGTGACAACATAAAAGTCACCTAAAACCACTGCTGCTACTTCCTCACAGCAGATGGTAGAAAGATCTCAACCCATGCCTCAAACTCCTCCTGCTTCTTCTAAAAAAGAACAAGTTTTAAGAATAGGGACACCACAATATGATGCTGTAGAATCACTTGCTTCCATCATCCACAGCCCACTGCCCGGGGCAAATTCGCTTTTTACACCCGTACTCACAGCCACAATTCCCCCACAAACAAAACTTTTGTTGAATGCTCTTGACTTGAAGACACAAACCAGTCCATCTCACTCACCTATTAATGAGAATTTACCTCAACAAGTGACTGGGTCTGGTGTTTCAATCATTGCTAACCCACCAACAACACCTGAGGAGGTTACACCCCTAGAGTTACAAGTAACTCTTGGTGGTAGTTCAAGTGAAGCAGCCACTACAAGTGCTGAACCCACTGGTTTGCACTTGGACGGTGGTTTCATTAATAAGACTTCCTTGAAGGAAATTTCTTCTCTGGGAACTCTTGTGTATCCAGTGTTCACTGGTTCACTAAAAAGTGTTTTTCATTTTGAAGGAAGAGGTCCCCAGTACCAAGACAAAGGGGCATCAGTGGATGATTTTTGGGATACATTCCCTGAGTCAACCACTGTTACAACCACTGAATGTGGGAAATCAGATGAACCCATTAAGTTGGGTGATGGTTTAATGTACCAAGAATTGACGGCTAGAGTTGACAAGCTTGATACATCTGTTGCAGAAATCAAAGAAATGCTGCAACAGTTGTTGAAAGTACAAAAGGTACCACCCACTGCTGCTCCAGCTCAACCATCTGTTCCAACATCTGTTCCAACTCCAAATGAGCTGTGGAGTTTGTTTCAACCACTGCTCCATCATCAAAGAGAATTAGCTGATCAGCAACATGAGATACAAGTTCAAAAGATCAGAAATCTCATGGAAGCAAGGTTTAAAGACACCCAGGCAGATATCAAGGATAACAAGGCCCATTTACTGAACACCACTGGCACTGCTCCTCCCTCTATCATATTTGTGGATAACCCACCACCAGATAATGCCAAAAAGGGGGAGAAATAGAAGCAGTTGAAAAAGAAGGGTTATGAAGATGGCCTGTATATTGAACCAGACAAGTCAAGCATGCTTGCAGACATTCCCTTGCCAGATGGTACTAAAAAGATTGATGTGACCACAACTGCCATTGCTGATGCAAAAGCAAGGGTTAAAAGGGATACGGAGGCAAAGGATAAAGCCAGGTTTGAGCAAGAGAAAAGAGCTTTTATGGAGATGAATGAGCAGGGTACTTCTGAGCCAAAGGATGAAGAAAATCCTGTGCAGAAAAGAAAGCAGCCCACTAGACAAGTGAGGCAACCCAAGACCACACCATCCAGATCCACAAAACACTCTTCCAAACCTTCCAAAAGCTCCAAACATCAATCTCCTAAACCAACAGCTGTTGTAACACCTGCTGTATCAACAACTGTTGGTACTTCAGTGGTTTCAGCAGTTGTTAACCCTACAACCACCACTTCAACTACAACAACTGCTCCCACTTCAACCACTGCCGCACCAAAAATACCATCACCACCAAAAACCACCTCACCACCAAAAACAACCTCATCACCACCATCACCTCCTGCTAAAAAGCAGAATACTTCAGATGATACATCATCTGTTGTAATGACAACAGTGGTTGAAACACCAATTGTTTCAACAGCTGTTAGTCAGCCACCTTCCACTACAATCACCACTTCACAACCATCCAAAACACCACCAGCCTCTCCTAAGCCTAAAAGGAGAAGGGTAATACTCAATGATGAATCTTCATCACCACCAACGTCATCACAACCACTGTCCCTTGTACCTATTACAAACCCTGTTCCACTCTCTTCTTCACAAGTCTTTAACCCAAACACTGCTATTGTATCTGCAGCTGTTCAGTATCCCTTAGAGCTTGCAGAAATCTTTCTATTCAGAAGATGATCCTGATAAAAGGAGCTTGCCATCTGTTGAAGGATATCCAAGACCTAAAAATATTAAAGAATACTTAAAATTGAAAGGTCAACAAGCTGAGGATATCTCCAAAAGAAACTCAAAGGGCAAATCTGACAAGGAAATCCAAAGATACTTTCAATTCCTGCTCACACAAGTCAGAACTTTGGAGTAGTTTTCTAAAAATCTTTGTCAGCAATTGTCAGAAAGAGCAGATGAAACTTTGAGAAAAGACTATCTTGATAACATTATGGCTTACAAGAAATACAAGGGAGAAAGGTACATGTATAAAGAATGGACCATTCAAGAGCTTGAAAGTGAAGCGGCCAGAATTCAAGATATGATCAAGAATAAAATAAAGCAGAATCCTCCTATCTGGGCAAAGTTCAAAAAGAATGTACCAGAAAGGACCCTGCAGCTGAAGAGGATGAAAGAAGAGCTGATTAATGCTGATTTTGGGTCAAGGAATCAAGTGTCAAGATGGACAGAGGAGAAAGTGATGATTTCTTACAAAAGGCTGGAAGAACTAAGGAAGAAAAATCCTAACATTCCACAAAAGCCAGACTATCCTGAATAAGTGGTTCCAGAAAAGCCACAAAAACAAGAATTCAGGAGATCCACTGCTCCACATGCTGCTATCCTTTACCAAAGAAGGAAACAAAAGCAGATGGATAAACTAGCAGCAGAAGATAAAGAAGCAGAGGATTACCTTGTGAAAGAAGGGGTTAAGAAGATGACTGAAGAAAGACTTGAATCTGCACAAACTTCAACCACTGCTCAGCCAGTTATCACCAGGCCACCATCTCCAAACTCATCTGCAATAAAGCCTCTCCCAAGAAACCCACTGGACTCAAAAGTACTAAAGTGGAAAACTGACAAACAGACTCACGTACTGACTCTGATCAAGTCCAGTGGTGAAGTGAAGAAAATATCAAGGGAACAAGCATTGGGCTTGGGTGTTGAAGATCTGCAGGATCTCCTTGATCTTTCACTGTGCAGGGATGAGGATGATACAGATGCCCTGGACTATGAGTTACAACTTAATGGACAAATAAGGGAACTGTTGATGAGGCAATAAAGATCTACAATAATGAAGGGTTTTGGTATCATCTGTTCCAGGGGGGGATTGTTGGGATTGAACCCTACTAGAGGAACAGTTGATTAAAGCCAAATCTGGATCAGAACAGTGGATCCAGAATAAGCAGTGGATGTATACAAGTCTCTCCCCTTGAAAGTGATTCTAACAACTGATGGCCTATATCCACTATCCGGATACAAGTGATGTTCTACAAACAACTGTTGTTCAAGTAAAGACTGATGAAGATTGAAGATCTGTTGATCAATCTACTGTTATGGGTCAAGCACTGCTGATGATACAAGTACTGCTGGAGTCACAACAGTGGAAGGAGAAGACAGTAGTTTAGTCTTTCCTTTATTATGTAATGTAATCAGTACTTTGCTAAACAGTGTTTGTATTAGATCAGTAGTTAGAGTTTGTTAGGAGGTTAGATGTCACTTTCATGGTGACGTCAGCCAAGATGCTTCAGTGGTTTGCTCGTGCCTATAAATAGAACAGTACCCTGTACTGTTATATTGGCTCTTTCACCACTTGTCTTCCTGCACGAACAATTCACTGTGAGCTCAGACTGAGGGGGAGTTTGTATTACATGCATGCAAAGTTGTAATCAGTGATTGAAATAAATTTAATCATTCGGTTCAATGTTCAAACATGTGTGTTGAAAGCATTTCTCCTGTTTGATTGTATGCAAAGTTTATTTCCATTTATTTCTGCTGCAATTACTTGTTCATCTTCATTAATCTCTAAACAAAAACACAATAAAAAAGAAACTCAGATCCTAACAGTATACCCTGACAATATATGTGTTTTCCGTCGTATCATTCAAACATCCTTCTAGTATTATTAAATAGAAGTAGTTTATTTGGATTAATATTTTTTAAATAAAAGAAAATTAATTCTTATATTTCGTGAATTATCTCAAAAGTGGTTAGATATCCCTGATATGGTAGTCAAATGTGGCAATTAAGATATCCTCGTAACTTATTGCCAAATTTTAGCAAGCAATCTTTGACCAATTAAACCCTCCGTAGTGGGGCGTTTTTTTAAAAAAAAAATCAAAAATAACGCCGAAAAACGCCCAAATCCCATTACATAGGGGCGTTTTCGGGCGTTTTTTTCGAAAAAAATTGGGTCCGCGTTGTTTTAAGCACGCCGCGAGAACTTTGACCAACCAATCAAAAACTAGCAACGGCTAGTTTATTATTATTATTTTTAACCTTTTACCTATATATATATATATATATATATATATATAAACTTTTTCAAATAATTGTTTAATGATTGGAAGGGGCGTTATTGGGCATTATTCCCACTACGGCACTTTTGCAATAACCCCCAATAATGCCCCATGCTGACTGGACTGTCACGTGTCGCAAAACGCCCTATAATGGGGACATTATTGAGCTAAACCACTACACATGGTCTTAACATGGGTTTTTTTTTCTTAAGATATATCTTCTAGTGTTACTTTGTGCAAAGTTTGATGTATGTATCATGCAAATTATTTACAATTAAAATACAACACTAAAAAAATCACTCTTTAAATAATTTATCTATTCTCTCAAAATCAATCTTGATAAAAACTTACACATGTATAATTTTTTTTTTATTTTTGAAAACGAACGTGTAAATTCCACATAGATCTAAAAATTCAACAAAGAGTATTCGTAAATCTTGACTTAGCCGTCCAGCAGTTCGGTCGACTTAAGATTTATATTCTTTGGTTAATGGTTTACAGTTATAAAATGCATTGCCATTTTACTTCATTGTTTGGAACTTATCAATCGTGTAATGGGACTGTGCCATTGCCTTTATTATTATATTTTCCCCCTTTTAAATAGGCAAATTGGAAATAAATAATCCCATCTAACTCAATTTGGCCGATAATAATTTCAAATCAGTTATTGGCCGATAATAATACGAACTGTTCAATTTTTTTATAAAATAATCCGCCGTTAAAATAGCTTAACGAAGTTAAGTTTTTTTCCGAATTACAAACCGATGTTTTAGGACTTTTGATCAGAACGAGGATACGAGTCGATTATTGTAAAACTTAACTTGAAATATTGCCCCAACCCACGAAAACGGTGCTTCAATTCGGGTGTTTAAACTTTTAATTAACAAAAATCAAGCCATTTCGAGCACAATTTTGAGATAAGTTTTACATCAATCGACTCATATCCTCGTTCTGATCAAAAGCCATAAAACATCGGTTTGTAATTCGGAAAAAAAAAAAAAAAAAAACTTAATCACCGTTAAGCTATTTTAACGGCGGACTATTTTACAAAAAAAAATTGACCAGTTCGAATTATTATTGGCCAATAATTGACTTGGGATATTATCGGCCAAATTGAGTTAGTTTGGATTATTTATTTATTTCCAATTCGCTTTTAAATATAAGCGGTTTTGCATGTTTACCTGATATATATCAACCGATTAAAAAATTAGTTTATACTGTCGAACAAAGTCGTCCATCCAACTTGTTTGGTTTGCTATTTTTCACATCCATTAGTCACAATAATATTCATCTCTATATGACTTGAGAGATAGAGAGATTGAGAGGGAGAGGGAGAGAGAGAGAGGCCCAACTTTGAGCAAAGGCGGCCCAATAATGAGCAAAAGCCCATTGTAAGGATAGACACTATAAAGTGGGATTCCAGTTTCCAATTACAAATATTTCCACACCATCTCCTTCTCCACGCTTTTGGTTGAAACTTGAAAGCATTTCAATCAACAGGCTATTTCTAAAACTGTAAGCACTCCTTTTTCTGCTCACTTTGTGTATTATTTTTCCAAGTAAGACTCTCTCTCTCTCTCTCTTATATATATATATATCTGTATGAATCTATAAATTTAATTTTAATCAACATTTTTTATCAAGTTAAAAGTGGACTTTGTTACTTTCTTAATACGACTTAGAATTGTATCGTGACCTTATGTGTATTGCTTATAAAACACATAGTGAAAATATGAAGAAAAAAAACTAATATCATCAAAAAACAATAAAACAATTGATGTTTTAAAACATGTTTTTAGGTATAGTTAGGGTCCGATATTCGTAACCTTTTGACGTTTCTTTTGTTTAATATATTGCGAAGTGGGTAATTGTATGTACCATGGTTTGTGAAGTGTATAATGATTATGCAGAGCGTAAAGGTTTCTTCGCTATCTTGTTACTTGAAATTTGAGTAAAATGCACGGATAGTCCCTATGGTTTTGCAAATTTTCAGCTATAGTCCCCAGATTTTGGAAATTACACTCATAGTCCCTGTGGTTTGACAGTTTGTTACGCTGATAGTCCCTGGAGTGGATGTGGGTTAGTTTTCTCAGTTAAGTCCATGTGAAATTACAAAATTACCCCTTTCTTTTAGTAAAATATAAGAAAAAATTCACACATATATACACACACTCACTGTCTAAACACACACTCTACTCTCTCGCTTCTCATGAAAACCACCACCACCACCTGCCACCACCACCCACCCCCACACCACCACCACCTGCTTAAAAAACAGAGTAATCTCTCTGTTCCGACGCACTCGCTGGAGATACCGGTCAAATACAGGAGTTTATTGAACTCAAGCATACTGTTGTTAGAGAAAATGGGTCGGAGATTATTGCTCTTGCTTGGCTTCGTTAGGATCTACTAAGGTATGTTTGTCTTGTTTTTTTTTTGGTTTCTTGAATTTATGTTAATTTAGATTAGGGTTTGGAGTTGGAGGTTGAATTGGGGTTAATTTACCTCAGTTATGGATATACAATTCTATCTAAACTCTAGAGTTTGGTGTTTGATGATGATAAAATTGAAGAATTATGGTTATAACTGTTAAAGCTTGAAGGGAGGTGGTGGTGCAATAGTGGTGGTTTAGTTGCAGATTGGGGTTGTTTGGTGGTGGTGCCAATTGATATTTTAAATGATTAATTAGTTTTTTCTTATATTTTAATAAAAGAAAGGGGTAATTTTGTCATTTTACATAGATTTAACTGAGAAAACTAACCCACATCCACTTCAGGGACTATAAGCGTAACAAACTGTCAAACCACAGGGACTATGAGTGTAATTTCCAAAATCTGGGGACTATAGCTGAAACTTTGCAAAACCACAGGGACTATCCGTGCATTTTACTCTTGAAATTTTGTTTGGTCTAGAATTAACTGGATTGTGCGTAGGGATAAAACCAAAAATAAAAATGGACGATGACGTGGGAGTGCAAGTGTGTTGGAACTCTATTTGCACCACATGGTACTACCTGTGGGCCATATCATGGCTACGTTGCGTTTCAAATAATTTTTTTTGATGTATAGATTCACTAAAACAGAGATATAGGTGCATTTCGAATTCGAAATTCGATTCATTTATTAGTAATTCGTTTCGATTATAAGAATAAGAATTCGAATTCAATTCAATTCGAGTCAAGTAAATCGATTACGAATCGAATATGAATTTATAATTTCAAATTCGAATAAAAATTATACATTTTATTTATTATTTTTATATATAATATATATATAACTTTTATTGGGCTATACTATAAATTATTTTCAAAATTTATTCCAAGAGTTAATTACTGTTTTCGTCCCTAAGGTTTGTCAAAAATAACGGTTTCAGTCCATTAGTTTAAAAATTGCCACTTCAGTCCATTAGTTTCATTTTCGTAACCATTTCAGTCCACTAACTTAACTCCATCCATTTATTTTGTTAACTTTGAGTTAACTAACTAATTCAGGGACGGTTTGCGTCAGTTTTAGAAACACAGGGACTTAAGTGTAAACTCTAAAACATTAAAACAAAAAAAAAAAATAGTAAATTCCAAAAAATCAAAAAAATTCCAAAAAACCAAACAAATTCCAAAAAATAATAAAAATTCTAAAAAATCCAAAAAATCCGTTTCGGCGCGAACTGTTTCGACCCGAACCGTTTCGAGCTGAACCGTCCGTACCGTTTCAACCCGAACCGTTTCGACGCGAACCGTTTCGACCCGTACCGTTTCGAGCCGAACCGTTTCGAGCCGTACCGTTTCGAAGCCGAACCGTTTCGAGCTGAAGCGTTTCGAACCGAACCGTTTCGACCCATACCGTTTCGACGCCGTACCGTTTCGAACCGAACCGTGCCGTTTCGAACCGAACCCTTTCGAGCTGAACCGTTTCGAACCGAACCGTGCCGTATCGAACCGTGCCGTATCGAACCATACTGGTTCGGCTTCGAAACGGTTCGCGTCGAAACGGTTCGCGTCGAAACGGTTCGGCTTCGAAACGGTTCGGCTTCGAAACGGTTCGCGTCGAAACGGTTCGGGTCGAAACGGTTCGGGTCGAAACGGTTCGGGTCGAAACGGTTCGGGTCGAAACGGTTCGGGTCGAAACGGTTCGGGTCGAAACGGTTCGGGTCCAAAGGGTTCGGTTCGAAACGGTTCGCATCGAAACGGTACGGTTCGAAACGGTACAGCTCGAAACGGTTCAGTTCGAAACGGTTCAGCTCGAAACGGCACGGTTCGGTTCGAAACGGTTCGGCTCGAAAGGGTTCGGTTCGAAACGGCACGGTTCGGTTCGAAACGGTACGGCTTGAAACGGTTCAGCTTCGAAACGGTACGGGTCGAAACGGTTCGGTTCGAAACGGTTCGGCTCGAAACGGTTCGGCTTCGAAACGGTACGGGTCGAAACGGTTCGGCTCGAAACGGTACGGGTCGAAACGGTTCGCGTCGAAACGGTTCAGCTCGAAACGGTACGGACGGTTCAGCTCGAAACGGTTCGGGTCGAAACGGTTCGCGTCGAAACGGTTCAGCTCGAAACGGTTCGGGTTCGAAACAGTTCGCGCCGAAACGGATTTTGGACTTTTTAGAATTTTTTAGAATTTTTATGATTTTTTAGAATTTTTTGGAATTTGTTTGGTTTTTTGGAATTTTTTTGATTTTTTGGAATTTACTATTCTTTTGGTTTTAATGTTTTAGAGTTTACACTTAAGTCCCTGTGTTTCTAAAACTGACGCAAACCGTCCCTGAATTAGTTAGTTAACTCAAAGTTAACAAAATAAATGGATGGAGTTAAGTTAGTGGACTGAAATGGTTACGAAAATGAAACTAATGGACTGAAATGGCAATTTTTAAACTAATGGACTGAAACCGTTATTTTTGACAAACCTCAGGGACGAAAACAGTAATTAACTCTTATTCCAATTATTAAAATTACCTATTACCAAACCCACTATATTACCCATAACTAAAACCTAAATAGCAAATCTATCAGTAGATTTCTATCCCGAATTCTCGTTTTGAATGTTAAGACTTATGGTACTTTATTTGGAATGTTTTATGACTGCTTTAAAACTTATGTTTCATTTTAATAGTTATTTACATGTTTTAAAAGAAACTGAATCAAATCAAATTTATTCGAATTCGATCCGGTTCGAATTTTTAATCGAATACGAATCGAATACGAATTGGGTTTTTTATTCGAATACGAATTCGAATCCAATTGGGTAGGTTTTAATCGAATACGAATCGAATTCGAATTCAAGGAAAAATAAAAATTATTCGAATAATTCGATAGTCGATTCGATGAACACCCTTAAACAGAGACGATTACAGACTACTGACAGGTAGACATACAACAAGCTGCGCTGCTACCCCTTCTGAGTAGCAAACCCTACCCTGCTAAACACAAAATGCTGCCCCTTAACATGCACAGTGTTACTGCTTACCAACTGCTGAACCCGCATGACGATTACACAAAATAAATTGAATAAATAAATAGAAAACTAGAGAGCAAAAACAAAATATTTGGTTTAATTTTGTGGATAATAAGTTACCAAAATAAGAGGTATGTGAATTTTGGAATATTTTTTAGTAAATCACTTTTTTACTTCATGTGTTTTAATACTTTAAATCACTAGAGTTTAAAATTAAAAAGTTTAAACATGATGGATGGCATTAAAAATTTGGATTAAAAGTGTTAAGGAAAATATTAATATGGCCTGTTAATCTATTACAATTTTTTTATGTGCCGCTGTAATTTATATCAACTTGAATTTTAGGACGATTGAAATCAAAGGAAAGATATTTGTCATGTGTCAACATTATATGCTTGTTCCGATTCGATAGAGCCAAACCAATTTCTTTTGAAACCCGAGAACCCAAACCCGAAAAGCTGACGCCAAAATGGGAACCCAAACCCAGTATTGACTATTGACCTGACCAACAATTGGATTGGGCGGTTTACTGTTTGATCCGAATAATTAACATCATATCAACCACCATTGTCCGTCATGTTACCATCTTTCCTTCCCCTAACAGCAACCTCATTTTCACTGTTATGCAGAACTTTAACGTCCAGAGACGGCTTAATCTTTTCTGAGGTCTAAAGCGGAATTCGAATTTAAGGCTTTTCTTATAGAAAAACCTTTTAGCTAGCTTACTCGTTTGGCCTTAGACCGACAATAATAGACTAAATAATTTTATCTTATATATATATATGCAAAGATAAAAAATATACAATAAATAATATAAATAAAAAGTTAATTAGAAATGAGAATTTTGTGACCCTTAAAAATTTGGGGTCAATATCACTAATATGCTTGTGAATTGTTTGCTTTCAGGATGGACGATGGGATCGTTACAAAGCTTCTTCGACACGAAGAAGAAGAGGAAGGTGACCTAAAACAAAGGATATGGGTAGAATCGAAAAAGATATGGAGGGTGGCGTTGCCAGGTGTCATATCAAGGGTTTGTGCGTTCGGAACTATTGTTGTCACTCAGTCATTTATTGGACATATTAGTGACATAGATCTTGCTGGCTATGCACTTGTTCAAACACTTAGTGTCCGATTTGTCAACGGAATACTTGTAAGCTAACCATACTTGTTTAGTTATAACTAATAAAATGGTCATTAAAAGCCATCTATCCAGACCAATATAGACTTTATCCATTAAAATTGACCACTTTCCTTATTACTATTGTTCGAATGTATCAACAGTTGGGAATGTCAAGTGCAACCGAAACCCTTTGTGGACAAGCATTTGGGGCCGGGCAACACCATATGATGGGTATTTACTTGCAACGATCATGGATCGTTGACTTGATCACTTTGACCGTTTTGCTCCCAGTTTTCATCTTTGGTACCCAAATCTATAAACTTGTTGGTGAGGAAGAAGCGATAGCAAACAGTGGCGGATACATATCATTATGGTTCATTCCTTTTGTCTATAACTTTGTTTTTAGCTTGACTATACAAATGTATCTACAAGCACAGTTAAAGAACATGATTATTGCATGGCTTTCGGTTTTCCAATTCGGTATCCATATACCTTTGTCACTGCTTTTCGTGTATAAGCTGAACATGGGGATCGTGGGTGCCATGATTGCACTCTCGATGTCTTCGTGGTTTCTTGTGATTGGGGAATTCATATACATTTTTGGAGGATGGTGTCCTAATTCATGGAGAGGGTTTACGGTAGCTGCCTTTAAGGATCTTGTTCCTGTTGTGAAGCTCTCACTATCATCTGGTGTGATGGTCTGGTAAGTATCCAGTGTAACATTTTTTTGTAGCAAAAGGGTGAATGTTGACTTTCAGATCTGTGTGCTACCTTCATTTACAATTTTGACTATACAATGTCAAACTGAATGTTTTCAATTTTAAAAATGATATGTAATCTTTCACAGGAACACTTCATATCTTTTCTGACTATTGTGGTTTTTCAAGTACTATAAATGTGGTTATCTGTATGTTCTGACTGACATATAAAATTCACAAGATTTATAAACATTTGAATTTACATCAAGATAGATGGTAAATGGGCAACAAGTTACGCCTCTACCCCTTTTTGAATAACAAAACTAAGTCTTTTAAAAACTACGTCCATAGATCTTAGGGCCATAACATTGCTATGCATGACCCTTTGAACTCGACTAAGTAGGTCAACAGCCTCTGGCGTTAGGAAACCAAAAGTATCAAAAGCAAATGGGATAAACATGTGCTTGCTGGTTGTCAATATTCAATAAGTTAAGAAACCATTTGTTTGACTTTTAATGTCAATCTGTGGTCTGATTTTTGTTTTTATTGTCTAGCTTGGAGTTATGGTACAATGCTGTTCTGGTCTTACTTGCTGGGTACATGCAAGATGCCGAAGTTGCAATATCCGCCTTCTCGATTTGGTATAAACTCGTGCTACGATTTATCGTGTTTTGATTAATTTCAGAAGATAAAACTCATGTTTGCAACTTTATTGCAGCCTGAACGTTAACGCATGGGAATTCATGATAAGCCTTGGTTTCTTAGGTGCTGCATGGTGAGTGATTGATGGTTCTTTGAGAATTTTTCAGTAGTTACATTTCTATATGCTTTGACCTGTTTCCCAACCCATTGTTTTGCGAACACCATGTTTTTGTCCTTGAACATATTTTCTTTTTTCTTTATGTAAGTGACTGATACGACTACAACTGTAAATTGAACATGTATAAAGCGTTCGGGTGGCGAATGAATTAGGGAGGGGAAATGCGAAAGCAGTAAGGTTTTCTATACAAGTCTTGTTGGGGACTTCCATTGCTATCGGGGTGTTCTTCTTTGTTCTTTGTTTGGCCTTTGGCAAAAAACTCGCGTACATGTTCACAGATGATGAAAGAGTTGCAGATACCGTATCAGATCTTTCTTTGCTTCTCTCTTTCTCAGTTTTGTTGAACAGCATTTACCCTGTACTCTCGGGTAACTCCTTCAGTTTCATAAAACATCTATATACGGAAATGTTTACAAAGTTAGCTGTAAATACTAAATAGAGATTGATATTGTTATCGACCAGGGGTGGCGGTTGGAGCGGGTTTGCAGTCAGCTGTAGCAGTTGTTAATCTCGTATGCTTTTACCTCATTGGTATTCCATTGGGAGCTTTGCTCGGATATCTAACGAGTCTTGAAGTTAAGGTACATTTCCAAGGAAGTACTCTTATATAGTCGTTTTTTCTATGATTAATTCGTATAATTACTTAATAGGGTATATGGATCGGAATGATTGGTGGTGTTTTAACACAAACGATTACGCTTGTATACATGACTTGGAGAACAGACTGGGATGATCAGGTAACATCGCAAAAAATGAATTATATTTTTATATATGGGTGTGTTTATCTCTTATGTACATGGATTGTTCTTCGTCTGGTGTAGGTCAAAAAGGCTTCAGAACGCCTCACGCGATTTTACTTAAACTCGGACGGGCAAGTTTCTAACGAGTCGCGTTCTTAGTCCATCTGCATATATCTTTTCTATTTTTATCGGTATTTTTTTTAATATCAGACCATTAATTCTTTTTTACCAACTGTTTTAGTAGAAACAATAATGATAAAATTTATAAAAATGCATTAGGAAAATTAACATGAATGTTGACAATTGTATACTATATAATTTGAGAATGAACTCATTGTTTTAATTTTACATACAAGTAACTCATATCATTATTATGCCTCGCCATTTTCTAAGGCAGCCTCAAGGTTCAAGACGTAGCAAAAGTATATATTATTCAATTTTGACACAAGGTATTTATTAGCTTGAATGTACTTCCGAATAGATTGATTTTGCCGTATCCAAACTAATTGCAATCCAACCCATTTCATGAATAAAATGTGATCAATTATCCAACCAACAAAACTACTTGTTACAAACAGCATCTCGCTGTTGCATCAAAACATAAAAATGTTGATTAATCTCGCTAACATTGAACTTGGTAAAATAAATGATTCAATAATTGAAAAATAGTTTAATCAACAATGTAAATAATATCCTTCTTAAAAGTTTCATGTGTAGTTATATGATTTTTTTTTGTTATAAAAACTAGTTTTAGTAAATTGTTTTTCACTAACTAGTATTGTACCCCGCACTTGTAGCGGTACCGGTACAGCACTGACACACGGTGTAGTTGTTAAAGAAGATAAAAGACAAATTTTATTGAAGTTTAGAGACTATAAGATAGCTTCAGTATTTTGCCCCGCGCGTTGCGGCAATACCGGTACACAATACTGACACACGGTATAGTTGTCCAAAAAAATAACTTTATTAAAGTTTAGAGACGATGTAGTCGTCAAAAAAAGAAAAAAAATAATTTTATTAAAATTTAGAGGTTGTATGATAACTTTATTAAAGTTTAGAGAGCTAAATGTCTGGTCGGTTCCTACGGTTTGCAGATTTGGTCCCAAGACTTAAAGTTACAGAGTTGGTTCTAGTGATTGTAATTTTTGCACTCAGATGATCCTTATCACTAACCTATGTTAAGTGTATGTTGAATGATCAAAATACCCTTAATTATTTAAAGAAGAAACATAACTAAAAAGATATCTATACTTACTATTAAAGGAGCTTAGATGATGATGTAAAACTGCCTACGTGTCAGTTGTTTAGCTATCCATAGACTTCGCTGATGTCATAATTCCGAATTTTTTTATATATAATCTGTTTTTTTATTGTTGTTAATAAATAAATTGAAAAACTTATCTTTTTTTTAGGAGGCAAATTTGAAAATGCATGGGGAGTTGTTTGGCCATTTAATGCACATCATCAGAGCTAATCAAATCAACTCTCTCTTTCTTCTCAATTCAAATTAAGAGTTCATATCTCTCTTTCTTCTCTCTTCAAACCGACTTCTCTCTTTTCACTTCTGGTGATTTCTAGGGTTTCTCTCATCTTCTCTCTTCAAAAGCTTCAAGTTGAAGAATGTATTCGGCAAAGAAGCCCGATGGTTCTGTCACTCGGCTACGATGATCTCAAAAGTCTTTTACCAGTTGATTTTGGCATGGCAATGATGGCGGATGGTAGGGTTTGACCTGCAACCCACCTTGCAGCCATGATTTCTGGTAGATCTGAGCTACATCGTTTTGTTGTATTTTTCGAGTCTTGGCTTTCTTGAAGCCATCTTCATCACTTTAGTGAAACCCTAATCGTCGTCACCATAGGTTTCTGCTGATGATACCTGAAACGGCAAACCCTGGCTTTCTTGAAGCCATCTTCATCACTTTTTGTTAGTGCATTTATCTGTCTATCGCCTCCGTCAATCTAGTCTGTAGTAGAAAGCTGAAGAAAACGAGAGTTACATTGTTATTTTAGAATTAGTTAGTCAAAAAGGCAAGGTGGCATAACTGTAATTAACGAGATTCCTCATTAATCCCTTGGCCTATAAATAGATCTCTAGGGCTTCTAGTATAGAACTTTTGCCATTTTCACATCTTGGAGAGCTAGAGGCTAGAGAGAGAAAGCTAGAGAGAGAAAGTTTATTGTTTGTGATTCAGGTGCTGTACGTTATCAGATTTTATCAAAGAATCACGTTTAGATTACGTCATGTGTGTTTAGGTCGCGTTCGTGTACGGATTCCGCACGTTTCACGTTCGTTTCGCAATCGTTTCGGAGTCAAACCGGTCCTAACAAGTGGTATCAGAGCAAGGAGCTCGGTTGCTTGATCAAACACATTGATTCGTACCTGATTTCAGCAGATTTAGATCCGAATTTCACTGATTTCTTCATATTTTTCACATTTATCACGTTTTTCACAGTTTTTCGTCAAATTGAACGGGTTTTACTGGTCTGAATCGGATGATATTTTAGTATGATGTGCGAAAATAGTTGTTAAACAATCCTACCAAGTTTCAGATTCAAATTCGTTGTCGTTTAGGAGAATTTCAAGTTTTTCTGTCCGAATTCGTAACCTTCAGCGAGGTTCGCTTGAAACAACAAGATTTCGCTTGAAGTTCAAGCGAAATCCTTAATCAGTTAGATTTCGCTTGATTGATTTCGCTTCAGAACTAAGATTTCGCTTCAGAACTGAGATTTCGCTTTAGAACTCATCAGTTTGAGATTTCGCTTGAACTGGTTCGCTTCAAGACAAACAACTGTGGGATTTCGCTTGAACAGACATAATATCTGATTTCGCTTCAAGACTTAATATCTGATTTCGCTTCAAGACAGAACACTTGATTTCGCTTGAAAGATGTTGACTAATTGATTTCGCTTGAAAGATGTTGACTAATTGATTTCGCTTGAAGTTGTTGGTCAAGAGTTTTCGCTTAAAGTCTGATTTCGATTCATCTTGGGTTTTCGTTTGAGTTCGCTATTTCGCTTGAAAAGAGAAATTTCGTGTCGAGAACATTTCACGGATACCGAGTGTCAGTCTATTTTCAGTTTATTTGATATTGATTGTACTGATTGTGTTTATTTGTTTGTCTTCAGGTGATTCAGGTTTGCATAATGGCTGAGGAATTCTTCAACACGTTTTACAACGCATTCGCAACCGAATCGTCTGAGGCTTCAAATATTACACCAAAAACTATTTCTAAAGTGCTAAATGAAAATATCAAGAATGATAACTTTTACGGAACTCATTCAAAGCCACCAGCTCTTGATAACATTGAGGATTATACCTGGTGGAAAGAACGCTTCATCAACTGGGCGAAGGCGTACGCTCATGAAAGTTGGTTTTGCCTGGAGTATGGGTATGAAAAACCAAAAGACGATAAAGGCGAAGATCTTGTATTCAAGAAGTTTACTAGAGAAGATAAAGCTGAATTTGGAGCTGAACAGAGAATGATAGCATTGATCCAGTCCGCAATCAGAAATGATATTTTTGCTTTACTAACTCATGACGGGTCATCTAAGTCTGTCTGGGAAGCTTTACGTGTTAAAGCTGAGGGGGGTAAACAGATTAAAAAGAACAAAATTTCTTTATTAAAGAAAGAATTTGATCTGTTTGATAACATAAAAGGAGAGTCTGTGAGGCAAATGATTGAGAGATTCTGTCATCTTAAAATTGAATTGGAAAGATTAGAGATAAATAAATCAAGAGAGGAATTGATAGACAAAGTGATTGAAGCGTTACCACGAGCTGATCAGTGGCAAACGTTTGTTTTTATTTTGAAAAATGATGCTTTGTATGATAAAATTACTCTTGATGCTTTGTTTGAAAAGATTGAAAGTCATGATCTGGAGCTACAAAAGCAAAACAAGATGACTGATTCTTCACATCAACAGAACGTTGGCTTGTACTACAAAAGCAGTGTGCTTTCTGATAAAGGCGTTGGTTCACCAAAAACAGCATTTAGTGGTGAAAAGATGAAAGAACCATCAACAACATCAACAAGTCATCATTCTGGATATCATTCATCTTCAAAGACAAATTCTGATGATTCTGAAGAAATTCTGTGCAACATTGCTCTTAAACTGAAGAATTCTCCTGCAATGAGCATCAATGCAGCGAAGCAGCAAATGAGTTTTCTTGCATTTGTTCTGGAGTCATATGAAGGTCTAGTAGCTGGAAAAATTGGAAATTCTGAATTGACCAAAGAAGACTACGACCAGATTGATCCGGAAGAGATGGAGCTCATTGACATCCGTTGGTGTTTAGCTAGTTGTATTCGAAGAGCTCAGAGGTACATGGAGATTACCGGGAAACAATCGCTTGGAGGTGCTTCAACAAAGCTTGGATTCGACAAATCCAAAGTGACCTGCTTCAAATGCAAGCAAAAGGGTCATTTCAAAAGAGAATGCAGAAATTCTGAAGTTGGTGAAGGAAGTGAACGTCCTTTCAACGATTATTATTATCGAAAGGCGATTTACCATCGAAGCAGAGAAGAACCAAAGTTGATTGAAGATAAACCTAGATCAAGAGCTTGTTTTGTAATTCACGATGATGAAGGATTTGACTGGAGCACAGTTTGTCCAGAAGAAGATCGCTTAGAAAATGTTCGTAAAACAGCTCACGGGAGAGCTATGACAGAAGAAAGAAAGTTTGTTTTTGTTGCTGAGATTCAAGAGGAAAACAAAGACAAAGACATTGCTGAAGTCCATGAAGAAAAAGTTGAGATCAAAGAGAAAACTCGGGAAGAGATCTTAAGTGAGAAGACTTACAGAGAAAGAAATGTGGTTTTAAATAGAATGGATGATATGCAGGAGGAGTATGAGATGGCTGTTGGTAGCAAACGATGGGATAAAAAGAGAGAATGTTACTATAACAGAGAAGGAGAACCAGTTGTTCCCAAGAAAGACATAATCTTCGATGATGTTCTTCTTGCAGTCCCGTTAAGAGCTGAATACTATAGAAGAGTATTGAAAGATGACAAATATGCTAAACAATATGAAAAGGATATCAGATATGCCATGTTATCGTGTCTGAGAAAAAGGGATGAAGAGAGAATGAAGAAGAATGTTGAAGAAATGGTGAACAATCTGAAGAAAGTTGCTGAAGAGGTTAAAACAGAAATTGTTGAAGTTGAAGCTGTGAAGGAAATCAAAAGTGAAGAAGTTGTTGTGAATGAAGAGGTGAAGATAGAAGAAATAGAAGAAAAGAATGAGAATTTGAAAGTTGGTGATGCTAGTAATGAAGTTAGTGTTGAAAAGAAGCAAGATGTTGCTGAGCAGACAGAGATTGCTGAAAACACCGAAGTGCCAATCACTGAGGTAAATTCTGATTCTGAAAACTTGAAATTGATAGATCAGTGCAAGAAATGCATGGAACCGTGCAGAGCTTGTACTGAAAAAGATGAGCAATTTAGAACAAGAGATCTTGAGTTCACAAAAATTGAAAAGATTTTCAAAGAAAAATGCAAAGAAATGCTAGAAAAAGAAAAAGTTTTTAAAGAAAATGATGAAAAACTTTCAGAAAAATGTAACAAATTAGAGAAAGAAAATGAAGTTTTGAAAGAAAATGTTTTAAAAATGACAAATGAATGTGAACAAAAAGAAATTGCTTGTCAAGAAATGAAGAAAGATTATGACTCAATGAAATTAGCATATGATGTTATGAAAGAGTCATACGACAAAGTGAAAGATGAAATGAAATATGCTCAATCTAGAATGAATTATATGTCTGAAACAACTAAAGAGCTTAAACGAATGTATTCTATAAAACAAGATGTTGTTAATTCCTATATTGAGGATGTTGCTAAGTTGAAGCGACAGATTGCTGATTTAGAACAGGATAACAACAAGTTAAAGAGTTACCACGTGTCGTCATATGTGCTTGAACGAATTTTCAATATAAAACCGGGTGATGGTGAGTCTGAGCAAAACAAGAAAGGTATTGGTTCAGAGTTTCATCAAGTTCCACCACCGGGAAAATTTGCATTTTATGATGAGGAAAAGGTCGAAAAAGCTTTCAACATGGTAGATCAATTGCCAGACAACATTGACATAACCTATTCCAAATCTGATGATTCTCATGATTCAGAGGTGGTAGGTAAAGTCGTTGAAAGTGTGTTGAAAGAAGAGTCGGTTGATACAGGTAAATCTGAATCACAGGATGAAGATGAAGGAAATAATCATGATGGTTATCTGAAAAACACAAAATCCGAGGAAAATTTGAATGATGATTCAAAAGGATTGGTTTATACCATGATTGGATCGGACAAATTATTCTTAGATGTTGTATTCCCGATTCAGAATGTGATTTCAGAAAAAGTTGACAAAGTTTTCAAAATGGTTGAGATTGAGAAGTCTGAGATTTCAAAGTTTGTAGGTAAGAGTCATAGAGGTTCTTATAACAAACCTGGTTTCAAAAAGAAGAACATGAAGGCTGGGTTGGGTTATAAGAAGAAACAACATCAAAACAAAAATGAAATGCCGAATTTTCAAACAAAAATGAGTTTTGTTCAAGGAGGCAGTTTAGAAAAAGAAAAAGAATTCAAAATGAAACAGTCTAATGATGAATTCTTTGCTCTAAAGAAAAAGCAACAACCACAGGTCAAAGATGTGTCCATGAGAACATGTTTCAAATGTGATCAAAAAGGACATCTTGCACGCAAGTGTCCTAATCTAAAACTTGTGGATGTTGACAAAAAGAAGTTTGATGCTGAGAAACAAAAATCTGAGAATGTGAGACAAAAGTCAACCAGATTTGACTCCAAACAAACTTGGAGGTACAACACAAACAAGTTTGCTTCGAATCAAAACTGGAAATCAGACCCGAACAGGTTTGATTCTAGACAGACTTGGAATTCTCACACACCCAGATTCAGAACAACACAGAGTTGGAAAACCACAGTTGATATGACAAAACCTCAAGAGTTTTGGAAACCAAGAGTTGTTGATCAAAATCAAAATGTTCAAAAAGTTTCACATTTTTACAAACGAGGAACACCAAAAGGTCAGACATGGTCTGTTAAGAAACAAGTTGATTTGGTAAAAGATGAGGAAGTTGAAGTTAAAATTGAAAAAGTTTTTGTGAAAAATGACAAAGAATTTCCAGCATTGAATGAAAATTATTGTGTTGAAATGCCTAAGGTTCAACAGACCTGGGCTAAATTGTTCAAGTAATTGAGTAGTTTGTTTGTGCAGGTGCTCATGGAATCCAAAGATTGTGAAATTGGAGGTTGGAGCAGCCTGACACTACAAGGAGAGGAGGCTGCTGGATCCTGTGTTGGTTGAAACAGGAAGTTTATATGTTTTCTGTAAATAAATAAACAATATTTCAAAAACCCTAAAAATTGAAAAATTTGAAAAACCAAAAATATGTTTGTTTTTAATTTTTTGTCAAATATTAAAAAATACAAAAATATGTTTTGATTGAATATGCCGAAACCCTCACGGCTGAACAAACATGATTACTTTCATCAGATTGAAAAACGGTTTTCAAACTGTTAAGATCAATGGGTTGTATATCATGGGGGTACGTTATATTTTCTGCAATCAGAGCACTTGAAGCAGAAAATGGATGGCGAGACAAAGCTATCAGTGTTGGTTGTCAAATTTTCTTTATATGATTTTGCATTTTAGGGGGAGTAATATTGTTAGAAAATACAAAAACATTTGAAAATTTTAAAAAAAGTCAAAAACATGATAAAATTCAAAAATTGGGTGTTTGCGTAAAAAGAGGAAATGATAGTACGTCAGTAGACAGCTACAGTATGCTAAAGAATTGGAAAGTTTAAATGTGTTAAACGGTCTCACCGTGGATGTGTCGGTAGGTTTTTATACATTTAGTAAACTGTTTCGGGATATAAACCTAAATTCAAACACTTACTTATTTCGTGGGGAACACTACTTGGATATACAGGTAACCCCTGAAATCTCGTTTGAAATGTCTCTTAATCTGCTATACTAGGTCTTTATACTCTATGATATCTGGGGTATTATTCCGGGACTTCTGCTGAACGGTAGTTCTGACCTAGTCCTTGGATAATGCTTTCTGCAATGCTTGAAACACAGCATTAAACCCTCAGCATGCTGAAACAATAAAATTGATATATGCTGCTGTTGTAAGCAAAAAGATCCTCTAAAGGGGACATACCGAAAAGTCGAAGCTGATATCTCTCTGCGTATACGGAAGTATCGACCTGAGATCCCTCGGCCCTCGCATACCTAAATTATATACAGATATCATTGTAGTATACTCACCTGTAAGACTGATTATTGGGATTCTGGATACGGGAGTATATTCAAGAGGTGGGACACATGAATAGGTTCAAGTTCTTAAAATACCTAATTCTTATCCTGAATCAGTTGAAGTTTGTATGAAAATTTAAGTGGATCAGTATATCGACAATCTAAGTGAATTGTTTAATGCGTAATGTGATTTTAAGCTCAACGGTACTTGTAATTTGTCATAAACTGATATGATCCTCTGACGCATACTCAAACAAAAATATTGTCTGTAAATATGTTTGTATATATTTCGTTATTGCTTTATATTTTCAGAAAATACAAAAAGATTTTGATTTCTGATTTATTTACGACAATCGATGTCTGAGTGCTGAGTTTCAAAATCTAAGTATGTTGATTGTGTTTCTGAAAATAAAACAAGTTCATTAATTTGAAACTTGAAGTTTTTAAAATTCAAAAACAGTTTGTGATATCTCCAAGGTCATTAACTTGAACTTGGATGATTAACTGTGAGGGAGTTGGATTCTTTAATACTGCTAAATCTATACAGTTTGTTGATAGGGGAAGTGGATTAGAGATTGATTGAAAATTCAAAATGCTGTTACTTATAAATGTTTGAGAAATTGCAGATGATAGTCCAGACTACGATCCCGGAAGCTGAGTCTAAGGGGGAGTCCGAAGACGAGCTCAAAGCAAGGGGGAGCTTGTATACGGAAAGCAAGGTGTCGATCCCAAAGCACGGAAGCTTGACGAAAGGGGGAGCCTGATGAAGAAAAGAGGAAAAGCTGAAACTGAAGACAGATCCACCGGGATTCTGTTCGAGAAGATTCAAAGAGAGAAAGAGAAAGAAAAGTCGCTACGAGCTTGACTACAGATTGACTACAGCAATATCCAAGGGGGAGTCTGTTAGTGCATTTATCTGTCTATCGCCTCCGTCAATCTAGTCTGTAGTAGAAAGCTGAAGAAAACGAGAGTTACATTGTTATTTTAGAATTAGTTAGTCAAAAAGGCAAGGTGGCATAACTGTAATTAATGAGATTCCTCATTAATCCCTTGGCCTATAAATAGATCTCTAGGGCTTCTAGTATAGAACTTTTGCCATTTTCACATCTTAGAGAGCTAGAGGCTAGAGAGAGAAAGCTAGAGAGAGAAAGTTTATTGTTTGTGATTCAGGTGCTGTACGTTATCAGATTTTATCAAAGAATCACGTTTAGATTACGTCATGTGTGTTTAGGTCGCGTTCGTGTACGGATTCCGCACGTTTCACGTTCGTTTCGCAATCGTTTCGGAGTCAAACCGGTCCTAACACTTTTGTAGATCCGCATGTTAAGGTATGGGTTAAGTGATTGATTTATGTGTTTATGGTTTTTAGATACTGTATTTGGAACAGGAGTTGATTCTTGCGAAATTTGTTAGGTTGGGTGACGGCGGGATCTGGATATGTTTAAATTTCTGTTGATTATTTTTCAGAATTTGAGTTTACAGTATTTGTTAGCAGATGATTTGACCGAATTTTTGTTGGTGATACGCTCATACAGGTGTTGGTGACAGCTGTTGTGGTGGGATTAATTGCTCATATTGTATGCGGACTGCCAGGACCTGCTGCAATTGTCATCGGTAATGGGTTGGCATTATCTTCTACAACAGTTGTCGTGCAGGTAATCATTTATGTTTCATATTGTTTAGGGTTTTTGTATTTTGTGTATATCATTTGATTTGTGTGTTTGATTTTGGGTGTGGTTGAGTGGTTGTTATGGTTTAGGGTGATGAAGACATTCAGCCATTTAATACCCTAATTGCTGCAGAAAGAGATAGATAGATTTTTGTATCTTATTAATTGTTTTTTTAATATTGTAGCGATGGTTGGCAGGTGACATGGAATTTTATGAAACCTGAAAAACAAATGTATACGGATAATCCTGATGTCAACATTGTAAGCCCCTCTGCACATTCAATATGCAAGTTTTTATGGATTATTCTTAATCTTTTGGATCATTACTAAATTATTTTACTTTCATGTTTTTAGGGATTGCATCTCAAGCCAACAGTTAATTGATTTTATCCATGAGCAATTGATATCGGTAAGTTTGAGATAACTCATGTTGTCCTTTAAATTACATCAGGTTAGAGTTGACGTTGTTTGAAATGTTTTTGCTAATAAGTTGAAGTCACTTGCAGAGGTGACGTTGTTTGAAATGTTGTTGCTAATAAGCTATTCCTGTCAAATATGGTTGACTTTTACTATACAAAAAATTGTGCATTTCAACCGCAGCCTATTTTCACTGCATAAAAATGGTTGCTTTTAACAACAGTTGAAAGTTTAAATCATTTACTAAATAATGCATCAGTTTTCATTTTTCTTTATCTCAAATCAATTAAATTGATCAAATTTAGTTTATCAAATTTTATATAGTAACAATTTTAATTCAGGATTCTATTAAGGGAGATTAGAGGATGACCTCGATTTACCTACGTGTCACGTTCTTAGCTATTAAGGGAGATTAGAGGATGACCTTTGTTGAAGAAGCAACCAGTGAGAGTGTTTTGGTTGAAAACTTGGAGGGGTCGGTGACGTTGTCGAGTTTGTCAGGAAATGCAAAGTGATAGCATTTCCTGACAACCCTCGACAATGTCACTGACCCCTCCTAAAAATTCCATCAAAACACTCTCACTGGTTGCTTCTACACCAGAGGGTTTCTTTTTACTACCTGAACCTGTATCATCTCAATTGTGTTGACTGACCCTAAATTGACCGGTTCAGTTTTGATCACCTTATATGCTTTTGTCATCTCAGGCTATGATGCCGAGATCTGGCGTGTTGTTGCAACATGCCCTAATCGTTGCCGGCTGCCGTTCGCGGCTGTTCTAGGTAGTGTTGGGTGTAATTGATGTTTGGTTGATGATAATTAGATCGATGTCACCTAAGGCATATTCAGTCAATGATGTTGATGAGATGCTTCTCACCTAAGACTAAAACTATGATGAAGCAAACGTCTGCCCGAATATAAGCGAGGTCTGACATTTTCAAATCATTTGTATTACTTTAGCAAATCATTTAGTGTTGACTGTGTTGATGAATAAAAATGAATTCAAAGTGCACTTTTCTTGTGCTTTCAACATGAGGCTATGATGATTTTGCAAACTTTGTGAAAATTGAATGAAGATAGCATTATGGTATGGCAAGGTTGTAGGATGGCAGTTCTTCATGCAACCTCTCTTGCAGCTATGGTGTTGTCATTTTTATGCACAATCTGAGCCTGACAGTTTGACAATATGAATGTTTTGCAACTTCACCATGAATAGAGAAGAAAGAGAGAGTTGGAAGGAGATATGATTAGTTCTGAGTGCATTAAATGGCCAAAACAACTCCCTATGCATTTCAAATTTTGCCTCCTAAAAAAACAGATTATTACCTAAAGTTGTATCATCTGAATTTTGAACTGTTTTGATTGAACCTGTATGTGTTGTTACATTAAGATTCAATTTTGAACTGTTTTGAAAATTGATCGGTTCAGTTTTGTTCACCTTACATGCTTTTGTCATTTGAGACTATGATGGCGAGATCTGGCGTGTTGTTGCAACATGCCCAAATCGTTGCCGGCTGCCGTTCGTGGCTGTTCTAGGTAGCGTTTGTGTAATCGATGTTTGGTTGATGATAATTAGATCGATGTTACCTAAGGTATATTCACTCAATTATGTTGATGAGATGCTTCTTAGCTGAGTCTAAAACTATGATGAAGGAAACGTCTGCCCGAATATACTCGAGGTCTGACATTTTCAAATCATTTGTATCAGTGTAGCAAATCATTTAGTGTTGTCTGTGATGATGAATAAAAATGAATGCAAAGTGCATTTTTATTGTCCTTTCAACACGAGGCTATGATGATTTTGTAGATCTGAGTAAAAATTGAATGAAGATGGCATTATGGTATGGCAAGGTTGTAGTATGGCATTTGTTCATGCAACCTCTCTTGCAGCCATGGTGTTGTCATCTTTATGCACAATCTGAGCCTGGCATTTTGACAAAATAATATTGTATATAATGATTTTGTATATTAAAGTGTCCTTTCAAGATGAGTCTATGATGATTTTGTAGATCAAAATGTCAAGAAGAAAGAGAGAGATGGATATTTGATTACTTCTCACAGGTACATTTAATGCGCAAAACAACTTGAACGTATCTATTCAGACCGACGAAGCTGATTTTGTCATCTGAGGTTACGATTGTGAGATCCGGCGTACTGTTGCAACATATAAAGCATTGTTGCCGGCTGCCGTTCGCGGCTGTGCTAGGTAGTGTTCGCTGTAATCCATGTTCGGCCGATGATTATGCCATTGCTGTCACATAAGACAACGTTTTTTAATAGCAAGCGATATTCAGTCAATGATGTTGATGAGATGGTTCTCACCTGAGACTAAAACTATGGTGTTTTCCAAGAATTCTATGTTTGACGGTGCTCCCAGAGTGGTGATATATCTATCTATCTATCTATTGTTGCTATCTATTAAAGGAGCTTAGATGATGATCTCACTTTGCTTACGTGTCATTATATTAGGTATGCCACATTGACTCCGCTGATGTCATAATTCCGAATTTTTTATAATATTATGTATATATAATCTGTTTTTTATTTGTTATTAAATTGAAGATGTTTCTTTTTTTTAGGAGGCAAAATATGAAAATGCATGGGGAGTTGTTTGGCTATTTAATCACAGGCGATTTCGATTCAAACTCTAGGGTTTTAATTTACAAAGCATTCACAGAGGGTTTTGGTAGTAAGCCAGGGTTCTACCAGGCACTTTATGGTAACTTAGATGCGTTTCTGTTGAAGGAAATGTCGGCCTGAATATACACGAGGTCTGACATTTTGCAATCATTTGTATGGTTTAGTAAATCATTTCGTGTTGACTGTGATGGTGAATAAAAATGAATGTAAAATGCATTTGACAAAAGTCCTTTCAAAATGAGGCTATGATGATTTTGTAGATCTGAGTAAAAATTGGATGAATATAGAATTATGGTATGACAAGGTTGTAGGATGGCAGTTGTTCATGCAACCTCTCTTGCAGCTATGGTGTTATCATCTTTATTCACAATCTGAGCCTTGCATTCTGAAATTGCAAATGTTTTGGAACTTCACTATCAATTACCTTCGCTGACGTTGTGTTGTTGATTAAGGTTTTGAAAAGTGATCGTGTATAATTGTTGTTACATCTATACAAGAAAATGGAGTTTGGTTGGTCTGAGATGCCTATTTAGCTGTATGTGATGATGCCGGTAAGTTTTCCAATTTTTTGTTTGTAGACCGGTCTTATAAATTGACGTTTGTAACCGATTCCTGTGTTTTCTTTTACAGGTGTTCGTGTTGCCAGTTTAATGTGAATTTGGTTGAATCATCGTTGCCATTGATACAGAGTGACTGTGAAGATATTAAGGTTGAAGCAACTGTCTTCTACAGATCAGGTGGTAATAGCAATTTGCTGATTACGATGACGGTTAGTTTCATAAGCAATTTGCTGATTATGATGACAGTTAGTTTCATTCAGTTTACTTTTCTGTTAAACGTGTTTTGATGATAACAACAATTTGCTGATTACGATGACGGTTAGCGATGGGTGTCAAGTGTTATATATATTAGGTGTATATTTTAAGCCCCTTTAACACCTTTTTAGTCAAGTTTTAAATTTATAAAACACGATATTTACTAACACTAGACACACATATGGGCAAGTGCACCCATCGTGAGCGTAGTATAGTGTTGGTAAGATACCGAGGTCGTCCAAGGACACAAGAGCTTTTAGTACCGGTTTATCCTCAACGTCTAATCAAATCAAAAAGTTTAGAAAAATGTTTTAAACTAAGAAAAATAAAAACTAACTAAAATGCTGAAAAATAAAAATAAAAAGAAAAACAGATAGACAAGATGAATCACTTGGTTCCGACTCGTGTATAGTTTAACCTTTGATTATTTCCGCACTTTTGCACTTATTTAAGAGATTATCTTAGTTATTGTAGTAGGCCCCTCTTTTGAAGGTGACGTTACCCTCAACCTAGTAGTTTGAGTCAGCAAGGATACAATCCTAAAGGGTCGGATTATTGAAAGATAATTAATTAAGTTATTAATGCAAATTATGGTAGGCCCCTCTTTTGGAGGTGACGTTACCCTCGACTAAGTAGTCTGAGTCAGCAGGGATACAGTCCTAAATAGCCGGGTTATAGTATTAATAGTAGTTAACTTATGAGGGGATCAAAGAGTTTGGACCCCCGCCATCCAATACCGTTAAGCATTGAAGGAGGTCCTACTAAATTTGACCCAGGTGCATTGCAGGACCTCTAAACGCTGAACAATGGCAAGACTCTTACCAAACCGTTCCCTTAACCCCGACCAGGTAGCCAACATACCTCCATATAGACTGTGGAGATATGAATGGTGAAAATCTTTTATTTTATATAGACAGTAAAATAATGGCAAGACACCACGGACAAACGATAAGGAAGAATCACCTTCAACATAAGAAACTAGTTATTAAAGTCATTAATACAAAACCAAGTAAAAAGTGCGAAAAGATTAGAAATAAAAAGTATTACACTAGACACTTGTCTTCACCAAGTGATGTAAGAGACTTAGGCAACCATGGCCTTGATTGTCAAGAACTCTTACGATCAATCTTGGATCCCGAGACGACTCACACACTCTATGATGGACAATGGATGATGGTGGTGGATGATGGTGTTATGGTGGTGGTGGGTGGTGGGTGAAGTGTGAGAGAGGTGGTGTGCCAAGGGATGGTTTGTGTAGGTCCGGCTAGGGGAGGATCTAGTCGCCTAATCCTTGTATACAAACCACCCCGGTTGTGCGGAATCCAACCGAGATAGTAAACCGAGATCAAACACAACAATGATAATATGGACACGAGATTTCAACGATTAACACCACTGTATTAATACTATGAAAGTCTGTTACAATGCAATGTTTACAAATGTGCTTTGTAAACTCTCTCTCTCATGTGTGTGTTCTACCTTTTCTGTGTTCTATCAGTTCTATTTATATAGTGAAACACATCAACGAAATCAGATAATGGTCGAAATCCCATATGTTAGTCGAAATCCCAAAGCCTTCTCCGAAATCCCCTGATTTCGTCACTTGATGTTGGGCCTTCTATTTTGTCACTTGGGCTTCATGAACTTGGGCTTTGACATATTGAGTTAATTGGTCCAACAAACAATTAACAGATGACATTCACGTTCACATGCAAACTAGCATATATATGTTGTGTCATGACATCATCATGATGATGTCATGATGATGTGGCAGCGGGAACCGGCTCGCGGCGCTTCGTGCTTCGCGTGTCGAACTTTGGGGCGCACGACGGAGGAATGTTGTGACGTCTGGCTTGAGCCGAACCTAACCGGGTCGAATTGAACTGAGTCGAACCGAACCGAGTTGAACCGAACCAAGTCGCGTCCACATAATATGTATCAACAAACTCCCCCTTGGACGCTACTCGTGAGGTTCAACTTCCATGTCTTCCATGTCGGAGGATCTTCAAAATCTTCACGTCTTCAAAGCAGAAAGTGTATCAACAAACTCCCCTTTTCATGTAGGAAGTGTGTTAACAAACTCCCCCTTAACATAAGCTCCCCCTTGAGTTATGCTCGTGAATGACTTGATCTTCAGTACTTGAGATCCTTGTGGTGTTGATGATGGTCAGCGGTAACTCGATCATCTTTATCTTTTGAGTGCCTTCACGTAGTGTCTTCATTCCGAAGCTTGTCATCGACCATGTTCTCCTTGCCTTTAGAATCTGCACATGCAAGAAATCTAAACGCGTAATGAGAACAACTACCTGGAATATCATAAGCAAACGACACACATGTGACCATTATTCAATCAATCACCGTCCGACAGTTTGAAAGTTTAACAAATTGTTCAATTTTAGGTTTTTAACTTTCAAAACTTGCAAATTTCGACCGTTTATGAAGATTTAGTCGTTTTTGTTTTCAATCAGGTTTCAGGTAACGAAGACTCGAGCTCCAACATCGTACAATCGAAAATAAGATAGAAATAAAATCTTTTTGGCTTTTAGAAAGTTTATATTAAAACACACCTAAAATCTTTATGGTATTTTTGAATATTTCAAATGTAAAGACTGAAAGCAGTAAATAAATATATACAGAGATGCAGAAACTGAAAGCATTAAATAAATATTTACAGACATTCTTTTTGCGAGTTTCGAGGGTAAGAGAATCATATCAGTGTACGGTCATGCCAAAACGATCTTGTTGTTCAATTAGTTCACATTAAGATAAGCATCCTATAACGATTATCGGTATTGTTATCCACATAAGCTCAACTTATTAGATGTAATCATGGCGAGGGGATACGTTAAGGTATGATTTATACTTATCGACCGATGTTCACCCACATCACGACACATTCCCGTATCAAGGTATGCATGAGGGTTCATCTTACCGGTGAGTATACCGATTATCATCTGTTAGACCGTATATGATGTGAGATTCTCATTTATTTTGATTTGAAAACAAGCCCTATGTGATATAATCACTTATTGATGAGGATCTTGATTTTCATATGCATGAGGGCACAGGAGCAAGTCCATGAACAGGTCAGTACTTTCGTATAGCAGAGAGACGAACTTGACTCCCGGATAGATGTGATATTTTATCACTTATTTGTTTGGACATGTGATTGTTGATAACTTATTGAGGTCGAATGCAATATGTACACGTATGTATGGTATCATGGAAGATCTAGACTTGCGTCCCCGTTATTTTTCGGTAAAAGATACAACCATGATACCCAGATGATAAGCAGCATAAAGACCGAATATCTCAGAACCTCGGCAATCTCTCAAACGAAATTTCGGTACTAAGACCATATGCCAATGAGTGGTTCCCACCTGGTCTTCAGTCGATTTAAGTTTATATCACCCTGCACACTTTAAAATGATTGTGAGCCTACCGATACATCTTATATAGAGCTGCTTATCATTTTTCATTTAAGGTTTAAAGAGGTTTAGACAGACCACTGATGTACTATCATTTTCTCTTTTGCTCGCCAGGAAACTCATTTTTGTTTTTCTATTGTTTTTGTGTTTTTGAAATTTTTCGATGTTTTTGGATTTTCAAATTTTGGATTTACTCCCCCTAAAATCAACAAACTAAGATAAATTTAAAACACAAAGGTATTTACAAAAATGATTTTCCGATGTTGGTTTTACTCATGCTTGACCTTAATGCCGTTTACCAATAATAAATAGTCAAATCGTGATTTGTCAAATGCTTTGGTAAAAAGGTCGGCACGTTGGTCATCGGTGTGGACCTTAACAACATCGATTAGCCTTTTATCAAAGCAATAACGTATGAAGTGATATTTGATTTCGATGTGTTTGGTCTTTGAGTGCTGCACAGGATTTCTAGTGATCTGTAAGGCAGCAGAATTATCAACGAAAATAGGAGTAGTTAGGAATTCAAAACCGTAGTCTCGCAATTGTTGTTGGATCCATAGGACTTGGGAGCAACAACTTGAGGCAGCAATGTATTCAGCTTCGCATGTTGATGTAGCGACACAAGTCTGCTTCTTGCACTGCCATGTGACTAGGCGATTTCCCAAGAACTGACATCCAGCCGTTGTGGATTTGCCGTCGATTTTGCATCCGCCAAAATCAGAATCACTGAATGCGATCAAGTCATAGTTATTATCCCTAGGGTACCATAGACCGGTGTCAGGGCAACCCTTCAAATAACGAAAAATCCTTTTTACAGCTGCAAGATGTGAGGCCTTCGGGTTAACTTGATATCTGGCAAGCAGGCACGTTGGGTACATTATATCTGGTCTTGATGCTGTGAGGTACATAAGAGATCCGATCATCGTGCGGTAGTATGAGGGGCTAACAGCTTCACCCTTCAAGTCTGGATTAATCCCGTGATTTTGCTGCAATGGGGTACCGATGGGCGTTGCATCAGACATCTGGAACCGGCTCAAGATGTCACCAACATATTTAGTCTGATGGATGAATATCCCAGACTCAGTTTGTTGCACTTGTAGGCCCAAAAAGAAAGTCATTTCCCCCATAGCACTCATCTCGAATTTATCCTGCATAATACGCTCGAAATTCCTACACAAAACATCATTAGTAGAACCAAAAATGATATCATCAACGTATACCTGAACCAGTAAAAGATCTCCATCTTGTTCTTTGATGAAAAGAGTACAATCGATAAGACCTCTGCGAAATCCATTCTCCAGCAGATAATTAGATAAGGTTGCGTACCAAGCTCGCGGTGCCTGATGTAGACCATATATAGCTTTGTTGAGCAACCAAACCCGATCGGGATGGATAGGATCTTCAAAACCTGGAGGCTGTTCGACGTACACCTCTTCTTCCACCACACCATGTAAGAATGCACTTTTTACGTCCATCTGGTATACCTTGAAACCTTTGAATGAGGCATAAGCCAGAAAGATCCGAATTGCTTCCAGACGTGCAATAGGTGCATAAACTTCGTTGTAGTCGATCCCTTCTATCTGACGAAAACCTTGAACGACTAGCCTTGCTTTGTTTCGAATAATGACTCCACGGTCATCCTTTTTGCATTTAAACACCCAACGGGTACCAATCTTCTTGTAACCAGCAGGTTTCTCTACGAGTTTCCAGACACCAAGCTTCTGGAATTGTTGCAGTTCGTCCTGCATCGCTTCAACCCAAGAGTTATCTTTCAAAGCTTCTTTCCAAGTTCTTGGCTCTTCCTGTGAGACATAACACGCGAAAGACCAATCATTTTGTTGACCAGATTCTCGGATAGCTGCATACAAGCCTGCATTGTTGTTGTTCCGCAACATGTTTGTTGTTTGAATGCCACTCTGTACATTACCGATGATGTTTTGTTGAGGATGGGTATTGTGTATCCTTGTTTCTGGATTATCTTGAACTGGAATATTTGTACCCAGATTGTTGAGATTGAGATCAACAACCAATTCAATACCCGGAATTGACGAAGAGGATGACGCAGTAGCTTCAGCTGTTCTAGGGGCGTCCACTGGAGGTGTACCCTCTGAAGTACCATCAACTGCTGTTATTGGAGCTTCTTGATCTGCATCGAGAAATTCATCATCCTCTGAAGATTCGTTCAATTCGGTAGCATCGTGAAAATCCTCATTGTCGAGAGCATTATTGTTCACAGAAGATGATTCTTGATTGACAATAATTGGACGAACCAACGGTGAATCTGTTGCGTTGTCACTCTCGAAAAACATCCTTGCCACATCATTTTCTTCAACTGCTTCAACATTGATCGAATTGAAAAAGTCATCGTACTCAAACATCCAAGGCTGACCAGGACATTTGACTGGCAAGGTGTGCCTTTGTACTCTGACCTCAGACCATTCCTCGACCCTTTTAGTCTCTAGATTCCAGACTCTTAAGTTCGGGGTGGCATACCCAAGAAAGTATCCCTCAATTGCTTTTGCCCCAAACTTTCCATTAGGATCGATGATTGTGCACGGAGCTCCAAACGGTTCAAGATATGACAAATCTGGTTTCCGTTTGTGAAGAAGCTCATAACAGGTCTTGTTGTGCCTTTTGACTGTAAGAACTCGGTTCAATGTATAACATGCAGAGGCCACAGCTTCACTCCAGAATGGAATGGGCAACTGCGACTCTACCAACATAGTCCTAGCAGTCTCGATCAATGTGCGGTTCTTACGTTCAGCGACGCCATTCTGTTGAGGAGTGTAAGTAGCACTAAATTCGTGTAGAATACCTTTTGAAGTGCAAAACTCCGCCATGGCATGATACCACTTGTGCTCTGATACCACTTGTAGGTCCGGCTAGGGGAGGATCTAGTCGCCTAATCCTTGTATACAAACCACCCCGGTTGTGCGGAATCCAACCGAGATAGCAAACCGAGATCAAACACAACAATGATAATATGGACACGAGATTTCAACGATTAACACCACTGTATTAGTTGACCACGCCCCCGTGTCCGCTGAGCAAGACCCCGTGTGTAGAAGAATCTTTGTACTATGAAGATTTGCCTGGATTGTGCGAATCTTATAGTTGACCATGGCCCCGTGTCCGCTGAGCACGGCCCCGTGGTGGGCAATAAAAGCTTCTACCACTTTGTCTTTTCTGCTGACACTTGGGCACGCCCCCGTGCTGGCTGAGCACGGGGCGTGTTCAGTCTTCTGATATCTTGTTTTGCCTGGCTTGGGAAGATGCTGTCGTGGGGTCGGGCATGTCACGTCTTGTTCCTTTTCTTGTATTTATGTTAGATTTTGATGTCTTTTTGCTTCTTTTGTTAATTTGAGCTCATTTAATCCTGAAAATACAAAAGGAAGACAAAAGCACACTTTTTCCAACATTAGTACTAAAAAAGGGTTAGTTTTATGCCACAATTGATGTAATTTATATGTTGCATTTTGCACACATCAGTTAGTTTCATAAGCAACAAACTGGTGTACACATGTGGAGGCTGTGGTGCAACACTTCAAGGTTGGTAGCATATAACTAACTATTTGTGTTTTTTTTTTTGGAACATTTTGTTTGCTTTTATGTTTTAAGATTTTAATGTGTTAATACAGCGAAGAAGCGGAATAACAATACAATTGACACCACATTAAACAGACTGGACAACAATTCTTCAGGAAAAACCGGTTAGTGCATTTAGAACTTAATAATCTGAATTATGGATTTTTATTAAGATGGTTGTAAATTGGTTCTTTGTTATTAGGTGATGTTGAGATTCAAGGATCAATGAGAATCCGGTGCCATATAATTAAGTACAGGTTATACTTCAAGGTTTTTCAATCTCTTTGCAGGCGGATAGGTGGCTTTGCGAGGTATGAAAAACAGAATTGATAAATTTAAGGAAAATGTGATTGAAAGGTTATAACGCAATAGTGGAGGATCTAATTCTACAGCTTCGATAAATTCAGGTGTGTTTTCAAATAATGCTTCCTAGATGTTTGAAGACCGACAAATGTCCAACGAAGCAGTACTGTGGACATTTGTTGTTCTTTGTCGGTTTTCAAACATCTATGAACCAGTATTTGAGAGCACCCCTGCATTTATTGGAGTTGTAGAATTAGATCCTCTACTGTTGGGTTATCATCTTTCAAACCCATTGCATCTAATCACAGCAACAACCGTTGAGCCATCACATTCTTTCCATTTACATCTCAGGTAACGGTTTTCCTTAATACATCTCGAAACTTAGGTTGTTTTATATGATTTTTCAATCACATTGCATTGAAACATACTGGATAGTAATTGTCAATTTCAGGTAGGTTGGGGGTTGAAATCAAGAAATTCAACGCCACTTGCAGATATGGTTTCAAGGTCAATATTTGCTTGAAACAGGGACAAAGGACTTTTGTTTCTGAATGTTTTGTAGCTTCACTTATGACTTATAAAATTTGAAATTCTCAATTCAAAACTATAATGTGAATGTGATGTTCTTGCAATTATTTACTCACATCATATTTTACATATAGATGTAGGAAAAAACTTTGTACATTAACTACTAAGTTTATTTCTATATCAAACATGTATACTAAACACAAAGAATTTAAATAATATATTATAATATGTTTTTTAGTATTTGATTCCGATCGTTATTAGAACAAACCCGTGTATTTACACGGGTGTACACCTAGTTTATATTAAAACAATATTTGAATATCTGTGGGTCCTACTCTACTTCTTCCTCGACCTCAAATCACCACCATCACTACTGTCCACCACTACCCAACCCCATCTTCTTCTCCCCTCTCTCTAAAGATTTATAGTTCAAAAGGAGTACTCTTCGACATTGATCCATCTAAAAAAGATTTGAAGCATCAATATCAAATCCCGTCTTACATTTAGGCTTATCACCTCTCACAAATCTTTACATGTAATTATATATTGTTAACTTCCATGGATGATTTTGGCAACTCTCAAACCCTAGGGACGTTTTTGACAGTTTCTCATTTACTTTTTTTTTGTTTTCTAATTTTAATTTTTTTTATAAAAAACAATAAAATTATAAATAAAATATATATACACATGGATGGGTTAGTATACATACCCACTTTGAGTGAGAAAACTCAGAAAACTCTATATTACAATTTTTTACAAAGAAAATAGGGCATGTAACATACATGATTTCAAGCCTAGAAAACCAAAAAAAAAAAAAAAAGAACTGAGTGATTATTTAAAGAAAAAACGTTTCCTATAATCCTATGTAACACTACACAACACTAACTTGTTACATACGTAACCAAAAAGTTATATTTTTTTAAATAATTTACTCAACGCTTTTGCTATTTTTTGGCTCACAACTCTTAAAAATACATATATTTACATGTGTTGATTTTGTTCAAAAAAAATTAAGTAACATATAGTTTTCGAAGTTTCCTCATTGAAAGTGAGTTTCCATCCTAGTATTCTCCTAAATACACATACATTTATATATTTACACACTTATTTTTTAAATCTTCTTTTTACCTTTAAATAAAAAAATAATAAATTAATGATATTTGATACGACGGGAGAGACGGGTGGTATTGATGTTTGGTACGACGGGTCGATGAGGAGATCAGAGATGATGTATAAATGCTGAGATAGACGGGGTGGTTGTGCAGTGGCAGTGGTGGTGGTGATGGAGGTGGAAGTGGAGAAGAGAAGAGAAAATGAAAGAAGAGAAAGGGTGTGTATGGTGTGGGTATACACTCAGAGCTTGAACGAAAACTCAATGGGGGCCGGATTCTCAAATTCCAAATCAGTGGGGCGCGGACTCTTAAAAAATCCAATATTAGATGCTACAAAAAAAATCAGAAATTTTCCCTAAAGTTAGCATTACGAGCGGGTTATATGTGTGTATTATATATAAATATAATAAATAAATATGTATAGTTTGAATTCGAATTTCAAATCGAATTTAAAATTATAAATTCGTATTTGATTTACTGGACTTGAATCGAATTGAATTCTTGATAATCGAAACGAATTCTTGATAATCGAGTCGAATTAAGTCGAATTTCAAATTTTTTTAATCCAAATCGAATTCTGAACACCCATACCTTAGTGTTTATTTTTGGCGTTTTTTAGTGTTGTGATTTAACCAACACGTTTAATACATATTTATACTAACATTTGATATGAAAAAAGTCCAAAAAATCATCGGTAAACCGGGTTGGCTATAGATTGGTTTTAAACCGGGTTCAGGTTGAGTAAGGTTGGTTTTAAACGAGTCCTACTGTACGAGTTGAAATTGATCCAAACCAGGTTGGCTATAGATTGGTTTTAAACCGGGTTCAGGTTGAGTAAGGTTGTCGTGGTCTGTTCATAACTCGATTTAGGGTTGCACCTATACTTGTTATGTGTTTGTGAGTTATTTTTGTTACTTAGTTACGCTATGTCACAACAAGTCATATTCGTCCTAACATACATGTATAATTAGTAAGTTAATGGGCTTTATCATGAGCCCGAACTCCGATGAGCTGTTTTAAGTTTATAAAGTTATATCAGGCTATAACAAGTCATTTTTTTCTTAAAGACATGTTGAGTATTCTAATTAAACTTGTCATTTATTATTGAGTTGTTTTATGTGATATTGCCATATTGGGCCACATTAGACCAAATACATGTTCCAAAGTTAAAAGAACTCATTTTTCACATAATGAACTATTGAATTGAACCGTTACTAGACTTGGGTTAATAAAAAATAAAAAATAAAAACTCAAAAATATTCTGGTATATACTTTGCGTAAAAGAGTATATGTTTCTAGTTATTCAGGTTGAGTATCATTTAGTCTTATAGCCGTCCCGTACTCGTGAAAGTGTTTAAAATAATTTCATATCCAGTCCTATACTCAAATACTCATCATGAATGTATCAAGCTTCAGGTTTTTCCATTAAATTCGAGTTCAATTGCCATCTCTAGACGGCTGGACCACAACGCTATGAAGGAGATGGGAAAGAATGAAGAGTTCTGTAAGGTCAAAGAAATAAAGAGAGAGGTCAGTGCGATTTTTGGACCCAGGAATCGTCGTGACCCCACCAATGAATTCTACATATATCTAAAAGTAATTAAATAGAACTAAAATACCAAAATAACCTATATGACAAGCCCAACAACGGCCACGTCATCTCCTTCGCTATCCCTTTGTTTAACAAAAAACTTTTAAAAGGACTTCAACCTATTCATTTTTAATCTTGATCAGTGCTTCTGCTTCGCTTGTGGTCTCTCCTCTTGTTTCCTCTAACTAGTAAGTTTCATTTGCTTTTCATCACTTTTTATGTTAATCCAAGTATTGATTTTCTTAAAACGAGTATCTTGATGGCATGTGTTTTTCAAATTACATGCCAACTGTTTGTTGATGTGTTTTGGACTAGGGTTATATGTGAGCCAACTGTTTGTTGATGTGTGTTGGACCAGGGTTGTTCGTGAGTCAATCTTGATAGGACTTGAGGATGGCTTTATAGTTTTTTTTTTTTTTTTGAACGGTACGATTTACCAGGCCTACTATGTTGGTTTGGATCAGGCCCTCACACTCTATACTCACGTCCAAAACATAAGTATATATATTTGTATACTTGCTGCAACTCTAAAGAAATATGTAAGTGAAAAGTGAATGAAAAGCTGCACTTTATTCATTGTTAACCATGGCTATTTATAGCCTTACAACCTACCGAATATAAAAGGAATAAAAGATATTCTCTCCTAAATAGTTGGTAAACATGTGACTGACTCCTACCAACGTTCATTTCCTAAACAGTCACTTCCAACATACTTGGTCAAACCTAACTACCATTATTAAAAACATTAGATAAACCATAAAACATAACATATTAAACTATTATCTATCATCTGCATGGTTCCAGTATGCAACATCTGATTCACATGGCCCTTTTATTCCCATGCATTCATTTCCTTTCCTGATCTGCGACATGTTGAACATGGACTGAAACCCGCGACCCGCATGACCCGAGTAACCCGTGAACTGAACCCGATTAACCCAACAATCACCCCCTTAATCGGTTTGTTCATACCACTCGTTCACGACACTCGAATCACCGTCTCCTATCGAACCATTTCTGACTTGTACCGGACACCCGACCTCAACCACGGTCACGCCCAAAGTCTTTTCTAAATACTCGACCTATCCTGGATACCCCGGTCTTCACCTCGACCACGTCCAACGTCGTCTTTGATCGCGATTTTACTATTCTGTCAAACCCTTCCTTGATAAGCACCACTTGCGTATCAACCACCAAATAGACACCAGCCACCCGCTGCACCGTCTTCGAGTCGCTAAACGAATATCTCAGCCACCCCGCTGTTTCGTTTCTACCGCGCTACACCCGTTGGTTTTTCTACCCAAAGAATTCTGCACCCCTTGCAATTCTTCTCCTAGGCTAGAAAGAGTATCCGACAAATAAAAACACGATCCCTTCTTCGTTCTTCGATCAACAAATTGGGTTGACAAGCCCGCCGATTTGGCCTTAATCACGACTCGTCTTCGCTACCCTCTTGATCCTCTAGAACATAAACTTTCGAACCCACCGACCTGCGATCACCTAGTTCACTCCGATCACTGCTGATCTGTCACCTTTGATCACTGCACACCGGTAACTTCTGATCGCTACAGCCTTTCCTTCCACTTTAATCACAACTAACAGCCACGAGACACACCGATGCTCACCCGTCACCCCCGTCATCCAAACTGGTACTCTCCGCACGACAACGATTGACACGAACCACCTCTCGGTCTACGTCTTCTGCTGTTACTAGCCTCCCGTGATTTGTTGTAGGTCCCTCGGAGGTTGAGGTTCAACCTAATCCTTGTTATGTTTAACACACTAGCAAGTGCGGAATCCAAGCTAGAATGCAAACCGAGATAGAACAAGCACAAACACAACACACAATCTTCACCGATTAACACCACTTGTATTAATACGAGGAAGGGTTCGGTTACAAAGCTATGTTTACAAATCTATTTTGCAAACTCTCTAAAACACTCGTGTGTGTGTGCTCTCAACAGAATGCTCTCTACTAGACTCACTTCTCACACACATGCAACTCACTTCTTAAAATGAAGTGAACACATTACATGGGTATATATACCCAAACACAGATCGTCTGGTCGAAGGATCAGATAGACTGATCGAAAGATCATCTATCGATCTGAAACAGCTCGAAGGATCCATATATACCTCGAAGGATGACATCTTTCGAGGTCCATCAATCCATCGAAAGTTTATCTTTCGAGCTCATCGAAGGATCTAAACAATCCTTCGATGACTCATCCTTCGACACAAACAACTTACAAACAAAGTTCTAACTGTTTGGTCAAGTCAAACCAGGAGGATGGTTGACTTGGTCAAACTTACATCAACCTTACATTAAAGACATCGTTTTGTATCATGACAAAATACAGACAAAGTATAGACACAAGTGCACCAACAAACTCCCCCTTGGCTGTAGCTTTGTCTCGATCTTAATTCTTGTAGGTCCCTCGTGTCTTCAAGTCTTTGACGTCCTTTCAAGTCTTCAATGTCGGAGGATCTTTAAAGTCTTCACGTCTTGAAAGCAGAAAGTGTACCAACAAACTCCCCGTTTCATGTAGGAAGTGTGTTGACAAACTCCCCCTTAACATAAGCTCCCCCTTGAGTTATGCTCGTGAAAGTCTTGATCTTTACAACTTGAGATCCTTGTGGTGTTGATGATGGTCAGCGGCAACTCGATCATCTTCATCACTTGAGTGCCTTCACGTCGTGTCTTCATTCCGAAGCTTGTCATCGACCATGTTCTCCTTGCCTTTAGAATCTGCACATGCAAGAAATCTAAACGCGTAATGAGAACAACTGCCTGGAATATCATAAGCAAACGACACACATGTGACCATTGTTCAATCAAACACCGTCCGACAGTTTGAAAGTTTAGTAAATTTGTCAATTTTAGTCTTTAACTTTCAAAACTTGCAAATTTCGACCGTTTATGAAGATATAGTCACTTTGGTTTTCGTTCAGCTTTCAGGCAACGAAGACTTGAGCTCCAACATTGTACAATCGAAAATAAAATAGAAATAAAATCTTTTTGGCTTTTAAAAAGTTTATATTAAAACACACCTAAAATCTTTTTGGTATTTTGAATATTTCAAATGTAAAGACTGAAAGCAGTAAATAAATATATACAAAGGTGCAGAAACTGAAAGCATTAAATAAATATTTACAGACATTCTTTTTGCGAGTTTCGAGGGTAAGAGAATCATATCAGTGTACGGTCAATCCAAAACGCTCTTGTTGTTCAATTAGTTAACATTAAGATAAGCATCCTATAACAATTATCGGTATTGTTGTCCACATAAGCTCAACTTATCATATGTAATCATGGCGAGGGGATACGTTAAGGTATGATTTATACTTACCGACCGATGTTCATCCACATCACGACACATTCCCGTATCAAGGTATGCACGAGGATTCATCTTACCGGTGAGTATACCGATTATCATCTGTTTGACCGTATATGATGTGAGATTCTCACTTATTTTGATTGAAAACAAGCCCTATGTGATAGAATCACTTATTGATGAGGAACTTGATTTTCATGCATGAGGGCACAGGAGCAAGTCCGTGAACAGGTCAGTACTTCCGTACAGCAGAGAGACGAACTTGACTCCCGGATAAATGTGATATATTATCACTTATTTGTTTGGACATGTGATTGTTGATCACTTATTGAGGTCGTATGCACTATGTACACGTATGTATGGTATCATGGAAGATCTAGACTTGCGTCCCCGTTATTTTTCAGTAAAAGATACAACCATGATACCCAGATGATAAGCAGCATAAAGACCGAATATCTCAGAACCTCGGCAATCTCTCAAACAAAATTTCGGTACTAAGACCATATGCCAATGAATGGTTCCCACCTGGTCTTCAGTCGGATTTAAGTTTATATCACCCTGCACACTTTAAAATGATTGTGAGCCTACCGATACATCTTATATAGAGCTGCTTATCGTTTTTCATTTAAGGTTTAAAGAGGTTTAGACAGACCACTGATGTACTATCATTTTCTCTTTTGCTCGCCAGGAAACTCATTTTTGTTTTTCTATTGTTTTTGTGATTTTGAAATTTTTCAATGTTTTTGGATTTTCAATTTTGGATTTACTCCCCCTAAAATCAATAAACTAAGACAAATTTAAAACACAAAGATATTTACAAAAATGATTTTCCGATGTTGGTTTTACTCTTGCTTGACCTTAATGTCGTTTACCAATAATAAATAGTCAAATCTTGATTTGTCAAATGCTTTGTTATAAAGGTCGGCACGTTGGTCATCGGTGTGGACGTAAGAAACATCGATTAGCCTTTTCTCAAAGCAATCACGTATGAAGTGATACTTAATTTCGATGTGCTTAGTCTTTGAATGCTGCACAGGATTTCTAGTGATATGTAAGGCAGCAGAATTATCAACGTAAATAGGAGTAGTTAGGAATTCAAAACCGTAGTCGCGCATTTGTTGTTGGATCCATAGGACTTGGGAGCAACAACTTGAGGCAGCAATGTATTCAGCTTCGCATGTTGATGTAGCTACACAGGTCTGCTTCTTGCACTGCCATGTGACTAGGCGATTTCCCAAAAACTGACATCCAGCCGTTGTGGATTTGCCGTCGATTTTGCATCCGCCAAAATCAGAATCAGTGAATGCGATCAAGTCAAAGTTATTATCCCTAGGGTACCATAGACCGGTGTCAGGGTAACCCTTCAAATAACGAAAAATCCTTTTTACAGCTGCAAGATGTGAGGCCTTCGGGTTGACTTGATATCTGGCAAGCAGGCACGTTGGGTACATTATATCTGGTCTTGATGCTGTGAGATACATAAGAGATCCGATCATCGCGCGGTAGTATGAGGGGCTAACAGCTTCACCCTTCAAGTCTGGAGTAATTCCGTGATTTTGCGGCAATGGGGTACCGATGGGCGTTGCATCAGACATCTGGAACCGGCTCAAGATGTCTCCAACATATTTAGTCTGATGGATGAATATCCCAGACTCGGTTTGTTGTACTTGTAGGCCCAAAAAGAAGGTCATTTCCCCCATAGCACTCATCTCGAATTTATCCTGCATAATGCGCTTGAAATTCCTACACAAAACATCATTAGTAGAACCAAAAATAATATCATCAACGTATACCTGTACCAGTAGAAGATCTCCATCTTGTTCTTTGATGAAAAGAGTACAATCGATAAGACCTCTGCGAAATCCATTCTCCAGCAAATAATTAGATAAGGTTGCGTACCAAGCTCGCGGTGCTTGATGTAGACCATAGAGAGCTTTGTTGAGCAACCAAACCCGATCGGGATGGATAGGATCTTCAAAACCTGGAGGCTGTTCGACGTACACCTCTTCTTCCACCACACCATGTAAGAATGCACTTTTCACGTCCATCTGGTATACCTTGAAACCTTTGAATGAGGCATAAGCCAGAAAGATCCGAATTGCTTCTAGACGTGCAACAGGTGCATACACTTCGTTGTAGTCGATCCCTTCTATCTGACGAAAACCTTGAACGACTAGCCTTGCTTTGTTTCGAATAACGATTGCACGGTCATCCTTTTTGCATTTAAACACCCAACGGGTACCAATCTTCTTGTAACCAGCAGGTTTCTCTATGAGTTTCCAGACACCAAGCTTCTGGAATTGTTGCAGTTCTTCCTGCATTGCTTCAACCCAAGAGTTATATTTCAAAGCGTCTTTCCAAGTTCTTGGCTCTTCCTGTGAGACATAACACGCGAAAGACCAATCATTTTGTTGACCAGATTCTCTAATCGCCGCATACAAGCCTGCATTGTTGTTGTTTCGCAACATGTTTCTTGTTTGAACGCCACTTTGTACATTTCCGATGATGTTTTGTTGAGGATGGGTATTGTGAATCCTTGTTTCTGGATTATCTTGAACTGGAATGTTTGTACCCAGATTGTTGAGATTGAGATCAACAACCAATTCAATGCCCGGAATTGACGAAGAGGATGATGCAGTAGCTTCAGCTGTTCTAGGGGCGTCCACTGGAGGAGTACCCTCTGAAGTACCATGAACTGCTGTTGTTGGAGCTTCTTGATCTGCATCTAGAAATTCATCATCCTCTGAAGATTCGTTCAATTCGGTAGCATCGTGAAAATCCTCATTGTCGAGAGCATAATTGTTCACTGAAGATGGTTCTTGATTGACAATAATTGGACGAACCAACGGTGAATCTGTTGCATTGTCACTCTCGAAAAACATCCTTGCTGCAGCATTTTCTTCAACTGCTTCAACATTGATCGAATTGAAAAAGTCATCGTACTCAAACATCCAAGGCTGACCAGGATTTCTAACTGGCAAAGTGTGCCTTTGTACTCTGACTTCAGACCATTCCTCGACCCTTTTAGTCTCTAGATTCCAGACTCTTAAGTTCGGGGTGGAATACCCAAGAAAGTATCCTTCAATGGCTCTTGCCCCAAACTTTCCATTAGGATCGATTAGAGTACACGGAGCTCCAAACGGTTCAAGATATGACAAATCTGGTTTCCGTTTGTTAATAAGCTCAAAGCAGGTCTTGTTGTGCCTTTTGACTGTAAGGACTCGGTTCAACGTGTAACATGCAGAGGACACAGCTTCAGTCCAGAATGGAATCGGCAATTGTGACTCTACCAACATAGTCCTAGCAGTCTCGATCAACGTACGGTTCTTACGTTCAGCGACACCATTCTGTTGAGGAGTATAAGCTGCACTAAATTCGTGAAGAATAGAAGTGCAAAACTCCGCCATGGCATGATTTTTGAATTCAGTACCATTGTCGCTACGTATCCGCCTAACCTTCAACTTATATAGATTCTCAATCTGAATGATCAAGTTTTTGATAATACCGAAGGTTTCGCTCTTGTGTGCCATGAACGCCACCCAAGAAAATCTTGAATAATCATCAGTTACCACGAGGCAATATTGATCATTCCTAATACTTTTGTGCTTGACAGGACCGAACAAATCCATGTGCAAACGTTCAAGAGGAACAGCCACCGTGTTGATTTTCTTTGTAGGGTGTCGCTTCTTCGTTTGTTTTCCTTTCTGGCACGAGACACAGATGTCTTGAAGATGAAAGTTTTTAAGGGGAACACCATTCACCAATTCATTTGACACCAAATGATTCATTTTGCGTAAGTGAATGTGACCCATTCGTTTGTGCCAAGAGATTGAGTCTTTTTCTATGGCTTTGGAAACGAAACAAGTTGCTTGGGCAGACGTTGTGATAGCTTGGCTCATATCAAGGACATACAGATCATTTATCCTTGGAGCCGACAAGAGAATCCATTCTTTTGGAATTTTGAAGCCGGGTTTCATCACATAACATCCATTTGCATCAAAGTGTACTGAGAACTGCTTATCACAAATTTGAGAAACACTAAGAAGATTGTGATCAAGTTGTTGTACGAAGTTGATCTTATCAAAGCTAACAACCCTGTTGGAAATCATTCCTTCACCCTTAATATATCCGCCTTTATCTCCAGCAAAAGCAACATAACCTCCTCTAATAGATTTGACGTCGCAGAGAAGCTTCATGTCGCCTGTCATGTGCCTGGATGCCCCACTATCAACAATCCAATGACTACTGATAGTTCCTCCTGGATGTAACACCTCGAAAATTTCGGGTTCATTAATTAAACGACACGTGTCATGTCTGACAAAACGCGTTGTAAACCCGGGTTTGATGAAGATGATTCGGCAGGATTTAAAGTGGCGTCATGTTAAACTGTTACCTCTGAACGACCTCAATTATAAATCCCAAGACCCGATTAAATGTTATACACATCTTTTATACCCTCAATTCAGAATTTGATTTACAATAATAAATCTTGAAAAGTATGATTTGACTCAAAGAAGAAAACGAATGATAAACCGTTGTTTTCGGGTCTTGAAAGTCCATTCAATTGCAACAAAGGTGCATGGTAGGGTAATGTGCAGGAGTAGACACTTATTAGAGGCCCCTCCATGTAAAAGAATGGCTAAAAATCGTGCAAGTGGGTTACATGATCGAAACACCAACAAACAAAATGAAATCTGCCTCTGAGAAGGGGTAGCGCACCGCTACATGTGTAGCGTAACGGTGCGCTACCATGATAAGTCAACTGGCCCATTATATCAGGCTAGCGCACCGCTACAAGTGTAGCGTAACGGTGCGCTAGGGATGCCCAGTTCCAGCAAAACGGGCTGCAACCTGTTTCTCGCGAATATGACCGATTTAACTGGTTTTTGTCATTATTTAAAGACCCCTAAATGACCCTAGAGCACTAGGACACTTGTTGGATGATTGTGGTCAGCTCTAGAGTTAGTTGTCAACCAATTGTGGTGAGCCATTGCACTATAAAAGGAACTCCAAGATCACAACATTCTTCACACTTGCAACTGATCTTTGGAGCATTCCTGGAGCTAAGGAACTCTCCCTTCTGATCAAAATTCGTGCATTGGACTATTGTAAGTCTGCTAATTCTTATTTGGTTGTGTTTAGCTTAGTTAATTAGCTAAAAGTCAAATCGTCGTAATTACGGTTTGACTTCGAGATTAGTCACTAATGACTCAGTCTTATCTCGAATTAAAAGTAGTTTTAGAATGGTATTTATGTGGGAAATAAAACCCCAAAAGGGTTTCCCCTGATCACCATCCTAAGCAGGCTAAATGTCGGGTCAAACCTTTACATAAAAAGTCAACATAATGCTTAAAATGTCCTTTATGCATAATTAGCTATCTAGATCATATATAACCTGTTTGATTATTGTTATAACTTAGTAATTAGTGTAATAACATGTTCAAACCTATACAACCCGACTATTTCCTGTTTAGACCCGGTTCGGAACCGAAAGTCACATAGTTTGACCTTTCGGTTGACTTTCAGTTCTGACCCGTTTGGGCATATTTTAGAAATGCCTCAGAGCTTAAATTGGATTAGGATACATGTTAGAACAACCCTCTGTGATCATACACCTTGGTTCACTAGTTATCCAATTAATATGCAAGTTTCCGTTAAATGCTCATACGTGGACCGTTATGCCCTTATTGCCTTAAATCATGATTTATGAAAATGTAAAAGTGTAGAAACCTTAGTTACTGATATAAAGACTTGTTTGCAAAGTTTGACATCAGTTTGACTTGTAGATTAATAGTTATGCTCATTATCGCTAAATTAAAGCTTTATGTTAATAAAATGGCGTGATTAGCGTATAGCCTAGTTAAACATACTTTTTGATATCAAATCTTTTACCCACTGATGTTATATATTATTTTGGGATTTTTAAAGATTTTTAATTAATTTTAGGTCGAGCATAACTAGTAGTCGTAGGCTTAATCCGGTAATTGTCGATTTTGCCCTTACGGGCCATAAAATGAGTTTTGCACATCTAAACGATTCCAAACCTTTTGCTACTGATTAATTATGATAAATAAATTATTTTAAGCCTTCTGGAAATATAAAAATATCAGATTTAAGTATCGAACCCGGAAATGGCCCTTAATCGCCATAATTAGCGTTTTAACGCATAGTATGTCTTAGAATCATATTGGACATACCCGGGTTGATACCTACTGATATATGAGGCAAATTATGATAACTTAACAGTAAGCAAAGGTTTATAAACTCAGACTTCGTTTTTGAGCTTTGCGGCTTATGTGAAATTTCCAAAATACCCCTACGGGGCATAGTTTGGTTAATTATGATAAATTTCACATATGTGCCTTAGCCTGCTGTTATAACACATCAAAATGAGTATGTTTGCTGTTTACATCAGACCTATAACTCAGTTAAACAATTAAACTCTTTTACAAACTTTAAAATGACCAAACTACCCCTACGGGGCATAGTTTGTGTTTAAATTAGTTTGGGGCATAACGAAAGACATCCTACTGATGTCACAACATATTTGGAGCATATTAACTTAGGAAACCTGTATATGGCTCTTACGGATACCCGTTACGCATATTACGCGCTCGGCTCGGTTTATGTAACAAGTTTACATAAATTAGCCGAAACGGGTCAACCCTTATCAGTTTTATCTCAAAATCCAGAATGTGAATAATAAACCCATATTAAACAAGTCTTCAAACTTGTCGGGTCTAAATCACATTCTATCCGGTCTTCGCTTAATCGTGCGTACGAACCGTATCTTCGAAACTAGCCGGTCTAAGCTTAAGCATAATTAAAGACCCGCTAGGATTCTAATAGGTTATACTTAACCTTCGTTCCAGATTAGGAGGAACAGTAAAAGCTACCTGCTATTTGATTATTTGTGAACTATACTTGCATCAAGGTAAATACTTTTAACTTATTTTCCCTATACGGGCTTGGGTTACGGTACATAGCGTACCGCTTGATCGGGCGTCAAATCTTCCATCGCTGAGGTGGTTAATTGAATAATTTGAACGGCTCGTTTAAACAGTATTGTTTACTTTACCGCCTTTGGGGGGGTTAATGACCATGTCCCGGATATCCTTGGCATTATCTTACGAGATAGCCACGACCTGAGCACGGGGTGTAGGCGTACACCTGTCGGTGTATAACTCTAGAATTGTGGTGTGTCTATTGATTCCTTAACCCGGATACGTCCGGGCTACTGAACGCATAAGTAACATGTAAATCGTTAACAAGATTATAATATTAAATAATTCTCCCAAGTTAATAAAAATGTTTATGCCATGTGCATCCAAACCAATTTTCAATCATTTTATAAAATGAGTCAGTTGAATGTATTTACCAGTGTAAACTGACGTATTTTCCCAAAAAGATTAAATGCAGGTACTAGGCGAAATAGGCTGGGAGCCTCCTAAGCATCGCTAGAAGTCTCGCAAACTTAAGATGCCGAAGTCTGTTGAACCATAAACAATATTTTTATATTTGATCCTACTGTGGATAAACACCGGATAATTGTGACTTTGTTTACAATAAATAAATTCGGTTGTATCTTATTTATATTGCTTCCGCTGTGCATTATTATATTGTGTTGTTTGACTATTACGTTGCCAACCACGTCACGATACTCCCCCACCGGGCCCACCGGTGACACGTGGAAATCGGGGTGTGACAGGTTGGTATCAGAGCCAACACTGAGTGAATTAAACACTAGCCTTTTGTGTTTAATCTCAGTTACACAATTTGCACAAATCTAAACCTTCGAGTCTAGACTTATAACATAGGACAAATTCCACCTTATACGATTTTTGTTTTGTCCTTTAAACTTTATATTTTTCTTGTTATCTTATGCTTTATTGACAGGAATATCAAAATGCCTCCAAGATTTCTTCGAACACGAGGACGAGGCAAGGGGCCAATCGCCGCCCCCAACGACCATGAGGCAGGACCATCCAATACACGGGCTCCGACCGCTACGAAGAGCGAGAACCCTCGCCGAAACCGGCGAAACCAGGTTGAACCGGCCAGACGGTCGGTTTCGCATAACTCGACACCGCCCGCACTTAACCCATACGAACCTCACAACCCCCAACCTTCATATGTACCACTACAAAGGTCTCTGTCCCATCATTCCTATGGGGACCCCACACCTATCTTTAGAGGCCAGTTTAATCCGGCCGAATACCTGCAAGAACCCGTGGGTTTCAACCCACTAGGGCCAGACGACCATTTCTCTGGTGATCAAGCTGACGACATGGACGAGGATACGGACCCCGTCATGCCTGCGAGTGGCACTCCGAACCACCCGATAGAGATCTCGGACGGATCTTCGTTTCACGGATCACCCTATGGTGGTCCAGACAGTTTCCAAGCCTTCTTTAATCAACACCCGTGGTATCATACACCATCACACCACTCGTCGTCTCATGGGCAGCATCAACAGCAACAGGAGCCACAACCACAGCCGCATCATCAAGATTCTTCAGAGGATCACCGATTTGTGGCAGTTACGCCACCACCTCCACCACCACCAGTTCAACCGCCACCTCCTCAACCACCAAGGCGTAGAAGAACCGGTGCCCGTATGTCGGTGCGACCTGGGGGATTCACTTTCGATTCCCCACGACAGTCTAGTGCAAGTCACTACCCGCCGCACTATGAGGACCCACAAATGGGTGGGCCTTCGCAGCCAGCTTTTCAACAGCCACCGCACACGGGTTTTGATAACCCCATCCCAGCGTACACGGGTCCAAGTAATTACAACCCGTTTGAACCACCAGCTTACCACAACTACGGATACGCTGAGACAGATCCTTATATGGAAGCAGCAAATTATAACGCCCTCAATGCCCAAGGACCCTACGGAGATCCATGGGGGGTAAGCTACCCGAATCAGGGGTACCCAATACCTCCCAGGCCTATCATTAGAACGCAGTCACAGCCGCCACGATTTTCTCCCCCAGAACGGGAGGAAATTCTACATAGGTTGCAGCAAGTGGAACGGGAAGCTCACAAGGATCGTAGGGAAAGGCAGACGTTCTTCCAAGGACTGATGGGTCTGATCAAGGGGAAGAACAAGAAGGATCGTTGAATTCTTCCATCGCTGATGTTTTAGCTCCTGCGTGGGCAAATTTCATGTGTAAAAGACCCGTTTAGGGCGATATGTAAAATAGTGATAAATTAATGGAGTGTTATTTTATAAATTTCATATTTGCCGTTGGTGCATAAATAAAGTATAAATGAAATAAATAAATTAAAATCATTCCTTTAAAATCTGTCTAAGTAAATATTTAATTAAGAATCTTTAAGTGTGAAACCTAGCCTTGTGTCAAATATAAGACCGGGCCAAAATGGTAAGACCAGTTTAAAAGATTCAAATCCCTGTTAACATCTTAAAACATGTTAACACTCCTGGCAGAAGTGATTCGTTAAAAATCACATGTCATTCTTAAATGAATAAGGATTCTTTAGAAGATTCCTAATCCAGTTTAATGATCTCTGAATCCTGGATTTACATCATCAATTAAGATGATCATATTTAACCATACGTGGTAATATAGTGCCTACGGGCCTTGCTCATTTCTACATGAGCCAAAAGACAGTGGTAGCATTGACTCCCTGCCAAGTAAGGAAAATGAACTAGGTTCAAACCTTAAAAGTTTTGATTCTCTGAAATCATAGTTTATAATTTAAATTGTCCATGTGACCAAGCCTTATGTGCTAATATATATTGTTATTGATTATGTTTAGGATAAATTTTAATTGGAATCCTAAATTAATGCGATTAATAAGTTAACCAAATATGGTCTCTGTTTACCATGGTTAACGAATTACCCTAAGGGGTAATTCCATAATAAAATCCCAGATAAAAATATTGACCTTGTTTTCTGCAACAGTTCAATACAAATGGCTGACTCCAATGAAGTAAATAGCCATCCGGTGGAACCAAATGAGAACGCCCAGATTACATTAACGGGCGCTGAACTAAAAGCAATCATAGATGGCGCTATCACCCAGGCTTTGGATAGACAATATGAAGAATACAGTGGTACCCGAAGTAGGACCCACTCAGTATCACATTCAAAGCCAAGGACTCATTCAGAGGCTCATAACAAGCCTCCTCCCAAAAAGGATGGACCAAAGAAAAACGGTGATGATCGCCAGTCCACTAACCACGAAAGTAATCCATCTCAACATTTAGTACTGCATCAAGGACACCGTAACAGGGGTTGCACGTATAAGTATTTTGTGTCTTGTAAACCCAGGGATTTTACGGGCGAGAAAGGAGCCGTCGACTGTATGACGTGGCTCGATGAGATGGACACTGTCGTGGACATCAGCGGATGCGCTGAAAGTGATGTGGTTAAATTTGTCTCACAGTCCTTCAAAGGTCAGGCATTGGCTTGGTGGAGAGCTCTGATGGAGGCTTCCGGAAAGATCCCGTTGTATAGTATGACGTGGGATCAATTCATCGCCTTGATCAAGGAAAATTTCTGCCCTCAGCATGAGGTGGAAAAGATCGAATCAGATTTTCTAGCACTGGTGATGGAGAACCTCGACTGTCAGGCTTATCTGACAAGCTTCAATACACTATCCCGGTTGGTACCTTACCTGGTAACCCCGGAGCCTAAAAGGATTGCTCGCTTTATTGGTGGTTTAGAACCAGAGATCAAGGCCAGTGTAAAAGCTTCTCGGCCAGTTACTTTCAGGTCTGTAACTGACCTTTCCTTATCCCTCACATTGGATGCGGTCCGACAAAGATCGAAGAGGAATAAGGATGCTGAGAAGAGGAAGCGAGAAGATGATGGTTCGCGTAGGTCGAACAAGAAGCACCGTGGGAGCGGTGATCACAAGAAGGGATCGGATTCGAAGAAAGACGAGCATCGTTCTGGAGAGAAACCCACATGCAAGACTTGCAAGAAACGGCACTTTGGAAAGTGCAGACTCAAATCAAACTCGAATAACGAGTCAAGGTCTTTTGCTTGTGGTTTATGCAAATCCAAGGAACACAAAACCTTGGATTGCAAGAAGATGAAAGATGCAACGTGCTACCGTTGCAACGAGAAGGGCCACATAAGTACTAACTGCCCCAAGAACAACAAGAAGCCTGAAGAGGCTAAGAAGACTAATGCCAGAGTCTTCAGGATGGATGCGAAGGAAGCCGTGCAGGATGATAACGTCATAACAGGTACTTTCCTTGTAAATGATGTTTTTGCAAGAGTACTTTTTGATTCAGGCGCAGATAAGTCCTTCGTAGATCATAAATTTTGTGAGTTGTTGAATTTACCTGTCAAAACCCTAAAAGTGAACTATGAGGTAGAGTTAGCAGATGGTACCATAGAAACCGTCTCTACTATGTTAGATGGATGTGTTATATCCATTAAGAACCATTCGTTTCCTCTGTCTCTACTTCCATTTAAATTAGCTGGTTTTGACATAGTTCTGGGTATGGACTGGTTATCTCATAACCAAGCCCAAATTGTCTGCAATCAGAAACAAGTAGTAATAAAGGCTCCGTCTGGTGAATCACTTACCATTCGGGGAGATACCCAGTACGGACTGCCTGAGCAGGTGACTATGCTCAAGGCTTCCAAATGTTTAAAGAAAGGATGTGTCATTTACATGGCGCAAGTGATTATGGAGGAACCTAAACCGAATATAGAAGACATTCCTGTCATCTCTGAATACCCAGAAGTATTTCCTGAAGATCTACCTGGCCTACCACCAGATAGACAAGTCGAATTCAGGATCGACATCATCCCCGGAGCGGCACCAGTTGCTAGAGCACCATACAGATTGGCACCCACGGAAATGAAGGAGTTGCGGACGCAGCTAGATGAATTGCTGGCTAAGGGTTTCATTCGACCTAGTTCATCTCCTTGGGGAGCGCCAATCCTGTTTGTCAAGAAAAAGGATGGGTCGATGCGTCTGTGCATCGACTATCGCGAGCTTAATAAGGTCACGATCAAGAATAGATATCCATTGCCCAGAATCGATGATTTGTTCGATCAGCTTCAAGGGGCAAGTTACTTCTCAAAGATTGATCTAAGGTCAGGATACCATCAGTTGAAGGTTAAGGATGAAGACGTTCACAAGACTGCATTCAGGACTCGATACGGTCACTACGAGTTCCTAGTGATGCCTTTTGGGCTCACTAATGCACCAGCCGCGTTCATGGATCTCATGAATCGCGTCTGCAAGCCTTACTTAGATAAATTTGTTATCGTCTTCATCGATGACATCCTTATTTATTCTAAGAATCAAGCTGACCATGAGAAACACCTACGTTGTATTCTCAAACTCCTACACCAGGAAAAGCTCTATGCCAAATTCTCTAAGTGTGAATTTTGGCTACGAGAAGTCCAATTCCTTGGACATGTGGTCAGTGAGCGTGGTATCCAGGTGGATCCCGCTAAGGTTGAAGCGGTAATGAACTGGCAAGAGCCAAAGACGCCAACAGAAATTCGTAGCTTCCTGGGATTGGCAGGATACTACCGGCGTTTCATTGAAAATTTTTCAAGGATTGCTGCACCCCTAACCTCCTTAACTAAGAAGAAAGTTAAGTTTGTTTGGGGCCCTAAGCAGCAAGAATCCTTTGATATTCTGAAGCAAAAGCTGAGCAACGCCCCAGTACTGACATTGCCGGAGGGAATTGAAGAATTTGTGGTTTATTGTGATGCTTCGCATACTGGCATGGGGTGTGTGCTTATGCAGAAAGGCAAAGTTATTGCCTACGCTTCAAGACAGTTGAAAGTGCATGAAAAGAATTACACCACCCATGACTTGGAGTTGGGTGCCGTTGTATTTGCACTGAAGCTTTGGAGGCACTACCTTTATGGTGTCAAATTTGTGATCTATTCTGATCACAAGAGCCTCCAACATCTGTTTAATCAGAAAGAATTAAATATGAGGCAACGCCGTTGGATGGAAACCTTGAACGATTATGATTGTGAAATCAAATACCATCCCGGCAAGGCGAATGTAGTCGCCGATGCATTGAGTCGAAAGGAAAGGGTTAAACCTATCCGAATCAACGCTAAGCGTATGGAGATAAAGAACAGTTTGATAGAAAGGGTGTTAGCTGCACAGAAGGAAGCTGTGTTGGAAGCTAACTATCCTAATGAAAAGTTAGGAGTAACTGAGGAGCAGTTAACTCTTAGCAAGGACGGAATTTTACGGTTAAACGGACGAATATGGGTTCCAATTTTTGGAGGACTTCGTGATGTCATCCTCCAAGAAGCCCATAGTTCCAAATACTCCGTTCATCCTGGAGCTGATAAGATGTACCAGGATTTAAAGGCAAATTATTGGTGGATAGGCTTGAAAAAGTCTGTAGCCGCCCATGTAGCAAAATGCTTGACCTGTGCGCAAGTCAAGGCCGAGCATCAGAAACCGTCAGGTTTGCTACAACAGCCTGAGCTTCCTACGTGGAAGTGGGAAATGGTAACTATGGATTTTATCACCAAGTTACCCAAGACGAGGAAGGGAAATGACACGATATGGGTTATAGTTGACCGACTGACTAAGTCAGCTCATTTCTTACCCATCAAGGAGACTTATAGCTCCGATATGTTAGCCCAACTATACGTTGATAAGATTGTAGCCTTACACGGCATACCTGTAGCTATTATCTCTGATAGGGATACTAGGTACACGTCGCACTTTTGGAAGAGTTTCCAACAATCTTTGGGCACACGTTTGAACTTTAGTATGGCTTACCATCCTCAGACTGACGGTCAGAGTGAGCGTACTATTCAAACGTTGGAGGACATGCTACGTGCATGTGCGATCGAATTGGAAGGTAGCTGGGATAAGAACCTACCATTGATCGAATTCTCCTACAACAATAGCTACCATACCAGCATAAAGGCTGCGCCTTTTGAGGCATTATACGGTAGAAAGTGTAGATCGCCAGTTTGTTGGGCGGAAGTTGGAGAAGTCCAGTTATCAGGACCAGAGATCGTGTTCGAAACGACGGACAAGATTGTCCAGATTCGTAAAAATCTCCAAGCTGCCCGGAATAGGCAGAAGAGTTACGCGGATCCAAGTCGTAAAGATTTTCACTTCGAAGTAGGTGAAAAAGTCCTACTTAAGGTGTCACCCTGGAAAGGAGTGATGCGGTTTGGTAAGAAAGGCAAACTAAGCCCGAGATATATAGGACCTTTCGAGGTTATCGAAAGAGTCGGGTCAGTCGCCTATAAGTTGAACTTACCAGAAGAGCTCAGTGGAATTCACAACGTGTTCCACATCTGCAATCTAAAGAAGTGTTCCGCTGACGAAACACATGTCATGCCACATACAGATGTGCATATTGACGAGAGCTTGAAATTCGTAGAAAAACCTGTGTCGATCGAAGATCGACAGGTAAGAAAGCTTCGGAGAAAGCATATACCTTTTGTTAAGGTCAAATGGGATGCCCGTAGAGGTCCCGATTTCACGTGGGAGGTCGAATCCACGATGAAGGAAAAGTACCCTTACTTATTTCAGTAAATCTCGGGTCGAGATTTATTTTAAGGGGGTGAGGATGTAACACCTCGAAAATTTCGGGTTCATTAATAAAACGACACGTGTCATGTCTGACAAAACGCGTTGTAAACCCGGGTTTGATGAAGATGATTCGGCAGGATTTAAAGTGGCGTCATGTTAAACTGTTACCTCTGAACGACCTCAATTATAAATCCCAAGACCCGATTAAATGTTATACACATCTTTTATACCCTCAATTCAGAATTTGATTTACAATAATAAATCTTGAAAAGTATGATTTGACTCAAAGAAGAAAACGAATGATAAACCGTTGTTTTCGGGTCTTGAAAGTCCATTCAATTGCAACAAAGGTGCATGGTAGGGTAATGTGCAGGAGTAGACACTTATTAGAGGCCCCTCCATGTAAAAGAATGGCTAAAAATCGTGCAAGTGGGTTACATGATCGAAACACCAACAAACAAAATGAAATCTGCCTCTGAGAAGGGGTAGCGCACCGCTACATGTGTAGCGTAACGGTGCGCTACCATGATAAGTCAACTGGCCCATTATATCAGGCTAGCGCACCGCTACAAGTGTAGCGTAACGGTGCGCTAGGGATGCCCAGTTCCAGCAAAACGGGCTGCAACCTGTTTCTCGCGAATATGACCGATTTAACTGGTTTTTGTCATTATTTAAAGACCCCTAAATGACCCTAGAGCACTAGGACACTTGTTGGATGATTGTGGTCAGCTCTAGAGTTAGTTGTCAACCAATTGTGGTGAGCCATTGCACTATAAAAGGAACTCCAAGATCACAACATTCTTCACACTTGCAACTGATCTTTGGAGCATTCCTGGAGCTAAGGAACTCTCCCTTCTGATCAAAATTCGTGCATTGGACTATTGTAAGTCTGCTAATTCTTATTTGGTTGTGTTTAGCTTAGTTAATTAGCTAAAAGTCAAATCGTCGTAATTACGGTTTGACTTCGAGATTAGTCACTAATGACTCAGTCTTATCTCGAATTAAAAGTAGTTTTAGAATGGTATTTATGTGGGAAATAAAACCCCAAAAGGGTTTCCCCTGATCACCATCCTAAGCAGGCTAAATGTCGGGTCAAACCTTTACATAAAAAGTCAACATAATGCTTAAAATGTCCTTTATGCATAATTAGCTATCTAGATCATATATAACCTGTTTGATTATTGTTATAACTTAGTAATTAGTGTAATAACATGTTCAAACCTATACAACCCGACTATTTCCTGTTTAGACCCGGTTCGGAAGCGAAAGTCACATAGTTTGACCTTTCGGTTGACTTTCAGTTCTGACCCGTTTGGGCATATTTTAGAAATGCCTCAGAGCTTAAATTGGATTAGGATACATGTTAGAACAACCCTCTGTGATCATACACCTTGGTTCACTAGTTATCCAATTAATATGCAAGTTTCCGTTAAATGCTCATACGTGGACCGTTATGCCCTTATTGCCTTAAATCATGATTTATGAAAATGTAAAAGTGTAGAAACCTTAGTTACTGATATAAAGACTTGTTTGCAAAGTTTGACATCAGTTTGACTTGTAGATTAATAGTTATGCTCATTATCGCTAAATTAAAGCTTTATGTTAATAAAATGGCGTGATTAGCGTATAGCCTAGTTAAACATACTTTTTGATATCAAATCTTTTACCCACTGATGTTATATATTATTTTGGGATTTTTAAAGATTTTTAATTAATTTTAGGTCGAGCATAACTAGTAGTCGTAGGCTTAATCCGGTAATTGTCGATTTTGCCCTTACGGGCCATAAAATGAGTTTTGCACATCTAAACGATTCCAAACCTTTTGCTACTGATTAATTATGATAAATAAATTATTTTAAGCCTTCTGGAAATATAAAAATATCAGATTTAAGTATCGAACCCGGAAATGGCCCTTAATCGCCATAATTAGCGTTTTAACGCATAGTATGTCTTAGAATCATATTGGACATACCCGGGTTGATACCTACTGATATATGAGGCAAATTATGATAACTTAACAGTAAGCAAAGGTTTATAAACTCAGACTTCGTTTTTGAGCTTTGCGGCTTATGTGAAATTTCCAAAATACCCCTACGGGGCATAGTTTGGTTAATTATGATAAATTTCACATATGTGCCTTAGCCTGCTGTTATAACACATCAAAATGAGTATGTTTGCTGTTTACATCAGACCTATAACTCAGTTAAACAATTAAACTCTTTTACAAACTTTAAAATGACCAAACTACCCCTACGGGGCATAGTTTGTGTTTAAATTAGTTTGGGGCATAACGAAAGACATCCTACTGATGTCACAACATATTTGGAGCATATTAACTTAGGAAACCTGTATATGGCTCTTACGGATACCCGTTACGCATATTACGCGCTCGGCTCGGTTTATGTAACAAGTTTACATAAATTAGCCGAAACGGGTCAACCCTTATCAGTTTTATCTCAAAATCCAGAATGTGAATAATAAACCCATATTAAACAAGTCTTCAAACTTGTCGGGTCTAAATCACATTCTATCCGGTCTTCGCTTAATCGTGCGTACGAACCGTATCTTCGAAACTAGCCGGTCTAAGCTTAAGCATAATTAAAGACCCGCTAGGATTCTAATAGGTTATACTTAACCTTCGTTCCAGATTAGGAGGAACAGTAAAAGCTACCTGCTATTTGATTATTTGTGAACTATACTTGCATCAAGGTAAATACTTTTAACTTATTTTCCCTATACGGGCTTGGGTTACGGTACATAGCGTACCGCTTGATCGGGCGTCAAATCTTCCATCGCTGAGGTGGTTAATTGAATAATTTGAACGGCTCGTTTAAACAGTATTGTTTACTTTACCGCCTTTGGGGGGGTTAATGACCATGTCCCGGATATCCTTGGCATTATCTTACGAGATAGCCACGACCTGAGCACGGGGTGTAGGCGTACACCTGTCGGTGTATAACTCTAGAATTGTGGTGTGTCTATTGATTCCTTAACCCGGATACGTCCGGGCTACTGAACGCATAAGTAACATGTAAATCGTTAACAAGATTATAATATTAAATAATTCTCCCAAGTTAATAAAAATGTTTATGCCATGTGCATCCAAACCAATTTTCAATCATTTTATAAAATGAGTCAGTTGAATGTATTTACCAGTGTAAACTGACGTATTTTCCCAAAAAGATTAAATGCAGGTACTAGGCGAAATAGGCTGGGAGCCTCCTAAGCATCGCTAGAAGTCTCGCAAACTTAAGATGCCGAAGTCTGTTGAACCATAAACAATATTTTTATATTTGATCCTACTGTGGATAAACACCGGATAATTGTGACTTTGTTTACAATAAATAAATTCGGTTGTATCTTATTTATATTGCTTCCGCTGTGCATTATTATATTGTGTTGTTTGACTATTACGTTGCCAACCACGTCACGATACTCCCCCACCGGGCCCACCGGTGACACGTGGAAATCGGGGTGTGACAGGTTGGTATCAGAGCCAACACTGAGTGAATTAAACACTAGCCTTTTGTGTTTAATCTCAGTTACACAATTTGCACAAATCTAAACCTTCGAGTCTAGACTTATAACATAGGACAAATTCCACCTTATACGATTTTTGTTTTGTCCTTTAAACTTTATATTTTTCTTGTTATCTTATGCTTTATTGACAGGAATATCAAAATGCCTCCAAGATTTCTTCGAACACGAGGACGAGGCAAGGGGCCAATCGCCGCCCCCAACGACCATGAGGCAGGACCATCCAATACACGGGCTCCGACCGCTACGAAGAGCGAGAACCCTCGCCGAAACCGGCGAAACCAGGTTGAACCGGCCAGACGGTCGGTTTCGCATAACTCGACACCGCCCGCACTTAACCCATACGAACCTCACAACCCCCAACCTTCATATGTACCACTACAAAGGTCTCTGTCCCATCATTCCTATGGGGACCCCACACCTATCTTTAGAGGCCAGTTTAATCCGGCCGAATACCTGCAAGAACCCGTGG